>JAIUSX010000104.1:2483691-4967383 GCA_026573805.1 Hesperophylax magnus
TTTTTTTGTTGAAACTTTTCATAAACCCGGAAAAAATAAGGTATCAGGCGTATAAAAAAAATGCTTAATATCAAAGTCCCTACTTACAAACCCTTTTCGATTATGGTTTTATTGTAAAATGTGGCAAAGTGAGTTTTTATAAAGTGTTCGTAAAACATTTAAACAATAGTCTCTAAACTTTGCAAAATAAAATAAAAAATAGTTTTTGGTTTTTTTTTTCTTGCATAATTCAAAACAGGCGTTTGGTGTTCAGCATGAATTTAAAACTTATAGCCATATACGCAAGGATTGTTATTGTAAGCGATCAAATGTTACACGACGTGATGCATCTCTTTAAACCTGAAATAAGGATGAAAAATCTTTTTAACCACAAGCTGTTAAAAACAATGTGAATTTTCATTTAATTCAAATATCAAGCCACAAAGTGATTTCTTTCTTCGATAATAAAAGATTTGAAAAAAACGTCCTTTAACATTTGGCTTTGTAAATAAATACAAAGTTGTACCCAATATATATTTACCCATCTAAAAACCGAAACAACCAATAAAATGCGGTCATTAATGAGAGAAGAGCACTCATCCTCGTTGTTCTATGTCGATGCGACAGTAACTTGTAAAGATAAGCCATTGGTTCGTCATTCTATGGGCCAATGACATGGGATAGAATATGTATTGTAATCGTCGAATTTAGTTCAATCAGACGGGAGTACCTGTGCAGTATGCATTTGTCATTAACTTAGGCCATCTCATTTCAAGGTAGTAAAGAAAGACACACTTTCCCAAGTTACGAACAATATGATAATATTTGATTTTTTCTTATTACCGGCACTGCAACTGGAAATTGAAGCATTGGGTGCTTTTAGCTCAAATGATAGTCTGTTCTCTGTTTTGTCGTCGGATGAAATACATTTCAGGTCCGTAAAAAATCGACATATTAAACCGAGTGCTTTAAGGGAGTGCGGGAAATGTTCTCTGCACACGTCAGATATCAAGTAGTAATTTTGTATTCCAGTAAATTGTCGGTATCGTAGATTTCTTATTTCACATTTATCGCATTTACGCTGATTGTCAATATCTTATCACCGTCAAATTGGTATCATTATAAGGATACTGTTCGAAGGCTTAAGATCACAGGGGATTTGCTACAAAAACTGGTGATTTGAGTTAAGCTTGGTTTCGGTAATGCCATAATCATCTCGTACAAACAGCCGTTCAAGAGATAGTTGGGCATACAGTTGGACATATGAGCATGCCAATCTTTATTTGCGTTTATCTCAAAACAATATTTTTGAAGTAAGGCCCCTTTGATCCCAAACCCCCGTATTGTAACGGGTAATTTAATATACTAATAGAAATTTAAATTCGTCAAAAGACTGGAAAGACAGCCGAAAGGCACGTAAACATTTAAACAATTACAAACTATGGTGAATCAAGTTGGCTATCGAGAGTCAAGTGATGTTTTTAAAATCTTTTTCAATTAATAAAAAATATAATTCGATGTTAGTTACCAACTGAAAACTCATACCGCTAGCTGTTTACGAGAAGTATATCGCATCCATATCGCATCGCACCCGCTCGCCTCTCGACCCGTTTGCAGGCCCCAATACAAATATACGGATCTGTAGGCTCTGGTTATACCGCACTCGGTTTTTGTCGATTTATGTATGTCATGCCTAAATATGACATACATAGATGTTTCTGTGCGTATTGCACACTACGGGCCAGTTGTTATACAGAGTTTGAGCAATTCATCAAATTTTAAGGTTAATTTTCAAGTTCCTTAAAGATTCTGTTATCGTATAATTATAGTCCAGCAAGGTATAGATATAGATAGAGTGTAGATCATTGTATTGCGATTAAGTGATAGTGATCCATATCTAAATTATTTATCGTCAATGTTGACTATTCCTAAACGTCGATTCTAGGAAATTCATTTCATTAATTACCAACACACAAAGCCGGATACCAGGAGGTGTTAAGTATTATCTCGTCTCCTCTATTGACAAATAATATACCAAATTGACTTTGAAAGGATATCATTCACAAACGATTGATCCTTGAATACACTTCACTTCTGAACGCATTTGACCTGGTAATGGAGTCTGCAAAACCGTTCGAAATTTCGGGTCAAAAGGAGGATGGTAACGTAACTGGGTGGTTGATAAATTTAATTATTTAACAATTTACTCGTTTGAAGTTTCATATATATTATATGTATGGCATGTTTTATAGTGGAAGATACTCTCAGTATCGCTCTGGTGTATGACCACCATTCAGAATTGAAACTTTTCTTGAAATGACTTTGGCCGTGTTTGGGACCAGCTATGAATAACCAGGTACTTCCCCACCTTCCTCTTCCCTACATCCTTCCCTTCATCCTCACCTTCAGCCTTATAACATTTCCTAATGGTGATGCCATAGTCTCACTGGCACCAGATGGTTGGGACTCTTGTTCGGTTTCACACATTAAAAAAATTGTAATAAATGAATGCATTATTATTTAATTTACTATATCTCACAGGCTACATAGGTATAAATAAAAAAAAATATTTATTTGTCATATTATCATATTATAAATAACTCCTTTTTATCTGATTTTTTAACTACGCAATTGTTTATATTTATAAAAATACATTATAAAATTTAGATATAAATTTAAATTTCTGTATTACATAAATGCTTACCTTCTCCACTTATAAAGATGTTAAGTGTGTGAAGCTCAATTTGGGCTTAGCTAAATAAATTACCAGCTAAAGAAAGAATTTCGGCATTAGAAACTGTTTGATCAGTTTCAGCAGAAGTATAGAAAAATTGAGCTTACTTCAGGCCTACGGAAATGTTCACAAACACTTTTGGTCTTATTAGTGGTTGCTACCAACAGCTGTTTTTAGATAAAAAAAATGGGATGCAAATGTTTTTTCACTATTTGACTTGTAAAATATTATAGCAATTCTCATTTTTAACAGAATTCAATATTAACTCCAAACATCTCGGTCTTGGCACAAACTCATTGTAACAAAATAAGAATCAATTATGGCAAAACAAACCACGTAGGGCGCCATTGTAACGTAATAATATTGCGTCAGCTAAATTATCACATTGAACGCCATTGTAACAGTTAATATAAGTTAAGAACAACAAATACCATAGTGTGAGGTAGGTGTGAGACAGATAGTATTGAAACAACGTAAGAATGTCACAAGATATCATTTATTGGCAAGAACAAACAACGATTATTTAAGTTATGAATTACGATTAAATTTAACCAGAACATGAGAATCATAATTTAGGGTTGATAATAATATCTCAAGGTGTGTGCTGTGGTCGAAGATTCACTAGCAAAGTTGGAATTAAAATGGTAGCAATTTAGTGACAAAGGCATAAAACGATTATAATCTGATCTGTTTCATAGAAGGGCACCATGCAAATCAACGATTGTACTGCAAAATTTATAATGGATAGCGTGATGTCCAGCGATAACAGCTAGCTAAACAGGAACAATATGTTCGCAAGATTCCTCCCATAATGTCGAAGGAGTAATCATTGCCTCTCTCTATTATTCTAGTTCTTGACTTGGCCTGACTTACTGGTTCACTTGGTCATGCCATTTCTTCTTCAGGTGTTCCCGATGTCATCTAGCATTTTAATATGCGTCATATATTCTCCCCTACATGCCTAAGCCATTTTAGCGTCACTTTATTAATTTTACTTACCACGCATATATCACTGTTGCATTCTTTGTGGTCTTCCACATTTCTCATTCTATCATACATGGTTTTACGTCGCATTCGCCTCTGAGATGTCATGTCTACAGCATTCAGTCTACTTTCATCTTTTCTCTGCCATTTCCATGCATCAATATATTTTTAAAATTATTATATTCCTTTTAAAATTGGAACATAAAAAATGAGTTTATTATTTTAGGACGTAAAGGCATATATTGACTGTGCACGATATGCAATTGGTTTGCGGTGAAGGGACAATAAAAACAACGATCCGCCGAACTGTCTAGCTGTTTTGCGGTCTTTTGATCAAACTGACCACTAAATTGACCACAATCGATTAATTACTACTAAAACTGTTTATTGGTTAGTCAGAAAACTAAAAAAATTTGAAGTATCTACTAGATTTTAAATAAATGTTTTTTAACAAACCATTTTTCTTTTGAAGTATTGCTCCAGCAAATAGCTTACGTACCTACTGTAATTCATAAGTAAATATTCATTTCTGAATTACAAAAACAAAATAATAATATTAACGTGTCTTTCAAAGCGTGTGATAGTTATATTATTATTACGTTTGTAATAACACGTTTTGTACAGCGATAAAAATATCATGTCAATCGTTTATTCATGTGTAGATAACAAACATTATCTTGAGCGAGTCATTCACACAAACCAAAAGATAAAATGAAATGGCTAAAATACCGGCGTTAAATATGTAAGCCTTTCATCAAATGCATAATCTAAATAATAAACCTGTGCGTGATTTTTTTTCGTGAATAGTCAATGCATTATATATAGAGAAGGGAACGTCATTCACTTAAGACGAGTATATTTTTTTAATTAATGAATACTATTGTTTGATTAAGATTGTTATATACAATTTTGTGACAGTTTCTTATGCTGATTTTAAACATTTTAAGGTTAAGTCTAAAATGAAACATTTGTTACGATTATTAGTAATAATGGACCAAGTGTGCGACCTTGTGAAATACCGCTCGAGATAATATCAATATGGTCTCATTATTCTCTCACACGCAATCACACCAGTTATTAACGTCATAACGTAATTTGGGGGAGTTTCTGTGCTATTTTATGTTAAATACTATGTGGAGTCAAGAACTGTCAGCCAACCCTAAATAATATTTTAATACGGAAACACCGTTTTGAGGATGGCAACCCGAAAACAGAGCTCGCTGCTAATTCGTTACCGACCAACATTCCTGTTTCTCCGATCTACCTTGGCAGTCGACATTTCTTGGTTCTTACTACATCCTTCTGATATTAATTTCGTGTTATAGTGTAACGTGTTTTCATTAAACTTAAATTATCAAACTACATCTTTTTACTTTATCACAACCTACACTATACACATTAATTGGCCAGCTATAAAGGTAAGTATAATAGCGCCAAATTGGTGACCCTTCGAATTTATTTCCTCTTAACTAGTAAATAGAAATATATTTTTTATTACTATGTACTATGAACAAAGTACCTAGTTTACATTCAAATAAAATCTTCAAAAACGAAATAAAATGATATAAATGTAATAAAATAATTAAAAATCTCCTGGTTCAGACTTGAAAATACTAACTTTCTGCGGTTTGGTAGAGTACACGTCCATTTTATCAAAGATTATTCCGTCCAGACCAGCGGCTTTCATCTGATTTATAACATCCTTGTTATTGTTTTCTCCTCCCCAACAGAAGTGTCTCAAACCAGCATCACGTACTAATTTGATCAGAGAGAGATCTCGGAGCAAATCTTTAGAATTGGTAACAACTCCCAATAGACTGGCATTCAGTGCAAAGTTCACTGCAGCTGGAGTGCTGTTGCATCGCGAGTCTTCCTGTTTAACCTCGATGACAGCTCCCTCGGTTAAAAACATGACTGGAAAATAATTCTGCTTGAACCTTAAAGAGGTGCATACATCGGGATCAAAGCAAGAAATCACGACCTTTCTTTCTCCCTTAAACCTCAAAAGAACAGCTAGGATTCGATCTAAATAAAGATTCAAGTCTATTGGGTGATCGAGTTCAGATTTTCCGTTGATGTTGGTCAGTGGCCATTTGATTTCCACGTTAAATCCAATTAATGGGTCTATTTCTTCAAAAACCTCGGATAACAATGGGAAAGGTTCTGGTGTGACTTCATCGAATGTGAAAATCCCAAGTTTTGATTCGGCAACGTGGTATATTCTCATTTCTTGAAGTTGTGGACGAGTTAATTCCTGCATCGGCATTTGGACCATGTCAGGATAGTCTCCCCCAGTTTTGTTTTTAGATATCAAGCACAAGTTGAAGTCGTGATAGATTACTGGAACAAGATCTTTGCTTAATTGTACATCAAATTCAACCATATCTGCACCACTCACTCCTGCTTTTTTAAAAGATCCAATTGTATTTTCTCGTTTGATATTAGCTTCCATCACTTTGAAGCTTGCCCCCATTCCGCGGTGTCCCACTTCAAGTCCTGACCAGGCGGTATTCCAGTAGTTGGAGTAACTTATACTCATATCGCAAGTTATATCAACTATTGGCCGCACTACGAGGTAACTGATTTTCAAGTAGCCAATTGGGGAATTAGTTGAGGTGCACAAAATAGGAACTTGCAGGCTTCCTTTAGAGTTTTTTAAAACAGTCGTCAAGATCTCGCTGTATCCAAAATGAATAAGAGAACCAGAAGTATTATCAAAAAATTTCACGTTGTATTGATTGACTTCATCGATAGGAATTGTCACATTGAACACTAAATAATCATCCTTGGTGTAAATATGACCAGTTTCCTCTTGAATTGTAAACGTTGGATTGGCTCCATTTTGGTTTGCAACTTCAATGATGACATTATCTGGTTGCTCAGAATCAAAGATTTCTGTCACGTTATCTGGAACGCACTCAAAGTTTGAAGACAAAGGAGTTAGTTTTACTCTGATATTTGGTTTATTTGACAATACTACAGAATTTTCAGGAATTCTGAACTGGAAAACTTTGCCTGCGGAAAGCCAACCATTTTCGTATTCTTCCAAATTTTCGACTACTCCTAAAATATCAAAATCGGGTGGTGTAGTATTAGAAGTTTTAATCATCCTTGGATTAATGTGTGTTTCCCATTTCCTGACGACAACGGTGACAGGAGACGTTGTGTTCACAACAATGCAAGTGCAGTAGCGGAATAGGACGTCCGTTTCTGAAGGGATGTTGATGTCTGCCGACCAGTAATTTGTGGTTCCTTCTCGGTAGAGCAAAATGACCTTGCTGCTTTCCCATGATCCAAGTTCTTCCGAGTCTCCTGTGATGCAAATAGTTTCTGCTTTATTCAGTCCTAGCGCGAGGACCCTGAATTTCCAGACTTTAGTTGCAGCCCGGACGGTTTCAGGAATTGAAGTTGTTCGGCGAATTCCTCGCTTGCACCAATTGATACACTCTTGAGTATGCTCCATTATCACAGTTAAAAATAATAATAACACTAAAACTTTTCCCAAAGAAATACGTTTATATACCACGCGCGCCTTCACTATCTTATCACAGTTCGTATCGAATTCAGAATAATAACAAAGTAACCACAAGTACGAGTATATTAAGAACAATAATAATATTATGAACGACTCATCTTATCTTTGACAAAAGGTTATTCACTCTTTGTTTAAAATAAGCAAATTGATATTTTCAAGGTGCACGCCAACAACAACAGATTTATTCAAATGACTTATAAATGTTGTAATTTATGACAAATTAGATTATTAGAATATTGTAATCACTAAATTGTCAATATTCGTCACGCAATTATGGATCTATGAAAAAAGGTTGATATATTGTGTATGTATTTATATTACGTATATTATATTCTGTGTATGTATATTTTTATATTTACACAGAAATTTATTGATGAATCGCAGACATTTTTCAAGTTCACCAATCACTCAAAAAAATGAAAAATGTAAAAGTTGTAATGTTTTTGTGATGCGACGGAAAATTCCTAAAAAAATTTGTATATTTTGCTTCATGTGCGGAAATTTACAGGTTTATGGATATTTTCCCAATTATGTTATTTAATTATCTTCTTTTGTGGTGGAAAAGAATAAACGACTCTTCGGCGCTTAATTGATATTTTTCTTCACGTGTTTATTTTCTGATATTGCTACTAATTTATAAAGCGTAGAATTCTTATGGTGGCTAACAGAACTCGTGTAAAGAAAGATGCGTACGGTCCAAATACCGGCAGTGCACAAACTAGCGATTCACGTTACTTTCTGCTCGAAATAACCGATTGGCAACAGCGCACCTGCTTTTTTACCAGTGGACGAGTTATTTAGGTCAGCCAAACAACTATCAATATTGCATAATGCATAACTTATAATGTACATGGTGTTCGGAAACTAGTGGTACAAACGGAAACTGGTAAATCTACATCTCAGGGAGAAACTATTTGTTTTTTGATCTGCCCGAGAAGAAAAATGCTAGAGTATGGCTGCTGTAGACTTACTTGCATTCATTGTTAATTCATTATTCATGCATTCTTTCTTCATCCTCTACACAAGAGGGTGTGGATCTTTTACAATGTTGCATCATCAACGTACCGTATTCAATTATAGTTTCGTATTCAAATCTTATAAAGGGTGTTAATAAAAAAAATATTATTCATATTTTCACCACATGTCACCACTGTTTTATCCTTTGCAAAACTTGAGCTTTTTATTCGAGTTTCGTTGAATAATGTACGTACGTACCTACATTGGCGCACTTTTATAATTACAACGTAATATCATGGCACCATTCGTCTCATTTTTAACTATTATTATTTAGTGTATTTGAATGAGCGAAGACGCTTTTTGACACCCTTGCCATGCTGTCATGCTGCGACTTTGTCAGGCATACATATAAGAAAATATCTACATTTTATTAAATATTTTTTTAAAAATTACATAAATTTGTTAATTTTAACCGATAGTCTCCCGAAATGTCTAAATCCATTTAGTGAGACTCTAGACCGGCAGGTGTTCACTCGAGTAATTAGCTAGAATTAACGGTTGGTACCTATATGATATTTTTGTCGAATTATAGCTTACAAATCGAGCCGGTAGAGTCGCTCGGTATTTTGATTAATTATTTTTATTTTGAATCATTAAAATTACTAATCAAGGCCGATAACGCGACTAATTGTTCTTGCAGACGTGCGTGACAAGTTTTTTTTAGTAAAAAACACACCCATTATTAATTAATATACGGACAAATATACGGAAATATTTTTAAAAACGACAGATATGACTTCACACTGCCGATATATCTTCTATTCGACCCTATATAAAGCGTTAACGAGACGTTATGTGATATTATTCATTTGCCGTGTTTTAAAACGAAAATTTACACGTTAAAAGTCAATTGAGGAGTACCTACACGTTATACGCGGTTCTCGTCGCGCGAGATACCTCTCCTCGTGGTCTAGAGGCAGAGCGTTCGACACTCGTTATGCAGAACCCGGGTTCGAATCCCATATTTTTATAACTTTTAATTTTTTTTTATCACATGCTACTTATAAATATGTCAATATTAGGAATCTAGTTAAACGTGCATTCGTTAACAACACGCCTATAAATAAATTTATGCTTTTTAAAACTATAATGTACAGCATTCTGAATAATAATAATATGAAATAAAAAGAGAGAGAGAAGAATACTAAAAGTTTCACTTTCGTCGTACGTAGGCTTGCCACACACTGTATTTTTACTCAAAATGTGCTAAGGAATAATAGCTGGTTAAAGTTTGTCGGGTACCTGCCGATACACACTGTATAATGATCTACGATCAGGCAATCTACGGATCTAGGCTTCGCGCAATTTAAGACAATAAACTTTTGAATTAGATTACATAGCAATTTCATTTTAGTACTCGAAAACGAATGCTCAAAAAAGGATAAGCTTAAATACCAACAGCCTTACTAAAAAATGTTGTTTTAAAATGTTGTGTAAATATTACGCGGCGCATAAGTTAAAAACAGTGAAAAATTTATTAACATGGTGTTTGTTTGCTAAAAACGATCTTAAACCAGGCTCAAGGCCGGCTTTACCGCACCGACGTTAAAAGTTCGTGTATGAATTTAATTAGTAAGACGTCAAATGTTCTCCAAACGCGATGTAGATTAATCAGTTTACCGATTGTACTTACCATGAATTTTCGGTCACAGCGTAAATTGAAAAACCTCGTACACTTATTTACGTAGACTCATTTAGTGTACACAACACGGGCATTAGCCTAGTGTGATAGTCAAAAGAAAATGTACTGCATCATCGTGTAAATATTTATTAAATTAAAAAAAACTCTTTTACGGGTTCATTGTAAAATCACAAATATCTAATTAAAAATAGTAAAAACGCAAAATATTGACAATTGCATAAAATCTTCGTTAACAGCTATATCTTAGATGCAATCCGAGAACGTAATGGCTACGCAGCTCAGCTATAATAACATGAATATTTTTTTTCTATCGATTATCAAGTTTTATTTTTTTTAATTCAACTGCCTTTGATATATAATTTTATAATAAATTACCGATAATTTTTTTTAAATAACTCTCATCACTAATAATTTGCCTTCGGACTTCAGACCTATGCATCTAAATCATAAAAAATCTAAATCTTTTTAAGCCTATTAACACAATTAAATAAAAATAATCAACATTGTCCACAATTTTTTTTTTTAAATAATCAATATTTTTTCAAAACCAAAAGTTTTTTTTTCCTCAGGTTACAAAGTATATTGAAAACTAAATTATGTTAAATATTGTTTATGTATATATTTTATGAAATTTGTTATTTGGGTAAAACATTTTGACATTTTACATTTATTGTAGATATATCTATTCAAAAACTACTACAGTAATATTCTATTGCCTACGTACCAATATTTGAACTTCACAACTTTGAGAAACGACTGACGAAAATCTTTCAGAATTTTTATCTAGCTTCTTTGAAGATAAAAACAATATTGAAAATTGATAGTTAATTTTAAAGTAAAAATTTAAATTTTTTATTTAAAATTTTAAATGTTTTTTCAACAGATTCCGTTTGCCTTCCACAATGCATATTCTACATTTTACATGCACAGTTACAAAATGGTTTCTTTGTTAGGTGGCTTATCATAATACCTATATTACCTATTATGAAGTTATGAAATGTTTCTGTGAACGTCATAATATCACATAAATATTAAATCAAATCATACCTGATCTTTGAACCGTTGATTACATTGAGAAGCGTGTATAAGAACAAACAAAGTTATTTAATCTTGACATTATTTTCCTTCTTATCAGAACAATTCAAACGTGAATAATAAGTACCTGACATAATTTGTTTTTGTACTTAGTAAACCCATTTGTCACATTATTTTAGATAAATTTCTTGATTGGTTCTGTTGAGTAGCTTTATCAAATCTTTACTCTACAACGAATTAACATGCACAATATTCGGATAACCGTGTAATCCTTTAAAATTTAGTTGTGTTATATTCATAGTTTTATGAAATAATTATTAAGTGGTTGATGAGGAGATTTTTTGTTCCAAGTGGACTGTGATTTTCAGTAAAATAATATTAAAAATATATATATATGCATCGAGGTGCAAAAAAAACCACAGATCACGTATAAAAAATTAAAAACACTTAGTAGTTGTGAACTGCTGTATGTTCGTTGGTAATCTGCAGTTATTTATCGACATTAATGATAAAATCTTTATCGATCGACAATGGTAGATTCCCAGAAACCTTCAGAAATTCCATTGTCAGTCAATGTTCTGTTGATAGTCGGCAAAAAGCTGGCAATTTTTTAAATTAATTTGACATTATTGTTTATTTTCTCTTCCACTAAATCATTTTTGAGAAATTTTAGGAACTACAAATCCTCATATTTGACAGCCATAAAAATAAACTTTTTGTAGAGTTTCAAAGTTTAGTGGCAGCTGTAAACTCATAGACATATGAATATTAGTAGACCTGCCCTAAGTGATTAAAAGCGTATTATCCCCACTCCCTATACCGGTTCCATTGAGCCGGCTGGGCTCGCGTTTGGCCTCAAATGAAATTTGAAAACGTGACGTCATCATTCTTGTGCGAACTATGGTCGAGGCATCATCGGTTCATTTTACTAAATAACACGGCAAAATTTTGACTTGTACTATGAAAACTGGTAAAAATAGATGTGAAAAAAGAGAATAAACCCAATTGTCGTATTACATTCCATATATAAGCATTATTTTACTTTATTTTAAGCATATTCACATCGTATAATATGAATCAGTTGTTACTATCACATAGAGAAACGTCTGGACGCGAAACACAAAGCTGGTTGGTTGCTGGGAAGTAAATTATGAACATTTATAAAAGTGTCTTAACTAAATACTCTGAAACTAACTACGACTCTGAAAATAAAAGCTGCCTTACTTTGCCGAATTTGGACTTCGCAAATTTGTTCATAACGTGGCGAGTAATTTGCGCTCCCATGTAAAAATGTCTATTCATTCAAAGCAGATTTTACTTTTAAGAAGTAAATGGTGATATTATAATGCGAGATGCCTATTTACTGTCAGATTGATTTATTGACGAATCACAGTCAGCTTCACTCGTTCCCTCGTTCCCTCGTTCTTCAACAGTTGATTTTACCCCTCGCCCATATCTTCTCGTCTATTAATTCCTATGTCTGTGTGTAAACTCATTTTTTAAGATTTGGCCAACTCACCAATAAACATCGTAACACTTGCAGTGCTCGTATACAAATTAATAAATAATAGAATAGATAGAATCCGCATTCTTCCAGTCTTAAATAAAATTTGTTGATCTATATAATATAGGTACATGATGTATCTACAGGTACACGATGGATTTTAAACAGAGATTCACATTTGGAGTTAATAATGTAGATGTCATTTTGCTGTCCGATAATATTTATTCCAATTTTTTTTTTATCATGCGTCGCGCGTCGCCACTGATCACACTGTCACTCGTCGCAAAGGATCACGTGATACGCTTTCTATCTCGTCTGTACGGTGCTGCTGGAACGAGACGGAGTGGGTTACGTGTGTTCGAAAAATATTTTTTTTTTTTTTTTTAAATGATTTATTTTTCTCTCCAAATATGCTGAGGAATCGCAGGTTAAAATGCTTTGGGTATGTGCTGATACACCCTTTTTACACAAAATAAATAGTCTTAATTTGACAACATTGTTTCAAAATATGATATCCGGCGAGTCCAAAATTCACTGATTTTACGATTGACTGAACCCATGTATGATTTTGTTCCCACATTAGGGTTGTTATACTTTTACCCAAGGAGGTTTTAAAGTGTTAAAATTATATGTTTTAGGGAACCATAAAAAAACTTCAACGTACCTTCAATCCACACCTTACCAAAACATTTCGATATGTATCCATTTCGATATACGATCGTAACCATTTCGCTCTTGGGACCGTCGCTAATGTAGACATTAGGAATACATTTTTATTTTTTAAATATTTTTATTTCATTCAGAAGTTTTTTTTGTGGCTGATTGTACAGATTCGTTTGTACATTTGTACAATAAACAATGTCATTGTTTAATTCTAACAATATTGATGAGTTATGTTTTAAAGGTGTTGTAGTTATACGAACCTTGCAAAAAAGGCTCCTCGGACGGCATTTTTCTATAAATTATTATTACTAGAGGCATTACTCATCGTTTATAAGTCCCAATTGGATGGTTAAAAGCCCCAACTAAAAAAAAATTTCAACGCTTCCATAAGAGGAACATACAATTGAATCATTCTTGCTATTTTATTTCTCTTGTTAAACTTTTTTGTTATTTAATTTAATTTAATCAAATTGCGCATCTGAAATTTAAAAAATGGTTTAGAGGTCAAGATATATTTTATTGATATTTTCTATAAGCGCCTTTACATTGTCCATTGATTTTATGCACGTAATCTTATCTATAAAAATGCCTACGAGTGTGTTTGAGCATATTGTGTGTATTACCTATACTCGTATTATATCTGTTGGTCTGTGTATTTTATGTCTGTGTGTAATAGTAATTTGTAACTCGCAGAATAAAACATGCCACCGCGGGTTTTCTCATTGGGATGATGTTTAAAAACCACAACGATTCTTTTTGAAAATAACAGAGGGCGCCACTTCTGTTAACAACAATTAAAACTGTACACTCATTCAGTTAATAATACTTAAAGATTTTATTCTTCTATCTCGTTTTTCTATATCGTGGTTTCTCTTTATACTTGTGTCATGGTTATTATATTTAAATTGACCTGCTAACAAACTGGTCTGGCAGTTAGCGGGTGTTTGTAATGAAGGAAAAAAGCCGTACATATGTTTATTATTTTATTCGTTGAATGATGTTGATTTATTTTTTCGCTTTCTTATTAGATAAGTAAGATAACCCGAACGTAAGTGTGAAGAAATTTTTTAAAAGATTTTGACGCACTTTAATCTTTCACAGACATATTTGATATTTTACAAAGAGACCACTTCAGACGGTTGGCGTCCTTCCAAAGTATTTTTATTCCATTTTTTAAAGTATTTTACAACCCCATGCATGTTTTTTCCAGGACAGAACAATTTTCCCCGAGCACCAGTTATATGAAGTTCGCGCAAAGAAAGCATGTTTTGCTGACCCAACTATTTGTAGCTTACACAGCTATGGATAATAAACATTGTATTTTATTGGGAAGAGACCGAAAAAAATTCTTATATTATTTTATACTCCTATTCAGATACATGTTCATAATAGATTAAAATAACATTTTTCTTGGGTTTCTTAATACATTGTTTCATGCTTTGACCATGACACATTTTATAACAAAATTGAAAAAAGTACCTATTCGGAAATTTATCGTCTGTAAGTATCTTCACCACAGTTTGATAATGTAAATTAAAGATTGATAATTAAATAAAGTCGATTGAGTAATATTATTGAAAATATAATACAAAAAGCTATAGCTCTACAAATGTAACATTAAAACAAAACAAAAAAATACTTTCATAATTTTAAATAACCATGTAGAATCTTACTTCTTGGCCACAATCAAAATCACAATCATTATCAATTACCGTTTACCAAAAACCTCAAACTTTTCATTATCTTTTTCAAAGAACCAACTAAACCTTCTCCGACCCTCTTGTGCTAATGTGTCTACTATACAGGGTGTCTGGGGTTGCGCTAAATTGGAGAGGTTTTATTGGAGAAAAATTCTACATGATTATATGTAGAAGTAAAAAAGACAAATAATTTTTGCGAAATTCCAATGTTTATTTCACAATACAAAAATATTTTTCCCTATAAGAATATGTATTTTCCCAAAAAAACAATTCATATTTCTTACCTAAAATCTAACTAAATTTGGATTTTGACAAAAGATATTTATTTATTTAATTAATATTCCGCAATGAGTTTATTAACTCCTGGGAGTACAATGCTTTATATAATATACTATATTCTGTATTGTATACTTTTAATAAAATAAAAATTTAATAAAAAAATATATATATTTCTTAAATCATGTAGAATCATCCCTCCCCGAAATTAGCTCACTTTACCCCCGGACACCCATGACTTCCAATGTAGTGGCAGACACATTTAGCGATAGCTCCCAGTACAAAATTTCATATTACAAATTGACTAAAATTTTATTGTTTCTTATTTATGTGTTTAGATACTTAAGGCCATACTACTAAACATGTTTTAAATTTTACACAACTGATTGATATAGGGTAAAGGTAACGTCCACTGCTCCGCATCGCACGCATCGGACGGATCCCATCAAACGGATTTTAGAATTCTTTGTGCAGTTAGTCAAACAAGTGTATCCACTCGAGGTACCGCAAGCACCGGGCCATTGGTAATGCCGATGCAAATTCTCGGTAACTATTCCGATGCATACCGATGACGTCACACCGATTGCCGATCCAGCGAACGCATCCGAGCGCTTAGTCACCTTTCGCATTCGGCTCGCGCATAGAGTTCGTCCGCACGCCATAAAAATCCAAATTTTAATATGGAAAATATAATTTTTTTTAATAATTAATAAATGTTTATAAGACAAGGTTTTTATCAATAGCACAAAGGAAAACAAATTATTATAAGCAATTAATATTCACCTTAAATACCCATAAAAATTGTGATGCATAAAAAAACTTTATCTTATAAACATTAGTTTATCATTAAAAATTATAATATTTGAGAAGTCAAAATATTTCACCAACAAATGTAAATATAATATGTGTCGACACCATCTTGTGGAAAATTCAGCACTAACAAAGCCTTTCCTACAAAAATAAAGTTGGTTATTTACAGGTTCAATGTTTATGGGTATTTGAGGCGAATAATTATTGCTTACAACAATTAGAAAAAGGCAAACTAGAAAGAATGTTTATCAAAAATAGCAGCAAAAATCAGTAGCTTCACTTTTTTCTAGGCACAAATAGAAAAATTATGGTTATCGATTTAATAGTCTTTGTATATTATAAATACATTTATTCGATGACGTGAAAGGTGTTTTTAATATCCACAAGTCTCTTAGAGATGCTTAAGAAAAGTAACAAATTCTGATCATCTACAATCATGTAGACTCCTTTTAAATAAACTAAAACTGTAGATATATATCTGTGATCGTCAGAATTCAAGACTTCATATATATATATATATTTGAGTCATGTCTATTAGTATGGACATCTTCTAAAATTCCCACTAAAACAATCACAACATAAGCGACAAGATTTATAGAAAACTTATTAATAAATATTACAAGGACTTTAATACATGGCTATTTAATTATAAAACAACATTTCACTTAACATCAAACAAATATACTCCACACACAATATACTCCTATTTAAATTATCACAAAAAACATTCCTTTTAAATAAATGTCACTAAACTTTAAACAAAATGAATACTCTCAATGAATTAAATACCTCTGTTCCTATTTGTATATTTAAACACCGTACTATAGTAATATGTGCCCGATTTATTTTAAATTGTGTTAGCTGTAAGAAATAGAATGAACCTATAAACTATGCTCATCTGTATACTTGTCCAATAAATGGTTTTTGAATTTCGAATTTTGTAAATGGCTTTCGCGTCGACAATCCGAATATAGTGGACGTGCAATCACGCGCTGTGGAAGTCCGATGCGGATCTTTGGACTATTACCTCAAATGGTTATTTTTATGTAAAATTTAAAACACGTTTATTAATTACGAGGATACAGTTTTATGTTTCAAGTTACATTGTAATTAATAAATAAACCAAACAGGAAAAAAATCGTGCACTAGAAAATGGAGCACTTAATCAAACATCCATTTTTTTTACTTACAACGCATTAGTTGCGGGAATGCAACATGTGAGTGAATAATGTGGTCTTTTCAACAAACTATTCAATATCGGATATCGTATTAGCTTGATACCCTATTGTTTAAGCACATATGGAAGATAATCTTCAGTTGGAGCCGCCTTTGAACCCAATGATCCAGGATGATCAGACTATTGACTGGCTACAGGCTATAGGCTATTGCCTGTTGGCCGGAGCACGCTTCACTGGGCACGGGTGAGTGCCTTTGAATCGAACCAACAGTTTACTCACAATGTATTATGGCGATGCCATGCAAATTATTGCAAAATCATGTATTTTTCGTTTTAGAAATTTTAACGCTTAGAAATTTTAAAAAATCGTCTATTGAATTCTGCGATTATCACCATCTGCGTAAGGAATGTTAACCGCCAAGGAGGATCGCTTTAAAGAGAGCTGCACTTATTATGCGTTCAATTTTAATATCAATGGTTTAAGGTTTGGGAAGGGGTATGAGATGGGTAAGAATCTGGTCACAAAACATGGTTAAAGCCATTTCAAGCAACATTTCAATTCTGAATTTTTGTTCTTAACCGGGGAGATACTGAGAATATCTACCACCCTGGAAAGTGCAAATTACATTATTGTAAGCGAATCAAATGCGAAACAAAACAATTTAAATAATAAAAAAAAACGAACCCGTTACTCTCCGGATTCGTATTCTAGAGCTTCACCCCTTGACCGCGTAGGCTATCATATTGTATTTAATCAACTTTTGTGCATCTATGTGAACTATCGACATATATAATACTAGATTTGCTATCTTATACAATATTCTAATCTAAAAATCACACCACCTAAGCGTATTTTCTAAAATACAATTTCACATCGACTTTCGCCTTCACGCTTAGAACGCCGATACATAACTAATTCGTCTATGGCGAGAATAGATCTAAAAAGAAAGGAAAATATTTGCTAATTTTTTGAACCTGTCTTTCGCTTTTGAATTTACAAAAAAACTATATTGAATTGTTTTAGTCATATAGTCTGATTTGATTTAATAATAGTCGGATCACATTATATGATAGCCAGTCGCTATCGCACATATTATCGATAAAACACATGGCGAGTCTTTAATTAAAGCCAGAGATTATTATAATTCCGATCGTTTAAATTCTTGATCGCTTCCGTTTACGAACCCTTGCCCCCGATATGGTACGCCTGACGCCCCCCCCTGCTGCACTGAACATATAATCCTTAGAAATGTATTTATACAGTACTGAAAAAAAAAAAAGATTACTGCATTAAACCCTTTCAGAACTGAATTAAAACAGTATTAACATTAGGGTGTTTTGTAGCTGTGAATACCGTTAAAAATGTGTGATAGATTTAAAGTTTATTTATTTTATTGATACAAGATTTAGAGAGTACACGTGTTTTTTGTGATATTTCACCCTCCATCCTAGGGATGACCCTATGTTATTGTGGTTGAATTTTGCAGTTTGCGGAGATAAAATCTATATATTACTATAATACAAAAAAGAAAAATAAGAAAAATGATGTATAGCTAGTTTGGGTAGCAAGAAGTGTATGGAGATGTTAAAGAATTATAAGAAGATGAAAAATTTGAGAAATTATTAGTATATACATAGATCACACTAATTAATTATGTACATACTATACCGCTTAGTTCGGGGATAAGGATATATTATGTTTTGTCTGAAAGGTGATAAAATTGATAGAGTGTAGAATGAATGGGTATTGTAGTTGTAATGTATTCCGTTTGGAAGGATCCATTTCGTAATTTGTTTTGTAAAGGAATGGGATTGACTCATAGTTTTTATGTTTTCAGGGATAAGTTTAAAGATTTTAGGAGCTAGGAAGAAAAATTGTCTCTGAGCTGACGTGGTATGTAGTGAAGGTACTTTGTGGTGACCGTTGGTTATTTTTTATGATTATATTTATCTTACTAAAAAAATATGTAATTTTTATTCATAATTATTGATTACAAAAACGATCTAACACCGCATATCTGAAACAGTTCCAACTGGCTACAACTAACTGACTGTCACTAACTTCCCCCGGCGTGACGTCGTCGAATTCACGAATAAAAACGAACATGAACGAATTCGTCATAGAAAATTTATCACCACAAAAAATACATTCATTTTCGTAATTTTTTTCGAGAATAAAAAAAACACTAAATTGTTATAATTATGTAAAAAAAATTGGTGTTTATTAATTTATTTTTTTCACTTTTATTCATTAGTACTTACGTTTGAAAAAAATAGTTTCACACATGATATTAGTTTTAATTTGCTTTAATTAAAAAAATAAAAATTTAAGTACTACAAGTTTAACATAATAATAATAAACAGATAAAACTAATTTCTGAAATCTTCGGGCACACCGAATCGCCCACATCACACTATGTATACCGTTCTATTCACTGTGTGGGTAGGTACTGAATAGTAGTCCTTATCCGTGTTCAGAAGCCGGTGCGGACGATATGACGGCCGAATGCACAGCGACTACGTGGAACGAATGCAAATCACAGGAGAACGAAATCGGGATGGTCTCGTGTTTAAATTCTGCTATGTAGAGCGCTTGTGATTTAGATATGGCGAATTTATTAATAATATGTTGAAAGAAAATCGTGTTCAACTATTAATTGATCTAGAATTTTTATCATTGAAAACGTAGTGGATAATACTAATGTTCGAGGAACGAACAAGGGTTGGGATAGCCGTACTTTAAAGGGCTATTCCACACATATAAAGCATAAATAAAGTCTATGGCTTGTGACAGGCGAATGCGAAAACACAATTCGTAAGGTTAATTCACAATCAACTTACCGGGTGGCGAATGAAATCTGCATGGTGAGACTCATCTGTCAGCACTGGGATGGTGATCATGGTTCATTAACACTCGTTATTTTAAATTAAATTGCGATAAAATACGTATTAAGTGATTATTCCGAAAAACAACCGGCGATCGTGTGGCGTTAGTTTTTACACTCCGTGGTTATAGCTGACGTGTGCGAATATAAACTGTACAGTTCAAATTCTGACCATACTATTGGTTAGCACACGGCCTGTCAAATTTAAACGAAACATGTAAACACGGTAAAATAAAATAATGACGGTCTCGACCGAGTGATTAGATGCGTTGTCTCGGTAAGACAGACATCTTAGATTTGTTTCCAGTTAACATCGTTACATCTTTATTTTTCTGTGTCATGTTGTAGGAGGGAGGAAACACAGAGACTGGCAGATCGTTCCACAGCCTAGCTCAGAACAAGTCGTACCAGCGACCCGTTCTTATGCGACAAATGTGAACCATGTACATAATATTGTGCGCGCGTTTGGCGTGTTTCTCCACTGTCCAACAGTGTTGAATGGATCATTGAAACTTGTTCCTAAGAGCATCTTTCATTGTTTTTATTTTATTTCTATTTATTACAAAATGACAAGTTATAATGTATTAATCCCAGTGAGTTTACAAAACTCATTTCGGGAAAGACAACATTTAATTAAAGACAAGACAACATAGATAAATTTAAATAAATAAACGCAGAAGTTATTTTGGAGTTCCAAAGAAAGAATGTGGCAGTCATTAATAAAACTGCTGAGGAAATAGCTTTTGCCAATGTTTTTTGTTCGTTGTCGGAAGTTTTAGATTACTAGGTAATGCGTTATATTGCTTATGTGCAATGTATTGTAAGGAGTTAATTCCAAATTTAGTCGTGTAAGTAGATGACGATAAGTGTATTTGATTTTGTGCTCGTGTTTTGTTCTGGTGTATGTCGGCATTAAAGACTGGTTTAGTGTTGGTGTGTGATGAGTGTTGAATTATTTGTAGTAATACCGATAGAACAACGACGGCATACCTACCTGACGCCTGTGCTCTAAGGATTGCAATCCGTTTGTTAAAAGATGGGGATCTATCAAATGGACCTCGACGGGTATAACCTTCAAAGTTTTTAAATATTATTCCAATAAAAATAGAATTTTTATTTTAATGTTGTATCCATCGATTTAATAACTATTTTATTATTGTTGCAACACCATCATTATAATATTTAAGTGTATATAAATATAAAATTAATTTATATATAACCCTATACGTAACAAAAATTACATATATTTTTAACATTTGTTTTCGCCGAGTTTCGAATCTACGACGTTTGCTCCTGGAGACTAAGATATTAATCTATTATATGATGTTGATTATAGGATCGATGGAATGTAAATGTTATTAAAAAAACGAGATATTACAAAATAAGATGGCGTTAGCAACAAGCATACATTTAGCCACATGAATAATGATTTTCTTCGCAAAAATGGTAAGTAGTTACGTAACACCGAACATAGTCGGAGTAGCTGGTGGCTGGTAGCGGTGGTTCGCCCTCATTTGAAAATTTAGTTCAACAACTTGTTTTGCATGGCAAAGCGACCGCGTCACACGACATTTGATGGGCGTGGAATTAATGCTCCAAAAGGGACGTGACCGGGGCACAAATGACGACAAGATGATTTTTAAATTGAATTTTCAGTGAAATCGAATACAAGGGGATATAACAACGGAGAAGATTGAATATATTTGTGTATATTTCTGAAGAAACGCCAAATACCTCCATTTTATTTATTTAAACTTCATTTGTATTTCAGTTTCTCGTTCCTTAATGGTCTAAGTCCCGTCGTTTCGATTTTACATATTGAGTCAGTAATTTTTATTTTAACATTTTTACTAAGGCGGAGCTTAATGCCAAATCACTATTTTGGTTAATCTTTATAACGAATTGGTGTACATTATGAATATCAAAAATATGCTTTAGATAAATTCAAGATTTTCCTATCGTTTCGCTTGAGTAGAATACAAATAAAAAAATAAATTACTTAATAAAAAATTTAAATGTAAACTACTAAAAAAATATTTTTTCAATAGAAATGTATGAACGCATAAAATAAACAACTTTTTAAAAATACATTAATATAGCTAAGTATATCTGTGACAGTTTCACTTGACTAACTTTTTTGATTTCTAATGAAATTATTTACAAAATAAATAAAAACGAGTTTTGTCCATGAAATCGAACGTTTCTAGACTCCGTTTGTCAAGCGATTTTAATGCTTATTACCTACAATATAAGGGAAACCAAGAATATACACATTTTTGGGTTGTAGCTTCCTCTTAACGACTATTAAAATACAAAGTATAAAAGTGTACATTATTCACAGCCTTTCTCAGTAGGGATTCCTTAGTATGAGTAGGTAGTTGTGATGGTTTACATCATGATTTCCTCATTTTCATATTTATCGACCTCAACTTGATGCCTTTTGATTTTGCCATCTTCATGTTATTGGACGATGTTTGTTGATTTCTTCATCTTCATATTTTCTTAGTATAATATATAATTTTCATATTGTTTAAGATGGTAGAAATGCACACTAGAGTTTCAGATACCAACCAGATAAAGTATTTAACTAGAACAAATGACATTGTAATGAGATCCCTAAGACGTATGTGTGATAAAACCATGTGTAACCGTATTGACCGCGTTATAAATGTAGATATCTGGAAATAATACGTGACTGATGGAAGTGCAATGGATAAGATTAAGAATAAGACACTTAAATACTTTGGGTATGTAGAGAAGACAAACGAAAAAAATAGGAATATATTTATTTATTATATGTTATGTATCAAAAACAAATAATATTGCCTGTCATAAGTATACAAGCATAATCAAATACTAGAAAGATATATTTTTAAATGACAATTAACGGTGGCATTTCATTTTAAAATGATGACAGAAAATATAAAATCAATGCAAGTACATTCACAATATAATATTCAAGTATAAGTAGACATCGGTTAAATTAATGTTGATTGAAAGTATATGATATTATAGCCTTCTTGTGCCTACCCTGAATTTAAATAAATCCTCTACATCTACGTATCTATTACTAATTTCATGTAATCTAGGTCCAAGCGAGTTTAAAATCTCAGTCCTAGTATTTTTATATTTAGACAGCATTTTGAAAAGAGCAGCTCTCGTAGGTATATGAGGTTAATTTAATCAGGGCTGTCTATACTACCATTTACAATTTTGATCATAAGCGGATATAATCTTTCACGGGCTTTTTCACCAAACCCTTATAAAGTTTATCATAACTATATGTCACATAAAATTATGCATACGATAAAGTTGCTCATAAACCTAGGTGCGTTTCACCACAGAAAACAAGGTCCCACGCAGCTATTAGACGAATCTCTCTGGCAACAGCGCTTTTATAATGTCTAATGCAACGCCTGTCTTTAAAATGCGATTGTTTCTATGGAATTGCAAACGTCAAAACGGTAAACAGACGTGGTTTATTTATGCAGACGACATTTCTGCCCAATTCATTCTTGGTAAGTACAATAGTTTTTGGTATTGTTAATTATTATGCGATCTTACTAGAGATTTGAGTCGAATTAAAAGATTTGTCTTATTTTTCAGGATGAATAAACGAGATCGAAGCATTAATTTTACGAAAGACGAGTGACAGTGTAAACAAACTACTTGAATATAGCGACGCGGTGATGTCCTTAGGATATAACGGCATAAGGTATTATAATATTACAAATGAGGATGTCCAAATTCACACAATGTCCCGCACTGATTCTTTTGAATTATTGTTCTTCCTGTTAATCCCTAAAGCCTTGCAACTTGCATCTCGAACTGTCAGAATTCAGATTCCATATAAATTCGCTATTTTTTAATATATTTCAAAATAAAATACTGTTCTTGAATGTGGATTAAAGACTCTCAGTTTTGTGCAGTACAAATCGACTTATGCACTTAAAAATATAAAATTTTTGAACTCAAACATTGATAAAGTCACTTACAAATGGTTTTTTCATCATGAAAACTGTAATTACTACTTTACACGAAACAAAAAATGTATTTAATTAGACAAAGATGTTATAAAAGTTATTGTCACTTAACTTTTTTTAATTTAATATGAAAATTTGCAAACCTCGACAAATATTTATCAAACGCTAAATGTTTTTTCATAGAATTATTTGAATTCTTTCGGGAGCGTTTATAGTAAATTACTAAAAACGCACTATTCTCTCTTATAATTCCAGATAACCCGAATGCCATTGCAGAAGAGGTACTCATGGAGGTGTTCTCCATAGAAGAAGATGAAGACGAAGCATTCCTCGATAACCGTCCACTTCCAGGGCTATTTTTGGATACGCAGTCTCCGATCCAGAAGCCCCCGCCTCAGACCTTATGCCGTGGGATAGTTGGACCATACCCCTGCTTCGCACGCCTCGATGATCAAGCAGCCGCAGCCGGTGTCTGCTGTGAGGCGGCCACTGCCTCAAATAAGCCGCCGTCTCGTTAAACAGAATTCCCCAGACTCCAGAGGGTCCTGATACTTGAAGACAATTGAGGAAATAGGAGGAAGATGATAAGAGGCAATTGAAACTGAAAAGCACAATTAAAAATTGCAATAATAAATTAATGTTTTTTTAATTCCATTCCCTTTTAACAAATATATTTTTTTAATACATAATTATTTACAAATATAGAACTTAAATTATAATAGATTATTAAACAATAAACATTATTCAATGATCTCGTGACTGGATCCAAGCTACCTCTCCTGGAAGCAGTTGTATCTAATAATTAAATTGGCATAGCAGTTACTTGCGTGTTCATGCAGAACACACCATTTCTGTTGAGGCGTACTTCAGCATTTTTTCACCTGAAATAAGAGAAAGTAATTTCAGTAATCAACATTATTATTTCAGTGCAATGGCAATGCCATCAGGCGACAACACTGTGCTTGTCACTTGCCCGATGGGTCTTGTGAATGAAGTTGGCTTGCGCTTTTCTTTGATTGTCTTCATTGATTCTAATGACTATTTATCACTATAGTGTGTAGGTACTACTGTAGTATGTTATTGAAGTAGCAAAGATTCTTACTTGGTGACATTGCGATTTGCAACATGTTTGCAGGATAGCCTTTAGGAACTGATCCAAATTATAAATAAACCTCTTTTGGGAGCCAGGTCCTAAGGGAAGTGAACGTACACTGGACGGAGGTGTACAATAGCCTCCTAGCACTTCTTTTTGGTGCAGCATTAATCCTGAAAACAATTATATTATGGTGTATCTATGTACAATGCTTGTAGCAGGATATAATAATATATTATGTGGGCACACAAAATAACATAACACACAGTAACTAACGTCACTGGGTACATACACTGTTATTATTTGAGTACAGCTATTTCGTTATGTATTTGTATTAAAATAACATACCTGGTGGTGGTTCTCCGAGACATTTTGTCGATGATTCGGTTATGGATTACATAACAGCATGTTTCATCAGTCGAAAGCGCGAAATGAAATCTACATTATTCAAGACTTCCAATTTTTTTTCATAAGCTTATATTGTCACTTACTGTTCACTCTTGGTATT
Source organism: Hesperophylax magnus (assembly GCA_026573805.1). Classification (NCBI taxonomy): domain Eukaryota; kingdom Metazoa; phylum Arthropoda; class Insecta; order Trichoptera; family Limnephilidae; genus Hesperophylax; species Hesperophylax magnus. The sequence goes on from JAIUSX010000104.1 coordinate 2,509,217, forward strand.
CGCATTACTGACGCCCGCGACCCGTCATATGCTTCTGCATCTTCAATTCTGGCAAAATCCTCAATTAAATCCACATTAAAGTAAAATAATGTAAACTTCACAGCTGTCAAAAGTATCAAGTGTCAAGTCAAAACGTACTGAAAGGCAATAGGTAGAAAACTCGGCTAATATATCCGACATATAACCACTATTAGCTGCTTCAAGTACCCTATAGTGAAGAGGGACTTTATCTTACATATAGGCGTTTTTGAGCGTTGGTGAAATCGAAATAATACTTTATCCTATACATAGTGCTTCTGACAGTTTATGAGCAGGATGGTGAAATACCCCGTCAATCTGATAATTTTGTATGACGCGGAAATAAACAATAGAAGAAGTCGGGTATGTCCGAGAAACATATGGCACAATCAAGGGTCCTTTTCTCGAAGTCAGAGTGAAAGAAGATTAAGAAGTACGAGATCAAATGATGAAAGATGTCAAGGCACAAAATCATAAAACTGAGAAAACGGTGGACGAAGATTTTTTTGTGACAAAATGTAACATTTTGTTTGTCAAAGACAGAACAGTAAAACTTTGAAGATAGATACTTTATAGTGTTATGTTTGTTTTATTTTAGTTGAATAGCTACAAAAAATAGTATTTTGGAAATCATGCTTGTTAATATCTGTTGACCACTGAATAATGAAAGGAACAGAAGGCAAGGATAGCACACTGGTGTTACAGTCAAAAGAGTTAGGCCTCTTTTTTATTTTTTTATTTAGTAAAAGATTATACATTTATATACATTATTTAAGAAATGTTTTGACTGCCCAACTAGGAGGATTCCCGTTTTAGGACAGTCAAATTAGGATGAGTATTAACATTTTGATAAGTTGTTTGATAAGTATAGTATTAAAATAATAATGAAATAATAGGTATTTGTACTTTTAACTGGAGCCTAAGCCTACCAACATATTTTGTATAGATATGAATAACAAAGAGAAGAAATACAATAAAATAAAATATCCAATTAAACATAAGATTAACTGCTGCTATTACTATTATACCTGCATATTTGATAGTTTTAAAATACTATTGTATACTTAGCTCATTTTCATCTATGTAGCCGTCTAGTGATCATATCTAAATAAAATACCCCAATTGAGGAGCTTTTTCAAAAAAAAAACTTTTTTTCACTCGGGGTTAATATTTTATGATAATCTTTAAAAGCTCATTCAATTAACTATTAGATATAATGAGAAATAATGCACATTCAATCAACTGTTAGACATAATGAAAAAGAAAGCACATTCAATTAACTGTTAGAGACAATGAAAAAGAATGTACATTCAATTAACTGTTAGACATAATGAAAAAGAATTAACGTTAAATTAACTGTTAGACACAATGAAAAAGAATACACATCCAATTAAATGTTAGACACAATTACACAATGAAATGTTAGGGCATCTATGAATTCGAATGAAGTAAGGAATGTCTGCCGAGAGAGAGTTTTGTGACTGTCTATCCTATCTGCCTTCCCCTGCGGAGAAAGCGGCTCTTCAGAATGTGTGTATCTGCAAATTCAGTTAAAAGCCCCTGGTCCTTGCTTTCCTGCTAATGACCCAGATATGCTGGCATAGTAAGAAGATTGTTAGTATTTCATTTTGATTCAAGCAGATATTATATTATGTTTTCTGAAGATTTCTTGAATCCATTTCCTGTGTTCCCAACAACAGTGAATAGTGAACAAACAATAACAAAGTGAATTAATTAAGCACGCCCTAATGATAACACAACGCGCTCATACGAAAATATTGAAGATTATTTATTTGTGGAGAAGTCGAAACAGCGAGGAAAGAATTTGTGAATTAATTTATCACACAATTGTTTATAGTCATAAAATGTCCTGCAGAAGCGAAACTAGTTGACGAAATGCATAAATTCAAATAAAGTTCCTAATTTTGAAAACTTTCATTCTTAGTTAAGGCTCTTACCTAACAATTCGGCGGTCACGGGTTCAATTTCCGACGTGCGTAAATGAATTTTATTTGTAAAATTCGTGTTATTTCATGATTAAAAAAATCATTTAAAAGAATATATATTTATATGGTGTAAGACCATCATTTTGTATTAAAAAATTTCTTGAAATGGCTTAAGCCGTGTTTGGTGACCAGATCTGAAGAGCCAGGTACTTCCGAATCTTTCTCTTCCCCATCTCCTTCCACTCTTGACTGTTTTAAGCCTCACAACAAACCCCAATTGGGGATGTCATAGTCTCATTGGCTCCAGACGATTGGTAGCAGTTGAGAATCTTGTATGGTATTCACATTAAAAAATGAAAAGTTGTGTCTAATAAAATTATTAAAAACAAAATAATTTTTCTTTTAAATATCAACCGTGTTTAAGAAAAACTTCAAAATAAAAATTTTACCCGAAAAATTGAAAAATGTTTAAACATCGAGTTTTTCATAAAAGTTTATTTCTAATTAAGGGTTGCCCCCTATTTCTAGACATATTATATTGTCGAGTTACAGAGTGTTAAAATTCTTCGTTTATTTATTTATTATTGCACAAAATCAACTTCTGCTGAAATAGCGTCCAACTTTTCATCTCTTCCTCTACCTGCGAGGATCCAAACTTAAAATTAAAACCTAGGCATGTTGTTTTGTTTGTTGATATCGCTTTTATTCTGTTCAGCATTATTTATGTTTTACCGGAGGTTTGGTAAAATGAACCACACGTTAGTACCAATTATCACAACAAATGATACATCATGCAATCGAGTGATTTTCACAAGGCATATATTTTCACTGATTTATCGGTCAGTGAAAATAATGTTAAATTATACTTGAAAACATAGATTACACACGTCTTAAATCGACGTGTTATTATGTTTTTAGAAATTGTTTCATTATATTTCAACCAAGAAAGTTCAGTTCTGATATATTTCGGTTTTTTGTCGGGTATAATAGTTGTCGGGTATAATAGTTGCTATAAGTCAATGATTAGAACAGACGCCCAGACAGCAAAATAATCGTTTCAATATTAATTATTTTTCTATACGCTACTTCTTCTCGGCGACATATGTCTCCGGCCTAGCGCACCAACGGTCTCCGCCCTCATGGCGTCGATCCACCAAACCATCGCTTCGACTACTTAGTTTATCTCCACCATTCACAGTGTCGAGCATCGGTCTGGGGTTATTGACCACCGTTCATATCCTTCATCGACGATGTTGAGCGTCTCACCTGAGCACCAGGAAGATCGGTGATCTTCACCACCAGCTGACCATTACATCACTTCAGCATAAATCCACATCCTGAGGTCGTAAATACTGGCAAATACTGTCTACGTAATAAACAGATAGACTATGGTTCCATACATTATTCTTTCATTGTTTCTACGTACCGTTACCTTTGGAACGATGTATAAAATTGGATATCTCGTATTAGTAAAGTTCTTTAATCCATATGTTAAATTTAAGCTTTTATTCTCAGATTAGCAGAAAACCTTTCACCCACCCTCCAAATAAATTAAATTACGCACAAAATTGTAAGAAAACCCACTTTTTGATGATATATTTGTAGTGGTATAGGTGTTTCTTGCTTAAAGGGGTCCAATGAATTACGTTTTATTCTCCTGTAGTAATTTATGCCCCATGTCGTTAGTGCTTGGAGCCTTTTGATCGTGAATAAAACGTGCCATGCTTTTGTTATTTTGCTACGCTTTCAACAAATTTGCCAAATTTCACAAAATATTATTCGCAAGCCACCGGATTGATGTTTTGCTGAAACGCAAATTCAAGACAAGAAAATACACCCAACGATATCCGTTGTATCTTCTAATACCGTCTTGTAAATAGACTCATATATTTCTTTACGTACTCTTTTACAGAACTTTGCACAGTTCAAAATGGATTCGTTTGTTGATGTACCTAGCTTTTTTATGTGAATATCGCACAAGAGTCCCAACTGCTTCCAACCATCTAGATCCAGTGGGACTATGGCATCCATTGGGGTATGTTATGTAAGGTCGAAGGTAGTAGAAAGGGAAAGGAGATAGATAATAGGATGTGGGGATATAACAGGCTATTTATTCGTATCTTGTCACCAAACATGGCTAAAGCCATTTCAAGTAACGTTTTCATTTCTGAATGGTGGCCTTACACCAGGGAGGCACTGAGAGTTTCTTCCACTCTTTTTTAAATGGTAGTAAAATGTACACTAAAGATTTTTTAAATGTTCTTACCAGATATTTTTACAATATAAAGTATATTACACTGTTATATTTTGCCTATGTAAGAATTCAACTTAAGTACAATTCTCCTGTCTGGAACCCACATAATAATATAAATGTACATTGTACAAACTGTTGAAAGAGTACAAAACAAATTCTTACGTTTTATACATTTTAAAATGGGCATTACAGCAATTATGTTGAACTAAAACACTCTGGTAACTTATATGAATATCCTCAAATTGTCAGACAGAAGAATTTTCACTGACCTTGTATTTATATAAAAAAATTCTAAATGATTTAGTTGATAGGTAAGTTTTTAGATTCTCAAGGCCAAAAGCATTTTTGTTGTTTGTTTTTGGGGTGTTATGCCGTGTTGCGCTAACTCCTTCTTTAGCCGACGTTTCGGACAGCGTTGCAGTGTCCATCATCAGGGCAGATCCGGTAGATCCGAAGATGTGTGAATTTTGGTTGTCGAGTTTGTGCTTATTTATTTGTGGCCTGGGCCCATCCAAGTGCAAAATGCCAACGGAAGTGGCGACATCTTGTGGCGAATTCTGAAAGCTCAGTATTTATGTTAGCCTGGGTCCCGTCCAAGTTCGAAATGCCAACGGAAGTGGCGCCATCTTGTGGCGAATTCTAGAATTAGAAAACCGATTGACAGCGATTAGAGTAGATGAACCCAGTATCAAGGTATAAATGCAATGGTTTTATATTGTGTTATTATATGGTATTGGAGTATACTTAGACATGTTATTTGCGTTTAGCTTTGGTGTAGCCGTCAATTACCGGATACCAAGAGCTGTTGAGCTTAGCTCCGTCGTCTCTATTGATATTAAATGGATTTTTGTAGATTTCAATTGCCTCCATAATCAGGCGTGATCTATAAGTTTTGGGTCTTCCCAGGACCTTGGGAGCAAATCCAAAGTAATGGCCGGTTTCAATTAAGTGTTCGGCGATTGCCGATTTATCAGGGTGGCCAAGTTTACAAGCACGAAAATGTTCTGCTATCCTTTTGGAAATCGTCCGCTCTGTCTGGCCTATATAAACCTTGTCACAACCAGAGCAGCTGAGTTTGTACACTCCATCTGCTTCCAGAGGAAACTTAGTCTTTGCAGACCTCAGTAGGTCTTGGATTTTGGTGGTGGTTCCGAAGACAGTTTTGATGTTTTCTTTTCTCAACAGCCTGGCAATTCTGTCTGTCACATTGTGAACGAAAGGCAGGAAAGCACAGCCTTTTGAGTCTTGTTCAACTCTGTCTTCGTTTGTTGTAGATTTGGCTCTTAAAATTTGCCTTGTCTGACTTGCCGGGTAACCGTTGCGCTCCAGTGCATCGGTCAGTTTTATAAGTTCTGCTCCAAGTTTTGTTTCTTCACATATTCTGGTCGCTCGGGTCACCAACGTATGGATAAGTCCTCTCTTCTGCGCTGGGTGGTGATGCGAATCAGCGTGTAAGTATCGATTCGTATGAGTTGGTTTCCTATATACGGTATGTCCTAGGCTACCATCGTGTTTTCGCATCACCTCCACATCTAGAAAAGGCAGGATTTTATCTTGGTTTTCCAGCTCCATTGTGAACTTAATTTTGCTGTGAAGAGAATTAAGATGGTCCAGGAATTCGTTAAGTTTCTCCGTTCCATGAGGCCAAATGGCGAAGACATCATCGACGTAGCGCCACCATACTTTAGGGACAGCTGAAGCTGTATCAAGTGCCGCTTCCTCAAACTTCTCCATAAAGAAGTTGGCTATTACTGGCGATAACGGACTGCCCATTGCAACTCCCTCCACTTGCTCAAAAAGTTCACCCTGAAACGCAAAGTATCCCGTTTTGAGGCATTGTTCAAAAAGTTTGCAGATGTCTTCCTCATATATCTCACTGAGCATTGTCATTGAGTCTTCTAGAGGCACATTTGTGAAAAGAGACACGACGTCAAAGCTGACCAAAATATCTCCTTCCTCAGTCTTAACCTGCTTAAGTTTACTGATCAGATCTGTTGAATCCTTAATCCACGATTCGGTTTTTCCAGTTTGCATCTGCAGTAATCTCGAGAGGTGTTGGGACAGTTTGTATGTAGGTGCACCAATAGCGCTGACAATCGGTCTCATTGGGATTCCCTTTTTGTGTATTTTTGGGAGACCGTACAGGGCAGGAGTTCTAGAGGCCTTTACAAAAAGCTTAGACCAATCCTCTTTTCTGATGCTAGATGCTTTGACTAGTTCCCTTGTCTTTAAGTCAATCTTGTTAGTAGGATTGTTTTTGATCTTCTTGTAGGTACCGGAATCGCACAAGAGGTCTTCCATCTTCTTTATGTAGTCTACCGTATTAATCACGACAGTGGCATTTCCTTTGTCGGCTGGCAGAACCAAGATTTCCTCATTGGTGCGCAATTCTTTTAGGGCCGCAAACTCTCCTTTTGTGATGTTTGGGCGGGGTATTTCAGCCCTTTTCAAAATATGGCTAGTCTCTTGTCGTATGTTCTCTGCTTGTGATTCTGACATTTTGTGGACTTTCATCATTGTATGTAGTGCTGTCTCCACACCACATATGATAGATTCCACAGGTATCTTTTTGGGGGCAACTGCATAGTTCATGCCCTTAGCAAGCACTGAAGTTGCATCTGGGCTCAGCGCAAGGGTCGAAATGTTGATAACTACTTTATTTTGATCAAGTTGTTTTCGATCTCCTTTTTTGGCTTGGTTGAGCCTCTCAAACTTATGTTTCTGTCTCGCATCTGTTGACTGCTTACACCTTAGTGCTTGTTGGTAAGTTATATTGTCAATTTTATTCCAATCTTCTTCGATTAGGATTGTACTCAGATGCAGGTGTAAATTGAAAAGGTCCCGAGATGTTCCATCCAGTTCGCTGCGCACATTATGGATTCTTTCCCTTAGTAGCGCTGCTTCTGCTCTTTGAAACACCCTCTCGGCTTTCCGGGATGCGATATGTCTTTTAATACGGATGTGTACTGGTACGACCGATTCCTCCTTGCATCTCTTGAGGAAAGCCAGGCTGCCCAATAAATGGTTCCTACGCTTCCTCAGATTCTCCAAACGGCGTACCATCGTGTGAACTTCCTCCCCATAGAGGTTAGTCAGGTAAGTTTTTAGATTCTCACGGCCAAAAGCATTTTTGTTGTTTGTTTTTGGGGTGTTATGCCGTGTTGCGCTAACTCCTTCTTTAGCCGACGTTTCGGACAGCGTTGCAGTGTCCATCATCAGGGCGCTACGTCGATGATGTCTTCGCCATTTGGCCTCATGGAACGGAGAAACTTAACGAATTCCTGGACCATCTTAATTCTCTCCACAGCAAAATTAAGTTCACAATGGAGCTGGAAAACCAAGATAAAATCCTGCCTTTTCTAGATGTGGAGGTGATGCGAAAACACGATGGTAGCCTAGGACATACCGTATATAGGAAACCAACTCATACGAATCGATACTTACACGCTGATTCGCATCACCACCCAGCGCAGAAGAGAGGACTTATCCATACGTTGGTGACCCGAGCGACCAGAATATGTGAAGAAACAAAACTTGGAGCAGAACTTATAAAACTGACCGATGCACTGGAGCGCAACGGTTACCCGGCAAGTCAGACAAGGCAAATTTTAAGAGCCAAATCTACAACAAACGAAGACAGAGTTGAACAAGACTCAAAAGGCTGTGCTTTCCTGCCTTTCGTTCACAATGTGACAGACAGAATTGCCAGGCTGTTGAGAAAAGAAAACATCAAAACTGTCTTCGGAACCACCACCAAAATCCAAGACCTACTGAGGTCTGCAAAGACTAAGTTTCCTCTGGAAGCAGATGGAGTGTACAAACTCAGCTGCTCTGGTTGTGACAAGGTTTATATAGGCCAGACAGAGCGGACGATTTCCAAAAGGATAGCAGAACATTTTCGTGCTTGTAAACTTGGCCACCCTGATAAATCGGCAATCGCCGAACACTTAATTGAAACCGGCCATTACTTTGGATTTGCTCCCAAGGTCCTGGGAAGACCCAAAACTTATAGATCACGCCTGATTATGGAGGCAATTGAAATCTACAAAAATCCATTTAATATCAATAGAGACGACGGAGCTAAGCTCAACAGCTCTTGGTATCCGGTAATTGACGGCTACACCAAAGCTAAACGCAAATAACATGTCTAAGTATACTCCAATACCATATAATAACACAATATAAAACCATTGCATTTATACCTTGATACTGGGTACATCTACTCTAATCGCTGTCAATCGGTTTTCTAATTCTAGAATTCGCCACAAGATGGCGCCACTTCCGTTGGCATTTCGCATTTGGACGGGACCCAGGCTAACATAAATACTGAGCTTTCAGAATTCGCCACAAGATGTCGCCACTTCCGTTGGCATTTCGCACTTGGATGGGCCCAGGCCACAAATAAATAAGCACAAACTCGACAACCAAAATTCACACATCTTCGGATCTACCGGATCTGCCCTGATGATGGACACTGCAACGCTGTCCGAAACGTCGGCTAAAGAAGGAGTTAGTGCAACACGGCATAACACCCCAAAAACAAACAACAAAAAAAAAGATTTAGTTGATAGTCCGGTATTGCTAGAATTGATAAGCTTCCGGATTCTACAACGTAATAATAGAAGTCAGGATTTATTTCTGTGCGGCAATTCTGGGACTAACTACCATATGTATTCCTCTTTGCCCTGAATACTAATGGAAGGAAACAATTATACCAAGTCAGTGGTCAATTTATAATATTCACGATAGAGGTGAGTCGTACTAGCTCTTCTTGATACTCGGAACAATTGGTACAAGTATGAATAAATACCTAGTCCAAATACCTGTTCCCTAGTATTTCACTTATTACTCATTACATGGGGGGGGGGGGGGTGGTTAGAGAATTTCTAAAAAAGTAATTCCCCCAAAAAAATTGTCATTTCAAATCCATCATGGGATTTCAATTTCAATGATGCTAAATAAAATAAATTTTTAAAACTTTATTTATTACTGTCTGAATGAACCGGTTTCGGAGATTCTCATCTTACCTAACCTAATTAATTTGATAAATGAGTCTTAGCACGGAAAACTTGCTACCTAAATAAGAGGCCCCTAGAAGTAAAATTAATAAATGTCTGTCATCCCATACAACGAAAGCGAATTTTCATTTTATTTAAATGAAAATTAGAATGTTAAAATTTAAATTTCCCAGATGCAGAGCAGATTGCCTTTTATAGTAATTAAGGTGAAACAAAAGGACGACACAGTGCTACTAATAAAAGCTAAACATAGACGGAAATAAACAACATGGCCAACACAGATATATCAATGAACTAAAGAAGTGGTTTGACATAAATTTACTACTTAACACTATGTTTAAAAAAAAATTATTATATGCAATTCTGCATAAAAAAACAAGGAACACTAAAGAAAAATAAATTATAATCCACTCTAAGCAAATACACAACAACATAACTGCAATATCTCGTGTTTAGTGATAGAAAGCCAAACCGAAATAAAATACCTATACATTACAGTAGACAAATTAATGCATAAAATCGTCCACACACATTAACGTACTCAAAGACAGAGTGAGGAAACTAAGATACATCATAGATTCAAAAAAATAATAATTAAAAAATAATTCCACTTAAATCATATAGGTACATATTCATCAGAACTTCTGTTATTGATGTAAACTGTTGGTATCCCAAATAAAATAAAATAAAAAAAAATAAAATAGGTACATATTCATCAGAACTTCTGTTTAAAGAATTTAAAGTCAGAAAACTAAATGCATTATTTTTATATTACGTAATTTTACAAATTTACAAAGAAAATAGTCTAAATAAAACTGCACCTTTTACAATAATAGAACCCAGATAAACATCAACTCTCACAACTCGAAAAAGTAATTAAAAAAACAGTGCAATTCAACTATAAATATCTTGGAGTGAATTTTTTTTAATACGTTATCAGAAAGTATTAGAAATAACAATAAACATTTTAAATACCACCTTAAAAATACACTGAAAATATAAACAGAATACTCATAGTAAAAATAACGAACATAATATTACACCCCCACATACACAAGCCAAGCTTTATTATGGTGGTGCATCTCAACAACAAAGATTTTAAATGCCAACAAAGAACACAGTGAAAATATTTTTTTATAAAGCCCTAATATTTTATTTCTAGATGGCGCCACTTTCGTTCACAGTTCGCACAAGATAGCTTCCAATTTTCGAAAGCGAGAAATAATACATTAGCCGTGCACTAATTATGTGCACTAGGTAGGAAGCGCCCGGCCGGACCTCGTCTCCGGCGATGCTTTTGTACTCTTGCTAAAACCTTTTTTAACTGTTGGACGCATACTGTCGGAATTTATTGACAATACCAGTCGAGATCGCGCTGATCGCGATCTACTAAATTCAGTATCATATCCTTTCTCGCTTACTCACCTACATAAGAAGAGTGTTTCCCTAATATTCAAAGATTAGGGAAACACTCTTCTTATGTAAGCGAGTAACGAGATGCCTATACATATGCCCCGCCCTCGGTATGAATACGCGAGACGCGCAATACTAGCAAGACGCGTAAGACGTCCAATACTCGCAAGACGTGCAATACTCGCAAGACTCGCAAGACGTCCAATACTCGCAAGACGTGCAATACTCGCAAGACGTACAATACTCGCAAGACTCGCAAGACGTGCAATACTCGCAAGACGCGCAAGACTCGCAAGACGCGTGATACTTAAGAACAAATACTAAGTACGAAAGTCTCTTTGAAATATCTGTTCCAAACATCTGTTCTAGTAAATACGCTTCACCTCTAATTCACGAATACTGATAGAAAGCACTCTAGGCAAAAAAAATATCGTTCTAGGTGAAACCAATAAAATAAATCGGAAATTCTTAGTCAAAATATTAATTTGTCGGGAAATGTTTTGGTGTGCTTAAAAATGGAAAACTTTAAAATTCATCAAATCCCCGTAGTTATGAAATAATAGAACTCTTTATAAGTTTTTGCGAGGCTAATAGAAGTGGAGAAAGGTGAGAGGCAAGGTAATTGTAACACGCCCAAAGTAATTTTAACCAATGTTTCAATTGAGAATGGCTTTTCTGAAAGTACCTATGTATCTACTACTTTATTTTTTTCAAGTGGAAACATAATTGATTACAGAGTAATGATTCATTAAGATGTACCCTCAAGAAAAAAAATCTTTGCATGAGTGTGTGTACATCTGTGTGTGTAGCCTGTGGAGGTGTTATGTTAATTACCTAGATGATTTGAATTACTGTCGCCATTTTTTTAAAGTATTTTTAATTAATGTTTCTTTTTGAATTTTTTTTTTCGGAAACCTTTTTTTTTAAGAATTCATAATTTTTTTTAAAGATTTAAGTGTATTTTTTAGCTGTGTTTTGAATTCTTAACGCTCCTTTTGAGGGATCTTTCATTCTCTGGTAATTTAAAAAGAATTTTATTCTTAGGTATTTGTGGCACTGTTGACCCAAAGTTTTTTTTTTAAATCAGAATCAGCATCATGTATTTTTTCCTGAGATTTGTCGTGTTTCTGAATTGTGCGGCTTTATTTTAAATATCTTTTTATCCACTTGTAATTTTGAGTTGTACGGGAATAGAGTATTTACTTTAATTTCTTCAAATTTGAGTTTATATATAAATTCTATTTTAGATTCACTACTAATGTCTGTTTGCATAGCGACGGGAACGAGGTTATATAATTTTTTTTTCGTTTAGGTACTGATTTCCAATAACATCAATTTGTGTTTTTGACGGGTTGATTGGAAGACAGTTTTCTTTTGTCAATGTCATTCAACGTGAAAATTCATTGAAAATTAAAATGTCAAAAACGAATCATTTATATAATTTACTACTCCATTAAACAATTAGGATCTTTTCAACTAGTAATCCTATTTACAAGAACCGCAATCTATATGGTATAATTTAATAAAAAAGAACATTTTAAGCCGTGTTGCGCTACCTTGTTCTTTAGCCAACGTTTCGGACAGCATTACAATATCCATCATCACTTATTACACGGCTGCTCTGATTTACAACACTATAATACTGCTAAAGAATTAGGTGATTCATAACAAGATCAGAAACAGCTTTTTTTTCAATTTACCGGAACGCTTGTAAGGGTGTGTAAACAAGACAAAAATTTCCGGGAGCCGTGCCACAAAAAACGGAATAGGAACAAAGTAAGCGCAAGCGGCGTTTTGCGGTTTGCTTTTTTTCCCATAATTCGTGGCTTATTATTAATTATAAGAATTCTAGGAACATAGGTATTTTTTCATAAGAGTGCAGATGTAATAAAATATATATAATAAAATTTATAAAAAATAACTAGAGATGTGTGAGAATAAGCGAAATTGTTTGCAGATTAATTTGTAAATATGACGAGTGTCGAAGAACAAAAAATATCTTTTCGTATGTAGGTACCCACGTTTACCTACGTTGAGATTAAAGAGATGAAAATTAAATTACGTATTAACAAGTATTTTATATACCCATAGACGGCCTCCGTGGTCAAGGGGAAAGACTCTCGACTAACAATCCGGAGGTCAAGGGTTCAAATCTCGTCATGCCCAAGTAAAATTTATTTGACTAAATTTTGTCATTTCGCAATTTATTAATTTAAAATAATATCTAAAAAGCATGATGGTGGAACGTTCCAGAGTGGAAGATACTCTCAGCATCGGCTTGGTGAAAAACCATCATTCAAATTTGAAACGCTGCTTGAGATGGATTTCACAGTATTATCACAAATCTGAATGGCCAGATACTTCATGATTACTAATATTTACTGTGATGCCCTGGTGTTTTGTTAATACACTTTAAGATCGGAAGTTTTTCAATAAATACTTTGTTCTATCAAAGATTACGAGTTACTTTATTATCGCTAGATAGTGAGCTGCCTGCCTGTAGATCGGTGTCCTCGTAATCATTCGGGTACATCCGACAAGTTGTCTCTGTCACGTGGCGTTACTACCGCCACCTAGGGAAATATCTAAAAAAATACCTTAACTAAATACAAATAACTGAGATCTACACATTCTACCGATATATCAGCTATGCGGTATTAAAACTATAACGTATTATCGACACTATATTTACGATATATATGTGGTGAAATACTTTTATAATAATATAATTACTAGTTAATAGTTGAAGCAATTAGTTCATATTGAGAACCTACAGTTTGTGATAAAACGCCCACTGGCTGTCAAATAAATAACTTAGACCCTTTATAAATAATTAACTCACCTTCAGAGAATAAATCTTCTCGAAAATGGACGGTGAAATATGTAATTATTATTATCATTACACAGAACGGACGTAATTTATTGCCAATTTCAATTAAATTCATGCTTCATTTCCCACTTCCAGCTATTCTATCCATAATAACTTCAATTTTTATGTACATCTATTTGAATTTTAGTTTTAGTATCGGTAATGAATGAATTCAAATCTTTGAAGCGGAAATTAAGCAACTTCCCGACATCCAATCAAGTTGAAACTCGGTAAATAGACTCGTTGTTAATAAAAATATATTCTATCATATTTTGTTGGCAATCACGCACAAACACGTGGACAAATAGGCATTTCTCTAAAATCGGATGAAATCACAGCAATTAATAATTATGCGAAATACATGTCAGTCCTAGACGAATAGCGTCTGGTAAGGTCGGTAACACGGTTGACTCCGATCCCTGGGTAGGAAGGTCAATCTTTAACCAAACCAATTTTTTAAATACGTTTAAAAAAGTTAAAATTTTACTTAATTATAGTTAATAATTCGTTTCTTCACAGGGAGACGGTCGGGTCAGTCCCCATCAGGTTATTCCCGAAACGTAATTGAAGAAAAAAACGGCCGGTGCTGTTTCTACACCAAAATGAATGAAATATTTAAATATAACATTTGCAAAATTAATATGTAAAAAATTATTCCGGATCCTTTCAAGCAACAAGCGTCCGCTCCGCGCCATGTTTTGATGCTTACCATAAATAAACCACTCACTAGATCGATATCTTCGGGCTTTTTTATGAAACAAATTTGTGCTAAAAAATCATAGAAATGCCAATATATAGACAACACAATTCTCATTCGGAGCCTACTTATACTACAAACCAATGAAAAACTCTGAAAGTTCGTTTAAGACTTTAAGAGTTTTTAATTGGTGGATACAATATGACGTCACAATATTCACAGTTCCAATTTTCCTTACTACAAGCGAGCGGCGACCACCCAGGCTGCGCTAGTCGGCCCAGCGTACCATTTCTCAGTGCGCAGAAACTAACGCGCACTTAGGGGACAATCTGATATCCCTGTAGGCATTTTGGTTCATTCGTTGCGTTTATTTCTCAGTCGTAAGCAATCCGAGAATCACGCATGCGCATTTGTACGTCAATTTCGAATACAACAGGGACAATCTATTGAATTCCCTCGTAACAAAATACTGAACCGTTTGTTTTGTCTAAAGAATTGTTATAGTTTAAATTGGTATTTCACCTACAGTCATTTTAATTTATTTTGTCTTTAGACACCTAATTTGTTGGCATGGACCATGAACATTTCTGTTAGAGTAATTTTATTTAATACCTATTCTCCGGGTAGTGAGATAACGGTACGGTAGGTAGGTATACGTAAAAATGGGTTCCATCACAACTTAATCAGTGGCAATTCAACGCACTTTTGAGAAAAATTTAAAGTCATTAAATTTGGTGAAAAGAAACTATAAGCCTTATCTAACATAAAATAGTTTTTTCACCACTTTCCATGACATTTTATATCATTTTTTAAAAGTGTGTCGAATTTCCACTGTCCTGAGTCGTCCGGTTACCAAAAAATGTCGTCCCCCACCATCAAAGTGCTCGAGGCGTAAGTTGTCCATACTGCCCGGAATTTGTGGGTTTTTGGCACATTGGGACATGGTGTTAGGCTGAAGTTAGAGTTGAGGGCATGAAGATGCATGGATATGGGCTGAAAAATATTATATATTACGTGATTTGTCATAAAATTGTAATCAAACACAGATAACGCGATATTAAACAGCGTATCAAAAATTCTGAGTGGTGGTTATTTACGAGGACGATACCTATTTTTCTGCAATCCTGTTTTAGGACCCACAACTTCTGGAATATGAGCCAAAGATATCTTATCAACTCAGGATTAATTGTTTACATATTTGGATTCTATCTAAAATTGAAAGTAAATCTACCTGTGAATAGTACCTAATCTTCGGGCTTTTCAAAATATTTTCCAATATTATTATATTTCCGATGTATTTAAAATGTACCATATCATCGCTATCTTGATTTATCGAGCTGCGCTGAAGACTTAGCGGGAACAAAAATTTCAAAGTAAAAAGACCTATTTACCTAAGAAGGCAAGCAGTTAAAACAATATTAAATAATATTGTGTTGGCAGTAAACAAAAATACTTTTCAATAAAGGTACAGTAAATAAAACAAATAAATATAATTAAACATATTTTATTTGTTCCAAAATAATTGATTTGATTTATCAGAATAATTTATCAAAAAATATGTTTCCATTTCATGTCTCTAAATACTTATCTACTATAAAATAAAATTGTAATAAAAACACATAAATTTGTTTTTATTATAAATTATGATGAGCCACAAAGTGAATGCTTTTTACAATTACGAAATAAAATTGTATTTAACTAAAAAATTATATTGTGAATAGATAAAAGATAACTATTTTTGAAATAGATATTTTATTGCGTTATTTCACAAAATAAAAAAAAAGCAGTGAAACATCTAAGATGATCTGACATATAATAATTTTAAAATGTGGTTTTATTTCATTTTAAATATAAAAAAAACTATTTCTAATCACAGCGATATTACATGGCGTTACGAAAAACTGTAAAAAAGTGACACATTAACATTATGTCGTAATCCTAGATACCTATAACCAAAATATCCATTGAGGTTATACTGAAAATATCTTACAATCATGTTTCTATATCATCATCAACGTATATTTAACAATATGGAATACAAAATACTACAGAAATGTCACGAAAAACGTAAAATAAATGGTATCTTTCAAACATAGAACAAACCGTCCAACGAAGTCCGAAAAAAGGTCTCTTAAGCCACGCATACCCAATTTCTACCGATTTATAACAAGTTTCTCGTTAACTTAAGTTAAGTACCAAACAAAAAAACTCTACATTTGTTATGCCGAATCGTTAATTATATGAAATTCCATCGATAGAAAATAATCGCAAAGTAAGCTCAGAAAATTATTAAAAACACGTTTTGTTGCTATTTAAAATGTTAAGGCGATGCATTACGTTGTGTAATATTTTAAATTGAGCCGCTATCAATAACAACCCTTACGTAGATGGTGATATGGTTTAAATTCCCGCTTAACACCATCCGCCTGTTTTGAATTATGCAAGAAAAAAACATGGCCAAAAAGTGCCTTTTATTTTATTTGTTGGATGTTCAGAAATAAATATTTAATTTTTTTTCGATCATTTTATAAATAACTTAATTTGCCACATTATACAATAAAATCATAACCGAAAATGGATTCGGAAGTAGGAGATTTGGAACTTTAAAGCAGTTTTCATAGGCCTTATACATTATTTTTTTCTGGGCTTATAAAAAGGCTTATCTAAAAAATACTCGATTATTTCAAAGGCCAAGATGTATTCTACTTGCAGTATTTAATTAAAGCATCTGAAACATTTCTAGGCGACCAACTTTTTAAACCAAAAACCCATGATTTTGCAGTACTACGTATGGCATCGCCTTAAAGGTATGAAAAAAATTAACATTGTATTTTTAAATGTAAGTTAAGATTTTGTCGAGAGATTTTTGCTATTTTTTGAACTAGTCATGTTTTACTCAATATTTTCATCATCTTCGCTTAAATATTAGCGTTTTTTTTAATATTAACGCGCTCCCTCTAACATTCGTATCTACGTATTTTCCTTTGAAACTATCTTTATATACTTACTGCGGGGCCTTAATTTTAAAAAAATACAACAAAACACCATATTTAGTGTTGTATAAGAAAAAGGAAAAGGAATGCTTTAACTCAGTGAAGTCTGGTATCAAAACTACTATCTATCTGAGTGGTTAAGGTTCTGGTTAAGGTTTAGGTGGTGAATGTTAAGTATTAACTTAACATTCGGAGATTTATTACGAATTTCTAAATATTTTAATTTTCAAATTGGGGCGTGGATTTTCTACAGCATGGATTGAAAAATAAAGATAGTAGTGGCTACATTCAGCTTATTTTTTAATGTTCCATGAAAACAAACACTGTTAAAGAAATCAAATAAAAGTATCTTTCTTCCTTAGGTATTTAAAATAAACATTACTAATAATAATAACCCGCCTCAGAACAGAAATCTTATAGTGAGGCGGGTTACTTTCATGTTTGTAATTTTGATCATGCTATTTCAATAAACGCTCGGGTTGCCAGCAATAAAAAAATAATAATAATAATTAAATTTTAATATCAAACGTGAAAAATGTTGCCAAAAAAACGTAGAAAAAAATGACAAAACTCGATATTTAGAAAATATTTTCCTTTTGTTAGAGAATTTGTAAGAAAATTCACTTGTTATCTAGTTCATACAATAAAAAAATAAGAAATATTTTTTAAAGTTAAACCAAATTTCATGTTAGCGGCGTGAAATATGAATTATTCACTTATCTATTTTTGGGATATGTATTCACAGCATCCAGCCGTCGATACATTGGTCGACGCAGCCAGTTTATATATTTGAGCCAAACTGAGAAAAAAATATTACTTCTCCTTGAAACGTCGACAAAATAACGTATTTTCACGGGAACGAAAAAAGATACAAAATATATTTTTAAGATAATATGTACGAGTATAAGTTTTACATACGATGGAATATAAGATAATTGGACACATAAAATATGATCTTAAAACGCTAATGTTATTAATAATTATTTATAACATGTTACCGTGGAATTAAGCGGCAACAAACAAAAGTAAGGATGGGTTTATTATCTAGAAATAAAAAAAAATATTTATGAATACTATAAGTGTATTACCACAAAAAAGACATAATTTATTTATTTATTTATTGATGCCCTATTGGGCTTTTAAGTACATAAAAATTACAAATTTCATTTTAACAACAGTATAAAACAAACAATAGAAAATCGAAATAAAATATAATGATTTCTCATACATTATTTACATTTAAAAAGTGGTGGACTAATTTGGCTTTAAATGTATTGAAGTTTAAATTAAATATGTCAGCGACATCACTTATTTCTTTGCGCAACCTATATATTCTTTCTAACACAGAATTTGTAGCGAAGTTATTGTTGTAGAATAAAATATTCCGTCTAGTATATTTTGGACGTATATGTTAAAATATTAGCTAATTCATTGTGTCAATTTTCTCTCTATGCATACCTCTCGTATTTCTTATGCCTCTTACCACTTGTAATAATGTATAATGTAATGTGTTACTTGAGCGAGCTTGTATATGATTGTGTATTTTATTTTTATTTTTTTGATGTTTTTGTTATCTAATTGTATGTATATGTATTTAATTTTTTGTATCTTTATTTAATTGTAGATTTTTGTAATTGTACAATAACTGAGTTTTTATAAGTGGATTGTTCTCACGTGAGTGTGATCATCTGTAAAACCCAGTATAGATAAATAAATAAATATTATATTTAAAGATAGCAAGTTTATAGTGTCAGGGCAGTCTAACCTTTAATGAACCATTTTATATAATAAAAGGAGATCAAATATTTTTCGCCTTTTAGATAATTACGATAAGTTAAGTTTACTGCGTAACTTGACATAATTGATTTCAATAATATGAATACCAATTTTGAAATTTTTCAATTTGTAAACAATGAGAGTTGAAATGAGGACACCAAATGGTTGCATTGTATTCAACCTGACTTCTAACCAGAGACGTGTATAGTAATTTTATAGTTTTTATGTTATTAAAGTCTTTAGCGATTCTGAGAATAAATCCTAGCATTTGTAATCCCTTACTGGTAATGCTATCAATGTGATTCAAGAAGCGTAATTTGGAGTCAAAGATAACTCCAAGGTCATTGAATTCAAAAACTCTTTTTAGATTGGCATTGTTAATTGAGTAGTCGAATAATAAAGGGGTTTTAGATCTACGGAAACTGATCGTTTGGCATTTGTTGATATTAAGATGTAATTTGTTTACGATGCACCATTCATAAAGTTTATAATAAAATATAATAAAAAAAGAAATTAATTATTATCCTACTATATAATCTGTCTGGCAAAGGGCTTGCATAGGTAAAATGGAGGTGTGATACCAGTTTGTTCTTGATGCAAAGTAGTATATTCCGGTGCTTTACAGCAACTCCCAGTTTATAATTTATCCAAAAAAATAGTCTTGTAGTCCAATGCAAAACAGCCTCACGCTGCTGGTCTCCAAAAGAGTTCCGCTTAACCAATCAGGATCGGCAGATGCCATCCGATTCCATCAATCCAATGGTCAATGCTCCATATGCAAAGCTGATGCTCACGAAAATTGGCGAATGTGTTCGTCGAACCTCAGCCAAGAGGAAATGCCCGCTGCTCTGGGCTGGTGTTCAAAAAATGGTGGCTGCTTCCAATGCAAACCACAGATCCTTGCTCCCTCAGGTTTGGCAACTCTCCAAGTCAGAATTCCAGGGCTGTCAATTTGACCAATAGCAAAATGACAATGTGTAGTTACTTAAAGGTCGCACACACCAAGACCATAGATGCGATGTAAGTAAAGCGATGCACACACAAACCTTGTTACAAATCTTATATGTAACAAACATACTGCAAGTTATCATGTTGTTGATATGAACAATTTCCATTTGCATGTGATTTATTTTATAAACATGTGTTCAGTTTAGTTGTAGGTATATACATATTTTAGTGATTATTGGTGTTGTCAGTGAGGATAAAATTAATATATTGTCATTTATTTGTGTTCTTATATCCTTTGTTATTTTTAATTTGGTCCCGTTCGACTACAAAATAAATTTTATCTTTATTCAATTATCAATGTATCGTAATTAAGACCTAATTATTTAACCACTACTCCTACAATAAAAGCCTGCCGAAAGATGTTGCGAAATAAGCATAATATCCTGAGACATGTCATTAATTTGTAACTTAACTTGTGATTAACACGCGCCAGGAGAAGCTGGCACCAGACATCCCCATCCCGGCATTGATATTTGTATGCCGGCTTAGTTTTACACGTCTGTACATGTCCAAAATTTCTACAATATAGCTAATAAATATCGGCGATCATTACGAATCTCAAATGTTAATAAAAAAATATTTTCCGAGAATTTTTCATTGCTCTCTGAAATTGTTAAAACTATTCTGCGTAATGCAGAAGACAGTTTATTCCATGCGTTCGGCCTCGTGTCTTTGAAAGCGTCATTCATTAACATAGTGTCTGTTCTAGAGAAAGGCATTTATTGCTTTATAATCAGTTGATGTAATTGGTATTTTCAGGAGGTCTAGCTCGGACGATTGCTTAAGCTCTATGACAATACGATATTGATAAAATCCGTCATCTTTTTTTTAATTTTTTTTTATAGTGAATACCTCACAAGAGTCCCAACTGCTCCCGTCTGGAGCCAGTGAGTCCATGGCATCCCCAATTGGGGGATGTTGTGAGGCTGAAGGTAAGTGGGGAAGAGAAAGAGGAAGGTGGGGAAGTACCTGGCTATTCAGATCTAGTCACTAAACACGGCTAAAGCCATTTGGAGCAACGTTTCAATTCTGAATGGTGGTCTTACACCAGGGCGATACTGGTAGTATCTTCCACTCTGGAACGTGCCGCAAATATACTATATATTATTTTAATTAATTAATTGTGAAATAACACAAATTAATCAAAAAAAAATTATTTGCGCACGCCGGGTTCGAACCCGCGACCTTCGGAATGGCAGTCCAATGCGTTACCACTGGACTATGCCGGCCGTCAATGCCCGGCATGCATCTATAATCAATTGGCGATATTTGCGAGCACGGTCAGAATATGTTTCCGACAGTTGGTTGACAAAAATCGCTACTTTTAGCGTGGCTTTCGATTTGTTGGATAAGCTATCAATATGCACAATTGTTTTTATAATGTCGTTTGCTATACAAAGTAGCTGAACTAAGCTCTTGCAAGGGAAAAAAATCGTGCACGATCCATAAACTTAATTAATTCATCTAAGTCGCAATAAATTAATTCCTTTCCTTCTTGGAGAAACAAAAGTTATTAGTTATGGTTATGACTAAATACCTCATGAACTAATAAACTCCCCTTTTGGTGTCAAAAATTACATGCGCACTCTCAATGTATATTAAAGCTATTATTTCAAATCGACATTGTCAAATTATTAGTATTTTTAACTTTTAATTTTAAACGTCTGATGTTCGGAATCTCAATTCATAGAGAGATGTGCCAGTGTTGCCAGCTATATCGAGTTTGATTAATTGCGATATAAACATCGATCTGGATATCAATAGGAAATCGGTATAAAATCATCGGTAGTTATGCCTATCTTTCCGATATTGTAAAGTTATCGATTTTACGGTGCTACAACCAAGAAGGGGTATTTCTTGGGAATGCGTATGGGAAGAGGAGGGGTAGGGGTTAAAATTAGAATGCATAAGGTAAGAATTTTAATTCTTTTTTTTATGTTTTTATTTAGTTATAAACAAATTACATTTTTATATCTAGTATAAACATTTTAACAACTTATTTCTATGACACTTTGTACACTTTACAATACATCTAAAACTTATTTATTATACTATTTAGGTATAACCCACGAAAAGCAACAAGGCTTTTAGCTTCTTTAACATAATTTTAAATCCTTTTTTTCCGACTTTATGTCCGGGTTAAATCTTCCCCACAGGAAAAACTAAACCCTTTCACTTTTCCACAAGCGATTATCTATATAATCCACACTATGCAAGTGCATTATATAAGCATAATAAATACAAGAACTCACCAGAGATCAAATAGGAAAATAATTCACCGACTACAGATATTTTCATATCAGAGGGTTCGGCTCGGTAGAGCTACTAACTGGATCTATAAATCCTACTGATCCCTCAATATAAATATTCAAAAGTCTTTCGTAATCGTACATGTATTTAAAATGACTGATTTTTGCATTCTTATTTAAAAATTCTTTGATAGATCTAATACGCCTAAATTTGGAATAAGAGTAGCCGAAATAACAAATGGTAATATTTTTTAGTCTGAGAATGCCAAATTCTTTTTATCTTATTTCCTAAATCTGTGTATTTTCTTATTTTTTCACTAACAGATTTTTAAATATTACAGAAGTTTGGAATAGCGACATCAATGATATAAGTTATTTTTTAATTTCGTCATGTAAAACTATATCGGGTCTATTATGACTAATCGTTCGGTCTGTTAGTATAGTTTTATCATAATATATTTTATAAAATTCATTTTCTAAAAATGAATTTGTTTCGTATTCATAATATGGTACCATATTACGGTAGTCAATCAAGTTATGTTTTTTTTTTTTTTTTTTTTATTTGGTACATTATTTTGTTACAATTTATGTTTTCCAGTAATGTAGGCCTCACTGGGTGGCTTGCCCGTGCTGAGGCCTTCATTTTATAATTTGAAAATCTAATCTACATATTACATTTAAAGAGAAGATAGTAAATTTGAAAAGAAAATAATAAATTTTAAATAAAAAATAAAAAATACATAATAATACATTTACAATTAAAAAATAATACAATGAAAATAATCTTGTGTGTTTGTGAGTGATGTGTGTTTATGTTGGTTTTGTGTGTTACGTGTAGGTTTTATTTTTATTTTATGCTATGACATTTTGGTAATATTGTCTTTTTTGTTGTATCCATTTTGTAATTTTGTGTGTGAATTTATTTTTATTTTCCTCAATTTTAATTTCAATTTTTAGACTGTTGAAAGCTTTTATAGCATGGTATTGGTAGTGTCTTTGTCCAAAGGTTGAATTTACTGTTGGAGTTTTAATGTTTTCTTTGTACGCTTGTCTAATTTTTTTAATAATAATCTTAATTAATAATCTTATAATAATAATAATAATAATCTTAATTAATAATCTTATAATAATAATAATAATAATCTTAATTAATAATCTAATCTAATCTTTTCTTTGTACGTTTAGTTATCAAACTTTGGTGTATTATTTTTAAAACTTGATTGTGCCTAAATGAATACTCGGACGGCTAATACAGAACATCCCTACATAATATGTTCTATAGTTTCCGGAAAAGCCAAAAATTTTCTACTTAAATCATCAATTTGATTTGTATCTTTGATTATATGCTTCCTATAATTTTTAGTATTAATTACTCTATCCTGAATGACAAGCATAAATCCTTCTATTTCTGCGCTCAACTCTCCAATACTCACCGATACGTATTTGTTCGACGAAAATTTGTCATCATACGTTTCGAAAACACAGATTATTATTATTTTATTTTTATTTTTTACCTGCATATTCAGATTTGGTTACTGCAAACAGCTGAAACCATTTCAATCAATATTTTGACAAATTGTAATATTTCAAATTGTCGATACTGATCGTATCTATTATTGTGAAAAGTGTCAGAAATAATCCATATTTCGAGATATTTTATTTATTTAAAAAAAAAACGAATAGGTACCTATAAAATTAAATAAATTTTATAAGCCGTATTTGGAACTAGGGACCTCTGGAAACAGACTTAATGATCTTACCCGTTACATAAATGTATTACGTCATGCTGATAAACAAGTTTTAATACTCTAATAAGTAAACATGAAGATGAGAAAATATGAAGTCACAGTAATACAAGAACCTACAGTCAACAAACATAAATATGAGGTCTATAAACATGTAAAACAAAATCAACGAACATGAAGATGAGGAAATTTTAAAAATAAATTTATGAATTAACACCAATCCAACAACCTACAGTCCGCCTTGGAATAGGAGAACCTAGTGATATGGACTTTGAATATAATGTTTTACTATGATACCATTTAGTCATTAATCGTAATATAAAGCATAAGATTAAACAATTTAAAATGTCAAAAATATGTAACAAAGCCCGCTGAAATTTAAGCCGAAGATCATGAAATCATCAAAAATATGTTAAATGATAAACAAAACCTTTATTTAAGGCGGTCTGTTATTAACAAAACATTTTAATTCTTTCACTTAGCACAATCACTCTTCTAATTGCTGTTAAAATTTTAAATATTCATCTTACATTGAACCGTCTCGTTCTTACAAAACGGGCAATGTCGCAAATTAAGCAAATGACAGAAGGAAATTTAAATCTATGAATAAAACATTCCGGATTGTGTTGCTTTCCGCTTTTAATATTTCTCTAACAAAAGGGTAGTGCGCGACGACCAATCACAGTAGTACAAGATCTCCCAAACAACGGAGCGCTAAAACGTCGTCCTTAAATCATTACCGTTGAATGTTGAATATATTGAAAGACCACTGAACACAGAATCACTAGAAGTGTGAAATGAGAATATCAGAATGGTATATTCTCTCAGTATCGCTCCCCTGGCAAAACACACAGAATCACATAGAAATATTGAAATAAATATTCCCAATTTCCATTAAAAATAATATCGACTATTTTTGCCCTTTGATCCAAATGCGTCGACTGTAGACTTAAGTAAGATTTTAAGATTTTTGACTGTCCTAAAACGGGAATCCTCCTAGTTGGGCAGTCAAAACATTTTGTAAATAATGTATATAAATGTATAATCTTTTACTAAATAAAAAAAATATAAAATAAAAAAAAAAAAATAAAAAATATAGTGTGCAATAACACATTTTTGTCGATAATATTTGAGAAAAAATGACTGACTGTTGCAAAAAAATATTGTAGGGCTAATTATGTTACGTATTAGTTGTGTCTCTTTTATCTATATATTATATAATTACATATTTTCATTTTTTATTTGTTTTTTAATCTCATTTGAAGTATCCCATGTCTGAATAGGTTTTTGTAATTGTATTACCAACCGAGTTTTTATAACTGAAGTGTTCTCGTGTAAATTAGATTATCTGTAAAAAGCAATTTTAAATAAATAAACTTATTTAAAATGGCTTTAGTCGTATTTGGTGACTTCATCTGAATATCCCGGTGCTTCCCAACCTTTCTACTTCCACCTCTTTCCAAATTCAATCGATTTGGCTTAAAAACACGTTCCAATTGGTAATAGTGAAGTCCACTGTCTTTGAATACGCGTGGTATTTACAAAAGTAAGAATTGACATTTTTCAAAACATCTTTCGACTCTTAATTTAGGTATGCATTTGCGAACCGAAGTCGAATCACGTATTATGGAAGCTGCTTGCGGTTGTTTCTTATAAATCATGGTTCGGTTCGCTCTTCGATTCCCAAATGTATACGGAACATTAGGTTTCAGACAGACCAGTGAAATTGTTTCAAATAGTGGAATCAAAGACAAAAAACAAAAAATCATCAACCGGATTGAGCAATTGAACACACCAAAATGTTTATCTGTTTTTGAAAGAAGAAAGTTTAATGTTATATATTTTTTATTATTATATAGTGTTAGATAATGCGTTTCCACGGAATCGAACCGCGTATAGAAATGTAATATTAAGGATACCTGGCTAGCTCAAGCAGGGTTCCGTGTTTTCAGTTCGTTGGTTTTAAGAGAGAACATACGCCTTCTAGAAGTGGGTAGAACAAAAGGGCTTCTTTGAAATAAAACACTATTATTGTGGTGCTGGTAAATGTCTTCATGAAGACCTATATTACAGCATTTTGAATCTACGCGTAGGAAAAGCTTAAATCTCTTTGTGGACGGTTAAAAGAATGAAAAAATGAAGTTAAATTACTGGGAAGAAAGGAGATACAGAAATTAATAGAATAAAGCAGGGAACGATACCGCCGGTAGTTTTGTAGACGTCCAGGGGGCAGGCAGTAGAAAAAATGAATCGAAATATACTAGTAATGAATTGACAAACACTGTAGAAAGAATGAATCGAAATGTACTAGTAAATTGACAAACACTGTTTTAGCAAAGCAAGTCTCGAATTCAAAGCGGAGCACGTAACAACCTCTCACAACCAGAGCTGAAATCCAAGAGAGCGGTGTCTCTTACAACCGAGCGGAGGACCGCTCGTTGCCCCCGCCTCTCCCGTTAATGGTCAACGCCCCCAAGTGATTACCATATGAAAGAATTTAAAAATACAAAGTACTTGATTTAAGAAAATATTACGGGGTTGAATGTTTTAATTTTAAGAAAGTTCGTTTCATAACACTTCCCCGAAAACACAACGAAAAAACTGCCGTGGGAATGAAAGTTTTTTTTTTACTCTAAATCGCTTAAAACCCCTTTGACAAAACCTACAAAGGAGTCATCCACATAGAGATTCAGCATTAAAAACCTACGCCCAAAAGTTACATATTATTATTTCAAATTATCATTTATATATATACATATTTTTTTTTGGTAATACGGTGCACATAATCGTAAGAGCAACAGCAGCAAGTGATGGTGACAATCGTAAGAGCAACAGCAGCAAGTGATGGCATCGGCTCTCAAGTGATGGCATCGGCTCTCTCTGCAAAGGGCCGCAAGCAGTAGCGTAAACTCGTTCGTCATGGCGTAGATGTCTCGATCCCCGGCGGGAACGATTCAAGGAGAAGCGTTAACATGAAAGCGAAACATAAGAAAATATTAAAAAAAATGCAAATAAGCAGTGGGCAATGAACCAAAAAAAAAAATCAAAAATAAAAAATCGCGTTCACATAAGGAGTGAGAAACTAATATTGAATAGTAAATATAGTTGCACAGGGGAGCAGTATATAGGCACAACTTCCCATTGTATATCGTGACGCACACACATATGTTTATATTTTATACATAAGGCGAAAAACATACTAAAATCATTAATTAGCACTAAATAATCAATATATGCTGAAAAACACACACGAGAATCAATATCCACCTTTTAATGGTACGGATTTGTTTCGGTGCAATCGGCGTCTACCTTTTAGCGGTTTTTTTTTTTTTTTGTTATCAGCATATTTACCTTTTAATGGTCCAGATAGCTGTTTGAAGATTAGCTGAAAAGAAATAACACAAAACAAACAATATAAGTCGAAAAACACACATGAAAATCAATATCCACCTTTTAATGGTACGGATTTGTTTCGGTGCAATCGGCTTCAACGTTTTAGTTTTTTTTTTTAATCAGCATATCTACCTTTTAATGGTCCAGATAGCTGTTTGAAGAGTAGCTGAAAAGAAATAACACAAAACAAACAATATTAGTCGAAAAACACACACGAAAATCAATATCCACCTTTTAATGGTACGGATTTGTTTCGGTGCAATCGGCTTCAACGTTTTATTTTTTTTTTTTGTAATCAGCATATCTACCTTTTAATGGTCCAGATAGCTGTTTGAAGAGTGGCTGAAAAGAAATAACACAAGAACAAGAAAACAAATTAAAAATATTTTGTCGCAAGTCATTGCACTTTGAAGTTTTCGTTTACAATGGATTATAATGGGTTATAATTTATTACATAATAATATATATATACCGATATGGGCGCCATCTTGTTTATGGCTAGCAAGCAACCATAGGATCGAAGTCACAAATAATTATTTTATAATTTTTTCAGTTTTTTAATAAAGTTGGTGAAGTTTGCACCAAATTAATAGCAAGTAGGAATTGGGTACGAATCAGACAAAATGTGAATGTCGTACTGCGTGTAGGAATGTTCAAAGATAGTGTCGTGTATTTAGCCGCCTCCGGTTAATTACTCCGGAGTGACTGTAATGTTGGAGTCTGTATACACTGCCTTCGAAGGGGCCCCCTCGAAGACAGTGCCGTGTATTGTGTAGATGTGCATGTTCAATGAGTACTTGTACCTTATTTATCTTTCCTTGCGAATTTTAAAATAAAATATTTTCCCTTTAAAATAGAATATTTTCCCATCCGGGCAGTCAACAAAACTGGCTTTCCAATATTCATCGCATTAACCAGATTTCAAACAGATTTTTCCAAGAATCCAATTGGGGTAGGTTGCCAATTGTTGTTTTTAAATTCCTAAAGGGTCACGGTTAGGGTATAGGAGAATCGGTCTGTTTCTCCGCGGAGCTACCTAATTTAACCATATCTTTTACATGGTATCTACCCAAGATTTTTCCTGACTCATCTGCCAACACATATATGACGTCGGAAACCTTTTTAATCACCTTAGTCTTCACAAAGCGCGGGGCGAGTTTGGTAGAAAAGTAAGCAGCGGAATTTGACTGAGCGAAATTTTTCCTCCAAACCGTATCACCGACGGAATACGTCACGCGTTTTTTTCTAAGATTGTATCTTTCGGAGCTCTTTTGATACGCCAGGAACAAAGCGTCACCGACATCGCCATAAACGGCGGATAGTTCTTCTAGCCGGTCGGCGTATTCGTTCGTTGTTAGCGTGGTTCTGGGGAATGGAGTTTTATGAAGGCCACCGAGGGGTACCTGCTCATAGCCGTGATCCAAGAAAAACGGCGTATATCCAGTGGTTAGATTTACGGAATTATTTAAAGCCGCCTGAATTTTATCCAGATGTTTACACCATATCCGTTGATTTTTCTCTACCACTATGGCCAGGGCCGTGCCAATCGTTTGGTTATACCGTTCCACAACGTTATTCATCGGGGTATAATAGCTGTTGTAAAATATGTCGGGCACTCCGTAACTTCTCAAAAAGTTCTTAAATATTCGTGAAATAAATACTTTCCCGTTATCTAATATGACGGTACGAGGCACACCATGCAGTAAAAAAATACGTGTTTCTAAAATTTTGATTAAAGCTGTGGCCTTGGCGAATTTTAACGGAAATATCCAACAAAATTTGGTGAACGTATCTACGACACTAAGAATATGCATATTCCCGGCGAAACTTTTCGGAAAAGGGCCTATCAGATCCATGGATAACACCTGTAGAGGTCTGTCCACACGTTTCTGGGTGCTCATATGTCCCAGAGGGGCGGACGTGCTATGCTTGTATGCTTTGCATATCCCGCACTTCGATATGTATTCGCTCACCTGGCGATACAGTCCCGGCCAAAAGTGTCTTAGGCTAAGCCTTTTATAAGTGCGATATATTCCGGGGTGAATAGCTTTATCAGAATTGTGATTTTCTACTATTAGAGCTTGCCGCTATTTGGATGGTACAACGAGTTTCCACGAATAATCCTCCCGTACAGAGAGTGCGGCAGGGCAGTGTCGAAATAGCTGCCCTTCGCGGATAGTGTAGTTCGCGTATTTCTGCGGGGATTCTAGGCAGTTGTTATAAGTGCTTAGGTACCAGGTATCGGTGGTAGCCGGTGGCGTGCTGACAGCTGATATTTTTCCGTGTTCTACGCGGGAAAGGACGTCCGGTACCACGTTAAGTGCTCCTCGTCGGTGAACAATATCGAAAGAGTATTGCGAAAGACGTGTGGCCCAGCGGGCTAGTCTCCCAGAAGGGTTATCTAGAGAGTGTAACCATTTTAAGCTCGAGTGGTCCGTTATTATAGTAAATTTTCCGCCTTCTATGTATCCGCGGAAATAGCGTACCGACTCCAGTACCGCCAAAAGTTCTTTTTCCGTGACACCATAGTTTCGTTCATTTTTATTTAAGCAACGGGAAAAACATGCAACGGGGTGCTCGCCATCGGAAAAGTTTTGCGTAAGTACTCCCCCAATGCCTACATTTGAAGCGTCTGTGTGTACACAGAAATCGAGATTGAAATCCGGACAGTTTAGCACCGGCGCTGATACTAAGGCGGCTTTGAGAGTTACAAAGGCCCGCTCGGCTTCATCGGACCACTTAAAGTTGCTTATGCCTTTTCTACAACCGGTGAGTTTAGTCAGTGGTTCGGCTATGTCAGAGAAACCTTTTATGAAGCGCCGGTAATATCCAGCCAACCCAATGAATGATTTGATTTGCTTGGAATTTACAGGACGGGGAAAATTCTCTATTGCTTCTACTTTGGCTGGGTCGGTGCGGAGCCCTGCGTTGTCTATGACAAACCCTAAGTAGCAGAGGCGAGACTTACAAAATTCAGATTTTTCGTAATTTATCGTTAACCCGGCTGACTTTAATCGTTCCTGCACCAAGTGGAGAGTGGCTATATGCTTTTCAAAGGTATCGCTCACTATTATAAGGTCGTCCAAGTAGCAAAAAAGTTGCTCGTCTAACTCGGGTCCAAAAAGTTTGTCGGCTAATCTCTGAAGCTCGGCCGGCGCGTTACGCAACCCGAAGGGTAGGCGGGTAAATTCAAACATTCCGCGGTTTGGTATCACGAACGCTGTCTTTTCGCACGAGGCTTTAGCCAACGGTATCTGCCAAAAATCCTTACTTAAATCTACTGAGGAGATGTACCGCGCATTTCTCAATCGGTCTAAAATGCGGTGAATGAATGGCAGAGGATAAGCGTCAGCCTTGGTCACCGAGTTGAGCTTGCGGCTGTCGAGGCAAAAGCGGGCCGAGCCGTTCTTTTTGGTCACAATCAGAGTAGGGTTCGTCCAGGGGCTACGACTCAGACGCACGACGCCTAGTGCTAACATTTCGTCTAATTCTCGCTCCAATTGCTGCTGCCTGATCGGTGAAAGAGGATAGTACCTTTGTTTGATTGGCGGTCCCGTGGTTTCGATGCTATGTTCGACAAGGGGAGTCAGCCCGAGGCCGCATTTTTCAAAGGAGATATCTTGAAATTTATTCGTGATATTTTGTAAGCTATCGGCCTGCGAGGCAGTAAGATTTTCAACTGGGATAAGGGTTCTGATCTCGTCTATTTCTGAAGGTGATGAAAAAACTCTATTCGCCGTCGGAGTGATGATCTTCGGGGCCACGTTGAAAGATCTCCAAAAATCGGTACCAAGGATAAATTTAGGTGATAATGACGGTATGACTAAAAAATCTATAGTAGCAATGTGTCCACTGCAGTTGACGGGCAGAGATAACACACCTAACACGGTTTGGTGACTTGCATCAGCCGTGAGCACCGGAGACCTATAGGGTTTCATTGGTACTCCCATACTAATGAATGACGCGTATGAATTTCCTCCTAGGCAACTAACATTTGCCCCCGAGTCTAATAATCCCGTAAAGGGCACATTATTTATAGTAAACTGCGCGTAAGGGCGACCGTCTACGGCTTCAATGCATTCAATTTCCATAAGATGTGCCGTTTCTTCTAAGAATTTTGGGTCATCTAGCCACTCAATACGTCCACGGCCAGCGTAACCTTGCCGTGGAAGGGGGTTATTTGAGTGGCTGGAAATTAGTTTTTTGAATTCGGTATTCTGGGCGGTGGTCGGGTTAAATCTATTCCCGCGGGGAGAAAACTTGACTGAGGTGACGGATGGGAGGAAATGTTATTACACATATTTCCGTAACGGCGGCCACCGCCCGCCCTCATATATTTATATTGTTCGCGAGTATTGCGAAAACCGCTGTCCGAGCTATTTTTCCCGTGGTCTGCCGGTAGAGCTGCAGGGCTCGACGAAGCCACGCTATTGAGATAATTATTTCCTCCCGGTCTCACTTCACGGGGCGGGCGCGATGCTTGTTTCTGGTAGCTCTCGAATATCGTGCACGCGGTTTCTAAATCTTCGATAGAGCTACTGCTATGCATGGTCAACATACTAGAGTATTGGGGGAGGAGGCCACGTTTGAGAGTTTCCACCAGCTCCTCTTCCGACATGGGCGATTCTAACATGTGGTTTTTATGACGCGTTTCAATAAAAAAATCTCTAGCCGTCTTCCCGTGCGCTTGTTTGGATACGTAAACTTCGAGTTTACGTTCCCATTTAGAATTGGGCGGTTCAAACTTGCTGAGAAGCAGCTTTTTAAGATCGGACCAGGATAAACTCTCTCTCGGTAAGGAGAGAAACCATAGCAGCGCCATTCCCGTTAAAAGTTCGTTGAAACATTTAGCAACTTCCTCAGAATTAACACCCCGGGATATGGTTAATAACTCCACCCGGCTTACGAATTCTCTAACATCGGTCGTTCCGTTAAATTTAAGGTTCCATGAAGCGAAATTCGTCACCTTTGTTTCCTTCAAAATATACCTAATCTCTACTGGCCGTTCCAGGACTTCCGTATCAGCGCACGGCATAGGATCAACCTTGTCGTTTGCGGGTTTTATACGCCGAACGAAAGCCTTGTTAAACTGGCGGGCTTGTTTTTGCAAAGCTGGCAAATCTTTACTCCCGACAATACCACGCTTTCTCAATGCCCTTTTTAGTTGCGGAACGCTTGAAGAATCAACGTGGACGATAATGCCTTCCTTAAAGCGAATTAAGGCGTCCATTTTATTAATTTTATTTAAATTATCCGACTTGATTTCTTAGAATTACTTGTGTACTATTGAGACAAAACTAAGTAGTGAATAGATTCCAGGTAAGCTTTCCCTTTATTATTGTCCGCGGTTTTTCCAGTTATCATAAAAAGCTACCGGCTCAAGACGTATTTCTGGGAAGTAATTATTTTTACCAAAACCCAATTTTGCAATATTAAAATGAACACGACCTATAAAATCTGTTACTAACGTATTTTAGGTTTTTTCCAGGTATCATAAAAGGCTACCGGCCCACCTTGGACGTATTTCTGGGAAGTAATTATTTTTCCAAAACCCAATTTAGCAATACTAAAATGAGAAAGAAACCTTTAAAATCTTTAGTCTTTAAATTTTACACGAATATAACCGCACAAGTACCTGTATTATTATGCTTTGAGTTTATTCTATAACCTGACTTTATATTACTTGAATGAATCTGAAACTACGCTCCGAAAATAAACACAGAAGGAAATTATAAATTGTTAGGAAAAAACGCGAAATTTATTTTATTTTTTGAACGCAAACCGTCGCAAGTTTTAAATATTTATCGAAACTTTTCTTATTTTTTTTAAAGGACACTATGATTCTATGGCGATGCGTGCCAAACACGTGTGGGCTAAATGAAACGGCGCGAGCGTTTACAAAATGGTGACTGTCAACCACATGTGGGCTTTAAACACACTGATGCTATGAGTAAAAAAAATGGCGAAGAATGCAAAACACGCGTTGAATTTAAACACCAGTTCGCGAACGTTTATTAAATGGCGGTGATTACGGAATACACGTGGCCTTTAAACACACTGACGCTATGAGTAAAAAAAATGGCGAAGAATGCAAAACACGCGTTGAATTTAAACACCAGTTCGCGAACGTTTATTAAATGGCGGTGATTACGGAATACACGTGGCCTTTAAACACACTGACGCTATGAGTAAAAAAAATGGCGAAGAATGCAAAACACGCGTTGAATTTAAACACAGGGGTACCTAGATGCAGGAAAAACAATTATTTACACACATATATGCACATCACGACAACAATAAAAAGTTACAACAGGAAAGCGATTCTCTTAAATAAAGCCCCACGTTTCTGGGTTCCAGTGTTAGATAATGCGTTTCCACGGAATCGAACCGCGTATAGAAATGTAATATTAAGGATACCTGGCTAGCTCAAACAGGGTTCCGTGTTTTCAGTTCGTTGGTTTTAAGAGAGAACATACGCCTTCTAGAAGTGGGTAGAACAAAAGGGCTTCTTTGAAATAAAACACTATTATTGTGGTGCTGGTAAATGTCTTCATGAAGACCTATATTACAGCATTTTGAATCTACGCGTAGGAAAAGCTTAAATCTCTTTGTGGACGGTTAAAAGAATGAAAAAATGAAGTTAAATTACTGGGAAGAAAGGAGATACAGAAATTAATAGAATAAAGCAGGGAACGATACCGCCGGTAGTTTTGTAGACGTCCAGGGGGCAGGCAGTAGAAAAAATGAATCGAAATATGCTAGTAATGAATTGACAAACACTGTAGAAAGAATGAATCGAAATGTACTAGTAATTAATTGACAAACACTGTTTTAGCAAAGCAAGTCTCGAATTCAAAGCGGAGCACGTAACAACCTCTCACAATCAGAGCTGAAATCCAAGAGAGCGGTGTCTCTTACAACCGAGCGGAGGACCGCTCGTTGACCCCGCCTCTCCCGATAATGGTCAACGCCCCCAAGGGGTTACCATATGAAAGAATTTAAAAATACAAAGTACTTGATTTTAAGAAAATATTACGGGGTTGAATTTTTTAATTTTAAGAAAGTTCGTTTCATAACACTAGTTATCACCTTGCTGAAAAATTAAGAGAATAATTTTGGTAAAAAAGCTTATTTTTTTTAGATAGACTTTTATACCACAAGAAAAAAATGAGAACCATACTGACCAACACACCTACAAGGACGAAAACCTCAAATCTGAATATTCCAAAATAAAATACATCTTTTGGCCAGTAAAACTTTATTTTCTATGCTACAAAACTATATAAAGCCCTTCCCAATTAAATTAAAAACTCCTTGGAGATAACAAGTTTATAAACCGCACAAAATTTTGCAAGCTGAAGTAGTGCAGGACCCATAACATTAATTTAATTTTATTGGTTTTACATTAATCGATTAATGTGAAACCAATAAAATAAAAATCTGTTCAAAAAATTATTTCGCGGTTGACCAAATTAACTTAAAGTAAGATAAATTGACCTTACTGTGGAAATACAGTCATGCCCACAAAATACTTCTTTCAATTTACTTCTTCAGTGTGAAGGACGAACGAAGCTGCGAGTATTTAGATTGACCAATCACAGTGAACGTTGCAATTAGCAAACGTACAAATTGGTATAAAAGGAAGGGCGGGCGTCTCTCTTTATAATTTGAATTTGCGTTACCGCGTGAAATTTGTAAGGATTTTAATGAAATACGTATAATATTTATTTGTAATATTATTATTTCTGTTTTATAATGCTGATATTATTTGAGTTTGCTTTTTAAATACACCTATTTTAATTTCACTTTTGTTTTCGGTAGTGAATGAATGCAAATCTTGGAAGCGAATATTAACCCACTTCCCGACATCCGATTAAGCTGAAACTCGTTAAATAGACTTATTGTCACTGACAGTACATTTTATCAAAAATTGGTGACAATCACGAATACGAAATTAGATGACGTTATAGCAGTTAATGTCGGTCTTATCCAATCAGGATTTAGCTCATTAGTAGAGTTTTAGACTCCAGTTTCTGGATAAGAAGGTTTAATCCCCAGTCAAACCATTTTTTTAGTGATTTAAAGTACATTAGAAAATATGTGTTTCGTATTAAAAATCGTAAGTATTAAATTTTTTACGGTTTGACTTTTTTCACTAGATAAAATATTTTTATCCTAACTATTTCTCCGTAAATTAATAACGAATTACGCCACAAACGAATGTTTATTCATTCCCCACCACTTCCTTTAGCTTACTCCATTCAGCCCCGCAACAGACTACAATTGAAAATGCCATAGTTTGGGAGTAGTTAGGATTTTTGAATAAATAATATTTAAAAACTTTTCACATGATATTAAAAAAATATATATGTGGTAAAGCTGGCTTGCCATCTTGAGATCAGCAGGAAGCTTTTGAAATTGGTAATTGTAAAAGTTATCATAATACAGGGTTTTCCAATAAGAGGTGTTATTTTGATATTCAATCGTAAAAGATCAATGGTTTCGTTGCTTGTATGGCACATAGCGCCATCTTGTTGAAAGTAAACGTTATCCAGATCAATACCATCCAATTCCGGCCATAAAAAATCATTAATTATCTCTCGATAGCGCAATCCATTCACCGTAACTGTTGCTCCAGCCTCATTTTTGAAAAAGTAAGTACCAATAAAACCGCACCAAACAGTCACACGTTGCGGATATAGAGGCTTTTCAACAATAACTTTTGGGTTTTTAGAGCCCCAGATGCGACAATTTTGCATGTTGACGAAGCCTCCGAGGTGGAAATGGGCCTCATCACTCAAGATGATTTGCATTTGATTCACTCAAGTGAATTTTAATAATTTCAGTGCGTTGTTGAAGCGTGTATTGTTCCATTTTTATCAATGACTTAGTTTTTACTTGTCAAATGTCAAAAAATGACAGCTTTAAAAGTAACATCTACCAAAATAGCGGGCTGTTCAAAATAACACCTCTTATTGGAAAACCCTATAGTTGGTAGGAATACGTCCTGCGAAATGTCCACATCGCCGGAATAATTCCTCCTTTGTAAAATACAATAGTTTTGTGTAGCTAACA
This sequence comes from Hesperophylax magnus, assembly GCA_026573805.1. Classification (NCBI taxonomy): domain Eukaryota; kingdom Metazoa; phylum Arthropoda; class Insecta; order Trichoptera; family Limnephilidae; genus Hesperophylax; species Hesperophylax magnus. Next base: position 2,545,671 of record JAIUSX010000104.1, read on the forward strand.
CACCGTCTCGTATCCACAGTTAGTAGACGAGACAAGCGAACTTTATACCACTCACACAAGATGGTCCAACTTTGAAATGGAGGCAGTACTTAGAATGACTGGTGTGTTATAATGCACGTTAAGTCTCTTGACATCAGTAATACTCAAAGGAAATTATTTATAACTTACTTCAAGCACTAACTAGATTGGTTTGAGTCTCGGTTACATGTGTGATTACATTGCCTTGTGTGTTCTCAAGCTAAGAAATGAACCATTTGTATGCAAACTCATTTAATTATATTAAAGGCACTGATATTTCCCACTTTATACTCAAGTAAATTATTTTAGTGCTTCTTGGAAAAACTAAAGTCCCGCCTACGCTTTCTTTGTTGGCATTCCTTATCTCTGCTGTGATATGCTATTTAAATTATATTTCTCACAAACTCTCTGTTTAAATGAAACTTAACACGGGATAATGGGACTTTAAATGTAATAGATTTACAATAGGCTTTGATATCTTAATTAGCAGGTGGTTGAAACAATATGGACCAAATATGATAATCTAATAAACAAATCTAATGCCATCTATGTGTGAGCTCATACCAACACTAATATCAAGGATACTACACATATGAAAAATGCAACAGAAATTAAAACTGCATGTTTTTGCATGGCTGTATCGACTTGTTCACGATTTCATTGTGCATGCCTCTCTTTCTATTGAAACACCTGACCGTTCTATTGTTTTTTGTTGTTGTTTAAATTATCATTTTTAATATTACCACATAATGTGGTAGATAGACTAAATCATGAAAATAATTGAGCAACGTTGGCAACTAATTAAATTTAAATAACGAAATCCAATAACATCTAAGAAGAGCTGAATTATTCAGAAGAAAAAATGTTCAAAGCTCAGGCAAGTTTTGAAAATTTTATAGAAAACCAACACATTCAACGTAATTCGTTTAAAAATTTACATGAACTGTAATTTTAATCAAATTTTCTTTTTACTCGAAAGTTTCAGAATAAGTTTCACACTTGAATGCCGAACCCTTAAAAACAGTAATAAAAAACAATGAAATCCAGCCGAGAATCGAACTCCGATCAATTGCTTGAAAGGAAACTATGCTGAACATTTTACACAACCAACTTTTTTAAGAACTGTGGAATTAATTCCTTTTATTTACAGGTATGAAGATGTTTTGAAAACATGTTGTCATTGACCCTGACTTTGCGTACACACCACGAAAATTAAATTTATAATAATGATTCAACCAAAAGCCTTTTTTGTTCTGTTTCCTACGTGGCATAAAGTCTATTTGATATTTAAAAAAAATGTTATGATGGTTTTCTATACTATGCTTTTATTACCTTTCGATTTAGATTTTAGAGATTTCATCATTGCAAGCTACCGCCTCACATGTACAAGTGGCAGCTCCGCGCGTCACTTTGAAAAATTCAATTAAATCCTCCGCCCAGTTCCCACCTCCAGCACCAGCTTTTAGTTCCCAGTTCCTGGCTGTAAATCTCCGGATTAATGAACACGGCATGGAAGAAAATAATTGAAAGCTTGTCAACGTTCTTGGCTAGATTAATGGATGTTGCACGGGGTTACTGATATTGCCATTTTTTAATGCGGGAGTCATCTGCGATGTTTGCAAATCCAGGTGGATTGAATCCGTATTTATTGAAATTGTTCACTGATTTTGTTGGAGTCAAATGGATTCATCTGGTTAACGGGTCGTAAATTTTTTTATAAATACAATATATTGGTACGGAATTTTAACAAACTATATGGTGATGAATTTGAATAATAATTATTTCATTTTCCGTTCGAAAAATTGCCAAAGCAACCATTTCATTGAGCGGTTTAGTGTAAAAAAGATAAAAAAGAAGCTAAGCTGTGTAGTTGGGTCCTAACAACTTGTAAGTTTTTTTAAAATTCATGTCCTTGTCTTAGGTATTTTTTCCTTGTAATGATTTTTTTTTGTTAAATCTAAAGACTAAATCCAAACCGAAATATAGATTTTTCTCATGCAAACATATTTTTAAATTTTTACATTAACTTCACTCAGGGGATTATCTTGTAGGATAATCTATGATTAATCACTGGTATGCTGTTTGGAAGGTCTCTTGGAGGGGTGAGTATGGGTCTTAGAGATACTCATATTGCAGGAGGGAGGAAATACAGAGGCTGGAAAACTGTTCCATAGCCGAGTTGTTGAACTCAAGAACGAATACTAGAAACATCCCGTTCTCATGTGACAAATGTACAGTTCACGTACAATTTGTGTAATTTTTGGCACGCGTTTGTCCATTTTGAAGGGGTGACGCTAGTTCCTCTGAGCATTTTCCAATAAAATACCGGTATAACATGGACAGCAAACTGACGCCCGTATGCTAAAGATTACAAGATACTAAAGACCACTTCCTCGAAATGATTTGACTTTCTTATAATGTGTCCCTTCCTAATTACCATTCTCATAGCTACCCTTTTCCTTAAGTTTCAAAAATTTCCGGGTATGATCTTGCGATCATACATAAAGAGAGTTGCCAATAAAAATTTTGGTGAGAAAAATGAAGATGTTAGTAGTTCTTATTCGAAGTATGATACAGTTAAATATGACCGAAGGAGATATGGTCCCATTAGCTCAGTTGGTAGAGCGGTGTCCCGGGTTCGTGTCCTAGATGTGACCATTTATTTTTATGATTTTTCTGTTTCAGATTTTTGTTTAGGAATCGCTAATATTGATACAATAATAAAATATTACAGATAGTCAATGATTAAAGTTTGAATTTTCAATTTTTTAAACGTTTATATACAGGATTTTCCAATAAGAGGTGTTATTTTGATATTCAATCGTAAAAGATCAATGGTTTCGTTGCTTGTGTGGCACGTAACGCCGTCTTGTTGAAAGTAAACGTTATCCAGATCACTATCATCCAATTCCGGCCATAAAAAAATCATTAACTATCTCTCGATAGCGCAATCCATTCACCGTAACTGTTGCTCCAGCCTCTTTTTCGAAAAAGTTAGGCCCAACGACTCCGCCTGACCATAAACCGCACCAAACAGTCACACGTTGAGGATAAAGAGGCTTTTCAACAATAAATCTTGGGTTTTCCGAGCCCCAGATGCGACAATTTTGCTTGTTGACGAAGCCACTGAGGTGGAAATGGGCCTCATCACTCAAGATGATTTGCATTTGATTCACTTTAGTGAATTTTAATAATTTCAATGCGTTGTTGAAGCGTTACGATACACGCTTCAACAACAACAGAGTTTTTACTTGTCAAATGTCATAAAATGACAGCTTAAAAAGTAACATCTACCGAAATAACGGGCTATTCAAAATAACAACTCTTATTGGAAAACCCTGTATTTATTTTGATTATTATTAAACTGAAATACAAACTATGCTTGCTACCATTACGAGAAATATTTTTGTCTAGAGCACGTAGTGCCCACGTGCACTGGCTGCTTGGCTCTTGAAGAGAGTTATTTTCCAGGAGTAATTACTTAATTTTTTTGTTGTTAGCATAACCATAAGGCTGATTTAGCTACAAAAAATATGATTTCAAAAAGTTTTGATATTTTCAAATAAACATTAAAAAAACACTAGTATTCTTAGTAAATACCTAAAATATAAATTAATAATAATATACCTATGAACATTCTAACGCAGCATTACGTTCATTGGTTAAAAGTATTGTCCATATAGTCTTGTATTATTGATCGACGAACCGGTGGAGAGTATTGTAGAAATATATTATGTATTTGTACAGCGTCCTTGATGTGATTTTTCACAAAAAACGGCGCTGTACAACACATTGCAACACCACACTGTTTTGTTTAATATCATAACTTTCGTTGGCAGTAAAAATGTTTTACACCCGTAGGTACATTTTAACAAAAATAAAATCTTTATGTATTTCCAGCTTTAGTTGCTTCACATAATTTATGTTGCCGTTAAAAGTTTATAATGTTGTTTTCTTCTCTGTAAAAGTTGAAGCGAACAAAATGCTTTATTAAATAATTTTGTACAAATTTTTAGGGGTAACGTGATAAGGATCAAATTAAACGTGGCTTTCATAATAAAATAAAATAATGGCCAGTTATTTTGTTGTATGGCAGAATAATCTATCTAATAATGAATCTTCATTTATAAATTGTATTTATGCGAAACTAATCTCTGTTCGGTTTTAAGATTTGTTCATTTACTAGTAGACCCCGCGATGCAAACGTCTTTCTCGAGAATATACGACTTCTTCCACCATTCACTGCTGTATACCACAATGTTACTGTTAAAAAACTACATTACATCGACTTTAATTCGACTTATCTCTTTACGGTGAAGAGATATTGCGTTAGGTATTCATCGGGCGTCCCCGACTTTTTCTACTATTCAAACATTTCTAAATACTTCTGGCACTAATAAGAACAAACTTTGAAATTTTCAGCGATATCGGTGCACTACTTTTCGAGTTTGTCAAGCACAAACGGTTCCATGATAACTCAACACAGTGACAATTCAACACACTTTTAAAAAGTCATTAGAAACTATGAAAAAAAAATATTTTTAACCTATCCTAACCTAACCTACATAACCCAGTTAATAAAGTTTTTGTTTCATCACTTTCTATGACTTTATACAACATTTTAAAGATTTGATGAATTATCATTGTGATGATTTATCCGGTTACCGTATTTAATAAGTATAAGAATATCCGGGTGTAAAGTAGGGTTAGTTTTAGATAAAATCAAATATTTTTCATTGACTGGATGCCTTGAAATTTTATCATATAATTAGTTAATTGTTTGAAATCAACAGAAATTCGTTGTGTGTTGAAAGAAGTGCTCGGGTCAAATGTGAAAATATTAAAGAAAGACGATTATTTGCCGGTTCATTGGCTAAAAATATTTTTTCCCTGTGTTTATTACACATTTTAAGATACTTGGGTCACGTTGCTCTCCAAGCTGAAGACTTGATCTTGGGGAAACTCATAGTCACTGGCAGGAGAAGTAGAAAAAGGTCACCAATGAAGGTCGCTGGAGTAATAAAGTATTACTGGCATCCGGTACGTCGATGTCCTTGGCTCTTCACGCAGCGTGGAACCGAAAGGAGTGAAGGTGCTTTTTCCATCATGGAAATTGGAGTGAGTCACATCTTCAGTAATGAGGAAATGACTTGAGAAACATAATTATATATGCCAAATTGTATTCATCTTGAACACCAATAATAAAGTTAAAATAAGGGATACAATACGTTCTGATATCAAATCTTCAAAAGCAACTAGAAACAGTCCCAGACTCATAATAATTAAAAAAAATTACACTATTTTTATGGACCGATTTGCAATCCTGGTGTTATGGAACGTTACAAATAACATCATCAAAGCTGGGCAGCAGAGGCTTTTTTCCAAGATGCAGGACTTATCTACCTATGATCTTGCCTCTGGGAAGAATAACTACGCTATTAAACCACCTTTTTATGAGATAGACATGGCCAAGCCTTGATGACTTCAAGATTAGAATAAATATTATTTTATACGAGGCTGCATTGCATCTCTTTTGTTAATGTATGTAATTAATAAATTTTATTTTTAGCAAATTTTATTGGAATCACTGTTTTTCACAATATTCATTAATTGAACAGTAATTTAGTTTAACTGCAATTGTCTCCTAAAAAAATAACCATCGGTCGGTCAGGAAACATGTTGATTCAAATAATAAATAATAATAAAGGTGATGGTTAAAATAATTTTTAATTGGTACCTTCGTCGCCTCAGTGTCCATACAACCAATCAGCAAATTTTACAATAATTTAGGTTTTCTCTCTTTATTTTCATAAATTATTATGAAAGGTGTTTAATATGAAGCTATTTTCGTAAAATTAGAAATCACATCAGCTGAAGTAACTCTTAATAAAGTGAATAATATTCGTTTTAATAATTTATTTTTAGTTGTTTGTTTTTGGGGTGTTATGCCGTGTTGCGCTAACTCCTTCTTTAGCCGACGTTTTGGACATCGTTGCAGTGTCCATCATCAGGGCAGATCCGGTAGATCCGAAGATGTGTGAATTTATTTTTAGTTTTAAAATACGGATTGATCGGAACAATTTGCTAATTGGTCGCTTAGACAGTTAATCACTGAAGTGACGTGTTGTTTAAATTATGCTCATTAGTTCATCGGTTCGCCATGCCAGCGGATGGGGGCAACGTGTCATTTCGGTGTTGCAAGCTAGTAGATCTTGCCAAAAACTAAAAATTAAATACGCGAGCATTTCCTACATTTGTTTTGTTTAATTTTTTCTTCTTCCATTATACAGCGCTTAGCTTCCTATGCTCTTACAGGGCTGAAAACAATTATTAGTCGCTAGTAATAAGTCGTGGTTCGTTGCGAATGAACCCTGCAGAAATTGGCTGGGCGTTCACCGCTCCCGCCACTAGACTTGCGACACTCGCGCACGCGGCTCGGGAAATGTAAATCGCGCTTGCCTATTTGTTTGTCTCTAATTTATTTCCCCGACAAATGGTTGCTGCCGGGAACACGAAATTGTTATTCGGATGCGTCTAACGACTAACGTATAACCCACTGAACAAACAGTCCGTAGATGTGTAATTTTTTGCATTAGCTGGGGAATATAAATTCATGACCTTTTTTTCTTCGACTTTGCTCAATTTTCAATCAACTGGTTCTAATTGTATTAACGCAAAGAAACACTACAATGACACCCATTGCATGTTAGTTTAACCCTTAGGATACGACCAAATACAATAGCAATTCAATGAAATCATGACTACCTTTAGGTGCACTGCAATGTGTTAGGTACAGAGCTAGGTTTTAGAAGGTTTAAACGCATTTCAATACTGTCCTTGAAAAATCCTACGTAAAACGTTGACATTGTAGATGCCTTCTGAAAATTGTCAATTGTAATTGTGAATTATTTCTGATATATAATTTTCAAATATTATATTTGGCTTTGAGATATTTACAAAATATTAGCCGTATCTAAGGGTTAATATTTATTTATTTATTTATTCATTTTTGGGAAATCAACAGTTTACATTTTTACAGATTGTAACTAACTAACTAACTAACTAACCATCACGCCGTTTCCCCGCAGGGGTAGGCAGAGAGGACGGACCGCCAAACAACTCGGTCTTGGCACACACTCCTTGCCTCATTCACATTCATACATCGTCTCATACATACTCTTCTATTGTTCTGACTCTTGACATGGCCCGACTCAAGTATCTGATTAACTTGGTCGTGCCATGTCTTCCTCGGGCGTCCCCGACTTCTGCTACCATTCACATTTGCATCGTATATTCTCCTTACACTCCTTTCTTCGCTCATTCGCTCTACATGCCCAAACCATCTAAGCGTCCCTTTCTTGATCTTACTCATTACGCTTACATCAGCCTTGCACTCTTTGCGGATATCCACATTCCTCACACGATCATACATGGTTTTACCACACATACGCCTCAGGGATCTCATTTCAACAGCATTCAATCTACTTTCATCCTTTCTTTGCCAGTTCCATGCCTCACTTCCATACATCAGGGTAGGTACCAGCACTCCATTGTGGACTGCTAACTTCGCTTCTTTGGACAATTTTTGGTTAGCGCCAACTGCGTTCAGTCCTCCATTAATGGAGTTACCTGCATTTACTCTTCTTTCAATATCTCTGTCCGCCTTCCCATCTCTCGTAAACATGCTTCCTAAATACACAAATTCATCCACCTGCTCCAAGTATTCCTCATTCACAGCTATATTGCACACTGTTTTCGTACTTTCTCTTTCAAACACCATTACTTTAGACTTACTTACATTCATCATTAACTCATTCTTCACGCATACTTCGTTCATCCTAGACACGAGAGACTGCAGATCATCCATACTATTAGCAATCAGCACCGCATCATCAGCATACAACAGGCAACATACTTTCAGATTACTCAAATTCGCGCCCAATCCCACATCTTTCAATTCTTGCATACAATTATCCATGTATAGATTGAATAACCACGGTGACATTACGCAGCCTTGTTTAACACCTTTTGTGATATCAAACCACCCCGTAAAACCACCGTTCACTCTAACACATGCAACGCTTCCCTCATATAGAGACGCAATTGCCTGAGTCAGATTCGCATTCACTCCATACTTGGACAACACCTTCCATAGCTTTTTCCTGTCGACTCGGTCGTATGCTTTTTGTAGATCTACAAAGGCACAGAAAAGTTTCTGGTTATATACAGATTGTACATAAGTAAAATAGCCAAAATAAAACCAATTACGGATTTCCTCCTTGTGACTTTACGTAAGACAGCATTAGAAGAAATAATTAAATTTATGAGAAATGTGAAGTTATAATTATATAAAATAAAAGAATTGTATAAATAATAGAACAAAATAATACAACAAAAATAAAGGGGAAAAAAAACTAAAATTTATATAAAATAAAAGATTATCGATACATTGGTAACCATAAGAATACAAACAATATTGTGCATATAAATCATATCATAACCATAACCATAAGAAGACAATGTTGTGCATATAAATCATACCATAACAGGATTATAAATATATAAATACTAGAAACATAAACATCAGAAACATCAATTCAAGAAACATATTGAAACATTTATTAAATATTGTAGTCTTTAGTGTTGTTTTATGACTTCAATATGAACGTATTATATAAATATTTCTTTTTCACTCGTTAGCTGAAAAGTTGAATACACTTAAATGTGTATTTAATAAACTTTATGTTTCCTTCGATAATTGCAGAATCACTTAGTGATATACCAACTATTTTATTTTCATACAAAACTTTATTTTTTAAACATATATATTTTTATATTTAGCTGACTGACAGTTCGATAAAATGGACTTTCAAGGATGGTGTCAGATGTAATATTAGACTGACAATTGGAATTTGACAAAGTGGTTTTGAAAAAATAACGTACCCAATGAAACTACTCGAATCTCTTTCTAACATGGGATGAGAAGAGTGCAACTATGCGATGATAATAAGTAATTTATTTGTTTTCTCTCTCTTTATTATTTCAGGGAGCTTTCTCTGTTTATTCTCTATTCAATGTTGACCTCAGATATAAATTTAATTTTGGAATAAATTAATTTTGGAATAAATTAATTTTGGAATAAATTTTGGTTCAAGGAAGAAATTCTACATTTGAAAATGTTTGATAATTTTATCAGAAATAAGTATAGTAGAGCTTTCTTCGGATTTACTGATATGCTCAAACGTCATTTCTACCTGTTTATCCCTTCAGTGCATCTTTCAGTCTGACGTACAACGTATAAGAATAATACGTATAAATGTTAAGGTTCTGTTTGTTTAGAGTCTAGATTCTATTTGCGTAAAGTCAAAGACAAACAACACAGAAATGGCGGGATACTTGAGGAACTTTAAATTGAGAAGAATTGAATGTAGAAAAGACGCGTTCAACTGTATGTACGTCGCACGAGGATATAGTTAAGATAAGTGAGATGGATTTATCCTGACACTGTGAGTAAGGATCAAAATGGGGTGAGGGTCCTTCCATAGAAAAGAGAGAATCAGGATGTTGCGGGTTCGATTCTCGATATTATGCAAATAATTAAAATATCGTTATTGAATCTTCATTTACTTAAAAATACATAAATAAATATAGTGAAAAGTGATAATTCAATTAATTTTCTAACATTTTGTCTCGCTAACTTTACTTTATTATTTAATCTGTCCAATACTTTTTATGTAAATATTTAACATAGAATTTGTTTTGCTTTTAATGTTGATTTTTATTATTTATTCCAGGCAAGTATCATTAAAACGAAATTCCTTTTTTAAGGAAGGGAAGACGAGGAAGTTGTGGGAATGCAAGAAGTATGAGGATTGGTTAGAAATCTAGGGATCATAGTCTCCAGGAGTGAAGGACATATGAATAAATCCATTCGACTGTGACGCAAGGCCAGAGACCAGATGAAGAGGTCAAAGGGTCTCCCCAAACCAGCTTCTCCCGATCCTGGCGCATCCTGAATATACCTCACTCGATGAACCCGGGCATCCATGTTAAATCACCAAAATTAGCAAACCTCTTGGAGTGACCTTTGGCAGAGGTGTTAGTTATCCAATAAATGGTTCCCGGAGCGACGGTACCCAAACCTAAAATAGAATAAAATCATCAACATAATGACGCATCGTGTGTCGTACAGGAACCACTTTTAAATATTTTTTGTGATTGAAGTTCGGTAGAATTTTTGGATTGGAAAATGGCATATTTTTGGCAGGAGAAAATTGAGTGCTCTAAATAAATATGAATATCTACTGCAAGAGGGACAAAATTTTTTTTTTGCGACATTGAAATTAAGAAAAAATGGAAAATATAATTGTATTGGAATATAAGTTAATCAAACTGTAAACTCACGAGAAATCATGTTTTCTTCACTTAATTTTTCGTCAATATTATCTGCGGTCAAACTCAAAGATATTGTGAATAATGATACTTAAAAGGTTATAAACGACCAAGTTAGTTGCCGAGTGGTACAAAGCGTCAGGTTTCCGACTTTCTTCATGTATTCAATCCTCTGCTAACTTAATTTGAAACTTTTTGGCTAAATTTTGACAGCCTCCGTTTTCAAGGGGTAATTCGGGTACTAGCAAGCCGATTGTCGCGGGTTCAAATCCCAACTTGGAATACAAATTTGTATTGATTAATTTGAGATATTTTAGAATGTGCTCAATTAAAATAATACATATTATATTTTCGAAACGTTCCAGAGTGAAAGATACTCTCAGAATCTTCCTGGTGTGGGACTACTTTATTTCCTCCCACATGTGGCAATACTATCGTGAATTAATCCGCTGCTAGACGCAAGCGAGCTGGAGAAGAGAAATCTCCATTCCTGTTTCAACCTTCGATCCTACCGCCACTCTCTCTACTCTTTCTGCCACCGTCTCCGCGTTCTGTAAAATTGTAATATTCGTCCTCACGAATAAATTTAATTAATTGTGCAGAAACTCATTTCAATCTCCCATCTCCTGAACACAATTTACGGTTCGGGCAGCCACCGTAAATTACAATTAGGCATAGCTCTCATACACATACTCACCCTGCCACACTGGTGAAAGAAGAAAATCTTCCTGATGTAAATTCAGAGTTGAAACGTCGCTTGAAATGGCTTTGACCTTGCTTGTTGACCAAATCTGAATAGCCTTGTACTCCCCCATTTGCTTTTTCACATATGTACATCTTCTTCCCCCTCACCACTATTTTCAGCATCACAACATACCCCAATCGGGAATGCCATAGTCTCACTGACTCCAGACGGTTGGAAGCAGTTTGGATTCTAGTGCGATTTAATATTAAAAAATCTTGACTTTCAAAATAGAGTTTGTTTCCAAAAATACTGAACTTAGTCCGGGCAACACCAGGAACATCATCTAGTTATGCATATTATACTAAACATAACTGGTAGACGACGCTGCGACGGTTACAAATTACTTTAATCGAGAAATTTGTAAAAAAATCCGAGAAAGATTTAAAAGTTTTCCTTACATTTTTCACGAATGGAAAATAAACGAAATTTCGATTTGTTTGACACTGTGTTTTCAACAAATATGAAGTAATAAAAAAAACCGTAAAAGATTTCGATTCAATTATTGAAGACAATATTAGCGAAAATTTGAAAAAGAAAAATTAGAAAAAGGTACGGTCACATATAGTACTCAAACCCAGAACCCTCGCTTTGCCGCGGGGCTGTACTACCAATTGAGCATATGGAACCCTATCTTCTTCGGTCATATTTCACTATATCATACTTCCAATGAGAACTACCAACATTATCTTAACTTTCTCAACGCAAATTTTTATTGGCTGTTATCTTTGTGTATGAGCGCAAGATTCTACTCAATGCAATCTAGACAGTGTCTTTGATAAATATATCCTATTTTTATTTTAATGTGCGACATCTATCGATTTTTCGCCCCGGCTAGGCGACGATCTTGGGTTTGAGTCCTAGATGCGACCGTACATTTTTCTGTTTCAAATTTTTTTTGAAGAATCGCTAACATTTTCTTCAATAATTAAATTTAACAATTTAAAGTTTTACTCATTAAGTTATTCCAGAAATAAATAGAATTAGATTCAACAATAATCCCTCCATAGAATTTTATAGCCGGGTTATTTTTGCCATTAATTAATAATTTGTTTGCCGAAATTCAGTGTGATTAATTCATTTACGTCCGCTGAGAGAAAGCTGATGGTCCTATCTGAGATGAGATCTACTCTAATTTAAATGATATACTCATTAAGAAAATGGCCCGTACAACCGTAAATGTGAATTGGTATTGGCGAAGGAAATTCTGAGTTTTTTTTTGATGTGAGTATCGCACAAAAGTCCTAACTGTTCAGAGCTAGTGGGACTATAGCATTCCCTTGCGAAATGACAGGAGACTGAAATGATGCAGGAAGAATTTTTTTTTAAATATCAAAACTCAAGCATATTTTGATATGGTCACTTCAAATATTTATCCAGGATTGCCGAATAAAGGTATGTTCGTTATGTTTTATTGCACTGCTGATTATAAAAATATTAACAATTCCTTATGAAATGTAATAGCTTAGTATTTATCGATAAAAGATCACCTTACAATAAGTCTTAAAATAATAAATATATTTTTGAATTATTAAAAATCATAATTCATGTGTGTGTCTCTGTGTAACTCCAGTTCAATTTCCTCCAGAACTGGATTTGCTGAGATTTTCAACATTTTGACTGATTGTGAAAACGATTCAGACAAGCGATAAAATTGGTGCCACAATCATGGTGTTAATTAATAAGTCTTTTTTTTAATTTTCGGTTTCGTAACTAATTAACTAACATTCACGCTGTTTCACAGAGAACGAACTGCTAAATAACTCGGTCTTGGCACATACTTATTGCCTCATTCAAATTCATGCATACACTTCCTTTTTTCTGACTCTTGCCGTGGCCCGACTCAAGTATCTGATTTACTTGATCGTGCCGTATCTTCCTCGGGCGTTCCCGACTTCTGCTACCATTTGCATTATCATCATATATTATCCTAACACTCTTTTCTTCGCTCATTTGCTTTACATGCCCAAACCATGTAAGCGCCCCCTTCTTGATCTTACACATTACGCTAACGTCAGCCTTGCACTTTTTGCGGATCTCCAGATTTCTCACACGATCATACCTGGTTTTACTACACATACACCTCAGAGATCTCATTTCTACAGCATTCAGTCTACTTTCATCCTTTTTCTGCCAATTCCATGCCTCACTTCCATACATCAGGGAAGGTACAAGCACTCCATTGTGGATTGCTAGCTTCGCTTCTTTGGGCAGTTTTTTGCTAGCGCCAACTGCGTTTAATCCTTTATTAATGGAGTTACCTGCGTTTACCCTTCTTTCAATATCTCTGTCAGCCTTTCCATCTCTGTTCTAAGTATTCCTCATTCACAACTCGGTTTTATAAATCCTAAAATTTTAATATCACTTGTAAATTGATAATTTTGGTAGCAGATACCTATTTTGGGTAATAATTATTACCCTTAACAGTTTAGGGCTTTATTTTCCCGTCTGCCTTTAGAAAAAAGTTTTAAGCAAATGTTAGTATTTATCTTTAAACAGCTTTTCATAGCTTCACTATGGAAATCAAATATAACAATTGGATTGTCGACTTGCGAAACCCGCATTAGAATATTTTGGAAATCTGTAGATAACACGAAAAATAACTAACACAAAATATTTTTTATGCTTTTTCAACATAACTTTTATACATTGTTCTTTTGATATTAACGAAAATATTAATAATTTCTTTAGTTTCAAGTCACTTTAAGCACTTTGTGAATATATCAGAACAAGCAGAAATTATCAGAGCGAATTTTGCTCGACGATTACGTTATTATGATATGTTTGTCCAATTAGACAGGTACAGAAAAGGAATGAAAATAGTAAGACCTGGTTGTTTCAATATCTCCTGAAGGTTTTCGGTGACCTTAGAGTAAAAGTTGACTTTAAATAGTTTAGTAATTCCCGCTAGTGTATCCCATTGTTTCTATACAGAACGCACCTTTGTTCCCGCACAAATGACTATAATATAACATCACTTGGGAGTTAGTGTTATGGGTTTCGATTCAAATTCAAATTTGGCTTCTCCGCCGACTTCAAAGACGAAAAATGACGCCCGCTTAGCGGTTGCGCCCAAGTTGCGGGAGCCAAGACACCACGGAAGTGGCTAAAAGTTATCTACGCCTATCGAGATTGATTTTTAACGGTATATAAATAGTATATTTATTTATTCTGAATTTTTACAGATGATCTGACTTACCTAAGTGAGAACAATTCAGTTATAAAACTCACATTGGTACATAGCATACATTAATTTGCACACACCTAAATAAAGATTAAAAAAAACAAACAAATTAAATTAAATATTAGCTCACTCAAATGACAAATAGTGCACATAAAGGCAAGGTACACAAATAGAGATGCAAGTATTACACTATAGTATCAGAAGATTGATGGAACCAAAGCGCACACCAAATATTAAGTTCGGTGAACCCGCTATCGGCGTGTCAGTACATACAGCCTGGAATGAACTGCCGCATGATTAAAGAATGATAACAGACTTCTCACCTTTTTAGACAGATATCCATAGAGTCAGATACTTTTCACTCTCACAATTCGCAACATTGTCAATAACTAAATGTGGAAAAAATGTTAATGTTTTAAATTTGGTCATTTCATCAAAAATCTCCAGTCCTAAATTCTCTAGTCTTTTAAAAGAAAATTGTCTCTGCTATGTAATATCATTAGTAATGAAGGGTCCTCTGCGTGCAAGGTCGTAAACTTTTTTTTAAATAAAAGTGTATTTATCGGAAGTGACCATCCAGGTTAGAATGTTGTTCTGTATTTGTTTGTAAATACTAAGTTTGTTTATCTGTATCAGTTTTGTAAATAATAAAATTAGGTAAAGACTTGGAATTCGTAATAAATTGTACCTCGCATTTTTCACAAAAACCAAGTTATCCAATTATTATATAAATAGCGAAAAGTTTTTTTAGCAATATTCAGAACATTCTTTCTAAATCCGTATGAATTATCGATGAAAATGTCTACTTCAGCACACTTTTTTTCTTATATAGTCGACACATTTGGGTCAGACGGCTAAAATATGCGATATTATGCTATATTATGATAACACGCTATGGCGTCATAAATAATGCGAATTGTGAAAATTTATTTTAATATTGCTGAGACATAATGCAGTCTCAAGATGGTACATATTAGATCAGTCAATTGCCTTTTGAATCTGTAAGTATTCAAAACGTACGTCGTATGATTTAAAATATTTGTGTAATCCATATTTGAAAGATTTTACATTTTTCAAATCAAAATGTGCCGAATTCATTCTTAAGACAACATTTCAGACAGCCTTACAGTGTCCGTTGTAAAAAGTGATGTGTAAATATATTGTGCTTTCATTAGTGATTTAAAAGTAATACCGTGTGCAAGTTGATCTTAACCCCTCTGGTATTTTGAGATCGTGTTGTCAATGCACTTTAATTGACCTGTCGAATTCATTTATGATTTATTATGAAAAATATTATCGGTTGACATTAATTTTCAAATAGATGCGCTGTTTATGAACGTATCCAAAAAACGAAGTACTGTTTTTGAAAGCAGGTGGAAAATTCTTACAGAATAGTTTTACAGTCAAACTTATCCAATTAAAAATATACATATCAAAATTAATAGACCAGACAGTCAGGGATAGGGGAACAAACGAAATAGCGCGGATCTCGGGAGACCGTCCCACGTTTGGCGATTTTGCTATAAATTATCTGACAGTACACTTGCATTTTAATATCACCAGTCGTGAATCGAAAATAAAATCTGCCTAGGAATTACTAGTACTTTTTACAATGGGGCACAAATTGCTGGCTACCTAAAAAACTTAATTGCATATCCCAAATCGGTTAAAAAAAAGTTTGGGCTTGTTTTCAAAATTTAATCTTTTCTTACATTATTTAGTTAGACACTTTTACACGTGTGTTATGATTTACCCAACTCACTCAATTTTATCATCGCCCCGCCAGGTGATTCGTTTAAGAATGAACATTCAGATCCTGCGCAAAAAATTCTCACAATGGACAGCGTTGCAAACCTTTGCCTTTGGTCCAGTTATCCAATGTGTGCTCTTCGGTTGTCAAGGTATAACTGATGTAATATTTTTTTCCAAACAAATCGAACCCCGCTGGTGCCAAAAATATGTTGAACTATTTTTGTGTCCATCTCGTCGAAATGGCACCCAGATTTCATGTTCAAGCATGTCTATTAATTTCTATGGTAACAAATTAATAATCTAATAAATGTTATATTATTATAACGAATGGCTATTGACTTAAAAATAAATAATTACTACAAACTTGTCACTATTAAAAGAAGGAAAAACAAAATTGTAACCTTAAATGCCTCACACAGTCATTTATTTTCTAAGTAAATCGGTTTTCACTGAAAACATTTTCATTATTATTATTTTATTATTTATTGATATACAACAAACATTACGCATTTTAAACAATACTTTACTATGTGGGCCTCGCTGGGTGTTTTGCCAGTGCTAAAGTCACCATTTTTCAATTTATTAAAATAAAAAAAAATTATAGTTAAATTAAATTAAATAAAGGCGACAATTAAAAAATTATCGGGAAATATTAACAAATCATAGAAGTAAAAATAGGGGATAGGAAAATATAATCATTAATGCTGTATGTTTGCATTCAAGGATGTGACATTATAACATTTTGATAATGGCCTTGAATGCTGAAACAGCTGTCACAATAATTAAAAATTAATACACTCAGAACTTAATAATAATATGATTAATTTGATTTAATAAGTAATTTAAACAATAAATTTTACGAAATATAGGAAAAATTAAATTGAGTTCTGCTAACTAAACATAATAAATTAATAACGATGACATTGTATCAAATTCAAGAAGCCAGTGGACTAGATAATAATGAGATGATTTGTGGAATTCGCTTGGTTGGCAACTGCCACCCCTGCTAGCTGTCGCCTCAATGTCAACGAAGCTTAGGAGATTTCCCAGGATATTGATTTATTTTTCTATTTATTTTAAAATTAAATTAATGCAATTTATTTACAAAAAATCATATATTAAAATTTACTTTACTTTACTTTTTATTTTTATCCAGATTGAAACGTTATGTTATGTAAAATTATATATTAGTTGTTACTGCGTTGGCGTCGGCATTTAATAATAAACTTTAATCACGGAGAATTTAAAATGTCATGATAATAATGGGATACGAATTTTTTTGATTTTTGGAAGATCTGGTTATTTTTGTTTATTATGAATGTAAACGAATATGGATTTTGGATTTGAAGAGGTGAACGATGATTAAAAGTTATTAAGTAACAGCGTCAAAATAAAATTTCATGTGAGCTTGTCGTCAGCGCGAAACGTTTAATAGAAATCAATACTAGAAGTATATTTAAGAAGGTACCACTAATGCGATCCGCTTTGGTACATAATCCCAGCCCGAGGGATAATACTATATCCCCCTCGTTAGATAATTATTTAACCTTTCCTTTGTTGCCAATTTCAACGCTACGTCCATTCGTTTTGTAAACCAAATACCCCAGAACTCTCTCAATTACCACTAATTTATCTTGGACCGAGAGGTGGGGTCCGGCGCGGCGTGGGTCTCCTGGTTTTATCCATATCCCTCAGCAGGAAGGGTCAACCTGCGTTGAAATTTTGACAAATTGCTGAATGGTTCGACGGCTAAAATGACAATAAAAATATCTGGTATTTTTGATGTTCCAAATGCAATTTATTTAATAAAATATTTTATTTTTTTATATTAATGACAGTTGTATCATACGTATCCAGACCTCCAGAATTTTGCAAGAGAATTCATATTTACGCCAAAACCTTTTTTTTTTTTTTTGATTTTATGGATTCTTTCGTAATCCTCTAACTAGCAAAAAACACTCAAACCCCGAAACCGCTTGATACCGTGTCGCCGACACAATTGGAAATCTTTACATCACGATTACTAAATCAAATGATGTGCTTTATGTGATTAATCAAGATAATTACATAGCAATATAACAGCAGAACCTGAAACACATCTGAAAATAACCATCCACCACCTCACTTGGACACACCAACCCACGAAGTGACCACAGCTAGGAAGGCGACTCAGTATTTACGTAGGACCCCCTCCACTACTCCCCGGATGGAATTCCATGATGGCCGCCGTCTCCAACCAATCACAGCCCAGCATGTCACCTTGAATTTCTTATCAAACACTGATAACAGATTCAAAGGTGATTAAATGTGATATCATCAGACTGGATTTACGGGAAAATGATGCAAGATATAACTACGAAATAAATGTCAACATCAAGAAATGATTATATACTAATATAATAACATGAAAAATTATATCCAAATATATTTGTTACTCTTTGGGAAATGTTCAAACCAAAGATATTTAACTTCAAACCCAATATGAAAATTTGTATAATTATTTATAAAATAAATAAACCGGACTGGGGGTGATGGTTTTGGTAGATTGAACTGACTTGGTTAAAGGTATCATATTAAAATATAACTTTCCTCTCAACAAGATAATTGCAGAGACGAAAAATACCTAACCATTTTACTCCTCACGAAAGAGGATAAAACACCTCCGAGAGGGCTCGATTTGAAAACGTTCTATAAATAGAGAATCGAATCCCATACAAAGTCAGTTCAACAACTACCTCTGAAAGAGAATCCTCTCTCCTGAAGAACCATCTCCAAGTCTCCAAAGTCTCAAGAAATATTTTCAAGTGTTTTATTCAGTGGTAAATCCAGTTTTTGCCAGTAATAAATTCTTTTCGTCAGTTCAGATCTGGAATAAATTCCTCTCTGATCGTGGCACTAAACTCCACCACAAAAGCTCTACAACATCTAACAAGACTGAAAACGCTGAAAAGTGTACCCAGCTACCTTCGTATCTACAGTTATTGTACGGACGGTATATTGTTTCGTACAACAGTTTAATATACATTTATCATTTGATACATTTGATACATTATTCATTAGAATAAGTAGTTAGAAATCCTTCGTGTTTACAGACTTCCACAGGTTGTTGTTTTGGTGTTACATTTTATTAGTTTAGTAAAAAAAACTGTTTGGTGTGTTTAGAATTTTTCTCACTAAAGGTTCCTATTCTGAAGTAAACTGTAGGTTGTTGTTTTGGTGTTACACGTTGTCTTCATAAATTGTGTGATTTCAATTGTTTATTGGTATTTTTGTATTTATCTTATCTTCTATTACATTATCAGAATCATTGATCTTTCGTCGGGGTTCTCATATTTGTGTTTTCTCGGTAGTAGTGTGTGTGTTAGTGAGTAGTTTGCGACATTTAATAGATACTGGACGTTTATGTGTAGTGAATAAATAACATTAGTATAATGTGATTACCTTATAACAACGTAATTAATATGTAAGCAAATGCCTATTAAATCATTTCTACCATTCGCAAACTGGTGGTTTATCTTCCCTTTGGTACCGGGTAGTGAGATTTTTGTATGGTGTAGCGCTAGACCTCTGTAGTTGTGTGTAATACAATAATTTCTAAGAGGTGTCTAATGAAGTTGCTTGATTGATTTTAGGGGAAAGTCACCAGAAAAAGAACACCAGGCACGCAAGAAATATGACACCTTATATCTAGTTGTAAAATGTTAAATATACAGAAGCTAAGACATGATTTGGGTGACACAGTATGTTGTCATTATTTCAGATCTCATACAACAGTTATCCAACACGAATATTATAGAACATGATAATTACGTTTTTTTAAGGGAAGATTAACATTCTCGAGTTGCGAAAAACCTTGGAAAAAGTTGCGAATATATGTAAAGTATATTGTATTTTTTAGTATAATGTATTTCTTTCCTCACTAGGGTAACCTGCGCTGGAGCAATATGATATTACAAGTTGAACATATTGCTTGTGCAAAAATAGATGAATTGAACCCGCAACGCCAGACTGAGAACCCGACGCATTCATCAACTCAGCTGCTGACGGGGATAATAGAAAAAATAAATATTAAAAATGAGCATTTTTGATTGTACAAATTTTAAAAAAAAATCGTCGGAAAAATACGATAACTGATATTTTGGCAATCATAATAATAATAATAAAAAACGAACACAGAATGGTTCTGAATACATTGAATTAATAAAATTATTTTTTCTCAATTTTATTTTAAATATTCTGCCATTTTGTGTTTTCCAAGTTAGCTCCCAAGTAGTCAATATCGTTTTAAAATGCTTAACGTAATTCTTCCATAGAAACTTGGCCAGAAGAGACGTGAGGCTTTCAATGAGGAGCTTGGTACCGGAGAGACTGAAAAGATATAAAATTCAATTGAATTATTATTTTAATATATCTTTTTAGATACACTTTCATGATGTGTAACATCACCTTATCATTTCCAGGTACAGGTAATTTTTATTAGTGTTTTTATTACGAACCTTGTAATTTTCCTAAGCGCAAAAAAATATTCTCAACAGAATTTCTGCAATATGATCTTTATACAAAGTTTTTACAAAGTTATATTCTTGAAGAAGGATATCACTGAATTAGGTCGGAAAAAAACTAATTATTTTATGCAATGTCATAGCCCAGGGGTTAGGAAAAATCAGATGTAGATTGCATATTATTTTTCCCAAAAACTTTTATACCTTTCAGAAAGGAAAAATTAAGATTATTTTATCAGGGATGACACATCTAATTTCGGTTGTCTATGAATACGGTCAAATCGCTCTGAATTTAAGTATTGTTTTCAAAATTTGAACTGATTGTGTGAAGAATAATTCAGACCAACTATGAATTAGGCTACCTACTTACTCACAGCGAATTAATTGAACAATTTTTTATCATCTTTTCAAAATTGGCATTATAAAATTATAATACTACTAGGCGTATTTAAACTTCACCGCATGTCTGAATTATTCTTAAAGCAATCAGTTCCAATTTTGAAAATGACGCTTAAATTCATAGCGAAATTTGTATTGGTTGAACTTGAATGATAACGCACACCATAGATAACCGAAAATATTATCTTTGATAATAGGTAGGTACTTGCTTACTCTGTCTGAATTCTTCACACAATCAATTCCAATTATGAAAATGACGCTTCTGAGTACATTCAACTATTTATAATCACAGACATACATGTTAATCTATTATTTCTGATGTTAGTAGAATAGTATTTTAATTATTGGTTTACGACTATTTCGTGTAAAGTTTAACTCAATTGTTTTTGGTCTTTAACTACATTACTAACTAAACCGCGATCAAACCGATTGCTTCGGTAAAATACCATGTGGAGACCATTCACGGCGTTCACCCATTTCCCACTCCTTTGTGAATCGAGGAATGTTTTAACCAGTGAATTCCTGCTCTCCGGGTACTCCGGGCAATTTACATCGTCGGGTATTTTAAAAATACCATGTTACTTATTAAGTGAAATTAAAAATATCAAGTAGGTAGGTATCTAACTACCCTCCCTAAATAAAGCACTTTCTTGCTAATGGTTGTTTTTCACTGTGCATGAGTAATAATAATAATAATTGGATCATTTGTATAGCGCCTTTGTGCTTACAATCAGCTCAAGTGCTAAGGTTAATTTCTTAAGTAGGATAAAAGGAAAATTGGACATTAAAACAAGGATATTGGTCTACAATACCACTGTAGCATCCCATCTAAATTATTGTACAAGTGTAATATTTCAAGTAACAAAACCCAAATTAAGAGAATGGAAGTAATCCAGAACAGAGGCATGAGGTCAATACTGTGTTGTAGCAGGTACACCAGAATAAAAACCATGCAACGTCAACTCAATATTTTAAGTGTGTGGCAACGATTAGTTTATAATACCTTAGTGTTTATTTATAAGCTAAAAAATAAAATGTTACCTGACTATATGTCAAAGAATGTTAGAATTAATAGTGCAGTTCATTTATATCCTACGAGAAACTGCAACGATTTTAGGCTTCCTAAAACACACTTATCAGAAACACAAAACAATATTTATTATAAAGGTTTTAAAATGTTCAATGAACTCCCGGTAATTGTTAAGGAAGCTAAAAGTCTTGCAGTTTTTCGTGGATTATGTCTCAATGTTGTGAAATCTAAATTTTAGTATGTAAGAAGTAAATAATATTGTAGTAGTCATAGAAAATAATATATTAGGTATAAGATGTAAACTCTTATAACTAAATAAAATATACATTAAAAAAAAAAAAAAAGTTTAAGTACCAGAAAAAAATAATGTTTTAAACATTTTTTATTTTTTTTACATTTTTGGTTAAGTTTATGTATTCCAACATAGTTAAATAAATATTTTTTTAAATTACCCTAAGTTTTTAAGTTTTTTTTGGTTTTTACCGAGCTGTTTTATTGAACCTTCCTCTCGAGGAAGTGGCTCTTAACTGCTGTGAATATAAAAAAAATGCTTTGACTGAGGAATGAATCTTCCTCTCCAGGAATGAATCCAACTGCGCTAACAACTGAGCCAAATCCCAAATGGGTAGGACCGACATTTATGTGGTATAATAACTGCTGTAATGTCATACGATTTAATAAAAATGCGTATATGCCTTCAAACGTCATCAAATGTTGACAGAATGCATTGTCATTAACAACGACTCTACCTTCCGAGTTTCAGCTCGATCGAATGTCGGGAAGCGGGTTTATTTCAAGATTCTACTTTTTAAAACATTCTTTCAAGAAAACTAAAGTAAAATTCAAATACGTGTATTTAAAAAATGACGGAACGGTATTGATCATTATTTTTTATTTAATAAATTACTTTGTATACACAACTTTAATGAAAATAATCGACATGTTTCCAAAATAATGGTTTATTTGTCAGGATAAATCTAAAAAATATATATCTTAAAATAAATAACTTTGGATCCTTTAACATTGATGTAAGGTCCGACGTTCTCCAAGGAGCACTTTTTTTAACGATATCACTAAATTTCTCTCTCACACACGCTTCTGCTTTTTGCTGATAATAATAAGATTCTTAAGATAATTAAATTCTACCTTGACTGTATACTATTTCAACTTGATACTGATTCATTTAATGATTGGTGCTAATTAAACTGCATGGAACTTAATGTTGATAAATGCAAAATTTCGTCCTTTTATAGAACCAAATATCCTATGCAGTTTGATTATAAACTAAATAGTGTTTGTCTATCTACTGTCACATTTATCAAGGACCTTGGGGTCACTATAGACTGCAAAATTTCTTTCCGGGATCACATTAATAACATTGTAAACAAATCACTTAAACTACTCGGCTTCATTCATAGAATAACCTCTCTCTTTAAGCATATAAGTACACTTAAAACTCTTTACTGCTCGTTGGTTCGACCTCAATTCTTCTCCATTAATATTCTTCTCTCATTTGGTCTCCTTTCTATGCTCTCCATATTCGTCACATCGAATCCGTACAACATCGCTTCCTACGAGGAATTGCTTGGAGGATGAGACTTGAAAGAGGCGAGTACTCATATGATGAATTTGAAAAAACGTTAAACATTTCTTCTTTCGAAAAACGTAGAAAGGACTCTGATCTAATTTGCGTATTCAAAATTACAACAGTATTACTGTCACATCTGCTTTTTTGCTGCTCATCCAGTTCAACGTCCCTTCCCGTAGACTCCGAAATTATGAACTGCTGTTTCTCAATCAGCTTTCCATTAATTCTGGTAACCATTCTCCTTTGTCCAGAATGTCGAGACTTGTGATTGTGAATGTCTCACCGTCAAGTCAAAGCATCGATTTTTTTGTTGTAAGCCTGAATGAATTTCAACAGTCGATAAGTAATGTTGATCTTGTCCAAAAAAACATAATAACTCAAATAATAAAAGAAAAACAAATTCACAGCTTTTTCACTGAAAGTCGTACTCGTCAAAAATATATATTTTCAACACAAAAATGTAACACCACTTTTGCTCAACATCATTACATATATCTAGGGAAAAAATACTTCAACAGCCTACCCGAAAATATCAGAATAATAGAAAACGATAAACACCTACTAAAAGCAATTAAAGAGAAGTTCAATGTAAAAATACCAAAATGATGAAACTATCTTTGTAGTTAATTATAAATTTTAATATTCATAATTACAAACAATAAATATTCTTCATCTTGATACTCACCACTCTTCTAGACACAAGCGCCAGCTTCTATAGAAGAGGAACATTAAAAAATCAAAAGCAGTGAAAACTAATTGTACTAATTGTATGAATTATCTTTGTTTACATTATTGATTACACTCTGTTAATTGATTGAAAGTGTAATTTTTAAAGCACTTTAAACCTTCTTCATGCATTGTAATTGTCTTGTTACACTTTTAATATTCGTCCATCTGTACTTTTTATATTATATAATGTCGTTGCTCATCATTTATATATGCTCTCTTTTTACAGCCACCTCTGTTTCTTATTCGTGTAAAAAATATTATATTTTTATTGAACTAAGTAGTAATATTATATATCTATTTATATGTACGTAGACGTATTCCGTCATCCTCATAAAACAATCGTTTTTAGCTGATTCTTTCTTATGAGCTCTGTAGATTCATTCGTTGAAGGCCTGCAGTCCCGTTTTTAACAGGAAAACGAATAATTTGACCAAGGTTTTGGTACATTAACCGTATTTTATATCAGTAGTTTTTCTCTGTGTAATTTCAATGTATGATACGAAAGCACGAAAAAATGCAAAATAAGAACCTTTCTAACATGTCTTGGCGCGTTGTTTGATTATTAGACCAGAAAATAATAATAAATCACTGTGAACATTTCGTTTTTTTGAAAATCTACAATATTTCAATTTTGAAGGTGGGTAACGCCGCCCCGGAATCAAATATTATATAACCAACACCCTTGCCATATGTCACCCCAAGTGGTTCGCTACGTTTGGTGACTTAGTAGAGGTGCCCGGGTTCATGGGGTGAGGTCTTGGCGGCGGATGCGTTTTCCCACCTACAGCATGGCGGATCAGATCGAGAGAGACTGGTTGAGGAAGACCCTTTGACATCTCCAGCTGGACTCTCTCTTGACCCATCACCTTTGAGAGATGGATTCATACGTTCGTCACACTGGACACATTGACCTTCAGATTCCTACCCACCCCCTCATACCCTTTTCGTTCCAGAGCTTTCTCTCTTTCCTTTCACTAAAAAGACACTTGACACAGCATCACCAAAGATGACCTAGGCCCTAAGGGATTTTTGCAGGTCCTCTTGTGTGGAGCTAATGAAAAAAAAACGATTTTCGATTCGAGCCTCAGAAATCTAGAAATAAAAAACACTTATACCATTTCATATACAATCATTTTTGAAAAGATATTTGCGATCTTAACATTTGATTGCATACGTGACGTTTCATTTATTTCTATACTTAGTCCCTTATCTTTTCTTCGCGTTCTTTGTTTGGTATAACGTTATGTAGGGGGCATTTTTATTATACTTATTTTCCGCTTTATCGCTTCTAGTCTCGTTGTATACTTTTTTTCTTTTTAATTTAAAGTGTTCCAGTTTAATCGCTTTATTAAAGTTGCTGTACGGTGGGATGCAATTATTTTACAATGCGCCCCACTTTGATGCAGGTATTCTCAATATATCGCCGTTTATCAATTTATTACGTATATAAAAATGTTCTGTTTTATAATGTTACTTTTATGGGTTATTTTTGGTTGACTTTGAAGATCAAATAGCTTTAAAACTTTGAACATAGTGACAGCCTCCGTTCTCGAGGGTAAGGCTCTCGACTAACAATCCCGAGATCGTTGGTTAAGATCCCTGTGCGCGCAAGTTAATTTTGTTTAATTGAGTCATGTCATTTTCACAATATATTCATTAAAAAATAATATATACAGGATTTTCCAATAAGAGGTGTTATTTTGATATTCAGTTGTAAAAGCTCAATGGTTTCGTTGCTTATGTGGCACGTAGCATCGTTTTGTTGAAAGTGAACGATGTCCAGATCAATACCATCCAATTTCGGCCATAAAAAAATCATTAATCATCTCTCCATAGCGCAATCCATTCACCGTAAGTGTTGCTCCAGCCTCATTTTCAAAAACTTAAGGTCCAATGACTCCGCCGGACCATATATCGCACCAAACATTCACACGTTCAAGATAAAGAGGCTTTTTAACAATAATTCTTGGGTTTTCCGAGCCCCAGATGCGACAATTTTGCTTGTTGACGGAGCCACCGAGGTGAAAATGGGCCTCATCACTCGAGATGATTTGCATTTGATTCACTCAAGTGAATTTTAATAATTTCAATGCGTTGTTGAAGCGTGTATCGTTCCATTTTTATTAATGGCGTAGTTTCTACTTGTCAAATGTTAAAAAATGACAGCTTTGAAAGTAACATCTACCGAAATAGCGGGCTATTCAAAATAACACCTCTTATTGGAAAACCCTGTAGTATATTTGTGGCATGTTCCAGAGTTGAAGATACTCTCTGTGTTGTACCGGTCTAAAACCACCATTTGAAATGGAAACGTTACTTGAAATGGCTTTAGCCAGTTTTGTTGGCCAGATCTAAATATCCAGGTACTTCCCCACCTTCCTCTTCCCCGATCCCAAATGCGATCAATGAATGTTGTGTATATTTCATCCAAGATTAATATCCCTTCTAATCATAATAATGAATTGTTTTATGTCTAAAACAGACGATCTTTAGAGGGGTTGCGTAGAGGATTTTTTATAAAAATATAATTATCAATCTTAAAGCAGGTGAATCGTTTTTATTTCTTGTGAAAATTTTTGACATTAAACCGAATTTTTTTACTCTTATATTTATTTTCCAACAGTTCTCCAACTCGTCATGGAAGGAGATTTTAGAGAATAAGTTCTTTAGATTAAATCAAAGATTTATTCAATACTTCGTGTATTACAAGAGTGACTTCGATGGTCGACCTAAGTAGGAGCTGGCTAAATGAGATCTGCAAACACCATGTTTATCTGGAAGTAGCATAACTGGCCCTAGAGACTACTGACTACTAGCTGCCATCTTGCGGACTTCCAAGCAAGCTCTTTGCACTGCCTTCTATGAGTGCATCTGTGAAGCTCTTAGCTAACTCACTTCCCAACATTTGAATATATGCATTTGTAAATCCAACTACACTAATGTCTTATTTACTATCAATTACATATACACACTATTATATTTTTACTATTTACTTCATATTCTTTTGATTAGCTCCTAAAATCCAGCTTAAATCTATCGATCTGTGCAAACTTCTCAGTTTTCGGCAGCGCATTATAATGTTCTATTTCTTTGTTTGGTAAACTATTGTATGTATTGGCCTAATTTCATTTCACACTTACATACAAAAATATTATTTTAATTAATTATCTAATCACAAATGGAGCTACCTTATTTTTAATTTTCTTATATTTTATCCATAACCAATTGCTAAATCAATTCAGCAAACCAATATCAATAAATTTAATCAGCGCTAATTTTTCAGTAAAGTTTGATTTATTTGATTACCATCGATTTGAGTAAGTAACTAAAGTTTTCAAATTCAAAATTGAACGAAGTCCATAAAATGACAGCCTTGGCCCAAAAACAACATCATTATTCCATTCGATTCGAAAAGTTTCAAATTTTAATAATAAAATTTCCTGAACATCGAACACCCCCTATAATATTTAACAATACCCGAGACGTCCAGGTCGAGCGAGAGCTTAATGAAGTTATCTCATAAAATGATATTGCCGATAAAATAAAAGAGATGCAGGGTGTTGTTCCGCCCCATACTCGCCGGGATTGCAACCTCTGATGGGAGTTTAGATCAAGAATTATTTATATAGAATATTGGTTTATCAGTTACGTACAATATTACATTGATTTTTGCGTAGTTACGTTATTTTTATTTTGTTTATTTAGGAAAACCAACAGATTTTTTACATTCTTAAATAATCAACTTATAAAAAATACAAATAATATCTAATGATAGGTTTTCACTTAAAAATTTAATTATAATAACAAACTATGGGTCCAGTACCCGTGGGCAAAAAATATTTACAGAAAATACAAAATACTAAATAAAGTAAACATAACATCGGATATAAGAACACAAGTAAATTACAAAATATCAATTTTATTCTCACACAACACCAATAATTACCAATATATGTATACCTATACCTACAACTAAACTGAACAGATGTTTATAAAATGAGTCACTTGTAACTGGATAGGGTTCATTTCAACAACATGATAAATTGCAGTATGTTATTAATTATTATTTAATAATAGCTAAGGTATCTTTTTTAAATGTTCCTAAACTACACGAAAATATGTCAATATAATTAAAATACTCATTGTATAGGGTACAAGCTCTGAATATAAAAGCGTTTTGTCTGAGATTAGTAGAACATTTTTGAAGATGAAGAAGTGATTTATCTCTAGTTCTAAAGCTTGGGACTCTAAAATTAATCTCAGACAAAAGGGGCGAACAATCAATAAGGCCATTGATAATTTTGAAGAGATAATAAAATATAATAATAAATATAATAATAGATATATAAAACATAACTTATATAAACTGCGCTGATAAGACTTACAGTTTCTCGGCTTTTCTCATATAAAACTTGATTGAATATTTGTTTTATCAAAGAGTATAGCAAATATGTGAGACAGGTGTAAGTTTATTTATTTTAGTTTTAAATTAGTACAATTAAAAGATTTGAGATTTTCACGGCCAAAAGTATTTTTGTTATTTGTTTTTGGGGTGTTATGCCGTGTTGCGCTAACTCCTTCTTTGGCAGATCTGCCTTGATGATGGACACTGTATATCGATTATACTGTAATATAATCGATTAATTATTAATAAACTTAAAAATGAAGTACAACATACCTTTTTTTTAACTTTGTACCAGAATGTTGTCAGTCTCTTCATTCTTTTAATTACATGTGCTGTCCAGATTTTGCTTTATTTATTTTCTCAATTGGTACATAAAAAAGGTGTAGTTAAAACTGTTTTCAAAGTAAATACAGCACAATCTAAATTGAAAATGATGGATTTACGAAAAAAGAAATGCAAAAAGGTATAAAAAACAAAAAGAAATAATGTTCAAAGTTTTATTATTTAAAATATACAAAAGAAAGCATTATGAAAGAAAGAAGTTATTATTATTTACATTTACAATTAAATATCAGATTAAGGTGGTAATGGCTTAGATAACGTGGCTTTTGAAGTCAGGAAAAAATTTTCGACATTCCGATACAACTTGTAACAGAAACTGTCGTTGTTCTTCGTCTTTTGTCAAACAGGAATTGAAGTCTTGGATTAATTTTACGCCTCTTTCAGCTGTGTCATTGATAATCTTGAAACCGTTCACTATATTTTTTGCTTTTAAATAATTTGCATTTTCACACCATATATCAGGATCTGTATTTAAAAATTCTGTATCAATTTCAAATCTTTTGAAAAAATTTAGAGTTTGATGAGGAAAAAAAATCGATATCTTTGGAGATTGAGTTTTGCTTTCACATCTCTATCACATGTTTGTTCTTCAATTGGAATTAATTGTAGACTTTTTACAGCCTTGCTTGTTTTGACACTTTTTTCTAAATTTTCATCGAAGTAAATGCGACTTGCTCAGAATTGAAGTACCACAGATGATTTATCATTTTAGACAATGCCTTGTCTGCAAGTTTTTTTTATCGATTTCTCTATATTTTACAAGAGATTTTAAAAATTGTAGGTCTTGGTTGGGGACCAAAGTGGGTTTGGGGGCGTTAAACCACGCTTTTAAATAAACTTTTATTAAAAATAAACAAATGTCAGTGATAGCTTTTTTTTCTAAATTTGTTAATGTAAATTGATCCCTGAAAAGATATATTTTGATACAATAAATGTCCTTTGCCTTCCATCTAACGTAATGAATGGCACCAGGAACTTTTAAAAAAGTATCTTTTGAGAGAGTACGTCCTAACACAACTAACGAAAGTTGAATTAATTCTTTGTAATCATCCCTTGGCTGTTGGTTTTTTTAATTTTTCTGTAAGAAAAATTGATATTTCATCTAAAATCCCTATTTAATGTCTAATATTTTTATCTTCAATAGCAGTTTTGTATTTTGTCTTGTCTAGCTTCGACCACCCAGTCTGGAAGTTTTTAAAAATATTTGAGCGGGATCCAGTAGTTGTGCCCATTTTTAAATCAACAACTGATTTGAGAATAATTTCTAAAATATGGTGGCGACATGCTAAAGAAAGAAGATTTTTCTCTAATAATTGCTCCGACAAAACGCTGAAAATACAGCTTTTGCCTGAGTAATTCCCGTACCATTTTCAAGCAGAGGAACTCCTATCAACTGTTCTTCATCCCCACAACTAATCAAAACCGCTACCCTTTCTACATTTTCTTTACTCAAAATATCTGGAAGTAATTTTCCGTCCCAGTGCACAGCAGCTCCTTCTAAATCGGAATTTTTAAATCTATGTTTGATAAGCTCAGTCCTTTGTTTTCGGAATAGCTGTCTGCAAAGTCGTATTACACTTCTTCATACAATTAAATTCTGTGAGTCGAAACCTAACGCCTCTGCAGTAGCTGATATTATTCGAACTGCGTCTCTATCTGAAATTCTACATCTATCTAACAATAAAGCCAATTTTTCGGTAATAATCTCTACACTTCCTCTAGCGTACTTCTTTTTCTTTATTTCTGGTTCTCCTTTCTCTGTGTCGAGAAAATTCACCTCCATCTCTTCTTGTTCCTATTCTTCTGATGTGCTGCTTGTTGAAGATTCCAGTTGTGCAATTAAATTTACATCTTCTTAAAAAAAGGAAAAAACCCACTAAGCGGTAACAAGCAGCAATGCACTCACGGAATAGGCATCAAGTCAAATAATCTCAAGAGAAAAAGGATAGGGAAAACGTGAAAAAAGAGAGAAAACCTCTACTAACCTACTTTTTTTGTGATTTTTCCAATCTCGCCATCTCAGCTGCATGTCTTTTTTCTCTTTGTTGTTGTGGTTTTACTAAATTTATGATAACGCCTCCCATGCAGCCAGGACGTCCTTTTTTTCTCTGGAGTAACAAAAACTGCTTGTCCTCTTCAACAGTGTTTTTTAATGCATCCTGAAGAGCAATATCAAAAAGGTCATCAAGGGCTGATTTGAAAGCTTCTACTTTTTTTTATTTTAAGCTGTGCTTTTAGATCTTTTAGCATTTTTTTGTAGTTTTCTCCACTCTTCGTACAGTTTTTCAAGCTTTATAACACAATCTTGAAAGTGTTTGGTTGGTATCTTAGCTTTCTCCCAAAAAATTACAACTTCCTTTTTTTAACCTTCAAAGGAAGGTTGAAAAAAAATATTATTTTATGTTTTATTATATTATTTTATTAAATATGATGTTGTTTATTATATTGTTTAATAATGTATAATGTTCATAGGAAACAAAATTTGATAAAAAGTGATTAAATTGAGATTTTTTTTTGCAAATAATCGTTTTTCATATTTAATCTCGATGAGGCACGGGTTAACATTATCCAATTGAGCTAAAACTTTCCAAATCTTATTTTCTAAACAAATAGCAAATATTAGGGGGGTCAGGCCGGCATTAGGATGAAAAAAATTTTTCCCCTTATACCTTGTAACCACCCTAATGTACATAAATTACATTACGTCCGACCTGGTTGTATTACACAGAGTCATTATAAAAATTGTTATCCCTGCCATCGTCGCCACTATTAAAATCCATGTACCGACTAGGAACATAAGATAAATTGGAAACATTCTTCCGCAATACATACACAACCAACTACCAGACGCACTCACTAACCAATAAGATGTATGATCTAGGCAAGAAGTTTGGGGGGTACTATTGATATATTTACTGCCACCATTAATTTATAGAATTAAGAGTAATGTATGTCGTGAATCATGCAAATTATAGTAGCGTTGATAATGCAGTTTTAGTGATTAGCCTTATAATATATGAGACTGTTCTAGTTTTTATTTTATTTTATGTTACTGTTACATGTTATGCATTTTTTAAATTGATATTTTACAATTTTTTTTTATAAAATATCATTTGGAAATGTGATCCTGAATGGGTGCTTTACCAGTGCTGTGGCCCCCATTTTATAATTTTATGAGACAAATTGTGTATGTAAATAAAAATGTACTGTAGTGAAATCATGTTAATGAAACGAATTTAAATAAAATAAAATTAAATTACGTGCCGCTTACTGTGGTAGTAGGAGATTTTCAAATATTGTGAGGTTATTCGTAGCCCGGAAATGTTTCATTCTTTAAAAAAGATATTAATAATATAAAAAGGGTATTGAAAAAAAGTTAGGCAATTATAAAAAATTAAGCAAAATGTATATAATTGATTGTTAATATGTAGTTTATCGGTTTAACGTTACTTCATGCTTTAAAAAGTTTGTTCCTAATTTGTCGATAGCTCACTAGGATTGTGTTCTTATAATCTATGTAAAAGCCCATTTCGGCGTAAAAATCACTTAATATTAAAAATTTTTTTGGAAAATGCTGTTGTCTTAGAAAACACAAATATTTTTAACAAATTGTATATCAGGTGTCCATTATAACTAGAATGATTCATTTCGGAAAAGGACGGGTTGTTTCGGAAAATTTGAACAATTCATCAAATCTCAATGGTCATTTTCAAGATCTGTGAAAGATTTTTTCAAGTTCTGTTTTTTTTTCAGTTTTGTCAAGCAACTAGCCTACAATGATATATTAACAGAACTTGAATAAGTCTTTCACAGAACCCGATACTGAACGTTGAAATTTGATGAATTGTTCAAATTCTCCGAAACAACCCGTCGAAAAAAATCTAAAATCGTTCGCATTTCGTTACATCATTTCAAATGACCAATTTGAATCATTCGATTTAATCAATTGTGTATTAATACGGTCACGTTCATGTAACTGATTTATTGGAAGTTATTGATATTAACGGTTCAGAGATGAAACTTTTCAGTATGAACGAAAAGCAATTAGCCAATACAAACGATCCAAGAATAATATTTACTTGATAATTATTTTTTTGCGAGTCTGATCGATTTTCAGCTTTGAATAATTTTGTAAGAGTATCACTAATTGAATAAAATAGTACCTACCCAATTCTAACCCTTACCTTCCATAACCTTTTGTGGATTATTTATCGATGAGGATATTGTAATTCAATTAATACAAAATATTCTACGAGTGGGTTCCCTGAAATTTTCGACATACCAGAATTGAATTACGTTGGTTATTATTGAAATATTATATACATTTCTATTGATTTTGAAAGCTGTATCACATGTTTATTTATTTATTCATTTGTAAGAAACAAACAGCTTTTATATAATATGCAGTGATAGATATAAATATACAAGTTAACTAAAGTCAAGCCACAGAAGTTTCTTATGTTACAGTGCATTAGAAATGAAGTTTGTGGATGTATTTTATTTACACATGAGTGTTACACTCTCGTAAAGGTTAATATGCTTTGAATATATAGAATAGGGTTCCATGATAACTCAACACAGTGACAATTCAACACACTTTTAAAAAGTGATATAAAGTCATTAGAAACCATGAAAATTTTTTTTTTTTTAAACCTTACCTAACTTAACCTAACCTACTTAACCCAGTTAATAAAGTTTTTGTTTCGTCACTTTCCATGACTTTATATATCATTTTAAAGATGTGATGATTTATCCGGTCACCATAGAATAGGTATATTTTTATTTATTTAATTTATTAAATTTTTTTATTTGAGACACAAACAGGACATTTAAAGTACATTCTTGTATTGTATAAAATCAATTTACACACAAATATAAATGTCCCTAGACTAATGTGTCTGCAGCAATCACATTTGCACATTCATTATCAAAACAATATCATTTTTTTTTATACAAAGCTATATGTTTTGAATATGTTGTAAATATGTAGAATAGGTAATACCAGGGTGTTAAGAAACGTACTTGACTTACTATAACCACTGATTTCTGTCTTTATTTGGAGTATAAAATGTAAATGAAATTTCGGATCCGAAACAAAAATTTTGAACAGAAATAAGACAGAAAAAATATGGTAGATCGGCGCCCCAGTTAGGCGAGGGTTTTGGGATCAAATCCTAGATGTTACCGTATCTTTTTCAGATGTTTTCAAATGTTCTTGTAAGAATCGCTAATATTGACTTCAATAATAAAATAATTATTGACTCTGTAGCAGTTCACTTGCGCCCCGCTACATTTATGAATTCTGTGCACAACTATATCTGCAGAACGCTTTCCTCTATGGGACTCTTGGTCTATGGTTGATCGCAAAGAGCGCGACGGAGGAGCTCCGGTCAAGCAGTATCAAACGGGCGTCCTTGGAGCGAAGACAGGACAACGGGAAGGATTCGAGCAACTGCTCCAGACGACAGATTTTACGGGAGATTTTGATGGCTGATTAGCTAGCTGTTGTAATCGCTGGTCATCATGTAAACCTTTATAAATTTTACAGTTCTAATCTAAGAGCTGTATGGCGCCCATTTGAGAAACAGGTCAAACAATATTCTTCGTAATCGTATGTCACAAATTTAACTGATAAATTGCTACCATTAATTCCAACCGTTCGTTTCGCAGCACACACCTTGAGAAAATGTAATCCATGCTAATTTGAGAGTCCCATGTGTCTATTTGTTTTTAAATAAATGTTGTTAACATATTTCTTTTATTTAATAACCAAGCAATCCTTTCTGATAGTAAACTTAAACTGTTACAATAATGATGATAATTATCTGTTACTTTTGCTTGGTAAAATTTTTAACATTTATTACATTGCCGTTCAACGTGGTCAACTTAAGTTGACGCAATAATTTGTTACAATGGCGACCTACGTGGTTGGATTTGCACATAATCGAAAGAAATGCATTAAAAGTCTTACAATGAATAACAATAGATTACCTAGTTTTATAAAATTTAATTTCCGCCCTTGACAAAAATATATAATTGAATTTATAATTATCAGATTGTTTAGTCTGTAATTTGAGCAACGATATTTCAAAAAGGAAGTTTGTCTTTTCTTGATAATGAAAACAAAAGTTGTAAATATTCCGGAACCGGTAAGTTAATAGCTTTCTCGAAATTAGGATCGAATTCTCTAAAACGATTCCCATCAATAAAACTTACCTTCAAATATATTTAATTAGATTCTGGGAAACTTTCAGTACAGCGTGTGAGAAATTTTCAAGGTTCTTTATAGTTACTTTAGAATATTTTCAAATAATTAAGTCAGCCTATTTAAAAAAATATTTAACAAAGGAGAATCGACTGAAGGAGACCCGTTTTGGAATATTTAGTTGATTCAGAGTTAAGTAATATTATCGACCAAAAGCAAACACTTTGTAGCTTGCTTATATAGAGATATAGTTAAAAATGTGACTGAATGACCATTTCCTAAAAAAATATTAGTCATTCAGAATTTATCTGAACACGTGTTCAACGCAGGCGGCCTTGTTCAAATAAATATAATAGACAAGATGCTATAATACGAGTATTATTATTTTGAAGAACACGTGTTCCGAATTCCTCATAACATAATCGTGCTTTTCTGATTTTTTATGAAATTTGTCAAATCATTCGATATTGACCTTCAGTCCCGTTATTAACAGGAAAACGAATAATTTGAACAGATTTTTAATAAATTAACAATTAACAATAAATTAACAATATTTTTTCTCTATCTTTATTATTTAAATTACATAGTAAATAATAAAGATAGAGATTCAAAAATGAAAATATCTGGAATATATAAATTGAAGTGTAATGATTGTGGTTTCTTTTATATAGGTAAAACTTCGAGAAACTTTGAAATAAGGATTAAAGAACTTATGAAATCTTCAAACAATAACAGTTTCTCGGAATTTGCCAACCATTTGTTGGAAACTAGTCATACCATTAACTTCAATAGTGGAATAGAATTAATACATTGTAATGTCAATGGCATTCAGTTGGATAAACTAGAAATTTTAGAGATAAGAAAGAGTGTGAATGCAAAATTGAATATTATTAACAATCAAAAATTATTTTTAAATGACCCAATATTAAACCTATTCCCTTTGTAAATTGTTCCATATTGCCTCTTTTTTCCCCTATCCATTCTCATCTTTTCATTGTTGCCATTGTCTTTGTCTATTATTTCTCTATTGACACCATTGTCTATGTCTATTATTTATAATTAGTATTATTAAAACCCTGAAGAAGTGAGCGTTGCTCATGAAAGATGTTGGTATTTATAAACAATAAAAGTGGTAAAAACTAAGTATTTTATTTTTTTCTATTAATATTTCACTATAAATTTTCATTTTATTTTCAAAAATACATTTGTTTACTTACAAATTACTACACAGGCAATGTTTGAATTAGAAATTAATTTGATAACTCAAACAACATCATGGTATTCCGTCATGCCTTTAGTGGCTAATAGTAAGACAAAAATTATAATATAAATAATTACTTAACATTCTTAAATGTGCATGTAATTCTAATGTAACATAACGTAACGTTCGATTCTCGGTCATGGCAACTTTTTATTATTATTTTGTTTTAAATTTTACTTTCATTTAAAAAAAAAATGAAAAAAAAAGTTACTATGAATTCTACCTACCCCACATCCTACATAGGCGGTGTACAAATTAAAAAAAAAACATATTGATATCCCTTTTTGAAAAACTGTTGACAAACGCACAGCAAAAACATCTCAAATTCCCAATAAAACGATGGCATTTCCGAGATAAATGAACACCCTCATATCACAAGACATCAACTTTGACAAGTTTAACAACGAGAAATTTGCATGAAAGGATCGATTTGTGTTATTCGAAGGGTTTTTATCTTCCCTTTGCATGTGATGAGAACCTTTTTGTATACATCAGATTTGATTGAATAGAGAATAGGCAATGCTATTTATTTTTTATTGCCTTGTTATAATAATTCATCATACTGCCTACAAACGGATTCGTTTTCGAAAGGTAATATATTTATTATCGTATGGGCGTTTTTCACATTATTTTTTTCCTGAAACGTCTGCTTGACACGAGTTATCAAAATAATAAAACGTTTTCTAACTTTTCATTTGGTGTTCTCTCCAAATAAATATTTATTTATTATTCTCTTAATACATATTTAACTTTCCGTAATCCACACTATTAATTTGAATTTACCTTAATTTAATCAAAAATCATAATTTATTGTTAACTATGTAACACAACTGTATTAATTGTTAACTATTTTTGTAAAAGCCCATTAAGACGTAAATAAATAAATAAATAAGTTGAAATGAGTTATCATTAGAACAATGTTTACACAACATATTGAAACCTGTAATAAATCTTTAGAAAAATGTTTACCCCGTAAATTGCAACCTGTAATAAATCATTAGAACTATGTTTATCCCGCATATTGCAACCTATAATAAATCATATAGATTTAAAAGACGTGAAGTGTGAATTTTTCTGCAAAGTATCGTGTATACCAATCTTCCTTTGAATTTATAGCATTACAATATTGTATTATTTACCTCTCATGATGTGAACATATTTCACTATTCATAAAAAAATAATAAGCTGGCCTTTGCTATGTTTAGTGAATCTGATTTCTCACTCCCTGTTTTCCCTTGTCTAAAACACAAGGAAATATTGTTAATTTATTAAAAATCTGTTTTATTTTTCGTTTTTCTGTTAAAAAATGGGTCTGGAGGCCTATAGCGAATGATTCAATAAATTTCCAAACAAACTTTTAGTAAAGCACGTATTTGTGTATATGATGAAGTTGGAACATGAAAACAATAATAGTTTCGCATCTCGGCCATTACATTCGTTCGGACAACGGCACAAAAAAGCACGGAAAATGATTATGCAATCACATTTTTAACAGTATTTTTGATAAAAAAAGTCTTACTCATTTTTACCTTCGTCCTGCGAATTTCTTTAGAGAAGATACTTAGTTATCAATAATCTGTCATCCATTAACATGTCTTACCCATCAAGAACGATCCGGTTTTATAAATCTTCAATTTGGGTCAACAATTTAGGTTAAGGTTGAGGAATAATAAAATTTGTTACCACGTCTATTGTACTGTAATGATTGTAAGTTGATCACAGTTTTATCGAAAGCGAAAATTGACTTAGAATCGGCGTTTGACGGAATATCTTTCAAATGCCAATTGGCGACAATGTTACACTCAACCTCAAAATATCAGCTACAATTCATAACCACCTAGCATTTCTATAACGCGGTCGAATATGAATACTTACAAAAGGAAAGTTTTTTCTTTGCAAACACCAAACCCTGTTTCTCATTTGAAACGTGATCCCATGTAGTAGAAATAGATGGATATTATAATATCATCTAGTGAGATTCTACGCCGGTCATCTATCATCCTGTCGGGGGATGAAAAGGGTGAAGTTTTCCACCCCCATTCCTAGAAGTATTACTACCTCCAGTGAGCTGACCGCTTAAGTTCAGTTTCTCAATTGAGCTTGATATCATATGTAATTAATCAGTACGGATGAATGGAGTGAATGGAATTCAATGTATCGGCTACATATTTTAAATGGGTCATCGTCATCCCTTTTCATTATTAATTGAATTAACGAGTTAGGATAGTGTTAGTTACTCGTCATCGTTAAGTGTCCTTCAAGGGTTTATTCTGTAAGGAAGGGTTGTTTCTGAAAAACGGGTAGGAGTAGTGCTAAAGCAACCTTAGATTACTTAAAAATAACTTTTTTCTAATTTCCAATATTTATTTTCCCATACAAACAATTCAAATTTTTAACCTAAAAACTACCTTAAAAAATTAGAATTTTTATATAATTTTTTACTTCTAAAATTATGTAAAATCACCACTCAAAGTAAGGGTACTTTATCCCCGAACACCCTTTATTTGTAGTTCTGTAAATACCTGTAGATTTTGTAATTTCCTTAACAATATTAAAAATTGAAAAATAACACCATGATTCCAAGTATTTTTCCAGACTGATTGTGATCATTTTTTTTCATCCACAATTTAAAGTACATTTCTGTCGTCAAATATTGCACGTGTTTTGTTAATTTCAAGGAAAATCATCCCCGGCTTTTAGTTACCAGGTTTTCGCAGAACTGTTGACTTTTCGACGAAGTGACTAATTAAGGATGATGACAAGCAACACATCCTGCTCAAAAGGCTTTTCATGTGAATATTAATCATCTGAAGGCTCCGTGAAAGCTGAGATTTGAGCTTAAACATTATGTATGGCCACCACTTCAAGGGGTAATACAAAATATCTAAAAAATTCTTTAAAAAATATATGAAAATTAACATTCTTACATATGTAAATAACAACCAATGAATACCAACCATCCAATGATGGTGTACACAACAATTAATAACTAATCCAAGGGTAAGCAGAGAGGACGGAACGCCAAACACCCCTTGCCTCATTCAAACATCGTCTCAAAATCACTCTTCTGTTATTCTGACTATTGACATAGCCCGACTCAATTTTATGGTTCTCTTGACTGTGCCACATCTTTCTCGGGTGTCCTCGACTTCTACCATTAATATTTACGTCATATATTCTCCTTACACTCTTTCTTCGTTCATTGGCTCTACATGCTAAAACCATCTGAGCTTCCATTTCTTAATCTTACTCATTACGCTTACATCAGTCTTTCATTCTTTGCGGATCTCAACATATCTCACTGATATACATGGTTTTACAACACATATCACACTCACCAACGATATGTATCTATGAGTAACATAGACAGGTAAAGGAACAACAACAAAAAACAAAAGACAATAAAGCTTGGGTCAAGAAAGTCAAGTGAAAACAAATGGCTGGAGAAATTTGTCAAGTTCTGCGGACTGTCGCTTAACATGTCCGGTATCCTGCCACTACAGTGTATGTTATAGAGTGGACATATTTGCACAAGAGGTTGGGAGAAGGTAAATTTGTTCTTTAGAAAGGTGTATGGAAAGATTCGGGGTTTCTTAAAGACGTAAAGAGTACTATTTCGTGTTGAAATTTTTGACTAGAAAGTGACCAGATCTGAATAGCCAGGCACTTTGAAACCTTCTTCTTTCACCTATCCTTCCATTTAATCCCTACCCCAATAAGGAATACTATGTTTGTCTTATGGGCGTTTTACACGATCTTTTTTCAAATCCAGTTTCCACTCCTCTTTTCAAATATATTCTGAACGTAAAAAAGGGATCGTTTTATGTTGGTACCGATTTTCGTCTAGTTTAAGATAGCGAAAATTTTGACATCTGTCGTGTCATTGTTTAACTTAATTATATTATATGGAAATGTTTAATTAAATTTTCAAAAAATATTTAAAAAAAACCACAATAATATGAAATGTCTTTTTAAAAAGTTGCTAAATTATTTTGTGGCGTCTTTCTAATTAAATTAAAGTGAAATACTTACGGATTATTAATGATAAAAAGTAGTGTAAACAATGTTTTTCATTTTTATATAATTACTATGGGCTTATTACTGATTATGTATTGTTTTTTTTTTCGGTATTGAGAATTTTGCATGTAATTTTGATGGTTCGTTGACGGCAACAGCAGACTTTTAATGACATTTGTTAAGGGTTCGAAAGTACATATTTTATTAAAATTTACACCATTATTTAATTGTTTTATTCCAACGCCCAAAGGGCTTTTACATACAATTATTTACATCTTATTTGAAAAATTACTACACAAATATAGA
The DNA here is from genome assembly GCA_026573805.1 of Hesperophylax magnus. Lineage (NCBI taxonomy): Eukaryota > Metazoa > Arthropoda > Insecta > Trichoptera > Limnephilidae > Hesperophylax > Hesperophylax magnus. The sequence goes on from JAIUSX010000104.1 coordinate 2,586,543, forward strand.
TAACATAGCATATAATAGTTAACATAATATAGGTAACATAACATATAATATTTAACAGAATATAGAGAACATAGCATTTTATTGTTCTTTAAAGTTTTCTCCCGTTAACTACAATTAAGTAGTTTGTCAACATACAATAGCAAATGAAACCACTGAGAGAATCAGTGGGCCGTTGGCATACTGTCCAGCAGGTAATACTAATCAGTCGAGCACCGGGTTTCCCCTGAAAATTAATGAAATATTTTTCCACGAAGTTTAATATTTTGTGCCGTGGTGGTACTTTCCCGTGCTGACGCCCTTATTTTACAGTTTAAAAATTTATTAATAACATAGTTATTATAAAATGCATTCCAAATGGTTGAGTTAAATTCTAACTGGTTTTTAATATTAATATATAAAAATTCAGCTATGTTTGTTCTCGTAAAACTTGAAAAGTAGTCCATCGATATGGCAGAAAATTTCAAAGTTTGTTGTTATTAGTACCAGGAGTGTTTAAAAATGTTTAAATGGTTAGACGCCCGAGAAATACTAACGCAAAATCCCTGCACCGAAATGAGATTCAGAGTCGAATTAAAGTCGAGGTAATTTAGTTTTTTAACAGTTACATTGTGGTACACAGTAGTAAATGGTGAAAAAAGTTGGAGGTGGCTTAGAAAGACATTAGCAACAGCGAAAGATTGCAGGGTGTACCCTAGTTTATTATAAAATTCAAATGGAACATTATTCATTTTGTATTATTTATTGAAACGGTCTGTAATCATTGGAAGTCAATTGAAACGGTAGAGAAATATGAAATTAAAAAAAACTGATACAATACAAACATAGAACTATATTTTTTCACTATGTTTCATACACAACTTTATGATTGTACTTTTACATATAATAAAAACAATGTTAAAGTTGTAATATGTAAGAAATTGTACATGGTAAACATGGTAAAAAATGTAAATATGAGTATTTTCTACCATTTTTAATTTTCTGTCTTTTACCCCACAAGGGTGTTCTAGGCCATCATTTGAAATGATGGAGAGGTAAGGAATATTCAAATAATAAGTGACGTATTTCGTAAAACATTTAATATTAATATGTATGACTGCAGTGAAGTTCAGACGAGTTAGAAGAGATGAGATAATATCGCATGAAACTATGCAGTTTTCTCAAAGATAGATTGCTGCGTTATGCTGCGTTTGCTAGAACGTGGCGTAGCCCATTGAGCAATATTATGGACGTCGTAAACTCGAATAGATTATTGAGAAAATATTGTGGGCAGATTCACTCTTATTTCTGCTGGAATGGCAGTCAGATTATGCGACACATGAGATTCTATACCTGGAATGCCGCTATCAATTAACTTTTTTGACAACAACTACAATAGACTGTATATGGGCAATCAAAACAATAGACTAACCTGAGAAATGAAAGGATAGTTATCCGGCATGGTCTTTTCATTGTAAATCTTATTAAATGAGACTCAGGGTGACGACACATTACGATATACGCACCAAAGCGTTTTATATAACACCACTTTGCTCGCTATACAATCCCATACAGACCTGTCATGCCTGACAGATGATATGTTACAAGTGTGGGCGTGGCGATGATGGTACGTCTTGATCATTAGGCAAGATTGGGGGTCAGATCAATTAATGGAGCACAGTGATAACGCGGCTGTCATCTGTCAAGGTGACAGATCCAAATAGAAATAAATGATATTCCGCGGCAGTTCCCCAATTGATCTGACCACCTCGTGTGAGGATGATTATAGTGTAGTGTGACACCTCAACATATAATCTGCACAGGCCACTACCGACAAAGCGTTGATGCGTATAGCGTTATGCGTCGTTGGCTCTATAAGGAGCAAACATTATAATTCGGAGCTGGAATACTATTTGTAAAGATCCGTTGTATTTTCTATAACAAAAGTGACCATCTGGCATACGACGGCCTCCATGACCGAGAGATAACGCACACGACTAGCAAGCTGAAGGTGGCGAGGTTCAAATCCCGGTGTATGCAACAAAATTTAATTTGATTAATTCGTATTATTTCACAATTTACACATTTAAAATAATGTACAGTGTATACGTTAGTTCCAGTGTGGAAGATATTCTCAATATTGATAAAAGAAACGTTGCTTGAAATGACTTTAGGCGTGTTTGGTGACAAGATGTGAGTAGCTAGGTACTTTCCCATCCTCCGCGTCCCCGTTTCCAACACATCCCCACTACTTCAACCCTCACAACCTACCCCGATCGGGGATGTCGTAGTCTCACTAGAGACTTCTGCATATGTTTGGGAGCAGATGGGATCTTGGGGTGTGTTCACAGAAAAAAATATTTTTAAAAACATTGGAAAATGCAATCGTCAGATAATTTTTCCACCCATTATGTATTAATATAATCATATAACCTCGTTTTTGAGATGAGTAATACAAATAAATGACACATCTTATAATGTACCTAACTAACCAACTAAACGTCATGCTATTTCTCCGGAGGGGTAGTCAGAAAGGACGGACCGCAGACCGTGTCCGTGGCCGTGTTGGCACACACTCCTCGCCTCATTCACATTCGTACACCGTTCATTACATGCTCTACTGTTATTCTGACTTCTAACGTAATCCGACTCAATTATTTGTTCACTTGACTGTGCCACAACTTCTGCGGGTGTCCTCGATCTCTACCATTCACATTCACGTCAAATATTCTCCTAACACACAAAATTCCACTTAATCTTACCCATTACGCTCACATCACCCATGTGTCCTTTGCCGCACATTAAATCGGACACGATTATTTATGGTTTTACCACACATACGTCTCAAGGATTCTATTTCTACAGCACTCAGTCTCGTTTTTTCCTTGTTTTACATCAGCATAGGTACCAGCACTCTATTGGGGACTGTTAACCTCGCTTCTTTGCACATTTTTTTGTTATTGTCAACCACGTTCTGTTCTCTGAAAAATTTAATATTTTTTAGAGTATACAGCTTTCAGGATGATGTTCAAATTTACTCGGTTTTCAGCACGCACAGGAGTATGCGAGTCGTTAATGGAGTTTATTGCATTTGCCCTTAAATTCTTACTTTGATTCGAATCCAAAATTTCCCCACTCGGAGATTATACTCTAAATTTAGTTGGGTAAGGTAAGGTCACAACCTCCTAACTCAAATTTTAGGGGGGACACTTATCTCAGGGGGCCGCACGACCAAAATCAATCCAATGCCTAAAAAGGCACAAATCAATGCTGGTATGTGACTGATCAACAAATGCAACACCTTGTGGCAGCACAAATGAGTATTTTTATCTGTAACTTTTCCTATAAGATATCTACTAGTGGTACCCTATGCAGTACGTATGGAATAAAGATTAACAAAAGAAGTGCTTTGTGAGCGTGTTTCGTGATTAAATTATAATCCAAAACGGGACTTTGGGTCGAAATCCAGTGTGTCCAGGAGTGACGGACGTATGAATATATTCCTCTCACTGCGGCTCAAGGCAATGGGTCGAGAAATCAGTTGAGTAAGTCAGAGATTTGCTCTCCCGATCTGACACGCCACGCGGCTGGTGAACAGGTGCATCTTGAACACACCTCACCCGATAAACCCGGGCAACTATGCTAAATCAACAAACGTGGTGAACTACTTTCGGTGACCTATGGCAGAGGTGGTGTCCAATAAGTGGGGCGGCGGTACTCAAACCCGCTTCCCAAATTGTAAAAAGTTGCGTCTATATTTCCATTCAAAACGATGTCTTTTTATTTAAAATCTTAAAATGTTTGTATAAAATTCCGAATGTCCAAAAAAAAGAAGACATTTTCTGTTGAACTCTCGAATGTGCCATTTCCAAAGTAAACAATAATGCTAGTTTTGTATCGCCCTGGTGTAAGGTGTAACACCACCATTCAGAATATTAAGCTAGCTTGGAATGGCTTTAGCCGTGTTTGGTGACCAGAACTGAATATCCTGGTACTTCCCCACCTTCCTCTTCCTCGTCTCATTCCCCTCACCTACCTTCAGTCTCACAACATTCTCCAATTGGGGATAGGCCATAGTCTCACTGACTCCAGACGGGAGCGATTGAGACTCTTGTGTGGTATTCAATTCAAAAATGTACTGCTAGACGTAAAAAGTAGAAGAAAAAAATAATATAACTGGAAGTGGGTGTACAAGCGTGTCTCAGCGTGGCCCAGGCCACGGAAAAAATATCATTGTGGTCCTGCCCCATGGTTGACCTTGGTTAATCTCGGTAAACCATGGTTATCGTAATAAATATTTAGAAAAAAAAATTTTACTTATTTAGCCCTGAGGGGTTTTACATGTAGGTAGTACAATTTTAACATCATTATTTAAATTTAGACCGCAGAACGGGTATTATTTATTGACTAAGTGAATCTACCTGGCTATTCAGATTTGGTCACCAAACACGGCTAAAGCCATTTCAAGCAACGTTTCAATTCTGAATGGTGGTCTTACACCAGGCGATACTGAGAGTATCTTTCACTATGGAACGTACCGCGAATATACCATCCGTACTCGATCCCGCAAACTTCGAGTCGAGAGTTTTACAGTATAGTGTACAGAATAGCATAACGTAAGCCAGTGGCCGTTTGGCTTGAATAACTGAAACCGATTTATACGTTGAATATTGGCTTATGGACATGGGAAGAGTCGAGAGCGAACTCATGCAACACAACACAAACTCACATACCTAATAGGTTAGATTTTTTTTTTCTCTTTTTCTTTTTGTACTTATTTAAGTACTTTGATATAAAAAAAACAAATTCCTGTAATATCGAAAGATCTGTTTTTGAAAAAATAATAAAATACACAGATTTGGGAAATGAGTTCAAAAGAATTTGGCATTCTCACTATAAAAATATTACCATTTGTAATTTCGGCTACTGGCATTATACCTAGCTCTCTTATAAAAAATTTAGGCGTATTAGATCTATCAAAAAATTTATATGTAAAAATGCAAAAGTCAGTCATTTTAAATACATGTAGGATTACAAAATATTATCATATTATTAATATTTAATTTTTAAAAATATGGTATAATATCATATAATTTAATAATAATAATATTTTAATTATAATATATATTTTAATAATTATCATATAATTTAATAAATAATAACTTAATAATATAATCGGTTTGAAAAATAAACAATAACCAAGACTCCGACCATGATAGCGCCATCTGTTGGGATATTTAAAAGAAGCTTTTAGTTAGATGTTCTACCGTATTAAAATTTTCAAATAGGCGCCACCAGACGGCCTATTTTCAAAGTAATTTAAAAATCTAAGTGTTCTTTCTTAAATTATAGTATAAAAAAATTTAAATTAACTTTAAAAAATGGAAAAATATAATACCAATAATTTATCGTTTAGTTTTGTTAAATAAACGTATCCAAAGTTTTATAATCTGCATTTTAAAAGCAAGAACAATTAGTGTTTATGAAAAATTAAACTACGAACCTATTTTATTTATTTTTTAGTTTTTTTTCGTACGTTTAAAGAAAACCCCTTCAGGTATTTTTTGACGATATTCAGCCTTTAATAGTATTTTTTAAAACGCACGTATTACGGTCTGAAAAAGGTCATATTTTCGATTTGATTTTGATAATTACTAAGCCTATGTTAATTTTAAAAATGTATAAAAAATTTTTTACTTGTTGAAAACACTATCATTATCGATTTGCTTAATAATATTATCATTATTTTAAATTAATAAGAAACTACACTCGGCCTTATTTCGAAAAACCGTATTATCACAAAACTGTGATAATCCTACGCCACGGTATATGGTCAAACATATGCGCGCACGAAAATACCGATATTTGAAACGTGAGTGACATCTGGTAGACAGTTTACACACTAAATGTCAATGATATTGTTATGGTTTTGGGCTTTATCCGGCATATTTGTTCACTTGTCAACGGTCAGTTTGGTGACGTATTTCAAATCATCTCATCAGCGGCTGTTAATTTTAATATTCTCTCAATTATGATCCTTTATCGATTTAAATCTTCAGGTTAATTTTTTCAGTTTTCATATTAAGCAGGTATTTATTTCCTGTGCAGTCAATTGATTCACTTTTCGGAACAGCTCTTATGGTCTCGTAGAAATCGTTGTTTCTTTATATTCAATTCTACAAATTAACCACTGTAGATTTAGAATATACACTTCTGGGAAACCAAAGATTCTGACCGCAATTTGAGAAAAATTTAGGAAACTTTGTGAATTTTTTATTAATTATTTTTGTATAAAATGACATAAAAGTGAGGACGTAATATTGCTTAAACTATGTTTATGTAGTAAAATATGTATTCTTTGCCATCAATAATTTTAGTTCTGTGTTCAGAAAAAATAACGTAACGTGAGCCAATTTCAAAACTTTTGATATTTGATTTCATAATTTTAATACCTTAAAAATTATATTATATTAATTTAAAATAATAGATTTTTATTAAAAAACATTTTTTCAGTTTCGGATACATTCAGAAATATTCCATTTATTTGGATTTTCTGACAGCATCTTTAAGAGATATAACGGTCAAAATGCCAGAGGCCTGGTGGGATAAAAACAAATTTGCTCTCCGTCCAATTTATATGTTTTCAAAATTTATTTCATACAAGTGTAATATCTTTTATTACATTTCCCCACCTTTCTACAGATAATATCGTGTAGAAAATTATTTTAACGAGATTATTTTAGGAACTATAACAAAAAAGTGGTTTTGGACAATAGGTGCGTAAAATTACGGAACATAACATTTCTCCTAAAAGTTTGAATGCAGTGTTTTAACAAATTGAAGAAAAGTATTACATTTTCATAACATTAAAATTATATTTCTAAATTATTATTCAAACGCCACAGTTTGTTTCCATTTAATTGTTTACAGGTACCAACAATACAGGATGAACTTACTTTGTTCTGAGTGCATAATTTATACGTGGAACTCATTCCGAATTCGTTTAACTTTGGCGGTTGGACCTTTGCACTAACGAATGCACCAAGAAGTACTTGAAGCGAAATACTTCAAAGCTTTCGCCTAACTAACCACAGCGACTGCAACAAAGGTCAGGGTATTATTTTAATGATAAAAATAGCATGTTGCCCTGGTCAAAGTAACTTTTTGAATTTCTACTTAGGTCATTATTTGGCATTTAAATTTTTAATCAGCCTTTTTTATTCTCTGGTGATGTTGTGTTAACCACTATTTTAAACACAAGCGCCAGCTTCTATAGAAGAAACATTAAAAAATCATAAGGAGTGAAAACTAAATTTACGAATTATTTTAGTTAAAATAAATGATTAATTAGTTAACATAAATGTTTATTTAGTCTACAAAAATGTTTATGTATAATAAAATGTACATGGGTTTTGTTATGGGAAGGCCGCAAATGCCTAAGATTATTTCAGAATGGACCAGCCGACTGTTTCGGTGAGTCTGGTAGGTTCCAAAAACTTTATGAAGGTTTTTGAATGCTCTAGAAGGTTCTGGAAGAATGTTCAAGAAGGTTCCAAATTGAGAGGAGGATTGTGTAGGTGAATCTAGAAGAATTCCGTAAAGTTTGAGAATGCTTTTGAAAATTCTGGAAGGATCACAGCAACGCGTGGCGGGATACAGCTAATAGTAGATATTAAAAGTAAAACGTTATAAGAATTTCCAACGTTTTGATGTAGTTCTTAGGTAAAAAAGTTAAATTCTTTGAATTGAAAAATTATTATTATTATGTGAAAAAAAATATATTTTTCGAAAAAAGTTACTTCTACCATCATGTTGAATCATCTCTCGAATTTAGTGGCGATAAGGGTAGACAATATCTTGATTTTATCGTGAAGAGTGACAAATTAAAGATAATCTCACTGATAATCAATGAAAAGATTGACGGAAGACTGGGTAAATAAAAACGCTGCAAATTTGACTGGTATTTTTATTTGACTGGGCTGTTTACCATAGTGATTCCTTTTTCCAATGTTCTTTGTGAAGTGAATATGGAAAGAAGATTAATTACTTTCGATAGGTAGACAAAACCACAGTAAAAATATGAAAAATACATTTACGTTAGGGGTAAAAAGATTTTTTTATTATCGAACGCAATGGGTAATTTAAATTGACGCAGGAGAAGGTTCTTTCCCATTCGTCTGCGGTCTACGAGGTTTTGAGCCTTTATAGCACCTGCGGGTTTAGTTGAATTTTTGGCCCTTGAAACTACCATTAAGGAGTGGTCATTAGATTTACAACACAGACAGATACAAGCCCCCAATAGCTTAGAAACCCGCACTGAGACCTAGGGTCTTAATAATACAACATTGGTGTTAGATTGACAGTTCAGCGTCTACATGTAGAGTGGAAAGTGGAACACCATTTATAATCGAAAGATACTGAAACTGGCTCTTTTTAATGTTTGAATCTAGCAGGACTAAGTGGAGAATGCAATCCCAATCTGCCATCTTACAGCCGTATTTCGTTGCCAGATCTAAATTGTATTAACCTTAAAAATATCCACGTGTTCCGGTGCTGGGTAGTCAATACAAATCTCAAAATAAGCGATTTAATATCGGAAAAATATGAATGTTCATAGCTCATCGCGTATGTTTATTATATTTTATATCAAAAGTGATAATAATTGTAATTTAACTGCTGAAAACATGAAAAAACCATCGGCAGATGCTAAAAAAACGTGCGAGGTGTCCATATCTAACGACGGCCCGCGACCGACTGGGTCGGCTGGCACAACAGGCGCTGGACTGCACACACACAGCTATGCGGTCGTAGGTATCGATGGTCTAAATACAACTGCAGACGTGTGGATTTCTCATGTTCCCGTATAGCGAACTAAAGCGGGACATCAATAGCTTGTCATTTCTTTTCACACTCTTCGCGTAGCAGTGTCACACGGTTGATTGTATTGGTGAATTTGTTTCCGATTTTTAACAAAAGTCTCTGAATTTTTAATTGAATTTGAAAATTATTTAAAATATTATTTTTAAATTGAGTGCATAAATGTATAACGGAGGAATACCTAGAATCTGAACGCAGCATTTATTATATTTATAAAGTTAGTTACTAAAGTTATTAGAAGCAATGTGTAGTAAATACACACCACAGATGAGGAAAGGTTAAGCCGTGTTCGGTGACCAGATCTGAATAGCCAGGAACTTCCAATCTACTTCCCCTCTCCACTTTCTACAACATACCCCAATTCGGATGCCATACTTCACCTGGCTTACTAAGGTTGGGAGCATTCGGGACTCTCGTAAAGGATTCAAATTTAAAAAAAATCAAAAGCAACGCGCAAAATTCCCACCACGGGGATCCTACATCCTTCATAGCCCACAAATTCAAACACTACGTAGCAACACACCCGCATACACCTAGCAGTTATCTTACACACACACACACACCCTATAACAAACATATATACACACACACACCCGCTCAAATTCCGATGCAAATGCGGTTAGACCGGCAAACATCCGTTCCCCCCGAGACGAACACGGGTATTCGATTAAATAATGTAAATGGGGCACATCACGATCCTTTGTTTCCAAAACTAGTGGTAATTAGAGTCCGTTTAATTGCACGAGCTTTGCCGGACTATTACGGAAAATGCCGAATGAATTTCACGTGTAATTGAAATGAGAGGAATTTCGCAAAGCAGAAATTTAAAATTTGAAGCAATGTTGAAAGCTTGTGGAGGCTTTTTGTTATTTGATAACATTAGCACGTACCAAGGAGGCTTAATGGGGATGATGCTATTATGAGCATAAGTACTGCGCATTATAATATAAACACAAAAAAATGATTCATTTAAACAAAGAGAAAATTGAGTATTGCTAATTTACTATGAATCTCTATAAAAAAATATTGCTAATCCGGGTAAAAACGGGATTGCAGGCGCTAAACGAATGAATTAATCGGTTTCCCGATAAACCTTTAGTAAAATACGAATATATATTATCACGATGTCGGAACACGTGTTAATAACATAAAAATCATAATATTTTCTCATTTCGTCATTATATACAGGGTTTTCCAATAAGAGGTGTTATTTTGATATTCAATCATAAAAGATCAATGGTTTCGTTGCTTGTGTGGCACGTAGCGCCGTCTTGTTGAAAGTAAACGTTGTCCAGATCAATACCATCCAATTTCGGCCATAAAAAATCATTAATCATCTCTCGATAGCGCAATCCATTCACCGTAACTGTTGCTCCAGCCTCATTTTCTAAAAAGTAAGGTCCAATGACTCCGTCGGATCATAAACCGCACCAAACAGTCACACGTTGAAGATAGAGAGTCTTTTTAACAATAACTCTTGGGTTTTCCGAACCCCAGATGCGACAATTTTGCTTGTTGACGATGCCACCGAGGTGGAAATGGGCCTCATCACTCAAGATGATTTGCATTTGATTCACTTAAGTGAATTTTAATAATTTCAATGCGTTGTTGAAGCGTGTATCGTTCCATTTTTATTAATGGCGTAGTTTCTACTTGATAAAATGATAGCTTCAAAAGTAACATCTACCAAAATAGCGGGCTATTCAAAATAACTCCTCTTATTGGAAAACCCTGTATTATCAAGGCAAATGCAGGTGCATGAACACGTGATCGAATATAATAACAATTTACTTAAAATTGTAACATAAGAGTTTATTCTTTAAAAGAGAATAATAACTATTTGATCATTTGATACTAACGACATGTAAGTATTATTGAAGTTAAAAACTTTTTATAAAAAATAATGTATGCATTCCAGAGAAAATAAATTTTTGGTGACCTTTTCATAAAATTTTCGTGAAATTTGTATAATTTGGTAGTCAACCATAGAATAAATATTCACTGAAAGTGCCTTATGGGCGTATTTCGTGATACAAATATAAGCCCAATTTGGGCCTATATATATCCATAAAAAACTTTGTTTCACCGTGATTACGAAATTCGGACAGGAAATAATAATTATCTGAATGCAACTATTTTCAAAATTGATTCATTGAGAATCAATGAGGGCAGTTTTCAGATGTGATGTTGCTATGTAAACAGCATTACTGATCGTCCTAAATTATTAAACAGAATTGATTTGAAAGTACCTACTCGGCGCCCACTTATGTGCAATCTTTTTAAAGAAAACCATCGTAAAATTAATTCAAATCAAAATTCTTGCCTTATCAGACTGTGTTCAACATATATATATTTAATCACATATTTAGTTCAAAATATATATATTTAATATAGGTATAAGTGGGTACAGTGGTGTTACGTAAATTACATAGCAGTACAAAATATATATTATTTATAATCGCAATCTCATATAATATATTTAATTTATTTCTGATATAGATAAATATATTAAATTGAAATGAAAATAAATATTATCTATTTAAAATCCCAACTAAACCAAACTACGTAAAATTTAATGACACATTATGTAGAGAAATTTCTCTTCTTTTAATTAGGTATATGTACGCAATACATATTATTATTATAAATATACTGTTTAATTGATAAATACACACTGTCTTACTTATTATAATAATTAAGACAATATATATTCTTTTTTTTTCTTTTGGTTTTAGGCATTTCACCCTGAAAAGAGTGCATTGTGAATATATATTCTTACACCCCAACTTAGCGTTGGTGTGGTAAAGCCGGCCTTCTTTAAGACCCTTTTAACCAAATAAACGCCATGTATTTTATCACCACTCTGACATTACGCACCGCGTAATATTAACAGGACGGTTTTTAGTAAGGCTGATAATGTATTAGTTAAATGAAGAAATTGATAATTGGTTTCTAAGATAAGTAAGTTGCACATGAATAAATCAACTACATTGTAAACTGTTGATTTACCTAAAATAAAATAAATAAACTAGTGCGAAACTTCAGATAAAAGTAATAAGAGAGACAGACCACGTGCAAAATGTTCTAGAAGCAAAAGATACTAAGTCAGTGGCACTTTTATTTCCATTCAAATTTTTATGGAAGTAACTTATAGTTCTCTTCTTTATTCTATGCAGCCGACCTTCGGATATCATTGGCTTTTCATGGTCTTTGTGCAATTATTATTGAAAATAAAATTCTGATGAAATTTAATTTTGTTAACGAACTAGTAGACCCGAGGGACCTTTACGCGATACAGTAAAATAGAATGATTACGTTTGTAGAAAATAACGGTTATAATATGTTATGTAGAATGTATATACCTATGCAATTTCTTCATAACATAGGTACAATCGATCTGGGCAAATATTTTGATAGTGATAATCGTTATTCTGAACCATGTTTCTCCATGAAAGACCTTTTTGGTAGCTATGTAACCCTTACAATCACTCTAGGGGACCTAAGTCCTCCTGTACATATACCCCGTTTTTAAGTATCAAATTCATTACAATTATACATTTTTTTTCATGAAATAAATTAATGTAAGATAGTATTTTAATAAAATAAAGCAAATGGTTTTATTAGAATTTGAAACATAAAAATGACTTTTCTAAGATTGAATAAAAAAAAACTATAGAACCTATAAAATTTTTAGAGCCTTGTTCAAATATTGAATGAAAATATCGATTAAAAAACTAATTAATTGTTAGTTCACTTTGGTCGAATAACCTCAAATCGAAATCAGCAAACAATTCTAAAAAATTCTAATTTAATTTTCATAAACAAGAAGCAATTGGCTTTAAACCATTTAGATTATTTTTCTTTAAAAAGTGGTGGAAACAAAGTGTTGAACTATTAAAAAAATCGAAATAACTTGAACAAATTGCAAAAGAAGTAACGCATACTTCTAATGTTCGCTTATCAAACAAAAATTACCTTGTAGGAATATTATTTCAATCTTTATTACTATACTTTTAATTAGCTTTAAATAAAAAAAAATATATGATTTTTTTTTATTTACAAGAAAAAACAAACAAATGCAAATGTGGGGGACCTAGGTCCCGTAGAGGCTGGTAACTCGTGATATAAGCAGCAGCCCGGCCGGCGCACGCACACACCTAGATCTTGGACACTACCGAGAATATATGGTGACCTGAAGACTCTCAAAATAATAAAGATATTTCTGAAAATGTGCGTGGTGGGGGACCCTTCTCCCCAGCGAGTGACGCAAAGAGTTTAAATTATTAACTGGTTTGATAATTTAATAAGAAGAAGGTATAATAATGTTGGGCACAATAATCTTATATTATTTTTTTTTTTTTTTTAATTTTTATTCCAGGATGTGGGAAGGTTAGTGCAATTCCACACGTCCCATATATGTATACATATGTTTTGTACAGTAGGTATGTGAAATTGAAAAAATATATGACAGAGAATCAACAAAGTAATTAAGAACTATGCAGGGCGTGGTCTTGAGTGAGCTTGGGCCCAGCGCTCACTCAGTAGTGGCGCTTTGTGCTGGTAGGCTGCGGTCACCAACGTATTGGCGGAGGCCATTAGCCGCATCCTGGCTCCAGTGACCCGGTGTCTCATCAGGCCGGCAAATCCATTCAGTCCTAGTTCCGTGAACATTGTCGATGCGCTGCTGTATCTTCGGTATCCAAATATGATTCTACAGGCGTCATTATATTGAATTCGGAGTCGTTCCATCGAGCAAGTTCGGTAGTGACACCATGTCTCACACGTATACAGGCCAGTACAGAATGCGTTGAACAGTATTTTTTTAACGGTATTGCTATTTTGAGACCTACTTTTTCACTTAAATTATAATGTGAAGTGTACCGTATATATACAGGTATATATTTTTTATTCCACATTGTGACAAACTTCATTCTATAAAAAAGGATATGCACAGGATTGTATTTTATTCCCAACTGCCGACTGGTATGTCTAAAGAATCCGGTTTTGTACATGTTCGGGAGTCGGGAAAAAGTTGACCTCCTTTAGACGTCGGTATGACATGGGTCAACATAAAATAGGTTTTGCTGTCACGTTGTCCTGTTTATGGTTTCCTGTCCGGAAATTGGGCCAAACCTGACCTTGGAAAATCTCCACAGGAAGGATGACACGTAGAATAATGCAATATTATTATACTGTAACGATAAATTTTAGAAGTTAAGTGGAACAGTCGTCACGGTGGTGGACCGTTTCTCACTATATTCGTAGTGCTACGGTTTATTGTTGTTTAGTGTCGAAGTAGTTGTTTTTCACTATGCAATTCTAATTTTGTAAACATTTCAGTAGTGTTCAAATGATTCAAATGATGTATTTGAAAAATAAAGTACAGTTACTTTGTGGCATCACGTCTAAAATAAAAATAAGTAATTTTTTTCACCACTATTTTTAACAAAAAAGTATAAACATGTTTTAAAACCAATGATGACGTTTTTATTAAAAAAAATAATGATGCGAACAAAGATGTGATTCATTTATTCAAATTTTTTTTATTACGTAACAATAAATTTAATAATGTAGCGGTGAGCGAATGTACACGTAACATAAAACTGCTTAAAACCTTTGCCTGATTTAAGCAAACTTTACTTTTCTGGGCAGGGTCATGTTATTTCAAACCATTTTCCACGTGGCAAACATATGGTAACGTGGTTAGTGGCGGCCGGTGGTCAAAATATGTGGGGGTTCGCCAGATTACAACATTAAGTCAAATAATAAATAACTACCATCTAACACTACATATCTATTAATAAAGACACTGTACTTTTGCTTCGAGAAAATCTCTATGACCCTTTTATTAAGATATTTGTTAAAAAATTAGGTGTTGGTAAACAGAAGGTAGATTCATCATTTAAAATAAAGCACTTTCGAGATGTTGAATTTCATCGATTATTTGTTATGTTTATCAAAGTTCATATTGCTACCGTCACTCTGATGAATTACTCAACCAACGGACAGCGAATATAATAATTACTTTGTGTTTATTAAGCTAGAAATATCGAGGAGAAGTGTAGTTCGCTCATTAAATTCAAAACTTAAATTACCTAGTTTCACTGCCCGTAGAGAAGGGATAAAAACAAAAATTCATTATTTGCTAACTACTCAACTTGCGCCATCTATGTTCTAAATGAGCTAATCAATATTAATTTTATAATTAGTTTGAACCTTAGAGCAAATTCTGTATAGGCCATTGTACAAAATGTACGATGTATTGCTCAAAAATCACTTTATCCCTTAAAAATTCAAAATCCCTAAATCTGGGGACTTCTCCCTAGACATAGCATCACTACGAGCTAATGAATAATATCATAATGACATCTTGTATGTCAAAGAAAGCTGTAACCAAAACATTGGTTGAACAATAGTAGATATTAAATTGGAGACACAAAGTCGACAATAATGTGACACATACGCGACACGCGTTCCCATTAAACATGTCAGTGAACAAATCTTTCCTTCCGATGTGGTGGTAGAGATTTGAACAGCGTCCGCGATATGATAATATTGGGAAAGAATTGTATGAACCCACGCTTTTTATTGTTCACAAAATATGCAAAAAAGTAGTAAAATTCAGGAACGCAATTAAAAACGAACATAGGATACTGCTACGAATACAGGCTCAGCCCCTCTGCAAGTTACGAACGCTTAATAGTCACCTATTGTATAAGATATTTGTGAGATGTTATAATCGAACCAAGTTTAGTATTGTGGCTAACCATGCTGGAAAATTTGTAGGTGTTCGGTGCTCGGGAGTACTAACTGGCCGTTACTGAACGTGGTATGCCTCCAGCTCGTCGAAATGATACCCAGATTTTATGTTAAGGCAAGTCTGTCATTTTGGATTTCTATGGATATACATTAAAAAGTTGATTTCTTATAAAATAATCAATACTTTGTTACACGACAGCATTATTATTACTAAATTACTAGCGCAGACCCGTGAGCAACCACGTTTGTCTAAATTGAATTCGTGATAAATCAGTTCCAATTTTGTAGTCTATTTGATGTACTATTTCGATTTCGTCGATTTGGGTTGCAGGAAATAAGTAAAGGCTATACAATAATCATAGCCAGTGTACATATTAGGACTTTCTCTCAGGTATTATAATAGGAGAATGCCGGTTAAGCCATGGATAGTTGGCCTCTTGCGGCCCGTCTATTTAAGGGAGGTAGGTACCGCTACCACATATTTTGAAAACAACATTTTTTTGTCGGTACCTACCTTTTTGCTAATTTGAACTTTTCACAAAATCCGTTCCAATTTTAAAAACAATCAAAAATTTGAAAAATCACAGGAGAGTCTGAATTTTTGACAAATCAGTTCCAATTTTGAAAAGGACACTTAAAGTCAAAACAAATCGAATTCATTGAACCGGAGTTAAGCAGAACGCATGTAATGGACCTGTTTGGGGTAAAAGAACGTAAAGATTTTTTTTTCATAAATTAAAATACGTTCTGAGAATAGGGAGAAACGAACAGACTATGGACATCTTTGGGACATACTAGAAGCTTTATTGTAGAAACCTACGTCGGTAATAGGTGTTAACCACGCAATAATTGAAAGGGGCATCATGGGTCTCAACGAATCAGACCATTCCCAAAATCAATTAAATAATTTTTCGCCAATCACGGAGATTAAGGGCGGTCTAAGACACGATACACTCGAGGTTGATTTACTGTTGAGTTAACCTTGGATCCGGTCTCACGACGCGTGCAAAGGCACTTGGGAATCGACGATAAATTTGCATTCTAAGGCAGAAACGAAGCGATACCCAACCATCGATAACGAAAAAAGGGGGTGACGGTTTGGTAAAAGAAGAGGGTGTTTTAGAATGTTTTTGGTCCAGAAGACATATTACGAGTTGATCCTTGTAGAGAGAATTGTTTACGTTCGCTGAAATTCTGAGTGCTGTTTCAAGTGGCCACAGTGAACACAAATTTTAACTTAAGATAGGACTTTTGGCCAAAATTGCCTAATTATATTAACACGGGGGAGATGCAAGTTGGGTAATTAAGAAAAGACATAAAAGTTAATGGGTCACGAAGTCTTTGATTAACGATCAAAATTTTACGACCTTTTTTGCGCGTAAACAAAGTTACGAGGATAATATATTGAAATTCCTAGATGAAGCGAGAAAAGAGTATATGGGTTGGGCTAAAACTAGACGCAAAAAACTGTAAAAACAGGGATGTACTGGGCGTAGATCACCGAAAAGAAAGGACCAGGAATCGAAAAGAAACCCGAAAGGTAGTTTAGCTCATGATGGAAGAGGTTTCAACGACTCGGGTAGTGGACAGCGATGGGTTACGAAAGATTACCAGAAGAGATGCGGCGGATATCACGAAAAGAGTCAAAACAGGTAGGCGAAATTACAAAAACGTGTCGAATCAAATTTTGGAACGAATGCCTACGTATGTCATCACCGAGAGGAAGGTATATGTGTCCTGGGATCACCCACGGATCGTGTAGACACCAATCAAATGCTAGAAGGCAGCACACAAGGAAGGATACTGTATTGCGCAAGCGCTGGACATAATAGGTGAAAAGCTTCCGTTAGTTAGGATAATTTATCGATTATATTATCGATATCAATAGCGAATTCCTCGGAAAGATTTCAAAAACAACGATATAGAAATGAGCTACACCTAGTCTATAGGCCGGAAATCAACCAATATTACGGACACAACACGTGTACGAGAAAAAATAATCAAATAATTTTACGCAATAATCTACATCGCCGTATATCATTTACGGGAGGGCGACCGAAGGTCAGACCACCGAGTACGCGCCTGTACCCGCCTCGACAGGTTGGTAGGTGTTTACCTCAAATCGGAAGGCGGGAACCAAAAACCCTGAAACGGGGTTATGCAATTCTAAACTTAACGGGAAGTGAAACCTCGAATTCATAAAGGCGAAAGTCGCACAAATTTTAAGTCGATTTATTCGAAAAAACATTATTAAATAGCGTTGTTTGGAGGAAATCAGGGCTTTTTTCGTTTTAACTTGGTTGGAGTCGGTCTTCGAGAACTTTACGTCGCGACAGTTTTGTGTGCTATTTTTAAACTAAACTGATAGAGTTTTAAATATAGTGAAGTTGTGGTTTTAATATTAATTGAAATAATTGAAGTGTTTTAAAATTTAATTAGATTCAACCAAAAAAAAAGGTAAACTCATAATTAGACAATACTAAATTCATTAGACTAATATAAAACGATGAAACTCAACTGCAGTAATGTTTAATAATAACGCGTGTGCCATTAGAGGAGAAAAAAATAGAGAACCATAATAATTATCAAATGACCAGACGAAAACGGCTTAGTCAAAGTTCCAAATTTATTGTGAAATTGAAGAGACAGTGTTTTTCCTTGCGAGCACGGGAAGGATTTTAACGGTTTACACGATATAAGAATTTAGTGAAAAGAATCGAAGTGAACGTGGCAAATAATATATGAAAGGTTCTAGGGAGTGGGAGGGGGTCGGTGACCCTCCATAGGAGATCGGCGCTATAAAAATTATCGATAGTTCGGAATAAAACACGGCTGAAGTTACTCCCGTGTTTTACACGCTCATACTCAAAGGGGTAACGAAAAACTAGCTAATAACCTTCGAGAGCTGCTTACGGGAAATAACAACAGGATAGATCTCGGCAAATACTTACTTAGATACTCTGAAATAGTCGATAGGGAGAGATATCTAGACTAGGTACAGTGGAGGCCAACAAATACCTATGCATGTCAACTATCAATTGACAGTTAGAAAAGGAAAAGACCTTCTATTGAAAGAAATGATTCGCTTAAACATTCCGAAATCTAGTATCCGGTAATTTATGTGCTATCTACGGGGCGGCGTATGGAAGTAGGAATTTTAGCTAGAAAAATTAGATTCAATATAGTTATAGTTTCTACTGGCGAGTAGAAGGGTGACATAGAAAATCGGTTTCGAATTTAATACGAACCCTCAATGGTTTAGGGGTTTTTACTCATTCCTACCTCATGAGTTCCTTGGACGTGGATTAATGTACATGTCGTCGATATCCCGACTGGACTGGTAATATTACGATTTTGGGTAAGTGACCTTGCATGAATATATATTTCCAGAACGTTAAAATTGCGACGAAGATGGGGCTGCAACCAGCAGCTCGGACAGGGCTGCGATACTGATAAGATAGTATCACATTTAGAACTGTTTGCTTGCTTCTAACAGCTGTGTTTAGCACGAGGCCACTGACCTACTTATTTGTAAGCAGTTAGTGTCGACGCACGATCCGAAAAGGAAGAAAAGGGACCCCCATAAATCACTTGACGACCGCGTCTGACGACAAAAGTCGTACATTCTACCGAGTTGGCAGCCACGCAGAGGCACCTCAAATCAACATGGAAGCGACTAGCTGCAACCAACTCATGCTCAAAACAAATAAAAAAATCATATTAATAATATTTGTATAACCTTATATGTTCACTAACAAATTCCCAAATACCTTTGGCCTCGGCTTAGGACTCACCGTTGGAGTATGTTGTCCGTAAGCTGTCTTGGGAAAGCACACAACTTCCTCAGCTCAGAAGATTTTCTACTTTCCTCATCACGCAATTTCGGGGCGTCAACGTTTTATGGAGAATCACGAAGAGTCCGGAAGGTCATCCCTTTTCGCGGGGCCGGGTCGGGTGATAGGACACGAGAGGCAGTAAAAAAAATAATGTCAAGTTGGAATGTTTGGGCCTTGGTTCGCTGCGAAGGCGTTTAATTGAACGGGCTCCAAGTCTTTCAAAATCGCGTGGAGGGGACGTCAGCGTGATGAACGAGGGTTCAAAATCGGAGGTCGAACACATACTAAAGCGGGGTTTACCCGGAGGTTGATGCAACTCGACTGGAAATCCCTCGAGATCCTTTGCAGCAGCCTTCGTGAGATGGATAGTAGGCCTGGCGGCTAGTGGACGTTGAAAGCCCCACCAGAACAAACCTACTTGAAACATGCACGCGTTTAGCATCATGAGAAGGGATGCAATAAAATTCCCCTTTTACAGTCAGTAACGTAGTCCGTCGGAGGAAGCGGGGCGGGGTGATTTGGGATATTCCAACAGGTGTATTACCTCTCCCTCTGACGTGAGCAGTCCGGAGGTGTCAGGGCGACTATAAGAAGAAGTTAGACCAGACCTCGGGGAAAGCCAGACACGTATTGGTTCTTGGGGTTTTGCATTTGGAAGAATAGCGACCATTTCATTTGGGGCAGTGAGGTGCCGACCCAGTTTGCAAAAAACCCTTCTCTCGTCATTCAATCCGTTCCCATCTCCTTTTCTCTCGCTTCCACTTCCATCCGCAACACCCAAAGTTTACTAACCACAGTTAAATCCATCTATCTAGTTTCAGTACACCATTACAGAGGTCGAAGAGGGAGTCCCAGTACTTATGCGGAAACAACACCCTATTGAACGAAGGGTTTAATAGCGCGTACACAAGAGGGGGGGGGGGTACGGTTCTATGTCACAATCTAGAATTTATAAACACGGGGACATTAGATAAGGGCGGGGATACAAGGCAATTGTAGGGATATGATAGAAACTGTTATTAGTAATAGAGTCCAGTATTCGAAAGTTAGGTGAGACACGTACTCGTTCCTTGTAGAACTCGCTGAGGGTCGATGGACGTTTTCCCCACACTTTGGCTAAAAAAAACCGGGAGTTATCATGGAAAGGAGACATTAAATACCTACCACCCCATAACGGTGGGCTTCGAATTAACAAATCACACAACGTGAAGTTAAGGGATTTATTGTAGATCAACCCCAAAGCGAAGGCCTTATTTTACTGTGTGCAATATCACAGGGGCGGGGGATATTCAGAGTTAGCTAGGCTCAGCACGATATCATTTTGCAAAAGCGAAACTGAACGCTGGAGAGAAAGAGGTATAAAAACCTCATTCAAGCTAGTTAGGACAATTAGGAGGGCGAGTCAACACACGCACAGACAACCGAAATTAGTATTTTTGATTAGATCGGCACAATATTCAAAATCATGCAATTTGGTGAGGCGGGTATGGGTACCGCTACCCCGGGAAAAAATATTGGATAAAACCTCTGCTATAGGTCACCTCAAGTATGTAACAACTTTTGTGTCTTAGCAGGAGTGCCCGGGTTTATGGGGTTAAGTTTGTCCGGGTATAGGCGGCGGATACGTCTGCCCACCAACTGCGTTGCCGGCCAGATCGGGAGAGACTGGTTGAGGCAGATCTTTTGACCTCTGCAACAAGCCTTTCTCTGAGAATTGCCTGCTCTGAGCGGGAGTGATGAATTCATACAGCTGTCTCTCCGGAACACACTAATGCCCAAAATCCTACCTACTCACTGACTTTTAGTATTATTCCTTCCCAGAAAATCCTCTGCTTCCTTTCCTAAAATAAATTCCTCATGCAGCATCTCCAAAGAATACACAGGCCTTGAGACTAATTTTCATCGGGGCTTTCTTTATAGAGTTAATGCAAAAAAAGGTACGAAAGTATAACCAAAATGTACCTAAGAAAAGCCAATCCAGTCAGAAACAATTTAAAATGGAAGAAATCTAAAATTGGTTTAATTTTAATACTTATCACGACAAGATCTTAAACGCACCAAACTGCAGACAAAAGTGTCTAACCGTTGACAAATTTATACATAGAAATTAATTACGTACACCTAGACAATTAAAATTATCAGTTATACCACTAAAATGCGGCCTCTGTTTCAAATCTGATTATTAATACAATGCGAAACAAATTATCTTCATTATGATAAATTAATGAATACACTTTAATTAAAATATGTCAACGCTGAGTTTGGGACGTTAACCGAGCCTTAAATATAACACACAATAACATTACATTTCATGAGTGTTCAACAATCAAAATTAATTTACTTGACGATATTAACCGCCCGTGTAAAGTTAAACCGTTAACTGGGTACTCCACTGATCACATAAACACTATAAGTGTGATTTTTTATTTAAAATACCCCATAACTGCTCCCAACCGTCTGGAGCTAGTGAGACTATGGTAACCCCAACTGGGTATGTCGTGACGCTGAAGGTAGTGAAGAGGGAAAGGAGATGTACTTGGCTAATCCGATTTGGTCACCAAACACGGCTAAAGTATTGTTGACGGCCTTCGTGGTCGAGGAGTTAAGCTCTTGATTAGCAATCCGAAGGTCACGGGTTTAAATCCCAGCAAATTTGATTTGATGAATTTGTGTTATTTCACAATGTATTCATTTAAAATAATGTATAGTACCTATACTTGCTTCACTCTTCAGAGTGGGGGATAATTTTAGTATCGCCCTGGTGTAAAACCACCATTCGGAATTAAAACGTTGCTTGAATTGTCCTTAGCCGTGTTTGGTGACCAGATCTAAATAGCCAGGTACTCCCCCACCTTCCTCTTCCCTCCTCCGAATAGTGTTTTTTTTACAAATGCGATACTGGTAGTATCTAGCGCTCTGGAATGTGCCTACACCGCTATGATAGAAAATTAATTTCACCATTTTACAAAAGACCAGACTACTTAGTTCCTGAAAGGCCAATGAAATCGATTATCTGTTGTTTAAAATGTCCGATATCCAAATACAAATTAGATACTTAAGCAAGTTTTATCATTTTCAACAGTAGTAAGGAAAAAATAATGTCACTTAGGGCATACGAACACGCCCACAACACACTTCTATCATTTCGTCCCTTCAGTGGAGCGAGTACAGGAAATTAATATTATATAAGAAGGCGCGGGTTAACACGCTAAAGAAAACAATTAAATTCAGCACTAGGCGTGTTTAACCGTCTGCCGCCCTGAATGGGTTAATTTTATTGCGTCATCTTATGTTGTATGTAAATGAAGTAGTCAGGACTCACGGCTCGTTCAATGAGGGGCAAATTTTTTTACATTCGTGAATTGCTTCCTACAAACAGAGGCGTTTGCCCGAAATTATGGACTTTTAAGTGACGTTAAATAGAAGTTAAAGTTGTATTGCGACTTTTGCGAATAATACGGAGATACCAAAAGGGAACGCTTGGTCTAACCAATACTTCAGCCCAGTGGCGGTTTTTCGGTTAGCGAACTCTCATTAAAAATATGAGATTATAAGAAATACTTGCATAATAATAACATTAGCATGCATCCCATAACAAAATCAACGCGACTGAAAAATAGGTCAAAGTGCAAACCGGTGTTCCCATGCTTTGTGTTATAGAATCAGCACAAAATACTTCATACAAAAAGAACAAGAACAATACAATCCCCATGACGGTGAAATCTTATAATCTACGCCAAAACAAGACGATCTTTGTGCGCCGCGATAGACACGGTTTGACGTCACCCACCGGTAGCTGAACTTTGCACTACATACATGCAAGTTAAATGTTATTTTACTTTTATAGCTTATAGTAAATGTGTGTTTATATTAATTTTACTATGCCTGTGTTTTACCAATCGTGTGCTTTAAACAGCATATGAAAATCTACTAGCTAAACAGATTTTGTCTTAATGATCTAAAATCGCTAGTATACATTATTTTTGTTGCGCTTTCTCTGATTTGGTTTCGGCTTTCGATATGAAAGCAGTTGCATTTAATGATTTTGATGCAATTATTTTTGTGAATTATACATAATATTGTACAATGGGGAAGTAAAGTGCTGTCTACATAAAAAAATAGTGCGAGTTGGTGTGCGAAATCAAATTTAATATCCTCTCATGATATTCTGAACTCTCAGTGAAAAAACCCATGAACTGTCACTGCTTGAGCCCCTAAAAAAATTCCGTTGTATCCAACAATATTCTTATTTGAGAAAAATGGAAAAAACATTCACGACTTTTTAATGATTTGATAAATGACAGCCAACCAAGTTTCACTTACCTCAAGCTTCATCAAGGCTTACATATTTGTATTAAAAAAATGGAACATTACAATAAAATCATAAACCGCTAATCTTACTAGGGACTTCCTGTACAGAGATTTGCAGCTTTACAATCATAGTTAGTACATGTGAACTTAATATGGATTAATCATAGTTACATACAGATACAAATATGAGGTGCTGAGCGCCAAATGAGCTCAAGAGCCAACTTCACGACTTTTGACGTTTGAATGTAAATTTTTTCTATAAATCGAAATGTATAATACCGCAAAGTCTCATCGCAAAAATATTAATATATATTTTTGCAATATACATTTTATTTTCTATGGGATCATTTTTTGGCCAATATTTCTGCACGCCGCTGAAGGTCTATGGAAATTTATATGGATAGTGCGACATTAAAACAGCTCTCGGAATTATATAATCGAATTAACATACAGCTTTAAAATTATTCTCTGGAGCGATTTTTGGCATATTATACTTAGTTTCTGCTCATTGATTAACAAATTAGAAATTGCCTAAAATATGAGATACTCGGTGAAATAAAGGTGGATTTAATGGCCTTAAACTGCAGTAAGCAATTTCATATGTATCGATATTAATATTTTGAGGAATGGTCAATGTATATATGTATATACATATATCACACCAATCGCCCGAGTGGCTTTAGCAATTAATAAAAAATATACGTGAACTTAATATTAAATAATCATAGTTACATACAAACACATTTATGTAAGAAAATAATACAATGATAGAAAGAGATACAAATATAAAAGAATATACATTGTTTTATGACAGAAAGAGATCTCTTGTAAAGCCCTCATGAAGCTTGAGATAAGTGAAACTTGGTTGGCTGTCATTTATTAAAAATTCATTAAAAGTGATGTATTATAAATAAAATGTGTGTTTTTTTCGTTTAATATATAAAATGCCTCACCCCAAGGAATTTGCTTTATTCGAAAAAAATAATAAATAAATGGTAATATTTCAATGCATATTTATTATATTTAAAATATTTACATTATACGAATACTTACATTATAAGTGGTGAAAAAATGCAATTGAATTATTACTTCACCATAATGTAGGCTGAATTAGTGGAAAAATGTTGTATTTTGCATGAAAGTTTTAAACAAAACGTTGTCCAACCAAAAGATTTTTTTATTTAGTACACTCAATACTGCCTCACAGAAAGCAAAATGCTTATATGACATGAATTCACACTTGTTATTGGGGTTTTTGAGCATATCCACAACCGTTTCATTAACTAGCAATCTTAAAACTAACTTAAAAATTATACAAGTACTGTGTATAGTGAACTCTGTTAACGAAATAATAACTATTCCGAGTTTGCTAACAATTTAATAGAGACAGGCCATGGCTTCAACAAAAAAAAAAACTAAATTTAAACATTCAAACGTCAATACATATTTCAATTAGAAATCAACAAAAAAAAATTTAGTTAACAAGATTACTGCACCCTGTAAGTCACCTTTATTGACAATTTTTCCTTGTTTTCTTGACCCCTCCCACCTTTCTCCCTCCCCTCCCCTTCCCGAAAAAACACCCTACTCACCTTATGAAATTTAAATCTTTCTGTATTTGTATAATTTTTAAGTTAGTTTTAATATTGCTAGTTAATGACACGGTTGTGTCGAAACCCGTAGCAAAGTAAACGAATTTTAAGTAACAAATGTACATTAAAAAATAAAACTCAATAAAACAGAAACAATCTACGTTCAATACGTTGTCATTAAATCAACTTACAACATTATTCCACAAATCTGTTTTGACGGGTAGATAGCAGGCTAAATAATTTTTTTTTCTCGATAAAAACTACTTTTCTGAATCCGTCGGCTTCTTGGCGCTGATGTCATATCAATTTAAAGATGTCCGTTTTCTCCCTATAACCTTTTAGCCTTTACCTCAATGCATTAAACCATTGTCCATAATTCTAACAACATAATATACAATGTTCTTTCATAAACCAATTTCTTTAAACTGTTTTTATACTGTCATAATCGCTGTCAAGCGATACATGTATCCAACATTATTTCATCAATCACTCAACATTGATAATTTTGTTGAATACTTACAACATTACTCCATCAATCACTCAACATTAATAGTTTTGTTGGACACTTACAACATACTTCATCAATCACTCGACATTAATAATTTTGTTAAATACTTGCATCATTACTCCATCAATCACTCAACATTGATAGTTTTGTTGGATACTTACAACATTACTCCATTAACCTCTCAACATTGATTATATTGTTGGATACTTACAACATTATTCCGGGCAAGGGCTTAGTAAAATATTAACATCCGCGTATTTACGTCAATATTAAGAAAAAAAAATGCCTTCTAGTTCCGTTACTATCGTAATTTTGTTTTCATTTTTAGTTTTAGTGCCGGCAACCCGGGCGTTTATTTTATTTGATTTTTTTATTAAATATTTTTCTTTGCCTGCCTCACAGTGTGCTTAAAATTGTTACTTCAATTGATGTGAAAAACAAATAAACAACACATTTGACTTTTTTACTTCATACAAAGGATACGATTGAAAACTTTGAACAAAAAATCACATTACTTTCGAAAACAATAAAAAGATTTAACTTACAATTACAAATTTTAATATTTTTTTATGGAATTACAGAAGCTATGCAAAAATATGCATTATAACCGCATTAATATTTCTACGAATTAGCTTGGCATGGTTACAATATTAACATATACATTTTTTGCCACTTTTTTATTTTACTTAATTATTCAATATAGGTAGGTACTAAAATTATTATTTAAGGAATTTATAATTTGAAGTAAATTAGTTAACTCCTAAAATAATATATCTATAGCAAATAAGTTAAGTAATTAGTATTTTATAAGTACAAAGCACCACCATTTGTCTTGTAGCTCTATTCATATTATCATATTCCAATAAGCTACTTATTTACCAGTTTACCCCTTAATTACCCAGTTTGTTGACCTGCCACTCTATAACCTGAATATTTATGTACCTCTGTCAATTTTATTTTTTATGCTTTCGATTTTGTTGTCCGGGTTAAATCTTCCCCATAGGAAAAACTAAACCCTTCCACTCACTTTTCCACAAATGATCAGTTAGTCAATCAACACTATGCAAGTGCATTATATAAGTAAAATAAATACAAAACAATACAAGAACAACAACACGTCAACTCACCAGAGATCAAATGGGAAAAAAAAATTCACCGACTCCAGATATTTTCATATCAGAGGGTTCGGCTCGGTAGAACTTCTAACAGGGCCTATAAATCCTACTGATCCCTCAACATAAATATTTAAAAAATCTTTCGTTATCCTACATGTATTCAAAATGACCGACTTTTGCATCTTTATATTATTATATATATAATATATATTATAACTTATGCCAGTTTTAATATTCTCCTGATGAAGGAAGGACACATCTGAAACTGGTAGAATATGTTAAAATTGAGTGGTTTAAACAAATTCAAGTTTTTATAGGTATTGTTAACATTTCAATATCACATTTATTTTATTCCTATTTTGAACAGACATTAAATATTTTTTGACGTGCTTTTGGTTGTATTCAAATAAATTTTCCATATAACTGCTGTTTAAAGCCAATGAATTAGCATAGATTTCACCGTTTATCCAATATTCTTAGGTTCTTTAAATTGGGCACGATAAGCGATCGCTCAAAACGCTTTTGCAAACTAGGCATAATATGCCAAAAATCACTCCAGTGAATAATTGTAAAGCTGCATGTAAATTCGATTATATAAATCCGACAGCTGTTTTAATGTCGCACTCTCCATAGAAATAGTGGATGAGCTTCAGTGGCGTGCCACTGATTTTTTAGCGTTATCCTTAAGGACCTACCTATTATATTTTTTTCATCTTATTTTTTTGGAATTTTATTTATTTCAAAAAAAGTTTTTTTTTAATTCCAGCAAGACTAGGATGGTAGTGCAATCCCAGTCTACCATATTAGACTGGGATCGCACTACCCTCCTAGTTTTGCAGGATTAAATTTAAAAAAAAATTGGCAACGTTTTTGAACGTATCAGAATAGCTAAGAGCTTCCCCAACTTCCTTTTTCTGTCTCCTTAACCTCTCCAAAACATTTTGTCTCACAACAAACCCCTATTTGGGATGCCATAGTCCCAATAGCTGCATACACTTACTGCTAAGTGTGGTATACGGAAAGCGGGGCGGGTATTTTTAGGGGTAACGTGATTAGGATCAAATTGAACATGGCTTTTATAATTATCATTATTTAAGGATATAAAAAAATATTATAATAAAATAAAGTTATGACCAATTATTTTGTTTTATGGCAGAACAATCTATCTAATAATGAATCTTCATTTAAAAATTGTATTTATGTAAAACCAATCTTTGTTTTGTTTTTAGATTTATTTATTTTATAGTAACTTAAAAATTTTAAGAGACATCAGTCGACTAATTTTCGAATATTGCGAACACAACCACAAGCAGGCTGAATTTTAATATATTAATGTTTAAGAAAGCAAATTAAGATAAACAAACTTTGTGAATTTTACTTTGGGATATCCTCAATTTATTTTTATACGAATAAATCTACATGGTTTTCCAATAAGAGGTGTTATTTTGATATTCAATCCTAAAAGAACAATGGTTTCGTTGCTTGTGTGGCATGTAGCGCCGTCTTGTTGAAATTAAACGTTGTCCAGATCGATACCATCCAATTCCGGCCATAAAAAATCATTAATCATCTCTCGATAGCGCAATCCATTCACCGTAACTGTTTGCCTGCCTCATTTTCGAAAAATTAAGTTCCAATGAATCCGCCGGACCATAAATCCCACCAAACAGTCACACGTTGAGGAAAGAGCAATTTTTCAACAATAACTCTTGGGTTTTCCGAGCCCCAAATGCGACAATTTTGCTTGTTGACAAAGCCACCGAGGTGGAAATTGGCCTCATCACTCAAGATGACTTGCATTAGATTCACTCAAGTGAATTTTAATCATTTTAATGCGTTGTTGAAGCATGTATCGTTCCATTTTTATTAACGGTGTAGTTTTTACTTGTCAAATGTAAAAAAATGATAGCTTCAAAAGTAACATCCACCGAAATAGCAAGCTATTCAAAATAACACCTCTTATTGGAAAACCCTGTATTTACCATTACTTTACACGATATTGCATGGAACTTATCCACCAGGTAAAATGGGAGACCAGTAATTACCTCTATTTAACTAGAAAATTTTACAAATTTATCAGGTCTTCAAAGCATACAATTATTTGTCAAGATACAGGAGGTTAATTGAAAAAAAAAATCATAAGACAATAACCTTATCTCTTTTCCTAACCTTACCTTTTCTCTATATTTTCAAAACACTTTATTTCATCTATACAAAATGTGGATAGTAATTTATGAAACGCAGTAATTAACTAACGCATAATTTGTTCGTCTGTGGAACGGAGTTGGTTTGCAGTAGGTACTTCTACCTACTACTAACTACTTCATGAATTTATCATTTGCTGGAAATAAAGTTATTTGCGGTGAATACACCAGCGGCGGTCCGTGATTTATCACCTATCCGTGGCCTATTGTGTGATAATTAAACAAAATTAAATTAATGAATACGGGTGATTTGATATCCGGAATGGCTGGTTTATTTATAAGTGGTTCATTTAATTGAGGGGCTAAAATAGATAATTATGTTGTGCGCACGGCAGTGGCGTACAGTGGCTATGGATCCAATCATGTATTATTGTGAATTTGGCTAATTTTTACGACGTTTTTTTATGAGTCTAATTATTGAGAGAAATTTATAGACCTACTTAATAATTTAACATTGGCAAAATGACAGTTTCTACCGCATTACTAATATCACATTATAACCATGAATGTATTTAATTTATTACAACCGACCGGTTTCAAAATAAAAATTACACTACTGACTTTATCCGTTTAATTTGTACCCCGTTAATACTTGTATTGAGTGAAACGGGTTGATAGTAATAAATCAATCAAATTAACGTAATAGTCAAATCTAAATCTTTTTTACTAAAATATAAAACAAAACAAAAAATCAAAAAGAAAGAAATAATACGAAAAATTATAACTATTTACGTCCGGGAGAAAAACATTAATTTAAATTCATAATTTAAAAAAAAAACTTTTACATAACAAGTTCCCATGTTTTACCTATTAGTGATAATTTAATTATTTTATATCAACGGTATAAATATACAATGACATTGGAAAGAATAAAATGAACAGACATCTCGTTGGCTTTTTTTACCCAGGCGAAGTGTTCAATTCCTCGGCTGGCTAAGTGCTCCATCACAATACAAGCAACGTTTTCTGCTTATTGTGGTGGTAGTAGGAGATTCTCAAATATTGTCAAAGTTAGTCTTTCTTTTTAAAAATATAAATAAATAAATAATAAGAAATTCAAGTACATGTGAAACTTATAAGTAGACTTATATTAATTTTATGTGGATTGAATGGACATGATATTATAGCCTTCTCGTACCTGCATTCTGTGCAGTTAAATAGATCCACCACATCTATCTAGGTAAAAGCAAATGTTTGTAATGCTCAGTGCTGGTATTGTTACTGAAAACCATGAATTGTAAAAAATATTGTACCTAATAAAAAAAAAAAAAAATTTTTTTTTTTAGTTTTAACTTGATTTCGGAACGAGTAGCTCTCGTAGGTATACGAAATTAAATGAGGTTAAATAAATTTGGGCTATCTAAACTACTATTTACAAATTGAACATAAATTGTCGGTTATAATTCTGCGATCATACAGATTTAATAAATTATTTTTTTCAATAAAATTATTTGAATTTATTCTTTCAGTATCATCTGCGTAAAAGATAATTTAACCTTTAATTATCTTTTGGAAATGGAAATAATAATGGTCCGATTTCAAAGGTCCAAATTTACTTGTAAGTCATTTACTAAATGTTCGGTTTAGTTTTGTTTGAACATGTGTCTCTGTTAAGTAGCTTTTTACCCATTTAAGGGCTATGTGATGAATTCCATTTTCTTTAAATTTTATTACCAATCTTGCACGGGAAATGCGGTCAGATAATATTTTATGTAAATTTCAATTTCTATATACTCATCTGATTTTTATCAGGGTACAGGATAGATGAAATGTTTGAAATAGCACCTTGAATGCTTTTTTCAGGGTACAGGGTAGATGAAATGTTTGAGATAGCATGTTGAATGCTTTTTTCAGGGTACAGGGTAGATGAAATGTTTGAAATAGCATCTTGAATGCTTTTTTCAGGATGCAGGGTAGATGAAATGTTTGAAATAGCATGTTGAATGCTTTTTTCAGGGTACAGGGTAAATGAATGTTTGAAATAGCATCTTGAATGCTTTTTTCAGGGTACAGGGTAGATAAAATGTTTGAAATTGCATCTTGTATGCTTTTTTCTTCAATTCTCAATTGGCGCGTTTTGCGAAATTCATTATGATTCAATCGATTACCTTAGTTACTTGTATAAATCTAATGCAAATTGTTTCAGTAAATATTATTATCACAAAACAATGTAAAGCGTTAAATGCATAATTTAAAATTAGAAATAGCAATTAGTAATAACCGAACAGAATAAATAGGCCACGACATGCAAAGTGTGAAAATAATTACTCGCACGCCTGTTATATTAACTATTATCCAAAAGCGTCAATTGACAGTTTAATCATAAATTTTCCAGTGGTTTTGTTAGCTTAAAGCTGATTGCTTTTAATTAGAGGGAGGGCTGATATTTTAAACCGATTTTGTTCGTATTCTACTGGGAGTATCATTATTATAATGTGTGGCTGGTATTAGTGAGATGGGAGGAGTTAAAATGAAAACGATAATTTGCAAATAATTATCATATTTTATCATTAATGTGTTAACAGTGTCAGGGAACATTTCTCCCTCTCCCTGCGTCAGCAAAATTGTGGGTAGAGGTGTATAAATAAAGATATGTTTTTTCTACCCTGGGAGCGGTTTGCTTGTCGTTACTCTAAGTCTTTATAAGTCACCTCTTGTTAACGCTTTCAGAATGGTTATCAAGAGCGAATGTGTCAATTATGATTATCTTCCATGTTTAAATAATGTATTAAAATAATCAGTACCTTGAAAAAGAATTAATGGATTAACTTGCTTATGTTAAATATTAGATCGATTATTCTCAGCCCCCAACCATGGTACATTATTTTTATAGTTGGGAGAGGTGACAGTGGAGTGAAGATTGGTAAATTTTCTAGTGGCACTGCGATGGCGAAGTTTTCATCTTCAGCTTTAGGCGGAACAGGTAGGTGCGCTGGGAGATTACTTTTTTCTTCCAGCCCCCCCCCGCCATTTTCCAACTAGACTAGCACTTCGCAGCGGTTGTGGTTTACGCTGTTCTGTATGTATCTATAAATGTGTCAAATGTGTCAGACTAAAAATATTTTGTACAATATATTTGAATTATGGATTTTAATTTTGAGAAAACTATCCCATTTGAACAAAGCTACAACTGTAGAGTGCCTAACTTCAAACCTTGAAGGATGCTTATCTAAATTGAGTATCCACTCAGTTAAATGAAACAATACGTACTAAATTACGCGACTTTTGCCAACCACTTGCCTTTTAAACCACTTACAAAAGGTATAGAATTCTGCCAAGAAAATTAACTCCTTCAATCTGCCGTAAGGTGATGAAGTTGTTCGACGAAAACCAGATATATATCCATAAATACATTTAAATTTATATCATGATTTCTCTAATCTATATCCTATCTGGGTCAATTCTGCCTCAATATAGGTTCACCAGATAAGGTAATTTTTATTTTAAATTGCCGATAAAAAATAGGTTGTATAACAAAAGGTTGAAATGGAATAAAATTAAATTACAACAAAATAAACTGTAAAATTATCGGTATGATTACAGTTTGTTAATAATTTTATTATTTCCTACTAAAATTCGCACATTGATCACTGTGCGCTGGTAGAGTGAAAACATCTTCCATATAAAGAACAGGAAAGAGCATTTTCTTTATGTCCGCACAAGGCTTGTTAACCGGAAATGCGTGCGCTGACCGGATGTCTGAAAACCTTTCGTGTGTACTTACAGCTACTTTCTTTAAATACTCACACTTTTACCTTTATAAAGAACACGTTAATAGCACTGAAGGGAGAAACATAAAGAAATGTGTCGTGGGCGTCTCCGTAGAAGTAGTGAGATAGATACTCTCAGTTTAGCTCTGATGAAAGAGCACAGTTAAAAAACGAAACGTTGATTGAAATCTAACAAGCCGTGTTTGGTGACCAGATTTGAATCGCAGGGAATACCTAAATATATCTTAACTTCGGTGAAATCGACGTTTTCAAATATCGATTTTATTACTGAACAGATAAGTCATGATATGCATGCGTTGGTAACATCAGTTTTATTTATATATTTTTTCAATGTTTTGCTTAAATAAGCCTTGTAATTCCAAGTTTTACACTTTTGTACCTTGGTTTACCATATTTAACCATGTTTTACCATGTTTGGCATATTTTAAAAGGTTATATAATTTTTTACCATGTTTTATCAGGTTTTGCCAAGATTTACAATGTTTTACCATGTTAAGCGATTTTTTTTAAAAATTTTTTACCCAATTTTACCATAATTTAAGATGCTAAACCAAGATTAACCCATAGACATATGAATATTAGTAGACCTGCCCTAAGTGATTAAAAGCGTATTATCCCCACTCCCCATACCGGTTCAATTGAGCCGGCTGGGCTCGCATATGGCCTCAAGTGAAATTTGAAAACGTGACGTCATCATTCTTGTGCGAACTATGGTCGAGGCATCATCGGTTCATTTTACGAAATTTTTCAAAACACGGCAAAATGTTGACTTGTACTATGAAAACTTGTAAAAATACATGTGAAAAAGAGAATAAACCCAATTGTCGTATTACATTCCATAAGTAAGCATTATTTTACTTTATTTTAAGCTTATTCACACCGTATTATATGGATCAGTTTTAGAAACATATACTATCACATCACAATGTAGCGATTCTCAAGTGTGCTCATCGTTGTTTACTGGGGTAAGTAAATTATGAGACATTTGTAAAAGTGTCTTAACTAAATACTCTGAAACTAACTACGACTCTGAAAATAGAAGCTGCCTTACTTTGCCGAATTTGGACTTCGCAAATTAGTTCATAACGTGGCGAGTAATTTGCGCTCCCATGTAGAAATGTCTATTCATTCAAAAGCAGATTTTACTTTTAAGAACTAAATGGTGATATTATAATGCGAGATGCCTATTTACTGTCAGATTGATTTATTGACGAATCACAGTCAGCCTTACTCCCTTCGTTCTTCAACAGTTGATTTTACCCCTCGCCATTATATTCTCGTCTATTAATTCCTATGTCTGTGGATTAACCATTTTTTTTTAATGTGTTGTTTAAAGAAGAATGTTTTACCATGATTTATCATATTTGTACAGCGCCCTTGAGGTGATTTCTCACGAAAACGGCACTATATAAATTAGCCAAATATTAATAAAATATTATTACCATCTTTTGAAATGTTTTACCTTATTTTTCCGTGTTTTATCATGTTTTACCATGTTTTATCATGTTTTACCATGATTTATCAAGTTTTACCCTATTTCACCTTTTTGACATTATTTTATCATGTTTTAACATATTTTACCACGGTTTATCAAGCTTAAAAATGTTTTTCTCTGAATCAAAATGTTTTATTTATTTTACCCTATTTTACCTTGTTTTGCATGTTTTATCATGTTTCAACAATTTTATCATGTTTTACAATATTTTTTTAATGTTTTACCCTATTTTACCATGTTTTAACATATTTTGACAACGGTTAACTTATTGTTCCATGTTTTTTTTTACCTTTTTTACGATGTTATACCATGTTTTTTCCCTATAAAATATTGTCTCATAATTTTTTTAACGAGACTTATGATGTTTTCAATAGTTTTAACCTAATTTACTATAATTTACCTTGTTTAATTAAGGTTTATCATTTCTTCCAATTTTTTGTTGAAAAATATCATATTCTTCGAAGTTTTACCCTATTTTACCGTGATTTATTATGTTTAACCATGGTTTACCATGTTAAATCCTATTTTATCATGTTTCGCCACGTTTTACAATTTTATATCATCATTCACCATGTTTAACTATTGTTTTTTTTAATTTTTTTTCTCTTTTGCTGAAATAAATTATTTTTTTACCATGATTTAGCTACTTCAGTCGTGTTTTTTCATTGTTTACCATGTTTTACTGATTACTACCACCTTTTATCGATATCAACCTTGTTTCATCTAACCACGGTTTCTCTTCTTTTAAAATGTTTCATCGATTTTAACCATGTTTTACAGTGTTTTATCATGTTTTACTAGGTTTAATCATTTTTTACAGTGTTTTATAAACTTCAGCCTTGACTGAGTTTTATCAGGTTTTATTATCTTTTGCCGAGTTAAGTGATGTTTTTCCTTTGTTAATATGTTTTAATTACTTTTAATATGAAAATAAATAATTGAATAACTCTTCAAATGTGGCTTCTTCCCTTAAATGAATTAAAATAGTGCTTCTTCTCATATTATTTGCTAAAAATTTATTGATAAGGTTAGATATAGAATATCGGAATTTAAAGTGTTAATATTAAAACATTTATTTGTACGTAGAAATAATTTTTCATAAATTGTGTTATGGTCAATCAAAAACATAATAAAAAGCGTATTACACTGCAATTTATTTGACTAAAAAGGGTCCATTTAATTTGTTTTTGTAATTATGATGATTGTGCTTCGAGGCAACTCTCCAGCCTTACCTAAATCCAATTTAATCCCATTCAAGTACCCGCAGTCCTACAAACAACCCTCTAGGGACCCGGGGGTGTTTATCAGGCCAAACACAGAGAACCTTCTTGATTCCACCAAATGTCACGAACCTACAAATATTATTCTATTGAAAAATGCTATCAAAATAACACCTTCTCAAGAATTTTGGAGAAATTTTACAGAAATAGCAAAATACCCATCAACGTTTATTAGAGGAAAATATTATCCGATTCTTACAGCGATTGTAAGATTTTGATTTTGAGTAAAGAAATATTAATTAAACATTGTTAAAATTTGGTTGAACACGGTAAAATATGGTTGAACACGATTAAACACGGAAAACATGGTAAACATAAAACACGTTAACATGATAATATTATCATCTTCATGGGAATTGTTCTAGGATGCAATTTTGGAGCCTATTTCCGATTTTTTTAAAACTTTTTGGTTGTTTTTTGTCTTTCCATTTCCTATAATTTATTTTTATTCATTTTTAATAACAGTTTTATATCTTTTTTCAATATGTGAATACTGTACTTAGTCCAACCGCCCAAAAGCCAGTGAGGCTTTGGCATTCTAATTTATGTTGGTGCTGCACCTGGTTTTTCAGATCCGGAATAGGAAAAACATTTGAAGCACCGAGCAACTTATCGATTCAAAATGAACGAATAGAAAAGCCCTTTTACCAAAGCGATACTGAAAGTACATACCTTTCTTCCACTCTGAAACGCACCCCAAAAACTATCTACTTACTTAATATTATTTTAATCGATACTACTTGAATATTCGGGAACGGTTGCCAATGCAAAACGCATAACTCTCGAGATACGATGCTCGCATTCGGCGCACCTACCTACAAGTCTGAATATTCTCGATGCACAGGGCGGCTATAAAACGAGGCGCATCATGAGGTAATCAGTCAGTCATTAATTAGCAGTTTTATAAGTGATCAACCTGTGGGAACTGCGAACGCCCGTTGCCTACTTAGCGCCCAGAGCGGCCTCTAGGCCGGCCCACGCGTAGCACCCCGCCCACAGACATTATAGGAGAGGCTACGGATTAGCATGGACCCATCGGGATCACATCAGCGCCCTGCCCCCGGATATCATCCCTGGTCTGCGCTCCTCACGCGCCTAGACCCTGCGACATCCTCGCCGGCCTGCATCTCCCCCAAATCTGCCGACCAAGACCATCAAACTTTCGGCTACCCTGTTTTACCCTGGAATACCTGGAAGACTCCACGTCATCTCCAGTGCTGAAAACATCCTCAAGTCGAGTCTCCACCAACGCGGTGTCGAACCGACTTTTTCGCCTCGACCACACCACCGCCGTCATCGCCGCTTAAACCTTGTATCATCGTCATCGGTCCGGAGTCATGTCACAACTGCGCTACTGACTAACTCAAATATATGCTGTAACATCACAACCACATCTTTCATTGTCTCACTACCACATCCCCAAATATCATTTTAATAAAAAAAAATAATTTCGAAGACTCTAATTTAAATTTCAAATATTTTGTGTCTTGTCTAATGGCCAGTTGACGTGCATTTTATTTTTTTAATAATTAACTCCACACAAAAGGCAATGAGG
Source organism: Hesperophylax magnus (assembly GCA_026573805.1). Lineage (NCBI taxonomy): Eukaryota > Metazoa > Arthropoda > Insecta > Trichoptera > Limnephilidae > Hesperophylax > Hesperophylax magnus. The sequence goes on from JAIUSX010000104.1 coordinate 2,623,782, forward strand.
AAAATAATATACTTTGCAGTCTGTGTCATCTTTGGGGATGATGTGTGGAGGGTCATTTCAATAAAAAAGGAGATGATGTTCTGTGAAGGAAAACTGTATGAGGGGTGGGTAGGAATCTAGGGATCATCGTGTCCAGGAGTGACGGATGGAAGATCTATCCCGCAAGACGATGGGTGAAGAGAGACCACTCGGAGAGGTCAAAGGGTCTCGAAGGCGAATCTTGAACATACCTCACCCCATGAACCCGGGATAAATGACCATACGTAGCGAACCACTTAGGATAACCTATGGCAGAGGTGTTGGTTATCCAATAAATGGTTCCCAGGCGGCGGTTTCCAAACCCGACTCCCTATATAGGCTTTATTGCAAAGTATCTAAAATTCTTTGGCCGAAAGTTCTTTTAGCAAAAAGGATATATATGACACAAATGAAAGAATATCTTTGTTTTAAACCACTTTATTACATTTATATACGTCGACCGGTTTCGGTTGAACTCAACCTTCATCAGGACAGTACAAATATAAACTAAAATATAATACAGAGGAAGATTATTAAGTAAACAATAAAGAAAGAGAAAGTATATAAATGTGAGGGAGAGAGCATCAGGGCAGCGGAGTAGGTAGTGGGGTCGGGGAGGGGTGGGGATTACCCAGGGAGAAAGGAAACATCTTTAAAATAGGGCTTTTAGTAAGTTCTATCTGTTTGTTTAAAATTGGGTAATTATTTTTATTTTTATTTGCTTTTGAGATTTCCAATGGTTCTAAATTATTGAGACGTATTCCTATTTTATTTTTATGTAGTATTTGAACTCCTGTCGTTCTATTAAATGTATGATTAGTATTAATTAGGTGTTCGGCAAATTCTGAAAAACCGGTATTTGTTAAACACCTGACATGTTCTTTTACTCGAATATTTACATTACGCGCGGTTTTACCAATATATATTGCCGGGCAATCGTTGCAATTAAGTTTGTAGATCCCAGAGTGGCTAAACGTATCTTCTTTATCTTTACAATTATTTAAAAATTTGGCTAAGTTATTATTAGTATAGAAGGCCGGCCTAATTTCTGATGAAAGTTTAGATGTGCAAAGGGAAGAGAATTTACTTATGAACAAAATTCTACGCCATTGAGTAGTTAAATTATTATTATTAATAGTTGGTAGAGCATTATATAGAAATTTATTTGTTGCGATTCGGCGAAGTTTTTTTGAAGGGATTTTATCAATAAGATCAGAGTGATAACCGTTGTTATTAGCTATTTGTTTTATTGTAAGGAGTTTGTTAGAAAAATTATTATTAGATAATGGGATGGTGACTAGCCGGTGGATCATGCTGTGAAAGGAGGAATGTTTATGTGAGATTATGGATTACGGTGTCAGTAAATGTAGGTTTTCTAAAAATGTTGAAGTTAATTCTATTTTTAACGATAGACAAAGAAAGATCTAGAAAGTTTAAGCTGGAATTTATGCCCATCTCTAATGTGAACTGGATTTGTGAGTGGAAGGAATTAAGGAGTGTCAGGAAAGTGTTTAACTGGCGCTCTGTGCCCGTCCAAATACAAAAAATGTCATCCACATAACGTTTCCACAAGAGAATATTTTTTAATAATGGGGATTTACATGCAAATATTTTATTTTCTATATTATCCATAAAGATATCAGCTAGTACAGGGCAAACCAAAATTATTTTTAATTTAATGATACTGTTTTCCAGCAACGATCTGGTCTACCAATGGGCGCTCCCACTAGCCCTGTAGTATTTTATATTGACATGTTTTCTTATTTCTAAAATTTATTCTATTTTATTTCAGTAAATGTAGGTTTTCTAAAAATGTTGAAGTTTAGTGACACCGTAATCCATAATACCTCCAATCACCCTATCTCACATAAACATTCCTCCTTTCACAGCATGATTCACCGGCTAGTCACCATCCCATTATCTAATAATAATTTTTCTAACGAACTCCTTACAATAAAACAAATAGCTAATAACAACGTTAATAATAATAATTTAACTACTCAATGGCGTAGAATTTTGTTCATAAGTAAATTCTCTTCCCTTTGCACATCTAAACTTCCATCAGAAATTAGGCCGGCCTTCTATACTAATAATAACTTAGCCAAATTTTTAAATAATTGTAAAGATAAAGAAGATACATTTAGCCACTCTGGGATCTACAAACTTAATTGCAACGATTGCCCGGCAATATATATTGGTAAAACCGCGCGTAATGTAAATATTCGAGTAAAAGAACATGTCAGGTGTTTAACAAATACCGGTTTTTCAGAATTTGCCGAACACCTAATTAATACTAATCATACATTTAATAGAACGACAGGAGTTCAAATACTACATAAAAATAAAATAGGAATACGTCTCAATAATTTAGAATCATTGGAAATCTCAAAAGCAAATAAAAATAAAAATAATTACCCAATTTTAAACAAACAGATAGAACTTACTATAAGCCCTATTTTAAAGATGTTTCCTTTCTCCCTGGGTAATCCCCACCCCTCCCCGACCCCACTACCTACTCCGTTGCCCTGATGCTCTCTCCCTCACATTTATATACTTTCTCTTTCTTTATTGTTTACTTAATAATCTTCCTCTGTATTATATTTTAGTTTATATTTGTACTGTCCTGATGAAGGTTGAGTTCAACTGAAACCGGTCGACGTATATAAATGTAATAAAGTGGTTTAAAACAAAGATATTCTTTCATTTGTGTAATAATGTCAAGCCACAAAGTGTTTGCTTCCTTCGAAAAGGATATATATATGAGATTATGCCCATTGGTTTGATTCGCCTTATGTCCAAAACACAGATTCTCCTAATTATTTCATCCGAACTGTTGGCTATCGGTAATAGAAGTGGGTTTTGTGGTTACATTTTGTTCAAAGATATTAGAAGAACGAGATATGCTATGTTGGCCGCCGGACCGTAGGCGGAGTACTACCTAATTAGGGTACTTTGAACGGTATCGGGACGTGTACGCACAGAAATCTGTTCTATGTATTAGTGCGGATACCTTAGCGTAAGCGAAAGTGTGCAGTAGTATTGGTGAACAAAACCGGCGACACTGGGCAAAACAATTCCGCACAGTATGAACTGCTCATAGCACATCTCGTTCTTCTAATATCTTTGCATTTTGTTACTAGGTACAGTGGGTAGAAGTACAAAAAATACCTTTTTAAAATACCGTTTTTTTTTATTTTTTTTTTATTTTATTTATTTTCATTTCTTTACACATATTATACATATTAATAGATAGTGTATAATAACATAATATATAATACCAAATAGTATACACAAGAAATGAAAACCCACTAAGGCACTGCCTGAGCGTGGGTAATATAAAACGATTACTATATTTCAAGTACCTAAAGTATAATATACATTAGTAGAAAAAGTTTTTTTTTTTTTTATAGTGTTACGTAATACAAGTCACCCTATAAAAAAGATGCATAATTTAGCCTCGCTTTCCCCATGCAAACGATCGTGGCGTACGTGACAAAACGCAGCTAGCCGCCGCGTGATGGCACAGACCACCCAGGGAGCGTTCTCGGCTCAACACTGCCCGCCACCGCCGAGCCCCGCCAGTCGAGAGCGGACCTCGGTCATGGCAACAGTGTGTTTCTCGCAGAGCGAACCACAAACGCTCACAATGTTCGAGCGCGCGGAATTACGTAATAATAGAAACAGACGCGATCTCGTGCCAGTTTCCTACTAGATGCATTTCGCCATCAAACTTACAATCATGTTTATTATTACGGTTCGGGCTTACTCAATGGAGTCCCGTTCCCGCGTAAAATCCCGAGTGCACTTCACCGCCTCAACTGACCCGCCGCCTGTGAGCGCGGGTACCTCTGGCTCAACATGATGCCCCTTACCTCATCGAGACGATTCGTAAGCTTTCAACCTTCCCCTTTTTCTTGTGTTCAATTCTCGTAAATTTCATGTAGAATCCACGCTTTATCTGGTCGTCATAAATTAGTAGAGAGAGTTAGTAGGGAGATCCATGTTAACCTGTATTTCTCGAGACATTTAATATACCTTGTGCCATTCTACTCCTGTGTGTTATGTATTGTGTTTATTAAGTTAGCACTGGCGCAAACGTGGTTTTTTCTCTGATTATTAATCGTCCATCGGGAGGTCAAATTGGAAATAATCTTGAACTCTTTCACTGTGTTTTATGTCTTGCTTTGTATTAACAATTGAATAACTATGTTTTCTTCCAATAAATCATAGCTGTTCTACAAACCATCGCGTCAAATCTAAAACAACCGTGTCACATTAAAACTATTCTGTGTTAAATTACAAGTTCTACGAATCGTCACTCGACAAAATTTAATTACCGGTATTCTATCACAAGGTGCGCAACCAACATTTACTTCTTTTCGGACATCTCAAACATCACATAGTGATCTTTAACCATGAAGGTTTACTTTCCGAGTACAACTATTAGAGGAAACGAGCTACATTAAACTACAATTCAACAATTTCAAATCTTGTACATGATACAAAATAAATTCCTTGTTAGTGGAGCCATAAGCCAGCATCGTTCTGCAAAATTCATAGACAAGGAAAATTAACGCCCTTCTGTCATCTGATAATTTCGCTTTATATGTAATAAAGGTGGGTAGAGTATCCTTTTTGAAAGAAAAGTCTTGAAAGCCGACTTACCCTTTACATATAATTGAGATTCGCGATTGACGTAAATCCCCGACTCTCGGCCCTTCTCCGCCTCGAGCCTGTCGTGTCCAGGGAAAGGGATGCTTGCGTGTAAATAACCAAAAGCTGGTTCTGCCTAAATTCAGACAATTGGTCACGAATCACAAACAACCCTCCATTAATTGTTGAAAGAAAAAACAATACTTCCTCGAAATCTGTATTCGGAAATTTTTCGGAATTTTGAAAATTTTTTCGGAAATTTGGTTTTTTCGGAAATTTTTCAAAAACGCACAATCTCAGGGACTTTTCCACTAAAATTGCAAGGAGACCCCTGGCCGTTTTTTTTTTTCAAATCAAAGACTTGGAAATTTTTCAAAAAATTTCCTTCACTCATCTAGGACTTTGAAATTTTTCGAATTTTTTTTTCAAAACGCACAATCTCAGGGACCTTCCCATTAAAAACACAAGGAGACCGCTGGCCATTTTTTTTTTCCATACTGGGACTTCAAAAATTTCACAAAATTCTTCACCTACCATCACAAGTAAACCCCTGGTGTTTTTTTTTGAAAAACAACCAGCCACAACACTCTGACAATTCTTTTTTCTTTTCACAATGTCTAACTCAACTAGCCACAAAATGAATCCTCGAAACAACACCTTAGGCATAATAGCCAACATCTGCTCTCGAAGTACGCAAAGTTTAGAAAAGGAATTGAAAGACAGGAATATTTCTCCTTTCAACAAAACCAAAAACGTCCTGATCAAGTACGCAACATATTATAACAGGAAATATATTAGGAGACTGGAATTTCAACCCGGCAGTATAACAATCTCTGACACAAGCACACCTACTTGCACAGAAATTAAACCACCAATTACACCCGTCAAGGAAACCACAAAACCCTTCGATCTAACTGGATGGAAAATTAAGTACAACGGCAATACTAACGTAGAAGATTTCATCGACCGAATTGAAGAAACAGCCGCGATACGCAACATTCCTACTGAGATACTACACCGTAACTTCATAGATCTCATCTCGCACGAGCTACTCTCCTGGCATAGAATTCACAAGAAAAAAGTAAGCTCCTGGCCCGAACTCAAAGCGGCACTCCTGAAAAGTTTCGCACCAAAAGAAACACAGCATAGGATTAAGTCTACTCTGTTTTCCATCAAACAATTCTCCAACGAAACTGTAGCACAATACGCCCAGAGAGCAGATCTTCTAAACATCAAACTGACAACTCCAGTCCCTGAAACAGAGCTAGTCCCTATCTTGACTGATGGCCTCCTAGCAAGATATGAGAACATAATAACCTCTCAAAAAATATCCTCAGTAGAACAACTCAAAGATGTCTGTCTTCTATTGGAAAACTATCAAGATAAAAGAAGAAACACCAAGACTTCCAACGAGCCCCTTCTACCAAGCCTCGCCTCTCGGTCATCCAATCAAATTAAACCAGAGTTTAACGAGAAGAAGTTTTGCACCTTTTGCAAAAGAACCGGACACTCACAATCATCTTGCTACAAAAAAGCTAAACTTTCGTATACCCAAGATAACAGGGGCCACCAAAAGCGCCCCCGTGACCATTCTCCTCAACATGACAACTTGAGGGAAATCTTCAAGAGATCAAGAAATAACCTTGAAAGATTACATCCTTCTAACAACTTAATTGCAAGACCACCTACAGACTTCTCTAAACCTCCGCCAAATTGGTCCAAGAGAACTCCAAAAAACTAAGATTCAACCCCTCGGAAGTTCATTCAATATCTAGGCCTACTGAATGGACCGAGTGGTTGAAACACATTGCATATTTCAAAGAGGCCTTACAACTTTCTACAGTGAGCTGCACTCAAGCTAAAGATGGTCGCCCATACGCGCAATTTTCTGTTAATGACGTCGTCTTCTCTGGACTACTGGATAGTGGAGCTTCAGTTAGCTGCCTCGGCGGTAACGCCCACATCCCCTTTGTCAACAATGGATTCACAATCAACAAACACCCCGCTTTCGTCACCACTGCAGACAACAACACTCAAAAAGTCACAGGAGCAATTGTCCTACCTGTCAAGTGTGGAAGTAAATCAATTCCAATAAATTTTCTAATTGTACCAACCATCACCCAGAAATTTATTCTTGGAGTTGATTTTTGGAAAGCATTCAACATTGCACCCCAGGTTTTCAACCCATGCAACAACACCACACCCACCACCTCAATCAACGAAATCCGTACAATAATTCCGTACGAGAACCTTCACCCACCACAGGCCGAACAACTGGAAGGCATGATCAAGAAATTTGAATCAATCTCGTTCGAAAAGTGTGGACTTGGTTTGACAAATTTAGTCAAACATCACATCAAGACAAATGGACCACCTATCAAACAAAGATACTACAATTTGGCTCCCCAGAAACTAAAACTGTTGGAGAAGGAACTCGATGATATGTTAAATATGGGCATCGTGGTTCCCAGCAGAAGCCCCTGGACCAACCCCACACTCTTGGTATCCAAAAAAGACGGTTCCGCCCGATTCTGCCTCGACAGTAGAAGACTTAATGCCTGCACTGAGGCTGACGCGTACCCACTTCCGCTTGTACACGCAATCCTGGATAAACTACGCAACGCAAAATTCATCTCTTCAATAGATCTGTCCAAAGCATTCTGGCAGATACCTTTGGATGAAGTTTCATGTGAAAAAACAGCATTTGTAGTGCCCGGCAGAGGAATGTTCCACTTTAAGAGACTCCCTTTCGGTTTAAAAAACAGCCCTGCTGAGCTACAAAGACTGATGGACAGACTGTTCGGCCCCGAATCCGACAATAATTTGTTCTGCTACCTGGACGACCTAATAATCATCAGCGACACGTTTGAAAAACACATCGCCACCCTAGAAAGAGTATTCCAACAACTCAAGTTTGCCGGATTAACAATCAACCTAAAGAAATCCGAATTTTGCAAATCACGCCTACGCTACCTCGGCTTTGTAATAGACGAAAAAGGTCTAAGGACCGACCCTGCCAAAGTCGAAGCTATGACAAACTTTCCCAGGCCAAAGAATGCTAAAGAAGTTAAAGGTTTCCTTGGTCTCGCCGGATACTACAGAAGATTCATAAGGGATTTCTCCACAATAGCGGCCCCCCTTAATAAAATTACCGGTACCCGTAAAGGTGTCAGTAACTTCGCTTGGTCTGCCGAAACTGAAAAGGCTTTCACCTCTCTAAAAACAGCACTGCAATCTGCACCGGTACTAAACTGTCCAGATTTCAATCTGCCTTTCACCCTGCATACAGACGCCTCCAATGTTGGAATCGGCGGAGTCCTAACACAAGAATTCCCCGACGGCGAACACCCAGTGGCATACTTCTCTCGTAGTCTAAACAAACACGAAAAAAACTATGGGATAACTGAAAAGGAACTACTCGCAGTCATGGATTCTATCCACCATTTCCGCGGCTATATCGAAGGCAGTAAGTTCTCAGTCATCACCGATCACAGTAGCCTAAAATGGTTGGTATCATTAAGCAACCCATCTGGTAGATTGGCCCGCTGGTCGTCTCGCCTATCACAATACACCTTTGATGTCATACAACGTAAAGGCGCAGACAATATTGTCCCAGACGCCCTCTCAAGAATAGAACTCGCCACTCTGACCTCCGAAGAAGCAACACCAACTCCTACCACCAAAGACACTTGGTATTTAAAAACCTACGAGGAATGCAGGAACAACCCGCAAAAAATTCCCAACTTTATTATAAAAGAAGGTCGGTTATATCGTAACTGCAAACCACCACTGTCTATACTCGAGGACTATGCTTGGAAGTTAGTCATTCCCTCGGAGGACACACAAAAAATTATCATCGACAATCACAGCGCCCCCGGATCCATACACCCAGGAACTTTCAAAACCTATAAGAAGATAGCCTTAAGGTATTACTGGCCAGGCCTGTTTAAACAAGTTCGCAACTACATCTCTAAGTGCGACATTTGCAAAGCATACAAACATAGTACTGCACCCCCATCTGGTCTCATGAATAACCCCAAACGAGCAGACAGGCCATTACAATCATTCTCTATGGATCTCATCGGCCCTTTTCCCAGAAGCTACGCCGGAAACATGCATATACTTAGCATAGTGGATGTATTCACAAAGTTCTGTTGGATCTTCCCATTAAAAAGAGCCACAGCCTCTGCAATCATAAACTTGTTAGAAAAAAACATTTTTATCCCCTATGGCACTCCTCGCACCGTCATTTGCGACAATGGAAAACAATTCATAGCTCTGGAATTCAAGGAATTTCTGGCCAAATATGGCATAAAAGATATTTTCTATAATACCCTTTACACGCCTCAAAATAATACGGTAGAGCGTTACAACCAGACCATCAACACAGCTCTGGCAATCCTGGTTGACAAAGATCAACGAACATGGTGCAAAAATCTAGAAAAAATTCAAGCTGCACTAAACAATACAGTGAACCTCACTACTGGGTACACCCCTTTCTTCCTCAAACATGGTATGGAACAAATTGTTCATGGCTCCTTGCATTGGGACGCTAGCCTCCCATCATCTTTTCCTCCTTCTACTGATAACCCATCAGAGAATTATGCTCACCGTCTTGAGGAACTTTCCGCTATCTACAGCGAAGTCACAGATGCGTTGATACTTGCTCACAAAAAGAGTGCAAACAGATATAATTTACGCAGGAAACATGTTACCTTTAAGGAAAACGACATAGTTTGGAGACGCAACAACACACTCTCACAAGGTGCTCTGTATTTCTCTGCAAAACTAGCTCCTCGCTTTGTTAAAGCAAAAGTCCTGAGAAAAATCTCCGATGTAGTGTACACCCTATCGGATGCCTCTGGGAAACACATCGGCAACTATCACGTAAAAGATATTGTCAAACTAGGAAGTGTGGACACAATAGACACCACCTTCACTAGGTCACACTCACATAACTAACAAACTTTTGGCTCTACCTTTGTCCCACGAGACTTGGCCCTCGTGCAGACAAATAGCATGTCTTAATGCGTTAGTTTCATATAAAAACTCGCTTTTTTTCGACCTCTGCAAGGTAACCTTTTTTTCTAAAAACACAGAAGTGTCAACTGTGGTTTTAAATCATTTCTCACCAATACTTGTACTATTATGCTCTTTTGTATAAACCCTTTGTTATTTTTGTTTCTTTGTCACACCTCACCGTGTAATGTTTATAATTGTACTAATATTTTGTACGTATCTTCTCTAGAACTGATCATTCTAGTCAAGAGACTTTTTCCACTTCCCGAACAATTTATGCTCCCGGAGTCGACCCTGGACATCATTTGTTAGTCGTTACCATTCTGACACTTACGACACTAAATACATAACTATTTTTTGTCATAAATACCACAAAAAGTCACGTACAACATTGTTTTGTAAATATTTTTTCTGTTCTTTGTTCTTCACATTGTTCTTTCACTTTGTTCTTCACATTGTTCTTTCACATTTGTTCTTCACATTTGTTCCAATGGGTTCCATCGTACATAAAACAATGGCCCCTTTGCAACATACACCCAATTGAGGTGAATATTCTACCCCTGTAACTTGTAATCATAATGCGTGTGTAAATTCCAGTTTGGTATCGTCATTTGATTCAAGTTTACATAGGTGTAACAAATAAAAAGTTACAATTAACTTTGTTTTAAAGTTTTTTCAGTTTTTTCTAAAAAATTGAATGGCGCTCAACATTCCCATTTGCTCTAATTTGTTGTGTTTTCAGAATTTGATATTGACACGTCAATTCTGAAAAAGGTTGTTGTAAAGGAGAACAAACACCGATTTGTCCTCCTCATCAATAACATTGTATAATACATAACACCTTTCGGTCACATTGAGTTTGTAAAATCTTAAGATCTCAACTTCCTGACCCCAATTTGTTATATTATGTACTATATTTTGACTTAAATAAGCATTAATTTGTCTTGTCAAATACACCGAGCCAGGTCACTCATATTAAGTCATCCTGTGTCTCTAGGTGCCTTTTGTATCAAATTTGTAACATAAAGTTCACAACATTCGTGTTTGTGGCAATTTTGGCAACACCAAGTGTGTTTCCTTGTTTTTGTTTGGTCATTTTAAGTAAGTAAAACCCTAAAAGGTCTTAAATAAACCACTACAAACCTTTTTTGTAAGCAAAGAGTAAGTAAAACCGATAAGGTCTCTTTCGCTATATGTGTGTCTTGTTTAAGACATCCTTGTAGGCATATGTTTTGTATTATTGCCAACTTAAAGCATAAACCCAACCAAAGGTTATGCCATCACAACATTTTGTAAGCAAAGAGTTAGTAAAACCAAATAGGTCTCTTTTGCTATATTTGTGTCTTGTTTAAGACATCCTTGTTGGCATATGTCTTGTATTATTGCCAACTTAACGCATAAACCCAACCAAAGGTTATGCCGTTGTCATTTTTTGATAATACCAATAGCCACTACAAGATTGTTTTGACATTGTGTATGTATCTTTTTCCGGTATTGAAATGGTACTTTTTTATTATTGAACGTTGATATGTTATTTTCATGATACATGAGAATGTTACAATATCCACCATGAGACGAGGGATCGTTATAAAATCTAACACTATACATGAGAATGTTATAATATCTACCATGATACGAGAAGTTCGTTATAATTACTTTTTTTACTGGCTTACATACACTGTGGCCAAAGAGATAATTTGTCCCATTAAATGGTTATAAATATCTATGTTGTACCTTTCCTTTCAATACTAGGGTTCTTTCGTAATTCGTTCAATTTCTACATGAGACGTGGAGACGTTATAATACTTACCATGATTCGTGCGAACGATACAATATCTTGTTGTTGTTTTCTTTAAATAAGTTGACACTATGTACTTGTTCTACATGAGACGTGAAGACGTTATAATACTTACCATGATTCGTGCGAACGATACAATATCTTGTTGTTGTTTTCTTTAAATAAGTTGACACTATGTACTTGTTCTACCGGACGTAGATCATTTTACCCTGACTTGTCACCCTTAATTGGGGCCCTTTTTTGTATAACTCATGACACTGAGGGAAATGTCTTTCACTGTAGTGAGAATTTTTTGTTCTCTTCAAACAAACATGAAGCTGTGCATTCAGCAATTTTTTACGCTAACTGATACCTGTGGACTTCTTGTCAGCGGACCCAAGAACCATCCACTATCCATTGACCATGGACTAGCCATCAGCTTCACTGTTGGTTATGAGGTATCGTGTCGTGGGAGTTAATTGAGACAGTGACACAAAACCACCTAACTCGTTGTCTGGGAGACGAATAAGAAAAACTCCCAGGTTTGTGAAGCTTGAGCAAGGGTCTGTCATGTTCTCACAAACTGTAGAGGATTAAATACGACCCCTAATCTTTCACCAAATACACGTGAAAGATTAGATTGTTATTACTGTGTATTCTCCTTCACCTTTTCATCAAATTCATGCATATTTGTGTAAAGAGTTAGGAAATTTGCTGGTTGATATATTTCGTCCTCACATAGAGATCGAATTGGGAATTAGCTCAGTCACTATCAATTTTCGCTACTCAATCCTCCATCCTTCACCCTTCCATCAAACTCTTGTACATTTGTAAAAGTTAGGAAATCTGCTGGTTGACCACATTTCGTTCTCTGAAAGAGATCGAACGGAGAATCAGCTCCATCACCAGCAGACCTTCTCGCTCATCGCCATTTTTTTTTTTTTTCTCCCTCATTATCCTTGAGGTTAATTTCATGAATCTGGAAGGTGTACCCTACGCACATAGCGTATCGTCTGTCTATAAGACAATCTTTATCCATGAAATTTGCTTCAAATCTCTCCTTTTCACCCCATACCTAGGTAATCAACACATTTCTTGTAATTTTGAAAGTCGTAAGTTGTTATCGCTCAAGCGCTAACACCGGCCATGGAAGGCCAACTTCTTTCAGAAACTTGGTGTTACTACTGTACAACCACCTACCTATACCTTGTATATCAAATAGGTAACCTCACGCCAGTCGTGATAGTTTTTTGTCTCCCCAATCTCGGGATACTCATGGTATAGTCAGCATATTGGATCTCTCTCTACTCTCTCTCTACTCTCTCTCTACTCTCTCTAACCAACGACGTTTTTTTGTCTTTTTTTGTCTTTTCTCTTGAACACAATTTGTTTCTCTCCAAACGTTTTGCATCATTGGTCTACTAGGCAGGTAAACTTCAAGAATTTTGGCTCTAATAATAACCTGTCCCTGGATTAAAAAGAAGACCAGCAGCCCTCCTCATCACCTGCAAGCTGAGCTTCTCTTCTTCGCCACCTTCACTTCCATCACTCACATCTCTCCAATCTCTGCGTACCAAAAACACCCGACCGCACCCAAATTAGGTGTGAGTCGTGCGTGCAGTTGCAAATCAAGTTGTCTCATCATTCAAACCACATTCAAAAGAACCAACCTCAGAGCATGCCAGCTCAAGGTTAATTATGTTCCTGCAATCAACCACCTGCCGTTTGTGCAATCAACCACCTGCCGTTTGTGCAAATCAACCACCTGCCGTTTGTGCAAATTAACCACTTGCCGTTTGTGCAAATCAACCACTTGCCGTTGTGCAATCAACCACTTGCCGTTGTGCAATCAACCACTTGCCGTTTGTGCAAATCAACTACTGGCTGTCGTACAAATCAACCACTTGCCATTTGTACAAACCAACCACTTGCCGATGCGCAAACTCAACATAATAGCCATTACACGCAACAACCATCAATCAACTTACTGGTATTACTCCATGTTAATACCAACTTCATTTCACCTTGACAACCACTGCTCCACCACATCAGCATAATGGAATTCACGCTGGTACAACAACAAAACCCGGATACTTCTGGCCCTCCGCATCACCATCCCTCAACCACAACCAAGAAGCACAGTTCAATTTCTATGGCCCTAGTGATACTTGAGTGCAATCTCAAATGGGTCAAGTTACAGTGAAAATGTAACTTTATAACTTCAGTGAAATTACGTCTACTTGGTACTCTACGAAAACACTACGCTCTTCAAACTTAGCTTACAGACCAATGAAATTTTAGAGTCAGGTTGTTGTCTTTTCATCACTGCATAAACTTGTATGTTTGTTCTTTTCATCACTGCATAACCTTGTATGTTGTTCTTTTCATCACTGCATTACCTTGTATGTTTGTTTTTTCATCACTGCATAACCTTGTATGTTGTCTTTTCATCACTGCATAAACTTGTATGTTGTTCTTGTCATCACTGCATAACCTTGTATGTTGTCTTTTCACCATTGCATAACCATGTATTTTTTTTCTTTGTTTTTTTTGTAAATCAACACTGTTTTTTTCTTCTCTCTCTACTTCCCTCACGACAAGGTGAAGAGGATTTTTAGCGCCTAAAGCTTCATTACCACGTCGCCTTTTACTGGCGGAGGGGGAATGTGTTACGTAATACAAGTCACCCTATAAAAAAGATGCATAATTTAGCCTCGCTTTCCCCATGCAAACGATCGTGGCGTACGTGACAAAACGCAGCTAGCCGCCGCGTGATGGCACAGACCACCCAGGGAGCGTTCTCGGCTCAACACTGCCCGCCACCGCCGAGCCCCGCCAGTCGAGAGCGGACCTCGGTCATGGCAACAGTGTGTTTCTCGCAGAGCGAACCACAAACGCTCACAATGTTCGAGCGCGCGGAATTACGTAATAATAGAAACAGACGCGATCTCGTGCCAGTTTCCTACTAGATGCATTTCGCCATCAAACTTACAATCATGTTTATTATTACGGTTCGGGCTTACTCAATGGAGTCCCGTTCCCGCGTAAAATCCCGAGTGCACTTCACCGCCTCAACTGACCCGCCGCCTGTGAGCGCGGGTACCTCTGGCTCAACATGATGCCCCTTACCTCATCGAGACGATTCGTAAGCTTTCAACCTTCCCCTTTTTCTTGTGTTCAATTCTCGTAAATTTCATGTAGAATCCACGCTTTATCTGGTCGTCATAAATTAGTAGAGAGAGTTAGTAGGGAGATCCATGTTAACCTGTATTTCTCGAGACATTTAATATACCTTGTGCCTTTTACTTATGTGTTATTATTGTGATGTCCTTTTCCAACCTCCTGACCGATGGACGAGCTGCTGATCAAAGAACTGCCCACCCCTGATTGTACACGAGTCGCCTGCTCTACCATTTTATCTGAGCTTAGCCAATTTAATAACCAGGTTCGAGTCCCGGTTTATCCATATCTTAGCAATAGTTATTATAAAAAGTAAAGAGAAAACATTATGTACAATAGTTTATAAAGTTTCAGCAAGTGAGTTGTAGAAAGGATCAATTAATTTATAGTAAAACAATAAAATAAAACAAACTTTTCAAGTATTTTATACCTAACTGGGGATTATAGTATCTGGGGACTACGGAGAGAGAGTAATAAATACTAAGTTCCAGTAAAAAATACTTGTGAGTATTTTGTAACTGGTATTTTTAGCAGGTATCTTTTTGTACCTGCAATCACTGTAAATTGGATTGATATAATATCAAATCTAACACCTACCTTTTCTCGTGGCTTATTCATGAGCGGCTTTAGGTAACAAAATGTTATTCTCAATAGTGATTTATTTATTTTTATGACCTTTCCAAAGGTGGCAGCTTGACGCGCCACTGGACTGGACGAAATGAATAAAACAAATCCCTCGGGAAGTCCAATTTATAAGATCTGATTTGACCTGATCGCTTAATTATATTTTATTGCTGTAAGCTTATTTTGAAACCGGTTGGAACACGAAAATCACTTTCATAATAATATGCCGTTTCAGGAAAACTTTTGTTTGGGAGAGGAGTGTCACGTGACGTGTCAATATATAATATTGATATTGAAAAATACAGTATTCTAACTAACTAAGCAGGGACAACATGATGCCCGAGGAAGACATGGCACGACCAAGTACATCAGATATTTGAGTCGGGCCATGTCAACAGTCAGAGTAATAGAAGAAAATGTATGATGTATGAATGTGAATGAGCAAGGAGTGTGTGCCAAGACCGTGTTGTTTGATGGTCCGACTGCCTCTGAAACGGCATGATGGTTGGTTAGTTCTTAGTTTTTGAACTGATTTTGAAAAATACAATATTCAAATAATGAACTTACTATAAAGCTGTGTCTTCGCAAAACAAAAAAGAAATTCAAATCTTTAAATTTAAAAAAAAACACTATACAAAAGGCTGTTGAAATTCTACCATTCCGAATTGAAACGTTGCCTGAAATGGCTTTAGCCGTGTTTGGTGACCAGATCTTAATAGCACTTTCCTCTTTCCCATTTTATTTCCATATTCACTTTATTTTTATTTTGCAAAAACAGTTTTCAAACCAGTACATTGCAAAAGCGATAAAGAAAATTATATAAAAATTTTTGGCATAATAAATCATATACAAAAATAGATTTGGAAAAAAAAGGTTTCATGTAGGTGGTACACATAGTTCAAGTAAATAATACTTTTTGCTTGAACTTGTAGGTCACGTGGAAAATATCTACATTAACCTAGTGAGTCTTTTCAGTTAGTTCTGCACCTGGGAGGAATCAAAAGCCTGTGTTGGCGGCCATGCGTGAATTTATCCGGGACATAGAATCCAGTTTTAACCAGAATGTCTGATATTGATAATAAACCGTTCAGGAGGGCGATTCTCGTTCTTTTAGCCTTAAGCTAAATGATAGCATTCGTCAACGACTGCTATCGTTTGCGAAAGATAGCTGTCCGTCGCTTGCAACATCTTTTCTTAACTATTAAGCGATTCTCGTTCTTTTGATATCCTTACAAGTTCGATTTTGGAGAGACCTAGTAAAAAATCCTAAAGAAGCGTGGTTAAGAAATTGTTAAGAGATTATTGAAAACACAAATTGGTGAAATATAATTAAGTGACGCAAGGTTTCTAACTAAAACTTAAAAAAACAAATTCTTCAAATTTTTCAAATTCACTTTGTGGCACCATTTTATTAATAAAATAATTAAAACACTTTGTTTTGACCACGATAATCTTTATTTTTTATATAAAGTCAACATGTTTCGAGAACGATGTTCTCTTCATCAGGACAAGTAATGTACTAAAAACTAAATTGTCAAGTATATAGAGACAGGTGTGGGTAGAAAAGGAAATAGGGGGGGGGGGGGGGTTTAGGGGAGGGAAGAGAGGTGGAAAGGGGAGGTGCTTAGAACATCAAAGACAAAAATTACAGTGGAAATATGTTTAAGACAGGGTTATTCAAAAAATTAGTTTGATTATTAATAATATTTAAATTTCTGTTGACATTTTTCCTAATTTCTAATATTTCTAAAAGGTCTAACTGAAAACCACTAACATTAGTGTGTAAAATTTTAAAACCAGTATTTATGTCAAATGAATGGTTGAATTCAATTAGATGGTTAGCAAATTCCGAATAATTATTGCTATTTAGACATCTCAAATGTTCCTTAATCCTTGTTTCAAAATTTCTGCAAGTTTTACCTATGTAAAAATGGTTACAATCATTGCAATTCAATTGGTAAACTCCGGATTTTTTCATTTTTAAGTCTTTGTCCTTGTTATTTAGAATATAATTTTTCAATTTATTATTCGTATAAAAAGCTGGTTGTATTGTATTAGGAATTTTTTTCCCTATTAAATTAGAGGTTTGATGATTTACAAACAATATTTTTCTCCATTGCTTTTTAATATTATCCCTAAGCAATGGGTAAATGTAGGACAAATGAAATTTTTTCTTATATTTTTTGTTTAGTATGTCGTCTATTAATTTGGAGTTATAACCATTATTAGATGCTATTATTTTAATGGTGATAACCCATTTACCCATTGCTTAGGGATAATATTAAAAAGCAATGGAGAAAAATATTGTTTGTAAATCATCAAACCTCTAATTTAATAGGGAAAAAAATTCCTAATACAATACAACCAGCTTTTTATACGAATAATAAATTGAAAAATTATATTCTAAATAACAAGGACAAAGACTTAAAAATGAAAAAATCCGGAGTTTACCAATTGAATTGCAATGATTGTAACCATTTTTACATAGGTAAAACTTGCAGAAATTTTGAAACAAGGATTAAGGAACATTTGAGATGTCTAAATAGCAATAATTATTCGGAATTTGCTAACCATCTAATTGAATTCAACCATTCATTTGACATAAATACTGGTTTTAAAATTTTACACACTAATGTTAGTGGTTTTCAGTTAGACCTTTTAGAAATATTAGAAATTAGGAAAAATGTCAACAGAAATTTAAATATTATTAATAATCAAACTAATTTTTTGAATAACCCTGTCTTAAACATATTTCCACTGTAATTTTTGTCTTTGATGTTCTAAGCACCTCCCCTTTCCACCTCTCTTCCCTCCCCTAAACCCCCCCCCCCCCCCTATTTCCTTTTCTACCCACACCTGTCTCTATATACTTGACAATTTAGTTTTTAGTACATTACTTGTCCTGATGAAGAGAACATCGTTCTCGAAACATGTTGACTTTATATAAAAAATAAAGATTATCGTGGTCAAAACAAAGTGTTTTAATTATTTTATTAAAAAAACAAATACTTTGTATTATAATGCATTTTAATAACTGCTTATTTTATTTATGAATGACATAAATAAGCCATTTATCGAAGATTTACGTTTTGTAAAAAGGTACCTACCTCGCTGGATAGTAATGACTTTTTTACAGATTCACCACTTCTAAAGTGACGTTTGGTGTCGAACTAACGTCGCTAACTGTCACCCAAGTTGATTTATGTTGTCAACGTTTTCGTGTTCGTTTGCTAATTAACTTGACAAAATTGTTTAAAATGAGGTAAGCAAAAGCTATATGTTGTAAGTAAAAGCATGATATCATTTAGATGCTTTTCACCCCAGACTGAAACGGAATTAACAACGTATTATGTCTTGTGTACAATTGCATTTTTAGGTCAAAAAGTGAGACAGCTATTTTATTATTATCTTTCGTGTACATCATTGTGTTTGAAACCTAAGAATAGTGTGTAATAGTTACATGTCATCAATTGTCGTAAAATTCAATTTCAGTGTGCAGCAACAGAGTGGCACGGTCAAGACAATTCGATAAATGCTGCTGGCGGATCCATGACAGCCGAGCCAATCTTTTAAAATGGAGACGACATTTAAAACCTAGGAGATTAATTAAATAATGCTGCTCCACACAAGACTATAATCCAATGGCAAAAAGTAAGTTTATTTATCCACTTTGAATAGTGCCTGTTCGACAATGTGTAGTCAATTGAAGGACTAGATGTGCCCAAAGTCCTTCCCAATGACGATGTACGTAGTTTATTTATGTTTTATGGTGCTATATCATGTTTAACAAGTACACAACTGATATTGTGTGTCGAAATGCATAGCGGTTAAACACAAGATACCTTTGGCAGAGAGGATATGCCGAGTCAAAATACCTGATATGTGTATACACAAATTTATTTGTTAGTTTATATAATATGTTTTACTAAATAATCAAATTTCATAAGATACAATTTGATACGTTTATTTATTTCATAGAGATCTCTTTTTGCACGTGGATGTCGCTGATGAGAGTGATGAGCCTCCTGTACTTGTAGAGATGCTAGCGGTAGAGATGCAGTGGAGTGTTGGGTGAATACCCCGTGACAAGCCCACAGTAGACAGACCTCCCCCTCCCCAAGCCAGCCAAGGAGAAGACCTCGATTCGTAGCAGGTAATTCTTTATACAAATAAAGTAGCTTCACGTCCATTTAATCTACGTTCGCAGGAAAACCACAGGTTAGTTTTACCCTACTGATGACCGATCATTGCGATAGTAATACTGCTCAGTACGAGAGGAACGGCAGTTTTGGACATTTGGTTCACGCACTCGGTCGACCGGCCGGTGGTGCGATGCTACCATCCACAGGATTAGGCCTGAACGCCTCTAAGGCCGTATCCCGCCTAGGCAAATCGGGCGGTGATACGTGATGTGAGTTCCGCGAGTCGAAAGGCTCTCTAAACAATGTGACATCTATCAGACGGAGGCCCCCGTCCGCGGGGGCCTCCGTCGAAGCCCGACGAGGCGAGGCGAGCACTGCGCAACGTGGTTAAATGTCCCGGCGCGATGGCGCCCCGCCTCTGACCAAGCTTAAGTTCGACGTCGGAACTCGGAATCGTCCGCAGACGACCTTCGTACCTGGCAGGGTGTTGTGCCCGGTAGAGCAGCGTCATGCTGCGATCCGTTGAGACTCAGCCCTACGCCAAGAGATTCGTCCGATCGTCTCCACGGAGCGTCGGCCCCCCCCATACTGCTGCTGTTTGCGGCCTAGCGCGAGCGAGCGTGTTATTTAAATTATATTTTATAATGTTCGTAAGATCAATTAAAAATTATTAGAGATATCAATTTAATAGTTATTAAATTTTTCAGACCGAAACGAGAGCAGAGCTGATGAGAAGCTGATGGATTAGCAGAACGGCGCTATGTTGGTGAAGAAAACTGGTTCATCGATTCTGCTTATCCTGCGTGGATTGTGCTACACGACGTATGAATTTATAATTCGGGTCGCTCATGCAGACTCATACACATATTCTTTTTGTTTTTAAATCGAATATTATATATCAATATCTTTGAACTAAATATAATGTTTCCCGTTCTATGATTAAATTTATACGATGAGAATGCCAACATTTTTATAAATCCCAACCAGGAATTATTAGATTCCTGGTCAAATAAAATTTTACACGCAAAAAACTTCAATTATCTCAACCAAACGTATGTTGACAAATTTTCGTCAAACAAATGGTTGAGTATTGGAGAGTTGAGCGCAGAAATAGAAGGATTTATGCTTGCCATTCAGGATAGAGTCATTAATACTAAAAATTATAGAAAGCATATAATCAAAGATACAAATCAAATTGATGATTTGTGTAGAAAATGTTTGGCTTTTCCGGAAACTATAGAACATATTATATCGGGATGTTCTATATTAGCATCGTCCGAGTATACATTTAGGCACAATCAAGTTTTAAAAATAATTCACCAAAATTTGGTAACTAAACATAACTTGATTGACTGCCGTAATATAGTACCATATTATGAATACGAACCAAATTCATTTTTAGAAAACGAATTTTATAAAATATATTTTGATAAAACTATACTAACAGACCGAGCGATTAGTCATAATAGACCCGATATAGTTTTACATGACAAAATTTAAAAAATAACTTATATCATTGATGTCGCTATACCAAATTCCTGTAATATTCAAAAATCTGTAATATGAAAAAATAAGAAAATACACAGATTTAGGAAATTAAATAAAAAGAATTTGGCATTCTCAGACTACAAAAATATTACCATTCGTTATTTCGGCTACTGGCATTATACCTAGCTCTCTAATTCAAAATTTAGGCGTATTAGATCTTTCAAAAAAATTATATATAAAGATGCAAAAGTCTGTCATTTTGAATACATGTAGGATAACAAAAGATTTTTTTAATATTTATGTTGAGGGATCAGTAGGATTTATAGGCCCTGTTAGAAGTTCTACCGAGCCGAACCCTCTGATATGAAAATATCTGGAGACGGTGAATTATTTTCCCATTTGATCTCTTGTGAGTTGACGTGTTGTTCTTGTATTGTTTTGTATTTATTTTGCTTATATAATGCACTTACATAATGTTGATTGACTAGATGATCATTTGTGGAAAAGTGAGTGGAAGGGTTTAGTTTTTCCTATGGGGAAGATTTAACCCGGACAACAAAATCGGAAGCATATATAATTTGTTGTGTACTTGTTTTTGTTGAAAAATTATTTATAATTATGTGTTGTCAATAAAACGTTTATTATGTACTACATGTCATGAATTATTTTTCCCTATGAGCTATGAGTTTTCCTATTTCATGCCGGAGTTCCATAACACAAGGAACGCAGCTTCACCACTTTGCATTTACATCCAAGGTAACCAAGTTCGGATCACAAATCTGAAATGTTCATTTTTTATTATAATATGACTTTCTTGTGCATATGAAGATCTCACCATTTGCACGTTTAAGGAGCGATTCCCGTGATGATTGCAGTACATATATTCCTGTACTGCAGTACCAACGATAGCTATACGAGTGCAGTCAATTGCTACTATAGTACCAGGGAAAGGATCACCGGACTGCTCAAATATTTGTTTGGCTTTTTGCCTATCTGCAGCAGTCAAAGGAAATTTAACCCACGTCTGGAGTAGTGTGTCGTTGATAGCCGATGAAACATTTAATATGCATCGGCTAACCGACGACCGACAGACAGCCAAGCCCCACTCAGACAGTCCATGCTTTCTTCTCGGTTGTAAGATAGGGGATAACGAGTTCATTAGATATTCTGAATAAATTCAGGAACTCTGTTTGCCCCATTTCCATGGGATTTTGGGCGTCTCTTAAGATACGGAAAGGGATTCTTATTTCGTTGTGGTAAACTTCAAAACCCACAATTTCCAGCACCAGCCATCCTGCAGCCATTTTATCTGAAACTTATTATTATTTATGTAGAAATCCTCAATGGTATGTGTAGTTTATTGTAAATTAAATCACTTATCTGGCTTTCGACATGTTACGTACTTTACAAACATCGCAATTACCTTATTCAATTCATTTAATAGCATTATTGTGCCACAAACAAGTCACTAATCATGTTTACAGTCAATACTTACGATAATATTAAGTTTTCTCTTGTTAAAACTACGCAAACATTGCTAATTGTCAAAA
This sequence comes from Hesperophylax magnus, assembly GCA_026573805.1. Lineage (NCBI taxonomy): Eukaryota > Metazoa > Arthropoda > Insecta > Trichoptera > Limnephilidae > Hesperophylax > Hesperophylax magnus. The sequence continues at coordinate 2,646,233 of JAIUSX010000104.1, forward strand.
CGTCACAATTAAATGAAGCAAATTCTCCGCGAACGCTAGCGTTCGGCCGCCGAAAGACAGGTCTAGGGGTCCCCTTCGCGTAAGGCTAAAAGTTTTCGCGCGCAATCGAAAATCTAAGGATTCCATCTGTCATCGAGAGAACCGGAATCGCTTCATAAGAATAAACCGAGAAAAATCGTTAATTTGAATGTAAGGACGATTTTAGTGTCGTTAAGTAGAACGAGAATCGCCCTCCAGAAATCTTATAAGCCATCAGCAGTATTGCGACATCTCTCCTAGAACTAAGGCTGCAGATACCTAGTAGTCCCGATATAAATACTGTTAAAAACAGCCATGGGTAAAAACCGAACTCTCTCATGGTGTTGTAAAAAAAATCTTTTGAATTTTGTACATAGACGGTGCCCTCTAGCCTTCATACCTGAGATCCACTCTCAAGTTAAAGTAAACAAGCATAACTGCAGGTTTGGTCAACTCCTTTGAATTGTGTATGACAAAACTCAACATCTTTGTGAACCCAAACCCAACTTCATTCAGCCTCACAAGATACCCAGATTGGAGATGCCATAATCTCACTGGTTCCAGACGGCTTCTAGAAGTTGGTACGTCTTGTACAGAGTTCACGCGAAAAAAACATCTATATCAAAGCAATCACTTTAAAAGAAAACTTGATTAAAATTTTAACATTATTTATTTGCAGCGCTGTTAATTTAATTCATTTCAAACAATGTTCCCAAGAGATTCTTTCATTTAACAGAAGTTGATTGTTTCGGTGCGGCTCTCTCTGCGTAGCAGTTAATTTATCGCAGACGAGGAAACTTTGCTAGGATCGTGTTCTCCAGTAGGTACCAACTAGTACATGGCTGCAAACAGCTGCTAACTTCCTGCGTAGGTACATATTTAACGGTCTTACGCTAGTAAATTAAATATACGACTAACTTGCTAATGGTCATGGCGGTGGGGAGAGCAATCTTGCTGTTGAACAGAATCAATTCTGATATCGAAATTAGCTGCCTTTAAAAGGCAAGCTTTGTTGCTACTAGTTGATATACCCACTGTATATATTTATGTAATGATTCTTCTTTACAAAAATGTATTTAATATGTACAATATTGTAATTTAAATAATTAATTGAGTTTAATTGAATATGTTAAGCAACTATTTGTATTGCTTGAATGGTATAAGAACCATCAAGAAAAGGAAAAAAAGAAGGATTACAGAATCTCAATATGAAAATTTAATAAATTAAAAGCAAAAACATTTATTTTTAGCTTCTGTAAATTGTATGTATAAAGTTAATTACCATTATTTCTCAAGTAAAGGAGTTAAGCAATTTCGTAGTTTTCCTTTTCAATTATTCATCTGTCTTTTTATTTTTTTGTTATTTGTTATATTTTTTTGTGAACGATTTTTTTTACATGAATACCGCACAAGAAATCAGACTCCTCTCAACCATCTGGAGGAAGTGGGACTACGGCATCCCCAATTGGGGTGTGAGGCTAAAGGTAGGTGGGTTGAGAATGAAATTGGGAGGAGGAAGGTGAAGGAGTACACATTTAATCAGATCTTGTCACAAAACTCGGCAAAAGCTATTTCAAGCTTCGTTTCAATTCTAAATGATTGATGATGAAGATTTAAAAGAAAATAAATATTTACGCCCGGATTTTTAACTTCTCTAGTTTTTAAGAATTTTTGATCGTACCTATTTATCTTCAATATGTGTTCGTAACTGTGTATCTTCAAATTCTTTTTGTTATTTTGCATTAATTTTTTGTCAAAGTTCTCTTCAAAAATTTACAAATTGTTTGACGATCTGTCCCCTCTGTCTACTCCAGCTAAGTTAGTTAATTCATACGAGTAATTAGCTAGTTAATACGACATTTTTTTTGATAAACAAGTTTAAGAAAAGACAGTTCACAATCCTTTTTGCAATAGGTGTGCATTTTTAAATAGATAAATTAGTTTTTTAGCACTTTTCAATATTATACCATAAAATTCAATCATCCTCATTAACGTGTTGTCCTAACTATTTAAAAGTCATAGTAAATCCGCAGACGTAATATTTTTACAAAAAATAGCACCATCCATGTTAGAGTGTTAAAAGTGGTCATAAGAAAAACAGGACAAATTCACATGTACAAGACGTGTTTGCCTGTACGAGAAAATACTGTAAATAATAAGCAACGGCACACATCAGCCCGTAAACGGCCTAATGATTTAAGTAAAACACCGTGAAGTGTTCAATCCAATCCATCATAAAAGAAAGACGATTCAAATAAAAATTCACATTTTAATTACATTTATTGTATTAGTATACAGAACGTCCAAAGGGGTGTAGCTTATAGGTAGGTACTTCCTATTTCTTACCAACCCAACCCAATTCACAAGAAATAGATAAATGGATTTTAATACAACTGGGATTTAATACACAGATAAAAACTGAGTCAATCGGAATGCTTTTAGCAATGATTTCAGATTGGAGCACATAGTGCAATAGCGCGCCATACGATACAGCAAATGGTGCAAGTGACTGCTGCAGCAGTGGCCAGTTCAGTCGGTAGCCAGCTGGAATCGGCCAGCCTTTAGGTGATCAGCAGCAGTGGTAAGCATCAGGAATTGGACAGCTTTTAGGTTGTCAGCATCAGTGGCTGGCTCAGTCGGTAACCAGGAGGAAATGGCTAGCCTCTAGGTTGTCAGCATCAGTGACCAGCAATCAGCAGCAGCAGGAATTGGCCAGCTTTTAGGTGATCAACAGCGGCGGCCAGTTCAGTCGGTAGCTAGCAGGAATTTTGCGGCGGCATGGTCATTTGATTATAAGGGCTGGCACACGGAGACGACCCACTATTGTAATGGTGAGAGATGCATCTCACTCAGCTGATGGAGTGCTGGCAGTAAAGAGCTCGTTGCACATAGTTGTAATATTTAAAATGATTGTGCCGTGATGGAGGAAAAGAAGCGAATACAGCTTTCAGTTGAGACTCAGGAATTGTAATTTCAAGTTAAAGAACAGATCAAGTTGTTACCGGAGGTGTTGCGTCCACTGGTTCTTATTCTTGAATGTTGAATAATTTTTAATGGTGTCTTTATAATTTCATCTGCAGGTATTCGTGTGACTCAGCGCCAGCTTGCAAAAACATGTTTTTCAGTTTTTGCGTAGGCAATACCGCCAATAATATTTCGCCTAGTAACAGCCTTTCGCCTTTGTCAATATTACGATTTCGTTTTAGAATATAGGGTCATTGAACTCACAGTCATTCATTTGACTGCAAGTATCATCTATTTTATATTTCAAATAACAAACTTTTTAAAATGGCCCGTAGATTCATTTTTGCTGATGATACTGCACTAGTTGTCTCTAATAAAAACCCTAAAATAGCTATTCAAGAATTACAAATAGACTTTAACAAGCTACTTAAATGGTCTCATGATGTAGGACTAATTATTAATGTCAAAAAAACTAAATGCATGTATATAAGATCACCGAGCTTGAAAATGTGGAACTTACCTAAAATAACTGCACATAATTTTGAATGTATAAATAAAAAAAATGGATAATATTTGCTGCTGTGAAAAATTAATTTTACAAACGAATATACTTACCTTGGCATAATCGCAGACAATAACTTTAAATGGGACAAAAGCGTAACCAAAATTTGTAACCAGCTACGATGTTTGGCGACTAATTTTTATAAATTAAAATTTGTATTGCCTCGATGCACTCTCAAACTTATATATCAATCTATGGTGGAATCAATACTTAGATATGAAATTCGAACTTGTGGACGCTCGTGTAATATTAATATTAAATATATTCAAAATTTACAAACTGTTATAATTAAAAAAAAATTTAAACCTAGAATTTACAAACAAAAAAACAACTTTAAATTACTGTATGGCTCTGAGGGCCTACTTCCAATTAAAGGGCTTCTCTGGTTTATTATAATTATGGATAATGCGGGAGAAAATGCGTGCAAAAAGTCATTGGTGCATAGTCACAAAACAAGATTTACTGAAAAAAAAGGCCTAAAAATTCCACTAATTTCAAATAAGTATGGTAGCAGAACACTTGACTATTTGATACCTGTGATTTATAAAAAATTTAACGAAAACTTTAACTTGAAAAAAATAATTAGAAACCCTGCCCTAAACTGACAAAAAAGTGGTTTATAAATGAACAAAACGTTTATCTATCATAAAAATTATATTTGGTATTAATATTTTTCTTTAAGGTAGTGTGTATTATGTTATAAGTTATAACATTAAATGGTAGAACCTACAGACAAGCTGATTGTCACAGCTTTGTGGGACTACCCATATCTTATATTGTATTAAATGTAATTACATTCAATTTAAAAAAAAAAATTAAAAAAAAAAAAAAAAAAACTAAAGCACCAACATCAAGATTTATTTTCGATATACCACATATTAAAAAAAACTTCCATACAATCACTCAATGCAACAATAACTAAAAACAGATCACAGTGATTTCAACTTATTTAACATAGCATCTCACATTTTCAAACACAAAATTAATAAATAACATTAACACAATACATACGAGCATAACTCACCACAGAGTAGATCCATCCCGCTCCTCTCCATCCCCATAGGCTAGGGTAACTAATTTCTCTTTTAAATTCACTAATTAAGATACATCAGTGAAAACTTTCGGCTGAATATAAATATTTTACTACGCTTTACAAAAATAACTGTTGGTTCCCCAAAAATATCATTCAATTCGTGATAATTCCGCAGGCGGGTATTCATTATGTTAAGTATTAAAGACGAAGTTCTAATAGATACGTAATCTTCACAATCCACAATCTACTCGATCGTTCTACGTTTCGTATTAATAAATATCTCGTATAATAATTTAATATAAGGCGCTTATACATTGTCTTGTCAGTTGTATGCAAATACCAAAGTAAATAGGCAATAGACGAACATTCCACAAGCAACATGATTTTCTTTTCCACGAATTCTTGAATACTTTAATAAACCAGCAGTGTTTTTTTTAATATTATCTGGTTTTCGGAACACTTGACAAAAATGTTTCAAAATACATGATTTTATTTCTATTCAAGCTAAAGTCAAAATAACAACTTGCACAATACAACCATAATACAAATAATAATGGTTTTCAAATAATAACTTATTGATTTTAGAATGTCTCAGTAAAATTGTATCATAATTTAAAAAATAAAATCCTAAAAAATGTACGATGGAGTTAAATTATTAAAAAAAAAAAAATAAACACTTTCGTACCTGATTTTTAACTGACAGTGTTAAAACATATTATTTGAAGCTTGCTAACAATTGGTAGGAATTGTCATTTCAAAATTTATGCGTTTTTTTTCAAAAGTTAGAAATTATTGCTAATTTCATGGGAGAGAACATGAAGTAATTTTATGTGAAATAGGTCTTGTTTCACAAATAATGACAAATCGTACGTTGTGTACAAAAATATATCATTCAATTATGAAAAAAAAACAGAAAAATTTAAATTTTAAAATACCTTCGCATACTTTTAAATAAAATCGAAAAAAATTGGTCGAGATTGAACACAAAAATGAGGACAACGAGCGGGCTGATAAATTAGCAATGAAAGAGGCGAAATCACCGCAGGCAACGGGATCCGAGCCGGCCACAGGAGTGGCAGCTTGTCACACCAAAATATATATTGAAAGGTATGTCAAATCCGTTACTGGGAGGAATGGGAGAAAGCACCGGGGTTCAGGCAATCAGGCAGCCTTAGTTCCAGAAGGGATGTTGCATTACTCCTGGTGGCGTATAAGCTTCTAAACGGTTTAGTCTCAATACCAGACATTCTGGCTAAAATAGGATTCTATGTCCCGGATGAACCAGGCAACTACTCTATATGGAAAGAAACTCACTGAGGGAACTGGTAGTACCATGAACGGGACAATGACATCTCAGGAGACACAGGAGAGCAGACAAAGTCTGCTCGTGCGCAGGATCGAATTGCATACGCTGCCGCCGTTTACGAAAACAATATGAATATTAAGAAAAAAATTAATAAATTAATTATTGAACTTCTAACGTTTCTTCAAAACAAAATTGATGTATTAGACGAACTAACAGCTTTCCAAATATGCTCCAATCATTTCTCAGAAGCCGAAGTGGAGGCTGCGAAAGACATTCTATGCAGTGAAACAGTTGAACGCAGGATTATGAGGAAAGGCGAAGGTAGGAAGTCTAAGAATTTATATGACATTATTAAAATACCGAAGAAAACAGAGAATGAAGCTCTACCAACATTTGTGGCTTAGAATCTACATAAACTACCGCCTGTCAATTTCGATCACGTAGATGTCACTTGTCTCCTAAAAGATATCATGGCATTAAAGGGTGAACTAACCACAATTCAGTCACAAACGAAGCGATCTGGAATTCTTAAGCTCTCCGAAATTGCTCTCCTAAGGAATGAACTGTAAATAAATAATCATAAATGTATTCCAAATCAAGACGTAAACACATCGCCGTCCTGGAACACATTGAAGTTCATCATACCGGTAGCGGTAGATAAGAACCACTCATGCTCACGGTTTCCAACTAATGGATTACATTTGGACAACAATACGCATTGCAATAATGTGATAACTCCGCCCGCGCCCCTCGCATTAGCTGCCTCACCTGTCATGAACCACACGCCTGACATTCCGTTCTCATATCGATTCGGTGTGCAACTCTGCGATGCGAATGCTGGGCTTTGTAATCTGCAACGCAAAATCTTTTTCCAATACAGCAGTCATAAAAATGCTCTACTTCACTCTGGTTCGCAGCATTCTCGAGAGTGGATCAGTAATATGGGGACCCGATGATGCACTCTATTCAAATAATGTAGAAAAGGTGCAAAAAAAGTTCATGCGGAACCTGTACATGCGAGAGTTTGGGTACTACCCTCTGTTGTATCCCTCGGATTTCCTCGCGGAAATGCTGGGACTAAATTGTCTTGACGTTAGGAGAAAAATTTCAATGGTATTAGTAGCATACAAGCTGCTAAACGGGCAGATTTGCAATCCTGATGTTCCTAAAAATTGTCACTTTATGTTCCCGATAACTTCACCAGAGTGAGGCAACAAAGGCTGTTTATTTTTCCTAGAGGCAGGACCAACCTACCAATGATCATGCCTCTGGGGAAAATGATCTCACTATTAAACCTTTCTTCCAAAATTGACATTTTTCAATCGAATCTCAATCATTTCAAGAGCGAAATAATGGTATTCTTTAGCACCTGTCATTATTAATGTACCTATTATATTAGATAATTAATTTTATTATAATTAAGCTATTAACTACAAATTGTGAAATGTAATTGGTTATGTATGTAAACTGTTTTTCACAATAAAAATTAAAATAAAATAAATGAAGTCTCCTCAATCATGGAATAAAGTAGCGGCGTCTATTTTTCTCACACAACAGCAACAAGTCATACCACAGACATCACAGGTACATCACCCGGGTATGGATGAATCAGCCAAAGTTGCACGCACACAATCTCACAAAAATACATGTAAACCAGAGACACCTAATTTTAATACGGACGGTTATAAAACCGTTACAAGAAAACAAAGGAGATCGAGAAATATTATGGCAACGTGTAAATGTAAGCGTTTACCAAACTTTTGCCCTATTTTGTGCCTTCTTTTAATGTCTGTTAAACACGTCTGCCAGACAGAGCAAATATGATAAAGATATTGTTCAATTCAATCAGCCAGGAAGTAATTTAGGATGTATATTGTGTCCCCATTTTGTGTTATTCTATGTACCTGTTGACTGTAAATACACTCATTAATCATTCCCATAGGAGTTTCATTTGACGAGAGAAGTGGAGTCTAGATTGTTGAATGTTCCCCGTGTAAAGGCATTTCTTGCCGACCCAAACCTGAGCTAAAATAATAAGAGTCCCATGATTCTACCCACTGACGCTGTCAAAGCCGGCACTGGCTCCAATATTGGAGCCCGCAAACCCCAGTTCATAATACTGGCCTCCCACGCCAGTTCGTAAAAATGTCTTCTACGTAAAAGTGATACATGATACAGTGTAAGTAGGAGAATATTTGTATTATATAGGAAATAATAACAATATGTAGATGTAATCCATTTTAGTAGGAACACAATAGATTTATGAATACACAACCTTAAAACTAATCACAGTTTTATTTATGTATATAATGAGAATATAAGGAAAAATAATTTAACCCTTAGGATGCTATCAACTACAATAGCAGTTCAGTGAAAGCATGACTACCTTCAGGTGCACTGCAATGTGCAGTGTATAGAACTAGGTTTTAGAAGTTTTGAATGCATTTAAATATTATCCATAAAAAGTAAAATGTTAACATTGTAGATGCCTGTCAATTATCGCAAATATAATTTTCAATATTATATTTATATTTTTTGTATTATGTTAAAAGTAATATAGATGGAGACGGGCACTTCGGCTAAGTCAAGAATCGAACCATTTGGGGTGACTTATGGGAGAGGTTTTGGTTTTCGAAAGAATGATTCCCGGGGGCAGTGGTACTCATACCCTCCTCTCAAGTTGAATAGTAATCTAACCTTATATTATATTACATTACATGAAGTATGAACAGCTAATTATATATAAATTCGAAATTGCTTCATTTTAAATCCTCTATTATTTATTCACAATAATTTATTTATTTTTTTCGAAATGTAACTTTTCTGTGATTTCATATAGAATAGTTTTCAAAATTACAACATTGTGAAGTGATTTTTGCTTATTAAGGTATTTTTAAAATTAAAAACTTTATTTATTTGTAATTTTTTATAACATTGTTTCCAAAAAAACCGTAGATGAAATTACCTCTCAAATATCTCATATTTATATATTGATAATAATAGAATTGCAATTTTTTACGCAAAAAATTCAAAAACAAATAACCACTTTCATATACTCCTTCACCAAAGATGGAGAATTTCTCTCAAGCCACCGTAGTGCAAGTGCTTAATATGTATTATTTTACGTTATTTTATTTTCAACTTATCATATAATTTATTAAGATGAACGCTTTTATATGGCAGACAGATTATTGAACTCACCACTCTGTTCAGCTAAAATAAATAAAAATTATAATTATTATTAAATAAACAAGAAATATTTTAGTAGTATTACGAATCCGTAAATATTCGTTATTGTCGTCTCCTGTAATTTTGTTTAAACATTGCTTGAAATGGCTTTGGCAGTGTTTGGTGACCCGATCTGAGGGGCAAGGTACTTTCCAACATTTCTCTCTACCATTTCCTTCCACTCCCCTCTACCTTCAGCCTCACAACATACCCAAATGGGGATTCCTTAGTTTTACTGACTCCAGACAGTCGAGAGCAAAAAAAATAAGATCGCACACTGAGAAAATCTACTCATATTGAATTGTACTTATTTATTGAGAATCTCTTCAAATATTCAATAAATACGAGATTGCAGGCGCTTGGGGATGATTTGATGGATTTTTTAATAAACTTAGAGTAAAATACGAATCTATTATCACAATGTCGGAATAAGTGTCTTATTTTTGCTTTCTTTCGTCGTATATTATCAAAGCAGATGGAGATACGTGAACACGCATTCCAATATATTGGGAATTCACTAATAGATTATAAAGAAATTGCCTGTAATTCCGTCTGTAACAGGATTACCAATAATTTGAGGAGATTAGAAACATATTAGCAATGCTCATCTTTCTCCGTGCAGTTTTGTGTTGAAAATTTAAGCCAAATATGGGTATATATTAGGATCACAAAACACGCCCACAAGGCATTTCTTATGTTCTTCTTTATTCTATGGTTGCAAAATATCTTACAATTCTTGTTTCCAAACGTTGTTTCACGAAAGAGACAATTAAGATAACATTACGCCCTTCGAATCTAGTATCGTGAACAGTTTTGCCACTGTCAAATAGATTTCTATGTTTAAAGATGTTTGCTAGTTTGTTTTTGGGGTAAAGTTGCAAGGTTCATAATGTAGATTTTCCTAAAGATCTCATCCGAACTGGTTGGTGATTGGTAGTTTAAAAAAAGTATATAATTAGTTTCTGAGCTTTATAGAACGAAGCTCCTCCCTAGGCTATAATACCGTTTTCAATTAGATTGACATATTGCACCGTAAATAATTGTTGAGGTGAGGAAAGGAAAGTTGCGAGTTTTGTCTAAAGAAACAAATGAATTTTCGAGTTTTGGAGTTTTAAATCAGTCTTATTTTACACATATATTTCAAGAAACTTAATTTTTTTTTAACATTTTGAGAACAAATTATAATTAGTCGGCTGAAATATCCATACAAATTGAATATACCTCCCGAGTAAAAATAAATGCCGCCGACGGGAATTGAACTCGTACTTTCTGATGTCCGGGCAGGTGCTCTGGACTACTGAGCTACGTCGACTAATTTCCTACACCCCAAATAATGTACTAGTACTTCAATCAACAATAACTGACTATTTAATTTAAAAATTATAAATTCTGGAGATATTTGTACGGATATTTCAGGTGACTAATTATTGCCTATTGAGTGTAATATTATGTATATTATTAATCTAATTATTACTTATTGTGTGTAAGTGCAAGCGAGATAGCATGATTGCGAGATGCTATAAAAGGCGATGCATACTAGGATTGTCCCTCTTTTGTTACAAGCAGCTCCCAAATAAATACCAGTTCATAGATCGCCTAAGAGTATTATTATTGTACGACCTTCACCCGCTACAATACTCCATACTTTACAAGTTATTTGTCATCCTTTGTGCTATGCATAAAAAACCTTGTTTTATAAACATTAGTTTATCATTAAAAAAAATAATAAAATATTTTGGGGACAAAAATGTTTTCATTTTAACATGTCGGTGTAAAACAAGTAACCCACAACACTATTCAGTAGGCACCTACCTACATTTCTAACATTTTCACATATCCGAATGGGATAATATTTTTAAATATATACGTTTACGTTCTACGTAACTAACTTAACTTCGGAAATCACCCTCGAGGGGCTGTTTAATGTTCTAAGGAAACTACGCGAAACAACAACTTATGCTGTTAATATTAATAATAACTGTAAAGTAAAATCTTTTTACACTAACCCCACACAGCAGGCCCTGAGGAAAATAATATTCCTCAAGGCATAAGTCATCTTTTGGGATGCTGTGTGATGGGTCTTTTTTAAGGAAAAGAAGGAGAAGAAGTTCTGGGAAGGTAAAATGTGACGGTCAAAGGGTCTCCCCAAACCAGCCTCTCCCGATCTGGGACGCCACGCAGCTGGTGGGCAGGCGCATCTGTAACACACCTCACCCGATGAACCCGGGCACCTCTGCTCAATTATCAAACGTAGCGAACCTCTTGAGATGACCTATGGCAGAGGTGTTGGTTATTCATTAAACGTTTCCCGGGGCAGCGGTACCCAAACCCGCATCCCAAATTGCAAATGAATAAGTAATTAATTAATACAGCGAGGCGATATGAAATATTTCGGTACAGGGAAAAAAAGTTTGGGGGTTACTATTGATTTTTTTTATAAATTTAATTTAGATTAAATTTGATAATATTATTATTAAGTTCTGCAAGTGTTTTAGTTTTTTATTATTGTGACAGCTGTTTCGGCTTACAAGGCCATTTTCAAACTGTGGTTAGTCCACATTGAGACGACGTATTTATACTATTTCAAATGTAAATTTTGAAGGTGTATACATTGATTTATTACTGGTTAAACCGATGACATGATCTATTGTTGGTTAAACTAGTCTATGTTTTCCCCTCTCCCCTAGGGTACTATTGATATATTTAAAGTCACCATTTATATAATAAAGCATAATCTGTACAAGCACTTGGTTGAATCCTAATGTAGTTTTAGTGATTTGTCGAACTTTTTTTTTGGGGCCAGCGTTTCAAAACTATCCATGACTGTGGTTTTAAATAGAATGGAGACAGATCGCATACTATACAACAACACAGTGGCTCTTTTACGGGACATCTTCGACAAGCACATTATTTTGCGGAGCAGCGACCATTGGCCGCTACGTTCACCGCACCCGTCTATTTCTTTTAGGTTTATTTAACTATCCCACAGCCAAGTAGGGGAGTAGGTAGTACCCAAGATTACTATCGTTCTTATTTTTGCTTAAATACTTGTCACACTTGGTATTTTACGTGTTTTCGCGCAAATACATAGGTTACCATTAGTAATTGACTGAATAAATGGGATTTCTATAGTTTAAAAGCCCATAAGACAGAAAAATGCATGGGGTCGTTGGAAGACTCACTTGTTTGCAGACGTTTTGTTTGGAATCTTGACCTGTCAAAAGTCAAAATAACGAGTATAAGTTAATAGGCCAGCAATCTTCCCCGATTGAAAACCTATATTCGCAATAAAATCCGTGCCATAATATCTGAAATTATGCAAAAAGTGCTGGAAAGAACAGGAATAAGCTAATCAGAAAATGGCTTCTGTTAAGTGCCCAAAATGCGGTTAAATGGAGTCTAAATGAAAAAAATTATTCCATCGGGTTAAAATCACAGTGAAATGGAGAGATGGATAGAGCCTTACCTTCTGATTGCTGTTGATATCTTGAAAATCCCATCGCATGGATCACTTCATTTGTACATGTACACCTCATATAATCACAATTCATTTAGTAATCGATAGCACTAAACCACAAATCAATACTTATCATGAGTGATGCACGATTAAAAAGATTGATTTGAGTTTAAATGCGAATGCGAGAAGTGCTATCATGATCTCAGTTTTTCAACGATAATATATCGAAAAAATCATATGACATGTGTGTTACAATAACTTTCCATATCACTGGTGTAGGTAAGTCACATTAAGTCTTATTTTTTTGCCAGGTAAAACATTAAGGAAAGAAAGGAAAAAGAGAAATAACAGAATTTTGAACAAAATGGAATAGTCCCAAAACTGTTTCAATGTTCAGCAGCCACTATTGGCGAGACTTTGCCTTTCAAACTTAGGTTAATGTAATCTCCTCTTTTTAAATAATATTACAATATATATTTTAATTGACTCTGAAATAAGTAAAAAAAAAGTAATAACGAATTAAAATCATTTGGATCATTTTGCGCCACCCTATTTTCCCGTTAAATACCACAAAAGCCCTAAAAGCTCTTTGTTCCTGTCTGAATACGTAGAAATCATATGCCATGCTATAGTTACTATGTAGATGGGTTAACTTTGCCGTATAATTATTTAAAATAGCATATTTTTATTAAAAGAAAACACAGAATGATGACAGCGAGCGGAAAATGTGTTCTTCCCCCATGTCATTATTTGCGATTCAAATATTTCATACTGAGCGTACGTTACAAAATAAAGACATGGTGGTACACGTAGGCGAACGGACTATTAATTTACTAATTGTAATGTATGGTAAAAAGTTGGGTATTCTAGCGATAGATGGCACCAGCCATAAAGCTTATTCCAGAGTCCGACAGATGTCGCTAGTGTGTAGAAATTGCCTGTGGAGTATCCTTGTCAGACTTCAAGCTAGTAGAAACAGAGAATTACCAACCCTCGGGTAGTGAACAGTATATCTAAATCCAGACTTAATTTATTGTAACGTAAATACACGAAATAATTGTAAAGAACATTTTACTTAATCAAGAGTTTCCAACACACAGAAATCTGCTAGTAAGCAGAGATATAACACTAATGTTTGAAAAATAAATTCTGAAATTTGTTATTGTATGGGACAAGTGGGTAACGCACAAATACTATAAATTCAACAGGACACCGGCATAGATGGACACATCGGTTCTTAAGTTGTTTAGGTAGAGTCCAGCATGTAATGGCAGCAAGAGCTTTGTAGGAGTAGTGTGAATATATTCAATAAAACAACGTATTACTTGTTGTGTGCACCAGACGTGCACAGACGTGTATCAGACGTGTACCAGTCCTGCACCAGACACTTCTCTATTTATTATGCAAAATTTTACATTTCCAATATTTGTCTAATAGGGCTCATTACTTATGTGTGATCATCCTTATCTCCTCACAGGAATGCATGTTAGAACAAAATCGGTTGCTTTCTATGTTATGAATATTGAATAATATAAAGGCCGTAAAATAAACGAGTTTTCGTAGCACATCAAGTCTTTACCTTCTTTGATATAAAAAATATGACGAGATGATGGATGTCCGACTCATGATCGATGACCCCGGTTGGTTTTTAACCCACTAGGTCAGTGTAAGGGTAAAACGCTCCCGAACGACTTGATGCATTAAGGGTACGCCAGGTCTTAGGTGGTTAGTCTTACAAATGATCCTTAAGAGGAAGCTACAAGCCAAAACTGTGTATATTCTTGGTAAACCTTATATTGTAGGTAATAGGCATTAAAATCGCTTGACAAACGGAGTCTAGAAACGTTCGATTTCAAGCACAAAACTGGTTTTTATTTGTTTTGGAAATAATTTTATAAGAAAGGAAAAAAGTTAATCAAGTGAAATTGTCACAGATAATCTTAGCTATAATACTGTATTTTTAAAAATTGTTTCCGTTATGCGTTCACACATTTCTATTGAAATTTTTTTTTATAGTTTTTTACATTTATATTTTTTATTGAGTAATTTATTTTTTTATTTGTATTCTACTAAAGCGAAACATATTCATAATGTACACCAATTCGTTACAAAGATTAATCAAAATAGTTATTTGGCATTAAGCTTCGTCTTAAATGCTGATTTGTACCTACTTGAGTCGAAATATTTGAAGTCTAATAAAATAAGAAAGAACATTATAATTATTGTGATTTTTTAGGGTATTATGCCGTGTTGCGCTACCTCCTTCTTTAGCCAACGTTTGGACAGCATAACAGTGTCCATCATCAGGGCAGATGTGATGATGGACAAAGTGATGCTAAAACTTTTGCTAAAGAAGTAAGTAGTGCAACGCGGCATAATACTCACTCAAATAAATCACTACAATTTTTAAAAAAGGAAGAGAAACATTTCTGCTGTGAATAATTTGACAGCATTTGATATACCCAGGTCCCTATTTCCCTATTTTCCCTACTCCCCACTCCGAATATTCATTTTCTCCCTACTCCCAACTACCTATTTCTCTTTTCTCCATACTACCTTTCTATGTGTTCTCTCTACTCCCTTTTTTCTGTTCTTCCTATTCCATATCTCCAAATTTTCCCTACTTCCCAGTTGGGAAGATTGAAATTGGAAATGAAATTTGATATCAAAAACGATTTTTTGTTTCCATGAACCGCTGACAGCAATCAAACTGAGTGACCGCTAAAATTGTATGTTCAATATTTGATCATCCGTTCGAAAAACCACCAGAACATTATTTTCATTCATGGTACACTAAAAGTTAAGCCATTATTTATTTACATTACTTAACCTCTCTCACAATGAAAACTTCACTGATTTATGTAACCACTTGAATAAACAAAATTAGCATTCAAAACTGTGTTTTTAAAAATAATATATTCTCAACTGAAGTGACTTTTAGTCGGTTAAAACACTTGGCACAATGCGTAACTGTCCACATAAATTAAAAGAGACTGAATAATAATAATTATCCCAAATTTAATTTAGTTTTTACAATCTCTATAAAAATTATCTTTATTCAATCTGAAAATCAATGGTTTAATATTATGAAGAGTCTCACTTCACAATACATTTATTAAATTAACTAATGCTAATCACAAAAAGTACTCAAAAAACTTTTTTTTTACTATAGCAATAAGATTTTTCAAAGATAAAAATTTTCCTAGTGAACGACTTTTTTTCAATTTCTACCTAAACAATTATAACTTCTGACTCGATTTACTCGAAAACGCAAACACAAATAAATCGACTCCAAATGTGGTACTTGTAGTATGATTTGTTCTGCTACTACTTTCATAGTACCTTAAGTACCTTTCTTGTACTCTATTATTTATTGAACAACTATTTCTTAAATGTCCAACAATTCTCAAGGTAACTAAGAATTCTACATGCTTATATTGTATGAGCTCAGCCTATTATAATATTTAATATACACTCATTATTGAACTCCTGATCAGCTCCTGAAAAGCCTTCATTGCGTGAATAAAAAATAAATGATTTTTCGGGCACAGTATATAAATAAGGGTCCCGGTGTGGGTTTGTGGGCATGTTTTGATATCTACATTTTAAGTATTATTTTTATAAGCAATAATTGTTCGCCTGAAACACTCATCCACATTGAAAAATCTGCTGATAAAAGATACATGACGCCAACGGGACTCGAATTAACTCTTTTATCAGGAGATTTTTCAATGTGGATGAGTGTTTCAGGCGAACAATTATTGCTTATAAAAATAATTGTTATCCTTTATGCTATGCATAAAAAAAATCTTGTCTTAAAAACATTAATTTACCAAAAAAATAATAATTTACATTTTAAGTGCTAAATTTATGAAATTTTGCACACTCAACCTTCAAAACCACATGAATGTGACTGTTTACACGAGAGGCGATCTTGAGGTGATTTTTCACAAAAACGGCGCTATACAAGTTATCCAATTATTATTATTACTATTTCGTGAAGCCTTTACTCACCTCGTTGAAATTTTGATAAGATATTATTTTGAAATATAAGGAAAATTGTTATTAATTAAAAGGATTTTGAAACACCTGTGAAAAGCCCGGGCAACGCCGGGGACTTCAATTAGTGATAAATAAATAAATAATTTAATTTGACATTCGTTTTGCAGTTATTTTCTCACATATTTCTTCTGAAAAGAACTTACTCGCTTATAACGCGTTCGCCAAATTATAAAGGATTCTTTTGTAAATTACTCGTAAATAAGTTTAACCTCATTTATACAACGTTCCAACCCCACATTAACTCCGCTTCTTTATTATGTACTAATCCATTTACTGCGTGAAGTTCGTACTTTTTTCATTAGGCGAGGTAATCACAATTCGAGATTGGCGTTTTTGATCTCAACTAAAAGTTCTCGCCAGAAACCAGTAATAAAAGTGTGAAACAATGGAAAAGTTGCTATTCTAATTAAACAAACTCATAATAAACACTGAATAAGCGCGGACCAAGACTTATTATGAGAAGAATTTATAATTAAAATATATCTTGTTCCAAGCAAAACCCGAAACTTTCCCTTGCTCTAGGCAGGATTCGACAACTTCATTATATTCTCGTTGTGTTTAAATTTTCGTCAGAGTAAATAAAAAATGTGTGATATCTTAGATAACAGCTAAACGTACTCATCACAAATGGTACATGCTTATACAAAAAAATAGTGTAACATTATTTATAAAAAATTTAGTAATTATGCCACATAATTTTAAACACAATATGTACCACCATATAAGAAACTAGGCTAGTTTGTACGGGGGTGAGTTATTTTGATCGCCATTTTTTTTAATTTCAAAGTATTCATTTTAGTTGAATTTTAAAATCTTAATTTGTAATTTATCTTTCTTGTACTTTCTAGTAATGAATAAAAAAAAAGATTCCAAGATATTTGTAGTTGAATGGCTCCATTTTATTTACGTTTTTGGACAATTGATGTATGTGTGTTTTTTTATAAGTTTCACCCCATCGTATGCCATGTTGCATATTGATTGTCAAAAAGAAATGTTTGTCATTCTGAGTAAATCTTTATTTTTTACTTTTTTTAAGGACGGAGACGGTTTATGCGTAGTTCCCATGAGCACTTAGACCATAGGCCCATTGTGCTATCTCCCATTTTACCTCAATCCTTTAACAACAACCCAGTCCCTTTAATAAAGTTCACCAGGGTTGTTATTGGGTTTCTGGCTATGTTTTCTGGTTCTACTGTATGTCTCCCCATGTATCTGAGCCTAGTTCGCACCAGGGTAGGACATAGCAACATAATTGGAGTATCTTCATCCTCTTCACATTTTCTTCATCTATTGGTGTTTTCCACTTACAATATCTGCATGTGTCTCCTGAGATGGCAGTGTCCCATTAGTAGTCCTACCAGTTCCCTCAGCGAGTTTCTGTCCATATCGAGTAAAATCTTTATTTAATACATGTCTTAGAAATCTAAAGATATATGATAATTTCCTCAATCTGTCTTTAAGCATGTTTATGTGTGTGGACCATTTTAATTATTGGTCTACTGTAATGCCTAGGTATATTGTAGCTGTAATGTAAAACAGAGATTCAGAGGTTTATAAATTAAATTTTATTTCAGTTAAAGTTCAGAATTATTTTTAGTGCCTGCTAATTAGCACACCATTGTGCCAAGCTCAAATTATCACAGTCAAAGTGAATGCGAAAGTATTATTTACAAAACAAAATATTTGCTTTAGGATTGTTAACATTCAAAATAAGAAATTTATTTTTATAACAAATGTTAGGAAACTTGAGAAATTACAACATTTTTCCAATGATATTAAAAAAAATACAAGAAACGTTATATTTATACTAATCGAACAAAAAAATAGCACCGCTTATGGAAAGGTTAGCAATTCAAAGAATATGTTTATTGGACCTAGTTAAATAATAATTATTCAATCTAGTTATAGTGGAATAACTTATTGAGTAAAACACTAAATTGCAATATTTAATCATTGAAGATATTATTAAAATAATGAGGTCTCAGGTTCAATTCTTGGAAATCACAGTATCTTTTTCAGGTTTTTCTGTTTCGCATTTTTCGGTTGAGAGTTGCTAATTCATAAAATAAATTTGACTCCTACGTTATCGTTTGTGTGAAATAAAAAGGAGTTCCAATTTTTTAAAATGAAAATTTCATTCAACTTGCATAATATTACGCAATACGCAGGTGTATAACGCTTCACTCACTTTCCCGTGCACCGAATGTAAACGCAACCGAAATTAGTATGTTTAGATATTTCTTATTATGTAAATACTTTTTTATATCGATGTATGTTAAAACCCAGTGGGCATCTTAATTAATGAAGTAATATTAAGAAGTAAATGTTGCCCTCTCCTGCCAAAGGAATTGAACAGCAGATCTTAGAGCAAGATAATAAGAAGTGAACTGATTTAATCCGTCATGCTCGAATGAGTGAAAAATCTCCCCGTTAGTCCCTGTCTGACGACGGAGTCCTGTAGAAATTTGCTGTGCTTTCTCAACAGTTCAAGAATCTCAAAATACCACGATCTATTTTGGTCAGGTAATGAAAGTTTTAGTAATTTTGGTTATTTTCTGTTAGATACAAAATTTGTTTTATTATTTTTAAACAACTTTATCAGTTCCGATTCTGAACAATAATTGGAAGAAGGATACTGTTACATTATATTCTAGGAATTTGTTTTCAATTACAACGAGAGTAAATAATTTTTATCCAACATGATATTAAGTGAAATTTAAAAACAAAAACGTTAACTCAATATATACCTATATACGAGTATAGTCATTTTTGTCGTCACGACATGTTTAAGATACCACACGGCAGAACAGAAGTTATAGCACAAGACAAGAGGACAAGAGAAATGGTGCTATTAAAGAAAATTTCTAAAACAGCAGAGTTTCATGAAAAAAAAAAATTTCCTAGTAAATACATTTTAGTGATATGTCATTTCCATGCTAGGGATATTTTAGTGTTATGGCGGGTGAAGTTTACAAATTAAATTTATTCATATTGTATGATTGGTGATAATAAATAATGCACGGATAATACAATTTATTTATATTCTTTATTATTTTTTATATTTATAATATTGAACTTTTTCAATTGATTGAATAAAACACTTGGATTGCTCTGCAAAAACAAAGAAACTACATGAAAGTTTATTTAAGCATTTTTTTTTAACAATCGCTTTATTTTGTTTTGCTTACTTCCACCATGTAAAAAATCTGACGCAATGTCGCCATCTTGTTTTTCGTTGTGCTTTGTTTTCCACGTAGTATATCATCTGTCAGTTCAGAAGCTCTTGCTTTATTGGCAACAATAAGTTTATTTCAATATTTCCTTTATATATGTACATATATTCATATTTTCATTATGTTATTTTATAATTGAACTGTTATTTATAACGTTTAAACTTTTTGTATACCTATCTTCACAAATATTAAAATAAGAAATTTTTTACCGAAAATGGTGGAAATCCATTTTGAAAAAGGTTGAAACAATTTTAAACCTTTTTCTTGTTTTCCCTTTTCCAATTATATATTTTATTTTATTTTTAACCGTCACCGGTTTCAACATATTATGGCCATCTTCAGAGTGGTACAATGTTTCCAAATATTCCCAATGTTCGAGGGAGGGGCGTTAACATACCACCCCGGTTCACCTTTCTTTCCCAAATATTTTTTTTTTACATTAACTCCCCACAGGAGGTCTATGTCATCTCTGGGGATGCTGTGTGGAAGGTCTTTTTGATGAGAGGAAAGAGTAAACATGGGTCTTTAAGCTACTCATGTTGTAGGAGGGAGCACAACGGCCAGCAAATCGTTCCACAACCGAACTGTTAAACTCAAGAACGAGTCGTAGAAGCGACCCGTTCTCATGTGACAAATTTCAACAGTGGGCGCGTTTGGCGTGTTTTCCAATCACGCACCGGTGCCAAAAGGGTCAATGACGCTAGTTCCTCGGAGCATCTTACATTGTAATACCGGTAGAACAAGGACAGCTTACTTATCTGACGACGAAAGATTGCCGTCCGCCTGTTAAGATAGGGGAATCTATCAAACGGACCGCCCGTATCTGCACATAATCATGGGATTTTTCAGGCATTTCGGGGCTCCAGACCAGAGGCGGCTGCCAAATTCAACAGTGGGGCGCACTTGCGATTTGTTCAGGGTGATGTGTATTTAAATCAAGGCTTAAGGAATAATTGTACCTTTCTGAAGATGGCCATGACAGGCTTAAACGCAATCTATTCCAGCACTTTGTTGAACCCTACAAATAATAGTAGCGTTGATAATGTCTTTTTAGTGATTCGACTTATATGTATTATTATTAAAGTTTATTTATTATTTTATGTTACTGTTACATGTTTTGCTAATATTGTATGATATTAGTAGAAAAAATTTACCGTTATTTAATTCTTTAAAAAATGTGTCTAATTTTCGATAGCTCATTAGGTAAATTATGTTCATGTAAAAGCCAGACTGGGCATTCCAAATAAAATAAATAAAACAATGAAGGCGAAAAAAAATATTGAAAAAGTAAAAATGGATAATAATAATAACTAGCAGTTAAAAACCCGCTTCGCGGGTTTTTTTCTGCTAGGCCCTGCGGGCGGCACTTACTTGGAATTCGCCCATTTTAAGTGATATGAACAACAGTTACATAATAGATAGATATCAGGTCATTCACAGAGAGAGGGTCAGTATATATAGTTAAAACACGGAACAGGAAGGAGTTAATGTATAATAACATGCTAAATTTACGCATAATAAGAATGACAGTTGTTTAAATAAATGAAATTTTACGTATTTGTGATGGATTATTTCAAATGAAACACTATTATTGACTACTATTATTGTCTACAACTGATATTAACTGTTACCGTACCTAATATAATTAGCTCATAGGAGACTTGCAGTGCTTAAATATGTGTTACAACCGTCAATGTCTATAAGTTGAATCAATATCGTATAGTTTGTCACAATTAAATATAGTTATAACAAAGTTGACTTAAATAATAGATTATTACATATTGATTAATTGTACCCGTGTTTATGAATAAAAGGAGGGTGATGCGATGGTTGTGCGATGAGATTAGCAGTCGGTTTAATTAAAAGGTGTTAATTTTACTCCAACTGGTGGTAATTTTTTACCTACAACTGTTACTGTATCTAATAAAGTTTAAATTTAGATTATATATACACCTTCATCAGGAGAGTAAAAATCTATATATAAAGGTAGATTATTACAATATAGCGCCCCTGAGGTGATATCTCACAAAAGCGGCGCTATGCAAATTGTCCAATTAATAAATAAATATAATGTTTACATTTTATTATGTACGTATGCATTGATATACAACGGAAATAGATAAAATAATGTTATCCGATTGAACTTTATTTTATTAAAAAACAAATAACTTTTTTAAAATCACTTTATTATATACCATCAATACATGTTTCATGAACGAAGTATACACCGAAATCAAAAATTAAATATAGATTACAATTGGAAAAAGAAGTGGAAGGAGGGGGGGAGGGGTAAGAGTAGGCTGGGTTTATAAAATTAGGAATTACAATATGAAAGACCAATTGAGTGGGAAAATATTTAAAAGATAGTTTATAAAAAAAATTCTTGTTAATTATATCTGCTTTTATAAACATGTTCTCTTATTTCTAAAATTTCTAAATTATATATTTGCGATGCTTTATATCCTGTGTGAAGTATTTTAGACCTGAAAAAAATAGCATGTAACCATAAAACAATATATTCATAAGACAAATAACATTTAATAACGGTTATTCTAATAAATTGATAGTAGAAATACTAAATAAAAAAATTAAACATATTCTATTATCGAAGAAAGCAAACACTTTGTGGCTTGACATTATACAAAATGAAAACAAACACTTAGTTTTAAACCACTTTATTTTGATGTATATTCGTCGACCGGTCTTCCCTTTGTCTGTCTTCCCTTTGCATATCTAAACTTCCTTCAGAAATAAGGCCGGCCTTCTATACTAACAATAACTTAGCAAAAATTTTAATTAATTCTAAAGACAAAGAGGATCAATTAAACCACTCTGGCATCTATAGACTAAATTGCAACGATTGCCCAGCAATCTATATAGGTAAAACCGCGCGAAATATAAATATTAGAGTTAGCTAACCACACATTTAATAAAAATACGGGAGTCCAAATAATTCATAAAAATAAAATAGGATTACGCCTGAATAATTTAGAAGCTTTGGAAATTTCTAAATCAACTAAAAATAATTCCCAAATTTTAAATAAACAGATAGAACTAACTAACAGCCCGATTTTAAAGTTGTTTCCTTGCTCCAACCTAACCCGTAACCACCACCCTTCCTTTGGTCCTCCCCCAACCCCTCCCCCTACCCCTCCACCAACCAGTCTCTGATGTTCTCTCTCTCTACTACATACTTTCTCTTTCTTTCATGTTTACCTTATACCTTGCTCTGTATTATAATTTAGTATTATATTTTATTGTCCTGATGAAGATTGAGTCCAATCGAAACCGGTCGACGAATATACATCAAAATAAAGTGGTTTAAAACTAAGTGTTTGTTTTCATTTTGTAAACATATTCTCTTCAAACGGTATTTTTACCCTATTTCTTAAGATATAAATAAACAATCCGGATTAAAGCATCGCAAATAAATAATTTTTAAATTTTAGAAATCAGAAAACATGTCAATATAAAATCAGATATAATTAATGGGCAAAAAAATATATAAATAATAATGAAAAATGCCATTGCAAAGTTTAAATAAACTTCCAGAAGAAATCTTCTTATGAAACGCTGGTCAAGTAATTTTGCATATTTAAATATTCGCGCCAGCCACTTTCGGTTCGTTCTTTCACCGCCAGAGGAGCGCTCTGTCGGCCAGCTATTGCCGGCCATATTGAATGAACGCGTGCTTTTTTCGTCAAACTTCAAACGTAATCACGTAATTGTGGATAATTTTCACTGTAATGTAAAATCCAATAGATCATGAACTTTCTAAAACATATTTTCTTCGATATTATCCAAAAATTGTATGAGCAGAAACGATATCTTTGAATAAATATCGTATTACATGTGGCGATTCTATTTCAGTATGAAATCGTGTCTTAATCTTTAAAGTCTTATTTAAACACAATTTGAATTTGACCAATCACAGGGCCTACACCGTCCAGACGCTGGAGTATTAATAATATCAGATTAATCTATCTAATTAAATTTAAAAAAAAACTTTAATAATATTGGAAAAAAGGTTTTACTGGTAGATATATTTCTTAAGCTTTAAAAAAAATAATCGTGTGATAGTCAACTGGATTTAAACTGTGAGACTTGCAGCGCGTTCAGTAATCCACTCAGTTTGTTGCAATGATTGTTCTGAAAATATAATGTAAAAACTTGGATCAAAAATAAGAATAGGGCCTTCACCGGTGCATTCACCCAAATTCGCAGTTATTGAAGTCACCACATTATTGAGCGAATACTTCTTAATACAAGTATAGGTATGTTCAAAGATATTAGGAACTAACACGAAAAATTCTGCCTCAACACATTAGCACGGGCATTAAGCTAGTATGGTAGTTAAAAAAATGTCAAAAAATGTAACATGTAAACATTTATTATATAATAAATAAAAAAAAAATAAAAAAACACAGGCTAGCCTAGTGAGGCGGTGTTTGAGAAACCTCAACTGTACTTTTATTTTCTTTTTACCTTCACAATATTATGTTTGTATTTTTCTGTTAATTTTATAACCTTAAAAATAAAAGTTACAGATCAATGTACACCATAATATGTATTTATAGTTTTAATGTGTAAACTTTCCTGAATAAAGATATAATAATAACTTAACTTTGAATCTTCACCGTGCACCCGTGTAATAATTGCTCTTATTTATAGATCCATTATAGTAACTGCAGAATTTGTATTACTTCGATGCAATCCAACAAAGCTCGGAATCTAATAAAAGCTTTTATTTGCACCAAGAATTTATTGCTGAATCCAGGGAAAATTTAATAGCTCGTTCATTGTAAAGTCAAGCTTTGGAATAATTAAAAAAGTTTTGTGAAATGCAAATAGCATGAAAACAATACACTGCATAAAAGCAAAGAGGTCTTGGCACACACTCCTGGCTACATTCACATGTCAAAATTTAATTCAGATATTGAGCCCAAAATCAGCGGTCTGGATGCTGTTTTCTTGATCCGACTCTGTGAAAAAGGTTGATCTTATTTATATGCAAAAAAATATATAACTAGTTTACCATGCGCGCGAAAAATCGCTACTTGATTTTCTCCGAGCAAAAACTCTCATAGAAAAGCATGGAAAATCGAAGTAAACCGTTCATCAAAATTCACTTAGCTAATCGGGCGACATCTATCGGGACACCGATAAACCACTTTCACCCTCGGGCTCCCCACAATAGATTCTGCAAACTACTTTATCTGTGAAAAAAGCGGTGCTGTGCTCTTATTAAAAATTCCAAACAAGTTTCCATAGATACGGTGCCATGCACTCGCTGGCAGATTGCGCTTCTCAACCTCGCCGCTAGAGGCGCTGTGAATTCTAATTGCATTTTATCTATGCTCTTCCCTTATCACAGAGCTTGAATACGAACTTCTAAATTCGAACAGTTTAAAAACTAAATTAACGAGACCTGATAAAAAAGACTTATCATTTTCAAAGCCGAATTTTATTTTTCTTGTTTTTTCTTGTGTGGTGGTACGTATTAGTGTTGTTTGGTAGTTTTGTTCTAGGGTAGTTGTACGTAATAGCTTCTTCTGTTAATGGGCAATAAAACCGATAGTCATTATGTATAATTTGTTGATGGAAATTTGCTTCGTTTTGTCTACAAGGAGGTGTTTCAGAACTGAAGGAGAGATAATTATTTTTTGATTGTTACGATAATGTTTGCATGTACGCTAAGGAGAGTATTTAGGACAATAAAATATAAAAACAGATTGATATGAAAATTTTTACAGTCGGGCTATAGCTATAGTAGATCATGTGAATACAAAAACATCTATGGGCTAAAAATTAGTTTGTTTGTTGGTTGGTCCCACTTAGACCGTGTGTAAAATTTTCCTTCTTTTTTCAGATCATATGGCGTGGAAGTGAATGATGATAGAAGTTAGGGTCGCCAAGGTAGACATGGCAAAATGAAAAAAATACTTATCTATGTTAAAATTAGGCTTGTGTATAAGGCTAATGTAAGCCAAATTGATGTGATTAATAAAGGTACCTACGCTTAGATTGTTTGGACATAAAGAGCGGATTAACGAAGGGGTGTAATAATATTTTATGACGTGGAAGTGACTGCTAGAAGAAGACACTGTATTATCAATTAAATCAAATGCAAAAAAAAAATTGTTAATTCTCAACAATATTTATTTATTAATTTAAACGCACTGATGGGCTTTTGCACGATACACATTTTACATAATTTACTGAGTAACAGAGATTTTTATTTTTAAAACAACAATAATATAAATAAACAAAAACTTAAAATAGAACATAATTCTTTTTACATCCAATTTTCAATTTAAATGTACATTTTATAAGAAACGAGAAAATACTAAGCCATTATTATTATTATTATTATGTTCACCTTAAAACTTCACCCAGCTTACTAGAATTCAGAACCTTTATGCATTATTTATATTGCAAAAAATAGTGTAACTCACGTTACATCGTGGCAGGTATAGTATATTTATTTTTATAAAATGTAAAAGTTGCCACTACGCAATAAATTGGACTGGGTGTTTAAAAAAAATAATAAAATTTTATCTTAAAATATTTTTTTACAATTTTTCGAAATAAATTTATATCTCTACTTACGTCTATAAGAAGTTCATTGTCTAGAATTTTGACCTTATAATATTTAAAATGATGTTGAGTTATCGGTGTACGTACGTCAGTTCTACTTTTACTTTATCGTAACACTTATCTAGTATTACTTTTTACGTATTGTTCTGGACACTCACGCCAGATACATTGACTGTAAATGCTGGCTTCCTCCAAAACCTCCTAGATCACAAGGCCGGGACACTCATTCAAGCCTCCTGACTTTTATGGGATTTTACAATTTTTTCCGTGGTTTCCATACAAATTAATAGGCTGATTTGATTCAGTGTTGTGATCGAGGAGGTTTTGCTTCTTCTCGGGGGTCCCTTAGAAAAGGATTTGCAAACGAATGTTGTCGGACAACGGTCCCCCTATTTATTGGGCTAAACTTAAATAATTTCTACACGTGTTAATGTAGAGCAATTATTCAAATCTATAAACAGAAATGCATGGGAGCATTGAAAAATAAAGAAAGAGCAGGAATTAATTTCTCAAGTCCCGCTGTTTTAGTGCAAGTAATTCTGCTTTGCAAAAGCAATAAGGCTATATATCAGAGATTTGATAAAGAAAAACAATTTCTTTTTCATAATATTTTGGGTAATAAGTCTCTACTGTATTATACAATATTATTATATTGTTATTTACAAAATTTACAAAATTAAATATTTTATGCCTATAAGTACGTTAAAAATAATCTATTTGTCACTAGCGGAATCTACAATCAGATACGGAATAACGTCCTGGGGAAACTCCTGCAAGACAAATATAGGTTACATCCAATCAATTCAAAACTCCATGACTAAGCTTTTGGTAAACAAACGTATTTATGCACAAAGAAGAGATATAAGATTATTATATGAGTCAGTTAACGTATTATCTGTTCGAGGAATATTATGGTTTAAAATTATATGTCAAAACATAACGTCAGATTCAATGTCAAAACATAACGTCAGATTCAATATACAAAGAAAAAGTAGATCATGCATATGACACAAGATTCAATAGAAATGAAGGTATGTCCATTCCGAAAATTATAAATAAATACGGACAACGGACTTTCTCTTATCTTGTGCCTACCATATTTAATAAGATTCCAATAGACATAAAAATTCAATCAAATTGCACCCCTGAATTAAAAAAATAAAATTAAAAAATGGTTAATAGATCAAGCTTTTTTATACTGATATTGTTTATAATCTTATGCATATATATATACATATGAATATGAGTAATTTGCCTGTGTTACAACTGACTGTCTTTGTATTTTATTATTTTGTATTGTAGTATGTTTTTTTTATTTTTTATTCTTTATATTGGCTTTCACCCATTAAGAGTGATCTTGGCCATACAATACAACATTTTTCTTATTAATAAATACAACAAATTACAGGATAAAATTGATTACACAACATGACATAACATAACGTAACATAAATAAACCAAATATAACATAACATAACATAACATAACATAACATAACATAACATAACATAACATAACATAACATAACATAACATAACATAACATAACATAACATAACATAACATAACATAACATAACATAACATAACATAACATAACATAACATAACATAACATAACATAACATAACATAACATAACATAACATAACATAACATAACATAACATAACATAACATAACATAACATAACATAACATAACATAACATAACATAACATAACATAACATAACATAACATAACATAACATAACATAACATAACATAACATAACATAACATAACATAACATAACATAACATAACATAACATAACATAACATAACATAACATAACATAACATAACATAACATAACATAACATAACATAACATAACATAACATAACATAACATAACATAACATAACATAACATAACATAACATAACATAACATAACATAACATAACATAACATAACATAACATAACATAACATAACATAACATAACATAACATAACATAACATAACATAACATAACATAACATAACATAACATAACATAACATAACATAACATAACATAACATAACATAACATAACATAACATAACATAACATAACATAACATAACATAACATAACATAACATAACATAACATAACATAACATAACATAACATAACATAACATAACATAACATAACATAACATAACATAACATAACATAACATAACATAACATAACATAACATAACATAACATAACATAACATAACATAACATAACATAACATAACATAACATAACATAACATAACATAACATAACATAACATAACATAACATAACATAACATAACATAACATAACATAACATAACATAACATAACATAACATAACATAACATAACATAACATAACATAACATAACATAACATAACATAACATAACATAACATAACATAACATAACATAACATAACATAACATAACATAACATTACATAACATAACATAACATAACATAACATAACATAACATAACATAACATAACATAACATAACATAACATAACATAACATAACATAACATAACATAACATAACATAACATAACATAACATAACATGAACATGAACATAACATAAACATATCATAACATAATATGAAAATAACATATAATAAACATAACATGGGTGTAACATGAACATAACTTAACAAAAACAATACAGAGCTGGTAATAATAGGTAATTACAAAATTATAAAAATAGGAACCTGTGCACAATAGTAGTGGGCATTTTTGTTATTTAAAAGAACCGATTTTTCCAAAATTAGAAGCATTATTTTTGACAGTACCCATAGGATTGCAACAATAACATTTGGCTGTCATCAGTTGTTTTGTTTTGCTCCATCTAAAATTAATTTTTTACCATTCTTTTTTGTTTTCTGGCAAAAAAAAAGTGTAGTGTGTTGTGCCTTGAGGTTTCTTCTCCCTCCTGATCTTCCAGGAGTCACTTTTCGCTGCTGATTTCCAGATATTTATAAACTTTTTTTACTTCTGTCATTTTCCATACTATTGTTGTAGTTGTTTACTGTTGTGAATAATGGAGGAAGATTTCCCTCCTGGACTCCCTACAAAGCCCCCAGATCCCTCTCCAGACCCCCCAGATGGGGAAAATGTAGAAATTTCTGACAGTGATTCTGTCATTTTGACTTCTACCAAAAAAAGGAAATTTACTCCTTCTTCCCCAATAAAACTTGATTCGCCTTCGACTTCACAGTCCCCACCAGCACTTTCTCAACTTCCTCCAACAAACTTTTATTCTCTTCATTCCCGTGGCCCATTCATTGTATACGCCCAAAAAACTGAGCAAGGAAAAACCATCCACCCTCTTGAATTTGGCAAATTCCTATCAAATAGCAAGAATCTTTCAATCAAGCCTGGAGGTGTAAAAGCCGAGGGTCGCTTCCGAATCTCCGTTGAATTCCTCTCAGGGTCAGCTGCTAACAGTTTCATCAAAAATATCTTCATTTCATCAAATTCAAAGTTCAAGGCATATATCCCTACTTTCAATGTCACTCGCATGGGCCTGGTCAGAGGTATCTCGACCGATCTGTCCATCGAAGAAATTCTGTCTTCACTTTCAACCCCCCAACACATTGGCAATCCCATAAAAGCCAGGAGGCTAAATTACAAGGACTCCTCTGAGGGTATAATTTCCTGGAAGCCCTCCCAATCTGTCGTTATCACCTTTGAAGGTCAATCTCTTCCCTCCCATATATATTTATTCTTCAACTCATTACCAGTTGAAATGTATACTTATCCCACCACTCAATGTTTCAATTGCTGCCGTTTTGGCCATACCAAAGCTGCATGCAGATCTCAACCCAGATGTTTTAAATGTGGAGAAAACCACGCAGCTGACCAATGTCCTTCTTCCTCCTCACCCAAATGTTTTAACTGCTCAGGCTCACATACAGCTATCAACACTTCTTGCCCAGAACAATCTCGCCAAAAAAATATTAAAATTTCTATGGCCTCTCAGAACTTGTCTTTTCTGCAGGCTTCTAAACTATTCCCGCCTGTGAAAAAATCATTTGCTGAGGCTTTATCCAGCAACTCCTCATCCAACCCTCTTCCCTCCTCTACAACAACTTCTTCTCGTTCAACTAAATTCTCATACAAAAACGCTATCTCTAAACCGGCTCCTGGATACGATCAGCAACAACACAACTCACTGCTCTTAAATCCTAATGGTTCATCTCTTTCAAATGCCACAAATGGGTGTGCAAATAATTATAATCCGTCCTCAATGAACTCTCTAAAACTTTCTGAAAAACTCTCCCAAGACAATTCTTCATTTATCCAAACTCTTATTATGCTTCTAATTGAACTTATTTCTTCTCAAACTAATCTACCGTCCAACGCTGCTACTATTATTTCCACATTAAAATCATTTAAGTTTTTAGATTCTCACGGCCAAAAGCATTTTTGTTGTTTGTTTTTGGGGTGTTATGCCGTGTTGCGCTAACTCCTTCTTTAGCCGACGTTTCGGACAGCGTTGCAGTGTCCATCATCAGGGCAGATCCGGTAGATCCGAAGATGTGTGAATTTTGGTTGTCGAGTTTGTGCTTATTTATTTGTGGCCTGGGCCCATCCAAGTGCGAAATGCCAACGGAAGTGGCGACATCTTGTGGCGAATTCTGAAAGCTCAGTATTTATGTTAGCCTGGGTCCCGTCCAAGTGCGAAATGCCAACGGAAGTGGCGCCATCTTGTGGCGAATTCTAGAATTAGAAAACCGATTGACAGCGATTAGAATAGATGTACCCAGTATCAAGGTATAAATGCAATGGTTTTATATTGTGTTATTATATGGTATTGGAGTATACTTAGACATGTTATTAGCGTTTAGCTTTGGTGTAGCCGTCAATTACCGGATACCAAGAGCTGTTGAGCTTAGCTCCGTCGTCTCTATTGATATTAAATGGATTTTCGCCACTTCCGTTGGCATTTCGCACTTGGACGGGACCCAGGCTAACATAAATACTGAGCTTTCAGAATTCGCCACAAGATGTCGCCACTTCCGTTGGCATTTCGCACTTGGATGGGCCCAGGCCACAAATAAATAAGCACAAACTCGACAACCAAAATTCACACATCTTCGGATCTACCGGATCTGCCCTGATGATGGACACTGCAACGCTGTCCGAAACGTCGGCTAAAGAAGGAGTTAGCGCAACACGGCATAACACCCCAAAAACAAACAATTAAAATCATTTATTCAAAATGACTCTTCAAGATGTCAGAATACTTCAGTGGAATAGCCGAAGTGCTATTTCTAACAAATCTGATCTCCTTAACCTATTAAATTCCAACTTTATTTCTTTGGCTGCTATCTCAGAGACTTGGTTTACTCCATCCACCCACTTTAATGTGGGAGGGTATTCCTGTCTCCGAGACGACCGCCCGGAAGGTTCGGGCGGTGGTGCTGCCCTTTTTATTAAAAAATCCATATCATTTTCCCCAATAAATAATATCAAACCCCCCAATGCTGACTTCCAAATGGTTGCAGCTAAAATAAAGGACACATCCTTTATTTCAGTCTATCTTCCCCCAACAGCCCACTTCAACAAACAAACTTGGTTGCAAATTGTAAGTCAACTAAGCCCTCCTTTCTTTATATTAGGCGATTTTAATGCCCATTCCCCCGTCTGGGGTTCTGCTTTCTCCGACCGAGATGGTCGAAGTGTGATGGATTTCCTAGATCAATCCAACCTTTTCCTTTTGAATGACGGATCTTCTACTAGGATCTCACGCCCCAGCACAAACCCCAGTGCAGTGGATCTCTCGATATGTTCCACTAGTCTGGCTTCTCTCTCCTCGTGGGTGGTGTCCCCCGACCCTTGCTCCAGTGATCATTTCCCGATCACCATTACTTATCAAACTTCTTTCCAATCGGACAAGTCTCATATTTCGACAAAGATTAAAACGAAACACACCAAATGGGATGAATTTAACTCTCATATGGACAAGTTCCTACTAAATTTACCCGCCACCGATATATTTTCCGTCAAAGATGACTATAATAACTTCAAATCAATGCTCATAACTGCAATAAATAAATCAAATCCTCCCCCTAAAACTAAATCTCTCAAAAAACTCCCTCCAACTCCCTGGTGGGATGAGGAATGTTCCAAAGTAGTAAGAATTCGGAAAGCTAAATCTCTTTCCTATCGTTACAATATGACTATGGAGAACTATCTTAAATACAAAAATGCTGAATCCAATGCCAAAAGGGTATTGAGGTCAAAAAAAAGATCCGGGTGGTACAACTTCTGCAGTTCAGTATCTCCGAACACTCCAATTTCGGAAGTTTGGTCTATGATCCGAAGATTTCGATCCTCCTTCAGTTCACCATCTCCTCGAGCGTCTCATTCTAAATGGATAGATGAATTCTTGGACAAAATTGCCCCCCCTTCTGTTCCTAACTTAGATGAAATAACGCCCATCTATAATACTCCCATGTCTAATCATTGGCTAGACTCTCCATTCACCTTAATTGAGCTAAAAAATTGTTTATCGACAGTCAAGGACTCATCTCCAGGCAGAGATGGTATACCTTACAGCATAATCAAAAATAGTAATGATAATGTTCTAAACCACTTCTTAAGCATCTTAAATAAAATCTTCCAGACTGGTATAATGCCTGATGACTGGAGTTCTCAAATAATCATCCCTATTTTAAAATCAAACAAATCTCCAAATTTTGGATCCAACTACAGGCCAATCGCTCTTTCATCCACCCTCAGTAAACTTTATGAAAAATTAATTAAAAACCGATTAGAATTTTTTGTCGAGAGTAAACAGCTTCTCTCTCCATCTCAATTTGGATTTAGGAAAAAAAAATCCACTCAGGATAACCTTGCCATCATCAGCACTGATATTAATTTATCAATTTCTAAACAGGAAGTTTGTCTTGCCGTCTTTATAGATATAGAAGGCGCCTTTGACAATGTTTCCATCCCAATCCTGAAAAAAAAACTTCTAGGCCTTGGCCTTCCCCCCATGTTTGTCCAATCTATTATTAATCTATTTCTAGATAGAAAAATTTTCATTGAACTTCCAGATATTTCTCCTCAAAGTAGGTCTATTTGGAAGGGTTTACCACAAGGCGATGTATTGTCCCCCTTACTGTATAATATATACACATATGATATGCATGTCACTATTCCCCCACAAATAAAAATTATCGAGTTCGCAGATGACATAGCTTTCTTCTTATCATCCAAAATCATCCCTCTTGCCGTCAAATATCTTAACGAAGCCATGAATGCCCTTTGCACATGGCTCACGTTAAATGGTCTTGAACTTTCAATCCAAAAGACTCAGTGTGTCACCTTCTCAAACCGCCATAAAAACCCCCCCGTTCAAATTTTATTTAAAAATTCTCCAATCTCCAACGCTTCTGAAGTAAAATTTTTGGGAGTAACATTTGATAGGAAACTTAAATGGTCTTCCCATATTAATAATTTAGTTACTAAATGCGAAAAAAATTTAAATATCATCAGATCATTATCTGGCGTTTGGTGGGGAGCTCACCCTACTTGCATTAAGTTGCTTTACAATGCACTTATTCGAAGCCATCTCGACTATGCCTGCCCACTTTTTAGTACTGCCTCAAAAAATGTACTTAATAAATTAGACAAAATTCAATCTAAATCTTTGCGAATAATAACTGGAGCGATGCAATCGTCACCCATCAATTCCCTTCAAGTAGAATGTTCTGATCCTCCTCTTTATTTAAGGCGTCAACTATTTGCTGACAAATTTGTTCTTAAATGTTTAAATTCTAAATGTCATCAGGTTATCCCCAGCGTCTCGTTGTTCATTGACTCAACCCATTCATCTACAATCAGAGCTTCAACTAAACCTATTCCTGACATCTGTAAAAATTTTAAGTCTCTCTCAGAGCTCCACATCATCCAAAATGATCTACTTCCCTTATACAAACTAAAATATAGTCGTCACCTTATCCCCGACAATATTAGAAGGGATCGGAATCTTTAAAAGTCATTCCAATCTCCCGGCCCGAACTGTCAATAATATGTTCAATGACATTATTTTATCTAAATGGCCCAACTTTTCTCTTTTATTTACTGATGGATCCAAATCTCCCGACTCTCCTAACTGTGGTATAGGTATTAACGTTTACCACAATAATTCTAATGATAGAATATTTCATTCAATTTCAAATCAATTTTCAATATTTTCAGCTGAGTGCATTGCAATAATAGAATCTCTCAAATATATAATCAAAAATAATTTTGAACATTCCCTCGTTCTCTCTGACTCTCTCAGTTCCCTCCAGAAACTTAAATTCAGTCCTCTTCTTCATCCTGATGATCACTTTGTATGCCTTATTCGAGTGATGATAGCCTCCATTCAAAGCTCTGGTAAAACTGTAACTCTGATTTGGATTCCTGGACATGTTGGTATCATGGGTAATGATATTGCGGATGCCTTGGCAAAACAAGGAGCGTCCAACCCTGTTGTTACCCTCGTAAACCACATTCCCTTATCTGACATTTTTTCCATCATCAAAGAAAGATCCCGCAATGTTTGGGCAGAGTATTGGCACATTGCTAGTCAATCCAAGGGAGCCTGCTATGCCTCAATACAAAGGACTATTCCATCAAAACCGTGGTTTCAGCAATTCCCTCATTTTTCCAAAAAAGAAATTTCTTCACTCATTCGAATGAGGATCGGACATTGTTCCGTTCCTTCCCACCTTTTTAAAATTCACGTCCTTGACTCCCCAGATTGTACATTCTGTGGTCTAGAAGTGGGAACTTTAGATCACATATTTTTTGGTTGTCCCTCTCTAAACAAATATCCTCTCTTCTATCAAGCCTTAACTAAAATTGCCTCCCCTCCATTCAACATTTCATCTCTTTTAAGTCTGAACTCGACTCCAATTTTCATTATAATTTTGAAATTTGTCTATTTAAATAAAATTAATATTTAAATTCACCTTTCATTTCTCAATAATTTTAAATGATGGCCAAGAACACCCTTGAAGGGTGAAAGCCAGAAATAATGGAAAAAAAAAAAAAAAAAAGCATTATTTTTTTTAAAACAGTTCTATGAAATGAATATAAACAAATACAATAAAAGAATCAAGAAAAATATACAAATGCATAAAGAATAGTGTTTTAACTCAGTCAAAATATGCAGAGTTGGGATTAGTAAAAATAGATGAAAATAAAGATGAAAATAGGAACCTGAACAAATGAATACAAATGAAAGTGAAAGAAATTTGGTTTTTATTTATTATTATGGTCAGATATTAAGGCCATTTTTATAAATAAATTTTGCCAACAAATAGTAAATTTCAGTAGTGTTTAGACTAAGAAGGCAGGGTATACTGGTAGGCAATTTAATATCATGTTTTAACAATTCATGCATGAAGTTTGGAAATTGGTCATTGATAGGACACTCAAAAAAATTATGGTCCAGAGTATCCTCTGACCCACAATCACAGTACGGCGAACTGACTATGTGGAACCTGGCAAGATGGCTAAGACAGCCGCATTCGGGTTAAGGAAGAAATATATTTTTTAGGCATGGTAGTGTATTTGTGAAACCAGGGCTTAACAGGAATAGAAGGTTGGATTAATGAGTACTGGTGACCTTTTATCAGAGAAGATTTTTTCCATTCAGAAGATCATTGGAGTTGGTACTTAGTTTTTAGAATAGGGAAATGGTCTCTAACCGGAATAGGGATATCACTTAACGGACCATGGGCAGTGGCTTCCTTAGCAATATAATCAGCCATGTCATTCCCAGTAATACCGAGGTGTCCCGGTATCCAGGCTAGGACCACTGATGCATGAACCAGTGACATGGAATGCAGTAGGTTCCTGATCGAGCAGATTAGAGAGTCGCTACTGGAATTGAGTGGGGATGCGCTTATTTTTTGTAGTGAGCTAAGCGAGTCTGAAAGGATGAGTGCGTTTTTAATATTTAATGATTTGGCGAGTTGAAGAGCTTCTATGATAGCTATGCATTCAGCAGAGAAAATGGAGCATTCTTTGGGAAGTTTGTGTGGGAAACACAATTTTCTGTGAGGAACATAGACACTGGCCCCGCAATGGGAGTCCTGACTGAGTTTGGAGCCATCTGTGAAAATTTT
Source organism: Hesperophylax magnus (assembly GCA_026573805.1). Classification (NCBI taxonomy): domain Eukaryota; kingdom Metazoa; phylum Arthropoda; class Insecta; order Trichoptera; family Limnephilidae; genus Hesperophylax; species Hesperophylax magnus. The sequence goes on from JAIUSX010000104.1 coordinate 2,682,838, forward strand.
TATCTAATTTGGCCAGTTGTTTTCAATAATTGTGTTAAATTCTGCATTATTTAATTGAGTTGAGTTTTTAATGTTTTTTTTACTTATTCCGATAAATTGATGGACCTTCGGATAGAAAGTAAGGCTTTCATAGGGGTATGAGTATAAGGGAAGAGATTCATTGAGATAGGTGTTTCTAGATAAATCCAGGAAAGAGTTGTAGCAATCATAAAAAAGTGGAGGGGTATGATTTTTCCAAAAGTGATTTGAATTAATCTCATTCTTTAACGATTGAAGTATAGGAATCAAGGGATGGGATGTTATTGAACATATTTTGTAAACATATTTTTCTGCCAGGCATCGCCTTCTTATATGTAAGGGAGGTTCGCAACATTCCACTTGCATTGCGTTGATTGGAGAAGATTTCATGGCTCCTAAGACAAGGCGAAGTGATTTTGACTGGATTTTATCTAATTTATGAGAATTTGACGTGGACATTGGATCAAACAGACAAGATCCGTAATCGAGATGGCTTCGGATGAGGGCATTGTATAGAAGTTTTAAAGAAGCTGGGTGGGATCCCCACCACACTCCGGCTAGAAATCTAAGAGGATTGATGTTGCTTTCACATTTTGTAACAACGTGATTTATATGAGAGTTCCAAGTAAGCTTGGAGTCCAAAAACATTCCAAGGAACTTAACTTCCTTCGAGATAGGGATCACTTCATCGCCAAATATTACCTGAATATCCAGAAGCTTTCGACGACGAGTGAAGATGACAACTTTGCTTTTGGCAGGGGAAAGTTCAAGATCATTAATATTTAACCACGCCAAGAGTTTTCTAAGAGCGTTGTTAATTGCTGATGCTGCGATGAAAAGATTGGCGGATATTTTGTAAAACGTTAAGTCGTCAGCATATTGGAGTACATTGCACATGAAATTAATAGATTTTTCCAGATCGTATGTGTAAATATTATACAGTATCGGGCTTAAGACAGATCCTTGCGGGAGTCCTTTGAATATTTGTCTTATGTGGGGAGAGGATTCGGATCCATCTACAAAAACAGTTCTCTCGGAGAGCAAATTGATAATGAATTGAACCAATTTAGGAGGAATACCAATCGCCAGTAACTTTTCTTTAAGAATGGGTATATTTACATTGTCGTATGCTCCACAGATGTCTAAAAATACTGCAATGCAATATTCGTTTTTAGATAACGCTAATTTGACATCTGTAACAAGAGATTAAAGGTTGTCAAGGGTACTTTTACCTTTTCTAAATCCAAACTGGGAAGGGGGAAGAATATGATTTTTCTCTACAAACCAGTCTAATCTATTCTTAATCATTCTTTCAGCTACTTTGCAAAGTGTTGAAGAGAGAGCAATCGGTCTGTAACTTGAGCCTAGACTTGGATCTTTGGTACTTTTGCAAATGGGAATGATTTTTTGACTTTTCCAGTCCGGGGGAATAATACCAGAGTCCAGGAAGATATTGATGAGAGAGAGAAAGTAGGAAAGGGAATCATCATCAGTGTGGCGGATGAATATGTTCAAGATTTCGTCATTGCCCGGAGCTGAGGCTTTTAGGTCTTCCGTTGCTCTTTTTAACTCGTCTATGGAAAATGGAGTATCTAACCAAGATGAAGAATTTGGGGAGTAAGGTAAAACAGGCACTTCGTCAAGATTAGGTACATAAGGGGGAGCAATTTTGTTAAGAAAGTCAGAAATCCAAATATCAGAATTGTGAGATGACTTCGGCAGGGAAAAGGAAGACCTAAACCTGCGAATCATGGACCAAACCTCCCCCGCCGGAGTAACAGGGGATATATTAGTGCAGAAATTACGCCAGCTATTTTTTTTTTAAAACGAAATGTACATTTAGCAACAGCTTGGGCATTCTTGGCTTTCAAGAAATTTTCCATTGTCATCTGTTGGCAATATGTCTTATTGGCCGCTTTCCTCTCCTTCAGCACTCGAAGGCATTCTTCATCCCACCAGGGGGGAGGGTGAGCCTTCGTGCCTACAGGGGATGATTTGGGAATAGGATTGACTGCAGATTTTAGAATGGAATCAGACCAAGATTTGTAAGTGGAGGTGCAGTTATCTGAAGAAGGGGCAGGCAGGGAAAGGGTGTGACCCTGGACAGATTCTCTAAAATGGCACCAGTCGGCTTTTTTTGTGATAAATTTTGGCTTTCTTTTAAAGAGGTTAGTATTTAACCCTTGAGCCAGATTTATAATGATTGGATAGTGGTCACTGCCGCAGGGGTCTGATGAAGTTCTCCAGGAAATTATTGGATATATACTTGGGGAACAAAGAGTTATATCCACCGCACTAGGGCTCTGCCCAGGCAGACTTATCCTTGTTGGAGATCCGTCATTTAGAAGGCACATGTTCAAGGAGTCCATAAGGTCAATTATTTTGATTCCTGAGGGATCCGTTGATGAAGAACCCCAGAGAGGGGAGTGGGCATTGAAGTCACCCAGAATGACCAGGGGAGAAGATATTTTTCTAAACATGTGGATCCATAATGAAATGTCAAATGGGGTAGAAGGAGGAATGTAGAGGGATACAAACGTAATATTAGAGACAGTAGCTGCCACTAACTGGAAGAATGAATCTGGGGGTTTAATGGAAATAGGGGTGAAGGACAGGGAGTTTTTGATTAGAAGGGCTGCACCACCCTTCCCATCAATGCGGTCGTCCCGCAGACATTGGTAGCCACTCACCTTGAAGAGCTGAGATGGTTTAAACCAAGTCTCAGAGATGGCAGCAATAGAAATTGTGTGTAATTGTAGAAGGCGGATGAGGTCATCCTTATTGGAGAAGGCGCTTCTACTATTCCACTGAAGAATCCCTGCTGTCAGGGCAGCCATTGGAAACAAGAGAATTTAAGGAGGAGAGTAAAGAGGCAGCGTTGGACGGTAGGGAATTATTGTTATTAATTATAGAGATTAGTAACATGATGAGAGTTTGAATAATATTAGAATTGTCATTAGAAATTATGATTAAAAGTTATTCTAATGTTTATTTTTTATATATGGCTCTGTTTTTGTGATTATTTAAGTTCTTATTTAAATTCTTCTGTATCTATTTTAAATATTGTGATTTCTCGCTTTGTGTATGCTTTGATAATATATTATGTTAAACTGACCTGCTGACAAACTGCTTGAGCAGTTTAGCGGGTATAAATAATAAAAATAAAAAAATGAGATATTTATGTATTATTTATTGTTTTTGCGTTTAATTCGTAGAACTCCATTTAATTTTTTTTATAAATTTAATTTAGATTAAATTTGATAATAATATTATTAAGTTCTGCAAGTGTTTTAGTTTTTTATTATTGTGACAGCTGTTTCGGCTTACAAGGCCATTTTCAAACTGTGGTTAGTCCACATTGAGACGACGTATTTATACTATTTCAAATGTAAATTTTGAAGGTGTATACATTGATTTATTACTGGTTAAACCGAGGACATGATCTATTGTTGGTTAAACCAGTCTATGTTTTCCCCTCAGTAAATGGTAATGAGTTCTTAATTATTTACTAATGACTTTATTGCTATGAATTATTTGGGTGCATTATAAAACATTACAAAACCCAAGCAGTATAAGTTAGATCACTATGCGAACCACTCGAAGTGACCTATGACAGAGGTGTTAGTTATCCAATAAATGGTTCCGGGGACGACGGTACCCAAAACCGCCTCCCAATGCCGATTGAAAAACTATTAATTAATCCAATTAATACTTAAATAGTGATAATTTAAGTGCAGTATCAATTAGTTTGTAGTCTACTGCATGCAATTAGGCCGTCCTACACCGATATACTTAAAAGCTGTTGCGCAACCACAAGAAGCCTACCGATATGCTACTCGTTCCGTACACGGCGCTACCCAATTTATACTGATGTTGATCATTTTTTGAAGAGCAGCCTTGGAAATAATACGATGACAAGTAACTCTAGCGATGAAGACAATAATATTGTTCTTCTTCATATTTAAATAGATCTATAATAAGATTTTGGGTTCACCTATACCACGAAATAAATATTAATTCTAGGGCATTCATCGCAGCAAAGTAACATTAAGGGATACTGGGAATTTTACAGTTTACAGGGAGTATTCCCAGTATTGGGCATTATGACAAATCTAATTGATTATTCAGAATTAAACTCTTGGTTTTAATTTTGGCTTTAATTTATTCTGAATAATCAATTAGATTTGTCAAAAAGCCCAATACTGGGAATATTCCCTGTAAACTGTAAAATTCCCAGTATCCCTTAATTACCTTACAATTATTAATGCCTATTCTCTATTATTATAATATTTATATACACTGTCATATAACAGATTTTAGGCGCGAAGATCCTACAGTTGCTAGCCTGAGTAGCGGGAACTATCAGGTTGGTTGCTGGGCCAAACGGAGTTGAAAACGCACAAAAGATCCGCTAGAATTCCCCCACCCCCCAGCAACCCAGCGCCTCGCCCCCACTTACGCCCGACCTCTGACCTAGCTGGACGTGTGCGCGTTCCGGTGTCCGCGTTCCCAATTTCGCACCGCACGGTCGAAAAGCAATAATGTACGAGAATGGCGCGCTTTGAACATCGACAGGCTGGCACCGCTTGTTTGAAACACGGCGCTCAGCCCTACAATCAACAGGATGCCCCGAGGACTCCCATGTCCCGACCATGCCACGCTGTGAGTTTCTTACGCTTTCTATTACCCCTTGAATGTGTCCGCTAATAACCTAAATTCGTCCACGCTGCCTGTCGGTCTAGAGAGAGAGCTGTTAATTACTTCCCAGAGAGAGATTAGGGAACCCTTTGATGATAATTCCAGTTAGGATGTAACAACCTGTATTCTATTGTTATTCACCCATGTAATGTCCATTTTGCCGCTCAAATACAATGTTGATTCATAAAAAACCTAACCTCTTTCATTTGGGGATAGCAGTCGTATGGGAGTGTTTTGTGTAGACGGTGGGATATGGATTCTTGAGCCTCGCGCTGACCCCGAACCCTGACTATGAGAGAGACGTCTCATGCCTCGCTCTGAGCTGGCCGAGGGAAAGTCAGGGCCCCCCAGGTCCTACGCGCGACACTGTCGACCAACATGGGGCAGAATTTTTTTTTTAAACATATCCTTCCCGACTGCACAGAATTACCTTTACGATTGTCCCCAATTTGAAAACATGTACTATGCAATTTTGTCCACACAAAGTACGCAATTTTGTGCCAAGAGCATTTTTGCCGCGAAAACTACGGTGGAAGTTTCTCGAATAAATAAGAAACGCACGCAATCCCGTCGTGACCTTGTTGCCAAGCGCATTTTGCCGCGAAAAAATAACGGTAGGAATTCTCTCGAACGAATAAGAGAGACGCGCGAAATTCCCGCTAAATGCTGTGATAACGAAAGTTCGAACATAATGTTTTGTTTCAATAACCTAGATTCTGTGTTCTTTGTTTAACAAAACAAACCCACTGTTTTAATTGCGGCATAAATTGCACCGTAATAATAACAGTCAGAATTTAGAACTACGAAGCCAATTTTTACACCGGAAGTGACTTTTTTTAAAAAAAAAGCACAATACACCCAACGGCCCATCGAAGCTGATTTCTAAAAAGTATATCAGCTACAACCTGTAAAACACAAATTATTCTTTATCCCGATTAATTATATAGGTACGGTGTTTGTCCATATTCTTGTTTTTTTTTTCAGCATTGACTGTTATAAAAGTGATTTTAAGTGAATTGTTTCAAATTAACTTCAGAAGTGCAGTGTTTTTTTTTGCAAAGAAGTGCTTTCTCGACGCAATAATAAGAACGTGTGTTCAATCTCACGATTTAGTGCCAGTAAATGAAGCAAATATAAAATCTTTCCATCAAAAGTGTTTTTTCGCTTCTGAAGTGCTGTTTTTTGTGCCTTTTTTCGTGCCTTTCCTCAAGTGAAGTGAATATAAGTGCGAATAGTGCCCACAAAAATTAAATAATGCAAATCCTAAAGTGTCCCCCTGGCCAAATTTTCTTCAAAAAGACTTAGAAGAATTTCGGAGTTTTTTTTTTCCCTTTTTAAACCATTTTTAACAATGAATTCCAACCAAATGGCTACATCTTTGGACATGGGTGTCATTCCCAATGTACACAACTTATCCAAAGTGCACCTACAAGCCGTCTTAAAAGACAGAGGAATATCACCACTAAACAAATCAAAGTCAGCATTGAAAGCATACGCTTTGTTATTCAACAAGAAGTTCATCAGGAAAATAAACCTATCCGTTGCAAGTGAAGACAAGGCACCCAATACCCCAGTTTTGGAAATCCCCGTTTCTAACAAAGAAACCAGGACACATGTTACAGTAAAACAAGACAATGCACCCATCACGGCACAAGAAAAAACATACGATCTCACTCCTTGGAGGATCAAATATAACGGTGTTTCTGATGTACTGGATTTCATTGACCGAATCGAAGAAACGGCCTCAATTAAAAATGTTCCATTTGACGTGCTGCAGAAAAACTTTATAGAACTAATATCTCCAGAATTAATCCCGTGGCACCGAATACAAAAATCAAAATGCAAGGACTGGAATAAACTCAGATCAGCCCTGATCACTAGCTTCGGCAAATCAGAGGCCCAACACAGAATTAAATTATCGTTACTATCCATTAAACAATTAATAAACGAAACTGTGGCAACATTCATAGAGAGGACCGAGTCCATCAACATCAAACTTTCCCACCCTGTCTCGGAAGCCGAATTATTACCAGTTATAACTGATGGCCTCCTACAAAGATATGAAAACATTATCACCTCACAGAAAATTGTGTCGTTGGCCCATTTAAACGAAGTTTGCCTCATTTTGAAATCCCACCAAGACAGGAAAAACAACAAAACCACCACGGACAATATCACTGTACCAAGCCGTCCTTCTGGATTAAAACCAGAATTTGACAACAAAAAAGTTTGCTCCTTTTGCAAAAAAGTAGGTCACCTAGCTACCACTTGTTTCAAGCAGGCCAAATTTCTGGAAGCTAAAGAACCCAGAACCTTAAAGAGACATCGCTCCAGGGATCGTTCTCCTCCACGCGACGAACTGCGTGAAATTTTCAAAAAATCAAGAAATAACATGGAAAGGTTGCAAGACCCTCACTTTGTTAAACCTCAAGTGGATTTCTCTAAACCCCCACCGAATTTTCATGCGAAAAAACCAAAAAACTAAATAATAACCTCTCAGGTATTCATTCTGTACCAAGGTCTAAGGAATGGACTGATTGGTTATCACACATTAAATATTTTAACCAGACCTTAAATGTTTCTTCGGTTTGTTGCAAACAAGCTAAAGATGGAAGACCTTATGCCCTTTTCTCCGTTAACAATGTCCCCTTCTCTGGACTACTGGATAGTGGTGCATCTGTTAGTTGCCTTGGCAACAATGCCCACCTGCCTTTTGTTAACAACGGTTTTAAAGTTTTTTCCAAACCTACACTCGTGACAACTGCGGACAATGCTCCCCAGACAGTCATCGGTACTCTGTCATTACCAATTAAATGTAACAATAACACAGTTACAATTAACTTTCTAATAGTACCCTCTATATCCCAGAATTTCATCCTTGGCGTTGACTTCTGGAAGGCTTTTGACGTTGCTCCACAAGTATTTAATACTCTTGGCCAAAAACCTCCGGTCGCTCAAGTTGGTGAGATTCGTACAATAATACCTCACGAAAACCTAAGCACTGACCAGGCTCTCCAATTAAAAGAAATGATCAATAAATTTGAATCAATATCTTTCGAAAAATGCGGACTGGGTTTAACTAATTTGGTAAAACACCACATTAAAACCAACGGCCCACCAATCAAGCAACGCTACTACAATTTAGCCCCCCAAAAATTGAAACTTTTAGAAAATGAACTTGATGAAATGTTGAAAATGGGAGTGGTAGTTCCCAGCAGAAGTGCTTGGACCAACCCAACCCTCTTGGTTTCCAAAAAAGACGGCTCTGCACGCTTTTGCCTCGACAGCAGACGTTTAAACTCTTGCACTGAAGCCGACGCGTACCCGCTGCCTTTCGTTCACGCAACTTAAGACAAATTACGCAACGCCAAATTCATTTCTTCCATTGATCTAAGCAAAGCTTTCTGGCAAATACCTTTAGATGCGGAATCCTGCGAAAAAACTGCTTTTGTTGTACCTGGTAGGGGAATGTTCCACTTTAAAAGGCTACCTTTTGGTCTAAAAAATAGCCCCGCCGAACTACAGAGGCTGATGGACAAACTATTCGGCCCTGAAGTTGACAACAACCTATTCTGCTACCTTGATGATCTCATCATCGTTAGTGACACCTTCGAAAAACACCTGTTAATGCTGGAAAAAGTTTTTCAACAACTTAAATTTGCTGGTTTAACCATCAATTTAAAGAAGTCTGAATTTTGTAAGTCTCGCCTGCGTTATTTGGGATTCATTGTCGACGAAAAAGGTCTGAGAACAGATCCTACTAAGGTGGAAGCAATGGCAAATTTCCCCCGACCCAAAAACGCGAAAGAAGTCAAAGGTTTCCTTGGACTTACAGGTTACTATAGGAGATTCATTAAAGACTTTTCCACTATTTCGGCCCCATTAAACAAAATTACTGGTATCCGTAAAGGTATCAGCAACTTTCGTTGGTCTACTGAAGCCGAAGAAGCTTTTACGACTTTAAAAAATGCTCTTCAAACAGCCCCTGTCCTAAATTGTCCTAATTTTGAACTACCTTTTACCCTCCATACGGATGCTTCTAACGTAGGGATCGGTGGAGTCCTAACTCAGGAATTCCCCGATGGCGAACACCCTGTAGCCTATTTTTCCCGCACCTTGAATAAACACGAGAAAAATTACGGAATCACCGAAAAAGAGTTACTGGCAGTATTGGATTCTGTTCACCATTTTCGCGGTTACATAGACGGTAGCAAATTTACTGTAGTCACAGACCATAGTAGTTTGAAATGGTTGATCTCTCTAAGTAATCCCTCCGGCAGACTCGCTCGCTGGGCTTCTCGTTTGTCCCAATACACTTTCGATGTCATCCACCGTAAAGGTGCGGACAATATTGTCCCAGATGCCCTGTCAAGAATTGAACTTGCCACATTAAACATCGATACAATTGCCTCTACCCCATCCACAAAAGATGAATGGTATCTTAAAATCTATGAAGGGTGCAAAAACAATCAACAAAAGTTTCCCAATTTTATTATAAAAGAAGGACAACTATATCGCAATTGTAAGGCCCCACTGTCCATCCTTGAAGATTACTCTTGGAAACTCGTTGTGCCCCTCGAAAAGAGAAAACAAGTAATCACCAACAATCATAGTGCCCCCGACTCTATACACCCAGGAACCTTCAAGACGTATAAAAAGATTTCCTTGAAGTATTACTGGCCTGGTCTTTTCAAGCAAGTTCGCAACTACATCTCCAAATGTGAAACATGTAAAGCTTACAAACACAGTACGGCACCCCCTGCCGGCCTAATGGGAAAACCCAAACGTGCTGATAGACCCCTCCAATCGTTATCTATGGACCTCGTCGGACCTCTTCCCAGAAGTTATTCTGGACACATGCATATACTCAGCGTTGTGGATATCTTTACCAAATTTTGTTGGATCTTCCCCTTAAAAAGAGCCAACGCCGCCGCCATTGTCAAACTTGTGGAAAAACACATTTTCATACCCTACGGAACACCCAAAACCGTAATAGTTGACAACGGAAAACAGTTTATAGCACAAGAATTTAAAGATTTCCTTGCTAAATACGGGATTAAAGATATTTATTATAATACCTTGTACACTCCCCAAAATAACACTGTCGAAAGGTATAACCAGACTATTAACACAGCTCTAGCCATTTTGGTTGACAAAGACCAACGTAATTGGTGTAAGAATTTAGATAAAATTCAAGCTGCCATGAATAACACTGTTAACCTAACCACTGGTTACACCCCCTTCTTTTTAAAACACGGTATGGAACAGGTGGTACATGATTCATTGCACTGGAACACGAATTTCCCCACGTCAACCACCTCCACAAGCAATCCTGCCGTTGATTACGCTCATCGTTTGGAAGAACTTACTGCCATTTATAGTGAAGTTACTGATGCCCTATTGCTGGCCCACCAAAAAAGCGCGGACAGATATAACCTACGTAGGAAACACATCACTTTTAATGTAGGCGATGTTGTCTGGAGAAGGAATAACACCCTCTCTCAAGGAGCCCTGTACTTCTCTGCCAAGCTGGCACCCCGTTTTGTCAAAGCCAAGGTTGTAAGAAAAATATCGGACTTAGTTTACTACCTGTCCGACTCCTCTGGCAAACATACTGGTAATTACCATATTAAGGACATTGTAAAGTCTGGAAGTGAGGAGACAGTTGAAACTGCCCCACCACCCCAGCAACTTTAAACTAACCCATTGTGTATTATCACAAACTATTGTAAGCTTACGAAGTCTTACCATAATTAAGCGTGTAAAGTGTCAACTACACGTCAACCTATTCGTCAAAAACGAGTTTAACCTACCTTTGTAAATAAATGTATATTAACATATTATGACCATGAAGTATTATTCCTGTAATAACGTTCTTTCCCTCACGACAATCGTTTTCTCCCTTTTTACCTTTTATTTTCTCACCTGTTCTGAAACTGATCATTTTAGAATAGAGACACGTTTTCGAGTTACAATCGCCGGGAAGTCGCGAACCCGCTTTTGCTTCTCAACTTCTACACTATGCAATGTTTATGTCATGTCACCCCATTTTCGTTTCATTTTGTTCCCTTCGTCGTGTTAGAAAGAACGACCCCACTTTTGTTTTTGTCCTTGTAAAGTAACGATTGGTAATCACTCATAAGAGTGCCATCCAAAAGAGTTCGGATTTTGTAAAATTCCAAAGTGTTAAATACCGACCCCTCTTTTTTAAAAAAAAAGAAAACCTGTCAAGTACAGCCATTAATTCTTTCTTGTCCAATTCAACGTTACCTTGAGTATGTAAAACCCAATAGTGGTCTCAAAGGCAAGAACCAAGTAGCAATTAATCACATAATTACCCTCTTTGTATGTATATAATTTTTTCAATTTTTTCCTTTCAAAAATTGATGGCGTCCTACCCAAGCTCACATTTACCAAAAATTGGATTTTGACACATCCATTTTGGGAAATTGTATTTATAAAAGAAAACCAAATGTCGGTCCTATAAAACCACATACAAATAACTGGACTCGCTTCAACTAAAAGTATGTAAAACCCATTAAGGTCTTTTATTGTATGACGAGATCTCGATTTCTTTTCTCTACTGTTACGTCACGTATGTCTCGTACCTCACGTTTCAACCCTACGGGACAGGTTAGTAAAACCTTACGGTTATCCTGATCTTCGAACGCAAATAATTATATCACAACGTAAATCAACAGGACTTTGTTCGATCATCGTTGCATAATATAAACATCCAACCTTTGTCTCACCATTTAACCAAGTGTTTGCAACCCAATTGCACGCTACAATGAACAGTATGTAAAGCCATTATGGGCCTGTTCCCACCCATCGCACGATGTAAGTAGAAATACCTTCTACCATCATCTTGCACCTTGTAACACATGAAGTAACATTAAAATTGTTTATCTTCTCTATTGTTCCATCGTACGCCTCTCCAGGCTACGGAGTTAGTCAATCTAACAAATCTTTGCAAACAGTATCAAATGATACTGCTAGTTTTTGTTGAATTATATTTAAATGTAAAAATTGTCACGCGATAGGAGAGATCCTTAAAAAATCCACCACTACACGAGAAGTTCGTTAAAATTACTTAATACTTATAACCCTTGTGTATAATTTGGTCGTGTGACATTAATTTGCCATGAGTACCGCCTTTGTGTATAATTTGGTCGTGTGACATTAATTTGCCATGAGTACCGCCCTTGTGTATAATTTGGTCGTGTGACATTAATTTGCCATGAGTACCGCCTTTGTGTATAATTTGGTCGTGTGACATTAATTTGCCATGAGTACCGCCCTTGTGTATAATTTGGTCGTGTGTCATTAACATGTCATGAGAACCGCTTTTGTGTATAATTGTGTACAACCCTGTACACGAGACGTGGAGACGTAATAATAATACTTACCGTGATTCGTGTGAACGACATAATATCGACATCGTCATCTCCTTTAAGGAACTGTTTTTACACTCTTTGACTTCTGTCTATAATTGAGTTATACCTTGCATATACTGCATACTTGTACACTATACGTGAAGACGTTACAATACTCACCATGAATCGTGCGAACGAAATAATATCAAACCTTTATATGTGAACTACGTAAGTATTTCACAGAAACCCCTTTGTTCAACGCCAATGCCCGTGGACTTCCTGTTTTTGCTGCTTTCCAAAAAAGAAAAGAAGCCCAGGAATATCTACTATCCCAAAAGGACTAGTTTTCAGCTTCACTGTCAATTATGGGGCATAGTGCCGCAGGAGTTAATCGATGGGCACAAAACCACTAAACTCGTCGTCTGGGAAACGAATAAGAAGAATCCCAGGTTTGTGAAATTGGAACTAGGGTCTGTCCTTTCTCACAATCATGTAGAAGTTTAAAACAACCCCTAATCTTTTGCCAAATACACGCAAAAGATTAGCCTCTTTAGTACAATGTGTATTCAAATGCTGTTTAAAATTAATCCACTTTATTAAAATGTAAAGAGTCAGGAAATCTGCTGGTTGAATATGTTTCACTCTCACATAGAGGTTGAATTGGAAATTAGTCCAGTCTCTAGCAAATTTCGTAACTCAATTCCCGTCCTTTTTCCTCCCCCTCCCTACCCCCATGCCCTCAGGCATATGTATGAAGTGGAAAATCTGTTATCGACCATATTTCGCCCTCACTTCGAGTTCGAATCGGTAATTGTTCCGGTCACCAACAGGCTTCCTACCTCACCTTTCACGTATGTTGTCATTTTTTTCTCTCCTCAACGAAACACATTCATGAATTTTGAATATGTATGATACGCACTTGGCGTATCGTCTGTCTCTTCTGACAACCTTTATTCATGAATTAGTTTCCCTGCTGTTGCCGTGACTCGTTCACGAATTTTTTGTCTTGTTCCTTGAAATCCTACGAAAATGTTACCACCTGTATGTTAACATAGGCCAAGGAAGGCCGGCTGTTTTTTCAACCAAGACAGTTTGTCATTCGGCAAACGCCAAGTCATCCTAATAAAGGATAATGTTTATGTAATCAAAACTAGTTAGGAACCTCTCTCTACCTCTCTCTCACACTCTTCGTCACTCTCTGGACAGGCAGCTAAACCTCGTTTGTTTATTTTTCTGGACACATTTTGTTTCTCTCCAAACTTTTCTTCATTGGTCCCTAGGCAGGTAAACTTCAAGAAATTTGCTTTAATAATAATTCCCCCCGGATTTAAAAAGAAGCCCAGGCGGATGTCATCTCCGGCAGCCAAGCTGAGCCTCACCTCCTAGCAGCCTGCGCTGTGGTTACAAAGGTCCCTCGACTACTACTCGCTACACACTTGTTCCATCTTGTTCCTGAAAGCACAGACCATACCACTATGTATGACGTTTGTCGCACCACTGCAAGCCGAGTTGTCCCACTATACTTTATGACACTCTGAACTACCTTTCGGACACGCTAGTCCCGGAGTTCAAATTCTTGCCCTCAATGCCAATGCCAGTTATAAAGTCTCTTGCTCTGTCATGCAGTGACACATACCAGGTCATGGGTGAAACATAATTACCCTTTGCCCCTCCAGTAAACACAAACTGCGCATCTCTAAAAAGTTATCCTGAGCTACATTATGCTCCGATAACCAACACATACGATCCGTGCCCACCATATTAACACATAGGACTCGTACTGGCATAACTACGGAACCTGGACTACTCTCTCCAATGACCACTGTAACCATAGCCGCAGCCCCGCAAACCACAACGCCCACAACGAAGCAAAGTGTTTTTCCAAGGCCTAAGTGTACTCCTGAGTGTTATCTCAATGGGTCAGATTACAGTGATAATGTAATCTTTTAGAGTCAGTGAAATCTCGTTTCCTTCGCAACTCTTCGAAACCAAAAAACCAACGCAACGCAAACTTAGCTTCCAGACCAATGAAACCCTAGAATCACACCTTAACATTCCGTCTTTTGTTTTTCAATTGTAAAATGTTGTCTATTGTTTTTTCAATTGCATAACCATGCCCTTTTGTCTTTCAATTGCATAATTTTGTCTTTTGTCTTTCAATTGCATAACCATGTCTATTGTTTTCTAAATTGCATAATTTTACTTGTTGTTTCCACACCTGCTCTCTCCCCAAAATTATTTGCTCCAAACATGCTATGTACCCTTCCTCATTTCTCCCCACAAATATTGTTACCTAGCCTATGGCATAAGCTAGTCATTATGTTTTAGCTAGGCATCTCTCTGGCCATCCAAGTCTCTCAAACTAAGGGCAACTTTTGTTTTGTCAAAAACCCCAAGGGAGGCATATAGAGGATCTTTTAACCCTGATGCTCCATTGCCACGTCGCCTTTTTTACGAGCGCGGGGGGAGGTGTCATATAACAGATTTTAGGCGCGAAGATCCTACAGTTGCTAGCCTGAGTAGCGGGAACTATCAGGTTGGTTGCTGGGCCAAACGGAGTTGAAAACGCACAAAAGATCCGCTAGAGTTCCCCCACCCCCCGGCAACCCAGCGCCTCGCCCCCACTTACGCCCGACCTCTGACCTAGCTGGACGTGTGCGCGTTCCGGTGTCCGCGTTCCCAATTTTGCACCGCACGGTCGAAAAGCAATAATGTACGAGAATGGCGCGCTTTGAACATCGACAGGCTGGCACCGCTTGTTTGAAACACGGCGCTCAGCCCTACAATCAACAGGATGCCCCGAGGACTCCCATGTCCCGACCATGCCACGCTGTGAGTTTCTTACGCTTTCTATTACCCCTTGAATGTGTCCGCTAATAACCTAAATTCGTCCACGCTGCCTGTCGGTCTAGAGAGAGAGCTGTTAATTACTTCCCAGAGAGAGATTAGGGAACCCTTTGATGATAATTCCAGTTAGGATGTAACAACCTGTATTCTATTGTTATTCACCCATGTAATGTCCATTTTGCCGCTCAAATACAATGTTGATTCATAAAAAACCTAACCTCTTTCATTTGGGGATAGCAGTCGTATGGGAGTGTTTTGTGTAGACGGTGGGATATGGATTCTTGAGCCTCGCGCTGACCCCGAACCCTGACTATGAGAGAGACGTCTCATGCCTCGCTCTGAGCTGGCCGAGGGAAAGTCAGGGCCCCCCAGGTCCTACGCGCGACAACACTAATCGTTTTCTTTTAGTATATTGTTGTTTCATTTTGGTTTTACTTTCTCTCTCCCGCTGTATGTATATATAAAGACACATTTTGTATTATTGATTAGTTTAATTTTGTACTCTGACGATGCTCGAGTGAAGCGAAACCGGTCGGTCTTAAAATTAATAAAAATTCGTGGTTTTAAACAAAAAATATTGTTTTATTTCATTAAAATGTTAAACCACAAAGTGTTCGTAATTCTGTTAAAAACGGGATGGGTGGCCCTTAATGAATAAATTTATCAGATTCATGTTAAACTTTTTGCAAAAAAATGAAATTATTGACGCGTCTTTGGAACACGTGTTCATAAAATCGTTATATTTTCGCATTCCGTCATTACAATACGGGTAACGCAAATTTTGGTAGGAAACGGCCTGCTTTCCCGTTTTTAATACGATTTTAATAAAACAGCAATACTCTTTTTTCTCGGTGCAGAACAAATTTAACATTCTAAACATGTTCGGGCGTCATCTCTTTCGAACGAGTCATAGTTGGTAACGCACTGTCAGTAGGTTGCAAATGGCGGATACCCACGAGCAGCGCGTATGCTACGCACACAAAACTCGAGTCGCTTCTAAGTACATCCGTGTACAAATGGCCTAAGCAGTTAGTTTGTAGTATACTACGTATGTATAGTTGTTAGTTGATAACAAAGGACGTGAAATTCTATACAATTTCGGACTGTTATTTCGCAAATACTTTCGCCGCGTACACCGCATCGCACCTATTTAAAACGATGTTTGCACTATTCATTAATTCAATAACATAATTAAAAATAAGACCGCTATGCAAGTAATGTAGTTATTTTGTGATAATCTACCACAAGATATCTTATTTTAGATAAACAGCGCTATAGAAGTGTTATATTATTGCACACTTTTTTTATATATTTGAGAAGTCACAGATTTGATAGATGTTATTTTTAATCGAAATTGTTTTGAAGAAAGTAGCCAGTTCATAATTCTCACAAAAATAAGATGTCATTTGACGGATAAAAGTAAATTCTATATTGAACTAAATCCATCCAAACCATTTTCATACAAAAATTCAAGGTAATTAATCCCTGGTCAACTTTAAACGTATCATTATTTTTTTAATGATAAACTAATGTTTATAAAACAAGGTTTTATGCATAACGCAAAGAATAACAAATTATTATAAGCAATAATTAGTCTCCTGAAATATCCATACAAATTGAAAATATCTCCCGAGTAAAAATAAATGCCGCCGTAATAAAGTTGGTTATTTACAGGTGGGAAAAAATATAATACGCAGTAATTGTTGATTGAAGTACTAGTACATATTGAATGATTTGGCGTGTTGGAAATAAGCCGACGTAACTTAGTGGTTCAGAGCATCTGACCGGACATCAGAAGGTGCGGGTTCAATTCCCATGGGCGGCATTTATTTTTACTCGGGAGAAATTTGCAATTTTTATTGATATTTCAGTTGACTAATTATTGTGTATAATAATTTGTTGAACCTATCAATTCTAAAAAACATTAAATTTTTATTCAAGTCACAAAATGGAAGACAACAAAAATGTTTTTTTCATACTATATTACGTACTTAATATAATTAACCAGGCTCAATGAAAATTTATTTTTTATCTCAAAATTCACGATGGAAACTGTCCATTCACTCGCGTTAATTTAGGAATAACGAAAATAATTTCGTAAGGATTCTCGTTATTTAATAAGTTATTTCTAAAAGATACTGCCTATAACGATTTTGAATCTCTCTCCGGAGGGTATTATTTTGAGAGAGACAGAGGAGATAAGAAAATATCCCTAAGATATTAAACAAGGAAAAAACCATCTGGCGGGCATAATGGGGATAATTTAATTTTTGCGTGCCATTTAACT
Organism: Hesperophylax magnus; assembly: GCA_026573805.1. Lineage (NCBI taxonomy): Eukaryota > Metazoa > Arthropoda > Insecta > Trichoptera > Limnephilidae > Hesperophylax > Hesperophylax magnus. The sequence continues at coordinate 2,700,064 of JAIUSX010000104.1, forward strand.
AAATGCTATCGCAAAGGGAAATTCCCGTCGCGCCTACACCCCTCCAGCCCTCCCGCCCTATGGTCGTTTTACACGACGCTTTTTTTCATGCCGATGCCAAAGAATCCAAGCTTTACTCTTTACACGAACATTATTTTCATACTGAATATTGAATGCAGATGGTTTCCATTATAGAATAATATATATATTGTGACGGTACAAAATCGTTTAAAAATCACTTTGAAGATAATTATAGCTCACATTAAAGGATCTATCATTTGCCTTTGATGCTGCCTTAAAAAAAAACGTCAAAAAAAGATGCGGAATTCACAATACATTTATAAACAATATTTTTAACATTAACTATACAAAGGACGCCCTGATGATAAAAAAAAACTCGGAGCTTATGTTGGGGATGCTGCGTGGAGGGTCTTCTTAGGGATAGGCAGGATGAATATGGGAGAGCTAAGAAACTGAGGGTCTCTGTCTCGAGGAGTGGCGGACGTATGAATCCATCCCTCCCAGTGCGATACAAGGGTAAAAAAATCCTCAGAGCCTATTTTGGGGATGCTTTGTGGAGGGTCTTTTTAGGGAAAGGAATGAGAGGAAGTTCTTAGGCCCTTGAGGCGATTTTTTATAAAATATACAAATCATCCAAATATTATTATTATTCTGGAAAGGAAAAATCTATGTACGTGTCCAGAAGTAAAGGACATTTCGATCCATCCTCCCCCTGCGGTGCAAATGAGTCCGGCTGGAGAGGTCAACAGGTATCCCTCAACCGCTTCCGATCTGACCCGCCTCGCAGCAGGAAGGCGAACGAATTAGCAACCAAGACCTGGACAAACCTCAGCCCATGAACCCGGACACCATGCCGTCACCAAAAATATCGAACCACTATGGTGAACCCGCTTCCCAAAATAAAATAGACTTTTTATTATTTTTTTAAATTAATATGAAATATTTCCATATTTATTTATTTATTTATTTACACATATACGGCACAACACGTGCCATTAACATAATTGACATACTTATAATAGTACAACAACATGAAGAATAACAGTATAAAAGTTAGTAAAATTTAAGAAAATATGATATGAATATGATATGATATGATAAAATATGATATGAATATGATATGATATATAATATGATATGAATATGATATGATATGAATATGATATGATATGATATGAATATATGATATATAGTTACGTAAAACAATGACAGTCGATATTTGTTAAAGATATCCGTCAACTTAAACTGTACAAAAATTGCTGTTAAAAAATAACACATTCCTTTTTATCCCAAATCTATATGAAAAGACAGCCCATATGGAAATTGGACAAAATAAAGCGTCGTGTAAAACGCCCATGACATGGCCTACGCGCCTGAGGCGTCGCGACTGGGAATTAAAGAAGGCTTCTTGGGTTGCATAAAGCGAGGGTACGCATCGCATAGCTTGGCAGTCAGCACTTAGCACCACTCGAGTAGACGCCGTACAGAAGCTAAAATATCAGATACAAAATAAATGGAAAATTATTCATAATTGCCTCGATGCAGTGTAGTTTTTGGCATTGGTGTTTGACATACAAAATTTTGTGATATACAAAATTATATTATACGGTGTAATGAATAAGTGGGTAAATTTAAGTAATGAATATGTGAAATACCGCAAAAGAGTCCCAACTGCTCCCAACCTTCTGGAGCCTGAGTGGCTGTGGCATCACCGATTGGTGTATGTTGTAAGCCTGAAGATACTGGGGAGGGGAAGGAAGTACCTGATTGTTTAGATAGATAAAATTTACCAGCTCGCTGCCTTCAGATTGCCAGTAGAGGCAGTCGAATATGATAATGAAATGAAAATTGTTGATAATGAAAAGAGAAAAATACTCGTATTGAGGAATTTCACAAACTAACAAACACCGTTGGAAATTTCGAAAAGATTATTCAATATTATTTTTTTATAATTTGTTTTATTGTATTCTATATATTTAAAATAATATATAGAATACTTTCGGCACGTTCCAGAGTGAATGATACTCTCAGTATCGCCCTGGTGTAAGAACACCATTCCGAATTGAAACGTTGCTTAAAGTGTCTTTTGCCGTGTTTGGTGACCAGATTAGAATAGCTTGGTACTTTCCGCCTGCACAACATGCCTAAAAATGGGAATGCCATAGTCTCACTGACTCCCAACGGCTGAGAGCAGTTGGGACTCTTGTGCGATATTCATATTAAATAATATTTACCTACTTATTTTCCAGAAGTAAATCAAACAATGTTGCTGTTAAGTTTTGCAATCATTTTAGTTTTTATTGTTGAGACAGCTGTTTTGGCATTTAAGGCCATTATCAAGCGGGGTTAATATCACCTTGAGACGTCTTGTTAGTGGCTTGCAAGACAGGATCAAGGTTTGATGGAGTTCACGACTTAAGTCATATCAATACGAAATACAACTTGTGTAATTACTGGCAAAAATCATTTAGGCTTACACCTTAAATTTTATATTATCGTCCATACTGCACATATATAATTTATCAACACATCAACGGAAATATGTATTTAACTGCGTTAATTCATTTGTTTACTTATTATCTCATTATCAGATTCGTTATCAACCCTCCAATTTCTAGAAAACCTCTACCCCACCAGTCTCCCCTAGAGATAAGATTCATATTATTTATCAGCCGATCCAACTGAGCCTTTCTAAAGGTGTTAACTCGAATCTTCGCAAAGGGATGAAATCAAATAACTTCGTTGAGCGCAAAAGCCATTACTTAAAAGCTCAGCTTTTAGCTAAGGGATTTTTCTTTGAAACCAAAACTTGTGTACAAGGATTAGTTTTGCGTTATAACCGTTAGTAGTCACGCGAGACCACAATAAAAATCTTATCTGACTAACTAACTAACTGTATCTTAAAGTTAATGCTTACTAAAGGGGATGCAAAGCCGTGGGTTTTTTATTGATTTTATTATAGAGAGCACCATCGTAGACAGTTATTAATAAGGCAATATAAAACACAAGCCTCGCAGGCTCCTAGCATATTGACTGTATATATAATTTTTAATATATTATTATGTATTTTTAATTTAAAATGTATTATTTTCTCTTAAAATGTATTATGTAGATTATATTTTCATATTATAAAATGAAGGCCTCAGCACGGGCAAGCCACCCAGTGAGGCCTACATTACTGGAAAATTTAAAATGTAAAAATATTGTACCAAATAAAATAAATAAATATAAATAAAATAAAAAAAATTGTGAGCTAAAAAAAACACACCACAAAAATGTATTATAAACATTATTGTCACAATATAATACAAAATTTAACAGCATTGACATTTTTAGTAATAACCTAAAGAAATATCGATATCAAGTAATGCGTACGACCGATTATAAATATGAGAGTATGTATCGGGAACATCTCCTATCCTCTTCCTATATTCCTCTTCCTCTCCCCTTCCTATACCCCAAAATTATTTTAAGATATTAAAACTTCATTTCCAATGATAAAGATATTAAAACTTCATTTCAAAAAAAACATACCTACCCATTCATCCAGTGTGACGTATTTTTATGTCTACATAATTTTATTAATAATCACCAAACAAACCATTAGTGAACTGAGTTTAAAGTGCCCAATTCTTCTAAATTGTAGACCGCGCGTCAAACCAGTGAATTTTTATCGCGTGAAGTGGCTTGTTTTAGTGCTTTTTTACCTACATTTCTAAACTACCTCGAAGTGTCAAACTGCCCTGAAGTGTTATCTCTACCGATTGGAAAAAATCATCGGTTATGACGCTATAGTGATTAACGATTACTATCTTAAAATATTATTAGCCATTAAAAATCACTTTTTACGTAAAGGCTGTGTCAAACAATATTATAATGAATACAAAGTGCATTATTTGTGAAAAAGACATTGACACTCCATCGGACTTCATAAGCTGTAGTGTCTGTGAAAAAAGCTACCACCTTGGCTGTGCTGACATTACTGAAACGACACGCCGTAGTGCAAGGAGTTTGCAGTGGAAATGCAAAAAATGTATTAAAAATAATAAAAATATCAAATCAAAGCAGGCGAATAATGAAATATCATTGAACAACGAAAAAGAACCGCCATCTATCGCCATACAAGCAAAACAGTTTTCTCAAGCGCCAAAACCTGAACTCGCAATTCAAACAAACACAGAAAGCTTACCAACCTCAAATATAGATGGAGCTAATGGTCCATTAACCTCGCAACTATTTTTAAATGAACTCACTGAATTCAAATCAACCATAATGAAATTCGTGGAAGACAAATTTGATTCATATGTAAATAAATATGAAGCTCTCATGTCACAAAATATCGAATTAATAAAAACTATCCAATTTATGGCAGATCAACAAGAAGACTTAAAAAAACGGATAAATACTATCGAAAAAGCACAAGAAATAGTAAATGATGAATTAACTGCACAAAAAAATCATAATAATATACTACTCAATACTATTTCTAAGCAAGAGGAAAAAATTGATAAATTGGAGTATTTAAGCCAAATCTGTAACATCGAGATAAGAGGTGTCCCGGAGTCAAACATTGAAAATAATGCAGAAGTTCTCAAAAAAATCTGTAATATCATCAACTACGAAAATAGCAACGTGCATTCTGTAATTACAAAAATAAACAGGATTGGACCGAAGTTCTCCGACAAAAATCCAAGATCTATCGTGGCGACATTCAATACCATAACATCGCGGGACGAGTTCCTATCCAAATTCAAATCTTACAAGAAATCCACTACTAATGTGACAAACCAAATAAATACAAGGGACCTAGGATTATCGCAAACCGCCAATCACATTTATATATCCGACCAATTAACTCAAAAAGGAAAATTTTTGCTATCACAAACAAAAAAATTTGCTAGAGACCATAATTATAAACATGCTTGGTCCAGAGGAGGGCGCATTCTTTTGAGGAAATCTGATACATCCAAGACAATTCCAATAAATAATATTGCTGATTTGGACCGTGAAAAACGTCAATTACTGTGACTAATGATACAAATTACTGTGCTGCTATACCACTCCACTATATTAGACATTATTGTTTGTTTTATAATATGTTTTTATCCGTTATTCAATAATAGTCAATATGTATTCTCACTTTCCCTATTGGCTACTTTCGACAAGAAAAAACATACTCAATATAATGTACTCGCTCTCTACCTAATATTACTTTTATCTAGATCGAAAGTTTTTTATTTTCGTTTTATGAGTCATAACACCGCCATGATATTGTACACGAGATTTAAATTATTCTTATATTATCTATTAAGTATATACATTAATGTTTGCTTTATAATATGCTTTTATCCAATATTTTATAACACTACATATGTTTTCATACTTTCCCTGTTAGCTACTTTCAAAAAGAAAACACATATTCAATATAATGTACTCGCTCTCTACCTAATATTATTATTAACTAGATCGACTGTTTTTTATTTTTGTTTTATAAGTCATAACACCACCACGATATTGTACACGAGATTTAAATTATTCTTCTATAATCTATCAAGTATATACATTGATGTTTGTTTTATAATATGCTTTTATTCACTATTTTATAACACTATATATGTATTCTTACTTTCACTATTAGCTACATTCGACAAGAAAACATATACTCAAAATAATGTACTCTCTCTCTACTTATCATTATTATTATTATCTAGATCGACTGTTTTTTACTTTTGTTTTATGAGTCATAACACCACCATGATATTGTACACGAGATATAAATTATTCTCCTCTCATCTATCAACTATTTACAGTAATGTTTACTTTATAATATGCTTTTATCCGTTATTTTATAACACTCAATATGTATTCTTACTTTCCTTATTGGCTACTTTCGACTTATTAACTTTCGACAAGATAACACAAACTCAAAATAATGTACTCTCTCTCTACTTATCATTATTAATATTATTTAGATCGACTGTTTCTGCTTTTTGTTCTATGAGTCTTACCACCACCATGATATTGTACACTAGATATAATTTATTCTTCTCTCATCTCTCAAGTATTTACACTAATGTTTGTTTTATAATATGCTCAAACTCCCGCCATGCAAGTATAAATACAGGCCTAATACTCAGTGATCTTATGACAGCACCTCCTAATAAATCTAAATTAAAATGATCTTAAACGCTTACTCGGAGTTAGATAATATTGGGGACCCAAATACTGAAATTATCCTAGAAGGTACTGATGAACTCAAAGAATTTAACTGGAGAAATAATAAATTTAATATTGTACATCAGAATATCCGCACAATGGAAAATCTTGACGATTTTCTTCTATTCTTAGATAATACTAAGATGACTGTGAGATTTCATATAATAATACTGTCGGAATGCAGATTGAATGATTCATATCTCGCAAAACAAATTACAGGTTATCATGAATACCACACAACACAACATTTGAATCAAAACAGTGGAGTGGTAGCCTACATTAGCGATGATATTCACTCTCAAGTTCAAGAAATTCATATCAGTCAATCAAACTGTCTAAAAATAGTAATTAATGGACATCTATGTATTTTAGCCATTTACAGATCACCATCATTCACTGACATTCAGGAATTTCTGGATAATCTCGTATCTGAACTTAAAAAATGTAGTGATTTCAAACAACAAATAGTAATGGGGGATATAAACATCAACACCTACGGAAATATACACAGACAATGTCACGATTACCTATGCGCCATGGCAGAAAACAACTTCGCATTAAATATTAAAGCTCCTACCAGGATTCAAGGTAATAGCAGGTCATGTTTAGACCACATAAATACCAGAAATATTACGGACTCCACCGCATTTATTATCCACAATACAATAACCGATCACTACACAACCGCAATAAGCATTCCGGACACATCCCATAAAAACCAAGTAAAAACTAACCACTGTATATCAACTATCTGTTATGAGGGACTAATTAAAGATCTGAATGGTGAAACATGGCAAGATTTGTGTGAAGTGACTGAAGTTAACAGTGCATTCAATTTATTTATTAGCAAAATCGACAAGTACATAACTAAAAATTCAACAAATAATCTCACTGCACATAAAAAAAAAACAACTTACTCCTTGGATCAGCAGGGGTATTGTAAAAGCCATACACAAAAGAAATCACTTACACAGACTGGCGACAAAAGACCCACAGGATACTCTCAAACAACAGATTTACCGTAGGTACCGTAACATTTGTAAAAATGTTATGCGTAACGCTAAAGAACGGTACTATAAGCAACAACTCGACCGAGATACATCTAGCAAAAATATGTGGAAAATCGTTAAACAAATTACATACACTAAACATAAAACTGAACTCAATATTAACGAATTAGAAATTGGGAATACATCCATCATTGATTCGGACATAATTGCGTGCCACACAAACCAATACTTTACGATGGTTGGGTCTAAGCTTGCAGAAAACATCTTAAGTGTCACCAAGGAAACCGAAGACTCACTGGCATTGTCAATAGAATCAAAACAAAATCCTTTTTCATTTAAACTCACACCTACGACAAACGAAGAGGTTTTAAAAATCATTGACAGTCTTAACACTACACACTCTAAAGGTCCTGACAATCTAAACACATTTATACTTAAAATCATTAAACACAATGTAGCAACGCCTCTATCAAACATTATCAATAAAAGCTTTTCCTCTGGGATTTTCCCCGATCATCTTAAAAAATCTATAGTAGTACCAATCCACAAAAGTGGACCCAAAAACCAAGTTAACAATTATAGACCAATATCTCTGTTGAGCGCTATCTCAAAAATTATTGAAAAAATCTTTAAAAATAGATTAAGTAATTACATAGAGAACAGAAAACTTTTAAGCAAAAATCAGTTCGGCTTTCGATCAGGGAGAGGTACGGACGACGCCATAGCACAACTCACAGAACATATTTCTAATAATATAGATCGTGGAAAGAAAAACATCGCAATATTCTTAGACCTAGCCAAAGCTTTTGACACAATTTCTCACAAAATACTCCTCAAAAGACTACAAAATATTGGAATTGTAGGTATGCCATACGAATGGCTAAAGAGTTACCTAGCAGGTAGAAGCCAGCAACTCAAAACTGGTAAAACTTTGAGTAACTCACTAGGCACTAACTTTGGTGTACCACAAGGAAGCACATTGGGACCCCTTCTATTTATAATCTATATCAATGAGTTGTGCGAGCTACCAATCGATGGTAAAATTATTACATTCGCAGACGATACGGTAGCTATCTTTGAAGGAGATGACTGGACTGACACACACAAACTTGCTGAAAGTGGAATTAATATGATAAAACAATGGCTCAACAAAAATCTACTAACACTGAACACTTCTAAAACCAAATACATGAGATTCAGCTCAACCATAAAGGGACAACCTAGTACAACACACACAATAAAAACACATAATCATGACTGTAACTCCTATAATACTGAACCTCACTGCAATTGTGAAGATCTTGAATGTGTGAAAAACATCAAGTACCTAGGTGTTATAATAGACAATCATCTTAAGTGGAATTATCACATTGACTTTACAACTAGGGTAAGAAAACTTACTCACATTTTCTTTGCAGTGCGAAACATAATTAGACAAGTAGATCTTAGAAAAATATATTTTGGACTGTGCAACCCCCTCTTAATGTATGGTTGCATTGGCTGGGGAGCATCAGGAAGATCAATTCTAGATCCGCTTATGAAGGCCCAGAAATCAATAATTAAAGTCATAATGCGCAAACCATATAGGTTCTCTAGCGATGAGCTCTTTAAACAATTTAATGTACTTGATGTCCGTCAAAACTATATAAAAAAGGTTATTATCCATGTACATAAAAATCTAGACAATATTAATAAAATTGACCATAAACACATCACAAGAAGCCACACCAGAAATGACCTTATGATCCCAACGAGCAATACGGCAAAGTACCAAAAGACACACACATACTTGGGACCTAAATTGTACAACAAAATCCCCCCTGAATTAAACATTAAAACTTGTAATATTTCATACATAGGCCCAATAATAACTAAATGGTTGATTGGACTGGGCAGAGGAGAATCTGAAAAAATGTTAAAAAACGTCACGTAATAAATAGACATAGACTAATCACACACTATATATATCTTCCATTATTCTAATTATTGTTCATACACAATGGAAACATACACAACAGCTCAAGTTCGACTCTATCATAAGATTGTAACGATTAAACATCACAAATTAAAACATTAATGAGATATATTATAGACATAGACAAATCACACACTTACTTTCATATATTTTTTGGTTTCTTGGAACGGCAATTTGCCTAGTTAGGAATCAATAATTTCGACCTGATAAGGTACAATAATCAATAATCACAAAATATTTTAATTATATCTTGTATCATATTGTACTGTGTGTAAATTTAAATGAATAAATAAAATAAATAAATAAATAAATGAACTTTAGCATTAGAAACTTCTGTGGCTTGACTACAGTTCACTTTTATATTTATCATTGTATATTATGTAAAAGCTGTTTGTTTTTGGCAAATAAATAAATTTTAAATAGTTAATCAGATGATTTTTGATGTATGAAACCATAAAATTTTATTTGTGGCGAACATTTTACAAAAAAATTGTTTCACAAATTTATAATTATGTTGGAAGTGGGTACCTACCAATTTTTAATACTTAAACCTTTTTTCGTACAAGAGCAACGATTTTTTTAATCCTTATTTCTTGTAATAGCTTAATACTTTTAACAAGATACAAAATTCCGAGCAATTAGATTTACCAGCCCTAAAAATAATTTCATTTTCCAAAGTCTTGTAAAATATTGTGAAGTTTTTCTCGGAGATTCTATTTCGGAAACAACCAAGGGGTTTATTCTTACACGCCCTTAAACGGCAAAACTTTAATTTCTTTCTTCGGATACTTTACCAATAAAACCTACTTTGTTACGACGTTAACGAGAAAAAGTATTACCTTAATGTTTCAACATTGTTTTTGTCTCGCTGTAATACTATACAGCATTTTGGCGTATTTTCATCATGTGTGAACAAAGTTTTAAAGTGTTATTGATAATTATGTTAGATTTTATTGTTTTATGGGAATAGTAGCTGAATAATTTTACTGTTCCCACCTAAAGTTTTTGAATTTAATCCGCATTAAATATTTACATGTGAAAAAAGGAAGCCGATATTATAATAGTATACCATTGTTTCAATATTATTAATAACCAAAATACTTTTTACTAACAGCCACCTCCTTCATTTGTTTTCTCATTAATACCTAATTAGTAACCCCTTCCTTTTAATCATCTCCTTCCACTTATTTTTACATAAGTGTTTAGTCTATGTCTGTATTTGCATTTCATTTGAATTATTAGTATATTTTGTATCTTGCGGAATGCACCCTTTATTGGCTCGGATACGTGTTGATATAACATATCATTAAAAACAGCGATTAAAACTAAAATTATAATTATTTAATAAAAAATATCGCCACAACGGACTTTTTACAAATATTATTGAAGAAATATATTTTTTAATGTTTCTATGAATACAAACAAGTATAAAATAAAATTTTCTCTTGTTTACAACTCGAAATAACTGTGCAATATAACAGTTCAACGGAATATAAACAACAAAGAGTTTTTCATTAAGTTTGTCCGTTGCTATAACTATCTCAATATTGGACTATGGAGACACATATTGTTGTCCCTTTTTATTAAAAAAAAAACAACAAAAAAAAGTGCAACCTGCAAAAAGCTTTCTTGTTGGAATCGGATACTAAATATCTCGATCAGTTTGATGAATTTGAAGGTTTCCGCTGATTTTTAATTGACAGAGCCTTACCCCTTGACAGCTTCCGTAGTGGAGGGGTAAGGATTTCGAATAGAAAGCATGAAGTCGTGGGTTCGAATCCCGGCGTGCTCAAGTAAATTTTATTTAACTTATTCGTGTTATTTCACAAATTATTATTTTTAAAATAATATGTAGCATATTGGCGGCACAAGTGGAAGATACTCTCAGTATCGTCCTGGTGTAAGACCACCATTACGAATTGAAACGTTGCTTGAAGTTTCTTTAGCCTTGCTTGGTAACCGGATTAGAATAGCCAGGTACTTCCTCACTTTCCTCTTATCCATCTCCTTCTCCCCGTCACTACCTCCTGCCTCACAAATATGGCATCTCCAATTGGAGATGCCATAGTCTCACTGGCTCCAGATGGTTGGGAGCAGTTGGGACCGTTGTGCAGTTTCACATTAAAATAAGAGTGTAGTGTTCCCGTGACTCTAATATATACAATACACGCCAATGATAATATTTACTTACGCTCCCTCGACATAAAACTGCTATATTTGATTGCTAACTGCATACTACTGCATAGCCAACATAACAGTTGAAATAATTTACAATGACAGGGAGACCTACGTACTTGTGTTAGAGATTATATTATTTCAGTTGAATTTTATTTGTTTTAAGTTATTTGATTTATTTTAAATTATTCATAAAACGTATATTATATCATAGGCACTTGTGGAAAAACACTGCATTCCTAGAGACATTCGGTTGAACAGCTGATCAGCTACCCTTTTGTCAATAAAATCAATGAAAAAATAAGCATGTTAACATATTTATAATTAAAGTAATCTTTAAAAAAATTTCAGTTGAAATTATCTTTTCAATATTCAAACAAATTTTTAAGGAAAGGCAATTAAATAACTTACAATTCAATATATCAGCAAGTTTTTTGAATAATATTAAAATCCCTTAATTTTATACCAAAATACCTATATTTATCCACGTAAACTTACTTTAAAAATCTTCTTTTAAATTTAAAAATTATCGAAAACATTCATGTATTTCAGCTAAAATTGCAAAATTATCTTAGATAAGAGTCCACATATCTGTTATCTTGAAATGTAATATTGATAAATCTTTCTTTTTTCTTACTTATCTTTTTGTAATTATTCACAATATATTTAAATATATATTTTTAAAAAATGTATTTATTATTAAATAATTTATCAATTTACAGTATAATAGTATTACAGAATATAATCAATGTTAACTAAAATAATTCAAAAATTAGTTTTCATTCTTTTGATTTTTAATGTTCCTCTTCTATAGAAGCTGGCGCTTGTGTCTAGAAGAGTTGTGAGCATCAATAAGAATATTTAGTCTTTGTAATTATGAATATTAAAAATTAAAATTAATTTTATGATTTTTTTATAATTGAGCTAGAATTCTGTCACCAAACACAAGAGTCTTGTCTTTTTATGGTGAAGAAAGGCTAGTTTTGTTTGTATTATAATACTGTATGACATGTAAACATAATTTTAAATATTAAAAAATAAAATATAAATAAATGTAACACCCTATTGTCAAATAAATGTAACAACCAATGGTCAAATAAATGTAACAACATAATTGTCAAATAAATGTAACAATTTATTGTCAAATAAATGTTTTAATTATTATTATGTATTTTTGCAGTGTTGCATTTTAAGTGTTCTTTCAGAAGTACGGTACTTAAATGACTATTTATGTATAATTTATAAAAGAAACTGGATTTTAGGCCTCACAAACGAATTAACAAGTTTCCTGATAAAGCATTAGTAAATTACGAATAAAATTTCATAATGTCTTTAATACGTATTTTTACGTTTTTTCATTCTACAAATATACCTGCATTTTTGATCAACGAACTCAAAGATTCTATAAGATTAGAAACAAATAAATAATAAGTTAGTGTTCAATGACAACGAGCGATAATATATTTTTATCAATATTGTAAGTAAGTACTTAGGTAGACGATGTCATATTTTTATGGATAATTTTTCTAACTATCTCCATAATACGAAATGGAACGCCCTTAATAAAAATTCGCTGTCGTTAAAAAAATATTACTTCCTTCGGTCGGAAACTATAAAAATATTTTTTACACTTTGTAGTAGTGGATTATAAACTATTCGTACAAGGGGAAAAGTCGATAAAATTTATTGCAGGGAGCTTTTTCCCATCAAATACTCGTATTTCCATAAAAAAATTGAAATGTATCATTCAGCGTTTTCAGAGACATTTCAAAACGATTGGAATACCTTCGGAATAATACTGTTGAGCTAAAATGTCATGGCTTCCGCTAAAAAAGGACCCCTAAACAAAATGCAAGACTCTCAACTCCACGAAGTCAGTAGGACTACGATATTCCCGATTGGGATTTATTGTGTGGATGAGAGGTTACTAACTGCATAATGAATTAATGTTTTTATTCATGTACTTTGCCCTGGTAACATAAAATAGGTTGTAACTTAAGTTCTTTCAATTTAGTAGTTTTTATTTTTGGAATAATACTGGGATATTTTTACTGATCTTACTGAGTAGAATTGTACTGCTTCTTCATCTGTACTGTAACACCCTCCCCTCCAGGGGAGGGGGGGGGGGGTGAAACAGTCCCTTGTCTCTGCCTGGCACAGGTTATGCCCTTCGCCCTCGATCTCCAGTTATCTTGGGATCCTGCTAGCTGGGGTGAGTTGCTTGGTCCCTAGGTTTTTCAGAAATCATTTTTCCAATATTCCACCATCTTCACAGGGATCACGTCTGGCCACTGTGCTGCCGGGGATGGTGTGAAGGGTTTGAAGGCTTTTTCTTCTTTATAAATATTGTCTCTCCACTTGCTTCAAGAACAATAACAAACTGCCTTGGATGAGAGCACTTAAAATGGTTTGGGAAAGTGGTGGGTGACCTCGATCGTTGTCAGGCTGAATGGACAGTAGAGAGGAATGGGATGGAGATGAGGATGGTGACGAGCGTTACTAACAGTATCAACCACACTGTTGTTCTGGAATACAAATTAATACCATATCAATTTACTTTAACATCGTTAAGCCATTCACAATGTAACCATATTGTTAAAAAGAACCTCAGTAACTCAAAAATTATGCCTTAATATGATGTCGGGATGAAATTACAAAGGCATGAATTTCATTGCAACTCTGGCGACGTATTCTCTTAATAGTGCTTTTTCACTTACTTACAGGTACTACCGTTGGTAAATAAAAACAAAAAATCACATATTTTTAACAGATATTACTATATATTACAGATAATATTAAACAAGTGTTTTGACAAAAATTCAGTACCTTAGGACAAGCATAAATTTGCTAAAAGGTTTAACTAAACTGCAAAACTTTGACCCCTGATTCCGGAGAACGACTCCCATGTGAATTATTATTTATTTACTTACCACGACAGTATAAGTTATTCAATAAATGCGTGTTGGAACATATACCCGCCTCCTAATTCCAAAATTTTCTGCATACATGTGTAACTTCGTCCATGTGTATTCTGGCAGTATATTATCGCTATCGCAACCCCTGAACTTAGCGGACTTTCATTAAAAATAAGAATTTAAAAAATATATATTATACAAACATATTTTTAGAGACGTGTACTAGACCGAGTTTGACGAGGGGGTTATCTTTCTTTCCTAGCGGAAAACAGAATTCCTGGAACTCTTTTATTGAATATATAGATACATGTAAGGAATATCATCCACTCTTTCCAAATCCTACACAATATTATAATATTCTTTTGTTGACTTAGAGGTACCATTGAAAATAGTTTAACATAAAATACGGCATGTATTTTTAATATCCATGTTTTAAATATTGCTGATAGTCCGCAACGATGGCTTGAATAATAATGCGGGAGGGAATCCTTTATTGCGGAATGAACAGTTTCAGCAACAATGTATTTAAGTCACGACTGAAATAAATATTGGCAACATGAATAAATAAATATTTTTACCACGAAAAAAAACCATAATGATTGGCTTCTTACTCCAGTTCCGAAGGAAGGAAGAAAGCCACAATCTAGGCCAATCAACAAATCCAAAATAAACTAACTGTGATCGAAATGGCTAACACATTTTCTAAGAAATGCTTTCACCGTTAGACGGGTTGTTTTACAGATTTTTAACCGTGCATCAAATTTCAAGTAGCATTTGTGATATCCTTGATATTAGTGTATGAGCTCACTGATAGATGGCACAAGATTAGTGTATTAGGTTATCCATAGATGGCGTTTGCTGTCTATTATTGTAGAGACCGGGGGGATAATAAATAAGGTGGGAGTTTAAAGGTCAGGGTTGATATTATTCTAACCGTCTGCTATGTAATTAAGATAACAGAGGCTTTAAGAGGAAATAAATTGTACAGCGCCCTTGAGTTGATTTTTCACAAAAACGGCGCTCTACAAATTATCCAATTATTATTATTATTAATATTTGTAAATCTTTCACAATAAGTGTTTTCTTGAAACCGCAGTTTTATTTAATTAGAAATTTTGTGAAAAACTCTGCTAACAGAACACTATTGAAGTTTTGTTTTTAAAACACTATTAAACAATCAGCCATTGGTGAAATAATTAGAGCTCTTAAATGAAACTTTCAAAGAACTTCATTTTCAACTATGAAATTTGATGAATTGTTTAAATTCTGTGAAATAACACATCATTAGAAAAGTTGAACGACTTTATACATTTAAGTTTTTTTAGTTACGTGACAAAAAAGGATGTGAAACGGAAGTTAAATAAATAATATTTGCATGACAGAAAGAATAACGAAGATGATCAAGATGAGACTCGTCCGAACACTTGATTTTTCATTTTATACTTTTACGGTGTGAAAACTTGGACACTTGGAACCGGCGAAAGGAAGCAGATAATCTTGAAATGTGGAGCTAAATAAAATGCTCAGAATTCCATCACGGGCAGTGAATGTTTATAATTTCTTAACAGATGTTAAAGTAATGGCCAACATCGCCATTTGGAAACAATTTATCATTTTCATGGCATAAAAAAGTTTTTTACTTTCAGCAACCGATTCAGCTTTACGAAGAAATATTAAACGACTTAGCTTGTTATTGTATCCATTATTTTTGGTAGATTTTATTTCAGAAGTTTCAGAAATAATTTTATAACCTTGCATCAGTGGGTGTTAAAATTTAATCTTGGGCATATTATAGCCATATCAAGAAGAAGTCTTCTGTATTAATTGTGTCATAATTAAATTAGGATATATCAGTTTCAATTAGACGAGAAATCACATATTTTTATCAACATATTATTTTCGATTTGTATTGTAAACACTATTCAATAATCATAAAGTTATGTTGTTAATGTTGAGTACCGATTAGCCAAGAACTTCCCCACCTTCCTCTTACCCATCTCCTTTCCTTCCCCACTACCTTCAGCCTCACAACATTGAGGATGATATAGTCTCACTGGCGCCAGACGGTTGGTAGCAGTTGAGACTCTCGTGCGGTATTCACAAACGGTTTTTATAGAAAATTCTAATAAATAAAATTAGAAATAAGGGAGGGTTAAATAAAATCATATTGAAAATTATCTCAATGTTGCATAACCACAGTTTAGTAACGGCCGTTACCTCGGAAACAGCTGTCACGATAATAATAAAAAACCAAAATTTTTGCAAAACGTAATAAATAATAACAATACTAGGACTGAGCATTTCAAACACTCACTCGTACCTATATTACCTTAGTTAGTAATAGATACGCAGATGTGGCGGATATATTAAACTGTATGGGAGGTCATCAAGAAGGCTATACTAACATATCTTTTCAACAAATATTAATTTTACTTAAGTCTATTTATACTTGTACCATTGTGGATATACTTGCTTGTCCTACTTTTATGTTATTCTAAATTTGGTATTAATTTTACACTTTCTGTCGTCATTTCATGATCAAATGCCACAGTTAGTTGTTATTTAAAGCATGTTATGCAATTATTAACTAATTTATATTTATATTGTCGATATAAAAATAAATAAATAAAAACGTTAAAAAAAGGGATAACCTTATTTTTTAAGAACAACAATGTTACAGATATCCATTAATTATTTGCATTCTACATCTTTTTCAATAATAGTAGTGGCCAAATCGAAAAATGATTTAGTCTTAACGTATACATTTTTTTATTTCACTTCCAGTGTTAAAACTACCAATAACGTCTCGGTGTGATATTGGTCGTGCGCTGATAGCCCATAATCATCGAACATTACATCAATGCCCATAACAAATTACTTGTGCTAGGTCTTCGTTCCTGGAGGTCTGTTGTCTTTCCAGTATTCTTCCAGCTCGCTCCCTGGTAAAATATGCAGAAACTCCTCTCAAGCATATATGTATTTGTTGGTATATTATCTCTCTCAAAGCTCAAACTGGATTCTTTTGGTAAACGGAAATAAAACGCATCGGGCGCAAAATTATACAAGATATTTTTATTTAACTTTTTTTTAAAGCTATACCCATCGATATAATATATCATTGAATAAGAAAATACTACTTCCATTCCTAAATAAAGGATGATACAAAACAAGACGCAGAAAATAAAAAGATAACGGTCACAACTGGGAATCGAACCAAGGATCTCTTGTTTGTGATCTTTCGATTCCTGTAGTTATATTTTTTATTTATTTTCTGTGTCTTGTTCTGTTTTATCTTCTTCTTCAATGATGTAATTACATGTTTGTTGAATTTTCAAGTACTGGCAAAGAATTGGCAAGTACTTGACGCACCGGTGACCTAGTTTTTATCCGAACGAACAATTAGCAAATTGTTCAATTATAATTGTCCATTGTTAAACTAAAAATACATTACCAAAAACGAGAATAAGTCACTTTACTAAGAATTACTTAAGCTAATGTGACCTTTTGTTTTACGCAAATAGTTTCATCTTAAACAATTATTAAAATATTTAATTTAAAAAATTGCTAATTGGTAGTTTGGACCATTAGGAACTAATAAATAAAAGTAACATAAATATTTCTAATAAGCATTTACTTAGTGGCTCGTCATAATTTACAATAAAAGATATAAATTTGTTTGAGACCACTTTAATTTTAATTGCACTCTATCGGTTTCGGAAGCACCCAAGTGGTCTCAAACAAATTTAAATCTTTTATTGTAAAAATAACATGGCTGGACTATCTTTCGAATGGACGTATTTCGTGACATTATGATCATCTAAAGTTCCATTTACGAAATAAAATTATTATCTGAAAACAATTTTTTTATACCATAGAATTTTAAGTAGGTAATTTATAATGGCACTAAAGTCTAACGGAAACGGTCTTCTTTTTCCACTTTCTTCCTCCTTCTTCTGTCGTATAACCACAAATCTCTTCCATTCCAGGACTTCTTCGTTCATATTGGCTACTCTTTTAGGATGAAAGATTTAGAAAATATTCTCGAATTTATTCAGAGAGTTATATTTTCTTAAAATAATGAAAAGATAATAAATTAAATGTATCTTTGGTTTCGAAAAGGTTTTATTAACTCTTGAAAGGCCAATATGCCAATCAAACCGTCTAGTCTAGTACCAAGTGAGTCTTCCGACGACCCCATGGTTTTTCTGTGTTAAAGGCTTTTAAACTATAGAAATCCCATTACAAATCATATTACTGGGGTAATAACCATTGATAATTTCTAACATTTTACTCAGAAATCAATTAAGAAATCAGTAATTGAAATTAAAATACCTATCTACAAATAATATAAATATATCGTCTGTAAATGGCTACCCACAGTTTGATAATGCCTTCAGAGGGCGAAACAGCTGTCACGCGTAATAATAATTACACAGCAGAACTTGTTTAAAAATAAACTGTTTTTATAAACCCAATAATAATATTATTGAATTTATAAAAAATAAAAAAAATTAAAATGGAGTTCTACAAATTAAACCTAATAACAATAAATAAATGATTTGTCAAGAATTTAAGCTAATATAATGAGGATAGTAATTTCGGGTACTACCTACTCCCCCATTTGTCTGCGGGATAGTTAATAATAATTCGAAACACTTTATTTGTTTTGGTTCCATGATAACTCAACACAGTGACAATTCAACACACTTTTAAAAAGTGATATAAAGATGATTTTTTTTTTAACCTAACATAACCTAACCTACTTAACCCAGTTAATAAAGTTTTTGTTTCACCACTTTCCATGACTTTATATACATTTTTAAAGATGTGATGAATATTCATTTTGATGATTTATCCGGTCACCTTTTTTTATGAGCGCCGACCGGTTTCGGAACAAACGTTCCTCCCTTAGGGCAAACTATATACAAACTTAACATTACAAAACAATATAATAAAGTACTTGAAGTGGGGTTGTGGGCGTGACTAGGGATTAGTGAGGAGTGGTGGGAGGAATGGAACGTACGGTGAAAGGTAAGATTATTATAAAGGGATTATTATTTTTTTGGAATAACTTTAATGAGTAAAACCTCAAATTTTAATATTTAATTAATGAAGACAATATTAGCGATTTCTAAACGAAAATCTGAAACAGAAAAATCAGAAAAGGATACGGACACATCTAGGACTCGAACCCAGGACCCTTGCCTTGCCGGGGCACCGCTCTACCACTGAGCTAATGGGACCCTATCCCCTTCGGCCACTTTTAACTGTATCATACTTCGAATAAGAACTACCAACATTGTCTTCATTTTTTCACCGCACATTTTTGCTGGCAACTATATTTATGTATGATCGCAAGATTCAACCCGAACTAAATGCAATCTAGACAGCGTCTTTTTAGATAAAACAATATTTTTTTTTAAATTTTAATGTGCAACATCTATTGACTTTTCTGCAAGTCTAGGATGATTATTTATTTTTTGGGAAATCTTTATTGAGTAAAACCTCAAATTTTAATATTTAATTATTGAAGACAATATTAGCGATTTCTGGCCTTATCATCAGCTCCTTTCATGTGAAATGCCAGCCCGGATGCAGGATGAGAAGATGTCTGAAGATTTCAAATATTTAACGATGAATTCTCCAGTTTTAAAACAATTACATAACTAGTCCTCGGGGGAGAGGGTTCCCATTGCTCTTCCCATTCCGTTTCAAATATCTTTGGTGGTGGGTTCGTAGGTTTAGCAACCGCAGTGACCAAAAAATTCAGGGCTTGCAATGTGGCCAATACACAATGATAAATCTGTCAATGTTGGAAGTGCCACACACTAAAACAGTAGATATAATATATGTAAAAGAATCCACACACCTTGTTTCAAAACCTATATGCAATATAGCCTTCAATTAAATTAGCACTGATGGTCGATATGACGTTATTAAAAAATGTGATGAAGTTTGAAATACCCCAACATTAGTCTTTAACATTGCAGATCACCACCAAACTTTGCATAATAACTTGTAGAAACTACAAGAAGTTTTTAAAAACCTTCTTTACGACTTTTATCTAACGAATTCCAATGAGAATGTTCTCCGTTATTACGCGAAAAGTATTCACAATCTCACAATGATTCCTGTTTTGAACTTCGCCCAAAAAGTTATATTTCGGTTTAAAAATTGTTAAGTGTCATACCCAAAAAATACAAGTATATCTTTTAAAGGTAAAGTTTTGAGAGTTTGTAAAAAAAGGTTTATATTATCTTGTATTAGAAATAACGATTAATTTCATTGATCGGTAATGCATATACAGCTTGTCAAAATAATATAATCAAACGTAGAGGGCCCTGCAATCTTCTACATTATTTTAAATGGCAAAATTAAAATGATTGGGAGGGAAAATTATGAAACCGAAAAGCAGTTTGTTTCAAGAGAATATTTTTTTTGTCCATTTATTCTGGTGGTCTGTTTATTTAAAAAAAAAATTGTTTTAGTTATTTGTACACTTAAGTATACACATTACTAAATGTAATTTATATACACTGTATATTGCTGTTTGCTGTAAGTGTTTTTACAGTGTTTGTTGAATTATTTACGAATTAATTGTTCTGAGATTAGTGATACCTAATAATTCCTGATTCTACATACTTGTAATATTCTAAGGAATTTTATTTTTCGGTCTTGTTTATTTTTTAACGCATATAGAGGTTTACCATGCTACAAAATTGTTTTATTTTTTTAATGTGAGAGGTAAAAACTATCTGGAAGAAAACGAACTGCACATTTAACATTATAAAAAAATTAAAGTTAAAAAATATATTAAAGTCACTTATCCAGTCCAGTCAACGTGTCAAATTTAAAAGTCGAACATATTTTTGAACATTACAAAAAAAAATCGATTTTGCCGTTGTCACTAATGAAAAATGTTTATTTTTGATAAATTTGTAAATTATTTTGACATACTCACTGTTAGTGCATACACATATTTTTCTCATCGATAATCTTCATCCTCATCAAGAGAGTAGTTCTGTGACCTTTAGTTCCATCGTTTACCGCCAGGGTGCGGCGGTATTTTCGCTAACCCCAGAGTCCCCGATGTGACAAGGAATTTATTCAAATCTCGGAGGGCCAATTTCTATGCATTTTGCAGGCCCAATTGCCTTTGTTTTGAGACGTCGCGCATCGTATCTTCTACTTGGAATGTTTAATAAATCAACACACAAAAGTGTAGTTTTTTTATTCGTATACATATAGGCACAATACAAATATATATTTTTACATGAAAAGTTTACGCTCTTCTCTTGCCAAATAAAAAGATTACATGCTTTTTTGCAAATGCTTTATTTATGTTTTGGCTTTACCAAACACGTTAAATACAAAATAATTTATTAATCAGTAAAAATGTGCCTTTGAACCCATTAGTTATTATTGAGGTATGTTATTTTAGCCTTCTTGTAACTATATTTCGTGAAGTTGAACATATATAATATTTCTGCGAAAATATTTTCAACTGCATGCAATCTAGGTACAAGCGAGTATCTAAATGACTTAGTCCTGATATTGTTGTAGTAATTAAAAGAATTTTGGGTCAATTAGTTCCAGTTGTTTTAAAATGTTCTACTTGACTTCAAACTAAAGAAGAACATAATAGTTTAAATGTTCTTAAAGTCCCCTTCGTTGCGGAGAATGGAGCAAAACATTTTAGATTCCTTTATTTGTTACTGTTTTGAAGTGTGAGAGGAAATTAAATTTGATTTCGTAAATAATGCCAATATCATTAATTATTTCATTGACTTTGTAATTTAAAATTGTTAATTTTATATTGATAGTTGACAGTGAGTGGATCTCAAAGCAAATACAGAGAGATATACGAGTAGGTAGATATCTAATATTATTCAATATATTTTGAGAACATTTCGAAAACTATTTGATGACTATACTTTTACTTTATTTCTATCAATACGCATAATTTGTTATCACTCTGTTAAATAAACCTACCAAACAATATTTTTCTTGCGTTAAGGCACTCAAGATATTAACCATTATTTCGTTTCCACAGGTGTGGGCAAGGAGGTTTGACCGCCACATAATATTAAATGTGTTCGTTTCCTTGAAAAGCAGACTTAATATTTAGGAAACGAATTTAGGGTTGAGAAGAGCTTTCTTTCAAAGAAGCATAAATCTAATACCGCCCCCTAAAAGTTATACTTTTTTCTCGAATTTCAGCTTCTTTTGTTTCTGTCGGTGGTGATGGCGAAATTTTCATAATACGAGCTTATTGCCACTAGGGTGGGTGTGGAGAGAAGGGGAGAAGGGGTAAACAAGGTTGGGAAAGTGTTACAAGGGGGATCTGTGGCAGAGTAAAACAATGCGCAAAAATGTTTTGTGTCACCCGATACTGGGTACTGGGAACTGTGCACAATAAGAAACAGAAAACCCCGATACAAAAGCTGCAGAAGCGGTCGTTTTGTGACATTGCTCACTTGTACGTTTTCGGGATTTAAGGATTGTGAATGAAAATGATTTGAAAAATGCTTTCCAGCATATATTTTTTTATTGCAAAATTTCTCCTCTGGAAACCGAGAACAAAATACTTGTCACCAACTGCTATCTGTTTTATACTCAACAGAACTTTTTTTTTAAATATTCTTAATATTATTATTTTATTTTTTTTATTCTTCAACATAAGCTAAACTGCCAAACAGTTTGTCACAATATTAATTGTAACAAAAAATCACACATGTCGTAACTAGAAGCCACAAAATAGAAAGTAGATGCAGAAGAATAACATTTCAAGTTACTAAAATACAAATACATAGACAGATAGATATAACACAGTCAACAAACTCATAAGCATACACACACTCCAAGGCACACAACATACTTAACCCCTATAGTGCGACTGGCTACATTTGCAGTACAATGAAATTATGACTGCCTTGAGGTGCACTGCAGTGTGCAGGGTGTAAAGCTAAGTTTTAAATGTTTTAGATGTATTTCGTAACTGTCGATGAAAATTCCTAACTAAAAAAGATGACATTGTAGTAGTGTGTCTATTATTTTTAATAAAATGTTCAATCATATTTGGATTTAGGAAATTTACTAAATTTCATCCGTCTCATCTCGCATCGCATCGCATATTTATACAATTTTATGCAAACAATTAATGGATAGTAATGTATTTATAAACAAAATCATTACAGAAATTCTTGATTAATTAACTGTTTTTTTGCCATTTTTTTAGTTCAGTTGTGCAGGTTGATTTACTTTTTACATCCATTAGCATCTTATTAATGATACAATGCACAAGATAAGTAAATGTTCATTGGCATTAAATTCAGAGGGTAAATAAAATATTAAAAATATTCATAATTAGTCATTCGCATATCTTTTTTGGTATGCAATATAATGAATGAATTAATTATTAATATCTGGAGGTATTTATTTAACGATTAAATATCACACGGAGAAAAAAGTATTGCTTATTTATTATGAATCTTTTCAAAATATTGAAAAACCTGTTGACAACGGGATTGCAGGCTGTTAACGAATGAATTAACAGATTTCCTGAGAAATTTAGAAAAAAAGCTTTGCACGGGATTATGAATGGTTTGGAATAGAGTTTAAGGGTTGTGAAATCTAGCATACTGCGTGTAGTCTTAAAATGGAAATAATATTATTGTTAATAATTGAAAAGGATTTTTTTTGAAAGCATTTGTTTCTCTTACCCCATGGATTCATTGAGTGTTTGTACCATTTGCTTCGACGACATATATGTATACTTTACACCCCTTTCTTCGTGCATTACAATATATGCCTAATTTTACCAGAAATAAGTAATAATAATAATAATTATTAATATTTTGATCATTTGTATACCAAATTTTTTTTGAAAAATCATCTCAATGGCGCTGTACAAATATAAAATACATTTCTACAATGATCTATGTTATTACTAACTATATATGGAGATAATATGCAGGATCATACATACCTGGTAGGTCACTTGAGATTAACATTAATTAACATTTTAACTATTTTTCCAGGATTTAGAATAAATTGGATATAATTGGACTTTCTGGTATTTATTTTGATAATATATATCTATGTTCTTTAATGAGCGTGTTTAGGAAAGGAAAAAAATTATGCTGGGCGGTACTAAATTACAAGGTTTTGATCAGAATTCACTTTCCTATTGTGATTCGTCCCTCGGTATAAGACAAATTTCGAATAATGTAAATCCAATAAGAAATGTGTGATTAGGATGTATTAAAGGCTATGCAAGAATGTTACTCTCAGAAATGGTATCTTTAATTTAAGAGTATGACAGCTTATAGAGGTAAGTATAAAAAAACTACCATTACTTACCATTCGTATTTGCTATCAAATACGAATGGTAAGTAATGATATTTTACAATCATTCAATTGGGTGAATGTAACTATGTACCTACATAGATGCGATATACACCCAGAAAAATGGGTATAGCTTAATTATTATCAATCTCTTTATATCATTGGTAATCCGGTAAAAACTCGATTCACTTGATCGAGCCATGTCTTCCTTTAGCGTCCCCTTCTTCTTCCATCTATCACTTTTACGTCATACATTTTCCTTAAAGATCGTTCTTCGTTCATCACAAACGCCTCATTTTACCACAAATAATTTACTTATCTTGTGCATTGTATCTTATTAATGATACAATGCACAAGATAAGTAAATGTTCATTGGCATTAAATTCAGAGGGTAAATAAAATATTAAAAATATTCATAATTAGTCATTCGCATATCTTTTTTGGTATGCAATATAATGAATGAATTAATTATTAATATCTGGAGGTATTTATTTAACGATTAAATATCACACGGAGAAAAAAGTATTGCTTATTTATTATGAATCTTTTCAAAATATTGAAAAACCTGTTGACAACGGGATTGCAGGCTGTTAACGAATGAATTAACAGATTTCCTGAGAAATTTAGAAAAAAAGCTTTGCACGGGATTATGAATGGTTTGGAATAGAGTTTAAGGGTTGTGAAATCTAGCATACTGCGTGTAGTCTTAAAATGGAAATAATATTATTGTTAATAATTGAAAAGGATTTTTTTTGAAAGCATTTGTTTCTCTTACCCCATGGATTCATTGAGTGTTTGTACCATTTGCTTCGACGACATATATGTATACTTTACACCCCTTTCTTCGTGCATTACAATATATGCCTAATTTTACCAGAAATAAGTAATAATAATAATAATTATTAATATTTTGATCATTTGTATACCAAATTTTTTTTGAAAAATCATCTCAATGGCGCTGTACAAATATAAAATACATTTCTACAATGATCTATGTTATTACTAACTATATATGGAGATAATATGCAGGATCATACATACCTGGTAGGTCACTTGAGATTAACATTAATTAACATTTTAACTATTTTTCCAGGATTTAGAATAAATTGGATATAATTGGACTTTCTGGTATTTATTTTGATAATATATATCTATGTTCTTTAATGAGCGTGTTTAGGAAAGGAAAAAAATTATGCTGGGCGGTACTAAATTACAAGGTTTTGATCAGAATTCACTTTCCTATTGTGATTCGTCCCTCGGTATAAGACAAATTTCGAATAATGTAAATCCAATAAGAAATGTGTGATTAGGATGTATTAAAGGCTATGCAAGAATGTTACTCTCAGAAATGGTATCTTTAATTTAAGAGTATGACAGCTTATAGAGGTAAGTATAAAAAAACTACCATTACTTACCATTCGTATTTGCTATCAAATACGAATGGTAAGTAATGATATTTTACAATCATTCAATTGGGTGAATGTAACTATGTACCTACATAGATGCGATATACACCCAGAAAAATGGGTATAGCTTAATTATTATCAATCTCTTTATATCATTGGTAATCCGGTAAAAACTCGATTCACTTGATCGAGCCATGTCTTCCTTTAGCGTCCCCTTCTTCTTCCATCTATCACTTTTACGTCATACATTTTCCTTAAAGATCGTTCTTCGTTCATCACAAACGCCTCATTTTACCACAAATAATTATTAGATTCATGTCTCCCTCGCGCGTCCCCGACTGTTTGTGACCGTTAAAAACTCCTCTATATCAATATTTTTCGACTTCATATTTCCTTCTGTTGTTGAGATAATGCTTAGGTAAGTCTCGGGCGTGTCCCATTTATTCTCCCACTCACTACTTGTTGCTATTTTTACTGTTAAAAAATAGATTTTATTGATTTTAATAATTTTGACTACGTATCTCACTCCAGCGCCGAGATTGTTCGTAATAATGAAACGAAGTTACAAACAAGCAAATACACAAACAAATATCTTTACAAAATTCCAGAAATATTCATATGATATTTTATTCAAGATTTGGTAGGTTGCTAATGAAAATATATCAATTCAGACTTTAATCGAATTTTATCCCCACTTGACATTAAAAAGTATAAGTAGAAATGTTGTTCGTAAATAAAGGTTATCCTTATTTCAATATCGTTTCAAGTTCAATCCTTTAAATGGACTTAAAATAAACCTATTCGTATAATTTTGACCTTTCTCTATTTAAATTAAAATCAGAATCCACTTTTCAAATGAAATAATCAATCTTTTCGAGATTTATCCGTTCTTCACCAATGAATATGTTTATGCAAATGTTTCACATACCTTTGTTAAAGAATCATAATACCAGCCTACAAATAGACTTCAGGCTAAAAACATGTATTTCATTATGTATTCAGTTAGATATATTATTTTGCAGATTTTTATCAATACGGTACCCACACGCATGAATTGGTAATGATTTCGTACAAATAAAAGATTATTTGTATCAAAAATTCAAACCATGACATATTAATGTCAGGAATAAACATTAATATCTACCCAAACCTTACCCAGGGAGACGGTATGAATATCTCAATATGAATATTTACCATAATTGAACCAAAATAATCATTACGATTTTTGATTAAGGAAATGTGCGCATTGCTAATTTATTAAGAATCTCTTCAAATGATTGGCAATCTTGTTGAAAACGAGATAGGAGGCCTTTAACAAATTAATCGATAAGTTTCAATTGATCTCCCTCGGATGTCCTCAACGTCTTCTACCACTTCTTCTTCACTTCCACTTAATACATTCTCCTTAAACTCCTTTCTTCAGTCATTAAATACGCTTAATTTTACCTTACATAAGTATTTGTTTCTCTATGATTTCTTTAGGTGTCCCCGACTTTTTATACCTTTCACTACTGGACACCATACTGTTACTGTTAAAAAAACATTTTATCGTCTTTAATTCAACTCCGTATATAATTCCAGTGCAGAGATAATCCGATAAGCCTTTTTCGAGCGTCTCCGACTTATATATACCATTCACTACTTTTTACCACATTTTATAATAATAATTATAATTCATATAAAATTATATGATGATATAAAAGGAAAAGTAACTTAGATTTACCAAATATAATATTATATACCTAGTGAAAGATTGTTGATTTCGGACTCCAGCTGGATTTCGAGCTACGTTACGATTTTGCCAGTGGCCGGTACTTTTCGAAAAGTGCCCGTATTAACCAACCTTATTAAATACATTTTCTTCGAACCTTGGGTATAACGTTCACAAAAAAGTTAAAGAAAAAGTTGTTTCTCATTACTTATTTCGTTCAGTTTCTTTTCTGTCTGTTATGCTAACTAAATTATTTTGATTTGAAGATTTTGCGTAGAAAAGTATGCAATCTATTATTCACAAAAAAACGACTCTTACGAATCTTTTCATTTTTGCTTTTATGCATACAAATCCGCCTAAATCAACAAAAACATGTTGTGTTTAGATTGAATATATGGAGTGTGTAAACGATATTACGTACATAACAAAGCACTCATATGAATACGCAGTATATAAAGCAGTAAAATGTAAACATTAGTCTCGTATTAAAAGTGGATACATATTATTTGGATTTATTTAGTCCTACGGCCAAACAAAGGCAAAAATATCTTAGTGCTTTTGCTCTGTGTATTGGGTCGTAAACTTCAATATATTTCATGCGCATCTGTCGATTTTACGAGTCCAGCCCTTTTCCTACCTATTTCGTAATAAGGCCGTATGTTTTAGGTCTAAGAAAGGGTTTGATCTAAGATTTTGGGTTTTGCTTTGACAAAAATCGTACCTAAGTGAAAACAATTTTACGGCTTTTTGGCTTAGATTTATATCTTACATGGCACGTTTGCGGTCTGAACTTATACTACACATTCGCGAAAATGCTGACAAAACATGCAATTTTCTCAAATTTGACCTTTTCTAGCAATTTACAAATATAACATCAAGTCAGAAATTCTATTCAGTATTTATTATATATTTATTGAACACCCGTAGGGCTTTTACACACCTAATAAATACATATAGAAAATTAACAAACATTTTTCAGAAATTACATATTAGGTCCATTAATAGAGGACTGAACGCAGTTGGCGCTAACAAAAAATTGTCCAAAGAAGTTAGCAGTCCACAATGGAGTGCTGGTACCTACCCTGATGTATGGAGGTGAGGCATGGAACTGGCAAAGAAAGGATGAAATTAGATTGAATGCTGTTGAAATGAGATCCCTGAGGCGTTTGTGTGGTAATTCCATGTATGATCGTGTGAGGAATGTGGACATCCGCAAAGAGTGCAAGGCTGATGTAAGCATAATGAGAGTAAGATCAAGAAAGAGACGCTTAGATGGTTTGGGCATGTATAGCGAATGAGCGAAGAAAGGAGTGTAAGGAGAATATACGATGCAAATGTGAATGGTAGCAGTCGGGGACGCCCGAGGAAGACATGGCACGACCAAGTGAATCAGATATTTGAGTCGGGCCATGTCAAGAGTCAGAATTTTTTATTATTTTTTATTTGGTACATTATTTTGTTACAATTTATGTTTTCCAGTAATGTAGGCCTCACTGGGTGGCTTGCCCGTGCTGAGGCCTTCATTTTATAATATGAAAATCTAGTCTACATATTACATTTAAAGAGAAGATAGTAAATTTGAAAAGAAAATAATAAATTTAAAATAAAAAATAAAAATACATAATAATACATTTAAAATTAAAAAATAATACAATGAAAATAATCTTGTGTGTTTGTGAGTGATGTGTGTTTATGTTGGTTTTGTGTGTTACGTGTAGGTTTTATTTTTATTTTATGCTATGACATTTTGGTAATATTGTCTTTTTTGTTGTTTAATCCATTTTGTAATTTTGTGTGTGAATTTATTTTTATTTTCCTCAATTTTAATTTCAATTTTTAGACTGTTGAAAGCTTTTATAGCATGGTATGGGTAGTGTCTTTGTCCAAAGGTTGAATTTACTGTTGGAGTTTTAATGTTTTCTTTGTACGCTTGTCTAACTGGTCTGTTAGTGTTATTTTGTGTATGTTGAAATTTATTTTTTTGTTAAAAATGTAATGAATAATAGAAGAGTATGTATGAGACGATGTATGAATGTGAATGAGGCAAGGGGTGTGTGCCAAGACAGAGTTGTTTGGTGGTCCGTCCTATCTGCCTACTCCTGCGGGGAAACGGCGTGATGGTTAGTTAGTTAGTTTACATATTAGTACATAAATAGAATACGTTTCGTAAGTAATTTATAAAGTATGAGAATATAAATTAGCGTTTCAAATTTACCCCGAATGAAGACAGAATTCAACAAGAGCTAAAAGGCCACGCTTTCTTGCCTTGTGTTAACAATGTGACGGACAGAATTACCAAGACACTGAGAAAAGAAAGCACAAATACTATCTTCGGAACTACGACAAAATATAAGACTAACTGAGACATGTAAAAACCAACTTTCCTATAGAGACAGATTAGGTTTATAAACTCACTTTATCCCGGATGTGACATGGTTTATGTGGTCCGGACAGAACGGACGATCTCCAAAAGGATAACTGAGCATGGTAACTCAGCCACCCTGACAAATCAGCAATTGCTGAGCATTTAATTGAAATTGGCCATTTATTTTCCTTGGATTTGTTCCTGAAATTCTGGGAAGATCCAAAATACATAGAGCACGCCTAATTACGAAGGTCATTGAAATTCATAAAAACCATTAAAAAAAGAAGACGATAGAGCTCAATAGTTCTTGGTATCCGGTAATTGACGGCTACACCAAAACTAAACGCAGAAAACCATTTAAAATTGTACTGTAATAACAGCTCTAATGGATTTGGCAACATCACACTACATTGCTGTCTAAAACATTGGTTAAAGAAAGAGGTAGCACCACATGGCATAATACCCCAACAATAAATAACAGTAAAATAATGACGGTTTTATTTTATCTTAATTTTAGGAATATATACAAATAACTGAGTCTACTCAAGTACAGTCAGAATATCATATTAAATAAAGTAAGTGCCTAGTCAAATACAATAAGACATTTAACATTAAGCATAACATTTGACTTAATACGCTTTTGCTGAAAATTAGCTATATTATTCATTCAGACCATGCCTTCGAGAATTTCCAATCGAATAAAAAAACCTTTGTTTCATACAAATTTACCATTAAGCGGCTATCCACATAATATATCCTAAAACGGCAGACACATTTACGACTGTCTATAAATTAGTTCTGTTATTAAGGCTTAAACCAACGAAATTATAACAATGGAAACGATGGCTTTTTGTTGGTTCGAATTATTTAGTGTATTTACGCGTTTACTAGCAGTCGTTTGTTTGTAACGCTCAGCAACTAAATTAGGGTGGGTGTTTGTTCCAACCCGCTTAATCTATTAATACACACTTATGGATTAACATAAAATAAAGCGTTCAATTTATTCAGTGAATAAAATAATGTTTCAAGTTTAAATAAATACAACTGCACTATGTGATTTCTTTCGTTTGGAGCTGTTTTGAGATAGCTGATTTGCGTGAACAGGTGGCAAATCATGGTGCTATGAATAAGGCTCTAAAACTGACAATCCATTGAAAGTGTCCAAATCAATGAATCCAAACATTCTTATCCTTATTTGCCGTTTTTAATATTTAATGAGTTTCTGTGCAATTTAAAAAAAATTACAACTGCGCGATAATCAGCAATCGCAAATAAGACGAGCACACAAAACAATCATCACCAAAAACTTCACGCCAGCCGAAATGACGACTTCTCCAGCGCAGTGCTTGGTTCTACCCGCATAACCTGGTACTATAAAAACTAAGCCCCTCGCAATCAGTTCGGTTTCTTTTGGGTACCCCGTCCTACAATGACAAAGTTCGGAAATTTTAAGACATCGTGATAATACATTCATATTTTATTATAGGTTTATTCATTAAGGGTTTTCAATCCCGTTTTTTATCGAATTACGAACAATTTGAAGAAATTCCTAATAAATAAGCAATATTCAATATTAGTGATTTGTCTCCGTGTTTCAATTGGTGCAGACTTTATGGTTTCCGTAAGCGCACTATAATATTGCATTCATTTGTACAGTAAACTATTTTGTGTATTGGCTTTGTCATTTTTCGGAAGATATAATTTCGATGTTAGGGTAGAGATGTGTTTGCAAAATTTTCGAGTTTTCTGAGAGAATTTATAACTAAGAAAGATGAGATTTAAAAACTGCGTTTACCCTGGTGGTAAAAGATATGTAATAGGATAGCATCAAGATGGAATGTCAAAATATTTTAAAAGGGATATCTGGAGGACAAAGAAACCAAAGGTTTTTTTAACTTAGTAGTTTTTGAAGCTTTAGGTCACAACCTAACGCCTGGAATAAACTGCCACATAATTTAAAAATGATTAAAGACTCGACTAAACTTAGAGCAAAGTTTCAAACACATCAGCGCTTCAGAAAAACCAATGTTATATTATCCATAACTAGTACCGTTGAAAACATAATTTACGTAGCTAATCTATTATTCTACAAATCACTATGGTCCATTTATAGAATGGAAGTTGATCAACACTAATTATGGGGTTCTATTCCGTAGAAAAACATGTTCTCAAGGATGTATTTTATAGATTCTCTGAAATAGATCAAAAATCATATCAAGTGTGAACTCAGCATAATTAGTATACACCTAGTCATTTAAAAAATATGTACATTATTTCATACATAAGCGCGCAAAAGCGTCTTATAAATTATTATCTTACAAAAGGCCAGAAACTCTTCACATTCAGCGACATTGTAAATATACGAAAAATATTTTAAATTTATATTGATATTTCAGGCGAGTGATTAATGCTTATAATCATTTGCTATCCTTTGTGCTATGCACAAAAAAGTATCTTATGAACATTAGTTTACTATTAAAAAATAATAAGTTTAGTGAAGGTTGTGTTAAGTCAATTTGGGAGACAGGCAAGGGTATCACCGCTACGGGATCCATTGATTGAATATCAATAGTTCACCCCAGGTGGTTCGCTGCGTTTGGTGACTTAACAATGGCAATCATGAAGATATCTCCAGGTCTTGGCGGCGGATGTCTGCACACCAGCTACGTGGCGGACCGCATTAGGAGAGTCCAGTTGAGGTAGATGTCTCCAACAGGACTCTTTTGCACCTTGCACCGCCGTGGGAGGGATAATTCATACATCAGTCATTCTCAAACACACTGACCCCCAGATTCCCACTCATCCCTCATACGTTTGTTTTCTTTCCGAGAACTTCATTAGTCCCCTATACTTAAAAAACCCTACACACAGGATTTCCCAAGATGGCATTGGCTTTGAAGGAAATTATTTTCCTCGGGGCCTCCAGTGTGCACGGTGAAAACTTACTGATATGAAATATTGTATATTTTTTTTAAATATGGTCAAATTATACGTTTCTTCTGTTAAAAATGGGACTGGAGGCGTATAGCCAACGTATAACGAATAATTTGATAAATTTCATAACAAACTATCAGTAAAGGACGAATGCGTTATAAGAACTCTGTTAAAAGTCCTATAATTGCTTCCCCTTACACCTCCCAGTCTGAAGAATCGGACTCCGACGCTGATGAGATTCAAGCCGAAAATAACCCTGACCTGAGTCATGTATCAGGACATAAAATATTATCCGGGACTCAAATTGCCCTAAAAGCCTTACAGGACGCATTGGCTGAAAAGCCATCCAAAGTGTCTAAAGAGCAGCAGCTCAAAGTATCGAGAAACGTGACAAATGTTCTCGGTTCCGTTGCCCAACTTTTGCTGGAGAAGAAAGAGCTTAGAGGAGACCTTAATTCGGCCCTAGCTAATATCAAGGTCTTGAAGGCCGAGAAAACAATGGCCGAAAATTATACAAAACAGCTGCTGGACAAAATTCAACATCTGAGTCCAGTAATGTGTGTACTCGGTGCCCGGTAACATTCGTCATGCATTGGTGCAACAAGGTCGTGTATTCGTGGACTGGACCGTTTGCGGTGTGCGTGACTTTGTAGGACTTACAGTGTGTCTGAACTGTCAAATGGTTGGACATTCTCACAAGTACTGCAAAGATACAAAGAGATGCTCTCACTGCGGTGTAGAAGGACACGCGCGCGAGGCCTGCCCCGCTGCTGCTGCAGCACCCAGTTGCGCTACATGCGCACGTTTCGGAAAGCCTGCAGCTTCCCGGGCCCACCCCACTGGAGATAAGGACTGCCCGGCGTACAAAGCGGCTTTATTGAAGGATCTCTCCACCATCGACTATGGCGTTTAATCATACGGAAAAAGATGGCGAGGCAGTTGCTGTTGATGCATTAAATATATTATATCAAAACGTGAGGGGTATTCGAACAAAGACCGTAAGTGTGCGCAATGAAATTTTAATCAATAATTATGACATTATTTGTTTTTCTGAAACATGGCTGAACTAAACAGTGTTTAGTGAAGAACTATTTAATGACAGATATATAGTATTTAGGAGAGATCGTGAGTCAACCAAATCTGCGTCTAAAGAAGGTGGCGGAGTTCTAGCCGTCGTTTCTAAAAAACTTCTTGTGTCCAGAAAAACGGAATGGGAGAGTGACAATGAAGATTTGTGGCTTGTAATTAAGTCTCGTTCCAACTCGCTCATCTTTATTTGCATCCTCTATATTCCTCGTGTAGTGTAGCTTCCTAGTGTAACTGTAGACAATTATTGTAATCAGATTGAAAAATTACAAGATCTGTATTTAAAGTATTCAATTTCCAATTAACAGTTTATTATTATTGGTGATTTCAATTTGCCCGAAATAAAATGGTTACCTGACAATTCATTTAAAAATAATGTACTTTCACCTTCTAATTATAAAAGCATGAAAGCACACAGTCTTGTCAACCTTTCATCAATTTGCAACTTGTATCAATTCAATAATGTACTAAATACAAATGAAAATTTATTGGATCTTGTTTTCTCTGATAAAGTTACCATAGATATACATATAGCACCAGGCTTAACCAAATTGGATCAATATCACCCTTCATTTGAAATAATGGTGAAACAAAATAAAGATCAATTTTTAGAAATCAATAGAAGTGACTCAAAATATAACTTCAGGAAGGGAAACTTTCATGAATGTCGACAAGATCTATTATCTGTTAATTGGATAACTCTTTTTAAAAATGAAAATGTGAATAGTATGGTGATCTTGTTCTATGAAAAATTATGGGAAATAATTGACAAACACTTTAAAAAATATATTACTAAAACAAAAAATCAATATCCTGTCTGGTTTAATCAGCAATTGATTGCTCTTCTTAAGAAAAAAAACTACATTAGACTTAAGGTAAAAAAACATGGTAACGAGTCAGATTATAGAAAATTTTCTTATTTAAGGAAAGTTACAAAAAAAATACAAAGCGAATGTTATAAATCATACATCAACTCTGTCGAAAGTGGTCTGCAAGGTAACATAAAGGTGTTCTGGTCATACTCAAAATCATAACGAAAAACCAATTGTATTCCTAAAGTAATGCATCTTGACGATATTTCCGCAAATGACGGTGAACACATAGCAAACATATTTTCTAAATATTTTTCATCTGTTTATACCAATTCGGAATCATCCACTAATGGTTCAATGCCAAACATAACTGAACACAATCAAAGCAATTTGGGTAAAATACATATTGGTGCAGATGAAATAAAATGTTTTTTGAGTAAAATAGATTCCAACAAGGGTCCAGGCCCAGATAATATTCCTCCTTTCTTTGTCAGTTGCTTTGCAGACTCTTTATGTTTACCGCTTTTTATAATTTTTAATGCATCCCTAACCACGGGAACTTTTCCTGATCTGTGGAAAAAAGCACATGTGGTACCAGTATTAAAATCGGGAGACCAATCTTTAGTAAAAAATTATAGACCAATCAGTATATTATCCTGTTTTGCTAAGGTTTTTGAATCTTTGATATATAAAAATATTTTTTTGCATTTTAAGCCCCTTCTCTGCACTAGGCAACATGGGTTTGTTCCTCAAAGATCTATTAACTCAAATCTTTTGGAATTTTGTAATTATGTATGTAATTCTTTTAATGAAAGATTACAAGTAGATGCAATTTATACTGATTTCCAAAAAGCTTTTGATAAAGTTAATCACTCCATCTTATTAAAATAACTTGAACAAATAGGAATACATGGAGATCTACTTCGCTGGGTGAAATCATATTTGTATAACAGAACTCAATTAGTTCTTATTAATGGATACAAATCATCCCCTATAATTGTAACTTCCGGTGTACCACAGTGTTCAAATCTTGGCCCCCTGCTTTTTCTTATATTCATAAATGACCTTGGCTCGAAATTAAATTGTGATTATGCTTTTTTCGCCGATGATCTTAAAATTTTTCGTAAAATCAAGTCTGTTACCGATCATCAACTGCTTCAAAACGACCTCGACACACTTAATAACTGGTGTACTGTCAATGATATGCACTTAAATGTTGAAAAATGTTACATTTTAAACTTCACTAGAAATAGAATTATAAAGGATTTTTCCTATGTTATTAATAATATTATTCTCAAAAAAGTATCTTCAATAAGAGATCTAGGAATCACTCTTGATTCTAAATTCATATTTGATGTACACATTAACGACATTAAGTGCAAATCATTAAAAATGATGGGATTTATTCATAGAATATGTAAACCTTTCCAAGATCCTCAATCAATCCTAACTCTTTACAATGCCTTAATTAGAAGTAAACTTGAATATGGAAGCTCCATTTGGAATCCACATTACTGCAAATATGAAAATATTGTAGAATCCATTAAAAAAAATGCTAAGAATGTTATCCTTCAAATGTGGATTACATGACCATCTAAGATCATATGACGTACGTCGTGATTACTTCAAGATTGATACACTTAAAACTAGAAGGCAATTGACTGATCTCATATGTTTACATAAAATTATTCACGGTCAACTTGATACTACATTATGTCTTAGCAATATTAAAATAAATGTCCCCAATTCGCATTGTTTAAGACGCCATAATATTTTTCACCTGAATACATTTATAAATAATATCGCCTACTTTAGCCCTCTGACCCAGATGTGTCGACTATATAACAAGATAGAGTGTGCTGAAATAGATATTTTCGTCGATAATTTGTACGGATTCAGAAAAAAAGTTCTGGCGCTATTAAAAAATATTAGCTAATTCATTGTGTCAATTTTCTCTCTATGCATACCTCTCGTATTTCTTATGCCTCTTACCACTTGTAATAATGTATAATGTAATGTGTTACTTGAGCGAGCTTGTATATGATTGTGTATTTTATTTTTATTTTTTGATGTTTTTGTTTATTAATTGTATGTATGTATCTGTATTTAATTGTATGTATCTGTATTTAATTTTTTGTATCTTTATTTAATTGTAGATTTTTGTAATTGTACAATAACTGAGTTTTTATAAGT
The DNA here is from genome assembly GCA_026573805.1 of Hesperophylax magnus. Classification (NCBI taxonomy): domain Eukaryota; kingdom Metazoa; phylum Arthropoda; class Insecta; order Trichoptera; family Limnephilidae; genus Hesperophylax; species Hesperophylax magnus. Next base: position 2,737,209 of record JAIUSX010000104.1, read on the forward strand.
GGATTGTTCTCACGTAAGTGTGATCGTCTGTAAAACCCAGTATAAATAAATAAATAAATAATAAATAATAAGGAAGTTGGAAAATGTGTTCTTTCAAATTAATATTTGAAACTGTTATTTCGTGGTGGAATTCCATTACAAATATATATAAAGAACACAATTTTAAACTTTTTTCCACTTGTTTTTATTTGACCGTGACCGGTTTCAGCCTATTAGGGCCATCTTCAGACTGCACCAGTCTGAAGACTGCACCAGTCTGAAGATGGCCCTAATAGGCTGAAACCGGTCACGGTCAAATAAAAACAAGTGGAAAAAAGTTTAAAATTGTGTTCTTTATAATATATATTCTTTCAAATTTCTTTCACCTCTGTAGGCACGTGTTTAGATATATTCTGAATGACTAATATTTTACTAGGAAATGGTCATGCAGTCACTTAATAAAATAAATAAACAAAACTCCGTCCTGATAATTCTCCGCTTAGAGTTAAAATAATAAAAAATCGTTTTTCTAAATGTTCTGACTAGTTACCATTTTTTTTACAAATAATATAATTTAAGATAGGTACCTACGTTATCTAACATTTGATAGAAGCATTATAATACTATTAATATATATAGGCTATACTATTATCTCTCCAACTAAAAAGAGCGCACGTATTATTTAATTCCCTGGAATGATCCAATATTACGATTACTTATCTCCATAGAATGAGCATGATTTTCGCGTAACTGACTTCCCTAACCATAAATGTTTTTACTGTATCGTACATTTATAAGGAGTACGCTATATTATCTACGCACTTAGCTAAAAGCGTTTTTCAGTGGTGCGTTAACAACTTGAACATGTCACTCTTACTTTCTAGGAAATACTAAGCCGAGCTTAAGACGTTCTATCTTCATGACAAAGCCTGGATTTATAAACAAAGCAAAACACTATCTATTTCAAGGTCTTCTAGACAATTTTCATGCGAATACTGCAGAAGAGCCCCAGCCCCCAAATGTCTGGAGCCAATAAGACAATTGCATCCTATTTGGGGTATGTGGTACGAAGAATGTATGCCTGTTGTATGCTGATGATGCGGTGCTGATTGCTAATAGTGTAATAGTATAGATGATCTACAGTCTCTCGTGTCTAGGATGAACGAAGTATGCATGAAGAATGAGTTAATGATGAATGTAAGTAAGTCTAAAGTGATGGTGTTTGAAAGAGAGAGTACTAAAACAGTGTGCAATATAGATTGAATGCTGTTGAAATAAGATTTCTGAGGCTTATGTGTGGTAAAACCATATTTGATCGTGTGAGGAATGTGGATATCCGCAAAGATTGCAAGGCTGATGTAAGCGTAATGAGTAAGATTAAGAAAGGGACGCTTAGATGGTTTGGGCATGTAGAGTGAATGAGCGAAGATAGGAGTGTAAGGAGGATATATGATGCAAATGCGAATGGTAGCAGAAGTCGGGGACGCCCGAGGCAGACATGGCACGATCAAGTGAATCATATACTTGAGTCGGGCCATGTCAAGAGTCAGAATAATAGAAAAGTACGTATGAGACGAAGTGTGAATGTGAATGAGGCAAGAAGTGTGTGCCAAGACCGAGTTGTTTGGCGGTCCGTCCTCTCTGCCTACCCCTGCGGCGAAATGGCGTGATGGTTAGTAAGTTAGTTAGTTGGTACGAAGAATGAGTATTATTTATTAAGAATCTGTTGTATTCCTTCAAACAGTTCTCCAACTCGTCGTGGAAGGAGATTTTAGAGAATAAGTTATTTATATTAAATCAGTGATTTATTAAATACTTCGCGTATTACAAGAGTGACGTGAGTTCGATGGTTGACCTAACTAGGAGCTGGCTAAATGAGACCTGCAAACAACAAGTTTGTCTGGAAGCAGCCTAACTGGCTCTAGCGACTACTGACTACTAGCTGCCATCTTGCGGACTTCCAAGCAAGTTATTTGCACTGCTTTCTATGAGTGCATCTGTGATGCTCTTAGCTAACTCACTTCCCAACGGAATTTATTATTTTTATTTTAATTAATTAGAATTAACGCCATAAGGTCATTTAAATAATTGAAAGTTATTGACATAGTGTAGTATGGAAAGAAAGGAAGAAGTATAAGATTAAATAAGTAAACAAGAAAAAATAATGCACACTAGTATAAAGTTGTTCAAGGAGGCAAAGAAGAAACAAAAAACCTTTCATGCAGTTATCTCATTAATATAAGCACGGCTAAAATCAGTACAGATTTATATTTTAATAGAGGCATATTAAAAACATCAGCTCACATTGCAGTGGTGCAAGTGGTGTGTAAAATATTTATCACAGAATTGTAGCCTGAAACCGTTGTATGATTTTTACAATAATACATACAAGGAAACTTTATCTTTTTTTTTTAAATCAGTATAGATTTATATTTCAATATAGGCATATTAAAAACATCAGATAACATTGTAGTGGTGCAAGTGTTTTGTAAAATATTTATCACAAAATTGTAGCCTGAAACCGTAGTATGATTGTTACAATAATACACACTAGGGAACCTTGATCTAACGGTAGGGACATAAAAGTGAATCAACATTAATATATCAGGGCTATCCAACTGATAATTTACAGTTTTTTTTAAATAGATAGGTTTCCTGTTAAGATTTTAGTAAAAAGGAATGTACACATTATCACGAAGTCGGAACACGTTCGTCATTATATATTATCAAAGAAAAAGCATTTTCATAAACAAGTTTTCCAGTATATTAGGAATTCACTAAAAGTTTATCAGGAAATGGTCTGCAATCCCATTTTTAACCGGATTAGGAATACTTTGAAAGATTCTTAATAAATCAGTAATACTTACTCTCTTCGTGTCCGAGGATGAAGGTAGTGAAGAGGAGGCGGATATGGAGTAGAGGAAGGTGAAGAAGTACCTAGTTGTTCAGATCTGGTCACCACACATGATTAAAGCGATTGCAAGCGACTTTTCAATTCTGAATTGTGATTTTTCACCAGGTCGATACAGAGAGAATTATTTACTCCGTATGTTCTCAATGTTATTTTTAATGAAAAAATTGTGAAATATCACAAATAAGTGAAACTAAATTGGCTTGCGCACGTCGGGATTGGAACTCGCGTCCTTCGCATTCGTAGAAGGATCTTTACCTCTTAATTCCGTATGGCGTCTTGGATGTGTTGCTATACACTAAATTAGAAGTTTCTACAGTATTTAACAAACAATTTTCAAAAAAATAGTTTATTATGAACAAAATAAAATAAAATATTATTTAAATATTGAAGACAATGTTAGTGATTTCTAAACGAAAATCTGAAACAGAAAAATCAGAAAAGGAAACGGTCACATCTGGGACTCGAACCCAGGATTTTTATTTTTTTTTAAATTTTAGATTTTCGTTTAGAAATCACTAATATTGTCTTCAATATTTAAATATTACAATTTGAGGTTTTACTCAATAAAGTTATTCCGAAAAATAAATAAAATATTATTGTTTTTAATTGAATCCAATTGATGTTTTTTTTTTTTTTTTTTGTATATTCTAATATTTGTTTTGTAAACAATATACCGTCCAAAAAAGATTGTTTCTAATTTTTTTAATTTTTTAACAAATCAAAAACAAAAATTCTTCTCAAATCTTAAGAATTGGAAGTAGGTGCTAAAATACATACCGATCTTCTTAATTATAAGCCATTTGCATTTTTTCTTATTTCAAATAATATACAATTTGTCAAAAGAAATCACAATTTCAGTGAAATAATTTTTTTCAATCTTTCTTTATGCCAGTAGATAACATAATATGTATTATTCCTATTTGAACTACGATCATGCGAACTCTGGCGGGATAAACAAGTATTATCCAACAAGGCCACCACCTTCAATGGAAACCGTAACGTAACAAACTAATGTATATATATTTTTTGTTCTTTGTTTTTGGGGTGTTATGCCGTGTTGCGCTAACTCCTTCTTTAGCCGACGTTTCGGACATCGTTGCAGTGTCCACCATCAGGGCAGATCCGGTAGATCCGAAGATGGATCTACCGGATCTGCCCTGATGATGGACACTGGAACGATGTCCAAAACGTCGGGTAAAGAAAGAGTTAGCGCAACACGGCATAACACCCCAAAAACAAACAACAAAAATGCTTTTGGCCGTGAAAATCTAAAAAACTTACTTAATGTATATATAGATGAAATACCAAATAGTCAAAAATACAACCTAGAAAAACTTTAATGTTTGTTAATTTTTCGCTTTGTAATAAGTTCTAGGTAAGAATCTCTTCAAATTATTGGTAATCTTGTAAAAACGGGATTTCAGGCCTCAAAAATTACTTAACATTTTTCCTGAAGCTTTAAGTGATTTAAAAATAAATAAATACATTATGACGATGTCGGAACACGTGTTTATGAAAATCAAAATAATTTCGCATTTCGTCATGATAAGTGCACAAAAACAACATGTCGCCACCTACTTAACTATAATTTTAAAATTATATTGTTGTGGTCGGCCTATAATACTAAAAATTTCACTAAGCTGGTATAAATATGGTGAGGAACCAATTTGACGATGATATGATCTATCTTTCTTCAATTTATTTTTCAATAATATTCGAGGATATAAACCACGTTTTTTTAATTGGTCTGTTTTCTGCGTCCTCTTTAGAAGTATTATCAAAAAAATACGAGTCGCTTTTACATAATAAAAATAACAATCGTAAAAAATACGAATAAAAATGCTCATAAGTTGTACAGATGAAGTCAATAAATAAATTCGTTTGCTAAAAAACCGTTTATTTCTCAGGAACGCAATAAAAAAAAAAGATAAAAGCTTAGTACGAAATTAAAGTCGTAAGCCTTGCATCAAAGGACAATATTTTATTAGTATTTATTTATTGGTACCCCGATAATTTACTGGGTTGTTATAGTTAACATCTAATAAAGAAGTTGATCTTATTCAATGTAAAAAAAACACAATTTTTATATTGTTTTGAACCCACCTCATTAGAATACTAGTTTCGATCGATAAAACCGTATGTCGATGCGATATTAATGAAAACCGTGATCTATCGATCTATCTACGGTTAGTTATTTAGTTAGCGATATTTGCGAGCACGGTCAGAATATGATTCTGAAAGTTGGTAGAAAAAACCGCTGCTTTTGTGAGGTGAAGTAACTAAGCTCTTAAAATTGAAAGAAATCGTAACGCGATCCATATACTCAATCAATATTATATTTGTACATTCTGTTAGTAGTAAATGTATACAAACACAACATCATGAACCCAAGCACCCCTGGTAGGTCTCCAAATGTGGCAAACCAGTTAGAGTGACCTAATTCTATGGCAGAAGTGTTGGTTATCCAGTGAATGGTTCTCGGTGCGGCGGTACCCATTCCCGCCTCCCATTGAAGTGTCCCGAGTGCAACATATGTTGGAAAAGTTAGTTAGATGAGTTATATGAAATATAAACTTCGTGTAAATAATGGGAACTCTTAAATGTTCAAATATTTTGCTAGTTAGTGATTAATTTTTTTTTTTAAATTTTACTTCGCAAGAGAGTGCTATTACCAAATCAGATTCATGGAAGTGAGGCATGGAACTGGCAGAAGAAGCATTTTAAAGTAGACTGTATGCGGTGTAAATGTGATCCCCAATAATTCAATATTAATGTAATTAATAGGAAATAGAAGGACACTCTTATGGTTGGGACGTGTAGAATAAATACGTACGTAAGTACGTCTCTTATAAATTCTGCTAAAGATTATAGAAGTACAAGTTTACCAATCACGTACGGTGTGCCTCAAGGCAGTGTATTAGGCCCACTTCTCTTTATAATATATATAAACACTTTATGTAACTTGGCAATTGATGGATCTATAATTTCTTTTGCTGAAGATACGGGTATCATCTTTGAATCTGATAATTGGAACTCAACTATGAAAAAAGCAAATAAGGGCCTAAATAAAGTAAAACATTGGTTAGACGACAACCTTCTGACTCTTAATATTGACAAAACAAAATACTTACTTTTCTCCATACGCAAAGACACTACTCCTCAAAACTGTCCTAATCTTATCATTCACTCGTGCCCGCAAAACCATATTACCCTTACGCCTCTCCTCAATAATTGCTCATGCACCAACCTAAAAAAATCCGACCAAATTAAATATCTAGGGGTTGTTATAGATGACCAACTACGTTGGGAGGATCATGTCGATTTCACAACAAAAAGACTCCGCAAATTGTGCTATATATTTCTCTCTCTCAGATCAATCCTGAACCTTCAAACAATGAGATGCATATATTTTGCACTTTTCCAATCAATAGCTACATACGGTATCGTGGGATGGGGAGGCTGTGCAGCTTCAATTATTAATCCCATGATCTTAATTCAAAAACTGCTTCTAAGGATTATATTAAAATGTCACCCGTCTCACCCTTCAGACCCACTTTTTAAAAAATTCGCAATCCTAGACATTAGACAATAATACGTAAAGACAATTCTTATACACATAAGGAAAAATGATTTAACACTCAAAACTCAACACAATATTTGCACCCGCTACTCATCACACCAAAAATGTAAAATTCCTCCAACAAAAACAGCCTTCGCCCAGCGACAGTTCTCTTATATAGCGCCTAAAATGTTCAACTTACTGAGTATTGATATTAAGACATCAAAAACTGATGATCTTTATGCCATTAGTGTACAGAACTGGTTATTTGCTCAAGGAAGAAAATATTATAAAGAATGCCTTTCAACTTAATAGTGTTCTTATTTTTTGAGTAAAAATTTTATCTCTAAATTAACTTTCAACAAAAACTTTATATTACGCTGATGCGATTATTCTTATTTTTATTTCTATTATCCCTAGCATCTATTATCTATTATTTTTATTTGTATCCTACCATATTTTTATTTTTATCTTTATGTTTACAAGATTCACCTACTCCAATTCCTTTCCTGTATGGTGATCATGTACATAATATTATATATTCAGTATTGGTTATTTATGAAGGGAAAGAACTATTTTAAAGAATACCTGACATCATTAAATAAGTTCATTTTGCTTCATTATTCTTTTTTTTACTATTCTTTTTTTTTCATTTCAATTCATGTTTAAAATTTCTGTTTTTAAAAAATTATTTAATTTATCTTTATTTTCATCGCTTTCTTATTTTCAGTTAAACCTATTTAACCTATACCTATTTTACAACTGAATGAATCATGTATTACATTTATATAATTATACATAAATTTCGACTACCATAATACGGACATGTGTCTAGTGTGATAGTCGAAAAGCATGTAAAAAACCTGTATCCAAATATATTTTTTATGAATAAAGAAAATTAAATAAAAAAATAAAAAAAAAATGAACAAAGAAAGAAGTGTCAGGAGAAATCACGAAGCGAAAGTGAACGGTAGAAGAAGTACTTTTGTACCATAGTCCAGCAGTCAACTATAGGCAAACTGAGGCAGACTAACCTGAGCGTAAGCCAAATACTAAGTTTGGAGATCGCGCTTTAGGAGTATCTGGATGTAAGGCTTCGAATAAACTTATTCCATTCGAAGCCTTACTCCTCAATCTTTCTCATGCTGGGAGACGATCCTATATAGGGAAGCAATGGTACAACCTTTCATCCGTAAGTAAGGTTTTACCATAATTAATAGTCGTGTAAATTGACTTATTAATGTTAAAAACACGTGGAGCATTTTGTGGTGGCGCGCGGCCGTCGATCACCTTCGGCTCGTTCGTTGAGTTCGTTCGCTGTCGGAAGAATTCGGGCAACATCGACAGCTGCCACACCCCTCCTTCCTACTTCCCGCAAGGAAACAACATTCCACATTGTTATTGCAGGTAATGTAGACTTTATTTGTATAAAAAAATGGTATTCAGTGATTTCAACCATGCAGTGTTTCTTAAATAAAATAAAGCGAAATAAATCGGCATATAGAACTCTGTTCAAGACTAGAAAAATCAGCTCGGCTTGAGGAAAGCAAAAAATAACTGATTATCTTAAAATTTTAACTTCTGGTTTAGTTGTTAATATTCTCTCCTTCATTTATTCAGTCAATTTTAACTCACCATATTGAATTTAGCTTGTCTAAAACTTGTTTTTGTTTTGTTCTTAATTATTTGTACATAATCATAATTATCCTTCAATTTCATCAGCAAAATGGTAAAGTTTTCGATGTTTCCGTTTCCAATGAAATGAACAGCAGCCACCCGATATTGACGGAAGCCCTTCGGTACTTTGGTATTAAGTATCACTTCATTTCGCGCCTCTGATGTGATATTAACAAGAGGGATCCATTCAAAGACAGCCGATGTAACGTTACTTATTATATTGTACTGGAATCGCTCGAATCTATAATGAATCTCTACCAAGAAAAGTTAAGGTTTGACTGTTGTAATGTTACCAATTATTGATACATTATAGTGAAAATGAACAATGGTAAAAAACAAAATATAATCTAAAGAAAGTTTGTTTGCCATCCAGATATCTATTATTCGGTATTTGGTATGTTCAATCTTTTTGATGTCTCTCTCAAAGTAGTATCATTCTATAATGTTCGTGATACAAAGACACCTGTCACACTTATAACAACACTCCATATATTATTATCATTACATTGAGACTTGAGACTTGTCAAACGTCTACGCCGTCTTATTTCTCCCACATTGCAAGGTTTTAAAGTGTGTCGATTCTCTTGAGATTATTTGAAACGGTAAATAGGCATATTATGTACTTCAAATAAGTATAAATTTTTCAATCCGTTTTTATTTTGTCAAGAATATAGTTTTTTTTTTTCAAGGGCTTCGCAGCGAAACTTCTACAGAAATATTGTTTTTCATTTTGCTTTTTAACGGGCGAAATCTCTACACCATACAAAACCTAGCGAAATTTGGCCTTTTGACGTACAAATTACAGTCTGGTTTGCAGTAAATATCCAAAAATTACAGGTTAACGAATGGTTCTACTGATGTTTTTGACTTCTGACTCACTAGGGCAGATTTAATAAAAACATCCTCACAAATCTGTTTTGCATAGCAAAATGTTGCTTCATTCGCTAATTTCAAACACACCCTTCATGATTCTTATCCTGATTTAATTATTTAAACGTCATTTTTACAACATTAACCACATATAGGAGTCTTCTTTAGGGGTGTTGTGTGAAGAGTATTTTAAAGGAAATGGAGAAAACAAAGCTCTGAGAAAGAAAAAGTTATGAGGGGTGGGTAGGATTCTGGGAATCATTGGGCATGTCCTGGGGGTCAGTATAACCTTCACCCTGTATCGAACATGAACAATTAATTTATTGCATTTAATTTTAATTGCGACTAAAGTTGAACACCTCAAGTTTGATGACACCTTTTTCCAAATCATAATATATTAACCAGTTGAAAAATATATCAATCTGTTACCAGGCGGCAAAAAGTCTAAATCTAACATGAAACATTTCGATAACCCTATTTTCTAAAACGAAATTAAAATATCGACAAAACCAGTCGTCGGCCGAAATATCATTCGCACCTAAAAACACCTGCGTCTGGAACGATAAACAAGTTGTGGTGATGATATTGAATTCACAAGAACTTGTAAGAGAAATTATAAATAGCAACTAAAATACAATATTGGCGCATTCAAGTTTCAAAAATTACCACGAGTGGAAAAAACACCTCCAGTTAAAACGCGATCAGTTAATTATAATTAAAAATTACAAATTTCTGAGTGTCAACTGAAATCTGTAGTCGCTTCTGTTCCTCCATCACGGCACAATCATTTTAAAGATTACAACTATTTGCAACGAGCTGTTTACGGCCGGCACTCTATCAGCTGAGCCAGACGCATCTGTGATCATTACAATAATGGGGCGTCTCCGTGTGCCGGGTCTTATAATCAAATGACCATGTCGCCGCTGAATTCCTGCGACTGAACTGCCCACTGCCGCTGATCACATAGAGGCTGGCCATTCCTTGCTGCATTGATGCTAACAACCTTAAGGCTGCCCAATTCTTTCTGGCTACTGACTGAATTAGCCATTGATGCTGACAACTTAGAAGCCGGCCAATTCTTCCTGGCTACCGACTGAACTGTCTACTGCCGCTGATCACCAAGAGGCTAGCCAATCCCTGCTGCATTGATGCTGAAAACCTAGAGGCTGGCCAATTCTTCCTGGCTACTGACTGCATTAGCCATTGATGCTGACAACCTAGAGGCCGGCCAATTCTTCCTGGCTACCGACTGAATTAGCCATTGATGCTGACAACCTAGAGACCGGCCAATTCTTCCTGGCTACCAACTGAATTAGCCATTGATGCTGAAAACCTAGAGGCTGGCCAATTCTTCCTGGCTACCAACTGAATTAGCCATTGATGTTGACAAGCTAGAGGCCGGCCAATTCTTCCTGGCTACCAACTGAATTAGCCATCGATGCTGAAAACCTAGAGGCCGGCCAATTCTTCCTGGCTACCGACTGAATTAGCCATTTATGCTGAAGCCTAGAGGCTCGCCAATTCCTGCTGGCTACCAATTGAACTGGCCACTGCTCCAGCAGTTGCCTACGCCATTTGCTGTATCGTATGGCGCGATGATACACAATGTGCTCCAATCTGAAATTATCTCTGAAAAAATTCCGTTTGTCTCAGTTTTCTATCTGTGTTTTAAAACCCAGTTGTATTGAAACAGTTATAACTATTTCTTGTGAATTGGGTTGGCTGTAAAAAAATAGGAAGTACTTGTGGCGTCGAATTATCCAGATTAAATAATTAATAATAAACCGCTTGACCTACTTAGTATCTACTCCCGAATTATGTACTTGCATCGTTAAATCGTAAACAAAGTAATCTACGTACTTCAAGTACCTACCTGCATATTGATGACAATAACACTGCAGTCCGTCTCGAATACTACGAGAACTCGCCAGAAGGTTCGAGCCTACGGCCTAGGCATAATTGCCAAGCCGTCGAAAGTTCGCGAATGATCCAGATCGAGCGAGTGTCTTCGATTTAGTTGCCATCCACCTACCTACTGCCGCCGTCGGCCGTCTAGTATAAATAAGCCCGACGCAGCGAGCCAGTCAGTCAGTCATAATTTCGCCGCCAGTCTACAAGGAACAACGAGTGTTAACCCGCGCTAATCTTACTAGCGCAAAGGACACGTACCCGGCTTCGCCCCTATCATCATGGACTCTATCGGGACATCATCATAGCGCCTCGGCCACGTCCGCGGCCAGCGCTACTCGGATTACAAGCGCCCTGGTTCCAGCGTCTCTGACCAGCGCTTCTTCCACGCTACCATGACCACCACGAGGACACGCAGCATCCTCACTGGTCTACATCGTTCCCGTTCAACCGCCTATAAGGTCCGTCGCACCTTCGGCCGTCTCGTCAGCACTGGAGTGCCTGAAGACCTACGTTCTTCGCCAGTGCCTGACCTCCATCGAGTCCCGGTCATCAGCGCCCGGCGTCGACTCACTGACCCGCTCTTGACCAGCACATCATCAGTCAGCATCCGGTGTATTCTTCTGTCCTACATCATCTCCTCGTCACGGCAACTGACTCACCAATAAACACATGTGACCTTCACAACCTTCTTTCATTTCGTGCCTCACTATTGATCCCCAAAGTGGTGACCCCGACGTGATCTGCAGCCCGACGTGATCTGCAGCCCGACGTGATCTGCAGACCGACGTGATCTGCAACCCGACGTGATCTGCAGCCCGACGTGATCTGCAGCCCGACGTGATCTGCAGCCCTACGTGATTCTGCAGCCCGACGTGATTGTGTTACCTCAACTCACCGGTAACCCCGTCTTAAAATGGGTGATCAGTAAAGGCATCACGGAGCAGCATGCACCAGACCATCTCCGCACAAGCGCGGATAATAGTGCCACCATGGTTATCTGAGTGAATCTTTAGCCTGTGTTGTGAACATGTGTTTTGCAAAATTTTTTTTTATGAAGTGTCACAATTTAAAAGACGTTCGTTTCCGAGCTGTTTCTTCTATCGCAGCCCTCAGCAAAGCTGCTGGGAAGGGGGTGTCTGTGGCGTCGAATTATCCAGATTAAATAATTAATAATAAACCGCTTGACCTACTTAGTATCTACTCCCGAATTATGTACTTGCATCGTTAAATCGTAAACAAAGTAATCTACGTACTTCAAGTACCTACCTGCATATTGATGACAATAACACTGCAGTCCGTCTCGAATACTACGAGAACTCGCCAGAAGGTTCGAGCCTACGGCCTAGGCATAATTGCCAAGCCGTCGAAAGTTCGCGAATGATCCAGATCGAGCGAGTGTCTTCGATTTAGTTGCCATCCACCTACCTACTGCCGCCGTCGGCCGTCTAGTATAAATAAGCCCGACGCAGCGAGCCAGTCAGTCAGTCATAATTTCGCCGCCAGTCTACAAGGAACAACGAGTGTTAACCCGCGCTAATCTTACTAGCGCAAAGGACACGTACCCGGCTTCGCCCCTATCATCATGGACTCTATCGGGACATCATCATAGCGCCTCGGCCACGTCCGCGGCCAGCGCTACTCGGATTACAAGCGCCCTGGTTCCAGCGTCTCTGACCAGCGCTTCTTCCACGCTACCATGACCACCACGAGGACACGCAGCATCCTCACTGGTCTACATCGTTCCCGTTCAACCGCCTATAAGGTCCGTCGCACCTTCGGCCGTCTCGTCAGCACTGGAGTGCCTGAAGACCTACGTTCTTCGCCAGTGCCTGACCTCCATCGAGTCCCGGTCATCAGCGCCCGGCGTCGACTCACTGACCCGCTCTTGACCAGCACATCATCAGTCAGCATCCGGTGTATTCTTCTGTCCTACATCATCTCCTCGTCACGGCAACTGACTCACCAATAAACACATGTGACCTTCACAACCTTCTTTCATTTCGTGCCTCACCATTGATCCCCAAAGTGGTGACCCCGACGTGATCTGCAGCCCGACGTGATCTGCAGCCCGACGTGATCTGCAGCCCGACGTGATCTGCAACCCGACGTGATCTGCAGCCCGACGTGATCTGCAGCCCGACGTGATCTGCAGCCCTACGTGATTCTGCAGCCCGACGTGATTGTGTTACCTCAACTCACCGGTAACCCCGTCTTAAAATGGGTGATCAGTAAAGGCATCACGGAGCAGCATGCACCAGACCATCTCCGCACAAGCGCGGATAATAGTGCCACCATGGTTATCTGAGTGAATCTTTAGCCTGTGTTGTGAACATGTGTTTTGCAAAATTTTTTTTTATGAAGTGTCACAATTTAAAAGACGTTCGTTTCCGAGCTGTTTCTTCTATCGCAGCCCTCAGCAAAGCTGCTGGGAAGGGGGTGTCTGTGGCGTCGAATTATCCAGATTAAATAATTAATAATAAACCGCTTGACCTACTTAGTATCTACTCCCGAATTATGTACTTGCATCGTTAAATCGTAAACAAAGTAATCTACGTACTTCAAGTACCTACCTGCATATTGATGACAATAACACTGCAGTCCGTCTCGAATACTACGAGAACTCGCCAGAAGGTTCGAGCCTACGGCCTAGGCATAATTGCCAAGCCGTCGAAAGTTCGCGAATGATCCAGATCGAGCGAGTGTCTTCGATTTAGTTGCCATCCACCTACCTACTGCCGCCGTCGGCCGTCTAGTATAAATAAGCCCGACGCAGCGAGCCAGTCAGTCAGTCATAATTTCGCCGCCAGTCTACAAGGAACAACGAGTGTTAACCCGCGCTAATCTTACTAGCGCAAAGGACACGTACCCGGCTTCGCCCCTATCATCATGGACTCTATCGGGACATCATCATAGCGCCTCGGCCACGTCCGCGGCCAGCGCTACTCGGATTACAAGCGCCCTGGTTCCAGCGTCTCTGACCAGCGCTTCTTCCACGCTACCATGACCACCACGAGGACACGCAGCATCCTCACTGGTCTACATCGTTCCCGTTCAACCGCCTATAAGGTCCGTCGCACCTTCGGCCGTCTCGTCAGCACTGGAGTGCCTGAAGACCTACGTTCTTCGCCAGTGCCTGACCTCCATCGAGTCCCGGTCATCAGCGCCCGGCGTCGACTCACTGACCCGCTCTTGACCAGCACATCATCAGTCAGCATCCGGTGTATTCTTCTGTCCTACATCATCTCCTCGTCACGGCAACTGACTCACCAATAAACACATGTGACCTTCACAACCTTCTTTCATTTCGTGCCTCACCATTGATCCCCAAATACTTATAAGCTACACCCCTTTGTACGTTCTGTATACCAGTACAATACTTGTAATTAAAATTTGAATTTTGATTTGAATCGTTTTTCTTTTATGATGGTTTGGATAGAACACCTCACGGTGTTTTACTTAAATCATTACCCAGGTTGAGGACTGATGTGTGCCGGTGCTTATTATTTACAGTCTTTTCTTGTGTAGGCAAACATGTCCCGTACACACCTTATGAACCCGGTAACTCCTGTTAACTCGTCAAACATAGCAAACCACTCGGGATGACATAGGCAGAGGCGTTGCTCATCCAATTCATTAGTTCCCAGGGCGGTAGTAGCCATACCCGTCTCCCAAATTGACTTTTTCAATCACAAAAGATTTACACGCATTAAAAACAATTTGCAGTCATTTTCCCATTGAAGAACTCATCTAGTTTAAGATAAGTCTATGCCTCACGCACTTCTGGCGTTTCAGTGAGTTTTCAGCACCGTTTCACCGACGGGCGCGGGTGGTATATCATAACGGTTGCGGTTGGTAACGAGAGACTATGAGTGAAATATGAGCCGGGCGGGCGGCACTGGTGGGGGGTCGTTATCGCCTAACGACCGTTACAACTGTACGTATATAATTTGTACAGTCCGCAGATACTGCCTACTACGTTTCTTTCAACCGATTTTGACGATTGATGTGATAATCCTGAAAAAATCTTTACTGCGTGAAGCAAATAGCTATTAACAACAAATGGTAGAGCGTTTTGTGGGCTTTCGTATTTCAAAACGTTGGAACTCTAGTAACGTTTTTTTTCAAGAGAATTTGTTTGTGAATTGTTTTTAAAACATTCTGCAAGCAAACAAAATACATTTTTTAATGTGAATACTGTACAATACTCCCAACTGCGTGTAGCCAGTGGGACTATGGAAATCCCAAATTAGGCTAGGTATATTGTGAGGATAACAGAAGAATTGGAAATGGGAAAATACGAGAAAAGGGTTGATTTTGTGCCATTTAATGCCATTTTAAACAATGTTTCAATTGTGGATTGTGATATTTAAATAGGGTGATACTAACTCTTTATGTACCAACTGTGGTAAGGTAAAACTTTTCAAGCCACAAAATGAAAACTTTACAGGCGACGATAAAAAAGAATACTTACAAATTCGTATAACTAAGTAAAAATCTTGAAGCTTATATGTAAGTGGTTATTTGTTTTTCAAAAAGTTTTTTATAGTAATTTATTTTTACAAGATAAATTTGAGGATAAGAAAGGTATAAATTTAGCTAATTATACTAAAAATGCACAATTAAAAATGAAACATAAAAAAAGTAAAATTTCTAAAAGTGTGGCTTGAAGGATTTTATCAAAACACAAGTCTACTCTTTATTTTAAAATATTTAATTTTCCCGTGGCCTGTAATATTACAAATGTGTTCCTAAACACAATCTCGAATAATGTGAGACTTTGTGGACATTGCCTTCGTAAAAAAATGAATTAACGTTTTGTATTTGTATACATTTTGTTGACTTGTATGTAAATTTCAATAGGATTGCAAATGATTTGTTGACACTGAGACTTATTAAAATACGAAATATACTGTATAACTAAGCTTTATTTAATAGATAATAAAGGTCAATCAAAATCTTGGTTATCTAAACAAAATATTCGTAGAGACGTCTTAAATGTTAGCCAGAGGTCGCGGGTTCAAATCCCGGCGTAAGCAAATAAATTTTATCTTATTAATTTGTGTCATTTCACATTTTACTGTTTAAATATAATATATAGTATATTTGCGGAACTTTGCAGAGTGGAAGATACTCGAAGCATCGCCCTAGTGTAAGACCACCATTCAGAATTGATACGTTTCTTGAAATGGCTTCTGCCTTTTTTGGTGACCAGATCTGAATAGCCAGGTACCTACTTCCACTCCCTCCTATCATCCTCCTATCTCCTTCCCTTCCCCACAACCTCCAGCTTCACGTCATACGCCAATTGGGGATGCCATTGTTTTTATGTAGTCTTTATGTTTGTGATTACTCTATGTTTGCTTCACTCAAATGTAAATTGTTAACCACGATACAGGCTTAGTCCCAGTGAAGCGAATTTTTATAAGAAAAAACGTGATTTATGTGTGGTGAGATGAAATAAATAAATAAATAGTCTGACCGGATCCAGACGGTTGAGAGCAGTTGAGACTCTTAAGCGGATTCAAACAAAAAAATCATATCTACAAACCTTTTCACGATTGGTCATTATATTTGATTATGAATATTATACGTCTTTTAAAAATACGTCAAAATATTTAAAAAAAATCATTTAAACCTTTACTATCCTTTTTAGAGACACAGTGTTTTGCTGATACGTTTAACATTCGACCGAAGGTTGTGTCAGCAATATAAATAATAATGAAAAAACACCGATTTGGTCAACCGAACGAGTTTACTCGTGTGATCGATGAGTAAAGTCATTGGATGGGAACAGGTATCGGGTTGGCCGAGTGGGTTTTTTTTGTGAAAGGTAATTTTTTTCACATTTCGGGACGGGATTTAAATACTTTTTTAAATTTATAATAAATATGTACGTACGAATATATAGTGAATAGGTACCTGAATTTGTGTGGAAAAAAAATATCATGTATTTATTTTATTTTATTGATGCATGATTTAGAGAGTACATGTGGTTGTTTGTGATATTTCACCCTCCATGTCATCCCTAGACCCTGTGTTATCGCGAGTGAATTTTATAGTTTGCGGACATAGAATCTATACATTACTATAATATAAAAAATAAAAATAAGAATGATATATAGCTAGTTTGGGTTGCAAGGAGAGGATGGAAAAGTTAAAGAATGATAAGAAGATGAAAAATTTGAGAAATTATTAGTTAATAGATCACACCAATTAATTATGTATAGTTAGTAATAGTATGGACAATTGTAAAATTGTATTATATGATGTGTTGCACCCTTGAAGTATTTTCGCCAAAAAACGGCGCTTTACAAATCATCAAAAAATTATCATTATATTATTACTGAAAATATCTTTAGCAAAATCGATGTCTAAGATCATAGTAAACATTTTGCCGACGTGAGTGTGTACCGGGGGGTTCAGATTTGATACACCACTTTTATTATAATTGTTTGAATGTTTTTAAATAGTTTTAAGAAGTCCTTTCTTTTTAAACCTAAAAAACCTGTAAACTTTGAATAACACTACTGGAGTGTAGGTACACTATTTACATTTTTATTGTCGCACTACTGGTACACGTTACATAGAAAGTGGATACTGGTTAAGAGACAAGGAACAACATATAACATACCCATTTAAACCAGTCGATCTAATCCTGCCACCTTCTTTATACATAAATGTCTCTTTTATACATTTAGACATATTTTATTACAATAATAAAAAAAATGTTTCGCAAAAATACGATTGAATCCTATGTTAAGCCGGGTACTAATTTCAAATAGTTTTTGATCGCAATCAAAAATTCTTTTATAGTCAATCGATAGCGAAAATTTCAAACGAATTGATTGCGTCGCTCAATGTCTGATGTTATTTGTCACGTAAGACCAAAGATATTAGTAATATCTTTGCGTAGGTCACTTTCAAGTGGCGGCGACCATGTGATATTTAAGCACCGCGCAGAGGCCACTCGCTTTCTCACCAACTTCGCCTACGTAAAACAAAGTGATATATTCTATTTTTTTTTGTTTTTTAAGAAAATTTCTTTTGAAAGCTTATCACTTTGTGATGTCAGTATTAATTATAATAATACACAAATAACTTTGTTTACATCACTTTAATATATATAACCTCTACATTAGGGTGTCCCAGGACATAAGGAAGAATTTTTTTTTCATGAATTTTAATATGCATACCCTCTTATTTTATTACATTTGATTGCAATAACTTATATAATAATTATTATTTTGATTAAACACCGGCAACCCGTGCCGACTTGATGCCAAACATATGATACAGAGTTAATATGGAAGGATTTTCAACTTTCATTTTTGTCGGATAAATAAAATTTAAAAATGCACAAATGTTCAATTATGTAGTATTTTATATTTAAAAATGGTTTATTGATTAATTTTTTTCTTCGTAGTTTGTTTTTTACAGTCAGGATAAATCTTCCGGTGTTCCTGAACGCATCGTAACAAAAATTATTTTTGTTCCTCTTTGACCGTGAGATTAAGCCATGAAAATCTTGTATTAACTTAACAGTTCTTTCAGCTGTATCATTCACTACCCTCAGCAGCAACACCTTCTTTCTGACTTCTTGATACGAAGCATTATTTGACCACATCGTAGGGAATTCGTTAAGAAAACTGGCATCTGTGTTCAGACGATCACAAATACTTGCTCTTAACTGAAATGAAGTCGTAAATATTTTTCTCTGAAACAAAAGTCACTAAATTATGATATGAACAAAAACCTCAATACAAAACATAATTTAAACTACTTAATAAACTTACCATACAATTTTCCATCAAGATCTTACTTCGATGGGATGTAACGTTTGACATGGGTTGATAAATTATTTTTTTTGATCTTTCGAGCATTTTTATTTTATTTGTTTGATCCACAGCGTTTTCAAACAGCGATAAAATAGATCCTTCATCGGTCAAATACCATAACTGCTTACTGAACAGAAATAAAGCTGCCATTGAGATGTTTTCATCAATTTTTTCTAAAGCCTTCATCGATTTCAAAAAGCACAAGTCCTGGTAAGGTGCTTTAACTGGTATAATACATTGTAACCATGGCTTGACATAGGATGTTACTATGAACAGGCAAACGTCTAAAAGTGCCGCCTTATCCTTACCGGTAATTTTAAATTGCGCATAAATTAATGATATTTTCAGGGAATAAAGCGGCTTTGCCATCCATCGAGCACCTGGAGGCCGAATCTTAAATTTTCTCGCTGTATCTCCTCCTAAAACTATCACACAGAGCTCTAAAAACTCTCAATAGTCAGCTAAAAGTATTTTTGTTGTCAGTGCAGTACGGTAAAAGTCAAGCAAATCATTGATTTCGGAAGCGGTTAGGTGCAATGTGAGATTTTCTCTGTAGCACTGAATTTTATCGGGATCAACATTTTTACAGTTATCTCGAAACTTTTTGAAGAGTGGCATGTCAAGGCTTGTAGTCACTTGACTAATTTTTACTTTAAACACAGCTTTGAAAACCAACTATGGCTATATTTGGTATATATTAACAGTTAAATTCACTTTCCGGATATTGTAGAACAAAACTTCAAGAACTTGTCTATTAGATGGCAGTTTAGAACCCGATATTTGGTGTTTTACGACTCCTATTAAAAATATACTCTTTTTAGAAGTGCGTAAATCTAACAACATCTTGCCTGAACGAGTGATTTTCGTTTACTAACAAAATAGCAAGTTACTACAAGCTCATCAACACGTTTGCTCGCTGGCGTCTTAATGTACAATCACTGACATCTTTCGATGCAAGTCGGCACGGGTTGCAGTTGTCCAAAGTAAACGAAATTTATTTTATAATTGTTTTGTCATTATTAAAACAAAATTAGAGGATATGCATTCAAAAATAACAACTTTAATTTTTTTGGGAAACCCTACTCTACATGTTTCATGAACAATGTTCACATCATCAGGAGCAAGTATATACTAAAGTGAAAAATTAAATATAGATTACAATTGAACAGTGGAAGAAGTGGGGAGGGGTAAAAGTGGGAGGAGTTTTTCAGGATTGGGAATTACAATATTGTTAGACGGGAAAGACTAGTTTAGTAGGAAAATATTTAAAAGTGGGTTTATAATATATTTTTTTTATTTACATGTTTTCTAATTTTTTAAATTTTAAAATTATTATTTGCGAAGCTTTATATCCTGTGTGCAGTATTTTAAGACCCGAGTTTTTATCAAATGTGTTCTCGTTATTTAAAAGATGATCTGCAAACTCAGATTCACAATTTCCGTGTAGAGCTCTGAGATGTTCTTTAGTTCTAACTTCAAAGTTTCTATTGATCATACGTATGTAAAAGAAATTGCAATAATTGCAATTGAGTTTATAAACTCATAATTTTTTGTTAAACTTTTACCCCTTCCCCACTTCTTCCACTGTTCAATTGTAATCTATATTTAATTTTTGACTTAAGTATATACTTGCTCCTGATGATGTGAACATTGTTAATGAAACATGTAGAGGTTATATATATATTAAAGTGATGTAAACAAAGTTATTTGTGATTTATTCTAATATATTCTAACTTTACTTGTTTTTGCAATGTCTTTTAGATGGAATTTTTTTTTATTCGTATAATGATTCGAAAAGCATATCTCCCTCAATTGAATTTATACCTCAAAACTTGATCAAAGCTACTATCGTTTTATCGGTTTTTATATGATTCAAAACTAATTATTGGCAGTTTCAGGAAATATAAAAGATATGATAGTTTTAAAACTTGAGCGTTGCTATTCGGGAAGTTTTTGGTTTGAGCAGAAAACTTGTAACTTTCTTCAGGAAACTGATTGTAGATATGAAAGAAAATAAATCAGAAATTAAATGAATGCAAGCCACACTGAGAAAACTTACTGACATGAAATATTATTAATTTATTAAAAATCTGTTCAAATAAATCGTTTTTCTGTTTAAAAAAGGACTGGAGGCCTATAACGAATGATTTTACAAGTTTATAACCAAATATCAGTAAAGCACGAATATGCTATGAGTATGTCGAAACATGTGTTCTTAAAAACAATAATTCTATTATATTTATTCCGACAATGCCACCTGCGTGAACACGTTTTCAGATATATTCTGAATGGCTAATATTTTACTAGAAAATGGTCATTGGGTCACATTTTTAGCAGTATCTTGATAGAAAAGATGTAAGCATTTTTTTCCGTACATCGGAAATAAAGAAAATTCGCGATACCTTCGCAGAAAACATTAAGACTAATAAATGATGCAATAGGGCACCGAAACAAACTCTAAATAGTAATATTCACGAAGAAGTACCCAGTAGGAGTTGACAGATTTAAAACATTTAGTTACATAAATGATATAACTTTTTTTTCCTACACTTTCAAGAATTATCGACCCACAACAATGAACATTGTAAACAAAATCGTAAATTATCATAAAGCTTGATTTTTTTACTATTTTTACTAACAAATTTGTATTTTATTGACATGGTTAATTTGATAACAGAGTAGAGCAATAGATTTTAAAAATCTATTTTATTTTAGTAAAAACATTCTGAGATAACATTTGTTCCGTATTTTGTATTACTAAAGTCTTACCATCTTACTAATTAGATTTGTACACGCCTGTTCAACGTTGATGTGGTAAAGCCGGCCTTCAGCCTCCTTTAAGGGCCTTCCTTACTAGCGATCTCAATCGTTGTATGGAGAATCATGAATTGTCAGATTCAAACGACAATCTAAGTTATTAATCGTCAAAATATCGATAATGTAGCCACGCTAGGCTATCATAAATACATTTTTCTGTCGAGATATATGTTTTTATTAACAATTTATTTTCGTTAAACACTATATAATGAACATCTAAGAATTCTCCTACTCATTCGGCTCTATGAGGTGGCCGTGAATGCACGCTTTTTACGGTCCGTCGTGTCAATCTTTTTTCAAAGTTCGAAATTCGCGTAATTATTACACTTCCATGTGACGTTTCAACAATATTCCACTCTATGCGTTGCGCGTAGGGACTATAATAGTGTGTCGCCTTTTTATGTTTCATCTGTGCGTTTCCGTCGAAGCTGTGCAGTGTCAAATAGTATTATTAAGAATTAATTTATTGTTAACATTTTTTTGGGTTTCTAAGTAATAAACAATTTGATATTATTAAGAATTTATATATTGTTAACATTTATTCGGGTTTCTAAGTAATAAAAAATTTGATATTATTAAGAATTAATTTTTTGTTTACTTTTTTTCGGGTTTCTAATAAATAAAGTAATAAACAATTTGATGTTTTTAAAATATAAAAGTATATAAAATATTCCAACACTTAAAATAAAATAAAAGAAGCACATCGTATAAAAATTTTTCAGTCGAAAAGATCGAATGCCGAAATCACTTACTTCGAAATTATTGCAAAAAACTTAGATCACTGTCAGAAGATACAAAATATCCCTTAGCATTGAGGAAGATTGTGTCAAGCCGTATTTTACGCCTGAGAACGGCTGTACGTTGTGCAATAACGTACCAGAAGGCTATGAATTGTAGTCAAAAGGAAAAATATAACAGTTTTATTTGGATATATAGAATGATCCAAAACATGTATTTGGAGACCACTCACTATGCAAGGAACGGGCATACTTTTGCATACGGGATACTGGCGACACTAATTACGTACCCAATATGACTTCGAGCTTGATAATATCCAGAATCATGCAGCACGTTCGACTTTTGGCATCTAATGCTCGAAGTTTAATACATGATGTAGACAGCAAAAATGTGGAGTGTTATAATAATGATGTGGCTAAATTTATTGGCGGAAAGCGTATCAACTATTTTCTAAAACGGTCCTACAATGGAAGGTGCGCTGCAGCAGTAGTGGCGTTCAACACCAATCGTCAACACTATTCTTTGCATAAATTTGCAACTGGATATAGTCCCGGAAAACTCATAAAGAAATTAGAATTACAAAGATTGCAGAAAAATAATCAACAAGTATTAAGTTAAAAAAAGAAAAGAAAAACCCTGCAGCTCGCTCCAGCAAAAGATCAGCATTATGGTTGCAATGCAGAAAAATCTGATATGGACCAAGCATCGTATGAGGCAGCCAAAGATGATTTTTTTTAAAGGCTTTTTACCATAGCCAAAGATAGGCAAGCAATTAAAAAGGCGACAGTACTTCAAGCATCTAGTGGAAAGTGGATCGAGATGCGCCGCAATATGATTACGGCATCGTGGTTTGGAAAAGTGTGCAAACGGCGGCAAAATATCAGTTTCGCTCCATTTGTCAAAAATATACTGTATCAGCAATCCTTATCAAATATTCCTTCAATTCGACACGGACAAAAACATGAATACAATGTCCTGAAGGAGCTTGCAGGACAAAAAAACTTTACCATAGAAAAGTCTGGTCTTTTCATAGATGAAGAGTATCCGTATATGGGTGCGACCCCAGATGGAATTTCTTCTGAAGACACCGTGATTGAAATTAAATATCCTTTCGCAGCATGCTCATATATGAAGCAGTATAATCCAAAAAAATTACCTTTTGGAAACTTAACAAAAATGGAGGAATGCTAGTAAATACATCTCACGACTGGTTTTACCAGGTTCGGGGCCAATTTCATGGAACAAAAAAGATATTTGTATGTTTGTTGTATGGATTGAACTCGGAATAAAAATCGAAAAATTTTACGGGATGACGAATTTTGGTAGACTAATATGGTTAAACAGCTGAAACGCTTTTACAATTTTTGCATGCTACCCGAATTAATTGATCCTCGACATAATCGCTGCATGCCTATTTGAAATACTGAGTATTTAGAAAAGTGCAAAATACCGAAAAGAAGTAAAGTAAAATTGGTTTCAGCTAAAACCAAAACATGTAAGACGGAATTGAAGAAATGAATAACATTTTAATTCATTGAAGTGTCTTCAAAAGAAATTTATTTATATTCCTAATGTAGGTATGTAGTCCACATATTTAGAGACAGGGAAGAAGGGGGTTAGAAAGTTCTTGGCTATTCAGTATTCAGATCTAGCCACTAAACATATCTACGCCGTTCTCAAGCAACTTTCAATTCTGAATTATGGTTTCTCACCAGGGTGATACTGAACGTGATTCATTATATGTACCTATATTAAAAAAAATTGATTCTACAATATGATATACTCATCATGCGGTCAGGAGTAAGGCAAGGAGGGTGTATGTCCCCCATTCTATTTAATGTATACAAGGACGAGTTGTCAAGTCGCCTGGACATCAGAGCGGGCTGTAGTGTTAACAGTATATGTATGAATCATATAAGCTACGCAGACGACATGATCCTCTTAGCTCCGTCGATCAAGGGATTAAGATTACTCCTAAACATTTGTGAAGAATATGGAAAACTGCATAATATGATGTACAACCCGAAGAAGACGGAATTGATTGCGTTCCACCACGGAAAAAGTCAAGATACAAGTAAGATGCTCCCCGTATACCTTAACGAGGCAAAAATAAATACATGTTCGAAAGTGAAATACTTGGGGAACATTATTAATGAAGACCTATCGGACGATGGCGATATCGAATGACAAAGGAGAAGCCTAAGCATAGTTTCTAACATGATTGCCCGCAGATTTTGCAAATGCAGCAATAACGTTAAAAAAATACTGTTCAACGCATTCTGTACTGGCCTGTATACGTGTGAGACATGGTGTCACTACCGAACTTGCTCGATGGAACGACTCCAAATTCAATATAATGACGCCTGTAGAATAATATTTGGATACCGAAGATACAGCAGCGCATCGACAATGTTCACGGAACTAGGACTGAATGGATTTGCCGGCCTGATGAGACACCGGGTCACTGGAGCCAGGATGCGGCTAATGGCCTCCGCCAACACGTCGGTGACCGCAGCCTACCAACACCAAGCGCCACTCCTGAGTGAGCGCTGGGCCCAAGCGCACTCAAGACCACACCCTGCATAGTTTTCCTTATTTGATAATTTATTATATCTATTGTACAAAAAAAATATATATCTATATGGGACGTGTGGGATTGCACTAACCTCCCCACATCCTGGAATAAAATATTATTGTTATTATTATTAATATATAAATTAAATTAAATTTGTTTTGAATCCGTGACCTCAAATCAAACTAGATAATTTAGTATTAACAGTGCCCGGCCGCACTGCGAAACCAGGCTGGAACAAAGGCCAAGCCTTTTGTCACTCTTTATGTATTACTATGTGTACCATTGTACCCATACAAATGTAATACATTTCATCTATGTATGTATAAAAAAAGTTCCAAATAAAAAATTATATTAAATGTTGTTACTGAGAACCTCCACCATGAAACAAGCTATCGTTATATTGCATTACATTCTAAAATATATTTTAACATAATTTTCATAATGACAATATCTTTAATTAATAATAAATTGTTTTGCTCTGTGCGTGTTGATTATGAATGGAACGCAACTGCCAGCTGCTGGTGCAGCGAGTTCGATATTAGAATTCGAGCTAGAAACATTTAATAGCGAGGGCCGTTAAGACCTTTTTAACAAAACAAACGCCATGTTTGTATGTCAACTATGCTGACCTTACGCGCCGCGTAATATTTACACAACGTTTTTTACGACGTGACGTTTCAACTCCCATCAACTTTGACGTCGTCACAAATCGGCAATCTTTAGGACATGTTTATTTTTTTGGCATTTGAATGGCATTCGCTATTTTAGTTTGGTTGATTTAGTTGATTAATTCGTAAGTGTTCAAAATTGTGGAATAGCTCGAATTTCGATTCAATTTCCATTTCCAAAACTTTTTCAACTATTTATCGTTATAGATAAAATGTGGCTGACAAAGGCATTGATTCTCGAGATAACTCTAACTAGGTGAATTTGTGGAGTCCACAAATTCACAGAAGGCTCCATTACACATCCGGGTCCATCGATTTTCCTATAAAAGAGCGGAGACATTTAGGGAGGCACATACAGCTTTCAAGACGATAAGGGGTGGTTATACCATAGACCTGGTAAATGTAGGTAGTAGGGTGGTAGATACTCTCAAAATTAAATAGTAAGATATTTCCCAACCTACATCTTCCCAATTTTCATCTCCATTCAGCCTCACAAAGTACTTCCAGTTTCCAGTTGCTCCAAGTAGTCGAAAATTTTGAGTGATTTGTAGCAGTTCACTTTCGCCCCGCTACAACATCGTTAATTCATCCATAACTCTATCTTTAGATCGCCTACTTGTCTATGGGATTCTCGGTCTATGAGTTATTGGAGCAGCAGCTCCACTGACGGTCACCAAGGAAGAGTACCAAACGGGCGAGGGTCAAGGAAATACTTTACATCTGGAAGGATTGGAGCGATTGCTTCAGGTGACATTATTTGAGGAAACTTGCGGACATATTGTTCCTGTTTGATAGCTGTTGTAATTGCTGGTCATCACGTTATCCTTAATAAGTTTTGCAGTTCCAATCTATGAGTTGCATGGCGCCCTTTTATGAAACAGGTCAGATTATGTGGCTTGTCAAATTGCTTCCATTGATTCCAACTGTGCTAGTGATCTTCTTTCGCAGCACACACCTTGAGCTATTGTTATCTATCCTAAATTTTGAGTCTCATGTATTGGTTGAATTTTAATCGTAAATAATAACTAAAACGATCGATTTTTTGTTCTTTGCCAATAAATGATTGTAATTTGTCTCATTAATTTCGCCCAAAGATGGCGTTTGATGATAAATATTGTGTTGCCTGTGAGTTAAGTAGCAAAATGATTTGTTTAAAATAATATTTTTTGTGTTTATTAGATATACCCACATCCTACATTAAAAATAAATTGTCTACGGGAAAAAAGACTATTTGAAAAAACTATGATACAATGGCAGAAATAGACGAAATTTAGTGAAAATAATCAATTGACAATACTACGTTATCAAAAGTACTGACAAGAGGGAACAGAGAGTCGTAAATATTCAATGTAAAAGTATGTTGGGAGAAGTGTCCAAGATGGCCGTCCACACATCGACGAGATCTGGTGCCTAGTTGATACAGAGTTGGTCTCACATTTTAATTAGATATCTATTTAGAATATTAACACTTACAGTGCCTAGTTGATACAGAGTTGGTCTCACATTTTAATTAGATATCTATTTAGAATATTAACACTTACAGTATCTAGTTGATACAAAGTTGGTCTCACATTTTAACTAGATATCTATTTAGAATATGAACACTTACAGTGCCTAGTTGATACAGAGTTGGTCCCACATTTTAAATAGATATATATTTAGAATATTAACACTTAGAGTGCCTAGTTGATCTCACATTTTAATTAGATATCTATTTAGAATTTTAATAATTACAGAGCCTGGTTGATGCGTATGCATTCAAATAACATATTGTTTCATATCTGAGAATACATATTTATTTATTATTTACGGCGTTTCTGCCATTTACATACATAAGTTTTTTTTTTTACACATACAGAGTGCAGTATTAAATTTTGAAGAGGGAAAAATTAAAGAATTCAATTAAAACATAACAAATAAACTAACAGTTAAGAAATAAGCAATAACATAAACCTGTTATGTAGTGACCTCATAAAAGTGGCGTTAAAATGTGTTTTTAGTGCAGCT
Organism: Hesperophylax magnus; assembly: GCA_026573805.1. Lineage (NCBI taxonomy): Eukaryota > Metazoa > Arthropoda > Insecta > Trichoptera > Limnephilidae > Hesperophylax > Hesperophylax magnus. Next base: position 2,764,759 of record JAIUSX010000104.1, read on the forward strand.
TTATACTTCACAAGGGGCATTTTAAGAGTATCAGCGATTTAAGCATAAAAGTTCCCAAGTGTGTGCAATCTATTTATTTATAACTGAGTCATATCCTCAGACTGGTATGATTGTCACAATAATACATACTAGAGGACCTTGATCTAATGGTAGGTACATGAAATTGAATTAACATCAATATATCAGGGCTATCCAACTGATAATTTATAATTTTATATAAAAATATAAGATCAAAAAAAGTTCTTCTATCACTTAACTTCAGCAATTTCAATAAAATGTAATAAAAAATCAAAATCTATTGTTTCAAGCAATAGCCTAAAATTAATACACTTCAAAAATTTGTGTTGGACTCTTTCAATGGTATTAATGTCATTATTAAAGACGTGAAGTGAAGTGAAATGAACAGGTTTCCATGTTCACATCCCTTACTTCACTTCCCACTTCCCTGGAAATGGGTTTGAATCTGGTGACCCGATTTATTTGCGTTTCTTTCCGTCTTTCTACTTGTCTATGGTTATAAGCTGGTATGAGGAAGAAATTCAGCTGACTCAGCGATTTGTATCACAAACCTTACCCAGGTTTTATTTTTATTTTATTAAACTGAAAAACTGCTTAGATACGGGCGCAAAAGCTTTGGTAAAAATAAATATCAAATATACGAGCATGGGTCGGCATGAGCCGGCATAGTCCAGTGGTAACGCATTGGACTGCCATTCCGAAGGTCGCGGGTTCGAACCCGGCGTGCGCAAATAAATTTTATTTGATTAATTTGTGTTATTTCACAATTAATTAATTAAAATAATATATAGTATATTTGCGGCACGTTCCAGAGTGGAAGATACTACCAGTATCGCCTTGGTGTAAGACCACCATTCAGAATTGAAACGTTGCTCCAAATGGCTTTAGCCGTGTTTAGTGACTAGATCTGAATAGCCAGGTACTTCCCTACCTTCCTCTTTCCCTTCCCCACTTACCTTCAGCCTCACAACATCCCCCAATTGGGGATGCCATAGTCTCACTGGCTCCAGACGGGAGCAGTTGGGACTCTTGTGAGGTATTCACTATAAAAAAAAAAAAAAAAAAAAATGGGATAACTGAGGAAAGGTGAAGGATCTACAGCGACATATTAATATTTGATAAACTAGTCACCGCTATGTTATTTTGCCATATTATGATATCAATTTGACTAGGTTTTCCAACAACAGTTATAGTTCGTTGAATAGTTCTATACCAGATCTTATCGTTAAATTTAAAAAAGATCAACACTTTTTTATTTTTTATTTTATAGATTTTTTAAATATTACAATTTTCAACTACCATACTAGGCTAATGACATGTTATGGTAGAGAGAGTTATGATAATATCAAAGAAAATACTTCCCCGTCTCCATCCTTTCTCTACTACTTTCAGCCTCACAACACACCCTAATTGGGGATGCCATAGTCTAACTGGCTCCAGACGGCTTGGAGCAGTTGGGACTCTTGTGCGGTTTCACATAAAAAAGGTCACGTACAAACGAACGCAACACACTTCTTCCGGTGTGTCTATCTCTTTATTATCTATGCAGTGCTTTTTGCAGACTCGTTAAAATATTAAATTACCATCCAACGAATAAATTTATAAATAACGTTTAATAATTTTCAAGCAACATTGTAAATCTATGACATTGATTGTTCTGATAATTACTATTCACAGCAATCAAACGTAACAACGGCAGTAAAATATGAAATGTTCCGTACACCGGTCGTTATGATAATAATGATTCATCTTCCATTCTGGTCATGTGACTTAACGGGGTACGTTCGGTCGTTAGCACGCGTGAAAATATCCGTTAAACGCCGCCATTATTCCGTTATCATCGGTCAACGGAGGCATAGAAAATTGAAACTTCAAGGGAAGAAACCGATTCACTGAATCAAGAAAATACAAGTATTTGAATGAAGGCACAACCAATAAAATAATAAATTTAAAAAGCTTGTAGTAAAACTTGTAATATTGCGAGTTACAAAATACACATATATATATATATATATATATATATATATATATATATATATATATATATATATATGTAAATACAAATAGATATATTTATATATTAAATTAAAATACTTTGTATACACCAGCCTGTGGTTTTTCGTCAAGATAAACATAATATTCTAAAAAGTGAGAAATTTAAATAAAGACGAGTATGATCAGTAAATAAGATGTCTAAATAATAAAAACTATCATCAATATAGGTATCAATGGCTACTAAAAGTGGTTATTAAAAATATTTAACTGATTGTAAACACTTTTTCTAATTTCAAAGTTTTGGAAATTGAATACAGGAAGTTTTGGTAATTGAAACCCCACTATGTTCTTTTATTTATTTTTTTTTATTTTTAACTTTTTATTTACATCAAAAGAATGATTTGTTTAAAAAATTTTAGTATTAAAATTTAAAAAGTATTATCTATTTAAAAAAAGTTACAAACTTAACGAATTTTTTTATAAGCCCTTGATTTTTTTAAATATCACCCTTATCCTTGTAGTCTAACACATATATATTTTGAAGTAATTTTTCACAAAACCGCCACGTTTCAAATTATTTTTTCCGACTTTATGTCCGGGTAAAATCTTCCCCACAGGAAAAACTATACCATTCCACACAGTTTTCCACAAATTATCATCTAGTCAATCCACATTATACAAGTGCATTGTAAAAGCATAATAATACAAAACAATACAAGGACAACACGTCAACTAACCAGAGATCAAATGGGAAAATAATTCACCGACTCCAGATATTTTTATATCAGAGGGTTCGGCTCGGTAGAACTCCTAACCGGACCTATAAATCCTACTGATCCCTCAATATAAATATTTAAAATCTTTCGTAATCCTACATGTATTTTAAATTACTATTTGTATAGTCTGAGAATGCCAAATTCTTTTCTTATTTCCTCAATCTGTGTATTTTCCTATTTTTAGAAAAACAGATTTTTTAATAAATAAATATCATTATTCTTATATGCTTGCGTCAGAGAATAACAGAAGAGAACATAATATAAGACGATTTATAAATGTGACTGAAGCAAAGGTTTGGGCTAAGACCGAGTTGTTTATTGGTGCGTCCTCTCTGCCTACCCCTGCGGGAAACGGCGTGATGGTTAGTAAGTTAGTTAGTTACAATCACGGTTTTATACTTTACTGATGAACATTGTACTGTGCCTTTCTTTGCGTTTCACCATTCTGTGTCCCAGGAGTGAGCGGCCTATAAAGCTGCTGTATTTCTAGTTGGCGTTGCACTTCATGAAGGTTTCTCCGCCAGAATGCTGTTTTATTGCCGCTTTGCAACGCTGAAGTGTTGCTGCCTTTATTTACCGATGGGAATAAAATATATTTCATGAGCTTTCTATTGTAATGTGTAAGACATGATTATTTTTTTCTTTTTCAGAGCTTTTGTTGTGGGTTTAATCGTTACTATGCACTGGCCATATAAAATGCAGAAGGTTTTGTTAAAATCGTGATAAAAAACGATTTTTTCTAGTGTCATACTTATGTTTTAAAATCTTCAAATAATCTCACCTATGTTAGATTTTATTTTTTCGTCACACAGAGCATAAATAATTTAACCATAAAGAGAATAATTTCACAACCAATCTCAATATTAGATGAATTATTGCTTCAATTGTGTCTAATTTTATGACACAATGTCAAAAATACGTAGAATCTTTTTAATGTAATTCATTAACTACATTATTTTTTATAGTCATAGACTAACCACTAACTCAATAAATGAACTTTCCGCTAAATAGACGTGACGTCGTGTTTTACTCCTCGAGATTGCTCAAACGGTAGCTATATTTACTGTCACCTAATTCAGTCAAGCATTAAGCATGTGACAGATCACGCTTTATGTTTGTGGCATGTTTTATTTCAGTATATTGCTCGCCATACATTCTTATCGGGATTGTATGGAGAGCGATATGCTCAAATTGGTCAAGCTACGATGCGTATAGCGTAATCTGTCAGCCCCGTTAAAGTAATGAAAATGAAATCTGACTTTGTGTGGGTACATTCAGCTGAAGCTGTATGACATATTATTAGGTGTAAAAGTTGTTTTAATTTAGAAGGTAAGTGTAGGCCGATATTTCACTAGGTTTGGTGTCTTAGCTGGGATGCCCGGGTTCATGGGGTGAGGTTTGTCCAGGTTTTGGCGACGGATGTGTCTGCCCACGAACTGCATGGCGGGTTGAATTGGAAAAGGTTGGTTGAGGGATACCATTTTACCTCTCCAACCAGACACTTGCCTTGTGCTGCAGTGCGAGGGATAGATTTATATGTCCGTCACTTCTGAACACACTTGCCCCTAGATTGCCATCATACTCTTATACCTTTTTCCTTTCCAAAACTTGATCTCCTTACATTCTGTGATAGTTCTATCTGCATGGCGTTGAGGGCTGTAGTGCTATATATATAGCTCATAGAGTTTATAGTATTCTACAAGAGGTGTGAAGTTTTTCCCTCCATATTCAAATACGAGGTGGGTAAGCAATTAAGTTTCTAGCTACAGAGAGGGATTTCAAGAGAATAAGACAATTGATGTTAGCCAGGCCGTCCTACACACTCGTTCTTGATATTAAGAGTTTTCATTCTTAATAAAGACAAAGTGTTTTCTTTACACATCATCACCAATTATGACAAATAATATGTCTCTTGTTAGAAGATAATTTAAAAAAAAAAACGAAAGTTTCAGATGTATTAGAACGCAAAATCGTGTGATAACAATTTACAAACACTGCAAATTTCCAAAACGTGAACACTGGGGAGGGTCGTTACAAATCATTCATAGACAATTTGTTTCATTTACCGTGGAACGCGAAACGGTTTGGAATGGAAGGTGCTAAACAACTGGCGCCGGAACCTACCTCACCCACCTAACTACCCAGCCACCGGCAGAATACACAAAGCACAGATCCGAAACCAATTCCCGGTAAAACTGGGCCGAGGACGGAGGATTCTACCCCCTGCTGAATTGAGTGCTGAATGTTTAGACAATTTTGAGGATAAGTAGGCAAAAAATATGTGCCAAAAAAAATATATTGAAGTACTACAGTATTAAAAGTATTACAGTTTACTGGTCTGAAGCTGACATCCCGGTTAGGGTTAATAACCATTATAAAAAAACATCAATATTTAACACCTCTGACATATTGATCGTTATTTTCCTTAAAGATGCCATCAAAAAGTCGGAGATTTTTTTTTTTCTCAATAAAATCCAAATAAATTAAATATTTCTGAATGTAAGAAATAAACATATAATTTTAGAAATATAAAACCAAATATTATAATGTTTTTTTTTGTGGCTAAACACGGATCTAAAATAACTGATAATGAAAGAAATACATATTTTATTTAACAAATATATTGTATTTATTTGGTACAATATTTTTTACATTTTAAGTTTTCCAGTTATGTAGGCCTCACTGGGTGGCTTGCCCGTGCTGAGGCCTTCATTTTATAATATGAAAATATAATCTACATAATACATTTAAAGAGAAAATAATACTTATTTTACAAGCAATAATTATTCGCCTGAAACACACATCCACATTGAAAAATCTCCTGATAAAAGATACATGACGCCAACGGGACTCGAACCCGTGTCCCTTCGATTTCCGGTCGACAGCTCTGACTACTGAGCTATGGCGGCTTATCTCTTATCCGCAAAATAATTCAATATATATATACTAGTGTTTCATTCAACAATTACTGCTTGTTACATTTTTTCACCTGAAAACAACCAACTTTATTTTATATGAGAAAGGCATTGTAAGTGCTAACTCTCTCACTAGATGGCGTCGAGACAAATTGTCTACATTTCTTAAAAACATTAGTTTATCAAAAAAATAATAAGAAACTAATACATTTAAAATTAAAAATACATAATAATATATTTAAAATTAAAAAATAATACTTTGAAAATAATCTTGTGTGTTTGTGAGTGATCTGTGTTTATATTGGTTTTGTGTGTTACGTGTAGGTTTTATTTTTATTTTATGCTATGACATTTTGGTAATATTGTCTTTTTTGTTCTTTAATCCATTTTGTAATTTTGTGTGTGAATTTATTTTTATTATCCTCAATTTTAATTTCAAGTTTTACACTGTTAAAGGCTTTTATAGCATGGTATTGGTAGTGTCTTTGTCCAAAGCTTGAATTTACTGTCGGAGTTTTTATGTTTTCTTTGTACGCTTGTCTAACTGGTCTGTTAGTGTTATTTTGTGTATGTTGAAATTTATTTTTTTTGTCAAAAATGTAGTTTAGTAGTGTTTTAACGTATAATTGGCGTATATCTAGTACGTCACAGCTGTTGAATATTTGGTATGTATCATATATATTATTATACATTAGAGCTACGTCGCTTTTTTGACGTTTCATATAAAAACAATTCATAAAAATTCACAAAGTTTTATACATTTTTCTCAAATCGGTCGCAACCTTTGGTTTCATTGAGGTATACATTTTAGTTTCTTCTATGCTTAAATTCTAGATTTGAATATAAAGAGTGGATTTTTTTCTAACAATGTTAAAATAATATTTCTTACAAAGACAGCAAGGGAGACATAACGATTTGTATGACTTCATCTGAGCTATTCCGAAAAGCGAACTAATTGTATCTAAGAAAAAATAGATTTTTGTTCGCAAAACTGAACAAATTAGTATGAGAGGTTAGTTGAAGTGTGCTATCCATCAAAAACTCTTATTTCTAGGACGTTATTACTGGACGACGACGTACATATCCGCATGTTGAGATAGTTTCAAAAAGTAATCGGTCACTATCAAAACTCAGTTAGACTAGAAGCAGCACCTTCACACCACCTACTGAATAATTAAAGTCCCTTTTCCACTGTGTGTATTTATTTTAAGCTTCACTATATTTAGACAGTTCAATGGATATATTTTGAAATCTTTACTACGAAACTCGTACAACGTAGAGTTGCCGAATGAGGAGCAGAGGAAAATACAGTGGCGTACGGTCGCATACATTATTGGACGTGCTTTGAAATAAACGATATATTTATTAGTTGCTTTGTCTTCAAGGGATGGTTGAGTAATTTAGTCATTTTAATGAATACAGCAAAAAATAAACATTGAATCAAAACAAACAAAAAAATTCAAAGAAAGACTTCAGCCCACAAATTAAATTCTGTTTTAAAAATAGGCGAAACCTTTTTGTATGTGTAGCGATGCTACGAGAATATTCTGGAACGATCGCCAATGCAAAACGAATTGTAGCGGAAACTCATTCAGCATTCAGCGTTTCTACCTATAAGAAGTGTTCTCGATGCACCCGGGCGGTTATTTAATGAGGCGCGTCGAGATGTACTCGGTCAGTAATTAATTAGCAGTTTTACGAGTGACCAACATGCAAGCACCGCAACTGCTTGCTGCATACTGAAGCGGCCGCTATGGCCGGTTTCTCGCACCGCGCCGCTACAGGATCTACTCACCTAAACCCGGATCTGCACGGACTACAAATTATTATGGACTCCTCGGGATCACATCAGCGCCCTGGCCCCGGCTGTCATTCCTGGACAGCGCTCCTCACGCGCCTAGATCCTGCGACATCTTGGCCGGTCTGCGCCTCGGCCTCGCGGCATCGTCGCCGGCATCGTCGCTGGCCTGCTTCTCCCGTAGTGCTGCACATATCCACGAGTCTCCACCAACGCAAAAAACGCTTGAAAAAAATTTTTGATCGTAAATATTCCTATTTCAAATATTGTTCAAGATATAACATTTTTGTGACTATATATTTTTTAAATCCAATAAATTAAAGTTATTACTATGGACCGTACATCACTGGAAAAACGTTCGTAGTAAAATACATCCCTGTATCTGTATGCATAATACAATATGTAAAACAGGCTCTACCGTTGAAGGTTTATGCTATTTGTACCTATTGTTTGATCTGAGTTTGATACCGGAAGACAGGCTAAATGAGCGAAGGTATTAATGGGCTTTGTTATAAACATGCGCCGTTATTATTCATGGTTTCAATATTTTCACTCGAACGAGTTCAAAGATGGAACAAATCATTATAATGGGGTAGTTTCTTTGTACTGAATTTAACAATAAACAATATTCTCCATTTCTTTCAACCACATTATTTAACAACAAAGATGGAATACCTAGTATGATTTAAATTTACCTGGTGCAAGTGCCAAGTTAACTTGCATAATATGCCTAGAGTAAACGTTTTATGAAGAAATAAATTATCTACCAATATTTCCTTATTTAGTAAAATTTTTGCTGCATTACTTTACATGAATAAAAGTTTTTGTAACCTTACAATGTTGTCCTATATAAATATATATGAATAATATATAAATATATATATATATATATATATATATATATATATATATATATATATATTCTTTCCTTATGTAAGCTAGTGTTTGAGTTCAGCAAAGGAGTGCTCGAATATAAAAAAAATGTACAGTGAAAAAAAATATGAACAGATTTTTTTTTCTAAAAGATTCAATTAAGGATAACCGACACCAAATAACAATAAAATAATTATAAACCCAAATAATTCATTTATTAACACGGTGAAATCTAGGTGGATTCATTGGCTTTAAGCCGCAGTAAGCAGTATCATATGTTTCCATATTGAGTAATGTTGTTTATCTTATAATATGGTTAATGTTTATATATGACACCAATCGCTCGATTGGTAAATAATAATTTATGAAAACCATTGAAAAAATGCCATCGATGAGCAGAACATTTCGAGAAAGGAGTCGACGTATACCATTTTAAAATAAAACGCATTCGATTATCTCGTCAAGATTCTCGATAGTGCTTGATCATTGTCAACTCAAGTACGAAATAATCGAGCGCCTAATGTGGCACATGAACACACCCATAATAATAATAATTCTTTCTATAAATATAGATTCATCACATCAGTTTACTATGAATTCACTCACCGTTCTATATCTTCTCCCATTTTTCACTAATTCCTAGTCACGCCTCCACCCCCACTTTAACACCGAATAATTACGATCACCCATTATTTAGTAATGTTAAGTTAATACATATCAGAAAGAAAAGGTCAACGTAAATATTTTAAAAAATGTAGTGGTTCGAACAAAGTAATGTTGCTTCGTTAAAAAAATAACCTACAATAGCATAATAGTAGCACAGGATTGATAAAATGGTTATGAATTTTAGAGCGATAAGCTTCCATATTCTCTGAGGTGAAGGCTGAAACATAAAACTCTGTACGATCCATCCAAGTGTATAGATATTCAGAATCTTTATAGGAGAAAAGGTCTGCAGAACCGTACGTTTCACTCTTTGCATTTTATCTTATCTACAATTCCTTTTAGAAACTATCGTACGGTTGTCTGCCTCATAGCGTTATACTCGCAAGTTCGTGCCATGTACTCAAACCCATACGTAGGTTTCCTATCAAAGTGAATACATCGTCTGCATTTTAAAGATAGGTTTCAATCAAATAACCTTTAATGCAATACGTAAAGATCGGAAAAGATAAATAAAAGATATCTATATAATGCATATAAGATATATACCTAATATTTGTAGTTTTTTGAACAGTGACCGATCACAAGCAGTTAGGACGATTTATTTAAGAGAATCTGTGTTTTGGACATTAGTCAAATTTACACCACAAACATTCTACATAACGTAGCCCTTCTAACACAGAACTGTTATGGACAATTTTCAAACTGCTCGTCAAGAACTAAAGGGCATAATCTTTTATTTATTCCTTTCGCTAAAACAACTCTTGGCCAAAGAATTTTTAGAAACATTGCAACCAAACCAAACCTACATTGCACTTCCACTAGCTATTAGATAGAAAACATTTTTTTCTAAATAAAAATTAGACACCTTGGATCAAAGTTAGAAGTCTTCGATCAAATAAGTGAGCCAACGTCAACGATTCCATGAAAACCTATTTAAAAGTATTGGTATTCTAGTATTATTGCCAGAATTTCCAATTATCCATGCTGACAGTCCTAAAAATACATAATAACGTAGCAATAGTTATCTGAAGATTCTAGTAAATATTCAGATATTTGAAAAACAAAAACCAAAAAAATAGTCGCCGGAGTCTAAAAAGCCATAATTTTTTTACACCACATAAGTTCAGAAACCCCTTGTTTATTAAGTATGTCCCTTAACACCCTGTATAGTGATAACATTGATTAATTTCATAATATTACCTTTTAATATTTAGATTATGGTATAACTCTAGATGACCAGTTAAGGCACGGGGACTCCATCAAAGCCAGAGTCAAGTTAACCTCTCAGAAGCTAAGCGTACCATACAGGGCCCGCATATTTTGAAGATAGTACACAATTTATGACCCTGAAAATATCACAAGCCCCACTGTTGAATTTGGCAGCCACGTCTGGTCTGAAGCTCCAAAATACTCGAAAAAATCCTTGACTTTGTGCAGAAATGGGCTGTCTCTTCAATAGATTTCCCTATCTAAACAAACGGATTTCGGATGAGCAATATGTCCTTATTCTTTTCCTTCGTCCTTAGACATTTCGAATGAAGCTGCTCTGACAAAATGGCGTTATTGATTTCTTCGGCACTGGTGCATATTCGCAAAACACTTCAAACGCGCGCCCAATTTTTGTTCAGGGTTGAGATTTGTCACACGCGAACGGCTCGTTTCTGAGTTTGACAGTTCGGTTTTGAAAGGTGCTCCGTTCTACAACTTGGGTCTCTTCAAGATCCATTTTCACTCCTTCCTGTCTCCAAAAAGACCCCTCACACAGCATCTACAAAGATGATACAGGCCCTGAAGGAAATTATATCCTCAAGACCACCTGTGTGGAGTGAATGTTAAAATAAAATTGCTTAACAAATGGAGAATTTGTGTAGAGTATTCGGTGTCCTTAAAATATAATATAATTCTTTGGTGGTTATCAGTTTTCGAATCATTTTATTTAACAGACTCGTATTACATATCATTTTTACCATTAGGAAGACTAGTCTTTATGCACAAATAATAGCACCCTGGTATAATGTGTTTGACAAAATAATTAAGAAAGGTGATTAAAATAAATTAATTACACGGAAAATTTCTTCATGAAGTCCGAATTTTCCGTGGTATTTTGCATAAAGATACAGTAGATAAGCTTTTGGATTAATCGAAAAATGAACAATTAAAGCATTTATTAAATTAGCGATCACGCTATATATCTATCTTTGCAAGTTGAGCACCAACAAAATGCCTAGCGCGGGAAAAGTCCATCATTGGATTACAACGTATTGGTATTATTACATCTACATATATTAGAAGATAGATGTATAATCAACAATTTATCTTATTTATTCAAAATACTAAGCTTTGATTTCGACAGTTGAGAACTTCCGCAACTCATAAACCTATTCTATTGCAGCATACCCTAACGCCCATACAACGGATTCACACTATGGTAAACCAACACGTGATATTGACATATTTAATGTTAACTTGGCGAATTATGTGGATAAAATAAAATATGTATTCCAACACTACGCTTAAGCCCCCAGTTGTATTTTTGTAAATTTATTTGATCACTAAATCTTTATTTTTGATTGCTGTATTTTTTAGAACTAGTACAACTTTCAGAAAATATTTATATATTATCTTTAATTTGTACTACCAACAGGTAAAACCCTCTGAGCGTTAAATAAATAAATAATAATAATCATTTAAAAAATATATAAATAAATAAATTTCGATGAACGTAAAGTATGTATTGTTTTGACTAGGCCCCTAGTAAACAAGCATAGGTATATAAGATATTGCTTAATTATTATTTTTAGTTGCAAAAAGTTTGATTTGGGAGCAATATTCATTAACAAATTCAATTAATTTTGGATTTTTTATTGAATTATTGACTGTTTTCTGAATAGAAATTTTATATATTTTTTAGGAAAATTTTTATATTTATTTTATAATCGAAAAACAAACACAGGAGTTCAAGTTTTTCAGCGACTATCAACACTAAAAATGCAAATTTGTATTTATTTATTTTTTTAAATTTGATACAGAAAAATTATAGTTATCATATTAGGCCAAATAATGTATACATGGATATTAGATATGTGCATAGTGACATATGATAATATATATGACGAGTACAATGTATGTCAAGGGTAAGCTTCAATACAGGCGTGTATTCATTGTGACCCAGCCAACATTAGTTTCTAACTAGGCAGTGCCTGTTCTAAATAACTAAACATGGCATTATTTTGTTGTTGTTTTATATGTAATATCAAAATTTTAATTTATAAAAAATAATTTTAATTTACATACTAAATAAGGGCACGAGCCTTATGTGGTTGTTGAGATAATCACAAAAAATATTATTAAAATAAATGCGAATAGAAAAAAAAATTACGATGAAAATCTTTAAGATAAAATAATTAAAAGCGAAGAGCACTGTAACCTTTGGCTTAGTAAGGAAGAAGCGCAACACGGCACAATGACCGTAAAATTAATCACGATAATGTATGCAGCAGTTTCATTCTCGCAATTTTTCCTATATTAAATGGTTTAAGAAGTTTGCAAGCATATTTTACAATTAATTATTATACTGTGTGGGATTGGCTTTAGCCATGTTTGGTGACCAGATATGAATAGCCAGGTACTTCCCCATATTCCCCTTTCTTTCCCGCCTCACTACCTCAGATTGGGAAGCGTGATCGAACGTTTAAAAAATTTCCGGTTGAAGAAATAATAAGTCTGTTCAAAAGTTAAAATATGCGAGAATATTATTATCTCAAGAAATCTTTATATTCCGTGGAACCGAGAATAATATGCAAGCGAATAATTTAGTATCGAAATTTCAGTCTAACACAGATTTCTTCAGAAAACAATTTCTCAGTTCGATTTTCCGTGGCGTTCAGTTTCACAATTCCACAGTTTTACAGTTCCTCACGTAGCTCCAACGAGCAGCCGTATTTCACACGTTTTCCTTAAATTTTCACATGGAAAGTAACGCAAACATCAAACCAAGATGGATGGTTCCCGCAAACTTATTCCGTTCGAGGTTCAACTCCGAATAAATATGCTGCTTTTACATTTGAGTAAATTTCACGTCGAAGATCTCAGTTTTTATCTTGGGTTTTCTTTGTTCTCGATGTGTTAACGTTTCAGTATGAAATCTACCTATTTGTTGAAAGATGTTAGTTCACAATTTCGAAAAGACCTTAATGTTACTGTAATCCAATAATGTATATTGCAATCTCTGGATGCTCTAAGTTACTCTTAGCTTTCTGATGATGCTCACCTGTATATCGGCTAACATCGGCACCTTCGTAATCATTTAGTTATAATACTCAAACGTCCGACAGTTGTCTCTTCCATGTGGTATTACTGCTGACACCTATGGAGATACCTTACTATATCAAACTGTATATCCTAACGACATCTGTTTAGAGACATTGAAACTACATATTTACTTACAAACACAAACTCTTGGCGTTCAAGGCCATTATCAGACAGTTTTTGCCATATATTTAGACGTCTTGTAAATGGTTTTATTTACAGCTAACCTACTTTTTTCCTTTTTTTTGTTTTTTATTATAATTTTTTTTTAATTCTTGCTAGAGTAATCTCGATGGGTTACAAAACTAGACAGGGGAAACTTACAATAAGTGGGAGTTAGAATTGTAAGTTTCACATACAACACAAAATAAAAACGAAAGGTTAAGTCGACCAAAGAGGCAAGAAGAATTTTTAAAAAATTAAACAAACAAGGATATATTTATATCTGAGCAAAAATCCGTTGTATGACTTTAAAATTATAAATAGCATAAGGGTAAATAAAGTAAATTTATTTAGCTCTAATACGACACAAGTGTCATTTACATACATGATAGTAATTGACATTAAAAGGTAATGTAAGCAATGAAGAAGAAACAAAACCAAAAAAAAAACAAAAAAATAGTTATGCATGACACCGTTAAATGTCTCAAAAAATACGCACTGCTATGTGATGGGAATAAGTCATCCCAATGTGGCCATAATAAACATAGTTTGATAGTGGCCATTGAACTCCAAAACAGCTGTCACGTCAATAAAAACCAAAATACTTGGAGAATTTCAATAGATTTACTTTAAAAAAAAATAATTAGAGATCTACGAATAGAATTAAAATTCATTTTAAACATTTGATTACCGGCTTGACCACTTCATTTTTTGCTACAAATTTAGAAGATTTACAGAGTGAATTAAGTACGGGAGTTGTTTCAATTTTAAACCTTAATCTCTGAGCGTAATTTAAAAGCAGAGTAAATGAATGTATTCCCGTCTCAACTTAAATGAGTTTTATAATAAGGACCGATTTTATCTTTAAACGAAATCAAAATGGTGAAATTTTAAAACGCTGTCGGAGTAATTTCCACAGATTAATTAAATTAAACAATGGAGACTTGGATTAACATGTTTATATTTCAAAGCATTAAGAAAAGAGGTTTTCTTGTTTAAGAAATGCTTCACTTTTTTCCAAAGCATCAACTACAAATACCAACAATGCAGAGATTTTTTAATGAGAAGAAAGGAAAAAAAATCAGTAAGTAACTTTATTTTAATTATTTGTAGGTTCTTTCAGTTTGTGAATTTATTTTCATAGCCTCATCATAAATTGCTTTCCTTTGTCTTACTTAGGTGATAAGCGATGAATCAGATACTCATCGCTTCGACAAGGCTTAAGCATTCTTATCCTGTGCTACTTCAGCAGCAGTACTACATTATCAGCAACATTTTTTTTTAATAATGACTACGAAACATTGTTTAAAAAAATATTAACAGCCTTTCTCACTAACACATGGAAACAGTGGGAAAAAAACTAGGAAAAGGCTAAACTTAGTTAATAAGCTAGCTAGGAACTAGCTGGGGATGCGACGGCAACACGCTCAGAACAGTATCCACTGCCCTGGTTTTCCCAACGGCTGAGTACTGTGCTCCAGTGTGGGCTAGAAGCACCCACACTTCCATGGTAGACGTTCAGCTTAATGTCACAATGCGAACCATTAGCGGGACTTTAAAATCTACTCCTCTCCCTTGGTTCCCCGTACTTGCAAACATAACTCCGCCAAAAATCAGGCGAGAAATTGCATCACTGAGGGAATAGAAGTAGGCGCTGCAAAAAAGCTCAATACCTTTGCACGAAGATGTCGTCTCCCACCCGGCATGCCGCTTGAAGTCCCGAAAGCCCTTCTGGGTGGAAGGAGAGAGGCTCTTCCAATTACCTTTCACCTCAGAAGATAGGTGGAAAATTGAGTGGCAAACGGCCAACGTGGGAAATTCTCACCTCATACAAGATCCCACCGAGAGACAGCCTGGATTCTCATTGCCTCGCAAAACCTGGTTCGCCATCAATAGGTTAAGGTGTTCCCATAGCCGCTGTGCCCACATGATGCACAGGTGGGGCCTTAAAGAGTCGGCGATGTGTGAATGTGGTGCGATGCAGACCACCGAACAGGTGGATTGATGAGGTTCACATGGCGACGCCTGAGGCCCTAGAATGGCTCGCAATGATTTCCTCATCTTCACGTTTGTTGACATCATTCTCTTGTTCGTTTATTTCCTTATCTTAATGTTAGTAGACCTAATCCCCTTTCTTTGTTAACTTGCTCATCTTCTCATGTTTGTAGACCTCATCTTCTTGTTTGTTTATTTTCAAATCTTCTTGTTTGTTTATTTTCACATTTTCATGTTTGTCGACGTCATCTTTTTTTTTTCTGGCAAAATTTTTTGAGGTATTCAGGTACATACATTATTATACAAAAAATGAAACCGTAATAAAAAAAAATGCACAAAAGCGAAGCCTATACGTGGGCATTGTTAGAAAATAGAGTTTAGTGTAGCTTTGCATAGATGTCGCTATATGTAGATACTTGAGCTGATGTTTATGTTAGGATAGTTTTTCATAGATGTCGCCATAGATTCTTCCCTGTTAAAAGTTAATAAATAGGTTGATTTATCATTTTTATGTCTCTTCTGCAATAAACATTTCTGGCGAAATAAGTGGGTTTATATTTCTACCTTGATCCAAAATTAAATATTGGACCTTCGTGCCGCATCCGTATTATCGATTGAATCGCGGATGATAAAAGAACCAGCAAACATTTTCAACATCCAACATCAGAGGGGATCTTCAGAAAAACGGGCAAGTGACCATATCCCATATACCTACCTTATTTTCACAGGCAGGAGAGCATGATTTATTACACAGCCGTATTTCTTTGTTTGTTTTAAAATTGAATCGGGCTGATTGTCACCAAGTGTTGTTTGAATTGATTTCATACCCATCATCGAAATTGTAGTAAGCAATAATAATTGTTACAACAATATAAAAAGAAGTTAGAATACAAAGCAAGTATTATAAATTTCTTAAAAGATTTATTACGAGCGGTTATATTTGAAAATCCGTAAGTTTAAATTTCGAAATTTACCGCGAGTCGGTAAAATACCAACCCAGCCGCGAAGCAAGCTGACGCATGCGCGGTGGAGATTGTGGAGGGAATAACAATATTGTCATATTGTTTTCTTTTTGACAGCCATCGAGCTGTTGCATTTATAAAATTCAGATAAAATTCATTGTTTATCGGTTAATTAGTAAAGTTCTGTGATCAAGGACAGTGCACGTGTAGTGATTGATTACAAGTGATTATCATTTGACAATACGTTCTGTGAATACCTCCTTTCTTGATATTTAAAAATGGATCTCAAAACTTTGATTAACCAGCGTGGAGTCTGCAAGGCGAAATTAACTAGGTTCAATGAATATATAAACGGTGATAATTTGTCGCAATCTGAAATTGAAGTCAGATTGAAGAAACTTGAACCAATTTTAGACACCTTCGACTCATTACAAGATAACATAGAAGCAATTTCGCCGGAAGAATTAACCAAAACAGAAAGGCAAGCATTTGAAAATTTATATTATAATATTGTTGCTAAGGCTAAAGATAAATTGTTAAATAAAGTTCAGAATACAACATCACATAACATACGTTTGCCTATACTTGAGTTGCCAAAATTTAATGGGAGTTACGAAAAATGGTTGAATTTTCGGGATACTTTTGTTGCTTTAGTTGAAAATAATCCATCTTTAGAAGTTATTCAAAAATTGTATTATCTGCGATCATGCCTCGAAGGTGACGCAGCTAAATTATTAACCTCACTTCCAAATAACCAGGAGAACTATTATACTGCATGGGAGATGTTAACTTCTCGCTATCAAAATATGAAAATTATTATACATAAGCACTTTGAAGCATTATTCAAATTGCCTGAAATAAAATTTGAAAATTCCGTAGCATTAAGGAATCTTATCGATGAATCCGAATTACATTTAAAATCGTTAAATAAGTTAAATATACCCACCGAAAATTGGGATATCATGTTAATATATTTATTGTCGCAAAAACTAGATAGTGAAACTCGACATCATTGGGAAACATTTGCCACAAAAGATAATCTACCCACATATAAAGAGTTTATAAAATATTTATCAGATCGAGTTCAGATTTTAGAATTTGCTGGGATTACTGAAGGAAAATTTAATCAAAATAAAACTTTTCCTTTCAAATACCGAAAAGAAGCTATGATTTCTTTAACGCCTCAAATGACAAAATGTATTATTTGCAAAGGCGATCATAAGGTTTATAATTGTAAAAATTTTTTAATATTAAATACTAAGGATAGAATTATAAAGATACGTCAAGTAAATGCGTGTTTGAAATGTTTGTGCTTGGGTCATAAGCTAAAAGAATGTAAAAGTAAATACAATTGTCGTATATGCGAAAATAACTCGCACAATACTTTGTTGCATTTAAAAAAGGAAACAGATAATTCGAAGTCTCAGGATAGGGATTCACCATCAACATCAAATAATGAACCTTTAGTTACAAATCACTCTACGAAAATATCTAATAGTTTTGTTTTGTTATCTACCGCCGTTATTAAAGTGTTGAATAGTAACGGAAATTTGATTAAGGTTAGAGTTTTATTGGATAGTGGTTCTCAGTCCAATTTTATAACTGAAGAATTTGCAACAAGGTTGCAATTAAAACCCAAAAGGGCAAACATACCGATTACCGGAATCCAAAACAAAATATTGAATATTAAAAATAGCATAAATTTAAGAATTTTCTCGAACTATTCACCGTATGAAAGAGACATAGAATGTCTCGTTTTGAAAGAGGTAACAAGTCATCTGCCGCAAATTTCTTTTCAGAGAAAGGATGCCAACATACCTGATGGTCTTCAGTTAGCGGATCCTGCCTTCTATGAAACAAGCTCCATAGATATGCTACTCGGAGCGGAAACCTTTTGGGAAATTATGAAGCAAGATCAACTTCGAAATGGAGACTCAGGACCCATATTACAGAGAACTGAATTCGGATGGCTGGTGTCAGGACCCATCGTCACAACAAAAATAAAAAGGCCAGTAAAATCTTGTCAACTATCATTAAATATAATCCATAAACAGATTGAAAACTTCTGGAAATTAGAAGAATTCCAACCGGTGAAGCACCGGAGCCATGAGGAGCGAGCGTGCGAGGAGATTTTTTAAGGACACGTATAAAAGGAATGACAATGGTCGTTTCATGGTAAGCTTACCACAGCGCCCCTGTGTTAAACAGTTGGGAGAAACGCTGCCTATGGAGGAAAAAAGACTTTGCAATTTGCAAAGGAAATTTTCTTCAAATCCTGACCTGATGAAAAAATATAAAGAATTCATGCAAGAATATATAGACTTGGGTCACATGACCCGGTGCGAAGCACCTTCTAATGAAGATTGTTATTTTTATTTGCCACATCATGCAGTATTGAAAGAATCAAGCACTACCACTAAGACTCGAGTGGTATTTGACGGTTCAGCAAAATCATCCAATGGTATATCGTTAAACGATGCTCTCATGATAGGACCTGTTTTACAGAAAGATTTAGCCGCACAATTGATATGTTTCAGAAAACACCAGTACGCGATAACAGCCGACATTGAGAAAATGTACAAGCAAATATTGGTGCGACCCGAAGACAGAGATCTACAGCGAATAGTATGGAAAAATTTCCCGGAGGAGGAAATTCAGCATTATCGACTTAACACCGTTACCTACGGTCTGGGGCCGTCATCATTTTTGGCAACTAGATGCCTCCAGCAGCTGGGAAATGAAAATATATCATCAAACCACAAGGTCAGTCAGATTATAAAGAATAATTTTTATGTGGATGACTTAATTACTGGAGATGAAACTGAAGAAAACTGTTTAATAATTAAAGAACAACTAATATCTATCATGGCATCCGCTGGAATGAACTTAAGGAAATGGCGGTCGAATCTGCCCTCATTATGTTCGAAGGAAGAAAGCATGTCAGATATGATTATTAGTACAGATTCAAATGACAACAAAATATTAGGCCTGTCTTGGAACAATCAGCAGGATAATTTCTTATACACAGTGAAGTTATTAAAAAATCCAATTAATAGCAAACGACAAATGCTGTCATGCATTGCGTCTATATTTGACCCGTTAGGATTAATAGGTCCTGTTACTGTAATTGCTAAATTATTGATGCAAAAATTGTGGCAGGCAAAGGTTCAATGGGATGAGCCTATTCCATATGATATGTTGAAGACATGGGAAGCATATGTGAATGAACTGCCTCAATTAAATAATTTAAGAATAGGTAGAAAGATAATATGTCAAGATCATGTAAATTTACAGCTGCATGGATTTTGTGACGCCTCAGAAACGGCATATTCGTCCTGTGTTTATATGGTGTCTACTGACAAATTGGGTAAGAAGTACTCCAATTTTATAATGTCCAAATCACGGGTAGCGCCTTTGAAAAGTGTTTCTTTACCCAAGTTAGAATTATGTGGAGCCGTATTACTGACAAGACTAGTGAATTACATTAAAGATGCTCTATGTACTCCGGATATACCTACTACATACTGGTGTGATTCCCAAATAGTACTGTGCTGGATCAGGGATCAGCCAGTAAGATGGAACACTTTCGTTGCTAATAGAGTGGCGGAAATCCAGGAAACCAGTCAGCCGGAGCAATGGAACCATGTACGGTCGGAAGACAATGCAGCAGACGTGCTTTCCAGAGGAATCTGCGTTTCACAGTTATTAATTTCCAGCATTTGGTGGCATGGTCCAGATTGGCTGACGTTGGATTCAGCGTGCTGGCCAAATTCCAACTCATTTTGTATTGATCCGCCAGAGATCAAAACAAGCTCGGCACTGTTGTCTGCTGTGAAACAGGACTGGGACATTTTTGATAGATATTCCAATTTTTCCAAATTACAGAGAGTAACAGCATACATTAATAGATTTATTTTTAATTGTAGAAACCCTTCGCAGCGCCGCTATAGTAAATTGACAGTTAGTGAGTTGGAAAATTCAGTAAACAAATTAATATCTCGGGCGCAATCATACTGTTTCAGAGACGAAATTCGAGCTTTAAATAATGGAGGTAATATACCTAGGAATAGTGCACTAAAGTCATTAGATCCTTTTATTGAAAGGGATCTAATTCGTGTGGGGGGAAGGCTCTCCAAAGGTAAAATGGTAACCGAAGGCCAGCAGCACCCAATTTTGTTACCTTCGCATCATAAATTAACAGAGCTAATTGTAAAACACTATCATTACTTGAACTTACACTCGGGAATGCAGTCATTATTGGCGTTGATTAGAATGAAATTTTGGCCGATTAAGGGAAGGAATGTTGTAAAAAAAATAATAAAAAAATGTATAATTTGTTATAGATGTAATCCCAAATCCGAACAGCAGTTGATGGCCGACCTACCAGCTGAAAGAATAACTGAATGTAGGCCATTTCAGATAACAGGAGTGGACTACTGTGGACCAATATTAATAAAGTCGGGTATTCACAGAAAATCACATAGCGTTAAATCATATATTTGCTTATTCGTATGCATGGTCACTAAAGCCGTGCACTTAGAAGCTGTGCTGTCCTTGAGCGCAGAGAGTTTTTTAAACTCTTTGAAACGGTTTATCTCGCGTCGTGGTAGACCAAGCAAAATGTTCTCGGACAATGCAACCAATTTTAAAGCGGCTAATAATGAACTAAGAAAAATTTATATTTTTTTAAATATGTCTAATGATAAAATTGATAATTATTTATCCACATTAGGAATACAATGGCAATTTATACCAGCTCGTGCGCCGAACTTTGGGGGGCTCTGGGAGGCTGGGATAAAGTCAGTTAAGCATCACTTAAAAAGAATAACCAGTATCGCTTCATTAACTTATGAAGAGATTAATACGGTGTTGTGTCAAATTGAATCTTGCTTAAACTCCAGGCCACTGTCTCCCTTATCAAATGATCCTTATGACCTTAATCCCTTGACTCCTGGTCACTTTCTAATAGGAACTAGTTTGGCGGCGATTCCAGAACAAAATTTGGAACATATCACATTCAATCGATTAAACAATTACCAAAAACTAATCCAGATTGTACAATTTTTTCGGTCGAGGTGGCAGAAGGAGTACTTAGCAGAACTTCAAACCAGAAGCAAATGGACCAATAGGAATCAAAGGCAGATGCGGTCTGGCGACATGGTCGTAATAAAGGAGGACAACGTCCCTTCTTGCTACTGGAGACTGGGACGTGTGAGCGCCGTTCATCCTGGCGCTGATGGAAGAGTTCGCGTGGCGACCATCATCACGTCGAAAGGCATCATCCAGAGGGCCATTTCAAAGATCTGTCTGTTGCCAATAGATGACAACGAGGAGCTGAAAATGTCGACACCCCCACCCAACGGACCAGACGCTGAGTAAGCGCAAAATAAAAAAAGGGTTTTGTGCAAAACAATATATAAAGTTTCGTGATAAAAACAATATAAAATTTTTGTGTATTATCATAAATAAAGAAATAATAATAAATAAAAGGTAAAAACAGTGCATAAAAAAAGTGGATAACAATAAAACTTGCGAGTTTGATAAAAAAAGGATTGTAGATCCGTATATACCAAGAAAAAAAAAACACTTTAAAAATGAACGCTTATAAACCGAGATAGCCTGCTGGCCATATGTAATTTCAAACTACACAAATACATCTGAAGAAATTAATTATAAATGTGGTAATGAACTATAGAAAAACACAAACCCTTAAGAAGGATGACCAGGAAACCAGCGCTCCATGTTGTGTTGTCTATATTATTTGTTTTATGTTTGATTATTATTATGATTTCTGTTAGAACAAGGTTATTGGAATTATCTTAGTTGTTAAATTATAGTATAGAATAGCTTAGTGAATTGCATGAATTTGATTTGAACGAAAGTAATAATTTAAATCTCATAATTAATTTGTATAATTTTAGTTAGTTTGAAATTGTCATTTCGTTTTTAGAGTAGTCTTATGTTTAAACTTATGCTTAGAAATAGGTTACCTATTATTTCAAATATTCATTGTTAATCAATTTTTAGTATTAACAATTATAGTTAATAATTACTATTTTTCTTTCTTCCAAATTAATTTTGGCATATATGTAGATATTTAGCTGCTTAATTTTTATTTTTATGTTTTGGGGTTTGTTTCAGAAAAAATGACCTCCAATCCTTTTTTCGGGGAGAGTTTATGTTAGAAAATAGAGTTTAGTGTAGCTTTGCATAGATGTCGCTATATGTAGATACTTGAGCTGATGTTTATGTTAGGATAGTTTTTCATAGATGTCGCCATAGATTCTTCCCTGTTAAAAGTTAATAAATAGGTTGATTTATCATTTTTATGTCTCTTCTGCAATAAACATTTCTGGCGAAATAAGTGGGTTTATATTTCTACCTTGATCCAAAACTATACAGGCATTATAAATTATGTATACAACACAGTGGTGGTTAAATAAAGAAAATAATATAGTAGCTGTAGATAGATGAATGTAATTTTACTGGAGTTTCTGCGAATTTAATAAAGATAGTTAAAGTTGATTTGGTTAAAACAGTTAACGTTGACGTTAAATAGAAGTAAAAGTAATTTTCAATGTTTTTTACTGAAGACGGTAATGGTACATTTTAGGCATCATAGGCGTTGTAAGAATTATAGAAAATCTTCTTTGCTGATTTTAACTTTTTCTTATTTGTTGACCTCATCTCATTGTTTAATGATTTCCTCATCTACTGCAGATCTCATCTTCTTCTTTGTTGATTTACTCATGTTTGTTAACCTTACATTTTCGTTTGTTGATTTCTTCGTCTTCATGTTTGACTTTGGGTTGTTGTTGGTGTTATTTTGTATGTTGTAGAATTTGGATATTTATGTGTTTACCTATCAAAAGTTATTTAGTAATATAATTATTTATAACAGTAGTAAGTAAGTTTTTTTAGTAAGCTCATGGATATGATTCATCCGTGAAGGCTAATTTTTCCCTCTAAACTATTATCAAACAATAAGGGCTAATTACAATAAACGCTCGACAGTTACATGTTCATTTTCTTTTACGCATTCAACTGCATGATATATTATTTTTACATGAATACGTTTCAGTACGCAAATTAAACACAGATATGTATGTGTGTGTGGCATAGTCATTTTGCAATCAGGAATCTAGAGCAATTTGACTTGTTTCTCCAGTGCAACGAATTGATAATAGGTTTAGAACACTGAAGAAATAAGCCGACGGAAGTGTATTCTAGGCCAGTGTTCCGCAAACTTTTTGTGTTCAAGGTACACCTATCAAATCAAGAAATTTTAGAGGTACACCAAAGAAAAAAGCAATGTTTATTTTATATTTATTTATTACTAAAATCAATATACCTAATATGAAAAGATGTTTAGTGAGAAATGTGAGCCTGTTTAACTGAGCACAGGCGATCGAAATTTGGAGCAATCGTTGATAAGGCTGCTCTCATCTCTTCATTGGTCGTCCTCGAGCGTTCTCTTTTTTTGATTTAATAGTAGTGAGAGTTGAAAACCCCAATTCGCATAAGTAGGTTGTGGCAAATGGTAATATATTTTTAACAGCGCGCTTTGAAAGCAGTGGATACTCATTTTTTTTATATGCAGCCAAAAATGTGCTAGCTCTACTTTGGAAATTTTTAGTTTTAATGTCCGTATTTAATATCAGTTTTTAACTCTATGAATTCATCCTGCTCGTTTATCGGTAAGTGTCCAAGGGAAATGTTATCCGAGAGTGGATTTCGTACCCAGTCCAAAGGTTGTAGGTCACACTTAGGAAAATAACATTTCATTTTTTCTGCCAATAGCTCCAAGTGTTTTACTATCGAAGCCTGCACTTTGTTTCTGAATCGACAGCCATGACATTTTGAAAAAATTCATTACTACCATTGACAGCGTGGCTGATCTACAATACCAACTTAGCGCGACAGCTTTCAATTTTGTCCGAAGACGTTAAAATATAAGAATTCCTGCCTTACATTTTTCTGATGAGGTCATTTAAATGAGCGAATATGTCCGCCAGACATGCAAGTTTTACTAACCATTCTTCTTTTTTTAAACACAGAAGCAAAATCTGAATCCTGGGCCTCTAAAAACGTCTGGGACTCATTTTTTAGCTCGTAAATCCTAAATAGCACTTTTCCGCGAGAAAGCCATCGTACTTCTGTATGAAACAGAAGTGAGTGATATTATCTCTCATCTGCTCCCATTTCTTTCTTATTATCTTCACAATACCTTGAATTTTTTCCGCGGCACGCCAACTGATGACCACGGTACACCAGTGTGCCGCGGCACACGCTTTGCGGAACACTGTTCTAGGCGTCTTTATGTGCCCAAATGAGAATCAATTTTTCATTACCTCCACTGAAATTGATAAAAGAACTCGCACACACGTCGTCAACAAGCACCCAAAAGGCTTTCAAAATCTTCCTTCTCACATCTGTCCGAAATCAAAAAAAGACAGAAAATACTAGAATTTCGAATGTCTTATCATGTTCCCATATAAATTTCTAGAAAGTAATTTATATGGGAATTTTAGAACTTTTATGATACGATCAGCTGTAAAAACAAGGTAAAGCGACACTGTGACATATATAACATTTTAAGGGAAAATTATTTTTCTTGTCCTTTTCAAAATTGGAATTAAAATATCCTTTTGTTTTTTCAGAGGTTAACTAAAATCTTTTTATAACGGATATCGTCACAATAAACACTACAAACACAAGTGCCCAAAAGAGAATCAAATTTTCATTACCTCCACTGAAATTGATAAAATAGGTTGCACACACGTCGTCGACAACCACCCTAAAAGGCTTTCAAAAATCTTCCCTCTCACACGTCTGTTCAAAATCAAAAAAAGACAGAAGATACTAGAATTTCGAATGCCTAATTATGTTCCCATATAAATTTCTAGAAAGTTATTAATATGGGAATTTTAGAATTTTTATGATACGATCAGTGGTAAAAACAAGCAAAATAAGCTTTTATTTAAATACCGCACAAGATTGCCGACTGCTACCAACCGTCTGGAGGTAGTGAGGCTGCGGTATTCCCAATTGGGGTATGTTGTGAGGCTGAAGATAGTGGAGAGAGGAAAGAGATGGAGACAAGGAAGGCGGATGAGTAACTTTGATTTATAATAAAAGAAACACAATGTTAATAACATTCACATTCATTGGTGAATTAATTTATCAGTAACCACACTTTTCTTCGTTAATAATTTTACCGCAAAAATAATATGATATTATCGTTTTTATCCTTGTTAACATTAATATTGTGTGACTATTAGTTTCATGTTATTTTAACAAAAGTGTTTTCAAAATTTCTACAATGTAACATTTCAATTTTATTTTGTTACAATTTTTATGTTTTATATATTTGTAATTATTTCTTCAGACATATATTTACGAATATACAAGTAAATGTGTGCAATTATAAATAAATAAAATTCTTATATTACATACTAATTGACGTTTTTATTTCGATTTCATAAATATTTATTAAAATGGGAGAGCAATTTTTATTATTTTAATCATAGATTTATGTAAATATTTATTAAAACCATGTATCTATGTTTTTATCTTTTTTATTTAAGTATATTAAAGAAATAAAAACTAAAACATTTATAATCCCGTTGGAGCATGTAATAAGCCCAAAAGAGGTTGGTTTTATACTCAAGAAAGTATAACAAATCAAAAATTATTCTCAACTCAAAGATAATGGTAAAGGATTGCCTAAACGTATAATAAAAACGTGCATTAACCTGTTTTAGATCCAATCCTGCTATATAAAGGGTTTGTCTGGCTCATGCAATATGCGCAGCAGTTTATTTTCTTATCAGGTGGTACGTTAGTAAATTTGTTATATGTTGGTGAGGGGAAAAAGATTACTCAATCTTGCAAATGCCAAAGTTCCAAAACATTAGAAAGAGACAATAGAACACCGAAAAAGCACGTTGACAAGTAGTTTTACATTTGAAGAATCAACTCAAACCATTTGTTATGCATTCGGGTAAGTACTTGCCAGATTAGTGCACATTATAAATAAATGGAGGCACAAAACACAATCTTTGAGGTACCAAATACATTTTTCCCGGTGAGTTTAATAAAACTCGTTTCGGGAAAGACAACAGTCTACAATTAAAAGGATTTTTTTCTTTTATTAAATATTTAAATTTAGTATAAAAATTTTTGCATTATTAATTTGAAATGAAGTTTACATAGATTTTTAAACAGACTTAGAACAGATAATTTTAAAATATTTCATTAATACCTTAAGAAAGGTATACAGATGTTAGAGAGTTTCAATAAAAGATTGTGTCTCTGATTGTTTTTCAATATATTTCAATGTTTTACGAGGATTATGAAATTTCGCATACTCAAGGGAAATTTCACTTTTCAATAAAATCCAAATAAATTTGTTTTTCTTAGGCTGCTGAGAAAATATCCTTAATAGCTTTGCCAATATATTTTTGTTTTTTTTTTACTGAAAGTTTAAGCTTACTAGTCAATGCGTTGTATTGCGTTTATGTGATGTATTTTAAGGAGTTAATTCCAAATGTTGGTTTGTGAGTAGATGGCTATAAGTGCATTTGATTTTTTGATCAAGCGATAGATACTATAGCAAGAAAGAAATGACATACGTTACATCGAAATGCTTCATGATGACGTGCATACGAGCTTTGCTTGTGACTACTTTAAATAATTTAATAGATCTGACAGGCCCATGATTAGATAATTGTTGTTAAGTTATTTGGTGATATCAGTTTTTTTTGAACCGGTAGAGATCACGCTTCTAGGTATTATCTATTCATTGGTTTGGCGCTTGCCAGGAAGTGGCAGTAACGTTATTAAAGAGAACAGTCGCAATCATGCCACAAAAGAAGTTGGAATTAGTGGAAAATGTTCAATGCTGCTTTGTATAGTGAACAATTGTTGTCCCCAAGATTTCATGCTTTATAAATGAACGTATTTATGTTTTTCTACAGGAGTGCAAGTGGTATTATTTTAAATGAGTAATTTATAAAACAAAAGAAATTAATCAAATAAAATTTACTTGGCTGTAATGATTAAAATACTCTAAACTCACTTGTGGTGCTATTGTAACATTTTATACCACGTTGTAGCGATATTGTAACAAATACATGTGTACGGGACGTGTTTGCCTGCACAAGAAAAGACTGTAAATAATAAGCACCCGCAGACATCAGTCCTCAACCTAGGTAATGATTTAAGTAAAACACCGTGAGGTGTTCTATCCAAACCATCATAAAAGAAAGACGATTCGAATCAAAATTCACATTTTAATTACAAGTATTGTACTGGTATACAGAACGTACAAAGGGGTGTAGCTTATAGGTACTTCCTATTTTTTACAGCCAACCCAATTCACAAAAAAAAGTTATATGTATTTCAATACAACTGGGATTTAAACACAGATAGAAAACTGAGACAATCGGAATTCTTTCAGCGATAATTTCAGATTGGAGCACATTGTGCATCATCGCGCCATACGATACAGCAAATGGTGTAGGCGACTGCTGGAGCAGTGGCCAGTTCAATTGGTAGCCAGCAGAAATCTGCCAGCCTCTAGGCTTCAGCATAATGGCTAATTCAGTCGGTAGCCAGGAAGAATTGGCCAATAATATATCAGAGCGCGTACAAGGTTCCACAGGAAGCACTTGTATATTGGAATTTATTGTAAAGCTTTATTTCGTATATGTGTGACATTAAATAAGAACTGACCTTGTTACATATTGAAGGGCGCCATGTGAGTCCAAGAATTTTAACTCACAAAATTTAATAATGATTGGAGCACGATGTCCAGTAACATCTAGCTAGCTTACACGTTTCAAAGTGTCATCTGGAGTTCACCCCCCAATCCTTCCAATAAACCGGTTCCCTCCGCTTCCCGTTGAGTACTGGTTCTCTAGTTCTTCGCGGGTTGCGCTGTTCGCTACTCTTCCAAAATGAACGGCTGTACAACCGATCGCTAAGCGGTCCGTAGTGTGATGAACTTGCCCTGGGATAATTTTTTTCCGTTTATTGTAGGAATTAATTAATTCTGGTTTCTCCAATCAAAACGTGACCAGTGGTGACATCTAGTTAAAAAATGCCGAGAACTAGAGGGAACCGGGGCGTGTCGTTTTTTTTAGTCTACGCCAAAAGTTAAGATGCAGCCAATCATGGAAGCCTAATTAAAGTTCGGAATAAACAGACTACACCTACTTTATTGATTTATTATGGTGGGAAAGAATTTTTCAGTTGATCTCACGAGATAGAGACTTCCAGATGTTGGCCTTAAAGCTATTCTAAGAGCAAGTGCTTAAATTTATGGTACTAGAGAAAAAATAGGAACATGCACTGTATCGTCAGAGACCTCCGTGATGGTACTTCAAAATTCTCAGACTTATTCCAGTGAAGTAGCAAATTTGCATTTGGGGGGGCGGATAGAAAAAAAACCCTAAACAAGATCAATAAGAAACAACTCAACTCCGTTAAGCAATGCTACTAAGTGGCCTTTCTAAGTAGAAAATACGCCGTTAAATATAGTTACGTAATTTTTCTAAGGATTTAGACGAATTATAATTATGAATAGCGAGGAAAATAACATTTTAACAGGATGAGTTTGGAAGTTGCTTAATTAAATTAAAATCCTGCAAGAAGATTTAATAATAAAACTTATAAATAAAAGATATTTAATACATCCTAGACCGTGTTGATAATTGTAAGCCGAGCTAAAATGCTGGTGGGCCGACACGCCACTGGACTGGAAGGGTCAAGTTTCATCCTTCGAACAAAAAATTGGACAGTTTACTTGAGAAGTAACAATTTATTGGTTTTGAAACGATTTAAATTAATGTGACGGGTGCCAGAGCTTATAATCTATATGTGGTCCTTTTAGTGCAATTCTGTCCTTGAACACACGAAATTTTCAGAATTCAAAGAACATTAATTAGGTGTCGCCATATGGAGAAGGCGGAGTTGATTTGGGGGAGGAGATAAGGGGGTGGGGAAGGGAGTCTAGCTTGAGGAGCGCAAGGAGACGGGGAAATATAATTAAGATAGTTAGCGTGGAAGAACGGGAGAAGGAAGTCGATAGTCTAGATTGGGGGGAGTTAAGAGACGGTCGAGGGTGAAAGAGCGGTTCAAGATAGTCTAGATTGGGGAGAGCTAAGAGAGTTAGCGTGGAAGAACGGGAAAAGGAAGTCGATAGTCGTGGTTAGAAAGAGCGGTTCAAGATAGTCAGGTTTTGAAAGCGTTGGGAGGCGGTAAAATAGAGTCAAGGGGGTCAGGGATTCAAGGTTTGGGAGACGGTCAAGCATAGCCAGCATCGGTCAACGTTGTAATATAGTCAAGGCGATTAAAAGCTACGAGGTGCGCCAACAAAGAATTTATCGTCGGAACATGAACACGGCTAAAGTCATTTAGTGTAGGAAGTGTGATTTTTCTAACAGCATGGGTGTTGTGCTGCATGTGACTGTGTTTGTTTTTTGTAGTTATTCGGATTGCACTGGGATGAAATTGGTAAGTCTATTATAATCTAATTATTAACCCTCATTTCCTGTGGATTTCTTAGAGAAATAGATTCGCTCCAATACGGGTAAACAAAATAATTCAATTGTATTTTGAAGTAAGGGTATTTACCTAGAGTACTATAGGTAATTATGTTAAAATCTTCAACAGAAGGATAGAGTCCGGGCCCTTTTAGCAGAAGGGGCCATAAATCACGCATTGTGTTAAAGCCGCCTGGGCACTTGGTTAGTTTTAACACTTTAGGTTATCTAACAATGCGCATTATTTGGGTTATGAGTAAGACTATTTTTTTTGCAATTTAAAATGATAAAATAATTCTCCAGTAGTTATTTTAGCGTCCAAGATTTATAAAATACAAACCATTGTATTTATGCGGTGTTTTTATAGTCCGGCGAACGGTTATTAGTCGAAGCAATCAGATACCTATAGGCGGAATGGTATCGAATAGGACGGTTAATTATATGCTTCAATACCTGTTATTTAACAATAAGTTATCGTATTCTCCTTGGACATCCAAAATATTTGGTATTATCAAAATTATTCGCGGAATTAACACAGCGGATAGAAAGTAGCCGCCGAGAGAACACATCTGTCTGGCTTCCCTATTCTGTCAAGTGAGATTTCATCTACATAAGTTTGGCTTGAGGACGAAGTGTACGAATTTTCCGTAGGCTGTCCTATCTTATCAAAGCGACGAAAGCGAAGGAATCGAAATTGGTAATTGGCTTGCCTAATAGGAACTCTTTTGTGTTAGCAAAGTCCATAACCCTGGATACCGGAGGAGCGTCTATTTCAGTAGGGCAGCGCCGGCTTTTCCCCTGCTCTTGGTGTGGTTGAGTTATTCCCGTAAAAGCATCGGTTTCTGTCGAAGGTGTTGGAGGACCAGCCTTAGATGGTTACCCTGGATAGACCCCTGCTCTGAGTATTTTCAGCTGGTGAGAGGACGCTTTCACGGAGTTCCAATCGAAGGGAACGAAGATTGCTAATGGGCTTTCCTACTTGAGTTAGCTTGGTAGACGAAGGAACAAAGCGGGTAATGGCTACGCTATTCTTTTCTGACGTATGGGGAGGATTTTCTCGCTGACAGAACGAAGGGATAGTGACGAATATGAAGTTGTTTCGGCGATTTCTGACGTCCTTCCTGTCAAATTCAATATATACTTACCCCACTATAGGAGGAGAAGTCATCCAGAATTAGGTTGGGAATTGACTCTGACTGAAACCGTTTGAGGTGACGGAGATCGGATGATTTCAGATTCACGACCTGATGATTCTAGTATCCCTGATTCTTAGCGCGGGAAGTCGAGAATATCATTCTCTACCATTCTTTGATATTTGAAGCGAACGGAGGGTAATAAACGATAGGGCGAAAGACCATGACTTTAAAGTGGGGTAAAATCTCCCGTCCCGGAAACATTCGTTATGTCGGATGGATGCCCTCATTCAAATTAAATATTGATATGACTATTTTGAGTGTGGACGAAAGACTTGAAGTATGTTCTGTATTGCACATATGATAAACATGTGTCATTACCTCTACTGGAACGAGAAGCTGTATAGACTGGAGCCAGGAGCTATTTGGAGTAACGTGACTGCAGAGGCGAGGGCGAACAAACTGAAGCTGAATTCATCATTATTCTTACGAGCGTAAACCAGAGGGGTGTTCACGGGACTCCCAAACTCCTGACGTTGCTGATGCAAACCACTTTAGTATATGTTTATGTTTGAGGTTAGTAGAGTGGACTCCTAACTTTCGGCATGCTGGCGAAGCTTAACTCATCATTGATTTGGGGGAGGTTGACGCGACCTAAACCTCGCGCTACCCACGTGACCCAAATGGTTCCTGACATCAGGCTATCATGCCCACCGAACCGGAGCAGCCCCTTGTACCTAACGGTATAAGATGAATCTTCATCAATCATCATCATCATCAACATTATCATTTATCAACAAGGACTCACATATCAGAATCCAAAGGAATCCTACCTTCATCACCCTCCGGCAGGAGGCAAAACATGTCATTATTTCATCTGTCGCTGAGCGATATTCAATTAATTTCTGGAGGTGTTGGGATTGGACCATCAATTTGGCTGCTCTCGAGCTGGTCACGTTGGTGGATGGGATTTGGACGGAGACCAATCGAAAGCAACACATGTTTTGTCTCTAGCTATTCCCAAAAATACCTACTCGTAGAAATAACTCACAAAACTAACAATCTATAGTCAAATTATTACCCTAGAATCTTGTGCATCTTGAATTGAATTTGTCTATTGAGAATTTCATGTACTTGCATTTAATTGTCTCATTGTATTAGCTCATCATCGACTGCAGTAACCGGAAACGTTCTGGCGAGCAAACAAGGTAGGAAAAGGTAGTTAAAATCAGGGTAGTCGGTCATTGTCATATTTTAAAACCATACAGAATGTAACACGCCTCATCTAAAAAGAACCAAAGTTACCACAACCAATTAAAAGGATCCTTCAATGAATTAATCACTGTCGAAACAAAAAATTGACACAACGTGACATATTAATTCGTTAAGATTGAAGGGTTGATGTACCGCGAGAAGTTGCAAATCAGACGGGAGAAATCATTACTTTTCACGAAGTGAGAAGGTAAGATCAGCGATTCGTTTTGCGCGGGAGAGGGGTATTTACCGACATTTATACCCGAGTAAAACATTAGAATCATTTCAGCGGCTGCCGTGGCCGGGAGCTTACGGAAGAAATTATATTAATTCAATTACGATATAATTTTCGATAATAAACTGTAAGGGAGACGTAAAAGCATTACAGTAGTTTCTACTACTGACGAGTCAACCTTAAATTCCTGGGGTAAAATTGAAACTGTTACAGTGCACGCCGAGATTGAACTCGCAACCTGCAGCTTGCTAGTCGGCAGCCTTACCCCTCAACCACGGAGACCTTCGAATGGGTTTTATGTAATTTTGAGTGCAAATTTACTTGATGATTACTGTTCCTCTAAATTATTATGTAAATATTATCACATGTTTGTAAAAGCCCGTATAGGCGTACAATATAAATAAATGAGTATCGGAACACGTCCACTACTGCTACATTCATAAGGAGCTGTACCAAATTCATCGAACTCAGGAAGCCAGTGTCCACCAATATGCTGCTATATAGAATTCACTGGGAGAATATACAGATTTCAAGGACAGTCCTGAAAGTTGTCCGAAACGTCTCAATAATAATGTTAAATAATATCCTGCTTTGTCTTCTTCAGACTTCCGTGACTTCTTTTACTATTCTCATATTTTCTCCGTTACTCCTTTCTTTGTTCATTTGCTCTACAAATATTAAATATCTAAGCTTATCTTTATTAATCTTACCCATTACGCTTGCATCAGCCTTGCATTTTTTGGCGAATGTCCAGATTTTGCAAACAGTAATACATGGTTTTATCAAATATTTGCCTACATCGTTCCAACACAATGTTGATTTTCATAATAATAGAAAAGTTTTCATTTTAAATTCTTAAATAAAATTTTACTATAAATTCTTCTGTTTTAAGAAAAGTTAGAAGTTAGAATAAAAATGTTGTATTTCCGCCACCAAGCCACCGAAGGAAGAGCCGTTTTTCACATTTTACGATCCGCAAGTAAAGTGGTGTACAAACGCAGACAATTTTCTGGTCCGCCACTTATTTGAGGGAGGAATAATGGGCACAAATCAAACATTTATTGTGCAGTAGCGAGGACACTATACTGTTCAGAAATCAAAAATTGTGTGTGCACTTATGCGAGGAAAGACGTAGAACACTGATAAAATTGTTAACGTTGTCAAATAGGCTACTAGTATGGGATGGTGAGCCAAGTCCTGTTTTAACACGACCGTTTGGCAACTCATCTGTCCGTAAATTGGTTAACGTGTTTTGTTTCGGGTTCAAGGTTGGGCCATGTTGGATACTTCATTTTATCCCGCGACAAGAGCGTGGATCCTTTTACGAGCTGTCAAATCCGAATAAACAATATTATGGTACCTGCCTAAAGAATGTTTTAAAAATAATTTTCATTTTGATAGTGACTTTATATTTATAGATAGTGAATCAGATACTTGATTCAGGCCATGTCAAGAGTCAGAATAATAGAATAGTATGTTTGAGACGATGTATGAATGTGAATGAGGTAAGAAGTGTGTGCCAAAGCCGAGTTGTTTGGCGGTCCGTCCTCGGACGTGATGGTTATTTAGTTAGTTAGTGACGTTTCTTTGAACGAAGTGTATAATTATTTTAAAATTAAAAAATTGTATTGTGAATATATTTATCGTTACAACACACTGACACTGGCTTATTTTAAATACATCGATTTATCTTGGAAGTGGAAAGTATAATCTTAGAAGTGGAAATTAACCCACTTTTGTACATCTTAAGCTCGGCAGATAGATTTCTTGTTGATGACAATGCATTCCATCAACTTTTGGTCTCATTCATGTATGCACACGCTCTCTGAAATTCGATGATATTAGCACACAAAATAAATCTCGGTCCTACCCAGTCGGGACTTGGCTCAATTTTAAGCGCTGTTTACTCTTGACCCTGTGAAGGTAAGATAAATCCTCAGTCAAACCAAAATTAAATTATTTTGTATTTCTAAATACTTAATAAAAATAGATTTATCAAATTAAAAAAAAAAAAATTTCTACTTTTTATTACAATTCGAAGGTCCCGTTAATTGCCGATTAAACATCCGATTCAGTTTAACATCACAATATGTTGTGACAAAATCACGTAAACATCTCCTCCGGCATCTAGCTCAGAATAATACTTATTGCTGTTTTATACTTACCTCTTCAGCCGTACACTCTGCCTTCTCACCAATTCGGGTTGCTTGGGCGGGGAATAGGGAGGTGAATTTAATTAAGAACATCTATTAATTATGAGTCTCTATTATAATTGGGTTTATCAAGTGTTAATACTAAATCTAAATTATACTTAGATCTACTTACATCTATAACTTAACTAGTTGTCATATGGTTCCACTTTTCACATTGTCATTTTTCACTGTTGTCGCTGAGTTGGTTCTGTGCGTTGGCCTAAGTAAGGCTGAAGTTCTAGGTGGCGCGGCGGCTTCTGCAGTTCTTCAGCTCACGCCTCCCGGCCGCGTCTGGTCACCGCGCTTTCTTCGCCTCCCGGCCGCGTCTGGTCACTGCACTTTCTTCGCCTCCCGGCCGCGTCTGGTCACCGTACTTTCTTCGCCTTACGCCGAGCATTACGTCGCCGGGCGGAGGATAACATATCTTGATAATCACTTCATCCACCGCCCAGCATCACATCGCTGGACGGGGAACGCGTGCTTCACCACCACTCCTGTCTCGGTCTCCTCTCTCTCCCGCCTCGATCTTGACTGTCATCGTTCCTAAGCTCGTAGGACCTGTCGCCCTACCCCACACTTCTCCTTCTTTCTTTAAAACCCCCGTCTTGTCAACACTTGTCTTTGGGCGCACACTGCGGGACACTCTCAGTTTATAACTCAAATTTATTTGCGACGAAATTTGATTCGTCACAATGTGTTCAATATGGCAGGTATTGTGCTTTTAAATTAAATTAAAATTGTTCAATGGCGGAAACAGACCAAGAATCGAAGTTTAACGGGGACTTTTTAACATAAAAAAACAAAAAAACAACGATCGGCCATACAGGCCATATGACGATTATATTGCGTACATTTGAATTATAAACATATACCTATTATTCTCAAAATGTTTTTGCGCTTTCATGATAACACACCAACGTTACCGTGTTAAACATGGAACGGTTTTGAACGGGTTAAGCGATACAGTAGATGCCTTTAACGTAAGAAATTTTTGAAGAGAAAATTATTTTACTTGTTTTTTTAAAATTGAAATTATATTATACAGTTATTTTTTCAAATGTTAACTAAAATCTTTTTATAATAGTGTCACAATAAAGACAAGTATACTACAATAAAATAATAATTATTTTTTTTTAATATTAACTCCACACAGGATGCCCTGAAGAAAATAATTTCCCTCAGGGCCTATGTCATCTTTAGGGATGCTGTGTGGAGGGTCTTTTTGTGGAGAGGAAGGAGTGAACATGGGTCTTGAAGAGTCCCATGTTGTAGGAGGGAGGAAACACAGAGGCCGGCAGCTCGTTCCACAGCCGAGCTGTTTAACTTAAGAACGAATTGTAGAAGCGACCCGTTCTCATGTGACAAATTTCAACCGTGTACAAATGTTGGGCGCGCGTTTGGCGTGTATCCCGACTACGCACCGGTGCCGAAGGGATCAATGACGCTAGTTCCTCAGAGCATCTTCCATTGTAATACCGATAGAACAAGGACAGCATACCTACCTGACGCCTGTGCTCTAAAGATTGCAGTCCGTTTGTTGAGATTGGGGAATCTATCAAACGGACCGCCCGTTTTTGCACAGAGTCAAGGGTTTTTTTCAGGTATTTAGGGGCTCCGGACCAGAGATGGCTGCCAAATTCGAGAGTAGGGCGCACTTGCGATTTGTACAGGGTCAGCAGTTGTGTACTATTAAAGTATCTGCGGGCCCTGTACAGTACGCCCACCTTCTGAGAGGCCAACTAAAATATAATATTGTCGAAGGAAGCAAACACTTTGTGGCTTGACATTATTACACAAATGAAAGAATATCTTTGTTTTAAACCACTTTATAAATAAAGTGGTTTAAAAGAAAAATATGCTTTCATTTGTATAAAATATAATAATAACATGAACCTGAAATATTTGATCGCGCCGAAATATGTTCATTTTACGTAGCTTTTCGATTAATATTTCGATGGCTATGTTGAGAAAATACATATCTCTTGATATTTCTTACATTATTGATAAGAAATGTTTAAGATTAAATATTTTTTTTGAAATATCGAAATTTATGACTGAAATTTTTGAAAAGAAGTAAGTCAAAACATCAATTATTTCCAACTCAGATACGGAAAGGTCAAACTGAAAAAGAGCAGCGAATTTTTGGATTCCACAACAGAAAAAAATATCTTTATATAGGAAGACCAAAATTATTTTATTATTATTATCATATCAGTATTATTTTTTATCGGCCTGGTGAGAAAAATGTTATTATTAAATTTAGTTATATATTCTCCTTACATTCCTTTTTTCGTTCATTCGCTCTATTTATTATCTTACATCAGCCTTGCATTATTTGCGGATCTCCATAATTCTCATACGATCATACACGCTTTACCACACTTACGCCTCAGGGATCTAATTTCTACAGCTTTCAGTTTCCAACCATATTAAATCATATTCATAATATGTACTTACCTTAAAAATTATACATGAATATGCTTCCATAAAAATGTAGAGGTCTCATAAAATCCACTTAACCAATGAACAATTCTAGACAGAATAAAAACATCGCCTATTAAACTTGAATCACCGATGGACATGGATATCTAATAAGGCTCCCTTTAATTTGAAACCCTTATCTAACTCGAGTGTCCAATTCAAAGATAAATAAACACATTTTTGTCACATTAACTCACCCCATCCCTCTTCTTTCGGAGTGAAAATACTTTTGAGAAAACAGCGCAACGATGCTGTATCAATTTATTTTCCATGTAATGCATCCGTGACGGGCGGCGTTGCTTATACGTTCTACAGTTTTATTCCAAGATTGATAAAATTTTGCACACTTGAACTTTAAAGCAAGGGTAAGGTCACTGTATAAACCCCTCCACCCCCACCCCTATCCCAAGTAGGATTTTGATGCACTTGATAAAACCAAATATAAAAAAAAATAATTACATACAGCTCGGGCAACGCCGCGCCGAGGACTTCAATTAGTGTGAAAAAAATACCATTGATGTTCAAGTACGTAACTAAAAAAATACGTTTCTCGTTGTTACGTGACATTTCGTTAGAATATCAGATCTTCTTAATAATGATTAAATATAACAATGCAATATAAACTTTAAATTAATAAAAATATGATTTTTCACAGATATTTTAAAGCTCCATATCGCGTTGCAAACGTAAGGTTGATTTTGAAAATCCAGTAAAAAACAGTAAATATAAAAGTTTTATGCTGCTATAAAATTCGCCAATTAACCGAGATCTTCATACTCAAAATAATAATTGTCTTAACTCTAACATTCACATTTTTTTGGATTCACTGCCCAAATTCAAACGTGGCATCGTGGCACAAATCACACACTTACTTTCGCATATTTTTGGTTCCTTGGAACGGGCAATTTGCCTAGTTAGGAACCTATAATTTCGACCTGATAAGGTACAATAATCTATAATCACTAAAAATATTTTAATTATATCTTGTATCATATTGTACTGTGTGTAAATCTAAAGGAATAAATAAATAAAAAAAATAAAAATAAATAAAATAAATGTCAATAATTTAAACTGTTCAATGCGCATACATACAGACACACACACGCACACAAACACTCACACATACATTACACACGTCACACACACCTATATACTACACAAATCACCTGGTAATTAAGGAATAAACATACCACTTAGCAATTAGACATTACAAGGAAACATATCATAGGTACCTAACATGAAGTATTTTATTCCTGTATATTGTTTTATCTCTGTAAACCGTGTACTGTTTGTTTCTATAATAAAAAAATAAATAAAAATAAAACAGTTTTTTTGGGTAAAGTTAGAAAAAGATAGAGATTTTCGGATTTAATAGATTAAGCACATAAATATTCGGCGTGTTTAAAGTAAATACTAACGAGTAACAATACTGGTTAAGTATGAGCATAGATGGTAACAAATCCTCTTCACTATTTCATCATTAGCATAACACGACATCTCTTTACTGAAATTAACATACCCAAGGTTTGTGTTTGAAACCCAAGTTTCACACAGCGAGCTTTTACGTATTAAATTACCACAAAAAGCTTATAAAAATGCTACCATTCCACAAAAGAGAGTTAATGCCTCATTTGAAATGTGAAGCTTTCTGTTTTTTACTGGGAAAACTATTATTTTTCGTGGTGTAAAAGCGCTCCTGCCATAATATATCCCCGCAGAATGTGAATACTTTACTTCTAGAATTAACGACTAGCTACTTGCGACCTGAACAAAATAATAATCATTCTGTTTATACTGGTATGTTATAAATATTATTTTTCGCGGATTATGCAATGCGGCGTACGCTTTTTAATAGTTTCACGTTTATTGCGTCAGACCAGAACTATAATGCTGCCAGGGTTTGCTACAATAAATTCCCATTGTTTTAGTGTGCTGATGGATAAAATACAACTTGGCATATAAACGTTTAAAATCAATGTTTTTATAGACTTTTGTTTCCCTCTTTTCAAAAAGCAACCTATTAGCCTATTTTAAGTTCATGTTTTATGGAAAAATATTAATCTAGTTGATTATGAAAAATGGAATTGAATTTTTTAAACGCGCCAAAACTATACTTTGTTATTGATTTTTTTTTATATTGGATAATAACGAAATGGCAGAAAAACGCCAAAAAGTACAACAATTTTATCGATACACGTTTAGTGCCAAGCCATATGGAGGCAAATTACTTAAAATTATTGCTCGACTTCTTTTTTTTACATTGGCTAAACACAAGAGGCCCCAAAAAATAATTTCCCTCAATTATCATCTTTGGGGATGATGCGTGGAGGTTTTTTAAAAGTACCTAAATGAAGGAAAGGAATTTCTGGGACGAAAAAGGATATTTATTTATTAACGCCGATTATAGCGGCTTTTACAAAAGAATAACAATTGTTTTACATATAAATACAGAATATACATAAATAAAAAAAAATATAAATATAAAATACATAAAAGAGAACAATAGAAATAGTAATATCAACATAAAAAAGTACAGTAGGTTATTATAAATACAATACAACATATTTTATATCCCGGATATTATGTAATGAGTATTAAGAAATTAATACTTTAAAACTGTATTTGATTATAGTCAATCTGAGAAGCGCTGACAGATAGTTTTAATTATGTAGTATGAGGTTAAACTAGCAATGTTTATAGGTTCATACTAAACATATTTATTTCCAAGTACATGCAGGCGATTCATTATGGAATTGAGTTCAGCGTTAGATCCTGTATTGTTGCAATGATAGTGTAATTTTAAACGAACTGATCGACTAGGTACATGGAAACATATTAACGAAAGAAGTTCAGGGGAGTTCAACAGGTTGGTAACGATTGATAGGTGGGTAGGAATCTAGGGAGTCACTCCCACTGGGGTGCAAGGCGATGGAGAGGTAAAAATAGCTCCCTCATCCGGTTCTTACAAATCCGGCCCACCACCCAGTAGCCGACAAGACCAGGACAAAACTCACCCCATCAACACTGGCATCTCTGCTAAGTCACCAAACGTAAAGAACTACATGGATTAACCTATGGCAGAGGTGTTGATTATCCACTGAATAGTTCCCGGGGCGACGGTACCCATATCAGCCTCACAAATTGCTTAATTAAAAATGCCTCGTTAACATGGTAATAAAATTTTAAAATGATGTTTTGGTTTTACGACACCGTTAGAAATCTTCGGAAATTAACTCATTTCCGAAAAAAAATTTGATGAACCCTTATAACTCGAGTTTTTTGAGGTTAATTAGATTTGTAACGTTAGTATTTTACTCAATATATCGTTATCATATCAAAGGGAATCAATAAATCAAACTGTGAACTTTTTATGTCGTGTTTAACTTAGCTTTGAAAGGCATTGGCTAACTTCTAATTAGCCAAATGATTTTTTTTTCACATAGCATGACCATTTTAAGTCCCTAAAAATTAAATGATATACATATTTAATTTTAATATGCTGGACGTATTTAGTTTCAATACATACTTAGAGATTATAGAAAACACCTTGCGATAAACTTAGAATTTCATGTATAATATAATTATTAATGTTGATCCTTTGATTGCTAGAGAGCATTTGCATGCCAATGCTACTCCTAGCCAATTATAATAACCGATAGCAGCTCAAATAACAGTTCCGATTAGCATAACACAGTTCAGATTATCTTAGCGTAAACGTTTAGACAGCACAAGTTTGGTTAGCACTAGGTGGCGTGTTATGGAAAACTATATTAATCATATGAATAAATTGTTGTATCACTCTCAAACTCTTAATAATAAAACTCCGGCTTCAACGAAACACTTTGGACTTTATTGTGATAGATTTGCAAGCTCCACGATGAGGATCGTTAAATTTTATACTGAATTTTTTTTTCATTTAAATGACGGATTATCAAAGTAGCGACGTTTTTTTTCTGCATTTACTTCTAGAAAACAGATTTTTTTTTCGTTACCTTTGCACTAGAGGCTCCGAAGTTTCTCTCAGAGATCTGTGTCATCTTTGGCAAATTTCTGTGGGAGGTTTTACGTTATATAAGTTTTAGAGCCAAACTCGTTAGACATAGTAAGGAAACTTATGTACATCGACTACATGTCACACTTCATCTTCTGCCAATCAATAATATAATGTGGCATTATGGGAAAGGGAGGAACTTGCAAAAAGCATGCGCAACAACTTTGCATGACACTAAAATTTTTAAGAAAACAATCCAACCATATTTATTTATATATATATACGCCTAAAAATGCTTTTACATAGAAGTGATACATGATGCAGTGTACATAGGAGAATATGTATTATACAGGAGATATTGACAGTTAATAGATATAATCCATTTTAAAGAAGGTACAAAATACACACTTGTAAAATTGTGATTACAAGTATAATGAGAAAATATTAAAAAATATGAAGCACTATTAGTATTAGTAAGAGTAACATCAAGTAAAAAAGAAATTACAACAACACTATATATAAGACAAATCATTAAAACTAATTTACCAACGCTACTCTAATTTGTAGGATTCAACAAAGTGTTGGTGTAGATTATGCTTAATTCTATATATGGAGTCAATAAATAAATCAATAGCGCCCCCATACTTGTTGCCCAGATCATGCATCCTATTGGTCAGTGAGTGTGTCTGATAGTTGGTCGAGTATGTATTACAGAAGAATGTTATATTTTGTCTTGTATGTATTCCTAGTCGGCACATGTAGTTTAATAGTGGCAAGGATGGCAGGACTATCAATTGAGTTGTTAATGACTCTGTGTAACACAACCATTATATATATTCAATAGATCTTCGGTTTAAAGAATTTATAGTCATTAAACTAAAACCAATATATTTCTACCATGCAATACAAATCGCACACCTAGATGAAGAGTAGTACAACTCAAAATACCTCTTTTTTCATGAACAGCAAAAAACATTTTACTCGATTTTTATGTGACCGATTAAAAATATTTTTATATAATGTTGTAGGTATGTTATTTTACTAGGATATTTATTTGCTCAATTACTTATCATCAAATACACGTATCACTTGTTTATTAATTAATTTCGTGTTATTTTAGTATTCGTGACTAAATCATTGTTTAATAATTTTATCAACTCAAATTAATCAACTATTATGAATTAGTAAAATTAAAATTACTTACTTTTGTAAACAAAACCGGAGTATGTGGAGTTGATATGTAGAACGCCCGAGAAACAAGACAGGTTCAATCACGAATACCAAATCAACTAAAATAATTCACGCTTCATGACTGCAGTTAATCACGAATACAAAACTAAGTCGAAATAATTCAGTCTTTGTGCGTATTGACAGCACCTTCCCCTACTGCTGGTAT
Organism: Hesperophylax magnus; assembly: GCA_026573805.1. NCBI lineage: Eukaryota > Metazoa > Arthropoda > Insecta > Trichoptera > Limnephilidae > Hesperophylax > Hesperophylax magnus. The sequence continues at coordinate 2,807,456 of JAIUSX010000104.1, forward strand.
GTCGTAATTGGTGATGTGTTACTATTGTTGGTGGTGGGTGTACGTGGAGCAACTCAGAAAGACTAACTTACATCGCCATCACATTATTATTGATGGAGATTTTAAAACAGGTATCTTTGTAGTTTGTGTAGTTTTCGACGCAGATTCCGAAAATCGCAATAACTCAATTTTGAATTATTTCGAGTTGTGCTACCCTTTATCTAGGTGTGCGAAATGTATAACATTTATTTAGAATATCATCTTCGTCAATATTATTATTTGACGAAGATTATATATGGTAAATAAATGTATAACATTTGATCGCGAAGTAAACAACGACTTTAAAACAAAGTTTTTAATAATATTATCTATTTTTAATTGTCGACCTAATTGCGATATCTCACCGGCCAGTCGCTAATTTCAAAGACAATTTTATATTTTTTGTTTCACTGATGATTGAACCATCCTCCCCAGTGATCGACTACAATAAATGAACACCGATAACCGCCCTAACATCAAAAACAAATCCGAGTTGGATAGACCGAATTTTATTTCGTATACTAATTGGTGTAAATTTTTAATATAATTTCATCTGATTTCAGAGAAACGCGTATATATATATATATATGAACATGTGTATGCGATTGTCATCGATAACGATTCTATCTGCTGAGTTTCGATTCAGTTCGATTATTATTAGTTCGGGTTAGGTTAATTTCAACTTCCAAGATTCCATTTCATTCAATCATTAATCTTTTTCAACCAAAAAAACAAAATTCAAATGGTCAGTTTTAAAAAGAATATTCCTAAACTGGGTGCGATCATATAAAAAGAATATTATTCTAAAATAGAAGAATTAAATGATAACCCTCCGGTTGGAGAGAACTAACATAAATTTAGACGAAATTTCAAATAAAATTATTCTAACGTTTTCCGATAAATTAAATGGCTTAAAATATTTCGCTAGAGCCTAAAACTAGTTTTCTTTCCACTGACTTTTTTAGAAGAAATTCCGAGTACACGATGTAAAGTTTAGAGACGAACCAAGACAAGTTCATTTGAGTTTAATTCAATTACTTATTGATTGAAAGAATATTTTTTGCGTTGACGTTTATCTCAAGTTATGCCTAGTGAAATCGTTTGTATTTGTACTATAAATTCAAAGCAGAATGCTGATTATTTGAATAGCATAATCTTTCGATGTTATTTTTTGTTAAGAAGTTTAATTTTATGAAATCCATTTTGATTTAATTTTTTTCTTTTATTTATTCCACTAGCTGACTTGTACCCGGCTTTGCTCGGGGACTTATAAATGGTTTCGGGTAAAGTTTTGACGTTGTCAATTCTGGAATACTTGACAATTGGGTGTATTTTTAAGGTGTAAATTATATTATTGTATCGCAATAAGTATTTGTTTAACTTGGTTGTGCCATGAATTCCTCAGGCATTCTCGACCTCTTCAACCATTCTCCAAGTCATAAATTCTCCATTCATAATTTACGTCTCGTTTTACCACAAATATTCGTTTCATGTCTTATTTGGGCGTCACCGACTTTTTCTAACATTCTTCTCTTGTAGAATCATGAAATTCATATTTTTACTGTAAAAAACTATATTATTTCGACTTTAATTCGACTCCACTGAAAATTATTCAATAAACACTCCGGGCTCTAATAAGTAACAAAAGACATTTTCATACGTTTTTATTTAAAATGTTAATATTCTTATTGGATTAAGAAAAAAGTTTATTAATCAACAAGTTCTGCTGTGTAATAATAAATATGTATTTAATATGTCATCAATTTTCGAGTAAAATTTATTACGCTTAAAAATTTTCCCAACTAACTGTATCATTTAAATTTGACTAAAGATCATTAAAGTTAGTTGTTTCCATATTAATAATTTCCTTGAGTCAGATCTTTCACACTAGTATTATTCAATTTACAGGACTTTGGGTGTGTGAAATTTTAACCACAAATCGTAACAACTAGAAACGATAATAATTTATTTATATTTATTGAACTCGGATGGAACATAGTTGTGAGAAAAAGATAATATTTATATGCTTAAAATATATATGTAATAACGTCTTAAACATACAACATTTCTCTCCTCAAGATCTGATAAATAAGTACCCCATAGTAGCATGTACGGTGTACGTGGCACAATCACGTGTGTGTTAGCCTCACATTCGTGTCTGGAAATCATTTATCTCCCGGTCCATTTGGGAATACAAGATAAACCCGGATGAACCGGTTGGTTGGAAGGTTAACCTAAATTAAACGGAGCCATATAACATAAGACGCCATCTCGTGAGCTGGCAGAGTTATGAGTCTCGGAATATATGTAGAAATAGTACGTAGTAATTATTAATTAAGATGAACAAAATAATTATAATTTATTAATTCTAGGTTTAGTTCGATACATTAATATTTTAGTTAATATATTTTAACAAGAGTCAAAACTACTCTTAACTGTCTACAACAAGTGGGTCTATGTCATACCCATCCCAATTGGGGTTTCTTGTGAGTCTGAGATCTGGGCAGCAAATAAAGTCAATGATTAAAAAAAAGTCAATAGTCATTTAAGTAAACAATGTATTAACGTTTTGCGTTATTAAAAATGTTTAATTAAAGAGCTTTCATAGCGGGAGTGAAATATTGTTTAATATTAATTTTAAATTCGTTAAATTACATTAAAACGGAAAAAACCTGAACAACTAATTAATTTTCGGGAAGGAACCAGGAAGCAATTTCTGGTTCAACATATTTTTATTAAATTTTAATACGTCGTTTTGTTTTGAACAAAATAATAATTGATTTTCGTAGGAAGCAATTTCTGTTTCTACATATTATTATTAAATTTTAATACGTCGTTTTGTTTTGAACAAAATAATAATTGATTTTCGTAGGAAGCAATTTCTGGTACAACATATTATTTTTATAAAATTTTAATAAACGTGTTGTTTTAAACAAATTATTTATTTCAAATTCCTTCACCAACTGGTTTCGCAGGGGAAGGGAAAAAAAATATTTTTATTATTAATTCATTCAATAATAAATTAGTTCTAATATAATATAAAAATGTTTTTATCTTCCTTATTTAAAAATAAAATGACATCCTTACTAGGATCTCCCGAGCGATTTCATTTATATATTTTATAATTATTAATATATTACATGGTATTTTTTAGTGTAGTTGAATGGATTTGGTTTCAGTCTGTATTTGGTGTAAGTATATTTTTTATTTCTAATCTCCCTATGTTTTATATCCAGCATTTGTTTGAATTTTAATTGTTTAAATAATATGTCTTGAATGAGAGTGGATTTTTTTTGTAGAGATATTTGGCGCAGTATCAAATTTCTCTAGCGGATCTTATGTCAAGATAATTATGGTTGTGATTTTTTTTTACATCTTGCTGTCAGATGCCTATTAACTTTACCGTCAAGTAGCCTATGTACTGAATGTTTTATGTATTATTACTGTGAGGTGTGTTTCAAATTATTAAAATATACATCTTTAAAAAATTGATAAAAAACAGTTTTGAGTATTTTTCAGACCTCGCTTTTAAATCCCTCAAAAATTTTTTAATTACTTCACTAACTAATACAATAAATTACAAGCTCTTCAAAGCTTAACAAAAACAAAAATACGATAAACCAGCACTTATTACGACACGAATATTACTTAAAAAACCGAAGGGACTAGATAATGAAATCATCTGTGTACTTTTAACTTTCCACCAAATTGATCCTGATTAATAGAATTCCAAACTCAGAAATGTTTTCCTTTGAGTCTGTTACAGAACCGCGCCGATTAAATTCGACGTTAGCCTTTGTACTGAACGCCGTATCGTCTGGTAACGAATTTTCCGTTAGTATGCACCCTCAACCCGCCGTTATAACGGCGATGACCCACCGGAAGAGGTCCGGCCCTTAGGGGTTGGAAATCGTTACAATGAGAAATGACCAGACCAGAAACTGGAACGGGAAACTCGAAATTCTGGAAAATACTCGAATACTTTTATAAGGAGGTCGTGTATTGTTTTAAAGTGGTCTTTTATTTTTTGGAATGAATAAGGTTGTTAGATATCGGAGCCAACCCAGAAAATGAAAACAAAACAAAGAGATTTGAACATAGCCAAATAATTGGCATTGAGTTATGTATCATGGGTACCGGCTACCAGAAATGTTACAATTTTAAAAACTGTTTGCACGTGTGTTATGATTTTTTTATGCGAATTCCTACTGCCCTGAGCCAGTGAGACTACGACATTCCTAAAGTGACGTATTTTGAAAATCTGGTGGGAGTAAGGAAAATAAAGAGATGTGGTAGAGGAAGGTTAGACTCGACTATTCAGATCATTCAGATAACGCAAGTAAATTTCCTTTAATTCATTTGTCTTGCTTCACAAATAATTCATAAAATAAATAACAAAACAAATAATAAATTAGAAGTTTATTTTCTGTGCGTTCCAGAGTCAAATACTTGTACCGCCCCAGTGAAAGAACACCATTTAGAATTAAAATGTTGCTTTAAAAAGATTTATCCGTGTTTTCGGACCAGATCTGAATAGTCAGGTTATTTTCCACATTCCTCTTCTTCGTAGCGTACCACTTCAAGACTACGCCTCGGAAAATACCTAAATTTGGGATGCATTAAAAAAGTATTTGCCTTAACAATTTACATCTTTAAAATACCAAACTAACGCACCTTCAAACAATTTCTCCGAAGCGGTTGACATGGAAGTTAAATCGTCACACAATTTTGCCTTGCTTCATGTACATTCATGCATTGACTAACGCATATTCTACTGTTATTCTGACTTATCTTTCATTATAGTTGATTGTAGAGAAGTACAGATTTCATCGGTGTACAAATTTATTTGCGTTTCAATTCCGGTTCAAGATGGTGGTCATGTTGGATCCTACCTTTTTGTGGTTATAATAATTAATATTATGGTACCTACCTACCCGACAAAAATTGTCATTGAGATAGTGATGATTCTTTAGACAAAATGTATAATTCCATTTTTTGAGATGACATTCTTTACGTACAATATTACCAGCTGAAAATTAAATAGGTTGGTACTTAGGTACCTACTTATAAATCTTATATGAATTCAGATGAAAGTTTGGTTTTAGAGAAACCTTTTTTGGACGCAAAATTTGCTATTCAAAAAACTTCTAATTATCAGTATTTAGAACCGTCAGTCCAGTAACTCACCTTATTGTAGGACAATTTATAATCTGAAGTAATGTTCTAACTAAATGGATTCAATCTCCATCGGTCCATCTTAGAGCTAGTTAAGTGGCATGGCAGTGGCCAGCTAAACGCGGTGAGCTACGACTTGCAAGGGAGATCCATACGTCACGGTCCAGGTAAACTGGACAAGGCTAATCCTTCTGCGGGAAACCGTACGGAGAATCGGGATCTTATACTAATGATGGTGTACCGGCGGGTGTGACAGTTTCTATTCTTAGGGGTGATTAATCGATTATAAAATTTTATACTGTATTCTTAAGGGTTGTTTCACTAGTCAACATTATTTTACTAAACACCAATGTGGCTTTTGCATTGGGAATATTATTTTATTTTATTTTTAATTAGTTATCAACAATGGTTTATAAATAAATGAAATTTTTTAAAAACATTAAAAAATTTTAAGAAATAATATTTTGACTTGGAAGACTTGTTTTTTTTTTATTTTAAACATCGAAATTGTTTATTCGTTTGCTAAACTATGTAAGCGAGGAATTGAATTTGACACACGGCCCACATGGTCGAGGAGTAAGGCTCTCGAATAGCAATACGAAGGTCGCGGGTTCAAAACCCGTACTGCGCAAGTCATTTTTTGCTTTTGATTTGATTTATTTTTGTTATTTCACAATTTATTCATTTACAGTATACGTGCGGCACGTTCCAGAGTAGAAATACTAAATATCAGTTTCACCCTCGTGTAAGACTGCCATTTAGAATTAAAATGTTACTTGAAATGGCTTTGGCCGTGTTTGGTGAACGGATCACAACATACCCCGATTAGGGATGCCATAGTCTCACTGGCTCCAAGCGGTTGGGAGCAGTTGCGACTCAGAGTTCCCTCAGGGCCTATGTCATCTTTTGGGATGCAGTGTAGAGGGTCTTTTTAAAGTAAATGAAGTTCTTGGAAGGTAACATGTGTAAGGGTTGAGTAGGAATCTAGGAATCGGTGTGTCCAGGAGTGACGGACATATTAATATATTATTTTTCCGCGTCGCAAGGCGATAGTAAGAGAGACCATTTGGAGAGGTCAAAGAGTCTCCCCAAACCAGGCTCGTCAACCGATGAGCCCGGACCTCCCTGCTAAATCACCGAACGAAGCGAACCAATTGAGGTGACCTGTAACAGACGTATTTGTTATCCAATAAATAGTTCGGGGTGGCGGTACCTAAACCCGTCTCCTAAATTGAATTTATTTCAAGGCGCATCTTGGAATAATGGAAAAAAATGTAATTTTCTTTAGGCGCTCTTTGATCTTGTTGACTTGAGTGGCTCCTCTTGAGTCTTGTTCGGAAAACTTTCACTGCAATTCCATAGATCGTTTTATAAATTGGGGATCTGGAGTCCCTACTGAAGAATATTTTACAGCAGTTCTTTAAGCATTTCAATCGAAAAGTTAAAACGGGGAGCGATTTATCAGAACTCTCAAGAAATAAGCTATGCGTAAAAAATGATTGCCATCAAAATATGTATTTTTTTTTCTTGTTTAGGGATCAAAATGCTGTAGAAACAGGAGAAGAAATATCTTAACTACTCTAACTCTAATGTTACAGTTAAAAAATCTTTCGGAAAAAAATAAATGCCGCCGATGGGAATTTAATTATTGCGTATAAAAATGTGTTATCCTTTGTGCTTTGCATAAAACTTTGTCTTGTAAACATACCTTTACCTTTAATAAATGTTAATTGTATTTGAATAGTCAAAATATTAACAAGTCAAGTAAAATATTCACCATTAAATGAAAATATAAATGAAGACGCCATCTAGTGAGAAGTTAAGTACTTAACAATACTTTTCCTACGAAAATAAAGTTGGTTCTTTTGAGGTGGAAAAAAAAAAAAAAAGTAATCATTGTTGAATGAAATACTACTATTTTTTAAATTATTTGGCGGTTAAAAATAAGCCGAAGTAGCACAGTGGTTCCGTGCAACTGACCGGCATTCGGCAAGTGCGTGTTCGATTTCCGCCGGCGGCATTTATTTTTTTCCGGAAGAATTTTTCAATTTATATTTGTTTTTCAGGGTAATAATTTTTGCACATAATAATTTGTTATCCTTTGTGCTTTGCATAAAACCGTGTCTTGTAAACTTAGGTTTACCTTTAATAAAAAAAAGTAAATTTAGCTTTACTAATAAACGTGGTGAAAACTTTATTCAATTTATAAACAACCGTGTACGCGAAAACCTTTCTAATATATATAATAAACTAAACATATTTGATAAAAGAGAGCAGTGTTTATCTGTTGTATAAGCTAGCAATAATATTAAATTCTTACCGAATTTTTATTTTTTTAAATGTTCTATATATATTTCTTCATTTTGAAGACGCTGTTAAAAAAAACACAATTTTAGAAATTTTTGTGTTTGAAATATACTTGAATACGTATCAAAAGATTACTACTTTAATTTCAAACATGAAAAAATTGAAAAAAAACTTATCACAAACATTTTTAATCAAAACGTCAAAAAATTCAAAATTTACACAATACAGTCTTTTTATTTAAAGAATTTTCAAGAAAGCCTTCACTTCACTTTTTATCTCTATCATAATATCAATTCCCAGATATTAATTAATCAAAAAATCTGACATTCTTGGATTATTTTTACATAATGTTAACGTTTATTTCTTGAATTTGTATTTACACGCATGAAGGCATTAATGTTATTTACTAGTATAATAATGAATTGGCGCTTGCGCAAGTCTGCCAAAGTGCAATATTGCCAGTTCTTTCGCAGTTAGACATTTTTTATTAGTTATAATTAGAAATAAAATTTGTACATTCTTTATTCAATTTGTAACCAAACACCGTTTAAAGGTTGGGAAGTGCTTTTTTAGTGGTAAAACTATTTTGAATCGCGATGCAGAGCGATGATTCCCTCAATATTGCGCTAATGAAAATCAAACCAAAACAATTCAGAACCAACAATTTGGTTGAAATAGCTACAGCTATGTTTATTGACTTAATCTGAAAAGCCAGATACTTTCTAATATTAATTACTTTTTCTTTTTTTCTCAAATCGAAAAAGTAAGGTGTGTATTTTCAGATAAAAATAAAGCTTTTAAAAATAAGTTTCCTTAAAAAATGATTTAAGACACGTGCCACCAAGCAAACTTGTACTCTAAATTTGAAGAGAAGTATGAAGCACTTACCACTAGCTCAAGGGAGTACGTAAAGTAGTTCAAAGAATATCCATTTTTCAAGGCGTAGTGTAAATGAATTTTATGGAGGTACATCAATATTCTATGATTTTTTTTAAATTGTTGAAGGCTGACTGTATTTCATAAAGTCTATCCGTAAAATATGAAATATTCTAAAATAGGCAGAGCATAAATATTTACCCACTCAATATTTTCTGGTTTTTCCAGTCAATAAGAATTTTGCATGCTTTTTATATTATTTAATGGTAAATAGAAGAATAATTATTTTTAGCAATGTAAAAATGCTTAAGCAAATTTTATCAAAATAAATTATTTTTTGGAACTCTGTGAAAAATCAACTTTTTTGTTACACAGTAGATGATGTATACTCGGTGTTGCTCGAAGACGTTTCTATGTATAAATATAATATGCATGTATTATATATATTTTATTTTTTTATTTTTTAACTTATAACATTGTTACATTGTACATAAAATTAGGTAATAATAGGTAATAGTGAAAAACATATGTTATTGAATTTCTACTCCAATGAAGAGTGCTAGCTCTTGAGCTTGGCGTAGGAGTTATTTCACAATTATTTCATGTTTATATCAGTAATTAACATAAATACAGTACAATAAATAAAAACTTAAAAGAGGATTGTGACGTTAATTTTGGTTGTAACATGAATTGAAGTTATAACATTTGAAAGGTGATATTAATTTTTTTTAAAGATAAATTTGACCTTTTTTTTAATAAAATAAAATCTGGTATTTTTTTCACTTCTTCGGGAAGACTATTAAAATATCGTATGCCTTTGTAAATGTAATTATTGTGCATTTGTTGTGTTGAAAATAGAGTAATTTGGATGTTAAAATTATGCCTTAAGGATGAGTTAAATTTAAGTTTTTTTATTACAGTTTCTTTATATATTTGTAATATTGCATCTTTATTATAGAGGTCTTCAATTTTTGGTACTTCAAAAATTTTGAACAATGATGCTGAAGAGAATGTTGGATGTTTTTTCAAAATTACTTTACTAATTAGTTTTTGTACCACTTTTACAGAGCTTAAAATTTTTTCATATGCACCTCCCCACCCAATGATTCCATACTGAAGTAATGATTGGACTAGTGCGTAATAGACTTTTTTCAGGTTGTTTAGCTTGAGAACATTTCTTAATCTAATGAATATATAGATACATTTTCTAATGCGCTTAACAAGTTCACATATGTGTCTGTTCCATTTCATATGTTGGTCTACAATTACACCGAGGTACTTTATTTCAGTTGTTTGGTTTAGTATGGTACATGATTTATTACATTTTTTGTTGTGTATTATTATATTAATGTTGGGGTAAGTTTTGAATTTATTTATTGTGAATGGTATATAAACTGTTTTTTTGCGTTAATTGTAAGTTGATTTGTATTGAACCAGTTTTTTTAATTAATTAATTTAAACCTTCCGTAAGAAATTTTCTAAGTTATAGTGAAAATTCTATCAATATCCGTTGCGTAGTTTAGAAGAACTAAGCCCACAAACAGACTAACGCGGATAGCGACTTTGGTTTATGCTCTTTGGAGATATTAAACATTGTAAATTGATTGTATTATTACTTTAAAGAATATAATAATATGAATAAAAAACTTGTTTTTAATACCACTGATGTATATATTTTGAATATACACAATAAGGTGGTATTAAAAATAAAGTTCTTTTATTATAATTATGTATATCCACAAAGTGTTATGAGCTACACCATAATAATGTACTACGGAATTGTATATATTAAAAAAATCTACAGAAAAGTACGTCATGGTATATGTCTTTATTCTAAGGATTATTCCCAACAACACCGGGAATACGGCAGCTATGTAGTTGAATATAATAATAGTTATAATAAGAAAGACAATAAAAATTGTTTTTAATAATAGTTATAATAAAATATCAAGTCGTGAATTATGTTAAAGAATATTATAATAGTTATAACAAACACAAAAAAATATAATCAATTGCATTGTTTTTTTGTTACGCTTGATATGAAATCGAATGCTAAAAATTGCTTCCAACGTTGAATTATGAGATATCATGTTAAAAATGAAAATATCAAATTAATAAAAACATAAGTGATAACCAAATTCACGAATTATTTTTAACGAAGATATTTTAATGATATATTCGAAAACATTTAAAATTTTTTGTGAAATTTGAAATAGCATTAAGGATTTGATAAATATATTAAGTATAATGCAAACAAAATAAATAACGTACTCAATTTTTAAGGAGCAATAAAAATGATTTTATAATAATTACCAGCAGTATTAAATTTCATTTCGAGTTTCATCATCGAAGTAATTAATGTTCTTTCCATTGGATTTTATTAATAAGCCACTCTCCCTGTAAATTAATTACGATAGCTTTGTCTTAGAAGCAACTAATTTATTCTCTTATTAATTGAATGATCAATTAATTTACTAATTATATTCATTATCTATGAAAGCATTTCGTTTGTAATTATTAGTATTGTCACTCGAATTTTTTTTTTCAAAATTTCATTTCAATATTATCGAAAGATGGAAATATTTGCCTGTCTTTGTGGTTAAGCGATTGAGACCTTCGACAAGAAATTCACCCTTCGCGTAATCGATTTTTGGCGTGCGCAAGTAAATTTTTTTTCCAATAAACTACAACTAAGCAATTTGTCAACATGATAAACATGTTTTATTACAATTTCAATATAACTAACTAACCATCACGCCGTTTCCCCGCAGGGGTAGGCAGAGAAAACGGACCGCCAAACAAATCGGTCTTGGCGCACACTCCTTGCCTCATTCACATTCATATATCGTCTCATACATACTCTTCTATTATTCTGACTCTTGACATGGCCTGACTCAAGTATCTTATTCCCTTGTTCGTGCCATGTCTTCTTCGGTCGTCCCCGACTTCTGCTACCATTCACATTTGCATCGTATATTCTCCTTACACTCCTTTCTTCGCTCATTCGCTCAACATGCCCAAATCATCAAAGCGCCCCTTTCTTGATCTCACTCATTACGCTTACATCAACCTTGCACTATTTGCGGATCTTCACATTTCTCACACGATCATACATGATTTTACCACACATACGCCTCAGGGATCTCATTTATACAGCATTTAGTATACTTTTATCCTTTCTCTGCCAGTTCCATGCCTCACTTCCGTACATCAGGGTAGGTACCAGCACTCAATTGTTGACTGCTAGCTTCGCTTCTTTGGACAATTTTTTTCTAGCGCCAACTGCCTTCAGTCCTCCATGAATGGAGTTGCGTATACATAATATTATTACTAATTATAAATTAACATAATATTGTAATTAAAATATTTTTTTTTTTTTTTTTATTATTATTTTAATATACATCATATGGGTTACATTAATACATACATATTTTGCAAAATATAATATTAAGGTTCATAATTGGTCATGTATACCATCAGAAAAGAGGAGCTCTTGTGCCTGATAAGGGAGCCACGATTCTTACTTAGATTCATAATTCATAATGTGATATAATAATAATAAATAATATATATATATTTTTATTTTTGTTTAATATAAGTTTTTTTGGAAAAAAAGTTTGATTTTATTTATTTGTTCTTGTTGGTTCTTAATACAGCGCAATTCGGAAGGGAGATTATTGTAGTTTTTTATGGCTTGGTAAATATAATGGTTTTGCATTTGAGTTGTTTTAAAGATTGGCGTAATAAATTGATTTCCATTTCTCATGAGTTTGTAAAATAAATAACATATAAATATATTAATTAAAAAATAGTAATATTAAACACTTTATTCTACGCTCTATTTGCAAATATGTTCCCAATTAGAAGTGCCTTGGAGCCCAGAGAGGTCGACAAAATTTATTTTCTGTTCCAGAAATATTTTTCTAATCTTTTTTTATGTATAACGCATACAACTCCCAATTGCGCCAGACCGTCTGCATAGAGAAAAGTTAGTATTGCTAATTTATTAAGGCGACATATGTTTCTGATAACGAGGGTTTGCTCAACGCTTGCATTATAATTATTTGTGATTAACGTATTACTATAATCTCAAATCTTTCCAGATGGATCCTTAGTGATTTATGTTATTTATATAGAAGATTAATTAAAAAAAGATGTCACCTTTCAAATATTTTATGTAAGATTATTTGGAATTTTTTAAAAATGTTTAACTATACAATTCGCGATAAGCACCAGATTTTATTATTCTAGACGAATAATTCGTAACTTTCCGAGGAATCTACATGTATTTGAGATTTTATTAATTCGTTCATTAGTAATGATTAAAATCAACCCCACGGAAAGATCGATATTCTATACCTAAAAGTTGACCGAAGATCCGAGTATTTTTTTCCAGAATTTCATTACTTATGTCGTTAAGATTCCCACTTTATTTTAGAGATTTGCTAAGGCAAATTCAACCGTAGGTCTGTCCACTACACTAGGACCGCGGGTCGCATATATTTGTGCACAGCTGCTTGACTTAGGTCGTTAAGATTTTGGCTTTATTTTAAGGTATTGTCTCGTCTTTAGAATCTCTTCAAATTATTTGTAATTGGTTAAAAACGGCATTGCAGGCCCTAAACAAATGAGTTGATAGGTTTCCAGTTAAACTTTTATTAAAAAAGGAACGTACTATCCGATGTCGAAACACGTGTTCATAACAATCATAATATGTTTGCACTTTGTCACTATATATTACCAAGGCAAACGCAGGTTCATGAACATGCTTTCCGAAAAATATGTACTTTTTATTCAATACTTATAAGGAATTTATTTAAAGTTTATCAGAAAACGGCCAGCAATTCCATTTTTAACCGGATTACGGATAATTCGAAGTTGTTTTTAATAAATTAGCAGTACCCATTTTTCGTCCTGTGGAATCTGTTGAAGTAGTGGGAAGGAGAAGGAGATGGAAAAAAGAAGGTGGGGAACCTGGCAATTCAAATCTGGTCACCAAGCACAGCTAAATCCATTTCAAGTAATGTTTTTCCACCGGCGCGATATTGGAAGTTTAGTTTATTTAGTGTTTTATTATTATATCTGCATTTTGTAATGCACAATGTATGATTAATTTTAAGAAAATGACCACTAATACTAAATAACAGTTTTAAGTTTGTAAAGAATACTTGAAGTGAAATGACACCAAACTGCGCTATATAAATGATTTGTTACTATTATTATTAAAAAACGATAATAATTAAGCGAAAATGTTAAAAATATTTAATGTAAATCGACTCATATAAATTAAAGAAAATCTCTCTACAAATGCTTTAGTTGCATTCAAAGATACACTTTGATTTTTTCATGCCTTTAAAATTTTAAATAACAAAATGAAACATGTTTTTAATAATTTTCGGAGCATATTTTACAACATTTTTTCTATCGAGGAAATGTCAAATAATTAACGTTTCGGCATAACAAATGTTTAGATATTATCTTCTAAACTAACATATATTATTTTTGGAACTAAAAAACTTAAAGAGTTAATGACAAACTTGTTAGAAATTGGTAGAAATTGAGTATGCGAAGGCTTAAGCAGAAAAAATGTTTTTTTTTCCTACTGCAATATACTGTTTTCTCAAATTAAGTTAAAAAATAATCGAAAAAAAATAAAATATATATAAATAGCATCGTTAATAATTTTTAATTACGCGTATTCACTCAGTTCTCAAAAGATAGTCACAAGGTGAAGTATTTCTTTCCGCCTTAAGGACGTTTTACTTACTAAGACAGACCCAGGGGAGGCTTTGAGCTTCAACCCTATCTCCCACCCTTCACCCCTCGCCCCGTATCGCCCCCAGCCCTCCACCATCCCTCGGAGACCAAAGTATTTATTAAAGTCTTCCGTCTGCCCCATAGTAAATATTTAACTGGAAAAAATCTGTTCGGTTTTAAATTCTGTTCCATTCAGTAAAATTTCCTTGTCAGGGGCGGTTCAAAATACACATAGTTATTTGCGATTGTAACAAAAATTTAATTAATGTGCATTTCCGCAGAGGTATTTGTTATTGTTAGACATAAAAAACACTTCTAAAATACATTTTAGATCAAACAAAACACATTTACAAAAAAAATACAAACAAACTATCATCAATGGAACAGTTAGACAGTTATACAAAAATAAACATAAAACATCTGATGGTAAGTTTCAGACAAAGACACCACAAATACCAGGCAATAAAAGCATTCAACAATCTTTCACTCGAAAAAACTTTTTTACAAACAAAACTAAAAGGTGGATTAAAAAACAATAAAAGCCACATTACAAATATTTTAAAACGTAAAAGAATAAAATATTTATATACTAAATTACAATCGTAACTGACAATTTTTTTCATTAACGCCTTTATTATTGTATTTCATTTTTTCTCAGTTTTATTTTATTTAGTTTCAGTTGATTATTTCATATTATCTTTTTAATGAAAATGATTAAATATTAAAATGGGGTAAAGCACTTAGTGAGGTCCACATTATCAAATAATACTTTAAAATATATTAAGTAATTTATATAAAAAAATGCGATATCTCATTGAAATGGCGGGGAAACTACGTCTCGCGGTTCATTACAATATTGACATTTTCACACGTCATTCTTATACCAAATGCAAAACGTGTTGATGTGTAATGTTATGCAATTAAATGCTTTTAACAAATGTTACCATCTATCTTTTATTTTTTCAAAATGATGTAATTAAGTTGGTGATACCATACTTCAATACCATACTTCATACCAAGTCGCTTAAAATTACAACGTAGATTATTTTGTTGGAATTTAAAAAAACCTTGAGTAGAATCTTAGTTATTTTTTTGTTCATTATTCTCATGATTATTTTGAATATTTCAGAATCATCATTAAGTTCATGGTAAAAATGAATGAATTTTGATAAATTAACTAATTAAAGCCCTTTTTTCTAAGGAATTCAGCGCGAAAACGCACCTTCACTGATCTCTTCAAATGAATGTCCTGAAACTGCCTTTGGTGAAGACTGCTCGCTTTCAGTCAGGGGTCAAGTACTTGGCAAACTGAAAGAATTTTCATCATTTAAAATGCTGAACGTTTCAGTGAAAATTTCCTTCATGAAAACGAGTAGGGAATATAGGCCGCTCTCTTCATATCATCATTTCGTCATTTGATATAAACTGCAAGTTATTCGTCGGATAATTCAAATGGTTTTAACTTAATTAAAAGAGAAGCCACTCATGACGATGTTTTTTATAATTTACATAAAAATCAAAAGGTTTTCTAGCTAGAGCCACTAAGCGGTCAATTACATCCGCAGTCAAGGGTATAAAATGGAAGGAAAACGTGTGAAAAGTACATTTTTCTTTTTGAAGTATCCAATTAATGAAAATAGATTGCAAGCTGACGATATGTTCTTTCAGAAAATAAACTACGAAAATCAATTGTTTTACCACAAAAGAGAGCATTCAGTGAGTTGATTACGGTTTGTTTATGTGAAATCGCACAAGAGTCAAAACTGCTCCAAGCCGTCTCTAACCAGAAACTATGACATCCCCAATTGGGGTATTTTGTGAGGCTGAAGATGGTGCAAAAGAGAAAATGTTGGAAAAGAGGAAGGTTGGGGGAGTACCTGGCTATTTAGATCTGGTAACCAAACACGGGAAAAACCATTTCAAGCAAAATTTCAATTCTGTATTGTGGTTTACACCAGGGTGATACTCAGAGTATCTTCCACTATAAAAAACCTATATATTATTTTAAATGAGTAATTTGTGAAAAAATACAAATATACCTATCAAATAAAATTTACCTGTGCACGCCAGGATTCGAGCTCGCTATCTCCGACTTGCTAATCGAGGGCCTTACCACAAGAAGACTTTACTCTCAAAAATAAATGGAGAAGTCAAAATGTCTAACAAAAGTGGTTGTCCTTTTTTTAAATCCAAAGTTTTGGCAAATATCGGATACGGTTCTTAATTATAATATATGGACCGCAAAAGTAACTGATTATATCAAAATTTAGAGGAAATTTTGACAATTATTATTTGAGACTAAATGTAAATTGTTTTAGGAAAAAATTACACATTAGTCGAAGATAAGTCTAAAAAGATCTTTATAAAGTAATTATTAGTATTTATTTAGTTAATCAAGTCATGTGAAATATTCCTGCGTTATGCGTAACATTATTCAAGTTCAATGAAGTTTTAATTTATAAAATTAAAACTAGGTATTGGGACTACTAATCATATCAGAGGTGGGTTCAGGATGCGCCGTGGGGGGCTGGATCGGCAAAGGTTGGTTTAGGCAGACCCTTTGACCTCTCCAACTGATCTCTCTTGACCAATCACCTTGCGCTGCAGAGAGAAGGATTAATCATTAGTCCGTCACTCCTTAACACACTGATCCCCAGATCCCTACCCATTCCTCATACCTTTTTCCTTCCGAGAACTTCCTCTCCTTCCTTTCCTTTCAAAATCCCTACACGCAGCATCACAAAAATGACTAGACCCTGGAGGAAAATTATTTTCCACAGGGCCTCCTGTCTGGTGTTAAAAAAAAGAAAAATCATTTTAAGGTTTAATAATTTATTTTTTATTATTTTTTTGGTAAACTAATGTTTAAGACAAGATTTTTTATGCATAACACAAAGGGTAACAATTATTTTACAAGCAATAATTATTCGCCTGAATTGAATTCGCCTTCAGGCGAATTATTATTGCTTGTAAAATAATTGTTACCCTTTGTGCTATTCATAAAAAATCTTGTCTTAAACATTAGTTTAACAAAAAAATAATAATTAATATTTGACAAGTTCAAGTATTTCACCTAAAAATGTAGACAATTTGTCTCGACGCCATCTAGTGAGAGAGTTAGCACTTAGAATGCCTTTCTCATATAAAATAAAGTTGGTTGTTTTCAGGTGAAAAAATGTAACAAGCAGTAATTGTTGAATGAAACACTAGTATATATTGAATTATTTCGCGGATAAGAGATAAGCCGCCATATCTCAGTGGTCAGAGCTGTCGACCGGAAATCGAAGGGACACGGGTTCGAGTCCCGTTGGCGTCATGTATCTTTTATCAGGAGTTTATTCAATGTGGATGAGTGTTTCAGGCGAATAATTATTGCTTGTAAAATAATTGTTAATTTTTTTTTTTTGTTAAAATGCTTGATAGATGCTTAGATTAATTAATGAATCTTGTTAAGATACGTTACTGAGACATTTCACCGAACTATGACCAGTTGATATACTAAAATGGGTGACCGAATAAATCATCACAATGATAATTCATCGCATCTTTAAAAATTTATATAAAGTCATGGAAAGTGACGAAACAAAAACTTTATTTACTGGGTTAAGTAGGTTAGGTTAGGTTAAAAAAAAAAATTTTCGTCGTTTCTAATGACTTTATATCACTTTTTAAAAGTGTGTTGAATTGTCACTGTGTTGAGTTATTATGGAACTACTAAAATGATACGTTCGTATACAAATTATTTGAATGGCTGTCTTTTTCATAAGGGGTGCTATAAATTTTTTTCAGCTTCTCAAATCCTACATTTTGGATATTTTTTTTCGAGTTATAACATTAAAAAAAATTGTAGGTATTGAACAGTTAGTATCGGGGTGAGGGGTTATTCGGTTGCAAGGCTAAAATATCAGTGACGATGTGTAGAAGAATATTTTTTGGTGAGGATTGAAAAAAAAAAAAAAAGTAACTGGATTCCAAATTTTTTTTAAATTCAAATAATTTCAAAAAACACTGGTTAAAGTAAGTTTAGTACGTCCCTTAACACCCTGTATAAAAGAAATCACCATTTTTGTATTCAAAGAAATAATAACTGCGCCAACTGATAAATTCTCTAAAAATTCAATTAGTCAATATTATTTTTGTTTCTGAAAAGCAATCATATTCAGTGATCCGAATGATGAAAGTGTTGAATCAGTCATGAATATCAGGGAGCCTAATATTAGTTGGATAAATGGAACAAAATAATATAGGAGATACGGGTTCAGATTTCAATTATTCTAATCAATTTATGAGTCGACCTACCAACGTACCTGATTGTGTTTTTGGTGGATATTAAATTGATGGAATCATAATAATAGATTGAGGGTATTTCATATAATTATGAAAATGAAATATTTATACTCGTTTTTTACATGTGAATTATTACTCTGTTATTAAATATGTTTAAATTTTTTGTAAATAAAATTTTAAAAAAAGTAGGTATATTTTTTTTTTTTTTACATTTGCTCCACAAGTGAGGCCCTGAGGAAAATAATTCCCCTCAGGCCTATGTCATCTTTCGAGATGCTGTATGGATGGTTTTTTTAGGAAATGAAGGATGGAAAGTTCTGGGAAGGAAATAAGTACAAGGGGTGGGTAGGAATCTGAGGGTTGGTGAGTCCAGGAGTTGCGGACGTATGAATCCATCCCTCCTACTTCGGCGCAAGGCAATGTACAGAGAGAGTCTCATAGGAGAGGTCAAAAGGTATCCCTCAACCAGTCTCTATCAATCCGGCATGCCGTATAGTTGGTGGACAGACACATTCACTGCTAAGACCCGAATAAACCTCACCCCATGAATCGGGCACCCCTGCTAAGTCACCAAATGAACACAATAGGTGACCTATGGCAGAGGTGTTGGTTATACAATAAATGGTTTTCGGGGCGACGGTAACCATATCCCCATATAAAACAAGTTTTTAATTAATAATAATAACTAAAATAACACAATATACGTGTTTCAGATTTTTGTTAAGTTCTTTTCCTTACTTATTGAACCCAATTTTGTTTTTCAATGCTACAATTATATAGAAAGATTTTTCAAAACAGTTTTCGCATAAATAGACCGTTTAATGTCCGCAATTTTCGCAACACGGTGTGGCGTAGATTTTGATTTTTGTACACATTAGCCGAACTGCAGAACTGACGTTTGTTTTCCAATGCTACAATTATATAGAAAGATTTTTTGTTTTCCAATGCTACAATTATATAGAAAGATTTTTCAAAACAGTTACCGTTTAATGTCCGCAATTTTCGCAACACGGTGTGGCGTAGATTTTGATTTTTGTACACATTAGCCGAACTGCAGAACTAAGCCTCAACTTACGGGAAAGAGCCGAAGCAACCGCAAATGAAGCGAAACGCCGTTTGCGTTTGTTTCGTTCCTTCCCCATAATTCGTGACCCGGTTCGCGTTAAAGTTCGCAAATGTATAGGTACCATAATACAGCTTCATTCCGAGATTCATGAAATCTTTCACAAATTGACCTTCAATAGAAGAGTATTTAATACTGAAAGTGTTTTATGATTATTCCACATTTCAGTTCCTACCTAAATTTGCAAAAAAGAAGACAACGCAAATGTTATATTTGTTTGATGTTCAAATAATTCGTAACAGTAAAAATCGTGAAAAGTCCGTAAAACAGTATAAATTATCATTCCCATGTTAAATACATTAAAGAGTGTCGTTTAATGACTGAAAAAATGTTCGCTTTGTGGAAACATCGGTGCTTATTAGATGTGCACGGAACTTTCCAGAAACCATCAGAACTTCCAAATCAAACAAACATCATTCACAAGGTAAAAAAGGCCTCCTTTTTCCCACTCCTAATATTTCTTTTGTTAAATAAAACGATTGTTTTATTATTTTTTCTCGTTAAAAATACAGTCCATTCGTCCAGTACCAATCGTCAGTACGCAAAAAAGTGGAAGGTCACTTTCTACGTAAAATTTCGAAAAACTCTAAGAAAAGCCCGGGCAACACCGGAAACTTCAGCTACTATAATATGAATGATGCTTCCTTACTTTTCTGAGAAAAAAATATGAAACCTTTTGAGTAAAATAATTATCATAACTGATGAATTTATTCTGACTTAATTAGACTGTCAATCATGAAAAGATATAAAATATTCTCTGAAATTCTTTCTTTCTTCGATATTCTCAAAATACTTTTAGATTCATAGTAGCTTTCTGTCAAAATGGTATTCGATTGATTTTAAATTAATTCAACAATCTGGCTATGAATTCGGAACTTGATGATATAAAGAACATTTTTATACAAATATCTAGTTGATAATTATTATTTTACATACAATTTTAGGACTAAAATTCAAAGGTTTCTGCTTGTAAGTTATAATATTACGTACCTAGGAGTATTTACGTGAAAATTTCGAATTTTTCCAATATATTTCAACCCAACTTTAATTTTTGTCTATTTTTATTTAAGAACATTGAATTTTCTAGAAGTAAAGTTTCCAAAGGCGTGGAATCAATGCAGAGAGAGTAATAATTATAAAATTTGGGTAATAATTATAAAATATTTATTACTAAAAATACATTTTATATTTGGCGCAAAACATTTTCTCGCCATTACAAAATTTGCCATTTAATATATTAGTAAATAATGTAAAATATTTAAGTATTTCATGAAATATTCAATAATTTTTAGTTTAATAATAATTCTTAGAACTTTGATCTACGTAAGGCATCCTAAGATGTTCTTTATAAATAAAAAAATATATATATCTTTGAATCCACATTCATTTTTACTAAATTGTAAAAGAAAAAAAATAACGTGATTGCATTTTCATAAAATTGAAAATGTTTTGCGTTAGTGATATCACAGGAACTAAGAATAATATTTCTATCGACTTATAATAGTGTTGCATACGCAATTTGAATTTGAATAAATACTTTTGTCTTTATAAAATCTCAATTCTTTCAAGAAAGGCATACAAATACAATATAGGATTCAATCACTGATACAAATTTGTATTTGTATGCCTTTCTTGGAAGAATTGAGTACGTGAGTGTACAAACAAATAATTATTATTAATATTTTAAAACATGACTTGCATCAACGCGTATTTTCATAAAATAATTAAATTAATCTGTGAACGCGTAAATTACAACGGACCTTACTTTTAACCTTAAGTTTTATACATAGATGTGAAGATGATTGTTTGTCAGTTGTGTGAAGTTTGAAACACGTTTTATTGTTAAGGAGTTTACGTGAATGTTCTACTAAAAATTGAATTCAATGATTTACAAAACCCACTCTAATCTGAACACATTCTATTAAAAGGGTAAAATCAGTTTTCTCAAAGCCATTATATTCAGAAATGTGCAGTAATGTGTGCAGTAATTTGTACAGTAACGTGTGCAGTAATGTGTACAGAAATGTGTGCATAATCGTAAATAGTGTAACCGCCAAAATACTGAACACTGCCAAGTAGTTGCCTACGTTAAATTCCAAGCTTTTAAGGTACGTGATTTGGTCAACAGGCGGTGTAGCAATCGCCTAAGTGCCCATTAGCCGGAACCCGAACCTTTTCGCTTAGAGTGACCTCTGTGAATGAACCTGTGCACTGTGCAATACAAAAGCTAATTATATACGTAAAGAAATTATATTAAAATAAATACTATTTATGTTGCTCTAAGCTTAAAAAAGATCAACGTAATCCTCGTTAAAATGGTCGCGTGATATGTGGTTTGCTTTTTTGAATACTATCATAAGGTTAGTTAACTAATTCCCGTATTTTTTTTGTGAAGGTCCTTTTAACTTATATTCCGTTAAATATTTTTTTTCAATTGCCTATTTCACTGTTTAAATGTTTTTCAATTTTACATTTTTCAAAGCCTGTCAAAAAGATCGAAAACAGTAAGGGCAATCTTACTGGGGTCGGGATAAAATCAAAAAATCCCAATTAAAATATTTTAAAAAACGTGAATCTTTTATGAGATTTTAGCTAGGCATATACATTTGTAAGAAATGCGGAGTACAAAGTTTCGTTGTGTCTAAAATAGAACTGGCATAATAATGATATAAACATTGACTTAGAGCTAAAAAAATGATATCTTTGCGTGTAATAATATGCAGATAAAATGTATGTACGATCGTTCTACAAAAAAATATTGTGGAGACCCGGAAATAATGCAAGGCTGATGAAAGCGCAATTAACACGTTGATACAAATCCTGGCGAGAGCAAGTAAAGTTTAATAATTAATTTATCTTATTTCATAAAGAATTCATAAAAATTTTTAATATGTTGAATATTTGCGGAATGTTCCAGGCTGGAAGAAATTCTCATACTTGGTGAAATTGAAATTACCTTGGTGAAAGGCGATAATTTAGAATTAAATAATTGATTCAAACGGGTTTCGCCATGTTTGGGGATAGATTTGAATAGTTAAATACTTCCAAGTCTTCTATGTTCACAATCCTGGATTTAGTTATCTGTAATGAGGAATGCCAAATATCTCGTGCATGCGATCCTCTTGTCAGCGAAGACTCGCACCACCCATCACTCAAAATTATGCTCAAAATCGATATACTTCCTATTATTCACGTCCCACCTAAAGAAATTTATCAGCTTACAAAAGCCAATTACGAGTTAATCAACCAACATCTGTCAATGACAGACTGGTCATTTACTCAGGAAAATTTGGATATTGACGTAGTAGTCGATTCTTTCTACAACATTTTAAACAGTACCATCAACCGGTTTGTCCCTAAACGTATCATCAAAAAGAGAAAATTTCCAAACTGGTATTCAGCTTCTCTAATTAAAATCATTAAAGATAAACAAAAACTCCATAAAAAATGTAAATCCAATAATAATCCAGTAGACTACATAGAGTTTTCAATCAAACGTACCCAACAAAAAAACTTACGGAAGCATTGCTTTATTCAGTACATAAGTTCAGTTGAATCTAATATTCTAATAAATAATAAACAACTTTGGAACTATGCTAAAAGCAAAAGTAAAACAAATGGCATCCCACAAATCATGCACCTTAAAGATGAGTCAGGCACCGGTGCTCAACAAGTGTGTCAACTATTCTCTAAACACTTTCAGTCCACCTATGTTAATGATAAGGACACGAATGATCCCAGTATAGTCGATAGTTTTACCTATATGAATAATCATAACCCGATTGGGTACGTACAAATAAACAATTTTTTGATCAATAAATACCTGAAGAATTTAGACATTAGTAAGGGTGCTGGCAGTGATGGTATATCGCCATTCTTTGTTTCAAAATGTGCAAAAAATCTTTCATACCCCATAACTAATATATTTAGAATGTCACTAAAAGCAGGAAAATTTCCTACAAAGTTTAAAGAAGCAACTATAATCCCTATTCATAAAACAGGTTCTAAAAGCAACATTGTAAACTACCGCCCAATCTCAATTTTAACTGTATTTAGTAAACTCTTTGAAAAAATTGTCTACGATCAAATTTATACAACAATTGTTCGCAATATACAAAACCAACAACACGGATTTCTACAAAAAAGATCGGTACTAACAAATTTGGTAAATTTCACGGAATATTTAACGAGCAATATGGACAATAGAAACCAAGTAGATGTAATCTACACTGATTACTCTAAGGCCTTCGATAAAGTAAACCATTTCATTTTAATTAAAAAATTAAGTCAAATAGGCATCCATGGTGACTTACTTCGGTGGCTCACTTCATACCTTCAGAGCAGACTTCAATGTGTATCAGTTGCGGGAACTAAGTCCAGATTCTTTTCCGTGCCCTCCGGTGTACCTCAAGGTTCTCATTTAGGGCCATTATTATTTAATGTGTATATTTATGATATTCACAAATGTTTTTTACACGCCAATTACCTAGCATATGCAGATGATAAAAAAATCTACTTAGATATCAAATCAATCGAAGATTGCATTAAACTTCAAGAGGATCTCAATCGTCTTTTTAACTACTGTGAATCAAATAAACTTGTAGTAAATACCTCAAAGTGCAATAAATTATCATTTACACGTAACAACAATAAAATTTCCTTTGATTATACATTAAACGGGACACAAATCAAAGAAGTAGATTTTATCAGAGACCTTGGGGTAATGAAATTAAACTTCATTCAACACACTGATGCAATCATCAACAAAGCCAACAAAATGCTAGGATTTATAATACGTTTAACGAAACCTTTCCGCAACCTTAAGACTCTATATTCCCTTTACACAGCGTTTATCCGTCCCCACCTAGAACACTGCACACCGATCTGGACTACTTTTTACCAAGCTCACATTGAAAGAATCGAAAGAATTCAAAAAAAAAATTTTAAACACATTAATTATAAAAAAAACTTACATTTCTCAAATTACGCTGATTCTATTAATTACCACAACTTCAACTCACTTCATACGCGACGTTTGATTTTTGTCCAAATCTTATTATTTAAAATTCTTAACAATGGCCTCGACTCACCAGAGCTAATGAATTTAATAAATATTCATATTCCAACAAGATCAACACGGCAATCCCATTTGTTTCATTTACCTACACGTAGAACTAACTTTAGAAAAAATTCACCAATTCCACGTATATGTGCCCAATATAATACTAAATTTCAAAACATAGACATTTTTAGCAATACACTTCACAAATATCGATTAGAAGTAACTCGTACGATCGAAAATTAATACAATAGTATGGAATGTATCCAGAACATCTCCTATCCTCATCCTAAATTCCTATTCCTCCCCTCCTCACCTAAAATATATATTTTTTTTTTTATGCAATAAAACTCCATCTCCAACTAATTTTAATATAGGAGACTTTTTTGGCTTGACTGTATTTAACATGTATATATTTATATTTATTTTTTATGTATAAGCTGTTTGTCTCTTACCTTTACCAATAAATAAATAAATAAATAAATATCTTTGTTCTGACTACTACCTTTAGCCTCCCAACATACCCAAATTGGCATGCGATATCTCACAGGTTCCAGACGATTGGGAGCAGTTGAGACTCTCGTGCGCTATTCAAATAAAAACAAAATTATGTTTTTACAAATTGGTAGGTACCGAGAAGAAGAGATGAAAAAACATTTTTTTTTTCGGAAATCGAATATTTCGTTATAAAATTTCAGTGGTAAAGTACTAGAGTATAGAGTTGCGGTTGCTTTTCCCAGTTTTTCGAAGCTTTAGGTAAATAATTAAAATGGAATTTTCAGGCTGAAATTTAAATTTCAAATCAATCTCTGTTACACGCACGAGACGCGTTATGGTCGTTGAATTTAAATCGATCGATTAATTTTTCAGTAGATTTTGTAGGGTCATCGTCCGGCTTCGTTAAAACGATATTTGGTGGTTTTATTCCGAACCCATTTTCAACCAATAAAAAGAGGAAAACGGGAACAAATATCTATCTGTTTTCTAGAATTATTCATTATAAATATTCACGAGGCAAATATTTTCATAAATCAGTGTTAACATTGAATATATTGTGGGTATTTAAATGATTATTTCGTTGTTAGTGCGATAAATACAGGTTGAAATTACTATTTGTCCAAAACTGTGATTTTTTTAGGGACGGCAAATATAAAGATATTATATGAATTTATTAAGACTCAGCATTCACACATCGGTGACTTTATTTTTATTTTTGGTGAATACTGCACAAAAATCCAGCTTCCTCTCTTCGTCTCATACAGTGCTCCGTATTTTTCTTAGGAAATGTTGTTTTACAGAATTTGAATAACTCATCAAAATTATAAAGTTAATTTTCAAGTTCTGTGAAAGTTCCATTTCAAAGAACTCGAGTAAGGGTATATTATCATTTCAATCACACACACCATATGGAATGTAGAATGCGCTGAGACTTTAAATTACGTTTAATGCTCTCCGATCCTACATTTATTTTGTTCATATGCATATTCTATAAATGTCTATATTTTTCGAAAGTTAATAAAGTTTGGGTAAGAATTTCCTCGAGAGTTTGTTATTTGCCACATTTTATGTTAGTTTTTAGTTTAAGAAAGTAAAAAAATTACTGGAGAGTTTTTTATTTGCCACATTTTGTGTTAGTTTTTAGTTTAAGCCAGTAAAAACAAAATTATATACATACTTTAATACCTACGTGGTTGAAGTGCAAGGTTCTTGAATAGCAAGCCGAAGGTCACGTAGTCAAATCCCGGCGTGCGCAAGTAAATTATATTTGACTTCATAATTTCAAATAATATATAGTATACTTGCGGCACGTTCCAGATTGGAAGCTACTCTCAGTATTACCCTGTTGTTAGGCCACCATTCACAATTGAAACATTGCTTGAAATGGCTTTAGCCGTGTTTGGTATTATGTGAATAGCCAGGTCTTCCACCTTATTTTTCTCCATCTCCTTCCTCTCCCTACTACATTCAGCCTCACAGCATACCACATATGGGGATGCCATAGTCTCACTGTCTCCAGACGGTTTGGAACAATTGGGAGTATTGTGCAGTATTCACACAAAAAAATGTCTTTGGGTTCAATAATTTTATTAAAAGATAAAACTTCAGTCGTTCTACCCTCTGATAACTCAAGTTCGTTGAAATGTGCATATTGCCTCACCCTCAAATATGAATTAAAAAATCTCCAATAATAAAATAAAAACGCTATCTCAATGTACGAGAACGAGGGGTTAAAAAGGCTCCAGAAATAATTCATCAAGTAGGTACCTATCCCCTGCCGTTTGGCCGCGGGTCAACCCTTCACGCCGCTTTGTGGTTCGGCGATTTTTTAATGCGATTTACAGCGCGCAGCGTGATTTTTCACCCCTTTCATCGGGCCCCGTGACGTCACTCATAAATTAGGGAAGTGACAGGCCGTTTTACCTGTCACGTGGTCTTCCGGTTATTTCCGGAACCGGAAAAATGGCCGCAGGGAAATTAATGATGACGGTGAGAGGCACATGGCATTTAAATAATATTAATTACTTGGGCAAATTATTCGCCTCTTCAAATAATGGTGAAATGAGGTGGTGTTTTTTTTCTACATGAGTTGTACACGTACACATTTACACTCTGAGTTCTGTAAAACTCATGTCAGACGATTCAATAAAACTACTGTTCCAATTAAAAATCGTTATGTGGTGTAATTAATTTTATTAAATAATAACTGACGTTTACCCGACGTTGCTATGGGTTGCGAATGGTTTGCAGTAATAATTGGAGTAATATTATTAATATAATATTAATTTTTAATGATAAACCAATGTTTATAAGGGTAACTGGATAAATCATCGCAATGATAATTCATCACATCTTTAAAAAGTTATATATAGAGTCATGGAAAGTGAAAAAACAAAAACTTTATTATCTGGGTTATCTAGGTTAGGTTAGGTTAGGTTAAAAAAATAATTTTTCCATCGTTTCTAATGACTTTATCATCATTCCTTTTGGCTCTACAACCCCTGGTGGGTCTTGACCTCCTCAAGAGTCTTCCTCCACTCATCTCGGTCCCGCGCCAGCTCTCTCCAGTTTCTAAGCTCCAAGGCAGACAAATCTTTGAGGACGTTGTCGCTCCATCTTAACCTTGGCCTTCCGAGGCTCCTTTTCCCTATCGGTCTTGAGCTCAGCAGGGACTTTGGTTCTTGATGCTCGGTCATTCTCTCCACATGACCTAGCCACCGAAGTCTTCCCAGTTTTATGAACTTTGTTACGTTTAGCTCTTTAAACAGAGTATAGAGCTCATTGTTATAACGTCTGCGCCAAAATCCATTTTCTAGAACCGGTCCGAAGATGCGCCTCAAAATTTTCCTTTCAAAAACGTCCAGTGCTCGCTCATTCTTCTTAGTTAGAACCCACGTCTCGGCTGCGTACGTAAGCACTGGTCTAATTAGTGTTTTGTACACTAATACCTTGGTGGTTCTGGAAAGCAGTCTGGATTTTATTTGTTTTTGTAGTCGGAAATAGCAGCGGTTTGCATTCACGATGCGCTTCTGGATCTCCTCTGTAGTGTTGTTATCGTTTGTTAGTGTTGTTATCAGGGAGCCCAGGTATGTGAATCTTGGTACCGTTTCATATGATGTTTCTAATGACTTTATATCACTTTTTAAAAGTGTGTTGAATTGTCACTATGTTGAGTTATCATGGAACCGTTTATAAGACAAGGTCTTTTATGCACAGTACAAAGGATTGCAAATTATTATAAACCTGAATTTATCCATACAAATTGAAAATATCTCCTGAGTAAAAATAAATGCCGCCGACGGGAATTGAACCTGCACCTTCTGTTGAAGAAGTTTTTGAGTTTGTGAATTCTAGTCTACCGGAAAACTGGGTGCATTTTTAAGATGGTAATAATATTATTATAAAGAAATAAAAAAAAATTACCTGCGTCCTCAACTTCTTCTATCATTCACTTCCCCGTCATACATTCTTCTTACACTCCTCTCTCAATTAATCACGTACGATACATTTTACCACACGTAAGTATTTTTCATTAAAATATCAATGTTTAATAATAAAAACTATGAATAAATCACTTTTACACATTTACATTGTATCGACCCCGTACCTCATTCCAGTGCAGAGAAGATGACTGTGTTATGTCTTTATAAGTCGTCCCCGACTATTTCTAACCACCTTGTAAACACTCCAGGCACTAATAAAAACAAACACAATAGTTTTCCAGTCTGTAGGGCATAAACAAATTAACATTAATTTAATCCCTATAAATTGATTGTTATAAAAATAGGCAATCAATCAAAAACTACCCATAAATTTAAAAATGCTGATATTTATTAAGAGTGGGAAAAATTTGTATGTTTTATGTCAATATTCATTCGTGGAACAGATCGGATTATTTAATTTTAGTTTATTTGTACTAGAATTTTATCGGAATTTTGCTAATTAGGTTTTTCCTTTTATATGTATAATAATTTCATATTTTCTACAGAAATATCTTTGGATACTAATAATTTATATAAAAAAATAATCTAATGCTTCATTAAAGTTTTTGTTGTGGGACCCAATAAACTATAGAGCTACTTCGTGTAGAAGGAAGAAAAAGGCGAAAGGAAGAGATTGGTTAATGTTAGCTTCAATAAACCCAAAAATATAAGGCGAAAACATAAATGAAACTAGTTTATCATGTATGCTGCTGTACAAAATAATAATTCTGAGAAACCACTCGTTCTCATGCTGCCAAAATCATCTGTAAGCTGTCGTTTGTTCATTGTTGCCCAGGATATCAACGTTGCTAGTTTCTTTAAGGCGATGCCATACGTAGTAATGCAAAATCATGAAATTTTGGTTTGAAAATTTGGTCGCCTTGAAATGTTTCAGATGCTTTAATTAAATACTGCGAGTAAAATACATCTTGGCCTTTGAAATTATAGAGTATTTTTTTGATAAGTCTTTTTATAAGCCCAGAAAAAAAAATTATAAGGTCTATGAAAACTGCTTTAAAATTCAAAATCTCCTACTATCAAACCCATTTTCGTTTATTATTTTATTGTATGATGTGGCAAATTAAATTATTTATAAAATGATCGGAAAAAAATTAAATATTTATGCCTGAATATCCACAAAATAAAATAAAAGACACTTTTTGGCCATGTTTTTTTCTTGCATAAATCATTAAGCGGGAATTTAAACCTTATCGCCATCTACGTAAGGGTTGTTATTGATAGCGACTCAATTTAAAATATTACACGACGTAGTGCATCGCCTTGCAGGCTGATTTTATCTGTATCTTCTACTGATCTAATAATAATAATAATAAGAATTTTTTCCAGAATGTATGCAGGGGTAGTGCAATGCAATACATTCCATAATTGAAATAATGTACATAATAAGTAATACAAATAATAATAAGGTAGGTAATAACATAGGTGATTCCGACAGGCACAAAACACGGAATTTAAGTGAAAAAAGATCAAATAGAAACACAAAAATTAGTGTGAACAGCCGTTTACGGGGGATATTTGCACATCTCCAGTCTCCAGAGGGCCATCAGAGGGGACTCCATCCAGGCAACCATGGTAATGATGATTTTGTTACTTGATTGGCGTAGTCTGCGTCATAAGCTTCCCATGTGATGGCGGAGAAGCGCTCTGAAATAGTGTATTCGTCCCTGCAGGAACATTTCCGTGGCGCTGCAGTATCTCGGTAGGCGGAATAGTTGGCGATAAGCATTATTGTAAGCGACTTTTAGCTTATGCCATTGGGATGCAGTGTAATCCACCCAAAGTTCTGACATGTACAACGAAGTGCAAAATGTTTGGAAAAGTATCTTTTTCACGTTTGTACTGCAAAAGTGAAAACGCCTTGACAGCATACCTGCTCTAACGGTTATTGCTCTTCTTTGACTTTCCATATCCTCGATGTCTTTCAAGTCGTCTGTGATAATATGTCCCAGGTATTTGACGCTACGACTAACATCCATTTTCCTTCCATCTAGCCATACTGAAGGTGTTAGCATGTTATTGTTTTTGCATTTGGAAACCATTACTATTGATTTGGACGTATTATATACAAGGTTATAATTTTTTGCAAAATCTTCACATATTTGGAGTAGTTTCATCAGTGCGCTAAGTGACGGTGCTAGAAGAACCATATCATCTGCGTAGTTAATATTGTTTGCAACCTATCTTACTGTTATTAAGTCTTTGAATTAGTTCATCAGTATATATATTAAACAGTGCTGGAGATATGATTCCTCCTTGCCTTACGCCACTTTTCAAATAAAATGGGTTGGAAAACTCGCCAGACCATTTCACCACATTTTCTTGCTGCGTGTGCCAAATTGAAAGAATCGCTATTATATCTTCCGAAATTGCTGATATAACAATACTAAATTTAAAACATGCGAACACCAAAGCACAGGTTATCCTAGTGAGGTGTTCACAAAACATTACTACCAAACTATACACGTAAAGTTTCTGATTATTTTACACTATGCTACCATGTTTTATATAAGGAATATTTTGTGTTCAACATATCCGAGCAGGCTGACCTTATTACTAATCTAATATACAATAAACTTTATCTAAAACATGCGAACACTTTAGCACCGTTTCTCCTAGTGAGGTGTTCACAAAACACTACTAATTAACCATTTACATACAGTGACTGGTTATTTTTCACTATAATACCTTGTTTTATATTCGGAACAATTTTATATTACTTATCCTGCTAGTTTTTTCAAGTAGCCTGACCTTATGTATCCGCTACTGACCTAATATACAACAAGATTTTTAAAACGTGCGAACACCTCAACGCAATCTTCTCCCAGTGAGGTGTTCACAAAACTACTTCTTAACCATTGACAAACAATTACTAATTATTTTACACTCTACTACAATGTTGAACATTAGGAACATTTTCTCATTGTATGTCTGTGAGCTAAATAGAAAATAAATAAATAAAATATTTTTACTTTGCTAATATTTTGGACTGAGCTAGAGAGAATTTATTTTTGCCAATTATATTTGAATTAATTTTGCAACAAACGCATCAAAGAATATTTCAGATGTCATCAATGGAAAAGATGATTTCAACCCGCTTTTCGTAACTAATACCTAATTGAAAATCGTCACCTTGATTACATAAACTCATGCAATTGATTTTATTAATAGATTAATTAATTTTCTTTAAGTGTAGCATCTCAAAGTTCAGTGCCACTTGATTGATTCAAGTTTCCTAACGGTATTTTCAGCTAGTATTTACAGGTTCTTGGTACTTTAGAATTCCAAATAATCAATCAATAAATAAATCATCAATAAGTGGTTCTTCAATCCATTGATGAAATGAATGAATTTGATTAGGTAATTTAATTTATTTCAGAAATAACTTCGGATAATATTTCATAAATTAAGTGCCAATTAATACTATCATAGAGTTCACAAAACTTTTTGTAGTTAGATTTTATCGGCAAGAGCTATACATAAATCAACACAGTAACAATTCAACACACCTTTAAAAAGTGATATAAAGTCATTAGAATCGATAAATTTTTTTTTTAAACCTAACCTAACCTAACCTAACCTAACCTAACCTAACCTAACCTACTTAACCCAGTTAATAAAAAATTTGTTTCATCACTTTCCATGACTTTATATAACTTTTTAAAGATGTGATGAATTATCATTTTGATGATTTATCCGGTCACCGTTGCGTTTCCTCTTTCTTAAGAGTTAAAATTTTGGTTAGGATTACAGTGTCCATCTTCTGCCCTGATTCGACTATGAATATAGAAACAAGATACTTAAATACACAGATTTTGAATTGCGTTCAGACGATTTGTTCAATTTATCAAGTTATATGATTTCAAATAACCTGCGAATGTTTTTCAATTTATGTTGATATTTTACAATTTTTATAAGGTGAAATCATTATTTTACCTACACGTCCAAGGCAATATTGGCGAAAGGTTAAAATTGCAGTTACATTTCTTAAAGCTTAAGTTAACAAAAATAGGTATTTAAATATTTAAATAATTATATAAAAATCACACCGTTTCTCCACAGGGATATGCAGAGAGGACCAACCGCCAAACAACTCGGTCTTGGCACACATTCCTTGCCCCATTCACATTCATACGTCGTTTCGTACATACTCTTCTACTATTCTGACTCTTGACATGGTCCGACTCAAGTATTTGATTCACTTGGTCGTGCCATGTCTTCCTCGAGTGTCCCTTACTGCTTCTATCATTCACATTTGCGTAATATATTCTCCTTACACTCCTTTCTTCGGTTATTTGCTCTACGTGCCCAAACCATCTAAGCGTCCCTTTTTTAATCTTGTTCAATATACTTACATCAACTTTGGACTCTTTGCGGATCTTCACATTTATCACACGATCATACATGGTTTCTGCAGCATTCAGTCTACTTTCACACATCAGGGAAAGTACCAGAACTCCATTGTGGACTGCTAACTTCGCTTCTTTCGACAAATTTTTGGTAGCGCCAACTTTCAGTCCTCTATTAATGGATTTACCTGCATTTACCCTTCTTTCAATACCTCTATCAGCCTCTCCATCCATCGTAAACATACTTCCTAAATACACAAACTGATCTACCTAATCCAAGTATTCCTCATTCACAACTATATTACAACCTGTTTTTGTACTAATTAAGATTTAAATAGTTAATATAAATAAATAGTTTACGGTGCAACCATTTCACATGTAAGTTATGTTAGTACAAATTAAAAACTGTTTAAGAATACGGTATTTAGATATCGAAGATCCTGATGGCATGTTTAAACAAAAGTAGGCACGATTTTAAAGTTCTCCAGGGAAATCAATATATTTTGCAAGGATTTTTTTCGCGCAATTCATTAACTACAGCCCAATGAAAACACATTTACATGTACCTAATTAATTATGTACAAGTTGTTTTGCAAATTAATCTCTCCACAATCTCATGCACGAAATAATATTTGATTTTAGAAATGCAGAGGATGTAAATAAATGACTTAATTTTAGTTTATTATGGAAGCAAACATTGATTCATATTTTATTGAAATAATTACATATTACACGTTTGCATGAACCAGCAAAGTTTCCGCAAATAAATTCATATGATATACAGAAAAACAAATATATTTAAAGAAATACCTACATAGAGCGGAGTTGACAGAAAAAGAAAATCTAAAAAATAAACACAGATTAAACGTATATAGACAGATTATTTAAAAATAATAAATACTTACATAGTAAAATAATGTTCAAGATAAATAAAATAAAGAAAGAAAAACAACATAATTAAAATGAGAAAATATCTTACACACAGTATAGAGTTTGTAATTAAAAAACTGATTTTTAAATTTACTTTAAGTAAATTACCTGAGGACAGATAGAAAATATCGGCGTCTGAAAAGATTGTATTGTGTATTGTGAATGTCTTTCTGAAAAATGAATGTTGTGTGTAGTTAGTTTTTCAGTGTGAGTGTGGGATGTGGAACATTATTTTACACTTTACTTTAAAATTCAAACCTTTGAATCTTAAAATCCATTTTGAAAGCATTATAGATCCAACAATATATTATTTAGCTTTGGTGACGATTTTTTAAAAACTCTCATATATTGTTTGGGAAGCTGTTTTCTCATCTTTGTTGAAAGATCAGTCTTCACTAACGAAACGTAGGCTTTGCTTGACATAACTTTATCTGCATTTAGTAACCAGATTTGAATTGCCAGTCACCTACTTTCCCTCATCTCCTCCCCTTCTCTTCTTCCTTCCACCTCTCAATAGTAGTGCTGTAAATGGGGATACCATTTTTTTTCGGTAATCACATAAAAAACAGTATGAACAAGGTAATAAGGGTTTACTGGAAGGAGCTTAGTAAAACAAGATGTCCTACGCCAAACACTTACCCAAAATGGCTTATACTGTCTTGTATTGCAAAAAAACTTGGATCGATTATATAACCGGTGTAACATAAATGATTTATTTTTAAACATTAACAAATGTAATTCTATAAGTTTTTCTCGAAATAAAAATCCAATACTCTTTCAATATCATATTAACAATGTGAATCTTTCTACAATAACATTAATAAAAGATCTGGGTGTCGTTTTTGATAACAAGATGACATTCGTCCCCCAAATCGATGCAATCACGAATAAAGCACTAAAATGTCTCGGATTTGTATTAAGAACGTCCAAAGATCTAATGTATACTAATACACTCAAAACATTGTACATTACACTTGTCAGAAGCATTCTTGAGTATAATTCCTCTCTCTGGTCGCCTCTATACAATGTACACTCACACAAAATTGAAAGAATACAACACAAATTTTTAAGGCATATAAATTACAAATTACATATTCCATTAGAAAATTTAAATTATAATTATTTAATGCACTTGCTGAAACTACCTGAATTATCACAGCGAAGAAAAATCTGTGATGCTTTATTATTATTTAAAATTATCAACGGTTATTTGGACAGCCCTGAACTAGTGAATATGATAAATTATCAAGTTCCCAATAAGTACAACACTAGACTTCATGCTCCATTTAATATAGTTGCTTCTCGCACTAATTTTATGTTCAACTCTTGTCTTCAGAGATTGCATCGTGTGGGGAATGAAACATGCTCTGTTGATATATTTTTTAATAAAAACATCGCTTCCTTTAAAAAGCGTAAATGTAATCAGATATTAAGCAAAAATCCTGTTGATTGTTAACAATAACAAACTTAATACTCTGTAACTATTTTCTATTATTTTTTTATTTCATTTTTTTATTTAACTATTTTATAAATCGCTAGAAAATGTTTTACACCACTGCCAACCGGTATGCTTCGAGTATGTTTGTAATTATGTTTGGTGTAATAGTGTGACAATTATAATTGCTGAATGTACTGTAGCCTAAGACCAAATAAGTATTTGCTGGTTGAACTCCTTTATACAATATACAATTTCTTATCGTATACTAATACCTACCTGTGTTGTGCCTACTTATGTCTTTCATGCTCAGCTTATTATTTTATTTACTATGTTATACTTATGATGCTATATACTTGTTATAATGCTCCTGTATGATTTACCTTGCATGTAAAAGCCGTCAAGGCGAGAACAAACAAATACATACCTAAATAAATTTTGTCATGTATCACGTTTAGCTATTCACATGTAATTTTGTAATTGTTAACATACCTTCTAGTTTATTTCTCTTTTATTGCAATGAATTAACTCTACCTTAACTTATCTATTCACTTACTTACCTTTCATATTATGTTTACTTTTATTTTTATTTTCATAGTTTATCTTTTTCCATTTAAAAATGTTTCTGTATATTATGTTATGTAAAAGCTTGTTATGTAAAAAACTTGTTATGTAAAAGCCCACTAGGGCGTTGAAATTAATAAATAAATAAATAAATGACGAAGTTTTAAGAGACATTTTTTTCTGTAAAGACGCTTTTCTACCTATAAATTATAGGTACCAACAGAACTGCTATACTGCTTTATTCCTAGCTTGCTACGTAATATGTAACGCATGTAACACATTCTATACAGATTTTATATCGTTGGATGTAAGCAGATATACTAACAGATAGTCGTAAATCAGGGCGAAATGTTTTGTCTTTCCACAAGTTTGGCATTACTCTTGCTTAGGGTTGCCAAAAATACATAATTGCTATTGAACGGTATACTGAACACTAATAACCTCCTGTTAGTATTTATGATATTGTGGGGAAATTCTATCACGCATTATAGTGATCTTTCCGAAGCCGACTACAGTATAGATATTGTCACGTGATCAAGTCAGTGCCATCGACCAACGACCCTTTGCAAAAATACACTTTTTTAAACAGTGAAGACAACACTTACTCGTAACTCGATGGCGCTCGCTCAAGCCTTTATCTACTCTACTTGGCGTTGTGAACATTATAATTTAAACAAAAATGGATTTAATTATAGAGGTTCTGCGTTTTACATCATATTTTTAAACGCTGACACACATTTTACGCTGTATTTACGTCCTTACACGCTATGCAAACTACTTTCTGTTTTGGTTTTCCATAAACTCCAATGTATTCCTAAAGTATAGTTTTGCTAATGATTTCTTATTTTCGATAAGTTAATTACAAAATTTACCTAAACACATTTTTGGAAACAACCTACTTAGCATAAAATACAGGCTTTAAAAAAATCTGAGTAAAAACATTTTGAAATTTAAAAAAAATATATGATTTCTGTACAGGAATATAATTTACAGAACCATACTTACCAGCGAGGTTACTTGAGATTAACACCGTTTATTGTGCTTTAATGAAATAAAGATAGAGTTGGCACGTAGAGGATATAATTGGATATGCCATTATATACAGTATGTTCTTTAATGAGCGTGTATAGTAGAGAAACAGCTATTTTCACGTTGGGTGGTAAAACAGTACAAGGATTTGATTAAAATTTATCTTTCGAAATGTGAATCGTTCCTCGGCATGAGACAGATTGAAGAGTAGGCTATTGTAAAAGTAAGAAAAGTGTTATTGGCATATATTATAGGTAATATAAGATCAAACTCGCAGGCAGGTATATTTGATGTTAGGGTATGAGAGCCTAAAAGGGTAAGTTTAACCTAGAGCCTGAAAGGAAGTTTGCGCGGGGGAATGAAACAAATGCAAAAGCAGGATGTGTCTGCACTGGTTTGGTGATACCAGCGCAGAAAGTAGATGCATTAGGTATGGCCACATTCTCAAAATTTATTGCAACGAAAAAAGACACGCGCACCTACAAAATTACCTTCAAAGGCATCGGAAACTTTAATTTATTTAAGTTTTGAATATTTTGGCAACCATGATACAGGAATATGCGTGTTTCAGCCACTCGTGTCACTAAATTACAGAAACATGTTTCAAGAGCTCAAAGCAAACAGTATCTACCCCCGAAAGGAATACAATTCATTGGTACTACCTAACTACATTACACTACCGGGGGTTCTGTCTTTATGGGAGGTCCTTAAGGGCTATGGGTTTAGGGAACACGGAGGGAACAATGTTTAATTAATGCCTCCAGTTTTCCGAATAAGACAGACAAAGGAACAGTTTGTATAAGAGGCTTTATTTTTATTTCAAAGGTAAGTGCACTATTTTATAAGAGTTGGTTTAAAAATATTTTTCTCGTAAATCAAATTTAAAACACCTAGTTATTAAAACGTTTCTTAATTCCCACGCGTCTGCAATTAATAGATTATAATCTACCGATAGTAGCGCGTTGTGGGTGAGCAGCGTCCTCGTGTGGAGTCCGGAAGCCTCCAGTCAGTTTGTAAGGCTGATCGGCTTGTGTAGGCTTCTTTTGTTTCACACCAAGGATTGGCTTGCCGTTGAGATAGATGGAGGTTCGCTTCTCATTAAAAACACTTGTGTTTTTGTTGATATGTTTAATATGTAACACAGAAGAGGGTAGACATTAAACTGAGAGAGAGAAGCGAGAGTTGGATGATACTGGTCATGTAAAAATGAATGTTAATAAGAATTAACAAAAGATCTCGATCACAACAAACTATATAAAACAAAACACCAATATTTGACGTGAATACACTATGACGTGCCATAGACAAAAAGATTTAATATAAAAGGTGGCACAGACAGAAAAACATAATGTAAAAGGCTCTACACATCGAGATTATAAAATGAAAAAGTGAAAGAGTTTAGGCTTGAATAAAGTTAAATAAAAAAGGACAATCACATGATACGACACGCAACAGTGGGCATTGTTAGCTTAATCTGGTTCAAACGGTTTCAATGTCATACTTTTTACACTTGTCGTAAATATATAAGAAAAATTATGTTTTTAACGAATATTAAAAAATAATTTAAAAAATCAATAGCAGAAGTCCCGGCGTTGCTCCGGGCTTTACGCAGCGTTTTACGAAATCAGACGTACATGGTAATTTTTAACATCAAATGTGCATCAAGAAATATCAAAATTCTGTATTAAGGCTCCCTAGTAAGCGTTCAAAAAAAATAAGCAGATGGTTTGGAAGGGCGATATGTTTATAACAATGTTAGAGGAAGAATGTAAAAAACGATAACAATTAATCAAAAAATTTGAAAATATTAAATGAATCATTTATAAGAGAACGAGAATCTTACACAGTATTATTATTTTATACCAATCACATGTTAAATAGCACAACAAAAAGTGTGTTTTTATCATTTTTATATGGCTGGATTTTCATATAATTACCATTTTGGCTCTACAATTGTATCAATATACAACAATACCACATGTAAACAGTGCACGGTTTTGTTTCTGTTCCAGTTTAAAACATAAATAAGAATTCTTAATTTTATACCTGTGCGCATAGGAAGTTCTTAATTACAAGGGAAAATCGAGTTTTAGTGTAGTGATAGAAATCTAAGTAATTCCAATCTCGCAGTTAAAAGACATATCAAAAACAAAATTATTATAAATCTGTCATCAGAACTGTCAATTCGTCAGTTTGCACTTGCTTCTAGTGTGTGTGTACATAAAGTTACCTTCATATTTACGCATATTATCCCGAATACGTGATCCAGGGAAGTTAAACTTTTTCATATATTATATTTCTACTTCGATCTATTAATTACGGATTCGTGTGATCCCAACCATTTTATTACGATAGCAAGTAATATAATAAACTCTATGAACAGTACCATTATGGATCCATCTAATAAATTTACCAAAGAACAAATGGCTAAATTAACTCCTAAACTTTCGGAACTTTCGGAAAAGTGGGCTTCCTGGAAGTAGAGCTAAAGGCATATACAAACATCTCACGACAGAAGCCGTCCCAGGTCCAACCTCTACCTAACACCATTCAAGACCTACCTGGAATTTGCGAAACACTAGCGGAAATGGAGGAGATAAAATTACGTTCTAAGAATATTATAATGCTTAATGTACCTGAGTGCTCAACTGGTACTCAAACTGACTGCATGAGGGAGAATAAGAACAAAGTTTTGATTATTCTAAGCAAAATTAAAAATGTTGATACCTCTGAAATGAAAATAGTCCACGTAGGTAAAAAAGAAATGGATAAAATACGTCCGATCAAGATTGAACTGTCAGACCAACATCAAGTGAAACTGGTTCTTCAAAAAAAAGCGATAGACTACCTAAATATAAGTATAAAAACCAAAAAATACTTAACATGGGTTCAGCGCCAAGAAATTTACAATTTATGGAAGGAGTTAGAAAACCGTAAAAAAAAGAGAGAAAATAATTTAACCATAAAATATATTAACAACTCACCTAAAATTGTCAATGTTCAAACAAAAAACTCCAGCCATATAAACGCCTCAACTACTACCAGAACGTCAGGGGCATCACAACCAAACTAAAAGAGTTCAGAAGGCCAGCTAATAAACATAAACCGGGATCATGCAGCATCTACTACCAAAATATCAGGGGTATCAAAACAAAACCCGGCAAATTCAAAGTTACAGCTCCTACCATCAAACAAGACGTCATCGTACTCAGCGAAACCTGGTTGGAACCTTTCATTCACTCAGCGGAGCTCGGATTACCAAATCACAACATATACCGAATGGACCGGAGTCATAATACTAGTGCCAAATCAAGAGGGGGAGGCGTCTTAATAGCAGTAAATAAAAGCACTAACTCTAAATTATTAAACATGAAAATTATGATGTTGATCAAATATTTGTACTATTAAGCGGAAAATCATGTAAAACAATTATTTGCAGTGTATATATTCCTTCCAACTCGGACTTGTCGATATACAAAAATCACTGTGAGGACGTCGAGTATGTAAAAACAAAATATCCAACACACAAAATAATTGTCTGTGGCGATTACAACCTACCGAATTGTAAGTTTAATGATCCTAATTACTCGCCAATTTCTGATTGTGAAAGGGATATTCTGGATATGTGTTCTTATTTAAATCTTTCTTAATTTAACAACGTACCCAATGTTAACAATCGTATTCTCGATTTGATATTCTCAAATGAAGATGATGTAAATGTTTACGAATCTCCTGAGTTCATTGTCCCTACAGATAAACACCATCCTACACTTATAATTTCTATACCCTACACTGAAGATGATAATCTTAAAATCTCAAGATTTTTTTATAATTTAAAAAATGCAGATTACAATAAAGTTAATGATGCACTGTCTAACATTGACTGGACAAGTCTTAATGAAGGTGATATTGATTTCAATACTGACTATTTTTACTCGCAACTCAATAATGTAATTTCAAATAATATTCCTCTTACCCAACATAAGAATCAAAGTATCCAATATTGTTCACTGAGGAATTAATTAATTCGAAAATACAATAAATCATGATGTAAAACATTTGTGGAAACACGTAAAGTCTATGAAAAAAATGAAGTCAGGATCCCCGGAACTATGAATCATAAACAAAGGAGTTCTAGCAACATAAAAGAAATTGTTGACATGTTTGCCGATTTCTTTAAATATGTGTTTGAACCTGACATTTCAGATGAACAAATTCCGGAATTTAATTTTCTGATATAAACTTGCAATTGTCTAATTTTAATATTAACATCACCGACATTGCAAATTACCTTAAAAAACTTGAACCCAAATTAAGTTCCGGGCCGGATCAAATTCCACCGATTTTGATTAAAAACTGTGCAGACAGCTTATCCATTCCGTTGTGCATATTATTTAATAAGTCTCTGTCAACGGAAAATTTCCCAAAACTGTGGATAAAAAGTTATTTAACTCCAATGAGTGAAGATCGTTGTACAGGTAAATTTTATAATTTAAAATGTATTGTTTTAACATTATAACTATTACTAAATTGTTATGCCGTGTTGCGCTAACTCCTTCTTTAGCCAACGTTTCGGACAGCATTGCAGTGTCCATCATCAGGGCAGATGTGTTATTAGCTAGGAGTTAGCGCAACACGGCATAACACCCCAAAAACAAATAACAAAAATACTTTTGGCCGTGAAAATCTTAAATCATATATTACTAAATTGAATATAGAAAGAGTTCAGCACAAATTTCTTACGTAAGTAAATTTTAAGATCAAAATTCCAACTGAATACATTAATTGTGACAGTTTGATGAATCGATTGCATCTTATAACGCTGCCTAACAGGATAATTATTTCCAACCTGGTTGTGTTACATAGAGTTATTAACAACTTGATTGACAGCCCTCCCATTATTGCCACTATTAAATTCCATGTGCCGACTAGGAACACAAGACAAAATGTAACATTCTTCTACAATATAAACACACTACAAACCAATACGATGCATGATCTGGGCAACAAGTTTGGGGCTACTATTTACATATTTACTGACTCCATTCATAGAATTAAGTGTAATCTGTACCAGCACTTTGTTGATTCCTACAAATTATAATAATGTAGTTTTAGTAATTTGGCTAACATTATGTTTCATATTCAGTTTATCAGTTTAACGTTATTTGATGCCTTAAAAACTTTGTGAATAATATTCGATAGCTTATTAGTCATATTCTGTTCTTAAAATTCACGTACAAGCCCGGCTTGGTGTAAAACCAAATGAAACAACAATGTGTAGCAGTGCTTATCTTCTGGGCGGCGAGTTCCTACCCGATTAGAAATAATCAGTTGGTAAATTTTCTCCGGTTGGCACTACTGTTTCGAGTTCACGGTGCGGAGCGGACTTCGTCTGGGTCAGTTGCTGGCTGAACTCGGGAGACTGCGGTGTGTTTCGTTCAACACAGGACATGGGGGACTATATTGCAATCACGAAAGGTCTTTTTCTCTTTTAACTTTTATTTTAAATGTTTAACTTAACATTCTAATGTGGATTACTGTTTTAACTTCTTGCATAGTTATTATATACTATGCTGGCGCCCACTCAGACAATTCTTTACAAGATTCTGAGAGTTTTTAATTAATAATATTACCTGCTCATTAGTCATAATTTTATCAAGATGGCGTTCATTACGTGCATTCTTGACACGCCCGGAGATAAGATGTTATTAGAGTCTCATGTTTATTTTTATTTATCAAATATTTAATAATTGTTATTTTAATAAATTAGCTTCTGTTGATAATTAAAACCTTCTATTATTTAACTTCCTTCTCAGATCACATCGCTACCTACATACATTGTTGTCAGTGCGCGTGGTTGAGATGACTAGATTATTGTATTTGGTAATTACCAATTAATGTCACAATCTTTAGATCCATCATTAATTTATTACAATAATCTTTTCATCACCCATCCATTGTAGTAATGTTACAAATGTACAAATAACTTTTACGAGCTCAATATAATCCAAATTACACAATAATTAATAGAAGTTACAGAGCGTAAAAAGTCAACCCAAAATCTGCCTAATGTACCACTAAGTCATCGGCAGATAGCGTAAGCTACGTGTACGTGACTTTATAATTATTAGCTCGGTCTCTACCCCCTATGAGGTTTCATAATTCAGCTTTATCAAAGGCTTTGCATACTAAATCAACCATCCAAGCTGTTCCGTCATCCGATACGCGTGGCACACGAAATGTGACTAAAGGTATGAAATATTATGGGAGAAAATATTCAAGATAAAATATTCGCGAATAAAAATAAAATAAAATTTAAAACGTGTTTCGTGGAATACTGGCTACTAAATATACCAACGTGTTAGTATTATTTACAAGGTAATACGTATACACGGCTTCCGGAAACTGGTGGAATTTTACAATGTTTTTTGGCATCTAAAAGGTTAAACAAACTTTTGGTGTTGAACATATTCTTCGAAGCATATTAAAAGATATTAAACAGCTGATATAAATCCTAGCAACAGTTAAAAAAAGTTACAACTTTAGACACGATTCACTCATAAAAGGAAGCTTTAATAAAAAAAATTACGCTTTACCGCACAAGAGACCCAACTTTTCCCAACCAGCCAGTGAGACTATGGCACCCCAATTGGGGTATGTTGGGAGACTGAAGGTAGTGGAGATTTGGTGAAGGGGAGGATGTGAGGGAGAGAAAGGTGGGGAAGTACCTACAAATACCGATCTGGTCATCAAAAATGGCTAAATCCATTTCAAACGACGTTATAAAATATGAATATTAGTCTTACATCATGATGATATTGAGAGTATCTTCCAGTTTTGAATTTGCTGAAAATGTACTAAACATTATTTCATGTGAATAAATTGTGAAATGACGCAAATTAATCAAAGTAAAATTTACTTGGGCACGCCGGGATTTGAGTCCGGGACCTTCGGATTGCTACTTTAGAGCCTTAACCCTTGACCACGGAGACCATGAGATGTGATTTAGATTCACTAGTTTCCTCTTGTTCCATTAGTTTCCGGAAACCATATTATGTCATATATTATTTGAGTGCGGTTAAGCAAATACTTTTTAAAATGTTATCACACTGTCTTTTCAAGAAATAAAAAAAATATTATTTTATTCTTCTTTTTCAGATATTTATGATCCTGGAATAACCCTTGACAGTAAACTACAATATAACCAACAAATACAACAAATCACGAATATAAACCTGCTAAAATTTTAGGTTTTATCATTAAAATAACAAAACTTTCTCATGTAATCAATATTTTAAAGCAACTTCACTTTGCCTACGTACGGAGTCATCCAGAGTTTGCATCAGTTACTTGTTTGGTCTTCATTTTATATATTTTAAACTATAAATTTTATATATTAACAAGTTCTTTAAATTTATTTGTTGCAGATCATTTGTAAGATTTAACAATTATGCCGAGGCAGCTTTATACATTAAAATTGATTCATAACCGGGGTCTCTAAATATTCGCACATTTCAAATCACCTTCTCAACCTTCACTGTCCCTGCAACTTTTAGATCAGCTATAGGCAGACTGATGGAATCTAAGCGCAAGCCATAGCTTTCATATTGAATGTAGGTCGCAGAATTGGAGTTGCTGAAAACAACGCATATTAAGGGTTATTGGTGTAATACGTAATCCTAAGAATACGTAATTTTCTTTTTAAATGTGAAACCGTAAAAGAGATATTCGAATTCTGTATAGTTTTGCTAATTTCTCTTTCGCTTTTTCATGGTGAGTGTAAGATAATACGAAATTATTATAATTTATAAACATCCAAGCTTTATTTAGTCTTATCCGTGGGCTTATCGAATGAAATATTCACAGAGGGGACAAATTTATATTAGTTTTTTTCTTCATGGAAAGGCGGACTAGTATAATATCCTCCCACTGAACAAATATTCTCTAGAAATGCATTATATATATATAGA
The DNA here is from genome assembly GCA_026573805.1 of Hesperophylax magnus. Taxonomy (NCBI): domain Eukaryota; kingdom Metazoa; phylum Arthropoda; class Insecta; order Trichoptera; family Limnephilidae; genus Hesperophylax; species Hesperophylax magnus. Next base: position 2,852,333 of record JAIUSX010000104.1, read on the forward strand.
TTTGCAAGAAAACCCATTTCACAAATTAAAATGATAAATAAATGGCTGCCAAAAAAATGATGACACAAGCATTTCCTGATGAAAATCATTACTTAATTTTTTTAAAACTCGCTTTGCCATAATTTTCCAAAATTATACAACCTAATAATATGGAATAGGCGATGAATTTTAGGTGGATTCTATGCCTTTAACCTGCAGAAAGCAGTTTCATATGTTTTCCTATTAATATTTTGAGGAATGCTCAAATTCCTCAATATTCCTCAATGGTTCCATGATAACTCAACACAGTAACAATTCAACACACTTTTAAAAAGTGATATAAAGTCATTAGAAACGATGAATTTTTTTTTTACTTAACCTAACCTAACCTAACCTACTTAGCCCAGTTAATAAGGTTTTTGTTTCATCACTTTTCATGGCTTTATATAACTTTTTAAAGATGTGATGAATTATCACTGTGATGATTTATCCGGTCACTTAATTAAATAGTATGGTAAATGTAGATATATGACACCACTCGAGTGATTTTACAATATATTTTATCAACGTTGTACTACTTAGTTATTCCACGTTTACCAGACATACGGTTTTATTATATTTCGTTATCCTTTCTTACTGCAAATTTTCAAGTGCACCGGTACAATGTACATATACATATACGGTAACCGGATAATTCATCACATCCTTACAAAGTTATATACAGTCATGGAAAGTGATGAAACAAAAACTTTATTAACTTGGTTAAGTAGGTTAGGTTAGGTTAGGTTAAAAAAATTTTTTGAAGTGAAACTTCTTTACGCGCGTCATGCAATTTCGAGGACCGGAGTAAAACCGACTCATGACCGAAACGAAAATGCGGGACCACCGATTAAAGTTCATTTGATCTAGTCAAAGTTTTGAAGTAACATATAAATGCTTCTTAGCTCATCCCGACAACTGGCGTTGGTGGTGTAATGGTCAGCATAGTTGCCTTCCAAGCAGTTGATCCGAGTTCGATTCTCGGCCATCGCACATTATTTTTTTGTTTTTAACGCCTTTTTCATTCAATATCTTATTTTTTAGTAGGTCAGAACATTTTTTAAAAGAAAATAATATTGCAAAATAATAAAAACACTTATCTCACTGTGATAAAACATTACTCCGCTAGAGCGCGCTTTGCGTTATTGTGTTGGATTAAAATTATTATCTAATCCGTATATTATGATAATTGTATTACATTTATTTAATTAATTTATTTATTTTGATAATATGTAATAATTTACAGAAAAAAAAATTAAAACTATCTCCCTCTGATAAAATATCCGTTCGCTAGAGCGCACTACGCGATCTTGTGTGGGATTCTATTTCTGTACATTGTACATTATTTTTAAAAATATATTATATTTTGTGTGTGATGTAGGTAACATTATAAAACATAACAAGCTCTCATATTTTCAGAACCTACATAATATAATCAATTTATGCGGCTTTGCTTACAGTTGGTGCTCAGCGTGGTTGGCTTTCAATCAGTTAAGCGAGGTTCGATTCTCGGCTGTGGCATTTTTGAAGTGAAACCTTGTTGAGGTGGGGGAGCCGCTCACGAACGTTCTCTCTCTTCTCTTCTTTCCTCTCTCTCAGACACCAGCGAACTGCGCCACGCCAAGCATCAGCTGAAACTAGAAGTTTCACTTCTGTCTTGCGTAGGCTTGACACACCCACTTTTTTTTTTTGACTTTATATCACTTTTTAAAAGTGTGTTGAATTGTCACTGTGTTGAGTTATCATGGAACCTACAAATACATATAATATTATTATTCTAGATTTATAAGAATGGATGTTTCTTCATTTGTTCCCGATATGATTAAAAAATACTGGACCGCTTTCGCTGAAAAGTTTGTTCCTTAGTTTTAATGGTAAAAGATGTCAGGGACTTTCGATGAAGACTTTACGCATTATCTCTGTACAAAAATGAGGTAAGGCGTCTAATTCGATATACCTAATGCAGTTTTTCTAAGGTAAAAATGTGGTATACTGTGGTAATTGGTATAAAAAGTTTGGGACACGCGAGGAAGGTACGAATCAAATATTTATTTGTGGAAAGAGGTGTGAGAAGATTGTACGGTGTGGAAAAGAATAGTAGAAGAAGTAGGGGGCGACCGAGGAAGGCATGGCAAGATCAAGTGAAACAAATACTTATGTACGGTAAAATAAAATTGTGTCTGGTTAAAACTTTAACCATTACTGCAATAATGTATACTTCTCTTTCATTCACAAACATAATTGTATTCAAATTTCAAAATGTATGTAAAAAATCCACGTAAAACCTTTTTCATATGTTCATTAAGGCGATTCCATACGTAATAATGCAAAATCATGTGTTTTTGGTTTGAAAATTTGGTCGCCTAGAAATGTTTCAGATGCTTTAATTAAATACTGCGAGTAGAGTACATCATGGCCTTTGAACTAATCAAGCACTTTTTAGATTTGTCTTTTTATAAGCCTAGAAAAAAATAATGTATAAGGCCTATGAAAACTACTTTAAAGTTCAAAATCTCCTACTTACGAACCCATTTTCGGTTATGATTTTAATGTATAATGTGGCAAATTAAGTTATTTATAAAATGATCGAAAAAAAAATATGTATGCCTGAACATCCACAAAATAAAATAAAATACACTTTTTGGCCATGTTTTCTTCATGCATAAATCAAAACAGGCGGATGGTGTTAAGCGGGAATTTAAACCTTATTGCCATCTACGTAAGGGTTGTTATTGATAGAGGCTCAATTTAAAATATTACACGACGTAGTGTATCGCCTTAAACCAGAATGGTACCAACATCAAATTATTTGATAAAAAATAATAAACCGCCCACAAAACACTTCTGTGTAATAACCTCTTCAGTGAATTCTGCCTTTTATTTTTTATTCCCCATTATTAATAAGGGTAGGTGATGGCCGAGACCCTCGGGGTCTTGAAGGAAACAACAAAACAAAAATTTCATTAGACAAACCCATCCCTATCAGTCAGGAGATTAAAAGGACATTTATAGTCAGCGATAAAACTCTGTACAAATTTGTACATTCACATTTTCTATTAGATTCTCTTGGAATCTTTTTTTATCAGTAAAAAAATGTTTTACATAGTAATGAATAAATACAAAGTTCTTGAATGTGAGTTCCATTATTATGTTTTGTTATGGTGTTTAATTCATAAAACTTCATATATTTATTAAGACAATCAAATGTAATAATATTAGATGTTATTAACTTCAAACTGTGCTAATGTAAGAATGCGATGATTTGATTGGCGCATACTCTGTTTATATTTGTAAATAAAATAATTAAAGTAATTTTTTAAAGATTTTATGTACAATTATTGGATTCATTTATTGGAAAATCAACATCTCTTCTATAGATTTTTTTTATTTTTTATTTTATTTCCATATAATATTAACAGCGTTCACATAATTATTTATATTTGTACATGATATATTTCAAACTTATAACCATAATATGTTATGTGTAAGGTAGGTTTGAGAAGGTGAAACTGTATGTGAGTAATATTGTATGTATCGTGAACACCTCACTAGGAGAACCTGTGCTGAGGTGTTTACGTGGTTATGTAAAGGTGTGACAAGTATTTATGCGTTGTAGAAGAAAGTTTTTATTTTTTATAAGTTTTAATTTTTAATTTTTTTTTTTTTCTTTTTTTGGTTTTAGTGTGTCATCATACATACAATAATTCGTAATTCGAATTCTAGTGCTGTAATATAGCTAGACGTGTAGTGTGTCATCATATATACAATAATTCATAATTCGAATGCTAGTGCTGAAATATAGCTGGACGTGTAGTGTGTCATCATACATACAATAATTCATAATTCGAATGCTAGTGCCGTAATAAAGCTGCACGTGTAGTGTGTCATCATACACACAATAATTCATAATTCGAATGCTAGTGCTGTAATATAGCTGTCATCATACGCATAATAATTCATAATTCGAATGCTAGTGCTGAAATATAGCTGGACGTGTAGTGTGTCATCATACACACAATAATTCATAATTCGAATGCTAGTGCTGTAATAGTTGCATGTGTAGTGTGTCATCATACACACAATAATTCATAATTCGAATGCTAGTGCTGTAGTATAGCTGTCATCATACACACAATAATTCATAATTCGAATGCTAGTACTGTAGTATAGCTGTCATCATACGCACAATAATTCATAATCCGAATGCCAGTGCTGTAGTACAGCCGCGCGTGTATCGTGTCGTCATTGGCACTACAATTCATAAATGACAGTGTCGTAGTACCGCCGCAAATGTCCCGTGACATCACATGCTTATATATTTTTAAATACTAGTAAGAAACGACCTCATTGAGACAAAGATGTCATCGTTTCCTTATTTTTTAATATTCGATTGAACTCGCAATGGCGTCATGTATTTTGGGCCTCTTCATGACCCGCATTAATAAATCCTCTCCCTAAAGCTCCTGCATTAACCGTACCGGGTGGCGATTTAATAGTTCCCCTGTTATTACACCACACACCTGGACAGACAAGGGTACTCTTATGAGATGTCACAAAAAACTAAATATATTAGATAAGGCCATTGGTGCGATGTATTTAAAAGATGCAACCACCTTCTTTTATTTTATAATATTATGATCAATATCTATAACATCGTCATTTTATTATTACAACATTCTATAAAGAAAGCAATGCGTCGTGATGATCTGGGTCCCCGCCATGTTTGATTTTGTGTTCGACTGACGAGAGACGAGTTGAGAAGATGTAGAGACGGGTGACGTTTGATGTATTTGAATTGGGTTGTCTGGATTGTAATGCAGGCCACCGACAGCTGCGCTTGGCTGCGTCTCACACGTGGCTTTGGCTTCGTTGACAATGAGTTTCCATACATATCCACATATAGCGGGACTACGGGCACGCTAGGCACGGTGGGTATGTCACGTATAGGCACATGCGTGGGCCGCAGCGGATGCGCCGGCCGAGCGTAGCATGCTGGGCCCACGTCGGCCTTGTTATGCACGTACGTACCCCACACACCGCTCCCGCCTTTCACACACAAATTGTCGTGAGCGCTTGAACGAGTTTGTCTTTTATTTATACAGAATCCTGAAAATTGGCGTTTTCGTAGCGTTGCTCAGCTGACAATGTTTGACCACATCGCTGTATCTAGCCAAGTAGCTTTCGTATCAATCGTGGCCGTGGACTTCGTGCGCAGCTGTTTGTGGCCCGCTTAACGCTACGTATAGACACGAGAAAAAACGTGTGAGCCGAGCCACAAATTACGGGAAAGGATCGAAGCAATCGTAAGCGGCATTTCGCGCCAGTTTTGGTTGCTACGTTCCTTTCCCATAAGTCATGGTTCAGATCGGCAGTTCGGCTCGCGTGTTTATACGTACCCTAACGGCGACAGTGCTTTAGGCGGTTTTGTACCACAAGACATTTGAAAGAGTAGAACGGAGTACTAAAAACGAATGCAGCAAATATGTTTTTTTTATTTATCTAGAAGAATTTAATTTTAAGAGAAATAGTACTTCTAAATATCTTTTGACTTTGTGAATGCATAATTTATAAATAAAATTAAAATTAATTAAAAAAAATAATAATAATTTTGAAAAGAAAGACAAACATTTCCGGGTTACGAATAACCTGAAAATATTTGAAAATCTCCTACTACCACCACAGTAAGCTGAAAATGTTGCTTGTGTTGTGATGGAGGACTTAGCCAGCCGAGGAATCGAACAGCCTACGCCTGGGTGGGACCCAAAGATATTAGAAGAACGAGATGTGCTATGCGCAGTTCGTACTGAGTGGAATTGTTTTGCCGAGTGTCGCCGGTTTTGTTCACCAATACTACTGCACACCTTCGCTTACGCTAAGGCATCGCTAAGGTATCGGCACTAATACCTACATAGAACAGATTTCTGTGCGTACACGTCCCGATACCGTTCAAAGTACCCTAATTAGGTAGTACTCCGGCTACGGTCCGGCGGCCAACATAGCATATCTCGTTCTTCTAATATCTTTGGTGGGACCCAAACGCGATGTCAACTCGGCCACCGACCGGTCAAAATAAAAGGTTTACTTATAAATATAATTGGATTACTATTACATAGCTTTGAGATTTAAGAAATTAGAAAAAGTGTTTATTTGTCAATTCAATATTATAAAAAAATTTTAAAATACCATCTTAAAAATTATTGTCACATTAATACCTACATTGATAATATTTTTTTGATTTTATTTTAACGTCGTAATAATTTCTCAATTCTGTTGCGTTAATTTATAATAGTTTTTGATATTTAGTTATTAATTAATATGACTCTATCCGTATTTATACTCTATAAGTATTTTTTAAATTGAACTAAATCTAATTTAACAAATTGCGTTTAGTAATGGCTACCACTCTTAGTTAAATGAACATGTTTTAAACAAAAAAGAATAAATTGCTTATTTCATATATTTATCCTGCACAAAAAGGTCAGGATGGGTTAAAATTGTGGATTGTATTTAAAAACATTAAAGTTTTTAATCCTGCAAAAAGAATTTACCAAATTAAATCTGCTAGCATTTTACACTAATAATAAACATAAAATTAACTAAAGTAATAAGAATAGAGATAATAAAATGAATAAATCTGGAGTCAATAAACTAAATGATTTTTGTCAGTCAAGTAACATTTTGTATTGATATGGCAAAAGCCGTAAACTCCATCAAAATCTTATTCTTGTCTTGACTTGATATTATCTCTATTTTTTTGTGTCCTATTTTTTTCATAGCATATTTTATTGTAACATTTCTTCTCGTGTTAACTTTGTGTGATATCTAATATCTTAATTGGACTAGGTCCGTTTGCAAATAAATAAAATTGTACAGATTGTAATTTTTTTATATAAGTAAAATTTCGAGGAACTTTGATATTAGGATAAAGGAACATTTGAGGTGTAAAGTAATAATTTCTTGGAGTTTGCCAATCATTTATTAGAGACAAACAAAACTTTTGATTATTATAATGGAATATAAGTGTTACATATTATGTTAGTGGTATCAATTCAGATAAACATGAAATCTTACAAAAAATACAAAGGGTGTAAAGAAGAGTTTGGTTTTTTTCTGCCGATTTGGTTTTGCCCCTTCTCCCACCCTTTAACCCCTCTCCCAATGTTAATCTATTCTTAATTTTAATATGCAACTCATTCTGATGAAGAATAGATACGTATTAGAATTTGGTCATGAACAAAATGCTGTCATGCCAACTAACCTCTCGTCTTTTTTATAGCAGGCTATGAAATAATAATATATAAAACCTTCCACGTTTCATCCATGGGTCACTAAGTGAAACCTTAAAGGCCTCGGGGGTATGAACTTTCAAATCCCTTGACAATGGTACGTAGATCGATAAATCAACGATTAAATTTCGTCTAATGAAAATAACCAGGAGTAAGTTGACTGGTTTATCAAATATTTATTTTTTAGAAAATAGTTAATAAAAAACGAAACATTGCAAGTTGGCATCTCACGCGCTGGTAACGGATTACGTTTTTCTTCAGAATGTATACCTATGCCCATTAATTATTTACTATATATACAAGGTGTCCAGGGGTACCTAAATTATACTAACTTTAGAAGGTGATTCTTTATGATAATAAGAGTAAAAAAAATATAAATAACTTTTTTAGAAATTTTAACTTTTTAAGGGTGTTTCGGGAAGAAGTTGAATTGTTCGTACCGAAAAATATTTCTTATGAAAAAAAAACAATGGAATTTCGAACAAAATTTAATTAAATGTATGTTATTAACTTTCAACTGAGTGGTATATAGCATTTGCTTTGGTGATAGACCATCATTCAGAACAAAAACCATGCGTTAAATGGCTTTTCTGCAGACCCAGACAGACAAACTAAACTTGAACTCTTCGAACCAACCAATCCGTCTGAAATTATACAAATTATATCAAAAATGCGAGGTGGTTCTGCTCCGGGATTTGACGGTCTCACCGTAAAAACACTAAAAATCATTAAAAATTATGTTTCTACACCAATCTCTCATATTATAAACAATAGCTTTAAGACAGGAGTTTTCCCGAGCACGTATAAGAAAACCATAATCTCTCCAATATTTAAGTCCGGTAGCCCGGAGGACATTTCTAATTATAGACCCATTTCACTCTTATCTAATATATCGAAAATTTTTGAAAAAATTGCTAAAAAAAGACTAACTGCATTCTTAAATAAAAACAAAATTATAAATGAAAATCAATTCGGTTTCACAGAGGGAAAAAGTACCCAAGATGCCATTGCAAAAATTTCATCTAGTATTCAGAGTACCCTGGACAAATCAAATAAATGTATAGGAATTTTTATTGACTTAAAGAAAGCATTTGACAGTATTTCCCATGAAAAACTTATATTAAAATTAAAAGAAAATGGCATTGACCACTTAGCCCTTAAATGGATAGAAAGCTACTTAACAGAGAGACCTCAAATTGTAAAATTAAACCAAACTTTTAGTACACCACTAACAAGTACATTTGGCATTCCTCAAGGCACGGTCCTCGGACCATTACTATTTTTAATGTATGTAAATGACATTTTCCAACAGAAAATCAAAGGTGAATTAATCTCTTATGCTGATGATACTGTTTTATTAATAAAAGGTCAAACGTGGGAACTAGTTAACAAAATTGCAAATGAATGTAGAAATATCTTAAAATCATGGTTTGATAATAACCTACTCACACTTAATGCTAAAAAAACAACATATGTATTATTTTCACTACAAAAAATACCTAAACACAAAGTAAATATCATAATCCATGATGAAAATTGTGACAATGTCAACTGTAAACTACTTAATCCTATGTGTACTGTAATCAACTCTTCTTCTGAAATTAAATATCTTGGTGTGATCATCGATGAAAATCTGAAATGGAAAAGCCATATTAGGGAGTTAGTAAAGAGAATAAGGAAATGTATATATATATTTGTTAGGTTAAGAAATATTTTAAATGTGAAAATACTAAAAAATGTATATTATGCTCTTGTCCACTCCCTGCTTATTTACGGAATCATAGGTTGGGGAGGATCTTATAAAAACAACCTAAACTCAGTAAAAGTCTCGCAAAAAATTATTATAAAAGTAATACTTAAAAAAATGTCTACTTTCCCAACAAAATTGCTTTTTAAATTGTTTCCAGTACCAAATATTGATGATATATTTAAGCAAACTTCCATTATAAAAATGTGTAAAGAAAAAAATAACAAAGAATATCAAGAATTTTACAAACTCATGAGAAATGGAAATCAATTTATTACGCCAATCTTTAAAACAACTCAAATGCAAAACCATTATATTTACCAAGCCATAAAAAACTACAATAATCTCCCTTCCGAATTGCGCTGTATTACGAACCAACAAGAACAAATAAATAAAATCAAACTTTTTTTCCAAAAAAACTTATATTAAACAAAAATAAAAAATAAAAATATATATATTATTACTATTATATCACATAATGAATTATGAATCTAAGTAAGAATCGTGGCTCCCTTATCAGGCACAAGAGCTCCTCTTTTCTGATAAGGTATACATGACCAATTATGAACCTTAATATTATATTTTGCAAAATATGTATGTATTAATGTAACCCATATGATGTATATTAAAATAATAAAAAAAAAAAAAAATAAAAAAAAACCTTTCCAACTCTTCTCCCCTATTTATTTCCCTTCACCTTTTCTTTTAGCCTCAGAACATAACTTTAGAGAGGGATGCAATAGTCCCATCAGTTCCTGGCTGACAGTTAATAAATATTGTGAGTTTCGTTTTTTAATGTATGCCCACCATTCTGAAACTACTACTAACGGGAAATATATATACAAACATTCACAAAAAAACTTATCAAAGCCTGGATAAAAAAACAAGATATCCACTTTATACAAAACATTATAACACCGAACCAAACATAATCAAACTATAAATAAGTCCTTTTAAGTATATACATATTTATTTATTTATTAACGGACATCGTCCAAATAACAAAATAATAAATTTAATATAAATTTAAATATATATACATTTGTTACGTCCGACCCCTAAAAACTCCATAGCATTGTAGCGTATATATATATACATAAATATATCCCTTATTTTTAAACATATAACCATTAAAAAAAATCCAACTTACATTTATATAAGAAAATTAAACCAATAAACATAAATACTTGTACCACTTAATTATAACCACGTAAACCCCTCAGCACAGGTTTTCCTAGTGAGGTGTTCACGAAACATATAACATTACCCACCACAATGTCACCTACTCAAACCCACCTTACACCCAGCATAAAACAAGCACCATATTAACAACAGTTTTAAATAAATATACTATATAAAAATGTTAATAATTTGGTAGACACTGTAGTATATGTATAGAAATAAATAAATTTAAAAAAAAACCCTTGTTGTAATTGTATTCCTCGCAATTTTATATTAATTTTATTTTTGTATTTATAGAACAGAGTTTGGGATTATAGAAATGATCTTCAGAGCCGGACAATATTTATTGAAAAAAAACGCGATAGTTACAATGGATATTGCAAGAGTTAAAGTCAGAATTAGTGGAATTCTGGGTTCAAAAGAGGGCGAGTGAGCATTAACTACTGTCTATAAATCTTTGCTATTGCCGTCTCACTCTAACACTACAGAAGTCAAACTGACAACTTTATTATCCCACAATTTCTCGGCTCTTTATTTTGCTTCCATACTGTTTAAATAATAACGTACTTTTTAATTTTATTGTAAAAATTTATTAAATAACTTTGGAAGGTTACGATTATAAATGTAATATATCATTGAAGAAGAAAATAGTACTAATAGATTTAAACGAGAGATAAAACAGAACAAAACACAGAAAAATGAAAAAAAAAGGTAACGGTCACATTTGCGAATCGAATCAAGGAACTCTGTCTTATCGGAACAGCGCCTAAAAAAAGACAGCAGCCAAAAATATGGGAAAAATTAGTTGAAGATAAAATTGTTAATTCTGAATTTGAAAAATGAGATCGACAAAAAATGATGCTAAATAATAAGGTTCCAATGGCAGATTCAGTTGAGGCGTTGAGAGTTCCTAGGTTCGATTCGAAATTGTTACCCTTACCTTTTTTATTTTTTTGTGTGTAGCTCTGTTTCATATTTCGTTATGATTATTAGTATTAGGTATATTCTTCTTCAATAACATAATTTATGTATTCATTCATCTTTGTGAAATCAAAACAGTTGAATACTAATACAGTTGAAAACCAATGGTAGATTTTTTCATTGGGTTAAGAAATAAACAGAATTGCCAGGCCTCCGTGGGGTCGAGGGGTAAAATCTAGACTATCAAGCCAGAGATCGCAGGTTCAAATCCCTGCGTGTGCAAGTAAATTCGTTTTTATTAATTAACGTTGTTTTACAATTTACTCATTTAAAGTATATTTGCTGCACGTTCCGGACTGAAAGGTACTCTTTAAGGCCACCATTCAGAATTGGAACTTTGCTTGTAATGGCTATGGCCGTGTTTGGTGACCAGATTTCAATAGCCAGGTACTCAAACACCTTCTTCTTCATCTCCTTCCCCTCCCCCATTACTTTCAGCCAAACAAACCCCATTAAACCCCCATTACTTTCACAACATACCACATTTTGGGTTGCCATGGTCTCGCTGACTCCAGATGGTTAGGAGCAGTTTGGACTAGTACACGGTTTCAAATTAAGAATAAAACAAAAAAATATAATATTATTTTTTTTTTTTTACAGTAATACTGCACAAGAGTCCCAACTGCTCCCGTCTGGAGCCAGTGAGACTATGGCATCCCTAATTGGGGTATGTTGTGAGGCTGAGGGTATTGGGGAGGGGAGGGAGATGGGGAAGAGGAAGGTGGGGAAGTACCTGGCTATTCAGATCTGGTCACCAAACACGGCTAAAGCCATTTCAAGCAACGTTTCAATTCTGAATGGTGGTCTTACACCAGGGCGATACTGAGAGTATCTTCCACTCTGGAACGTGCCGCAAATATACTATATATTATTTTAAATTAATTAATTGTGAAATAACACAAATTAATCAAATAAAATTTATTTTGCGCACGCCGGGTTCGAACCCGCGACCTTCGGATCTGTAGTCAAAAGCGTATACCACTAGACCACGCCGGCCGTCAAAAATATTAAAAAAATAATTATAATGTAATAAGAAAACAAAATGTATTTTTACTTGTAAAATCACTCGGAAAATCCCTCGTATAAGAATACATTTTGAATTCATATTTTCTTAGTTTTTTCTTTACTTCTCTACTTACTCGTCCCATGAATACGCGAAGAAATAACATAAAAGTAATGTGAAGTGAAAAGGAAACAAATCTATCAAGAGTTCGCTATTTATTATGTGAAGTTTCTAGAGCCGTATACAAATGAACAAGGAAAACGTATTCAAGATATACAGCAAGAAGAAAATCAGTTGATTTAATTGATGGCTATCGACTCTAACCATATTATCCTTTGGGAAATAAGTAGCAACATAATCCAACTGACCGTAACAAATTAACATTAAAATGAACCTATATTTACTGATGTTATTACGCACCATTAACTTTTATTTATTATTTTATGGCTGTTTTGTGACTTGGTTTATTGAACAAAACATACTGACCGAGCAGAAAATTTGACTTTATTCATGTGAATGTGTTTTTTTGTTTATTTTCAGTAAGGTACGAACAAAATGAGCAGGGATGAATCAATTAAAGATTTTCACTGTTCAGTTATTTATTAATCCAATTTTTATTGGTAAAAATAAGGGAAATTATTTTTTTTCTAAAATTTATTCTGTGATAAAATGTGCTATTAAACCTACCAACATACGACGCCATTATATAATTTTGATCATGGCCCCGTAGTAAGGGAAATATGTAAATACAAATGTTAGAGGGAGCACGCTTACATTAAAAAAACGGTATTAATTATAAACAATAAAAATCTCTCGACAAATTATTTAGTTGTATTTAAATATACACTGTGAATTATTTCATGCCTATTACATATTTAATAACAGAACAAAACGTGATTTTAATAATGTTCGGAGCTTAATTTGCGATTGTTTTCTAAGTAGGAAATTTCATATAGTTAACGTTTCGGCATAACAAATGTATAGATATTATCTTTAAAAATTATTTTTTTTTTTTCGAATGTAAAAACTTAAAGAGTTAACGAGAATCTTTTTATAAATCGGTAAAAATTGGGTATGCGGGGGCTTAATTTCGCAGCGTGTAAAATGAATAGGTATTGCTAATTTATTAAGAATCTTTTCAAATTATAGCTAATCTGATTGCAGGCCGTTTCCTGATAAATTTATAAATTTTAAGTAAATTCCTTATATATCGGAACACAAGTTTATACACCTGCATTTGCCTTCGTCATGTATATATTGACGAAATATATTCATGAACACGTGTTCCGACGCCGTCTTTAAACAAAGTTTTGGAATTACCAATAATTTGTAATAAATTAGCAACACTTACACATTTTTCACTGTGCGCGCTTCAATATTGTTTTAATTTCTTGTTTTTTTCCCACTACGAATTGATTCGGTGAAAGTAATTTTTATCTGTCGTTTCTAAAAAAATATTTGTATAATGTAGAAATACTCGTATAACGAATGTTTCATTAAAAATGGTAAGTTACATTTATTCTAACATTACACGTTGTGTTTAATTTGTTAAATTTAGTGACGAACGAGCATGACATAAGATGATGTTAATTCACATGACCAATTATAATGATTTATGTTTGGAGTATTATGCCGTATTGTGTTACTTTCTTCGATAGCCAATATTTCGGATATCACTACATTGTCCATCATCAGGGCAGATGTGTAAAATACTTTTATATGTTTACATATCTGTGTACACTGTGATGTTGTCAAAAACGTTGGCTTAATAAGGAGGTAGAGCAAAACGGCATAATACCCTAAAAATAAATGATTATAGTACTTTTCGCCATGAAAATCTCAAATCATATCGGACATGACCCATGTTCTCTCCCTACTCTCGTAAAAAATATATTCCACAATCGTTCCTAAACGTGACAGGCCCTGAGAGAAATTATTTTCCTCAGGGCCTCCTGTGTGGAGTTAATGTTCAAAAAACATCATTTTCATGTTTTCTATTTTATCGTAAAGTCTATTCCAAAATATTCTTAATTTATCCTTTGGATGTAATCAAGGATGTTAACCATTCTACTACTGGGGTACTAAATAAAAGTTATGTTTAGTATTGATTTGAAATACACAAACAATGGTGGCAATCTTAATTTTCCTTTTCTTATCAGCTTATGATAAAAACGTATATCTTAAAAGATAAAAACAAATATTGACGAAAATAATTTCCGTATGTCAACATTATACGCCTGCTACATCTGCTGTATCTAGATTTGAAATGAGAAAATTTTCGTCACAAATAATTGACAGTGTAATCCTTATAATCTTTAAGCTATTGCGGATTGCCCAATTCCGGAAGAAATCAGATAAACCAAATAAATAAACAAGTCTATTGTTAAAATGAAATTAAGTTGTTAGTAATCTTCCCACTGCGGGTCATTTTTCCAAACGCGTGGAGGAGTGAGTCTGCTAGATCCTAACTGTAATATTTAACTGCAGAGGATACTATTGTACACTGTTCAAACGTGAATATGTTATACAATTCAATTCGGAAAACTCAATTTTCGTGATTCTCAGTTGTTTTTCGTATTCCCCTGTAGATACGGTCATCCGGTACCTCCGGGACATTTGCACTGTAGCGTGTGGTCAACCGGGACATTTGTACTTTAGCGTGCGGTCAACCACGACTTTCGTACTTAAATTTGTAGTCAACTGAAATGTTTTCACTGTGGTGAGAACATTCGAGAGGACTATGTGTGGTACGTAGCATGTGCCATAATTTTCAAGCAGCATTAAAACTTACCCAAGTGATATTACGTGCAATATTATGTAAAATATAAATTGTTTTTAAATTAGAGCAAAATGGCGTCTACCGTTTTTACCCCAAAAAGCTTATAAATATATATTTTTTTAATTTTTCTTTATTTATAATATAAGATAATGTACATCGTTTTTTAAATGTTTTTCAATTATTATCGTAATACATGTCCGTATTATGAGAGTTTAAATTTGTGTGCATAATTATAGAAAATGTAATAAAATGCATTTTAGGTGTCACAAGTAACGGGTGTGACTATTTTGTAGTGATTTTTTCTTAACTTTTTTTCCATATGTATAAGAGAATTGTCTTTATGAATAAATTCCGAATGTCTAAGATTGAGATTTGTTGTAAAGTGGCTCTGATGGGTGTTTTGAATAATATTAATCATGACGCTTCCATAAATATTTGCATTGCTTTAAAAAAATGAATATCGTACCTATCCTAATTTTCTTATAAAGCTGACCACTAGCATCTACTCCTCCCAGTATCAGTATTGGTGAGACTGCCTCTTCACTAAAATGTTCTTTATTGTGCGATAAAACTTCATTTACCCTCTCCTAACAAGGTCACGGCGAGGGCACGCAGAATTGCTCGGCACGATTACCCTTCTTATTTATTCTGGCACTTAGTTATTTGTGACGGGACGGGGTGAGGCTTGTTTGCGACGGCAAGGTGAGTCGGACTTAAACTAAATGGACATATTGGAGTGATCGAAGTGATTTCTTCATTGTTTTAGGAGAGAAGATTAAAGTTTGTGTCACGAAGGGTGTTGGAGGCAATGATTCGTTGGCTGTAATAAACGTACTATTTGTTCGACCTAATGATTTTCAGAAGGCATTTTTTACGTAAAAGAAATACAGTTGTTCAACTACAAAATGCAATAATTACATTCAAACTCGAGCGTATGGATTTTTGGGATATTTGCACTGCGTGCGGTCATCCCGGAAATTTGCACTTTAGTGTGCGGACGATAGAAATATTATTATGCCTGCAGCGTGCGGTCAACGGGGATATTTGCACTCCTTGTGGTCATCCCGGAAATTCGCACTATGGTGTGCGGACGGTCTTACTTTTTTTAAAGTTATTTATTAAATTAAAAGAAATACATATTTCGCTTTGTTAACTTAAGTGTACATTGATTAAAAACAAAAATAATATATATATATTAATAATTATGGTTTACTACCTAAGTAACATATTTTTCTTAATAAGAGCATTTTGGTTTTGCTCATTGATCTTGAGGGCAAACAGTTTTTTCTTAAATATATTTATTCTATTTACGGTTGTCAGGCTATCAGGAAGGAGATTATATATGTGTACACCCTCATGGCCAATGTTTCTTTTACCACACTCTGTCTTTGCTGAATTTGTGTATAATTTATTATGTTGTCTTGTGTGGTGGTCATGTACTTGTGATGTTTTCATAAATGAAGTATTTGTGTGTATGAGGCCATTTTGGATTTTGTGAATTAATAGGCATATGTTGTATTCGTACAGTTTTCTAATTTTAAGTAAGTTAGTTTCTTGGTATACTCTTTTGGTGGGGGTATCTGGTCTATAGTTAAAAAGTTTTTTTTATAACTTTATTTTGAATTATTTGAATTTCGTTTAGATATGTGATGTTTGTGTTTCCCCAAATTTCTATGAGATAATTTAGATGGGATTGAATTAAACTAAAGTATAATCCCCTCTTTACTTGTATTGGTAGAAGATGGGCTATTCTACCAAATACACCAATTAGTGGGACAATTTTTTATTTTACTTTTTGTATGTGGTGTTTAAAAGATAAATGTTTATCGATATGAAGTCCCAGGTATTTTTCACTATCTGAAATTTGTAGGTTTTTCCTTCTATTTGAAAGGTTTTTGAGTCGGCGTTTTTCTTTTTTGTGAACTTAAGATCATGTAATTTGTTTTTTTAGTGTTAATAGTTAATATATTTTTAATTAGCCAGTTATTTAATTTATTAAGATCCAGTTGGGCTTTTTCAAGTAAGTTTTCTAAGATATCGTTAATATATATTTGAAACAAGAGAGGCCCTAATATGGATCTTTGAGGAACACCATAATTTATATTATTGTGTTGACTGTTTTTGTTATCTAAGCTGACATATTGCATTCTGTTATTTAAATACGATTTAATGAGTTGGAGAGCAGGGCCGGTTACACCTATTTTTTCAATTTTTTTTAGTAGTATCACATGACTCACGGTATCGAATGCTTTTTGGAGATCTACGAGGATTGCTATAGTGTAATTTCCATTGTCTATGCTGGTTGGAATATTATTATGCCTGCAGCGTGCGGTCAACGGGATACTTGCACTCAGTGCGGTCATCCTGGAAATTCGCACCATAGTGTGCGGACGGTTGGAATATTACTATGCCTGCAGCGTGCGGTCAACGGCGATATTCTAACTACGCTTATTTATATAATTCATAAGCATCATGTGAATACGATTTCCGATTTTCTCGTGAAGGTCATTAAACTGGTGATGATTGGAGATTGTTACACGATTTATTAAACTTGCTAGTTGCCACCCGATCCGGACCGATATAACTTTAGCTTTATTTTCAACATGGAAATAATTGTTTTTATAGTGAAATAACTTAATGAGTAAAACCTCAAATTGAAATGTTTTATCATTAAAGAGAATACTAACGACACTAAAACGAAAGACGTGAAAAAGAAAAGACAGAAAAAGATTTAATCATAAAGGAATTGAACCCAGGACATTTTCCTTGCCTAGGAAATGCTCCGGCCAGTTATTTAAGATATAAATTGAGTTAAACATTGTCCAACTAAAAGTCGCCCTAAAGGTTTTGCAGCAAAAACCGGTTGAAGCCGTTTTTTTATCTTTTTAACAAGCACTACTGAAAAAACGCATTGAATTAGGTAGAGATTTATTAGATGTGTCACAAGTTTAAAAATTTTATAATTATTTTTATAAGCAATAATTATTAGCCTGAAACACTCATCCACACTGAAAAATCTCCTGATAAAAGTTACATGACGCCAAGAGGACTTGTGCTATGCATAAAAAATCTTGTCTTAAACATTAGTTTACCAAAAAAATTAAAAATTAAAAATCCTATGTTTTTTAAACAAAGCAGAGTCTCCATCAGTTGAAATTCCCCATCTTTATTACATCACAACTCCCATAACACTCCTTTCGAATAAATTTTAAACATGGTTTCTTGAAATGTGTTGCACATGCTACAGCGTTTTCTGTGAGGGTAAGCAGAAAGGCGCCACCTTCGTGTCGCTGATTTCCACCCCTAACATATCTGCAACCCTGGCTTCTGGTATTTTCACAGCGCACTTGTTTTATACTCTTATGATATGTTACAGCAAAAGTTGCTAGTTTCAGAACTAACCTTATGCCAACCAATACGAGATGTTTTGTGTTGTGTACAGGTTTGTTAATGTTATAGCGTTGCATAACCACAAGATGAATTACAAATATAATAAACCTTAAAATATGACTTACTTTCAATTGTATTATAGCTTTGGAAAATAATAAAACTTTTGAATTCATTTCCACAACAATGAGCAAAATAAATTTTTGGCTTACATAAATAAACACGGAAGCAAGGGGAAACTTTTATTACTGTAGTTTTCACACATAGAAAATGAGCAAACTAAATGTAGTTTTCGTAGTTTTCATTGAGAATATTTGACAATTTATTGTTAAATTTGGAAAAATGTTTTACGAAATTGTTACCGCTGGTTTAAATAACCACAATTAAGTAAACCGATTTGTAAAATAACTTCTGCTCTGAAAGGATGTGATTTTTTATATCAGAAAGAAAAAAATATATTTCAAAAATATATACATTAAATAATAATTTGGGCAGAAACATTGTTTGTACCAGGCTCCACATCTATTTAATAGCCTTCTAGATCACATTAAATCGTCAAATTCCTTGTGTACATTTAAAAAGAATGTTAAATTATTTCTGCCATCCGATGATTTCCAACATATTCTTTCATCTTTGTCCTTTTAAATTGTAGTAAAATATTTTGAATACGTTTATTTTTTCATCCTTTTCTTTTTATAATATAATTATTTTCCCTCTTTCTTTCTTCTCTGTTTTTAGAAATAATAGTTTGTTACATTTTTTGTGCAATTAAATATCAATGTATATCATGGTCACCCTACATGTTTACAACATTATACTGTAATGAATAGGCTGATAGGTACCATGTAGGTATCCAATTCGTAGAAACGTCAATGTAACAATATTTTTATTTTAATATATCTTTGTGCTATTTTTTTATTATTTTGTAAAATTATTAACCTCAACACAGGCTTGTCCTAGTGAGGTTAAAAAATCTAACTTTAAAAAAAGATACAATGAAAAGAAACGATAAATAAAATAAATTGTACCCTAAGTTAATCTTTCTGGCAAATAGGGCTTGCATAAGTTATAATTATGGTGCAATACCGTGCAATTTTGTGGCAATATTGACGTTAAACTCTGTGTCATACAGGAATTGGCAGCAGAACCCAGGATGTCCCATAATATTAGTTATTTATCATCAGCTCTTATCATGTTAATTGCAAGCCGGACGCAGAATGAGGATTTCCAATAACATAGGATAAAGTATCTAGTTTTAAAATAATGACGAGATTAGCGAGCGGACTCATCTGTCACCAGCCAAAAGGAATGCCCACTTCTTTGGGCTGTCTAACAAGGAATAAGACTTCCTCAATTTCGAACTGCTCAACTTTTGTGTTCAGAGCGCAGAGGTAACTGGAGGTGCCACACACCGAGACCATAGATATACATGAATAATTATATGATGATATAATTATAATTAAGTGGATGGATCCACACACTTTGTTACAAATAATTTAACATGAAAGGCGAAACAGCTGTGAAGCGTAACGATCTATAAAATTGTATTACTATTTATCATCACTACCTACCATAAATTTTGAAATAAATTGATTTTCAAAACCTAAACTTCTCCATAATAATCATTTCAATTAAGCAATCTCATTTCGCCATTGTTATCGACTAACGATCCCTTTATAGATAAGCAATGAACAGAAAATATAGTTTATAGCAGCATTTTACAGGTACCACTATTTTCTTAATTTAATAAACATAACACATGCAAAACATAATGAATGATTCTATTGGAAAGCGGAAAGTGAAAATGTCACGAAAGTAATTCATTTTTAAAGAACAAATAACAATTAGCAATATTTATCAGTCTGAAACAACCAAACAAATTGGAAAAACCTGAGTTTAGAAAAATCTTGAGTCCCGAGATTAAATCAATGCCGCCGACAAGAATTGAACCCCCATTCTTCTGATTTCCGATCAGCCGCTCTACGCATTAAGCATTTTATGTCTTGAAAAATTATTAATAGCAATCATTATCAGCCTGGAAAAGCAATTAAAAACCTCCCGAGATTAAATCAATGCCGCTGACAAGAATTGAAACCCAATCTTCTGATTTTCGGTCAGCTGCTCTACGCATTAAACACTTTATATCCTGAACAAATTATTAATAGCAATCATTATCAGCCTGAAATACCCATTAAAAAACCTCCCGAGATTAAATCAATGCCGCCGACAAGAATTGAACCCCCAATCTTCTAATTTCCGGTCAGCCGCTTTATGCATTAAGCATTTCATGTCTTGAACAAATTATTAATAGCAATCATTATCAGCCTGAAACACTTATTAAAAAAACCTCCCGAGATTAAATCAATGCCGCCGACAAAAATTGAACCCCCATTCTTCTGATTTCCGATCAGCCGCTCTACGCATTAAGCATTTCATGTCTTGAACAAATTATTAATAGCAATCATTATCAGCCTGAAACACTTATTAAAAAAACCTCCCGAGATTAAATCAATGCCGCCGACAAAAATTGAACCCCCATTCTTCTGATTTCCGATCAGCCGCTCTACGCATTAAGCATTTCATGTCTTGAACAAATTATTAATTGCAATCCCTATCAGCCTGAAACACTTATTAAAAAAACCTCCCGGGATTAAATCAATGCCGCCGACAAGAATTGAACCCCCATTCTTCTGATTTCCGATCAGCCGCTCTACGCATTAACCCTAGAACCGTACCCATCATAGATCATACACTAACAGTACCCAGGGGTACTGGAGTACCCAGTTAAATAAAACATCTTTTTACGTGAGAAAAAACATTTATTCAAAATTAACTTACATAGACTGTTATGGCACTTATTTCAATCTTACATAATACAATAAGGCTTAATTAAAAGTAACTTTTCTTAACAATTTCGGCAAATCTTTGTTTGGTGCTCTAAACATATGAAACGTTTACATTTCTGACATTGAGCGCGTGACTTACGATCTTTTGACCTGGGACAAAATGAACATCTTCCAGATTTTGATTTTGAAGGGGTTTTTAGCATCATAAGACCGCTTTTTTCCTAATATTCCGCCAATACTTTCTTGGAGATGCATCGGCAAAGTTTTTGTATAAAAATCGATCCTCCAAGTGAGGTTTTATAAGGTCAAAAGCTAAAGTCTTCAGATAAGTTCATCTATCCCCAAGAACCACATCTTCTTCATCATTAGCATACAGAAGAAGGCGTTGAATTTCATCTTGCGATAGATTTTGACGTAAAGCCATCTAAAAAAAAGAATTATTCAAGTTACACGCAACTAAATGCAAAATACCTAAATATAATAAATAATTAAACATTTTTTCCAAAACAAAGTTATGTGTAAGGTTATTATGCAAATAAAAATAACATTCAAATAAAGAAACACGTATCAAATAGCACAATAACATGCTTTATTTCGCAAAAACATTAAAATCATAGTAATGAAAATAATTACCTTAACCGTACCCAGGGGTACTGGAGCGCCCCACGCACGTTTTGCCACGACCACACACTAGCAGGACTCCCGCTCGACTGATGCTTCGAAGCGACTCCCCCCCACTTGCAAATACGCGGCGGCGCGAAAAGATCCGTTGTGAAACGAAAAAGTTATCGCAAATTTTCAATTTTTTTTTTAAATTTGTACCCCAGGGTACGGTTCTAGGGTTAAGCATTTCATGTCTTTAACAAATTATTAATAGAAATTATTAACAAATTAACAATCAATATCAGCCTGAAACACCCATTAAAAAAACCTCCCGAGATTAAATCAATGCCGCCGACATGAATTGAACCCCCAATCTTCTGATTTTCGGTCAGCCGTTCTACGCATTAAGCATTTTATGTCTTGAACAAATTATTAATAGCAATCAATATCAGCCTGAAACACCCATTAAAAAAACCTTCCAAGATTAAATGCTCAATGGGTAGATTTAATTGGTTATCCTTTGTGCTATTCATAAAATCCTTGTCTTATGAGCATTAGTATAAGAAATCAGCATTAAAAATAAGAAACAACTACTAATATGGCGCGTGCAGTAATTGTTTTACGACATATTATCCAATCTCTGTTTAGAATTCGTGTCTTCAGCTCCTATGGAATAGGATGGTATTCTTACAGGACAGCTGTGAAAGGATTTTCTAAAAGCGGTTATCGGCTCAATACAAAGCTTATTTGAAACGAAATAAACGTTTACTTGTATCCTGCATTCGATAAAATGGAATGGGTACACAGCGAAACTGTATGTTAGCATTATTACATACCTATTATTTCTTGTCAAGATCTTATGCATACTGAAAAAGTCTGTAGCTTCTAACCAAGAATGTATAGCGTTTTAAATTTAATAACGTAAGATAAAATTACGTGTGAGCAGGGTAAAAGATATAATTTTTTTTTAATGTAAATACCGCGTGAGATTGTGACAAGAGTCCCAACTGCTCCCAACCGTCTGAAGAAAGTGAGACTATGGCATCCTCAATTGAAGGTATGTCGTGAGGCTGAGAGTAGTGGGGAGGAGGAGGAAATGGAGAAGAGTAAAGAAGGGTAGTACCGGGCTATTCAAATCAGGTCACCAAATGCGGCTAAAGATTTCAAGCAACGTTTAAATTATGAATAGTTATCTTAAACCAAGGCGATTCTGAAAGTGTCTATCCAACATCCACACAGGAGGGTTCACAAATCTATCAGCCTTTGCCGACCTGAGCAAACTTAGATAAATTGCCTGTAAGTAAGTTTGTACTTCATGCAGATATCAGTCTATTTTAATGGTTAAACTAAGTAATAATTAAGAGATTGTTATATAACTGTTAAAGCCATATAATATACTATAGGTGTGTTACACAAATAGCCATCGCCGCACAAGCCGGCGGCAAAGCTTGAAACTCCAATCATTCAGGGTGTGGATTATAGTCAATTTCCCAATTAAAACAAGTCTCTTGTCATGAAGGTTTATTATACAGGTAAAACAGGTTATCAACAGGTCTACAAAAGGTACAAGCTTTTTAAGGCCTAACTAGTTACTTAGGCAATCTATTGACTCTAGGGGCTCTGATTGACAAGGTATATTATGCGCTCACGTGTAATTTACGGCGGATGCGGTGAGACGGTCGGCAGGGGCCATGGCAGGTGCCAGGCAGGATGCGGGGCTGATGTAGATAGGCGGCCACTAGGGCACACCACGCTGGACGGCAAAGGGACGCCAGGGCGGCGGCCGGAGTCGCAGAGACGATGGAGCAGAACGGGGGCACTGATTGGTGGGCCAAGGGGGCTCCACACAAGCAGGCTGGAGCGGCAGAGACGATGGGGCAGTACGGGGGCACTGATTGGTGGGCCAAGGGGGTCCACACAAACAGGCTAGGGCGGCAGACGCCCAGGGCTGAGGCCGGGGTCTACAAGTTCACGATCTCAGCCTGGGGTCGACGGTAGGTGGGGCAGCTAGCATCACCGGGGTACGAGGTTGGCGGCGTGGTCAGAGGCATGACACAGCTCTACAATGTAAGGAGGCTGTGGTTCTGAGGGACTGGCGGCACACATGGTGAAACAAATCAGGCCGGTCCATATCTATGGCGACACCAATTTCGGCGGCGATGGTAACTCGGAACTAACACATTGTGTTGAGATCAGCGGGGTCGGCGGTCAACTGGCGCGTGGGCAGCTAGCCGCCAGTACTTGACCTGCGTTGGTCCTCGCTGGGGGGGGGCTTGTCCCACTCCTTGGCGCGTGCCCAATGCCCTTATAAGGACACGAAGTACATGATTGGCTGTTAACCCGCGTGATCGTGACAAGCGGAGATATCGCGGATGTACTTGTATGTATTGGTGATCTAACACGCCATCAGTGCGTGGTTCGTTTCCTGTAACGCGTGAGAATATACCTAACTTGTGCAGTTAGCTTGTTTTTATGGGCGATCCATAACACTACCCTCCTTGTCGATGAAAAAAGATCCCAGGCAACGTGGCTGAAGCAGGGCAACGTCCTCTTGTTTGCCGTACGAGAGGTACAGAGCTACCTCATTTCACAAAGATTTAAACACTCCCTAACGAGCCAAAACAAAAATTTAACTACCTGAGAGCCAAGTTGAACAATCCCTAACAAATACACTGAACAAGGGTTGCCAAACCTCTTTCAAAAATAATTGCAGAAATGATCTCCAAGGCGCGATACAAAACACGCTATGATTTACATACACAACTTTTTTCCAAACAAAAAAAAATACACATGGCCTTCTTCCCAACAGAAAAGAATACTCATCACCTTCTTTCCAAACAAAAAGAATATACCTGGCTTGCTTTTTTTTTCTCAAAAAAAAAAGACAATACCAAAACAACAAATGTAGCATACAATGTGGTATTACCGAATGGATGTACACAATTTACCACCAGGCCTACACTTTCCATCAAACCACAAAAGAAGAACAATTAACAATGTTCACAATTGTACAATGTTATACAAAATGATATTCTGGTTAGAGAATATTATACGCTTATGCGATTGACCAAAATCAACCCATATTTCGCGTTTTTTACAATGAAATTCATAAACTATACATGTTTTTTTTTTTAATACACAAAATTCCTGTTATGGAATGTGTACGCTGATTATATCATGCGATTGATCGAAATCAACCCATATTTGCGTCTTTAACAATGAAATTCTTGACACTATACAACACAAGTATCAATACACATGTTATGTTATTTCTTATTATCCATTGATAATTTTGAAAAACGGAAAAAAAACATACAAATTTTACTCAAGATTTTAACAATATATTCTCATTTAGTCATGGTTTGTCTGGTTGCTAATAATTCTTAGGCATATAGACCAATCCTCTCGTATCGCATATTGATTATACAGGTCAACGCTACCAAGACCTACCATGTAATTAATTATAAGGCTAATATCATCCTATAACATTTAACGATTTACTACCTGTAAACCGTACAGCGCTGTACCAGGTGTTAACAAGAAACACCAGCACGTCGTAACGAAAACGTTCGACAAAATTTTCAGAACACTCATAAAGTGTTCTCACCAAATGACCAGACAAAACCCAAAATGACCTTAAGTGCAATTATCAACCCAATTCTTTGGTTAAGATTCAATAATGTCCCAAAATGACATAAATATGCAACCACCATTTGTCCTTAATGACCAACAATTTTAGATTTCCAAATCTAAGACATAATTACGTTATCTTTACAAAAACTATTTCTTCTTACCGGGTGTATATCATAATTCATCTTTCTATGAGAACATACACACCACACTTGACATGGCGTAACACATATTACAATTACACAATTTTATTTCGTCACGACTTTATGAAGGACTTTACACGTTATTTCTTTTTATTGATACCGAGGCAATCAAATACGTGTTTACAACAAAAAAAAAAAAATCATACCATAATTGACATGGCATAACATATAATATAATTACACAATTTTATTTCGTCACGACTTTATGAAGGACTTTACACGTTATTTCTTTTTATTGATACCGAGGCAATCAATTACGTGTTTACAAGAAATTACAATACACAACCCATAACCAATTAATAATTAGTTAGGGAACAATTTACACAATTATAATTTACAAACATATTACATACCACTCAACAACTACTGTGTGTGATAATTCATTTCTGTTATATAAGACTTATTCGAGTCTTTTTAATTTAAAAATCGAGAACTACATAATCCGATTTCTAGAGATTGACTTCCTTAAAAATAACGACACGTATTCACTACGCAAGAAGGAGAAAAGAAAAAAAAAATTCCAGAAAAAAAACAAATAATTGGTATGTAACCAATTAAATACAAAAACATTTGACATAATTTTCTATATAAGAGAATGTCTGAACAAAAACCACATACGGGGTTTCTCATTTGAACTATACAATTTATGTAACACAAGATATTTGAGTTATATTTACAAAATGGGTTCCTAATCTACCACTGATAACTTTAAGTGATGAAGAACGAAATCATCACTTCAAAAGTACAGGACATTTCTTACGCCGTTTCCTGTCAACGAAAAGAAGATTATATATACAAATATAACCTTAATTTGTACTAAAAATTGGTATATATTCTTAGTACAATAATTCCACGAAATATAAATTAAGTTTATTTTTCGGTCCCGGGCAGGATATTGAATGCTTAAGGTGGTTTTTTCCTTACTATAATAAAAAAAAAAATCCACTAAAACTTAAGGTTCTTGAATTTAACCCTCAATCAATGTAACGTGTCGTGTTTCGTAACGAAATATATACAAAAATGTATATTTTTAAATATAATTTTATATAACTTATGTAGTTACTTCATAACTACAACTTATATCTTCTATATCACAATACTTATTTATTGTGATAAAAGTGTCTGAGTTTTGATTTATTGTTATTATTACTTTAAAACGAGTTATAGTTATGGAAGAGAGAGATGAAAAGAGAGAGAAAGAAAAAAAAATTATATATTGTATTTCATAAGATGTCTGCTAGCTAGTCAGAATCTCACAGAAACACAATAAAATAAACAGAGTGACTACTATGTCAGCCAAAATAAATGTACTCAAAGATTCATGACGTCTTTGAGTTATAAACATTGAATGACACATAGCACCTTGTTCATTTAAATAATATTATTAGAAATGCACAAAATATGTATTATAGTTTACATATTATATCGCCTTAAACTGGGTGCGAGAATAAACAATATACGTAACAACATGAAAGCGGCGACCTTTGACGAATTCATAATTATTATTATTATGCTTAAATACTGTCTGTTGCGACGCGGGAATGGATCCTTTGTCGGTATTTTTAATAGACGTGAATTATTAAGATATATCCAGTTACTGCTCGTAGCGTGTTTTATTTTTGACCAAACATTTATTTTCTGTGTAATATTTTTCTGTTGCGAGTTTTTATTCTGTTCAATGATTTTATTTTCTGTAATATAACAACAAATTCAACCCGATTAGTGACACTTATTAGGTGACATTGTTACCTAGTTTTATTATGTCTTTAATGTGAAATCTCCCTACGATTTTTCCATTTAAATCTTCCAGCTGGTATACCGTGCTAGAGATTTTTTGTTTCACCCGATTTTCTACAAAACGGGGTGCGAGTTTATTTGAGAAGTACGTCCCAGCTTTCGATTGTGCAAAGTTACGTCTCCATACAATGTCTCCAATTCCGTAAGAGGCCAACTTGTGTCTTGTATTGTACCGAGCGGCACTTTGTTTATATGCTTCCGCAAGAGAATCACTAACTTGGTCATAAATAGCTACTAGTTCTTGTAATTTTTCCGCGTATTCTGCTACTGTATCTGGTTGTTCGTCATTTCGACTACCAGACGAGATACGCCAATGTGAAGTTCCGTGTACTGTCTTCTCGAACCCGTGCATAAGAAAAAATGGGGTGAAACCAGTCGTAAGATTGACAGTATTGTTTATCGCCGCTTGAACCGTTTTGACGTGTTTTGACCACTGACGGTGATCATTGCCTACTAGAATAGCCAATGTAGTACCGATTGTTTGGTTATAGCGTTCCACTACATTATTCATAGGCGTATAGAATGTGTTGTAATAAATATCTGGGACGCCGTACTGAGATAAGAAGGCTTTAAAGGTGTTTGATATGAACTGTCGACCGTTGTCCATTATCAGTGTTCTAGGGACAGAGATTGGTAAGAAAATATTATATTCTAAAACTTCTATAATGGCTTTAGCCGTAGCATGGCGTAGTGGGAATAACCAACAATATTTAGTGAAAACGTCTACCACACTTAGAATGTGAAAGTTACCGTCATAACCCTTCGGGTATGGACCTATCAAATCTATACTTAAACTCTGCATTGGTCGGTCGACGTTTTTGGGATGCGACATGTAACCTAAGGCTGGTTTCGTTGAATGTTTATAAGCCTTACAAGTATTACAAAGAGACACTAACTTTTTCACATCATTATACATACCGGGCCAAAAATTTCTTAACGATAATTTTTTAAAGGTTTTAAACACACCAGGATGTATTGACGCGGAAGAATTATGACAATCCGAGATAATAGCTTGCCGATCTTCTACAGGGGACACTAATTTCCATTCGTAGTCTTCTTGTAAAGAAAAATCAGCTTTGCAATGTTTAAACAACTTATTTTCTTGTATCAGGAAGTTAGGACAATTTTGTGGGTTATCAACGCATTTTTTATATAGTTCTGTGTACCATTTGTCCTTAGAACTGGGCGTGCTTAATAAAGAGTCTAGCTGAGTAACTTCTATACGTGAGAGTGCGTCCGGTACTATATGCAGGGAACCTTTACGGTGAATAATATCAAAATCGAATTGAGACAAACGAGTCGCCCATCTAGCAAGTCTACCTGAAGGATTTTCTAGTGACATCAACCACCTTAAACTCGAGTGGTCTGTGACTACGGTGAATTTTGACCCTTCGACGTATGAGCGAAAGTTGTACACGGCGTCCAGAATAGCTAATAATTCGCGCTCTGTGGTGCTATAGTTTTTCTCCGCCTTTGATAATACTCTCGAGTAATATGCTACAGGGTGTTCTGCGTCTTCGAACTGTTGAGAGAGACATGCTCCGATTGCAAAATTTGAGCTATCGCATTGTATTATAAAAGGTAATTTAAAATCAGGACAACTTAATACCGGTGCCGAAATCAATGCATTTTTCAAGGTGGTAAATGACTTTTCTACTTCATCATTCCATGTATAATTAGGTAGGTTCTTCTTTCCCCCAGTTATATGAGTTAAAGGTGCGGCAATGTTTGAAAAATTGTCAATAAAACGTCTGTAATAACTACATAAACCTAGGAATGATTTCACCTGTTTCGTATTCTGAGGACGGGGAAAATTCTTAATAGTTTCTATTTTCGCCGGGTCTGTGCGGAGACCTTCCCTGTCTATAACAAAACCTAAGTATTTTAGTCTTGATTTACAAAATTCAGATTTCTCCATATTTAATGTTAATCCTGCATTCTTAAGTATACCACATACTTTTTTAAGAAGTTCAATGTGTTCTTCAAAAGTTTGCGAAATAATAATTAAGTCATCTAAATATGCAAAAAGGTTTGGTTCAAATTCTGGACCGAAAAGAGTGTCTACCAGACGTTGTAACTCACTTGGAGCATTTCTTAAACCAAAAGGAAGTCTTACAAACATAAACGTACCTCTACCTGGTACCACAAAACTGGTTTTTTCGCGTGACGACATGTGTAATGGAATCTGCCAGAAGGCTTTAAGTAAGTCTAGCGATGTAATGAAATTTGCGTGACGAAGGTTGTCCAAAATACGATGCACATTTGGAAGTGGGTAAACCTGGGCTTTGGTAGCCATATTAAGACGTCTACTATCAAGGCAAAACCTTGCAGTTCCATCCTTCTTGGGTACCAGTATCACTGGATTTGACCAAGGAGATTTACTTTTTACTATTACGCCTAATTCTAACATTTTGTCAACTTCGTTTTCTAGCTGCTTCAACCTCACAGGAGATAAGGGGTAATAGCGCTGTTTAATTGGTAAACCTTCAGTTTCAATCACATGTTCGATTAAATTCGTTTTACCCAAACCGCATTTAGCAAAAGATATGGATTGAAAATCCTCCATTACATCACTAAGAGATTTCATTTGTTCCGGTGTAAGATCGTTTTTAGATTTTACAACATTAACCTCTGATATAGAAGTGTACGAAATATTTTGTTCTGGCGTGAATAAATTCGGAGCTATGTTGAATTTCTTCCAGAAATCGATACCTAAAATGATCTTTTGACCCAGTGAGGGAATTACTATGAAGTCTATAGTTTGTGATATACCGTTATAAATTATTGGTAGTGAAATTTTTCCCAACACTTCCTGTCTCTTGTTATCTGCCGTCGTAATTAACAAGTTGCAGGGTGACAACGTATACGAAGAGAAATGTTTGTGTAAATTTCCTCCAATACACGACAAAGATGCTCCCGAATCTAATAATCCTGATAACATACGATTATTGACATAAAATGTTACATGCGGTCGGCCATCACCGCTGCAAGTTACATTCCACGCTTCTAGGGAATCAGTATACGAAAATAATTTTACATAATTTAGCCAGTCATTCCATTCTTTTTTCCTAGTGTTTAAAGATGGCCTTGAATTAGAATGACCGTCTACCAGTTTTTTTGATTCCTATTACATTGAAACGGGGGTGGTTTTGACAAATCCGGCATAACATTTGCTCTGTTGTCATCCGGCTTTTTCCATCGCGGGCTACGGCGCGGGATACTACTATTGCTAACTGCATTACAATATTTTGCAAAATGGCCATTTTGATTGCATCTGAAACAAGCACGGTTAGCTAAGTCAGTCGACCTTTGTGTAATCATTGCTAACTGAGAGTTTTTATTCTGGCCAAACAATCTATTTTTGTTACGTAGTTGAGAATTATCATGATGAGTTTCATCCATGAGCTCACAACTTTTAACTAAATCGTTACAAGAGCTAGGTGCATTGTACGAGAAAAGTTTATTATATTTGTGTAATAAACCATTTTTAACTGTTAAAGCCAAGTCTTCCTCGGACAATGGAGATGTTAATTTATTATTCAAAGACGACATTAAATTTACATATTGTCTAACAGATACATTATATAACTGTTTGTAATGGTGTAATTTAGATTTAATTCTGGAATCACCTTCGAGAATTTTAGAGCCCGAGGCAGTATCGGTCTCAACATAACTCGAGACGGAATTGAATTTAATCTTGTCCATCTCGTCACATAACGACTGCAATTCCGTAACATTAGAGATTTCACGACCGATTTTTAATTGCGCATATACCGGCAGGAGACCTTTTGTGATTAATGATAGAAGTTCCGATTCCGGAAGAGGTATATTTAGTTTAGAATTTATCGCTAATGCCTCCAGAATGTAGTCTGACGCCCTCTCATGAACTTTCTGACTTAAATTAAATAACTTCGACTTTTCAGTTATTTGGAATGACGGGTTTTCAAATCTTTTTAAAAAAGCTATCTTAATTTCTTCCCATTTCAGGTTAGTCTTAAAAATTTTTCTGTAGAACAACAAAGCGGAACCGGTTAGCAAGTCAATGAAGCCTCTAGCTAGGTCTTCCCAATCCACGCCTCTGGCATATTGTAACTCAGTAACTCTATCCAAAAAAACACGAACGTCCGTATTGCCATCAAAAGAAATTTTCCAGTTCGTTAAATTTACGATTTTCCTTTCGACGTATCTTAAATTGGTTCTATCCACGTTCTGATGCACAACAATCGGGTTTATAACATCGTGGGAAACGGAACTACTTGCTTTAGGTGTCGTACTAACTTCTGGCGAACTTAATGATATAATTGGAGGTTCTGTGCTCACATTTATTGATGCATTATATGCCACACATTGATCTCTTAGAGATGACACAGCCCTTTTTGGAACTATACCTCTTTCTATTAACCACTTTTTAATTGAAGGCGCTGTCGCTTTTTCAAAATTTAAAATTCTACCAATATTGGGAGGATCCATGATTTAATAATGGTAACAACCGGTAAGGTCTACGGATCTTAATTAAAAACAACCAATACGTTATTTATTTAATAATGTGAATTAAAAAACGATAACTGAATTTAATCCGACGGAGAATTAATACTTGGAAGTTCTTTTGAGTATTTGAATTATTTCAACTTATTACAATGAAACAGATAAGCAAAGCTTAACCTGACAAAAAAAATTATTTCTTATAACGAAACAATTAAATTGCATTCCAAAATTGAAATAACACATCTATCTCTCGGAAACAACCACATTTAATGTTTATTACGCCGTAATTTCTCGTATTTGTTTATTGCGTATTTAGAAATTGGAACTGCGCATTACGTACATGCGTAACCCGGCGGACAAAGCGCGTATTACTACGTATGTGTACCGGTCGACGGAACAAACACTCCCGAATCAGAAATTGAATTATAACACACAGCTGTGGGAAAAAAAACATTAATATTAAAGCAAAACATAGCAACAAAAGACGTATTTTATCGGGCTAATTGACTATCCATGTTGCGGCGCCAGTGTTATATAACTGTTAAAGCCATATAATATACTATAGGTGTGTTACACAAATAGCCATCGCCGCACAAGCCGGCGGCAAAGCTTGAAACTCCAATCATTCAGGGTGTGGATTATAGTCAATTTCCCAATTAAAACAAGTCTCTTGTCATGAAGGTTTATTATACAGGTAAAACAGGTTATCAACAGGTCTACAAAAGGTACAAGCTTTTTAAGGCCTAACTAGTTACTTAGGCAATCTATTGACTCTAGGGGCTCTGATTGACAAGGTATATTATGCGCTCACGTGTAATTTACGGCGGATGCGGTGAGACGGTCGGCAGGGGCCATGGCAGGTGCCAGGCAGGATGCGGGGCTGATGTAGATAGGCGGCCACTAGGGCACACCACGCTGGACGGCAAAGGGACGCCAGGGCGGCGGCCGGAGTCGCAGAGACGATGGAGCAGAACGGGGGCACTGATTGGTGGGCCAAGGGGGCTCCACACAAGCAGGCTGGAGCGGCAGAGACGATGGGGCAGTACGGGGGCACTGATTGGTGGGCCAAGGGGGTCCACACAAACAGGCTAGGGCGGCAGACGCCCAGGGCTGAGGCCGGGGTCTACAAGTTCACGATCTCAGCCTGGGGTCGACGGTAGGTGGGGCAGCTAGCATCACCGGGGTACGAGGTTGGCGGCGTGGTCAGAGGCATGACACAGCTCTACAATGTAAGGAGGCTGTGGTTCTGAGGGACTGGCGGCACACATGGTGAAACAAATCAGGCCGGTCCATATCTATGGCGACACCAATTTCGGCGGCGATGGTAACTCGGAACTAACACATTGTGTTGAGATCAGCGGGGTCGGCGGTCAACTGGCGCGTGGGCAGCTAGCCGCCAGTACTTGACCTGCGTTGGTCCTCGCTGGGGGGGGGCTTGTCCCACTCCTTGGCGCGTGCCCAATGCCCTTATAAGGACACGAAGTACATGATTGGCTGTTAACCCGCGTGATCGTGACAAGCGGAGATATCGCGGATGTACTTGTATGTATTGGTGATCTAACACGCCATCAGTGCGTGGTTCGTTTCCTGTAACGCGTGAGAATATACCTAACTTGTGCAGTTAGCTTGTTTTTATGGGCGATCCATAACAAGATGTTGAGTTTCCGACAACCCTTTAATATTAATCTGTCCTTCCTTTGTTTAAAAATATTACTCAATATTAAAGGCACAATAAAACGAAAGCGTCCGACCGGAAAAACTTTTGTAATGAGGTAAAATAAAGTAAAGTAGGTCAGGTTAGAATAACGGAGTAGCAACCTTCCTATAAGAATGAAGCAACTTATCGCCGTTTACGAAGTAAGACCCCGTATTTATACATTTTTACACTGGAGTCGGAATCGAAATCCGTTTTCAATTTCAGTGCAATCGATGACTTTGAAATACGAAAAAATTCAGATACGAAATCTTGCAACGTGGATACGTTTATCACGAGTAAATTAATTCCTATAATAATTTCAAATCAATGGCGTCTTATAACGCAACTCTTGCTTAGCATTTCGGTTATCATCTCAGAAAGGTTGTTCGCAAGTGAAATTTAATTACATTTAATTATTCTTCGATTGAACGAGGCTTTATAGAAAACCTATAAGGTGATAAAAATTGGATTTTTATCTACCGATTTAGCTTGATATAGTATAGTAGGTATATCAAACTTCATAAAAAAAAAGTCATAAAAAACCACCCTTCAACCAACCAACCAAACCATCCAAAAGATAGGCGAGAAACGAACATCTCGTGCACGACCTCACTGAAAGACAGCCTGGATTCTCACAGCCTCATAAAATCTAGTCCACCATCGATAGGATAAGGTCCTCCAATAGCCGCTGTACCCACATGATGCAAAGGTAGGGCATTACAGAGTCGGCGATATGTGAACGTTGTGCGGTGTAGTCCAACAAACATGTGGTCAAAAAATGACCGCTGCATTCATTCCCCGGCGGGATGGACGAGATCTACAGGGCGGCGCCTGAGGCCCTAGACTGGCTCACTAAGATGTTCCCCTCTACTCCCCCACCATATGAACGAAGAAGAAGTGTTTAGTGACCAGATCTCAAGTACTTTGAAACATTGTATAATATTTTTTTATATGAAATATTGAAAACACAATTGATAACACATTAATGGTGAAGTTATATTTCATTTCTATAATTAAGTATGTATATTTTATTTAAAACTGTAACCCCATTAAAAATATGATTATGTATATGGATCTGTCGTATATTTAGTTATCAATAAGATTTTTATTACTAACCGCAAAAAAAAAATATTGCTAGTAGTTTTTTTTAAACTCATATTTTAGAAAAAAAAGACGATAATTTTCTCTTTCCCATCTCATTACCTTTCCCGCTTTTTAAAATCTCAAAATCAACAATAGTAATTGAGGAATTCTGAAAAAAATAGAAATATTATGTGTTTTTGGTATAATTTGATTTAACGCAATAGTTTTGCAGTATTCTTGTACCATTTTTATTATTAGTGCGTTGTTTTATTTGTTTTCCAAATTGGAGTGATTCTTTAAGAACCGATAAATTAATTGTGTTTTATGAGACTTCTGTGAAGTAATCGAATAAATTATTCAGAAACGACAAACGGCATCATTAGAACTTGATCAATTAATTTATTTACCCTAAAATAATTAATGTTGATTGTAAGTTAACTAATTGATTGTCAATCACTTTTAAAATAAACCGCCCTTATCTACCTGGTACCTACCTCCACAATTAAGGTTTTTGTTTGATTAAAAAAAAAAAAAAATATATATATATTTGTTAATTTCAATAGATTAAAAAATATCATTGGATTTATATTAAAATATTTTGGAAGGCTGCGCCCCGGGAACCATTTATTGGATAATCAACACCTCTGCTATAGAACACCCCAAGTGGTTTGCTACGTTTGGTGTTTTAGCGGGTTCATGGGGTGAGGTGTGTTCAGGACATGCCTGCCCACCAGCTGCGTAACGTGCCAGACCGGATCTGATTTAGTGAGACCCTTTGACCTCTCCACCTGGCTCTCACCAATCTATCGCCTTTTGCCGCAGTGGGAGGGATATATTCATATGTCCGTCACTCTTGCACACACTGATCCCTAGATTCCTACCCAACCCTCATACCTTTAACCTTCCTAGAATTCCTCTGCTTCTTTCCTTTAAAAAGATCCTACGCACAGCATTCCAAAAGATGACATGAAAGGAATTATTCTGAAATTTATTCAATGCAAAATACACAGACATTCTTAAGTATATTAAATATTAAGTAATACAAAAGTTACAAAATTTGCTCCGGAATTTTTACAATCAACTGTTGTTGTGCTATCTATAAACATCATTTTACTAAAATAATTTACTAAAAACCATTATTGAATCAAAAAAGGATTGACACGTCATAAAATCAATAGTTTTTTCGTTAGTTTAAACGTATAAATATATTATACTTTTATCCTGACGAGAAAAGCACTGGTTTTGAAACATGTAGAACATTTTATATTTAAAAAGTAGTGTGTGTAAAGTGTTTTATTTTCATATAATTAAAATAACGTCATAAAGCAATTTTGGGCGAAGAACACAATGTTTTTGTTTATTTTTAATTTACTTCAAGTACTTTTTGTGAAGGTATCAAAACCTGCAGAATCTTCTTTTAGAGCGGGCTTTGTATCTTCACGACTACTAAATCTAATGAGACCAGACTGTATCTACTAAAATATAATAGGCATTATCTATATGACATACAAAAAGGTCTCTGTTTTTTAACTACAGTCGTTTAATTTAAAATTAAACAATAACTTTGTAAACATCACTTATAGGTAAATACTTAATGCCGACCGGGTTTCGCTACAACCGTAGCCTCATCAGGGCAGTATGTACAGTCGTTTAATCCGAGATTGAGAAAACTTGACACACTTTACGTTCAAAACAGGAGAAAGGTCACTGTCAGCATAAGATTTCAAAAAACCACCCCAAATCCTTTTCCCACGCCTAAAATCAGAATGTTTTAAAAATAAAATTTGGACACTTGTCTTTCCTTTAAAGAGGAAATTTGACAGTCTACATCTGATTTAAAAAAAACTCATGAAGTAAGTGTAGAGAGAAATTTTGAGAAGTAATTGAATATTTAGATCTGGGCACCGAACATGACAACAAAGAGCGGGTTTTTTCATAGAATTAGAAAAATTCATCAAATTTCACTATTGATTTTTAAGTTTTGTCAAGCTTCTATTCAAGTTCTGTTAATATAGCATTATTGGCATTTGACTTAAACAGCTCAATAGAAACCCACTCGCACCAGTCACGTATCTTGGTTCAAAGGAATTTTCCTCATTCCTCTTGGGATGCTGAGGATTTAGCATGTAGTTATAAATAAAACAGAGTCAAAAAATTGCCTAATATAAATATAGAATATTGTAAATGTTTATTAAAATGCCTGTATAATAATATCAATTAAAAAAGTGAAAAATGCTTATGATCATAAAAGGCTGCAGACTGCTTCATAAATTTAAAGTGACTCAACACGTTTGATATTTAAAGTGATTCAACACGTGTACCGGACAGCAGATGGACATACCTAAATAATTATTAAATAATCAAGCAAATTAATATTTGTTTGATGTCACACATTTTACGATGCCGACTCCTTTGCGGCTTGTCTCGTACGATGATAAGATTTTTAATCACCGCACACGTGTCATATCGCCAGTTCAAGGATGAATTACTCGCACGACAAAACGTGGGACCTTAGTAATTAATTCTCGGGGCTGTGACGCCTTATCATATTTATGTTTAGATATGAGAATAATTGCTCCACATTAACACGTGTAGAAATTGTTAAAGTCGAACCCAATAAATACGCAAACAACTGGCCCAACCAGTCAGTTGTCCGACGACATTCGCGAAATTGTGTTTCATTGCAAATCCTTACCCAAGGTACCCCCGAGAGGAAACCGGCATTTTACAGTCGATGTCACTGGCGTAGGTGTCCAGTACAACACGTATATTATTTAAAAAATATTTAATAAGAAGAGGAGTCATTTAACTCGAAAGGTGAAAAATACTATATACGGATAATACATGAACCGGGGGATGAATGACGGAATTAATAAGTGGCAGAAACAGAAGTCGCACCTCATGGCTTTGTGCGATGTTTCGGGATGAAGCGAATAAATTGATGCTGAAACCACCGATTGGAAAGGGAACCAGAAAAAATGGATAAATGTATAAAAATTGTCTTTCCACGACATTCCAAACTTCACGTATCTCTAGTTATCGTCCCATTCACCAAATTATCAAATTACATATTACTTTTCCTGAAAGTTCAATAGACTTTAATTTGGTATGGAATATTAAATTACACGAACATTTCCGTTTATTTATTTCCGCGTTCCATTTATTGAAAAGAATATCTGAAAAATTCACAAAAACGGCTTGTGCGTATTAAGGACGCATACGGGAGGCAACTTTTCATACAAGTTTTCTTTAAATATTTATTTCCAATCACGTCCGTGGAATCGGAGATAATTTGTTCGATAAACGATTCTCGTACGTGCTTTTTGGGTATTTAAATATTTTCCGTCTTTGATGATAAATGTCTCGATATGCCTTTACTCGATGTTAAATCATATTTTAAAGCATAGGTAGGTACTCCTGAAAGATGTATTTTATACCGGAGACATTCAATTTATGGTATTTATCTTTAGCGATTAAAAATTTATCTTAAGCGATTAAAAATTAATCTATAGCGTTTAAAAAATTATCTCTAGCGTTTAAAAATCAATCTTAAGCGTTTAAAAACTTATCTTTATCTTTTAAAAAATTATCTTTAGAGTTTAAAAATGTGTTTTTTTAGAGTTTAAAATATAATGTCAACCAGGCGATTAAAGCCTGGTTTAATGCTAGATAAAATAACGAAACCGGTTGGGGTTAAAAATATGGTGGTTTTAAAAGAAAATTAAATTGAATATGATTTTAGATTTTCAGGGCCAGAAGTTATATTTTTATTTATTTTAGGGGTATTACGCCATGTTGCACTACCCCTTTCTTTAGCCAACCTTTCGGACTACATTACAATGTCCATCATCAGGGCAGATGTATGATGATGATGGACACTGTATTGCTGTCCGAAACGTTGGCTAAAGAATAAGGAAGCGAAACACGGCACAGTACCCCAAAAAACCGTTACTATAAAAGTAATTTATTGT
Organism: Hesperophylax magnus; assembly: GCA_026573805.1. Taxonomy (NCBI): domain Eukaryota; kingdom Metazoa; phylum Arthropoda; class Insecta; order Trichoptera; family Limnephilidae; genus Hesperophylax; species Hesperophylax magnus. Next base: position 2,891,030 of record JAIUSX010000104.1, read on the forward strand.
ATAATATTAGTAATGAATAGCCATAAAATTATTGCTATATAATTTGATATTCTGTTTGAAATATATTTACGGTTTATTAAAAATATCTCAATTACGAATAACTACTACCAACTTCTATCTTTTATTTATTTTTATTTTTATTTATTAATTTAACGCCCAGAGGGCTTTCACATGGATGGTAGTATAATTTTAATTTGACAGATACTTTGAAACATAAAAAATAAGAATAAAATTACATTTGATAAAAGCTATGCAACAAGTCATACAAACACAAGAAACAAAAACAGAAAATTACAGCTATTTGTAGGTTTACATGATGTGTTTAGGAGTTTTTTTTTTATGTGACACCTCACAAGAGCGTCCCTGCCTGTGCAGTGTACAGACAGGGGAACTATGTCACCACCCGGTTGGGCGGCGTTGTGAGGCGGAATAAGGTAGGGGCTATAGGAAGGGATTTGTTAATGCGGGCCTTGAAGATGCTCGGATTATAGGAGGGAGGAAAAACAGATGCCGGTAGCTCGAGTATTGTTGAAATAAATGTTTTAAATGATCCACAAAATCTTGAGGAAGGTCTATATTTTTTTCATATTTTGAAGGGAAAATAATACGTTATTTAACATTTTAAATACAGAAATTCGGCAGATAGACTCGTTGACGATGACAATGCACTTTTTTAACTATTGGTGGCGATCACATATATACAAGCGGACCCATACGCATTTTTCTGAAATCGGATGACGTTACTGCGGTTAATATACTAAATAAATGCGGGTCCCACCAAATCGGTACAACTCCACCTCCTAGGTTGGAAGGTTCAAACGTCAGTTAAAAAAAATTCTTTATTTTTTTAAGTTTTAAAAGACATTGTAAAATAGATATATTATATAATAAAAACACATAAATTTGTTTTTGACCACGATAGTTTTATTTTCACTCTACCGGTTTCCGAAGATCCCTTCCTTCGTCAGGAGAATATTTAAAAGAGAAGTTTTAAATATTCTCCTGACGAAGGAAGGGATCTTCCGAAACCGGTAGAGTGAAAATAAAACTATCGTGGTCAAAAACAAATTTATGTGTTTTTATTATAAATTTTGATGAGCCACAAAGTGAATGCTTTTTTCAATTAGATATATTATATTTTAAAAAAAAACAACAAATTCATTCCTACATTACTTATTAGCCCTTTACAATATATAGATACCGCACAAGAGTCCGAACTGCTCCTGATTATCTGGAGCAATAAAACTATGGCATCCCATATTTTTTTTTTCTACTAACAACAATGATTTCCAAATAATATTATCAAAAAATATATTTTGTTCGAAATCCGTTCACAAAAAAAACCTTTATTAGTTATTTATATCTTCCTGGAAATAATACCTCCCCTTCTACAAAATAGCTCAGTAAATCCTCAAACAGATACTTTTAATAGTTTTCCTGTAGTTAACATCGACATTTACAGCCATAAAATTGTGCCAAAAACCAGAACAACATTCATACTACCCATTTGTTTTCCTTAATAGCCAAAGTCACTCTATTTGAAAACATACACCTGCTCATTCTTTAACTTTGCACGCTTTAACTTTGTTATTTTCCTTAAGCGGTTTTGTTCACAAAACCGTTTTTATAAGGTCAAAAAATATATATGATTTCACAAGTTTGTGAATTTTCAATAAGTTTGTATGAGAGAGGTCAATGAACTAAATAAATTCGCAATATACGGTTACACAAATAAATACATTTGCATGAAAAGCCGGCAAGGGTGCACCGGATGAGGAAATGTTTGAAAAGTTTTTGTTTATTTGATTTCACTCAAGAGTTTCTACTAACGGGAGCCAGTGGTATTATGGGAAAACATAACATAATAAACTGAATATGAACGATATAAACAGGTACAATACAACCTATCATACAGAGTTATTTTGTATAAAGGAGTTCAATAATTGTATATGATAACAAGAGTACAAAATAAATATTCAAGGTACTATGAAAGCAGTATGTTTATGTACTTAGTTTGGTGTGGAGTCCATATACCATTAGCGTAGTAAATTTAGTATTATTTAACTAACGTTTTGGACAGAGTTACAGTGTACATCATAATCACATTGCCCTGACGATGGACATTTTAACGCTGTCCGAAACGTTGGCTAAAGAAAGAGAAAGCGCAACACGGCATAATATCTCAAAAATAAATAACGATAATGTTTTAAATTAAGATTATGCTGTAAATTACTTAATGGCATTTGAAATCGTGCACCCAGATGGGATAGCGTCTGGTTATTAAGGGACCTATTTTCCAATCTTGAACGAAGTATCTAAAAGAAAACTGTTAACAACCTATGAAGAAAAATGTTTTGAACCCATAACCACCCAACTCTTAAGTCAGGATCTTAAGGAATCATTGAGGTCATCGATTATCCTGTGTCTTGGAAGCATTGCGAAACTCATACAATTGCCATCAATGGGAAGCGGGATCAACTATTCGTAGAAAAGCGTCTATGGCTAATTTTATTTAAATAAACGCTTTACAAACAATGTTCTTCTTAGATACTATCTAAAACCATATATAAATAAGAAAAACTAATTTATATTTCGTTAAATTCCTCTTAGGTTTCCTAGATATATGTAATAAATTAAAGTTTTGAATAAGATTATTTTGACCTATCGCTAACGCAAAGCAACTGTGCGATATCTCTGAAAAGTTCGCATTTGAGATACGTGCAACTTGACTTAAAACTATGAGTGTGCAACTTTACATGGAGCATCACTTATACGAGATACAAACTCATTTAATAATTGTGCTTGCGCTAAAAGTTAAATTTCAACGTTAAAATTTCCGGTTTCTCAGAGCAACACTGTGCAGATAGAGAAACAATGTGTGTTGCTTTTACGTTCAACAGATGGCGCTGTTTTATTAAGAAATCATGTTTTTACCTGTAACCATTAACATCTATACAGCAAAGTTGTGTCAAAATTTCAAATCAATGGTTAAAGAACTTTTGGAGACTTTGAACAAACGAACACTTACATTTTTTTAAATTTAAATAGTTGTTCCCCCCCACGCGATTCTGTGGCTCAGCCTATGCAGTCAGAGAAACTTGATTTTATGTCCAACAGACCGCGCTGTTTAAAAAAAAAACATGTTTTTACCTGTTATAGGTGACATTTATAAAATATAGGTATATAAATACGGATCCATGATAACTCAACCAGTGACAATTCAACAAACGTTTAAAAAGTGATATAAAGACATTAGAAACGATGAAAAAAAATTTATTTAACGTAACCTGACCTACTTAACCCAGTTAATAAAGTTTGAGTTTCATCACTTTCTATGTCTTTATATAACTTTTTAAAGATGTGATGATTTATCCGGTCACCATAAATACACACTCGTATTCGAATGCAATGTTGTGTCAAAATTCCAGATCAATAGTTGAAGAACTTTTGAGATTTAAGATTTTGAACGATGGTCTGTCATCGGAGGGATTCGAAGAGTATTAATCACTCTGGAACGTACTGCAAACATATTGTGTGAAATTAAATGATCGACCCCGGTGGTCGTCTAAATACTGTGTGAAATTAAAGGATCGGCCACGGTGGTCGTCAGAATACTGTGTGAAAGTAAATGATGGCCTCGGTGGTCGTCCGAATACTGTGTGAAATTAAATGATCGGCCACGGTGGTCGTCCAAATACTGTGTAAAATTAAATGATCGGCCTCGGTGGTCGTTCAAATACTGTGTGAAATTAAATGGCCGGCCACGGTGGTCGTCAAAATACTGTGTGAAATTAAATGATCGGCCACGGTGGTCGGCCAAATAAGTCATTTAAAGAAAGTAATTGCAGGCCTAAAATGTTAATAAGCATATTATACTTTTCCCTTCTTAATATATTATTATTCTAATATCTTATTATACCGCCATTTTTTAAAGAAAAACGTTCATACCCGGGTTACGAATAACCTGAAAATATTTTAAAATCTCCTATTACCACCATTGTAAGCGGAAAATGAGAGGAATTGAACACACTACGCCTGGGTGGGACCCAAACGCGATGCCAACTTAGCCACTGTGCGTTCATAACAATATTCGAATAATACTTTTCGATGGCGTCTGCCGCATACAATTAGATTGTAGCAACCTTAAATTTAATGATATAGACCTTAACCTCGCCAAAGTGTCCTAATTAGTACTATCACAGGACTCAATACATCTCCCGGTCTGCCGCCTCCCAATAATGAAATTGGTACCATCACAATTTCTACCCTAATAAAATAATATGTCCTTGAAGCTTGAAATTTCGAAGTCGTTGCGCAGTAATATCAACCATGTAACAAAATGATTTATTTATTCAATTTCGGGAAATCGACAGTTGACATTTAATCAGTTTGTACATAAGTATTAAAAAGTAAAATTAAACCAATTATGGATTTCCTCCTTGTGACTTTACCTCTACTGAGACAGCATAATATGGAATAAGTAAATTAAATTTTAATTTGTGAGAAAGAAATATGAATTAAAAAATTTATACAAAACAAAAGATTATATAAAACGAAAAATTTACATTACAAAACATTTATAGCTATGGAGAGAGGTTGTAGATATAAATCAAATCATAATAGAGATATAAACAATAGAGACATAAAAATTATTGAAAAACCATCAAAGCAATATTCTTTTATGGACCTCTTGTATTTGGTAAGTTTGCAACTGAAAATATTAACCTTGGATATTACGCTATTGTAATTATTGCAAAGTCTGTTCAGGCAAGAATTCTGCTTAGAGTTTGTTTTGCTTTGGTCAACCCTGTACAGGACAAAAAAGCATTTATATCGTATTGCTATTTGTAAAATACGGAGAGAATATTTTTTCATTCTTCTTCCTTTTATTGGAAAAGAGACCAAGCTATAATCCCAATAATAATAATTAATCTTGAATGATTTAAATTATTTCGTTTTGAACTATGAATGGGCAAACCCAAGAAAATCTATCTATGCAAGTATGCCGTTAATAAAACAAAACAAAAAACTAAAATACTTACAGAACTTCATCGTACCGGTATGTTTTATTTTGATTTACTTAAAATTGTTAACCTTGATTAGAAAACCTAAAATGACGCAAGTGGATTATTTATTTGTAGGAAAGCATTTTTATTTTATTAAATTATTAAATCATTGATTCAACTTTTATGCGCTATTGGTTTAGCAAATATTATTTATTACGTAGTATGTATATCTACAATATTAAATAAAAATATTACGTAAATTTTGCTGTTCTTCTAAAAGATTTCGACCCATGTGGTTTGTTCTTAAAGATATGGAGAATTTACCAGCAAAGGGAGAATAAAATTAACAAGGGTATTTTCACAAAATATGAATACCGTTATAAATGTGTGGAATTTGAACAATTCTTCAAGACAATTTTCAAGTTTTGTGAAAGATTTTTTCAACTTCTGGTTTTTATTTTAGTTTTGTCAAATAGATAGCCTATTACGATGCAATAATAGAACTTGAATGGGACTTTCACAGAACCCGGAAATGAACGTTGAAATTTGAAGAATTTTTAAAATTCTTAGTTTTCTTACCATGATCATTGTACTACTAATATTTGTTTTCAGTATTTTCTTTTGTTAATATTGATTTAAAAAACTGCACGTTCTGAATCCAATAAAACTGGCTACAACATAATTCTAACACAGAAGCCGATACTATCTGGTAAGACGTTACCAAAGAACATGTCGTTTTAGTGGCAAATCGAAAATGGCACATTTAAAATCGTTATGGAAAATTTTATAATAATAAAATACACTGTAAAAATACCTTATTAATAAACGTCAAACAGTGATTGCTTACAGATTGTTGACTGACTTTAGATTGTGTTTATTATAAATATTTTAATAAGAATCGAAAAATTAATAAAAACTTAATTGACCTATGAGTTTTTTTTCATAAATTAAATACAGTTATAATATTATTTCGAAAATAAAAATCAATATAAACCTTTGTTTTATAATACCTTGAAGAAGATTTAGGTCGAATTGAGACCGGTTGGTTTATACTTCCAATCGATTTGATAAATAAATATACCGATACTAATACGAGTGGTAATTACTTTTAGTTTAGAATCGAAATGTTAAGTTGTGCTTGGTGACCAGATTTGAGTAGTCAGAAAGTGTCAAACTTTATTTTCACCATCTCCTTCCCTTTCTTACCTCTTTCAGCCTCACAAAACGACAATTTCCGAGCATTCAATTGAAATTCACAAAAACCCAGTTAACATTAATATAGACGACGGGGCTAAGCGTAGTAGCATCTGGTATTTGATGGCTACATCAAAACTGAACCAAAAACCACGTTAATTTAACTACATAATTATTGCCCTAAGAGGATTAACTCACATAATATCACTTATATATACATAAAGAGAAACTTCATCACAACCTACACATCTAACGACGTCCGAAACATTGACTAAGGAACAATAACGTATTATATTTAGATGAGAAAAGAAGCAAAAAAAATGGATTTTCTTTTGTATCTTCAATCGACTTCCAATGCTCTGAAAGTTCTATTAAAAACTAACGAATCCAGTCTACGCTTACCTTTTATCGCATTCTAATAGTGGAACACATTTCGACGAGATTACGCCTCTAATTGTACAGCTCTTTTCTAAAGAAAGTGTGCAACTCGGTATGGTAAACATAAAATTAATCACTATAATTGATGTCGTGAGGTTACATTAAAAACTTTCTCCAAGACTCCTTCACCCCAACCAGGCCAATAAAATCGATAATCGGTTCGAGAAAGAATTTCGATATTTGAAAATGTAGAATTTCTCGCAAGTATGGAAAAATTAACCTGGCTTCACGTTTTTATCGCAGTCTCTTCAGTGGTTTTGAAGTAATCATTTAATGGTTCATTGGAAGTAAATTTGATTGGGTATTTTTCTAAGTGTCTAAGTTAGTTCAGTAGTTATCTATTGATTTCATGTCTCTATTGTATTTTGAATAATTTAGAACTTAAAGCACTTTCAGTTAATGATTTATCGAGACCAAGTTTTTGCTTCGTAAACTACCTCTCTAAATTTATCATAGAATTGATTAATTATTTGAAAGATTTAGCAGAACCAAACAGCTGTTAATGTTTTACGTAATAATTTGTTGTTACTTTTATACAATATTATTAAATACATAGGCGCCATTATGAAACAAGATTTTCAAACCGAAACTAAAATATATTTTTAAAAACTTTGAAAGAAAATATGTATACAGAGACAAATACAAAAATATATAATGAAATGTATATTACTTGCAACAATGCTATGACATTATTAAACAATCCCACACAGGAAAGGATAATGCGTGCGTACTACAAAGGTCAAAAATCGTTTCAAATTTACTAATTATGGTACGTATTTATTTATATTTTATAATACTAGCTGACGAGTACCCAGCGTTGAGGAGATTAACCTTAGGAGATAGACATATACCATCGCAGACTTTTTTGTAGGTCTTTTTAGATTTACAATTCCGTAGTAGATTATTTGGATATATATCTAATAAGGTTTAGCCAGTGTTGGCAAGCGCATGAAAATATTTATTTAACGACTTGATTACGCAACATCGACTTTTCTCTTCTTTCTATAAACATAATATTTATGTTTTATATCCCTACCAAAATCCGTTGGGTAGTTTAGAAGAACTAATCGCACAAACAGTCAGACGAGGATAGTGCTTCGTTTAATACTATTAAGAGAAAAGTAATATGATTTTAATACAAATTAAGTTAGTTTTTACGGTAGATTTTTTTGGTCAATGTTTCTATTGCTCTTGAACAACTTTTTAAAAATTATGACACTGAAAGGATACAAAAAGGATAACGCATTAATTGTTAATACTTTAATAACATTCAAATAATATGTTAACTTTACAAAAAAGACGCACATTGTCAGACCTGTTGTTTCTACATAATCTGCTAAATAATAAAATAGATAGTCCCGAATTGCTATCCGTCATTGGTTTAAATGTTCTAACGAGGCGTACCAGGCACACTACACTTTTTTCATATTGAAGTCAACAATACCAATGCAGCAAACAACTCAGTAATTACTCTCGCAATCACAACATACACCCATTACGAAAAATTACTACATTTAGACGTCTTTCATGATTCCTTTCTAACACACAAAACTAACTTATTAAATTTCTTAGCATGACATATTTCAAAAATATTTTCACATCATTTTTCAAAACTTCTACGTATTAACAGTCAATTACAATTCGTGAGCTTATTATAATTCTTCTTTTTAATTAATTTAATTATTATCTATCTACACACTTCCTTCCTTTTATAACAATCTCAGGCGAAATTACGTAATGATATTTTATGGACATACGTAAAGGTACTACAACTATGTAATAAAGAAAAACATCTAACTGTATCTTATTGTACTGTGTATGTCTTAACAAATAAATAATAAAAGAAGAAGAAGAAACACAAATTGTACAGCGTCTCTAATTAAATTAACCAGTGTCAAAGGCTTTCTAACCAACTAACCAACCAACGAACCATTCTGTTAACGTTTCATCCCCAAAGACACGGGAGACATATCGACCTAATGACTTTACCTACCTCCTACCCCTTAGACCCGCTCTTAGACTGGTTTCAGCAGTTCGAAGGCTTTCAGGAGGTTTTAGGCTCCCCTCCAAACTAGAGTGCTCCTTTCACACATAAAATGGAAAAGGTTCCGCAACATTTTTCATCACCTGTAAAATAGGGTTAGGTTGGCAGGTGAAAAGGTTAAAACAGATTATTTGCTTTAATCAATATTGACTGATTGGGCTGTCTGTTTGTTTTGTTATTTACAACTTTAGAGTTTTTTAACTGGTCTGACCCGGGACGAGGAATTTCGTGATAAATAGAAATACGAAAACTCCTTGGAGCAAAGGCAATTTTCGTTACTTCCCAATACAGTGGTCATTTGTCTGAATACCACACGAAAATTCCACAATTGATATATCTATTAAGGCTTGTAGGAAAATAGGAAAGGAGGGATAATAGGAAGGGTCTGAAGTGAAAGACTCGGTGAAAAAGAGTGGACGACCAGTTTAAAAATGATGTTATCAGCATGATAGCGGGATGCTTTTAGACACGATCTAAAATAAAAATAAAAGTAGTAAATATGTAAAACGAAATGCCGGTATCCATCTTTTTATCCATATTCAATAATTTTTCTTACACAATCGTCCTTAGGCCACGTCATTTAAGAAAAACATTACCGGTAACTTAATCAACGCAGATACTTATTCACCACCAACATTTTTAAACACAATTTATCTTTTATTTTTACCACAAATCATGCATCATACTCTAGCATGTACTTACCCTGCCCGGAACACGTTTGTATAATCACTCACAAGTTATTTCATACAAAAATGTCATTGTAATAGTTTCAAAAACCCTCTAAGCTGTGTACCACTAATTTCATCTATGTACTTTTTGTTTCTGAAATAGTAAAAAAGACAACCGGTAAAAAAAATAATTTCATATAATGCTTCTATTTTTTATTTTTTTTTTACTTGGTTGGGCTGAAGATTGAAGCTTCCTCCCTCTTAACTGCTGTGAACTTTTAAAATGTTTCAAAATTGTTTTAAAGTCAACACCGCTAACACATAAGCTGAATCTTAATTGAATAGTACCTACATTTAGTTAGTATATGAACTGCTGTATTATTTTATTTACTAAACGTAATGTCATCCATGTTTCAGAAAAATGCGTATGTGCGCGGCATATGTTTGCATAAGTGCCACCAAATGTTTATTGAATACATTATTGTCGACAATGAGTTTATTTGCCGAGTTTTAGCTCGATCGGATGTCGTAATTTCCACTTCCAAGTTTCGATTTTATTTATTCATTTATTTATTCGCACATTCAAGAATAGTTCAAATATAGGTATTTAAGGCAGAATAAAACCCGTCAACTAGAAGTCAAAATAATAATACCTCTACATTACAAACGAGCAGCACGTAATCAGGTGTGACATAAAAAATGACAAAGATGCCTACTTATAGATACATGCCTGATAATAAAGACGGTTTTAATTTATAAAAATTTAACAACAGCCTCATTACTCCTTCCTAACCCCACTACCTTCAGCCTCAAAACATACCCCAATTGGGGATGCCATAGCCTCACTGGCTCCAGATGGTTGGGAGCAGTTGGGACTCTTGTGCGGTTTCACATAAAAAAGCACCACATAGGAGGCTTTGAGGAAAATAATTTCCCTCAGAGCTTATTTCATGAGTGACGGACATATGAATCCATCCCTTCAACTGCGGTGCAAGCAAGAGTCCTGTAAGAGATGTCAAAAGGCTTCCCTTAAGCAGTCTCTCTAAATGTAGCCAACCACTGGGGTGACCTATGGCGTGGGTTTTGGTTATCCAATAAATAGTATCTCATTATCCAATATAATATATTCATAATAAATATGTTTTGAATTCTAAAAGAAAAATATTACTTTACAAATATGCAGTCAATTTTTCTAGTTATTTGCATGTTCTATCATGCATCATCCGCCGTTCGTTTTACCTCCTGAAATAAAACACTCAGGATTCAATTTGAGGAAATGCTTCTAGTGCAGGAAAATAATATCCAGTTAGTGAAATTGACTGAAGTTGAACTGCGACACACTGGCACATCGACACACCGAGATACTGACATACCGACAGAACGACACAACCAGGTTTAATGGTGGATTTGGTGTCGACAAATTCCATTCTCCGGTGCAGGGGCTTGCAAGATAAGAAATTCATTCAGGGATATTATTATACTATCGACGATCTTACAAAAAAAAAATATAGGAAGTAAAAAGAAAACATGAACGTTTTAAGAAATCCTTTTATCAAAAGGATCTCAGAACATTTTCGATCATGCGAACTTAGCCGTCCGGACAAATTGGCAATTACGAAGCACTTTATTAAAACCGGCCTATACTTTGGTTTGTACCTAAAGTGATGGGAAGACACAAAACGCATCGAGCGCTTCTAATTATGGAGGCATTTGCAATCCACAAACATAAGTAAATATTAATAGGGACGACGGGGCTAAGCTTATTAATTTTTGGTATCCGTTACAACAAAACTAAACGCAGTAAACCACATTAGAAGAATTATCGCTTAAAACATGGTATCACTTAAATACATGAATACACATCACACTAATCTACATATCTGCCCTGATGATGGACACTGCAAAACTGACCAAAACGTAGGCTAAGGAAGGAGGAAGCACGGCATAATAACCAAAAAATCATATTTAGACATCTCATTTGTTTACTTTAATAGGAACCAAAGGAAACAATAATTTTCTCTTTGCCATGTGAACCCTTCAGGCATCATCCCAGTGAAAATTGTTGTGAGAATCAGCATTCGGTATAATATTCTTTGGGGCTAAGTTTCACGATAAATGCGCCGCATCGACTGGAAACGTTATTTTACCAGTCTTACATACCACATTTACATATGTCACAAAATTTGTACCATCTTATATTATCTGTCATTATTATTTTGGTCCGGTCCACTAGCAAATAAGATATTTCATTTCGCGTTTTAAGTTCTACAATATTTACAAGTTTGTGCGTATTTATTAATTTATAACCCCTGCCGCAGTGGCAGGTCGTTATTGGATATTGGTGCGACTGTGCCAATTCCGTCAACTAAAAATACAATGAGTCATTCACCTATAACTCACCACCCGCCGCCGCTGTCGTCGAGTTCTCATTGTTAGCTATAATGAAAGCTCTGCTAATGCCAAACTTATTATCTAGAAATACAAGTGAAATTGGCAATTGGGAATTGGAAGTAAACAACACTTAACAACTTCAAATGACAGAATCTAAAAATAATGAGAAAGTTAAGATTTTGTTGATCGTATATTTTCAACTAGACTAGAGGAACAAATCCGAAGTAATGGCCGGTTTCAATTAAATTCTCGGCAGTTGCCGATTTGTCAGGTTGGCCGAGTTTACATGCTTGAAAGTATTGAAGACGACGGAGCTAAGCTCAATGATTCTTGGTATTTGATAATTGACGGAAATAAAATACGGAAAACCATTTTAAATTATACCATAATACCAAATCGCAGAAGATCTCATGACCTGGCAGCTCGGTATCGCATCTACCCAGATAAGCATACACTTTACCATAATCTTCGATTACTCATCTGCCCCGTCGATGAACATTGTAAAGCTGTCCGAAACTTTGGTTAAATAAGGACGTACCGCAACACGGCGTTAATAAATCACTATACTTCTTTTGGTCGTGAAAGTCTCAACTCGTATATTACTAATACTAACTTTGATTTTACGCAACTGTTTAAAAGCCATTTACGATACACTTGTCTATCAGTTGTGTAAAATTCAAAACACGTTTATTGGTAAATCCCTTATGAATATAGGCGTGTATAAAAACGAACTTTCTCATTGGAGTCATTACATCAATGATTGGAGTATAGTTTTTCAAAGCGTTTCAATTAAATTCTTTAAAATATTACTTGTTTATCAAAAGTTCATAACGTTTGAGCCACTTCATAAACATAATTTATTTTTGCTTTAAATATTTTAATTAACTTATTCACAAACGTATAATCGCGTTTCCAAAATCTCAAATAACATAACGTGATATTATGGTGAAATATTTAACCTTGTCACATGTTCCGAACTTGATATTCAAAGAAATTTTCAGTCATATTATTAAATGTTGTTTTATTATTCATAATTCTACATTAATTTGATCTTATTTTTCATTTATAAATTATAAATTCCCTTATTGACATCCTTGCATTTTTGCAACTCATTCTCTTCGATTTTACTAGAATTCTAATGATAGCAAAAAGTGGTCAAGCTGTGTTGCCACAAGGCGGGTTGTCTGCAGGTTCTACATTTTTTAAATTTAATAAACTTAACACATAATCATTTTGTTAGTAAATTTATTTAAATTTAATATCATCAAAATATCTATCTGTAATGCACTGATCTCTTCTTCCGATTGTAGTTGCTTCCTTTATCATGTTTCCACTATTTTTCCTCTGGATTATCATTAGGTAAATTATGTAGAAAAGTATTTCAAATTCAAATAAACTTGAACGAATCCATTTTTATGAATTTTTGAATTCTTCCTGATCAGTTTGGTAAATTTTGTACATCGAATTCATATAAAACAATTAGGCGAGTCATTGTTTAAAAATTGTCTGAGGCAATAAAATTGTATTTTTCAAATCTCTTACACAGCTAAGATAACCAATGTGCAGAAGCAGCACATTTATTTGGTTTCATTTTGCTTTTAGCAGCTTCATTGAAAATAGTATATTTACTATGCTTACAAATAACATTTTTGCCATATTTTTATTTAAAAATGATTTAATGTGTTTACTTGTTCCATACACAAACAAATAAATAACTTGTTGAAGTGTGAATTCTCTTTGCAATGAGAACTAAATTGTACAGATACATTTTTTATTGAAAAACCTATATGCGCAGAACTTTCTGTTGTGTTGGAATAACAACAACCTTCTGCAAATGCCTAATGATCATGGCTATATATTAGCAGGTTATGCAGATGATATAATTCAGAAAAAAAATATTCAAAACAAATTTATAATATATTTTAAAGATAATTTTTTTTCAAATATAATAATTTATTATTCTTAGTGCTTTGCATAAAAACCTTGTCTTGGAAACATAAGTTAAAAAAAGTATATTTTTACTTGTCACATGTGACATCTGTATAATATAGGTATACAAAAACACACGCGTATTTAAATGCAAGATTGTGTGCAATTTTTTAAGCAATCGGTGAAGAACTTTAATTTGAAGAGATTTAAAATTTTGAGCACATGAACATTAAAATTTTTATTTATACAGATTTTTAAAAGCGTTAAGGGATTAGCAGAATCCGAGTCGAAAGCTCATGATATACAGTGTAGTATGAAAAGCTTTAGAATGTTTAGATAAGCTAGAATTCGGTTGCTTTAACTACTTATTTAACTTTATGCAATAAAGTTAGCAAGCTTTGGCGACTCTGGTTGGAGTCCTATTTCACTTAGTAAATTCTCAGTACACAGAAGTGGAAATTTAGTTTGTTATATGAGGAAGAGAAAGGTTGGAAAGTACCTGGCTATTCATATTTGAGCACCAAACACGACTTAAGCCATTTCAAGCAACGTCAATTCTGAATGGTGTCTTACACCAGAGCGATACTGAGAGTATCTCCCACTCTGGAACGTGCCGCAAGTATATTATTTGTTATTTTAAATGAATAATTTGTGAAATAAAACAAATTAATCAAATCAAAATTTACACGCGCATCCCTCATTCGGATTAGCTAGTCGAGAGCTTTACCCATCGACTACGGAGGCCGTCAATGTTTACCTTTGTTTTCTCAGATCTCTTGTGCTGCTCTAAAATTGGTGTTAAAATTAGTACTATACGTAAGGAAATTTCACATTTCGTCACTTTTCAGTCATGTTATAACACCTTAACAGAGCAAAATGTCCTTTAACTTCACTAAAACAATTTATATAAAGAGTACCTACTAGGATACAATTCTATTCATCATTGCGGAACAAATTTTTCTAACATTGACCCATTTTGTGTCTTTCTTTAACCTCTCGGGCCTTTACAAAAAATATTAACAAGTCATCAAAATATTCCAATAAATTCGCTGTTTTGTACTTATATCATAATTAAATACTGTTTTTGATAGCAGATTAAAGACTATTTCAGCTTTTCTTTTTACAAAGGGACATTATGAAAATATTAAAATTGCAAACATAGCAATTTTTTTTACATCAATGCAACCATTTTAAACAAAACAAAAATTTATTTAGGCAAACGTATTATAGAGATCATTTCACCTTTTTTTCGTTTTACCTATATAAAAATTAAAATCAAATTGTAACAAAGTTTTTTACTACAATACATCTATTTTAAAATATATTTTTTGTTTGACTAAGGATTGAACCTTCCTACCCAGCAACTGTAGTCGACAACTTTACCAACCTCTCCAAATTCCGATAGGGTAGAACCTACGTTTATTTCGTATATTAAAGACTGCAATGTCAAGCGATTTCAGATATATCCGTTTATTTCCGCATGTGATTTCTACCAAACTAGTCACATAAAACGAGTTTATCTGCAGAGTTTCAACTCGATCGGTTGTCGGGAAGTGTTCATGAAGTCATTCATTCCCGAAAAAAAATGTGTAATTCAAATAGATGTACCTATTTAAAGATTTGCAAACATTGACATGGTGAATTCATTGACGGTTTCCTGTTTTATTGTTTTTTTTTTTTCTAATGGAATCCTTTTAAATGTAAGGAAAAATCTGAGCGTTCTATCTTTATAAATCTGTTGCGAAATTAAATAATATTTTATATTTATTTTTTTCGGAATAATTTTATTGAGCTAATGGGACCCTATTCCCCTCGGTCACTTTTAACTGTATCATACTTCGAATAAGAACTACTAACATTGTCTTCATTTTTTCACCGCACATTTTTATTGGCAACTATCTTTATGTATGATCGCAAGATTCAACCCGAACTAAATGCAATCCAGACAGCGTCTTTTTAGATAAATCTATCTTATTTTTTTTAACTCAGTTGGTAGACCTCTGTCCCGGTAAGACAAGGGTCCTGGGTTCGAGTCCCAGATGTGACCGTTACCTTTTCTGATTTTTCTGTTTCAGATTTTCGTTTAGAAATCACTTATATTGTCTTCAATATTTAAATATTACAATTTGAGGTTTTACTCAATGAATATATTCCGAAAAAATAAATATTCATTCTAGACTTGCAAGTCAACAGATGTCGCACATTAAAAAAATTAATAATAATAAGATGGTTTAAATAATAATAAGGTTTATCTAAAAAGACGGTGTCTGGATTGCATTTAGTTATTACTCACGAGTTAGCGCGTTTGACGATCAAGGCTATTGACGTGAAATTATAGCTTTAGAATAATTTCACGTCAATAGCCTTTACCGTCAAACGCGCTAACTCGTGAGTAATTTACGAGTAGACTTAAATTAGCAACAACTATGTCATATTTGATAAAACAACAACAAAAAATATACTCGTAAATTACTCACGAGTTAGCGCGTTTGACGGTAAAGGGTATTGACGTGAAATTATAGCTTTAGAATAATTTCACGTCAATAGCCTTTACTGTCAAACGCGCTAACTCGTGAGTAATTTACGAGTAGACTTAAATTAGCAACAACTATGTCATATTTGATAAAACAACAACAAAAAATATACTCGTAAATTACTCACGAGTTAGCGCGTTTGACGGTAAAGGGTATTGACGTGAAATTATAGCTTTAGAATACTTTCACGTCAATAGCCTTGACCGTCAAACACGCTAACTCGTGTTTGACGGTCAAGGCGAGTATATTTAATTAACTGGTTTATACGATAAAAGAATGAACAGGTATAACTTGGCTTAAATTAGCAAAAACTATGTCATATGTGATAAAACAACAACAAAAAATATCACAAAAATTATGTCATTTATCATCCTTGTTTTTCGCGAGACATTACACCCGCTTTAATTTTTATGTGTGGTGAATGTAATTTATGGAGGATTATTCCCTTTATCTGCGCAGTGGTAGTTCTGAGAAATAATTTATGCTCGGCACACTCGGGCGCAACCACTACATCTGTAAATTGGCATAAAAAGCCATTCCGTGAAGTGTTTAATATGCGAACTACATTTTATGATTAAAGTTTTAAGTGCTTTGGTGGGCTAGTAGATGCGATCTGGTATGTATGTGGAATGTACGGTCATAAAACAGACAATGTTTTCCACAGACGCAAACGTAGTAAAATATCTATTACAGGCGATTAAACATTCGTACATGCATGTACCGCGACAGACGGTTCAGAAGTTAAACCTATTTTATG
Source organism: Hesperophylax magnus (assembly GCA_026573805.1). Taxonomy (NCBI): domain Eukaryota; kingdom Metazoa; phylum Arthropoda; class Insecta; order Trichoptera; family Limnephilidae; genus Hesperophylax; species Hesperophylax magnus. Next base: position 2,907,991 of record JAIUSX010000104.1, read on the forward strand.
ATCATTTGTTTTTTTCGCTCTTAATGGATTTGTTTTAATATATTTGGAAAATGGAGAGAGTGACGATAGTCTCAGAAATAAAATAAGAATGGGTTTATTTATAACTAGCTATACCCCACCACGCGTTACTATGGCTAAGTCTGTCTCAGCAGATATAGAAACAAAAGCGTGTGTTGCATTTACGTCGTACAGATGGCGCATCATTTTATCTGTTACAGGTGACATCTGTATAGTAAAAGTATATAAAACACAGGTGCATTTCAATTCAACTTTGTGTAAAAATTTAAAAGCAATCGGTGAAGAAATTTCGGAGATTTTAACGAACATTTTTACTGTAGAACAGCAGAATTTATCAAATATTGTGCTCGTGCCTTGGACAAAAATTTATAATATAGTCCTTTCACATGAATTGTCTGAATTGTCATTATTGTATTCAAAAATTGCCAAATGGATCTAGGCAGGACAGTTTCAGAACAAACGAACCAAAATTATTGCTATTTTTTTATTTCCTCTCTTCTTGTCTTCTCTTTTTTTCTCGATAGTATATTACCCACAGACATAGGAATTAATAGACGAGAAGATAATGGCGAGGGGTATAATCAACTGTTGAAGAACGAAGGGAGTGAAGCTGACTGTGATTCGTCAATAAATCAATCTGACAGTAAATAGGCATCTCGCATTATAATATCACCATTTACTTCTTAAAAGAAAAATCTGCTTTTGAATGAATAGACATTTTTACATGGAAGCGCAAATTACTCGCCACGTTATGAACAAATTTGCGAAGTCCAAATTCGGCAAAAAAATTCGGTTCTATTTTCAGAATCGAATATTTCATTTAAGTATTTAGTTAAGACACTTTTATAAATGTTCATAATTTACTTCCCAGCAACCAACCAGCTTTGTGTTTCGCGTCCAGACGTTTCTCGCTGTGATAGTAACAACTGATTCATATTATACGATGTGAATATGCTTAAAATAAAGTAAAATTATGCTTATATATGGAATGAAATACGACAATTGGGTTTATTCTCTTTTTCACATCTATTTTTACAAGTTTTCATAGCACAAGTCAACATTCTGCCGTGTTATTTCGTAAAATGAACCGATGATGCCTCGACCATAGTTCGCACAAGAATGATGACGTCACGTTTGCAAATTTCACTTGAGGCCATACGCGAGCACAGCCGGCTCCAATGGAACCGGTATGGGGAGTGGGGAATAATACGCTTTTAATCACTTAGGGCAGGTCTACTAATATTCATATGTCTATGATATTACCTGAAGATTCTAACAACTTAGTAAAATTATAACCATGTTCTTGATTATTTATTTATAACCGGCACATCCTAGTTAGAAACTAATGTTGATTGATCCTAATGAATGTAATTTATTTATTTATTATCGCTATGTTGGGCTATAACAATAAAATTATAAATCCAAAGAAAACAGCAGTAAAACAAAAAATATTTATTTATTTATTTATTAAAACGCCATAAAATGGCTTTTACAATACAGTGATAATCGAATTACAAGCGTACAGTGGTAAACAGAATAATAATAGCAATTAATTAAAGAACAATTAATGTGTACACAAAAACACTACTGCAAGTGATGCAGTTATTAATATAGGTGCAGTAAGACAATGCATAATTCAAAAGAAATATATTCCTGTGTAACAATAGTTGAACTAATTTATACCAGGCTTGTATAAGACCTGTCATAAGTCGAAGTATATACTATAAAAATAGTCAGTAGTCAGTTTATTGTTACTCACAAACTTAATTGCACTTGGAATAGCTGAGTAGACATCGCAATTTGGCATTAACAATAAATAAACATTAGATAAATATATACATATATAAGATAGATACATATTTTTTTAAATAAAACACGAAGTAAAATTATCGCGCTAACTATATATGTATAGATTATGATAATTTGTTATTTACATTAACTTAAATGCTGTTAATTTGGGTCTAAATATGTCAAAATTTAAAACGAAAATAACTGCGACTTCTTTTATTTCCTTGTCAAGTCTATGAATTCTCTCGATGACAGAATTGAACACAATGTTATTGTTGAGAAATAAAATTATGTTCTATCTAGAATGCTTCAAAATTACATGTAATTACAACAAATACTTGCACCTCTGTTACAGCACGGAATCAAAGCACACGGTACTCATTGATACTATTATTAGTATTTGTATCCACTGTGCTCGTAGCTACAAATTGTAGTAACTTACCTAATTAAAAAGCTCTATATTATTGTACTTGGTTATGATGAACAGGTTTCAATTAGTGTTATCTTTATTTACCGTAAAACTGTTCGAAACTGCCAGTGTGACTTTTGTCGGCAAGTTTATTTGGCAACCTCCTTTAGCTTAGCGGTAAGGTCCTTGGTTGCGTATTTGAAACTGACAAGTACTAATAAACTTGATTTACTGTATATGATTTACAAACAAATAAATCAATTATATTAAAATATTTGCGGCACTTTCTGGATTAGTGGCTACTCTTTGTATCGGCCATAGTGGTGAAAGACTAGCTTTCAAAATCAGTGGCGGCGGTTGTCTTCGGGGTGTACAAGAGTGCTAATATAAAATGTAATTATTGACACACAAATGAAAGAATATCTTAGTTTTAAGCCACTTTATTACATTTATATACGTCGACCGGTTTCGGTTGAACTCAACGTATATAAATGTAATAAAGTGGCTTAAAACTAAGATATTCTTTCATTTGTGTAATAATGTCAAGCCACAAAGTGTTTGCTTCCTTCGATAATGTAATTATTGACGTTCTTGGAACCAAAAACGTCTTCTTTTTTTCTAAATTTCAGTCTTTCGTATGAAGATTTTCAGAAAATCCATGCGGCGTACGGCCAGACTGAAATTGCCTGGATGTCGTGGTAAAAAAAAATCTGATTTTCGAAAAAAAAAATTGGACTAAACTACATCATAATGTCGAATTTTTCAAGTTTTGCAATTTATCACACTTAAAAGTCATAAGCCGCCCCTGTTCAAAATCATAACGTCATGCTTATGGTATTGCTCCATTAAGTAACCAGATTTTAATAGAAAGATTCCTCTAAAATTTCCCATTTCCCTCCCCACTTCCTTCAACCTTACTAAGCTTGAAAATTAGGTATGCCATAGTCCCACTGGCTCCGGACAGCTGGGAGTACCTACTAAAAATTCTCGTGACGTGTTCACATTCTAAAAAAACAGTGTATTCCTGAGAAAGACCTCCATTCAGGAAGAATTAAAATGGCACTAACCGAGCTTAGTGAAATAAATGAATAATTGATTAACAAGGAAGATACTTCAAAACCTTCATAATCAAAACATATCCTAATTGGGGATGCCATAGTCTCACAGGTTAAAGGGCAGTTAGGACCTACATGTTGTAGTCACATACTATCCCACACTCGTTAAATTATCACACCACCATTTTCCGAAGTCCATTAATCGACTCTTCATTTTGTCACTTCTCTAAGTACGTAGCACCTTCGATCGATCGCCGGAAATAAATTGCGGCCATGTTCCATAGAGCCTTCTCACCCCGTCTGAGTTAAGGAGTGCTGACGAACAGCCAGTGAATACAAATCAGGCTGTATCCGGAGGTGGTATGGCGGCAACTTTACACCACCACAACTTCCCGTTGAAGACACCCGAAAGACAGGAAAATCATGTTTATGTGAATATTATTATGATTGTGTTAGCCTCGGATTTGAGAGTAATAAAACACACAATAATCTATGTACTTGTATTTTTTATCGACTGTCTTCACAATAGATCGGGAGAATTATAACAGCGAAGGAAATAATTGCCGGTCTATAAACCGTATTAATCTTGAAGTGACATCTATTGGAACTAACTAAAACTACTATTAAAGCTACTAATTTTAATGCCATCTGCCCTTCGTGGCTGGAACCCCCACAAATAAGCTTGACACACACAATAGATATAAACTCATAATATATGCGGATTGTATGTTTTGAAATTCGGGGGTAAAGTGTACAATCAACTTCGGGATTCTACACGATAATACAAGTAAAAAAGATAAATTGTTCTTTTCGAAATTCGGTCGTTTCTTTTTCCCGTACATAATAATTTTTCGATGGAAAAATATTATTTTTCCAGGTTCAAGGTTTTTTTTTACTTGAAAACTACCCTTAAACATTGGAATTTAGAAAAAAAGTTATTAATATTTTTTACTAGTAATATCATGTAGAATTACCTCCTGAAGTTTTCTTGAATATAAAAGGGTAATTGGTTGGCGAAATTGAAATAGTTTGATCATACTGACACAATAAAGCTAGTTACAGACAAGCGATATAACCTCATAATATAATAAAATGCAGGATATATATTTTGATGTTTATAATGTCAGCATGACCGAACTATTCCAATATCGCCAACCATTTACACTTTCGTGTTGGTTTTGTCCGTGCAATAGTTTGTCTTTGCATGAAAGCATGCTCTTTGCTAAATTTTCATGATGTTTTTCATTGAATAAAATAACTTTACATTAATTCGTTTTATATGTGCCTATACTAGTACCAGCGAGAAATCTTATGTGATGTCATCGTTTTTGAATCTTCTGTCTTTTTCGTTTTTGAACAAGAAGCATGAGCACGATGATGACGAACATCGATGTCGTCCGTACAACTTCTTGCTGGGACTGGTTTTCTTGCTCTCTATTTTGTCTTTCCTGGATTTTCTCTATCCTTTTGTTTGTGTATTGTTGACCCTGCCATTTATTTTTACTGTTTTAATGTGTATACTAATAGATCTTGGAGTTTACTATGATCGATCTTTTCGTGTAACAGGCCTGCTCATTTGGAATAAATCTCCCTCAGCTCTTACTAATCTCCAGAATTTGTCTGAATTTAAACCGGCTTTAAAAACAAAATTATTTAAAAAATTCTACCATTCAAAAATCTCAACATCTACTTAATAATTTATGGAAAGCCATATTCTCAAACTTCCGGCAGTTGTTTAGTTTCGGTTGCCTCCTTATTGAAACTTTTTAAATGTCTGCTCAGAAGATTCTCATTTGTGATTCTCCAAATTGCCTCCTGTTTTATATTATGTTTTAGTTTTAATGTTCTTGTTTTGTCCTGTCCTGCTGTTATTGTTATTTATGATTTTATCATCACTTTGTATAAAATGTACATATAGTGTAATATTATTAGATTTTTATTAGGTAAGGCGCACTCTAGGAATAATTTTAAGAACATGACCACTAATACTAAATTACCATTTTAAGTTTGTTATAGTAAAGCGCACTTGAAATGAAATGACACTAAACTGAGTTATATAAATGCTATGTTATTTTTATTTGTTTTTGTGTTTTTAAGCCGACACAATATAATTATTTAGGTACTTAGATAATTGACGGATACTAACAAATGGCAATTGGCTTTAACAGTGTCCACATCATTATAAAACATTAAGTAAGGGTTGTTTCAGAGAATTTGAACAATTCAATAAATTTCACAGTTTCACGGACTGTGAAAGTTATATAATTATTTATGTTTTGTGAAGCAACTGGCCCATATAGAAATAATAACAGAACTTCAAACTGTCTTTTACAGACCTTGGAAATTAACTTTGAAATTTGATGAATTGTTCAAATTCTCTGAAACAACTCGTTCTAAGACAAACTTTCCTTCATTAAAAGGGGAAAACAAAATAGTTATTACAGACCATTGCTATATCAATACAGCGATAAAAAGTGCCCAGGAAGAAGTATAAAAGATATCGAAAGTTGCACAATGGATTTTGAATGTTGTATATAATTTTATCCCTTCAGTACTTTTATCAGATTTGAGACTATTTCAAATGCGCCATATACATATTATTTTTATTTTTCCGTAAAATCTAATTCTGTTTTAGAAACTAGATACAAAAATCTTTTTGATATATCAATTTAAAATATACACATTCTTTTTCACTTTTTTCTAAATAACAAAATTTTAATATCAAACATATTGTCAAAAACGATAACCACACTTTAACTTATTTTTTTACTCCAATCGTAAAAAAATTGAGAGAACTCGATATTTCGTTTTGTTTGGCGAATTTTTTAGAAAACTGTAATTCTCTTTTACCCCGTTCATACAATAAGAAATAAGAAATATTTTTTAAAGCTAAACAGATTGTTAACTTTAAAAATTGATTATAAAATCAAACGACACGAAATATGAATGATTCATTTTTGCTATTTTTATGATTTTATTAATGGCATCTAGCATAAATATTTGAGGCAAGCTGGATATAATGATTAATTATCTTTCTTACGTCAAAAAAATTATGTATTTTGGTATGATAGAAAAAAAGATAAAAACAATTTTTTGAAATATGAGCGCCCGGTCATATAAACCCTAAAACACTGAAGGGTACTGAATATTGGGCAAGTAATAACTGAAGTAAATTACCGCATTAATTGAAATATTTCTTCCGTCCAAAAATAATCCGGATAAAGCTTAAAGTAAGTTTTGCGTTGATAAAATATTTGTATTGAATGAATGGATTTTGGAATCTATTCAGAATTTTCAGAAATTTTGAATAGTTATTTGAGGATTTTAACTCAAGTGGATAAATTACATTAATTTCAATTATTTTGAAAACTGTGTACCATAAAGTTTTAAAACTATCCAAAATAGAAATGAAAGATTTAGATTTCATTGGTGATGAATTTCAAGATGAAATAAATCATTTTATTGAAAGGAGTTCTCTTTATTGTTGAGCACAATGTATGAAAAAACTTTTAAATTTATTTTCCCCATAAATGGTTATTTATTTTGTAAAATATGTATATTAGTCTCTTCAATCATAATATTTTATTTTGCATTAGTCGGAAGTACACGGAGAGTACGGCTTTTTAAAAATACTGTTAAAAATGTGACTGCATGACCATTTCCCAGTAAAATATTAGTCATTCAGAATATATCTGAACACGTGTTTTTGCAGTTTGCTTTGTCCTATTAAATATAATGGACGAGATTATATATTATAACTTTTAAGAACACGTGTTTCGACTTCCTTGTAACATATTTGTGCTTTACTGATTGTTTGTTATTAAATTTGTGAATTTATTCGTTACTGGCCTGCAGTCCCGTTTTTAACAGGAAAACGAATAATTTGACTAGATTTTTAATAAATTAACAATATTTTATATCAGTATGTTTTCTTCGGTGACCGGATAACTCATCAAAATGATAATTCATCACATCTTTAAAAAGTTATATAAAGTCATGGAAAGTGATGAAAGAAAAACTTTATTAACTTGGTTAAGTAGGTTAGGTTAAGTTAGGTTAGGTAAAGTTTAAATTATTTTTTTTCATCGTTTCTAATGACTTTATATCACTTTTTAAAAGTTTGTTGAATTGTCACTGTGTTGAGTTATAATGGAACCGTTTTCTTCGTGTACACTGGAACATGCTTTGGAAAGCATTTTGAAATCCAACGTTTTAATGTAGTTTTTATAACATACAGCGCTAGTGCAAACGCTTAAATACAAAACTAATTCATCGTCTGATGCACAAATTAATACTGCTTCATAAATTCGATTACATTTGTTAAAACTCTAATTGCCCACATTTAGAAGTGACATTGTATCAATGATATTATATACTGTTCAATGCGTATACTTATACACACACACCTATACACAACACACATCATCTGGTAATAACTGAATAAACATACCACTTAAGAGACAGTATAAGGAAACAAATTATGGGTAAATATATCACTGTAACCATTATACTATTTGTTTCTATACTAAAAAATAAATACAAATGTTAGTTGTCTTATCAAATTAATATGCAAACTTAAGCTATTGGTTAGAATAGTTTTAAAATGGGCGGCCTTGAAGACAAAAAAAATTGTTACTTGGCAGGGTCAGAAAAATTACTACCCGATAAACAAATTTTCCATTTGGCCCAACCGTCCAGTTTTTTTTTAGCCCAATCTCCATCGTATTTGAATTTTGGTAACACAGTTTTGTATGGAAACATAGGCACAAATTGGGCGAATGTTTGGATCATGAAATACGCCCACTAGGCACTTCTTATATTATCCTTTATTTGGATGTGTTTATACTATGTAAAAAAAAAAAAACTTCAATAATTAGGATCTTACTAATAGTAATACTTACTAAAGAACGATTTACTGTCAGATACAAACAATAAGGCGATTGAAAAAGGTTCAAAGTGATGATAGAACAGATGAAATAAAAGGAAACTTTGAAAACTTGATATTAGAACTTTGTCAAACAAGTTTCTACGAAAATACAACTCAGATACAAAGTTTTGCAAGGGTAATTTTTTTTTAAATGTCAGTTAGAACCTAATCCAATCAAGGTAACAAAATGTGAACTGTTTTAATTTTTTTGGCGTATTCCTCGGAGATTCTTCCATCGAAATACCAGTCCTGATTAAATGATTATTTTTTTATGGTAGCTACTCGTCACTTATGAATACTGAACAAATGTCCCAACTGCCTGGAGCCAATAGGACTTTGGCACCCCCAATCGTGGTAGGTATATCGTGGATAAGAATAGGGAAGAAAGTAAATGGAAGCACCCGGCGTACTGTACAGAACCCACATATACTAATAGTACACAACTGCTGACTCTGAAAAATTTGCAAGCGAATCCCACTGTTGAATTTGGCAACCATCTCTGGTCTGGAGCCCCAAAATACCTGAAATAACTCTGTGCAGAAACGGGCGGTTCGTTTGATAAATTCCCCTTTCTTACCAACTGTATTGCAATCTTAAAACGCAGGAGTCAGGTAGGAACGTAGTCCTTGTTGTAACGATATAACAATGGAAGATGCTATGAGGAACTAGGGTCATTGATTCCTTCGGCACCGGTGCATACTCAGGAAACACGCCAAACGTGCACTTATTAGTTGGCCTCTATTATTTGAATACTTTTATAAACATTTAGCGTTTACGCACGGTGAAAGGTCATAGGATATTATAATTCCAATAAAAAAGACTAATAAAAATGTTATGTAATGGGTAGGTTCCTCCTTTATCGCCTGTCTGAATTATTCTTCGGAAAAGCACTTCTAATTTAGAAAAAGACACTTAATTTTTAGAAATCGTTATATATCAATTATTTCAAGCATTGATACTGCACATCATTGACAGTATGTGTGACGATGAAACTAACTTTAATTACTGTTATGTGGTGACCATCATTCAGATATTATGTTACATTGCTTGAAATGGTTTAAGCAATGTACCTATAAGTGACCAGATCGGAACAAATATACTTTGGTTTGTCATAATCCCACAGTTGAAACCAACTAACCAACTCGGCCATGGAATGACTTGCCAGCCTCGGTGTATCCTCCCTCATAAAAAAATAGTCTCTTCAAGACCCATGCTCACTCTTTCCTATCCTCAAAAAGACCTTTCACACAACATCCCCAGAGGTTCGCCTCTGAAGAAAATTATGTTCTCATAACCTCTTATTTAAAAGAAATATCAGACGTTCTTATAAAACACGGATATTCTACAATTGTACAGCAAAGTTTCGAATCTGGATTGTAGTCTTTCATACTGAAAATATGTATCTACCACATTTTCAGCGGGTTTTAATAAAAATAATAGGCCAAGGTTATGTCCAAACAAATTATATTTCATTTAAAAATCCATTATAAAGTTAATTTAATCTTTCCGTTAAAATTAATTAGGCCGAAAAATAAACATTTTATGAACCCTCCGGTTGCCTTCAAAACAAGAATAATTAATTAATATATAGATGGCTACCTAATGTTCGATAAATACAGGCAAATTTAAACATATCAAAGGTCTGGCGTTGAAGCCTAACGATCTGAAGCTAAAAGATGTTAAGAATAATATTGACGGAGCAAACTTCAAACATTTTAACGTTGGTGCTTTTTGAATTTTAGGCACCTGTTTTCAAACCGTAATATGTCGAGTAAATAAAGCATTTTGAACACTGCGAAGAACCTTTTAGCATGAATTATATTATGTTTTTCACTCTTAACGAAAGTTTTAAAATTTCGTGATTAAATTTACCTCGTTTAGAGTAGTTCGTTTTGATTTTTACTTAGAATTCTCAACACAATCAACGTAAAAGAGAAAATTTTTGTGGAGAGTCTTAATTTCTTTTAGATTTATTTACATTTTATTAATATCAATATATAATTTCTCATTTTTTTATTAATTATTCTTATTACTGTTTTATTAGCCAATTTTGAACCACAGTTTTGAAAGACATTATTATGGTTATTGTTTTTAGCCAATTGTAAACCAGAGTTTTAAAATACATTATTATCGTTATTGTTTTCTTTAGCCAATTGTAAACCACAGTTTTGAAAGACTTTGTTATTGTTGTTATTTTTTTAGCCAATTGTAAACAGTTTTGAAAGACATTATTTTTTACAACCATTTAACCCTTCAGGCCTCTGGCATATTGACCGTTAAGCTTATTAAAGATTATTTCAGAAAGTTGGAAAATTTATGCGTATTTCCGTTTCTCAGTAAAATCGAAATAAATGGATTATTTCTAAGCGTATCTGTAAACGAAAAACTGTATTTTTAGGTTATAAAATACGCTTTCAAATTTTATTACTATCCGGTATTGACCGGTTGGTGGCTGAGTTGACATCGCGTTTGGGTCCCACCCAGGCGTAGTGTGTTCGATTCCTCGGCTGGCTAAGTCCTCCATTACAACGCAAGCTTAATATAAATTTTCCGCTTACAATGTTGTTAGTAGAAGATTTTAAAATATTATCAGGTTACCTGGAAATGTTTGTCTTTCTTTTGAAAAAAAAAATTTTTTTGAAACACTATAATTTTGAAATCAAACCAAACAATTAGGTAATAAAAAATAACGTAAAAGTTTTTCATCAAAACAATGAACTGAAATAACTGACAACACAAAAAACACACATATTTTACAAAAAATTAATAAAACTAATGTTTGGAATAAAAGGAAAAAATCCAATGAATATTTGCAATGTTACTTGTGCATTTATGATGTAAAATCCAGGTTGTTTATTGGCGCCTTGTACATATTGCCTTTGAAGGTACATAAATTTTCAAATTCAAAAAAAATCTTATTTAGCAAACTATTATGACAAGGATATGACAGGGGAAGAGTTGAGAATAATTGTATTTGTACAAGAGTCGCACATGTTGGTAAATACTCTCAGCAACGCCTTGGTGAAAGTGGTGAAAGACAATCATTCGAAATTAAGGCATTGCTTGAATTGGCTTTAGCCGTATTTTGTGACCATATGTGAATAGCCAGGTACTTCTCTACCTTCATCTTACCGATTTCTTTCCACCCCCATACCGAAATGAGCCAAATTTTACCATAAATAAGAAATTGTTTCGCTTGATCACGCCGGTCTTTAAAGTCTTCCTCGGGCGTCACCGAATTTTTCTAGTGCTCACTCTCGTATACCACATTGTTATCTATGGTTAAAAATGAATTATCTGTTCTACAAACCCGTACATCATTTAAGTTAATGCGTTAAGTCTTCCTTGGGCGTTAAGACTTTTTCAACCATTCACTACTGATTATCTTATTTTTATCAATTTCAATTCGACTCATATATACAAACATAAGTATGAGTAAATCAACTTTGATTTAATGAAAAATAATTTTACATATTATACCTAATCTAGACTAAGACTACAATCTTCCGAAAATTGACTGGTCTTTCGATAAGAACAATGAAGTGATTATTAACGAAACAGAAGTGCAATGTGTCAAATCTAAGGAAATGCTTGATATGTCTTTTTTCCTAGGACTAAAACAGTTAAATAAAGTGCATAATTCTTATAACCGTATGCTTGACCTAGTATTTTCTAGTGACTTAAGGACAGTGGTTGAACAATCGGATGAATTGTTGTTACCTTTAGACCAACACCATCCGGCGTTAGATATTATTATCACAAATGAGTCTAGAAAATTGCAGAAATTAAAAACTTCATCGTACAATTTTAAAAAAGCTGACTACCCAAATATAACTGATTATCTTGACCATATAGACTGGTCATTTCTAGAAGATGAAAACAATATTGTGAATCAAGTCCAACAATTTTATTCAATCCTAAACACTTCAAAAGAACGTCATGTTCCAAAAGTTAATTTTATTGCATCCCTTTACCCTACATGGTTTTCAAAAGAATTAAAAGAATTGATTTATACTAAAAAACAAACTCACCGAATATATAAGCAATCTAGAAACGTCGATGATTATATAATGTTTACTAACATAAGAAAGCAGTGCAAAGAATTGTCTAAAAAATGTTATAATGATTATATTAGTTTAATAGAAATGGAGGTTCATGATAATGTTAAAAAATTGTGGAACTTTTCTAATGCTCAGCGTAAAAATGATTGTAGCTTACCAAATATTATGTATCTGAATAACAATTGTGCGGATAATACCGAAGGCATTGTCAATCTTTTTGCAGATTTATTCAAAAGTGTTTATGATGATAATATTACTGATAATGAAATCCCAAATGATATATCACTTGAAGAATCACTCAACCTAAACCATTGTTTTATTGAATTAAACGCTATAGAAAAGGCTATAAAAGCATTAGATACTAATAAATCCGCTGGACCGGATGGGTTCCCTCCAATATATTTAAAATCTTGTGTTCGCAGTTTGACTTATCCATTATTTTTACTATTTAATAAGTCTTTGTCGTCAGGGTGTTTTCCAAAACAGTGGAAAAAAAGCTATCTTACGCCTATTCATAAAAAAGGAGATAAAAGCGATGTATCAAACTACAGACCAATATGTATATTATCCGCTATTCCCAAACTATTTGAATCGTTAGTCCTAGATGTAATATGTAAACAAATTAATAATATTATTGTACCCAACCAGCATGGCTTTATCACAGGTAAATCCACCCTAAGTAACTTGATCATATATGAAAATTACATAACTGATTCTCTTGCCTTGAAGCATCAAGTGGATTCAATATATACTGATTTTTCCAAAGCTTTTGACAAAGTTAGGCGACATATCCTTGTACAAAAATTAAGTATGTTGGGTATCAAGGGTAATCTGTTAAGTTGGATTGATAGCTATCTTAGTAAAAGAGAGCTATGTGTCAAAATAAAATCTGTGGAATCTTACATTTTCGAAGCCACAAGTGGGGTCCGTCAGGGGTCTCACCTGGGACCAATTCTTTTTTTGATATTTATTAATGATATTGTTAGCATATTTAAAGATGTAGAAGTTCTTCTTTTCGCAGATGATTTGAAAATATATAAAACAATACGCAGTTTAGACGATTGTTATACTTTGCAACTTAATTTAAATAAACTATATCGTTGGTGCATCATCAACTCTCTGTTTCTCAATATTAAAAAATGTCAGGTCATTCGTTTTTGTAAAATACGAAATCATACAATTTATGAATATTCGCTTAACAATGTAAAATTGACAGCTGTCACTCAAATCAGGGACTTGGGTGTTATATTTGATGAACAGTTAACATTCAATCCGCATATAAATGAAATCACAAATAAAGCCCTAAAAATGCTCGGTTTTATATGTAGAAACGCATGTGACTTCAAGTCACTAGAATGTTTGAACACACTGTACACATCTTTAGTAAGAAGTCAAGTAGAGTATAATTCGCCTATTTGGTCCCCGTTTTATAAAGTACATTCCAACAATATTGAAAAGGTACAACACAAATTTTTAAGATTTATTAACATTAAACTGAATATTCCAATCCAAAATATAAATTATATCCAACTCATGCATCAACTAAATTTGATTACGCTGTCAGATAGGCGAATTATCTCCGACCTTGTTCTACTAAATAAAATTATTAATTATAGAATCGACAGCCCTGAAATTCTTGCCACAATAAAATTATATGTACCTTCCAAAAATACGAGACAAAATTCCACCTTTTTCTGTGACAATTTCAAATCTAATTATCAAGCGCACATATCGTTAAATCGAATACAAAAATTTGGTAATAAATTTGGTAATGTTGTTGATATATTTAGAGATTCTGTAGCAGTGCTTAAACGAAATCTACATAAACACTTTGCTGAAATGTATGACTTCTCCTCTCCATAGTGAAAAACCCATTTTTTAGCTTCTGTTTTTTCACTCTTTTCTTTTATGACTTTTAACTTTAATATATATGTTTTAACTTTACAAATTAATATTGTAATTTAAATAACAATTCGAATATGATTTTAAGTCCCTATAAATGCTGATTAATTTCAATCCATTTTTTTTTTTTTCTAAGCAAGTAAAAAAAAAAAAGAAAAAAAAAAAAACTGTTCTCCATAATGGTATTCTGTATCATTTGTAAAACATTTATGTACTACAGATATAATAACTATTTTATTTATATATGTACGTAAACTTTTAAATGTCACATAGTTAATGTAATAACACTAATAACAATGTATGTAAAAGCCCAATGGGCGTTTAAATAAATAAATAAATACTAATGAAAGACGAAAGAGATCGTTCCTTTCCGACTCCCAATTGGTCTTCGAATGACGTCACGAGCTTGCAAACGGCACGATGCGTTTTTTTTCGAAAAGTTCCTGTATGAGCCAACCTTGTAATACATTTTCTACGCACCTTGATTCAGAACAACTGGTCTCATAGATGTGTGCATTTGACTTATTATAAAGTTAACTTCTATATTTAAATATGTAGTTTCATGTTTTATCTTTCTAACACCGTTTAGTTTATATTTCTAACTATGACGATAAGGGAGATAAAACGATTTCTATGAAACCATTGTAAGCGTTTACGAAAATTGACTCTGTTTTTTTCCCAAAATTGAAATAAATTAGCATGTGGATAAATAAAAATACAGTGATCAGAAGAACAAAAAAAACAGAAGTTTGGGAATAGGGTTGAAATAACTTATTATTTTGTATAGTCTAAAAAATTCACTAAATTTAAGTTAATTTTGACGATGTCACCAAATATTAGTTTCCCATCACAGACATAAACTTGCCCTAACCTGAAATCTCGCTATCATTTTGATGGGCTGGAGGCAAAACACGTGATCATATTGTTGGCACCGGGAGGGTTCGAGAATGCTTTGAATAAACTATGATATGAATCGTACATTGAATTACTAGACCATGCGCATAAAAATAAAATTCACTGAAGAAAGGCAAAGGTTTGAATCGCTGTCCATTGTGGAACTTTTCTGCGCAAGATTTGAATGTTCCTTCTTAAATGAATCAATGTTAAAATTGAGTGAGGTAGGTAAATTATAACACATCTTTTGAAGGTGTCTAACTAGTAGTTCAACAAAAAATTTCATTTTGTAAATAAGTCCTAACTTTTTTTATCCGAATTGGGATTGGGAATAAGTGTTTTACGCAGCCAGCAATTTGCGCGCCAATGTAAAAAGCGCTTTTACTTCGTAAGCAGATTTTATTTTCGAGAAAAGAATAGTAATCTTACAATGCGAGTTGCCTGAATATTCATGTATTGATAAATCGTAGAGAGTGAGACGGTCACGCCGGCTCCCTCGCTCCACACTTTTTGGTTTGTTCCTTTTCCCTTATTGGCTCCTCTATTAATTTGAATGTTTATGTTTCCTGTATTTTTTTCCGCTGTATTTGAATAGTGTATTTCGTCGGGTCGTTTTTTTGGGTATGAGCTACAGAAGTTCGCAACAGTCTTTTTGGAATTTAGTATTTTAAACACAAAATTTCAATCGTTTATTTTACGTCTCTCTTTTACTATACAGGGTGTCCGGGGGTAAAGTGCAGTAACTTCGTGGGGGGATTCTACATGATCGTAGGAGTAAAAAAGATAAATAACTTTTTCCGAAATTCCAATTTTTTATTTTTCATACAAAAAGACATACCTGCTAAAAAGCCATAGTGTAGGTGCAAACTTACCCGATAAATTCGCAAGTGTGAACGTGGCAACGTTGCATATTTGTGAGTGGCGCGTATCCATGGAAACCGCATGTGAATTGTAAACAATAACAACACAGAGTTCGCCGTATGTTTTGATATTTTACCAAATTCAAAAAGAGAACTGCACTAAAATCACGTTACACTTTTTATTATAAAAAATATTAATAACTCATTGAACACTTAACTAATTTCATCGCTTTTTACTAATAGGCCACTTGCATCATATTTTTTAATTTTTTTTTCCGGTTAAGAAAAATATTCTAAGACATTCTGTATTATTATTATTTTTTTAATCGTATTTTTGAAACCCTGGGGATTTTTTGAAAATTTCAATCCGAAAAATCAGACCTTTTTTTATAAACCGGAAAGACGGGACATAATTTTATAGGTGAGAAAAAACAATGATTACATAGCCGAAAATCATTTAAAAAAAAAGAACGTTTTCCACACGAATGACACAGCAGAATAACGAGGCATACCAAAAATATTACATCTCATAAATATTTTTTTCCTTGATCCATCTTATTGATCATAAATCATTATAATGTACAACGTCTATATTAATAAATCCAATGTAATATACTTGTACTTGTAAATTATAATAATAATAAGAATATTATAAAATTTGATTTTGATAAAATCAGCACCATAACCATTATACCTTTAAAACACGTACCGACAACTAAATTGTACGGGGTTCTCTTCACATCTGTCAAAAATTCAAACCAAATGAAAAGTTCGCAGAGAACAAACAATAAATCTAGTGAACGAATTCAAAAATTCTTAGATAAATTAAATTTTCAAAGTTGTTTACTCCGCCCGTCAAATTTTGTGACACATTACATTCAAAGCACGATTTACTAATAGCGGTGGGTGTAGGAGGGGGTGCGGGGGACAGTTTACCAGCTGACCGACTGAATTCGGGTGCCGGGGGTAGCGGAGATTAGTTACCGAGGGGGCGCGGGATTCAGATTTGGCAACGACGAAAAAAATAATGCCGTCTAGGCACGTCGGAGAAATTTTTCGTTATTAGCTTAAAAGTACATCTAAAAATTGGAATTTCAGAAAAAGTTATTTATCTTTTTTACTCCTACGATCACGTAGAATCACCTCCCGAAGTTACTGCACTTTACCACCGGACACCCTGTATTATGACGTATTCATAGAGTATTTAATAAAAAGGGAGAATTCAGGTATTCTAGGGGGATTTTTGAAATTAATTATAAAAGCAGCATATTTTTGAAATTAGCTCGATGCTGTTGGTGTGTTATTTTGGAAGAGGGATAATCCATGGTCAAGGGGTAAGGCTTTCGACTAGCAAACTGGAGGTCGTGGACTTAAATCTCGGCATGTGAAAGTAATTTTTTTTTTGTGACAATTACTTATTAAGACGGTAAGGGAGATAAAACGATTTCTATGGAACCATTTATGAGCAGTTCCGAAAACTGACTCAAAATCGAACAAATTAGCCTAAGTACCGTTAGGAATAATCAGTTTGAAAATATAATATATTTGCGGCATGTTACAGAGTGTAAAATACTCTCAGTATCGCCCTATTGTGAGACCACCGTTCAGAATTGAAACGTTGCTTGAAATGGCATTGGTCATGTTTAGTGACCACATCTGAACAGCAAGGTACTTCCCACCATCCTCTTCCCCATCTCCTTCTCCTCCCCACTATATTCAGCCTCACAACATACCCCATTTGAAGATGCCATAGTCCCACTGGCTCCAGACGGTTGGGAGCAGTTAGAACTCTTGTGCATTTTAAAATTAAAAAAAAAAACTTTCTGTGGCCTTGAAATGAGAAACTAATAACCTCTCTTCAATCTATCCGAAATTGTCGCCCCCCGTTTTAAAATCTTATCTCTTTTAAGTCTGAACTCAAATCTTCGTTTAATTCTTAAATTTGCCCATTTTACTAAAATTAACACATAAATTCACTTTCCCCCTCTATACGATTTCGAGGGTATTTTTGGCAAAGATTAAGGGATGTGTATCAAATCAAAAAAGGTGGGTAAATGATACGTTACGCGAATAGAATTTCACGAGGATTAAACACAGCAATCGTCACTACTACGTATTTTATATTTACATCCGCTAATTAAACAATATAACAATGTCACAGAAATTAAAAATAACACTCAACCAAAATTATTTAATTGGCCCGAGGGAAATCATGTCGGAAAAAAATCAAGTACTTGTTCAAAATAACGTATGCACTTAGGTTTGGTTGTTTTCACCTCCGTCGTAATTGATTGCAGATCAATTTTTTTGGCACCATTTCGAATATTATAAATATTGAACCACTGATTTATGGTTACGTTCGATATTTTTTTGAATTAGCATTTTGATTAATTATAATTTGACAAAAAGCTGAAAAATCTAGAATTAACGGAAATTGTTTAAAATGGCGCGAATCGACGAGTTGTCGTAAGATTTGTCCCAATCAAATATGACGTAGCTCGATATACCCCTGCCTCAAATTGTATGTTAGTCTCTAATACAATTCTGGTAATAAGTTACATTTTCTTAAAGGAGTTACAAGGAAAATAAGAAAGTATGTGTTATTAATCCCAACTGAGCCCAACCGTTTGGAGCAAGTAAGACTAAGTCATACCCAATTGGGGTATGCTCTGATGCTAAAAATAATTGGTAGGGAAAAAGAGGGGGAAAATAAAGGTGGGGAAGTACCTTACTCTTCAGATATGGTCACCAAATAAGCCAAAAGATGTACATCTAGTATTGTTCCACAACACAAATGGTATCACAAATATTTGTTCACAACAATGTACTCGATAATGTACCATTTTTATTTGTATTTAATGCAAGATGATTGGGGCTGATAATTTATACTGTTTTCCGAGGGGGCGACAAGTGTGCAACGATATAAAACAACGACGAAAATAACAGCTGAATTAAATAAAATTTTATAAACCATAAAACTCGACAAAAAAGACATTTGCTTTTGGCCTTCTACTTTTTAGAAGGTAAGACCTTTAGAAAATGGAATAAAACCAAGAGAGAGGGCAATTTAGGTAGAAACCGTTAGGAAATGGAATAAAAGCAAGAGAGAGGGCAATTTAGGTAGAAACCGTTAGGAAATGGAATAAAAGCAAGAGAGAGGGCAATTTAGGTAGGAACCGTTAGGAAATGGAATAAAAGCAAGAGAGAGGGCAATTTAGGTAGGAACCGGATTGTTGGAATAACCATAAAAGTGTTTCAATATTAAACACGCGGTCTTGCACCAAGGCGATACTGAGAGTATCTTCCACTCTGCAATATGCCGCAAATACACTAAATATCATTTTAAGTGAGTTAATTGTGAAATAACATAAATTAATCATATCAAATTTACTTGCGCACATCCATGTGAACCCGCAACCTTTGGCTTGGTCGATAGGTAAGGCTCATAAATAAATAACATTTAAATAGTTTCAAGGACAATTCGAAAGTGCCTTCGTTTATCATTCCTTCAAGTCTGTGAGCAATATACAATTAATATTTTATTTATGTACCTACTATATACCTTTGATAGTTTATTTAGGAGCGCACATTGGTCGATTGCACTCAAATTTCCTTCGTGATCGGTTCTTATAAAGTTTATTAAACAAAATAAATCAAAATCAAAAATACAAATTCAGATAAAGTTTGTTGTCCTTCGTAATTTTTATTTTTATTTTTATTTTTTTTTATTTTTTTTTTTTTATTTTTTTTTTTTTATTTTTTTTTTTTTATTATTTTTTTTTTTACAAAATTACCGCACAAGAGTCCCAACTGCTCCCGTCTGGAGCCAGTGAGACTATGGCATCCCCAATTGGGGTATGTTGTGAGGCTGAGGGTATTTGGGAGGGGAGGGAGATGGGGAAGAGGAAGGTGGGGAAGTACCTGGCTATTCAGTTCTGGTCACCAAACACGGCTAAAGCCATTTCAAGCAACGTTTCAATTCTGAATGGTGGTCTTACACCAGGGCGATACTGAGAGTATCTTCCACTCTGGAACGTGCCGCAAATATACTAAATATTATTTTTAATTAATTAATTGTGAAATAACACAAATTAATCAAATAAAATTTATTTGCGCACGCCGGGTTCGAACCCGCGACCTTCGGATCTGTAGTCAAAAGCGTATACCACTAGACCACGCCGGCCGTCTATTAATAGTAATTATCCCAATTGAAAACATTCATTTAAACACAAATATGCCTACTACATTGATATTACGTATATTATAGTCCTCGTTAATCTAATAAAGTATTGTCAGTATTAACTAGCCAGGGGGCAGATAACCGGAATTTATCATCTCATACACTTCTGTTAACTAGCTTCACAACTATCTTAAATCAATAATGCCGACCTTCCTAACTGGAGCTCGCAGAGTAATAATTTAATGCGTGCTGAATTACTTTAAAATTTTTTTCAAATTATCTGATATTTTTTAATTATATCTTTCTCTTAATAGTTCATCTAAATGACGAAACGGATTTTGATAGAGTTTTTACATCCATTAAGAAAATCCATTTCTCCTGGAAGGTTTATATATTTAATACATGCATGTTATATTTATAGAAAGTAGAGAAAAGTCGATGTTTTGTAATCAAGACTTAAAAAATACTTTTCGTAAAAAATACACTGCCAACGATGGCTAAACCTTATGAGATAAATCAAAATAATGTACTACAGAATTGTATATCTTAAAAACGACTACAGAAAAAATAAAAGAAGTGATGGTTTATGTCTATCTCTTCTACACAGAAATCAAAAGTAGGTACATACGTACATACTTATTTTATGAAAAAAAAAATTTAAAGTAATATTTCAATGATGAGTAATTTTTAAAACTTTCTGCAGGCAGGTAAGTACCATAGTTTTGAATAAAATACGAATAAGAATGTCGAAATAAACACATTGATTTCCCGACCAATTTGCGGATTAAATTAAGTTTTTTCAGAAAAATAAAAATTCCATACGTCACAAAATATCAAAATGGTATTATTAAAAAAAATTCCCGACCTTTTCGTCGACAAATAATCCCAAAATTTTTTTTTTGCAAAATAAAATTTCCAAGATCAAAGAATTCCCAACATGAAATATTTACAAACATCGAACACCAAAATTAAAAATATAAATCTCTAACCAAACAATTATTGAAAATTTCAAATGTCAATAATAAATATTGAAAATAAAAAAATAATTATGAACCCAACTTCATGTACGACGATATTCCTGTTGCAGTTATTTTGTCCCGGTGAGTTTGCAGCCTGTTTTGTTTCTGCATAATAAACTTTTCTGCTGTAAAGCACTCAGACGCCCAAAAACAAAAATATCTCCGATTCAAGGCTTCAACGGAAAAGTATACTCCGCTGCAGACAAGGCTGAAGCCTTCGCAGATATCCTTCAAAGCCAATTCACTCTAAATACTGACCACGACGACCCTACCTTTGTTTCAAAGGTGGATTCAAAAGTAGAAACAATCTTAAATCTAGACCTTGAAGATCCTCCAATCAGGTTTGCAACTCCTAAATAAATAATTAAAAAATTAAAGAAAAAAAAAATCCGGCCCTGAAGGCATTTCAAATGTTTTTTTTTAATCTCTGTCAACCAAGGGCATCTGCGCTATGATAGCCATCTGCAACGCATCACTTCGATTACGTTGCTTTCCAAAGGATTTTAAAGAAGCTGACGTAATTTTAATTCCCAAACTAGGCAAGGATCCATTACTAACTGAGAATCATCGGCCAATTAGCTTCCTTCCGTGTCTAGGTAAAATCTTGGAAAAAATAATTCTTGCACGACTAAATTCCTTCACATTCGGGACAGTAAATTTTTGCCAGACTTCCAACATGGTTTTAGAGCAGGTCATTCCACCTCTCACCAACTCCTGCGTGTTTTGGAACACATAACGGAGGGCTTCAATACTAATAAAAAAACAGTAATTCTTTCACTCGACGTAAGCAAAGCTTTCAATAAAGTCTGGCATAACGGCCTCTTATATAAAATGAACGCTCTCGGGTATCCATTAAGACTCACGCAACTAATAGCTAGCTATCTGAGAGATAGATCTGAGAGAAGTATAAATAGATAACGTATTCTCCACAACCCGCTCCCAATCAGCTGGGGTCCCACAAGGCAGCCAACTCTCTCCATCCTTATATACCATTTACTCTAGTGACATTCCTAAATCCATTGATCATAACTTTAAAATCACTCAATTTGCGGATGACACTAACATAATGTCTAGTTCGACAGTCGAGAGCATCGCCACAAAGCGTCTTTAAAGACAAACCACTCTAAATGAAGAGTGGTGCAAAAAGTGGAGAATCTCAATAAATCCTACTAAAAGTGCCGCGACCGTTTTCTCAAAGACACGGCCAAAACGGCCCCCATTCATAAGACTGTTGGGGAACATTTTCCATGAGAAAAGTCAATTAAATACCTAGATGCAACGCTCACCTGGAAGAAAAATATAACGGAAAAAATAACAGCAGCAAATAAATGTGTAGCAGCTCTCTACCTGACGATGGGAAAAAGTCGTCTATCAACCGACAGCAAATTATTGTTATACAAAACCACCATAAGGCCAGACTTCACCTACGCTTGTCTCGTGGGGCATGCTGCTCAAAGTCACATAAAAATAATTCAAAACTTTCAAAGCAAAGCCAGTAGACTCGCGTTAAATTCGCCATAATGGAGCAGAATTTCAACTATCCATAATGAATCCAACATTCCTTTGTTAAAGGATTTCTTTGTTTCCCAAGCAACTAAATTTTATGCCGGTCTTCTCAGCCACACTAATCCTACAATCACCCTTGCAAAATAGAGCGAAAATGAAAAATTTAAATTTAAAAACCAAAGATAATCCTCCGGAAAGAATAAAACCCTGCAAAAAGCTGCAGTAAAGTTTTAGCTCTAATTCAAACCAATCTATAGTAATAAAAATATAAAAGTAAAGAATCTATAGATAATCCAACATAATTATGTTAAGGAACTCTGAAAGTAAATCAATCAAAAGTCAAAACGTCCCGGCCCCATTCGCCCAAAGCTTTGAAACCCGTCAACATCTACCGCTGCGCGCTCGTCCCAAACTTGTCTCGCCACCTGGGAACCAACTCGCTGCATTTGATTTCAACCCGGCTTCCCTCCACCTCCTCTGCTGACGTCACCCCAGAACGGAGCCTGCCTCGTTGGAGAGGCGGTCTACCGTTACCAACTAAGCCTGCCTGCCAGCCAGCCCCACAGAGCCGTTACCGACTGAGCCTGCGTATGGATTCGGTGCAAGAAGAAGTTGCACCCGCAATAAAAACCAACCGTCTTTATAAAGACGTTCTTATTTTATGGAAATCACAAATTTCGAATGAATGGTCTTTTCCAAGACGCATTTGTATATAGAAAAACATTACATGAGTCAAAATTCCCTGCATTTTCATGGTAATTTAAATTAACTCTGTAACGATACAAATTAAATATCTCAAGTGCTTTATTTGAATCATTACAAAGGACAAAGGTAAATGAGTGCCGGTACTTATATTTTACTTTTTTTTTCTTGTGCAGCCAAACACGTCCCGTACAATGATGATAGTGCGGTTCTATTTGGACGTTCGATACGAGCTAGGTACCACCATTTGCATTTTTCAATAGGTAGGTACCATCATGTGTCTTACTCAAAAGATAGATCGAAACCATTCTTGATTGTCTCTTAAGCTCTTTCAAACACGGTAAGTTATTGCAAGAAGATCGGCAAAGTCAATGCAGGAAATACGACGACTGATGGAACACTAATGCACTAGACACAAATTTCCTTTGACAGCGAGACTAGCAATATATCAACTACTTATGGCAGCAAGACACAATATGAGCAGAATTACGATGCTCCACCAGCAGAAATTATATCACGAGAGTGCAATGGAATTGCCATTAAAGACCGAAATGAGAACTGTGAAATTAGATATATGTAAGACAAATTTTACTAGAGCATTATCAATAATATTACAGATCTACATTTACTTTAAACAAGCACAGGGGATGGGCAGATAAAAAAGCGTTAGAAAAAACATGACTTCATATGCAAGTGTACATAGAAGAAAAAGTCGGTAACAACTCAAAATGCTTTTCATGAGTGAAACAATACTATTTTATAAATTGCGAAAATAATAATAAATAATTTCTTCCATCCTGCGTCATGGTTAAGTGGTTACAATGCTTGGCTAGGCATCCGAATGTCATGAGTTCAAATCAATAAAAGTGTTTTTTATTGATGATTTTGTGTTATTTAACCTTATTAATTAAAAAAAAAAATGTATAGCATGTTTGTGGCCAGTTGCAGAGTGACTAATTGAAACGTGGCTTGCAATGGCTTTAGCCACGTTTGGCGACCCAAATTTCAAAACTTACATACTAAATTCCAACCTTACTCTTTCCCATCCCCATTACATTCAACCTTACATCATATCCCATTGGTGATGCCATAGATTCACTGGGTCATGTCGGTTGGGAGCAATTGGAACTCTTGTGCGATATTCACGTAAAAAAGAGTAAAAAACTCATTTACGACCGCTCACTCGTCACTCATAGACTAAATTTTACAACATATGAGTGAAAAATAAATTTATCATTTATGTTAGAATTTAAGTACTAGTATTTCTGTAAATAGCAGAACTCGCGTAGTGTTGATTATTCCGATTTGACAGTTCGTAACGCTCACGAGGAATCTGGCAGAGCAAAAAGTTCTACCCAACACGGCTACCATCTTCACCGGATTGACCGGACATGGAAAGCACAAGAAAATTAACAGAGAGACGAAATACAAAGCGGTCGTGTTAAATACAGGATTCAGCTAAGCTAAGTCAAATGATTTTACTGTTTATCTTCGAGTGTATTTGTTAATTTCTCCTAAAATTCTGCCTAAAATCAAAACACCATCATAAAATAAACATGGATTTAACTAGACAAATTTTATTGCAATTAATTCATAACTCAGTAACTTAATCACAAATATGAAAAATTTAAGATCTCATCAGACAACGAAATCAACATAATTAACATCGTTAAATTCATTCCGTGTTCCTCTCCCCGTCAGTCATCCCTCTCTCCGCATATAATTTAAAAGCATTGGCATAGTAGGTAGGGTGGAACAAATGGGTCTACGACATTTCAGATATTGGGGAATTTGATGGAAGAAATGAATAGGAGATGTCTTGCATTAAAGAAATAAAATTGAGGGGTTGCAATATTGGTAGGATGGCAGTAAACGTGACAATAAAATTCATTTAAATTCATGAAAAATACATAAATAGATTCTAGTATCGCCATTTATAAAATTTATTCAGCATAAATTTAGGTTCCGCTAACATCAGTCAGTGGGCGACAGAAACAATTTGGGATGTGATAAATATATGACTTTCTCCAATTCTAAGCAAGAATGCTCTTAATACCGACAAATGGGGCTGGCTAGTGAAAGTTTTATTAAAAATTCCTATCAGACTTCCCGACCTACAGGGTGTTCCATAAATACGAAATTAAATGTCAGTTTCAGCATATTTAAGAACAATTTTTAATATACACGTCTTATTAATAAATTCCATAAACGATGTGAAAGAATTTATTGGAAATTTTAGAGTAAACGTTAATCATGCCTAGAAGGCTGCATCAGTTTGTGCAGTAAATATTTTTCAGAAGTGTTCGAAGAAAAACAATGTAATTATTTAAATAACCGGATAACGATAAAATTGTAAAATAACGCTAATTGGTAACAGCCGAAACCTCTCGTGTAATAATGCATTATTCATTAATAATGTAAATACGAGTACTTATCTCGATTTCGAGTTTCGGTGTCTGTCCGTAACACCGGTTTAATGAACTCTAATAATCAGATTTACCTATCTAACCTACATATTAAAATTAGAATTGTCTTTTACGAAATTGGAATTGTAAGTGATTTTTTTACATAAGCTGTGGTTTTTTTATGTAAGCTCTACACAGGAGGCCATGAGAAAATTCTGTCAGGGCAAAGGTCATCTTGAGGGATGGTGTCTGAGGGTTTATTTATGGAAAGGTAGGAAAGGCAAAGGTATGAGGGGTGGGTAAGAATCTCGGGTCCCAAAGTGACGGACGTATGAATCTATCCCTCCCACTATGGTGCAAGGCGATGGGTCGAGAGAGTCCGGCTGGAGAGATCGAAAGGTCTCAATCAGTAGGTAGGCAAACGCATCCACCGCCAAGATAAACCTCACCCTATCAACCCGGGCACCCCTGCTATGTCATCAAACGTAGCGAACCACTTGAGGTGACCTATGGCACGGGTGTTGATTATCAAATAAATACCCGCCTCCTAAATTAAAAGATATATATATATCAATATATTCCATATTCAAAACAATCGTTAACTCATGAACTTGTCGACAGGAACAAAATACAGGAGCAACAGGAATGTCATGTTGTTAAAATGTCTTAATCAAGTGTAATCAAGCGATTCGTAAAAAAATACTTACCCAAAATAATAATAATTGTCAAAACGTGATCCTGCCGACACGAACAAAATACCAGGATCACAGAAATGTGATTGGATAATATCTACATTTGATTATTATTATGAACAAATTTTTCTTAGTGACAGTTGTTTTTTAAAATCACGTAACGACGAAATCATTAATATATTTTTTTAAAATTTTGTCGTTATTTTTCACAAGTTCGGGCTGGTATAATTATAAAATTTGTAAATATAATGTTTTTTTATTGGTTGGTAGCTAGTGAAATTAATACAAATATATGATAAACAATGTCCACAAAACAGAAAGTATCTATAAACATTAGCTTAAAGTTTTTTACTAACCAGTTTGAGCCTAACCTCTTTTTAGTTGGTAGCTTATATATTTTTAACTTCATGCTAATATAATATAATTGGTGTCTTTTAAAAAATTGCCTGTCAAGGCATCGCTTTGATAAAAGAAAACAATAAATCGAATAGTTACATCAACATCACCGTTCACCGTTCTTAGTTATTTACAAATAAACGTGTAAATTATGGACAAGAACGAGGAAGGAGGGTTTATGAAAAGAAGTGAAGTTTCCGTCTTTTCTGCATATCCATGGGGGAAAATGTTGTCATGAGTCTGGGACAATTAAGTCAGATGCTTGACTCTGTCAGTGAAGAGCGAGACAGGGATATTATATTCGTATAAAAGCCCATGTATAATCTCCCTCTCATATCGCAGCTCTCAATTCGGTTATTAAAAAAACTATTTAAACCATCTCGGAGTATCATATGAAAAATCTCAGAATATTATACTCAAAGTTGTTTTTCAAGTTCTGTGAAGGTTCTATTCAAGTTCTGTTATTATATCGTTACTGGCCAATTGTTTCACAAAACTCAAATGATATAAGAACTTGAATATAACCTTCGCAGAATTTTCTTTTTAAATTTGATAAATTGTTCAAATTCTGTGAAAAAACCCGGACTTATATTGGTACAGAAGACAACCATAAATAACAATGATTTTAAAATTGTATTATGTATATAATGTCATAAAGTACTATATGCATTCAGTGCTTACACTTTCAGTAAGTTAAGATTAACATTGCAAACTGAATGAGTTTTATTAACATACTGGTATTCCGCTTTAAAAACATTTGTCAGAGATAAACGTTTTATTCAGCTTATCTATACTTAAAGTAATATGTTTTTTTTAAATCTCCAAGTCTTTATATAAAACACCATCTAGCGCATATTTGTAAGTCCAAACCAACCCTCGGTTTAACTTCCTTACACATTGTCTTTTATCACCACCCTCCAATGCGCCCGCCAACCTAATAGAAATTCCGTTGAATTTGATGGCATCTTACAAGGCAAAAACAATATGCCGTTCCCAACCAAGACTGCAGAAGCCAGAATTTCCCAAAAAAGAGATGGTGAATCGGGAACCCAAATTAATTTGAAACCGTTTTTGTTACGTGCATATTGTTTGACTTGAGAAGTAATTGTGTAGTAAAAAATAAAACATTAAAAAATGTTTCTATTTAAAAACGTGTATTTTTTTTTGATTGACTGAGGATTAAACCGTCTTCCCCGGGGACAGGCTCTTAACTGCCATGAATGTTAAAATGTATTTTAAAACTTTAAAATATTTTGTTTGATTGAGGATTGGATTTTTCTTTACCAGGACTAGAGTCAACCGCACTAAAAACTGAGCCGAATCCCGATTGAGTAGGACCGGTATTTATTTCGTATATTAACTGCTGCAATGTCATCCAATTTTAGAGAATTCGAATAGGTCCGCATTTGTAAACGTGATTGACACAAAAACTTGATAAAATGTATTGTCATTGACAACGAGCCTTCCTGCGGAGTTTCAGCTGGATGTCGGAAAGTGATTTACATTAATGCAAATACGAAAACTAAATATCAATTTAAATGGATGTATTTAAAAAGTTATCATTGTAAGAATCAGTACTTTGCCCCACCTGTTTCAAACGGTAAACAAATCTAGAGGATGTACGTTCCAGAGTTCAAGCTGCCGATGTGAGATTAAGGAAGGAGTCATAAAATGGAAACGAATGAAAACGCTCGACTATTGACGAGTAATTATGCTCAACACCAAATTATTTTGCACATTAAACAACAACAAAAAACGCTGCAGCAAACTGATCAATTTCTTGTGTTCTTTGCCCACAACTCTTCACAAATTTTTAGACAAATTTAAGAAAAATATTACTGGTTACTTATCATTGCGCACTCACAATGCTCCATTGCTATATAATTAAACCAAATAATCAAGGTCTTGACTAAAGTTCAGTCTAAGCTTTCTGGACAATGGTGAATAATATCCATAATTAGTTGAGTGATGATTGAGGAATAGCAGTTCATTATTTATGTGTCTACAGGAGGGGATATTGAAAGGGATGAGTTGTTGCAAGGAAGGTGAATCAATAATACAATATATATATATATATATATATATATATATATATATATATATATATATATATATATATATATATATATATATATATATATATATATTTTTTTTTTTCTGAATCACACTCAATCTTATTATACACTCGACACATTTGGGTCAGAGGGCTAAAATAGGCGATATTATTTTTGAAAATATTCAGGTGAAAAATGCTATGGTGTCTTAAACAATGGGAATTGGGGACATTTATTTCAATTTTGCTAAGACATAATGAGGTATCAAGATGGCCGTGGATAAATTTATGCAAATATATTAGGTCAGTCAATTGCCAATAAACCAAAAATGTCTTTGAGAATAAATTAAAGTTTTTTTAAACCCCTAAAACATTTTTGGAGGCACACAGATACCGGTTCTAAAGCAAATTTAATGTTAACCGCATTTGTTTTTCAGGCAACATATTAATTACTGCTTTCGGGAAGGCTTTGGATATTTTGTACACGGAAAATTCCTTAATTTTAAGGCCACTACTATGACGTTGGGAGAAGGCGCATTTTAGCTGATTTTCTCTCCAGCGCTAGTGCCTACAAAGTGGCAGGGAACTTATCAAATTAGACGGTGTAATTGAAATATATTCTTAGAACACTGCGGTTGTTCTTACATAATGAACGTGTGATATTTTATAAGTGAATGGCTCATGAAAGAACAGGTGAATACTTACTTCAGCCAGTAAAAACATGCTTGTGATTTAAATTAATGGGGGATTTTCCTTGCACTTTATCTCGGACAAAGTGAAGAAGTTAAGACGAATGGTTTCTAGACCTTTTTATGCGCATCTACTTGTATTTCACTTTTTGTTTTCGGGAAAGAATTAATGCAAATTTAAAAGCAGAAATTAACCCACTTCTTCGAGTTGAAACTCGGCGTATAGACTCGTTGTCAAAGACAATGCATTTTACCAACAAGTTATGACAATTATGTAGATACACGCGGACATTTTAGCATTTCTCTTAAATCCTACGGTAATCCGTTCTACCCGATCGGCATTTGGTGAGGTTGATAGAGTTGTCGACTACAGTTCCTGAGTAGGAAGGTTCAATCCTAAGTTGAAACAAAAAAAATGTTAAAAACATTTTAATGTTGTTGTATCATAGCAAAAAAAGCTTTGTATATATGAGAATACATAGAGAAACAAATAGAGGAATAAAATAGATATAGAAACGGTTTGTAGCAACTTTCTCGTCAACAAATGAAGTTTCTCCGAGAAATATCTTCATTCTGAATAATATAATTTCTCTTAATGCAGAATCATCATTAAATTAAATATTTTAATACGAAACCTAATTTGCAATAGGAAACAATCCTAACAACTACCTCACTTGTTAACATGAACTTAATACAAAAGGGCAACACATAAAGAGATCACTTTAGTTTCTCACTCCAAACCTCCTAACACTTAGTTAAACCTACCAAGGGTCCATAGGTATCACGTGCGGGATTAAGTTAACAATATTACCTGTAACGTAACCGTCAGCTTAAGCAATTAATACTATTCATGAATATTCCTGCCAGTTGGCTCAAGGTAAGCGGCCGGCAGTATCATTAAGACGCGCTGGGACCGATATATTACATATTACCTTAAAGCAGTGGTGGATCAAGCACTCGTTCGATGGTGGGAACCGAAATTTTTTACACGTACTGCACTAAAGTTTTACTACCCAGAGAATACATAAAAAATCCAAAATTTTCATGGATGAGTCGTGCACTTAATCGGATATCAAAATCTCTACAGATAAATGTTAATTTAAGGCAACAGAAGACTAATGAAGCGGGTTTGCTCTTTAATTATTTATGATGAATGCATTACAAAAATCTCAAATGTTTATAGAGGGATCCCAACGAATGAAAACTATATATTTAAGATTAAAACATACAGTACCTTAACACTAAAATATTTTATGAAAAATGTTTTGAAAATTTTATATAACGTTTTTCAACCATAAAATTAGCCGAAAGCATCACTTTTTATTTTTCTAGACAGTGAATTAGTAACTACCCGAGGAATCCGACTAGAAACATTTGAGATTTTAGTAATGCGTTCATCAGAAATAATTAATATAAATACCACAGATATATCGATTTTAAGGCCTGCTAGGGCAAAGTCGACCGTAAGTGCGTACATTACTCTGAGCAGCGCTTCGAATATTGTTTTTACACGACTCAATTATTTCGTTGAGATTTTCACTTTATTTTAGAGATAGAGACGGTTGCTTCACTTACGTTGTTAATATTCTGGATATATTTTAGGGTATTTTTTCGTCTTAAAATAAAAATAAGGCAATATCTTGCGAGATTTTCGTCGAACGCTCGCGATTTCCACCCGAAACTAAGCAACTTTCTCGAAGTAAAATAAACTGTTCGAATATATTTATCACAAGAGGATTTAATGGGATGTCCCCGAACTATACGAAATCAAAATACAAGTCTGCGCGCGCGGTGTTGCAAATTGCCTAAGGTCTAGAAAAAAATAAAGTTATACCCAAATGCTTAATGCGAAGTACTACGTACTAATGAAAAATTATGTGTTTTTGGTTTGGTTTCAATTAATTATTACCAGTAGAACACATCTTGGTTTTTGCATTAATAGGGCACTTTTTCGATAAGCCTTTTTATAAGCCCAGAAAAAAAGTATCAAGCCTTTAAAATACTGATTTAACGGTCAAAAACCCCTACTTACAAACCTATTTTACGAACATGCTTTTTGGCGATGTTTTTTTCTTGCAAAAATTGGAACAGGTGCTGAGCGGGAATTTAAACCTAAATGCCTTCTACTTAAGAAGTGTTAGCTGCCCGATTCCGAATGTTACATGACGTAGGTCATCGCCTTAAAGGAACATTTTGAAATATCCCTACGTGCGCGCTTTTGGTTTCGGTTCTGCGCTGAGAGAAATGCATCAAGGGGCTCTAATTATTATCAATTTGCGTCGATGGTCGCTAGAACGTAAGCTCCAACGTACATGGAGAAAATGGCAAATTTCTAATTTATTAAGAATCTCTTCAAATGATTGGTAATTCAAATAAAAACGGGATTGCAGACCGTTTCCGTTTAACACGTGTTCATGCACTTGCATTTTCCGTGATAATATATATTTACGAAATGTGAAAATAAGGGGATTTTTATGAATATGTGTTCCGACATTGTGATAATATATTATATATTGCACTAAAAGTTTAACAGTTAACCTTTTCATTCATTAGTTAAGGGCCTGTAATACCCGTTTTAATCGGATTACCTATAATTTTAAGATATTCAAACCATATTTATAGCATATTTCTCTTGAACGTTCCTAAAAAAATATATGTTGTTTTTGAAGATAGTATATTTACATTTGTAGAGCTGAAACGGTAATTGTATGAAATTCCCTCGAAAAAAATTATATTATTGAAAACACATTTTGTTCAACAGCATGTGTGTGTTTCTTTAAATGAAACTTTAGAATTTGTCGACAGATTTTTGCTCAATTTTAAACTAGTCGTGTTTGATTAAATTTATTCTCTTAATTATTATAAGCATACCTAGCTAACTCTGTAT
The DNA here is from genome assembly GCA_026573805.1 of Hesperophylax magnus. NCBI lineage: Eukaryota > Metazoa > Arthropoda > Insecta > Trichoptera > Limnephilidae > Hesperophylax > Hesperophylax magnus. Next base: position 2,940,434 of record JAIUSX010000104.1, read on the forward strand.
TAACATATCTAACTTTCAAGCCATCTTCTTCTTCTTTTAAAATTAAATTACAAAAATATGTGATTGATTCATTTTAAATGTGTTACTATAATTATATGTATATGTATATAAGGATTGTATTAGGACATAGATAACTATGTACCTACTTAAAATACCGCAATAAACAATTTTTAATAAATAACCAATTCTTATTTTTATCTATTCATTATAAGGCGGAGCGTTCACCTGTCGCAAATGTTAATTGGTTTAAATATTAAGGAATTCATTCATATTGGTGAATTCACGGAATCTAATATTTTTTGTAGGTTGCGGGAATATCTGGTGGGTGGGGATAGTCCCCATTGTCCTCTAGCGAAGAAACGCCACTGCCTGAAAGTTTACACGAGCAGCTAGTGTGAATTGTAAATTACTTACTCAATGTTTCGGTGGATCGAACATAACGTTATTAATGATTGAACTTCTGAATAGAACGGGTTTCTGAAGCGAGCTGATTATATGGGTATTTTCTAAGGAAAGCAATATTAGAATATGTGAGTGATATTCTTTTTGAAGATTGAGCTATCCATAAGAGTGCTTTACTTTTTAACGAGTTAGCTATCCGCAAGAGTGGTTTACTTTTTAACGAGTGTGCTATCCGCAAGAATGATTTACTTTTTATTGAGTAAAGTATCCACAAGAGTGATTTACTTTTTAACAAGTGAGCTATCCACAAGAGTGATTTACTTTTTAAGGAGTGAGCTATCCACAAGAGTGATTTACTCCGTATCGCCCTGGTGAATGATCAACATTTAGATCATAAAGTTGGTTAAAATGACTTTAGTTGTGTTTAGTTCCCGGATGGAAAAATAAGTTGATTATTTATTAAAATCCGGCTTATAACGGGATTTCAGGCAGTTTTTTATTAAACTTTCACTACACTTATAAATCGGAACACGTGTTCCTGTACATGCATTTGTCCTGATAATATATAATGACAACATGCGAAAAAATTTAAATTTTTAGACACAGCGATAACATGTGTGAAACATTCGTGTTTCACTGAAAAAAATATTTGGAAACCTATCAATTCATTCGTTAAAGACTCGCAATCCCGTTTTTAACCGGATTACGAATAATTTGAGGAGAGATTATTAATAAATTAGAACTATTTTATAGCAGAATTTTTTCTACGCTCAGATATGAACGGCAAGTTACTTCCCAAACTTTCTCTTCCTCATCTCCTTCCCTTTACAACTAACTTGGCTCAAAACATACCCTGGTTAGCAGGGAGCAGTTGGGACTCTTGTGTCAATGTATTTTCCATGCGAACAATATTACACTTTGTGATAATATTTCCACCAATGAATGAAGCCTAGCAAGTCATAAACCTTATTCAATTTGCTAACTTAACATTTTTACTTACTTAATTTGCTTTCCTTTACAAGAACCTAAACACATTTAAAACTTCACAAACTTCTCGCAATACTAGAACAAGACATGCACACCAACTACTTATACCAAAAACCAACACATTCTTTGGACAAAAACACTATAGATTCCAGGCTATAAAACTATACAATTCACTTCCAACACAATATAAAACGTCTAATCTTACAGAATACAAAAAACACATATAGAACTGGCTACAATCCTTTTAATATTTATTTTTTTATATTTCACTTTTTTTTGTTATAACTATGGAAAAATCGATTTTATATTTTAATTTTTATTGTTTCTCTGTGTAACCAACTCCACTGTATTGTTTTAGTAATATAAAACTTTACAATTGAAAAAGTCCTCCACAACACAGGTGAACTCCTAGCGTGGAGGACAATATACTATACCATTGTAATACAAATATATTAAAGAATAAATAAAAAAAATTAAAAAAAAAAACAAAACTTAACTTGTTTCGCTTTACTTAAATCACGGGATATTATAATTCCAATTTCGAAAAAGAGAATTAAATCATTTTAGTTTAAAGATTATGTTAAATGTTGGTACCTTATCGCTTTTCTGAATTGGTTCAAACAGTTTCAATTTTTAAAATGACACTCAAATTCAAAACAAAACAGTTCTAGAAATCATTGAACTGGAGTTACACACCCGCAGCGAAATTTCGTTTTAATAAGAAATGTTATTGGTACACTTTTTTTTAAATATAATTTTAATGCTAATTATTACTCATTTATTATCATAAAGAAGCAGACAAGCTGTCTTGTAACAGTTTTTCAGAACTACTTCTTTGTTGTTGTAAAATCCTATATTATCTATTTTATCTTCTTAATATTATTAAATTATATAAAAATTTAAATGACTAACAACTCTTCTTCTTATTTCATATGGTGGGGGGTCAGAAAGGAACATTTAATTTAGTGAGCCAAAGTCTATAACCTCATGCGTCGCCCTGACGACCTTATCAATCCCGCCGGGGAATGAATGCAGCGGGAATTATTTGAATAGACGTTTGTTGGTTTGCACCGCACCGCATTCACACATCGCCGTCTCTTTAAGGTCGCTTTAATAATGTGATTATTGCATCATTTACTAATTAACAGTGCGGTCAAAGCAATATTATACTTCGGAATAAATTAATTAGTGAAACCTCAAAGTGTAATTTTGACGATAATACTAACGATTCACTGAACGAAAAATATGAAATAGCAAAGACAGATTCAAAATGGGACAAAATCTTTTTCTGTATTTTCAATATCACATTTTTAGTTTAAGAGTCGGGAAATATACAACTTCAAACTAGTGCCTGGTTTATATCACTATCTGTGAAATACAAGGCAGTCGTATCGCCCATATCTTACATTCATCTTCCCTGAAGAATCCTCCCACGGCCAAAGAAATCCAATTTGGAAGTCCATTATTGCGTTTGCCTTCTGCATTTACGCTTTCCCGTTGCAACAACCTCGTTGTGCCGGTTTCAATGGAAACTCGATGTTTGATATCAATCTGCGGATGATTCAATTCTTTGTTCTTATTTTGTCTGTTTTATTGCAATCGTTTGATTTATAAACAGATAAATGTTAAAATGCGATTTTCGACTTAATAGAATTTTATTGAAACGTTTTTTTGTTGTAAAGGATATGTATAATATTAACATCAAAAATAACAGTTTTGGAACTATTCCATATCCCAAGGTTCCTTTCAATATCCCTTGTCATCTCCCTTGTTCCTTTCCTTCATTCTTACATTTTTTACATTAGCTCCAAATAGGAGGCCCTGAAGAAAATAATTCTCTTCATGGTCTGTGTTACCTTTGGGGATCTGAGTCTGTTCTACAGGCATTTTAATGGAGCCTGCTCCAAAGAGCTAGCAGCATTGATCACGTACACGAGCGGAACACTTGTTCGCAGTTGATGTTGGCTTCGAGAAAACGGGACGCTTCTTGGACTCATTTTTGTATAAGACGGCTCATATGTGGAGCGAGTTACCGGCATCTGTTTTCCTCCTTCATATAATCAGGACATCTTCACATAAATCCCTTCCTGCAGCCTCTACCTTAACCCGCCTCACAACGCTGCCCAACTTGGCAGTGACATAGCTCCTCTGCGTTTACATTGTAAAAACAGGTGCGCTTTTGTAAGGCGTCATAAATTTTTTTAAATGTAGTTTTTGGAAAATGCCGGATTAAGTATCGTAGATCGCCTTCAAAGTGTTGATATTTGCGTTCTGTCGAAAAGTGTGTGACGTCACGGTAATAACGCGGTGGTACTGCAGTACTATTCGAATTTTGAATGTACTGAATCGTGTCACACGAGTGACGTCACGAGATACCTCAATGGTAATTATTCAAAAATTATACATTTTCGCCTGACGACCTCATTCAGATAACCTCGTGATTTTTCACGGGTCTGCGCTAGTATAAAATAAAATCGTATAAGTATAAAAATATCCGAGGTACTATCTAGATTGCAAATATTTATTACTCTGGTAAGAACTTTGCAATCATTCCAAAGATGTCAGCCAATAAATTATATTGGTAATTATTTTTTCAATGAAATACGAGATCGATTAAAATGACCGAATGTAATTAGGTCTCAGTAGCTCAGTTGGTAGAGCGTTGGTACCAGTAAGGCTAGACGATCTGAATTCTTGTTCCTGTATCGACCGTTACAATTTTATTTTTCTTTTTCTTTTTAGAATTCACTTTTTTAATATTATTTTCCTTTAGTGGGCCGACATATCCTTGAAATATATTTTCCAAAAATTATTTCTGTTATATACAATTCATGATAGATTCTATACATAAAAATATTTTTCCTGTTAAGAAAGTATAATACAAAACCTTTTTTTTTTTCAAAACTTAGTATTTTTTCATGATAGATTCTATACATAAAAATACTTTTCCTGGTAAGAAAGTATAATTTACAAAACTTTTTTTTTTCAAAAATTAGTAATTTATTGCGAAAATTAAATCAAGAATAAAAAAAACTTGGAACCAAATAAAAAATTTTGAAGGGTTTTTTGGTTAAAAAAATTCTTAGGGTACACAATTTGACAAAATCTATCCACGTTTAGCTGAAGTCGAATAAAATGTGAAATTCAAAGCCTTTGTTAAAAGCTCGCTTGCTCCTATATTCGTTGAATGCTTTCTCAAACTTAGTTCATTTTCGTAACGCGTAAAGTTCATAACACGACTATTATTCCTTGTTCAAAGCCGCAGTCACAGTCAGAGGCAATTACACGAATCAACTTGTCAAATCTAATTAAGATATCTCACGTTGTCGAGTTGAGACAGTCCTGGAGGGATGTGGGTCTCGAAGTGTCTGGCAAACAGGCGCACATCATATTATTCTGGGAGGATTATCAGACGTCATATTTGGCTTAACATGTTCATATTACGTAGGTACATTTAACGTGGAGTATAACATCACAAAAAGTCGGAAACATCGTAAGAATAGGAAAGCTGTGGGGTTTGCATGCAACCTCTTTTCGATTAACATTCAGTATTAAAGACAACATTTTGTATTAAATGTGATGTTTTTGACATTTTTTAACAACATTTGTGAAGGTAAAATTGTACCTATGCCGCCTGTTGGGGTGTAAAAATAACACAAGTTCATATCTCGGTAACGAATAAAAAAACATATTTTTCTTATCTAATTTAGTATTGAAAATGTTGAGATGTCATGAAATTTCACATCACTTCGACTTCTACAAAAAATTACGACAATCCAAAATCGCAAAAGTAACAAAAGTTACGATTGTGGCCTGTACATCTTGGAAAGTGTAAATTTCCTATGTTTGGGGGATACCTATTTTGCAAGTTATTTTAAAAATATTAATGACTTTGGTGTGTTTATCCACTCGAGTGATAGCATCAACAACTGGAATATGAGTCGAGTGATTGGCATTCAAGTTGGAAATTTCTCGCCCTCATTTTATAAAAATCTTACCTCTGAATTTTCATACTGAGACGTCATATAAACCGATTATAGTGCTAAAAAGCTCATAAATTCTCCTATATTTTAGGGTTTATTTTATATTTTTAGGATTTATAAAAAAAATATATTATGCGAGAAACGAAAAAATGGCATATAATGGCGTGAGATCACTTTAGATTTTTGCAAACTAGGTATAATATGCCTACAATAACTCGAGTGGTTAAGGTTAGAGTGTTTCAAACTAGGTACATCACAATAATTATTGATATCCATTCTAGTATATACCTTCTCGACAACATCATTATTCGAAATGTAAGTAGAATAGTTGATTAAGGAATATTCTGTCAACAGTATGAATTTTTATAGGTATTTGAATGGAGTTTGTTGAAGGAGCTAGCGGCACCGGTGCATCTGCATAAAAATTACTGGCACGAGTTGAACACCTGTTCGCAGTGATTGATGTCAGCTTCGTGAGAACGGATCGCTTCTCCCGCTCATTTTCGATGCTTGACCTCTCAGGACCTCTTAGATCCGCATTATCAAATCCTTTCCATAGTCAGTTATTTATTCTATCTCACAACGATAGCAGTAGGTAGGAGGTGAAGCATTGAGCAAGCCAAATCAACACTAAACCTCATTGCACAATTATTATTGTAATTATTTATTCAAAGAATCATTAACTCTGGCTTAATTCTGATTGTGCTGGATAGAATCATTGATGAACTCTTGTAGATATTAGATCTACTATCAACTACTCTCTACCATCTGCTGAGCTCATCTCGAAATAACCACAAGGAATTAGTTTAATAAAAGCATTATATATTCTACATGTTGGATTTTCCTCGCGGTGTTAGGCAGATGAATTTACTTTGATTGATACTTGAAGTGAGATTAATTAGAATTCAATGTTGAATAAAGCTGCGTTTAGTTAAATTTTGTATGAGACAACGTTATATGCGTAATCCCAATGACTAAGACGTACTGCGCCTGTGTGTTAGATTTTAGATTTTATTTTAAAGTTCTATCACAGATGTAATATTGCTAGTATATTTGTAAAAATAAGCTAATTAAAATTTTAAAAAAAGTTTACCTTCTCCAGATGGGGGGACAAGAAAAAACATGAATATTATTTATGAAATTAACGCCCTCCGTGCTTTTACATAAAACATGTTTAAATTAATTACACGTTAATCTCTAAAAATAAAAATGTTCATGTTTGTTTGTTCAAAACCTAAGCTAGTTCAGACACGGCGGGAACCGCGTGGTTTGAGAATCGCGCGGGAACCGCGTGGGTCTTATTTACGCAGGTATTCATATAATCATTCAGACATAATCGCGCGGTTAGTCCAACCTCGCGATTACCGCAACTCAACCGCTAGAAAATAGAATCGTGCGGCGCCCACGCGGTTTTATTACTATGGAGATCTTCCTCAGCGTTCAGTAGCGTTGCGGGCACCGCGCGATCAACACGTCACAACGAGAGCACGCCTGAGCTAGCTATGGATCGCTTCGACACAGAGTTATTTATTGATGAAGTGGAGAAAAGACCTGTAATATGGAATCTTCAGTGTGCGGATTATTCGGATAAAATTGCAAAGAACCGAGTATGGCAAGAGTTGGTGGAAATATTTGGAAATGGTGAAGACACGTTGGAAAAAAAGGCTATTTTAGGTAAGAAAAATTTATTGACATTATTATATTTTTGAATCTTGCCATGAAACACTCCCTTCGTTCACGAAGTAATGAGCGAATTTATCTCTGATATTTAAAGATGACGGTGCCCCTCTTCCTGCATGCAAGATATTGAGACTAGTCATTGGTGCAGTATATAAAGTATCTTTATATTTTATACCATCTCTACTCCTCACATAGTTGTGTAGAACGCAAGAGGCTTTTATTATGTCTTTGGCAAAGTCTATTTTCACATTTATAGGCCTATGAAAGATACGCCATTTGTTAGCCAAAATACCAAAAGTGCACTCAATGTTACGTCGGGCTCTCGATAACCTATGGTTAAAAATCCTTTTTTCATGTGATAAACATTTGCCTGCAAATGGTCGCATTAAATTTTCTGATAAACCGAAGGCTTCATCTCCAACTATGACATAAGGCAGTGGTGTTGAATCTACATTAGATATTGGTTTAGGTTGTGGTATATTTAATGATTTTTCTATCAGTCGTTTATAAAATAAAGAATTTTTGAATATTGCGGAATCACTGCTGTTGCCATAAGCCCCAATGTCAACATAAGTAAAGCAATAATTGGAATCGCAAACTGCTAAGAGCACTATAGAAAAGAAATGTTTGTAGTTATGATACAATGATCCCGAATCGACAGGCTTTATAACTCGGATATGCTTGCCGTCTATAGCACCAATGCAATTTGGAAAATTCGCATATCTCTCAAACTCTTGAGTTATTCTCTTCCAGAAATCTTCGGTTGGTTCGGCCATAACTTTACTAACCAACTTTTTCCACAACGATTTACACACTTCACGGACAATTCCTGTAATCGTAGATTTTAAGGCGATAGTTGTAGCTTAATTCTCCAAATGAACAACCCGTACCAAGATACCTAAAACAAGAAAATTAATAATGACATTATTTTCAGGTACAACACTCCAAAAAAAAATGGAAAAACATACGGGATTGTTACAATAAAGAATACAAAAAACTGAAAACAACTCCTTCCGGTTCAGGTGCTCGTAAAGGAGCCCAATATATGTATTTTTCAAGGTTTTCTTTCCTGCAGAAGAGTGTAGACAACGATGAAACTACTAATAGTATGAATGAACAGTCAAATGTAATAATAGACGAAGACAATAATGAGACACATCAATTAAACGCCAATGCAACCGAAGCCACTGAAGTAGGTCCCCCTAAATGAAAGAAAAGAAATATACCAGAAGAACGAATAAGTGATTTAATTGAAAAAAGCATTGAGTCACGACAAAGTTTTGAAAAAGGACTTCAAGAAAATAATATTTCCAGACAAGATGACGATAAACTTTTTTGTTTATCGTTATACAAAGAACTGAAAAAAGTACCAGAAAATCGACGTTTAGCGACCAAAATTGAATTGCTTCAAGTGATACAAAAAGGACAAGCTTTACCACCCTCTGTTCGCATCAGTGCTCACCAGATAATACCTAATACATCGTATTGGCAAAATCAACAGTATACAACTCCGCAAGGATATTTTACTACAAATGGATCAACTTCTGCTGTTATTCCTTCTGGGTCACCATCGCCATCATCTCAATATAGTACTGCCTCGCAGTCTTCTACAATAATAGAAAATATATATGCTGATTTTAATGAACAATAAATAAATATCTTACCTCAAAGTTACTACGAGTTTTTCTTCTGGTGACACGCTTGCCCTCATATGTGTTTCAGAGCTCAAAATATCTTCCCTGATTAGTTTAATTAGTTCATCAAAAGATTTTATTGACATTCTTAAATAGTCAAAAAATTTCCTCTCAAACATTCTTAAATTGGGATATAGCGTTACGAATTGGCCATGTGTCAGTCGATCCCTTAATATTGGATGCACCCAATACTGCCTTTTCCTTCTTTTCTTTATTTTTTTCTGGAGCAGCCACAGACACGCTAGTTCCTCTTCGACTTCCATCTTGAAACTGATCGCTAATCGCTAACTAACCGCCGATGTTTGAACAGTCAACATTTTTGCGGTTCAAACCGCACGATTTTATCAATCTGAACAGGCCCTAAGTCTCCGAATGTTCTTTACCAATTTCTTTGAAAATTTGAAAAAACGAATACGATTGTGTTTGTATATACCTTTAATACGGTGACCGGATAACTCATCGAAATGATAATTCATCACATCTTTAAAAAGTCATGGTAAGTGTTAACAAAAACTTTATTAACTGGGTTAAGTTAGGTTAGGTTAGGTTTAATTTTTTTTTTCATCGTTTCTAATGACTTTATACCACTTTTTAAAAGTTTGTTGAATTGTCACTGTGTTGAGTTACCATGGAACCTTATATTACATAGACGTGACAGTTAAAATACATGCTTTTTTGTCAACCGTGAAAAGTAGAAACAAGACAAGTATTTCATTTTCGCTCGTAGCAAATTATCAAAAAAAGTATTTTTTTAAACCCTAAACGAAAGAAAGTATCGGAAAATGACTAGATAAAAAACAATTCTAAATTCAATAAAAATATGCTTCTTCACATTTGAATCGATGAAAATATTTTATAGCAGTTTTTTAAACACCGGTAAATTGTTGATCAGGTGCGGTTATTGATGATTTTTTTCATTTTGATTCAATATGATAACATTAGTGTCATATATTGATATATTAACATTGATGATATACTATATATATTTTTTTGTAATTATTTTCTATTTTTAATAATATATGTTTACATTGTACATAATTCATTTTACATCTTGGTTCTTTTTACTACTCTTCCATTGAAAGCATTTGCTTGTGTATGGAAGGGGAGTGTACATAAATGTTGTTGTTAGTTAGTACTTTCATTGTACATAAATGTATGTTTGCTGTAGTATTTTTTTGATAGTAGTGAAGGATAATATATTAAAATAATAAATTTTAAAAAAGAAAGGAAGTTATGGAAAACTAAGGATATTTGTGAGATTAATTAAGTGACAGTAGTTTTTTTTTTCAGAATATTTTTAAAGTGTCTCTTGACAGAGAGTAGTATTCGGGTTTTATCATTAATGCTTCTGATTTTTTCTGGTAGAAGATTGAAAAAAGTTCTTCCCTGGTAAGTATAATGATGTTGTGCAAAAGACGTATTTAGTTTTGGGCATAGAAAAACATGTCTAAGTCGCGTTCTGTTTTCATTGAAAAAAATATATATATGGTATATTAACATTTATGTGATATATTAACATTTTACCGAGTGTTCTTTGGTGTTAATATAAGCGGACAATCTTTAGAATAAAAAACATCTCGACTTCAATACAAAATACAGCAGGGCGTTAAAAAAAAATCATTGACTCTTTGAGACTGGTCATCGGTGACGTCACGGGTCACGTCCTAGGAGAACCGAAAAATAAAGATTTAAACAATTATTTTAACTATTAGCACTAATTATAACAATAAAAAAGATATAGGTACTCAAGTTAAAAGGTTAATTTGATAATAAAAAAAAATCATGATAATGAACTGCAGCCTCATGGAAAAGATAAAAAGCAACATTTTTCTTTTTAGAAATGCATTGTCTTGAATTTACACATCCCTCCAAAATTTATTTTCATTCATCCTTTTCCTTCTCCATTTCAAACTGAAAACATGGTCGGTACTTTGAGTGTGCTAATGGTTTCAGGAAGTTGAGGTTTTTCTTGTGTGGTCATCACATTAAAAAAAACTTTTCTGGAATTCATAAGTCGTCGTTGAAATCCTTTTAACCCTTTGTGGTTTTCCTTTCTTTGGATTACAAAGATGTGAAAGCATTTTTGTTTAATATTCGTAACATATTCCGGGCTGGATCTATGCGGGCGCAATTGGAGCAATCCGCTCTGGTCACATACATAATTGAATTTCACTATTGTTTTCGGGGGTGAATTAATGCAAATATTGGAAGTGAAAATCAAACCACTTCCCAAAATCCGAAAGAGCTGAAATTCCATAGATAGACTCGATCGCATACACACACGTGAATATATACGCATATATCTGAAATTAATGACATTAGAACTGTTACTTTTCAATCGAAATTTGGCTCAGTTGTTAGCGCGGTCAACTCCAGTCTTTGGAGAGGATGTTTCATGCCTCAGTTAATCCATCACTTTTTTTTAGTTTAAAAAAAATATTTTAAAAGTTCATCGCAGTTAAAAGCAAGTCCCTGGGGAGGAAGAATCAATCCTCAGTCAAAAGAAAAAAAAAGGAGAAAGAAAAATAAATATATATATATATATATATATATATATATATACTTATATACAAATTTAATGCAGAACAAAATAGTAACAAGAAGGCTATAGTAACATACCTCAATAATATTAATAAATAAGATAAGCATTAGTTATACACAAATTTAATGCAATAATGTAATAATAGTAATAATATTTTACTATTACATTGAATTTGTGTATAATGCAATAATGTAATACTATTACTATTATTAAATTCAATGCAATAATGTAATCAAGAAATAAAAGTTTGCTATTAGTTATACACAAATTCAATGCAATAACGTAATATTTTACTTTTATTACATTATTGCATTGAATTTGTGTATAACTAATAGCAAACTTTTATTTCTTGATTACTGTTGCGCTACACTGGTATGTACATCAAATGTTTGTAAAAGCCCATATGGGCATAGAATATATGAATAAATAAATATATTTATTTTTCGGATTAACTTTATTGAGTAAAACCTCAAATTGTAATATTTAAATATTGAAGACAATATTAGTGATTTCTAAACGAAAATCTGAAACAGAAAAATCAGAAAAGGAAACGGTCACATCTGGGACTCGAACCCAGGACCCTTGTCTTTCCGGGACAGTGCTCTACCAACAGAGCTAATGGGACCCTATTCCCCTCGGTCACTTTTAACTGTATCATACTTCGAATAAGAACTACTAACATTGTCTTCATTTTTTCACCGCACATTTTTATTGGCAACTATCTTTATGTATGATCGCAAGATTCAACCCGAACTAAATGCAATCCAGACAGCGTCTTTTTAGATAAACCTACCTTATTTTTTTTTTTTAATGTGCGACATCTGTTGGCTTTTCTGCAAGTCTAGAATGAATATTTATTTTTCGGAATAACTTTATTGAGTAAAGGTAGTTGGTAGAGCACTGTCCCGGAAAGACAAGGGTCCTGGGTTCGAGTCCCAGATGTGACCGTTTCCTTTTCTGATTTTTCTGTTTCAGATTTTCGTTTAGATATCACTAATATTGCATTCAATATTTAAATAAATAAATATTTTTAAAAACATCTATCAATGAAAGCAGGTGTATTATAGTAAAAAAAAAATGTTTTCTGTTTAAGAATTTTGCAAGCAAAAACTTACATAGTTTTCCAAAGATATTAATTTATCTCTGTCGAGTGGATTATCGATTTATGATTTTATTTTAAATTTTGTTTCCTCGCTTTTATTGTACTTATACAACATGTATTTTTGGTTTATGCGTTTACATTAAGTGAGTTGATTAATAATAATTATAATGATAACGTATGATTATAATGTTACGTATGTTTTGCTTTGTGAATAAATGGTTATCTTAAACCAAGATAGTAATCTCATAAAATATTTACTAAGCCTGTCATAAGCGCGCTATGTTCTCGTGGCTTTGCCTATTTCAGCATATCGCTTGCCATACATTCCAATTGGTAGAGCTAAATGCTGAAATAGGCCAAGCCATGATGCGTATAGCGTAATGTGTCTCCACCGATACTGACTGAGAATATATTCAAAAACAATTAAAAGATTTGAGATAACTACTCACATTAGAGTTTTGATAAAGCTTTTAAGATTTTCTTAAGATTTCCTGCTTTCGGATTAAAGAAGGTTTCATAAACAGTAATGTAGTCATAGATATATTGATTTTGAAAATAGATACTAATATGGTAAAAAAATAAACCCGTAAAAAGTTTATTATATTTTATTAATAGATTTTTTGGGATTTACTGAGGATTGTACCTTCCTCGCCAGGGACTGAAGTCAACAGCGCTAACGATTAGGTAGTCCGACATTTAGTTCGTATATTAACTGCTGTAATGGTATCGAATTTCAGAGAAATGCTTGTGTGTCCGTATGTATATGTGTGAGTGTTACCAAAATTTATCACCATTGAGTCCATTTGCTGAGTTTTAACACGATCAAATTTCGGGAAATGGGTAAATGAAAAAAGTATTTAATTTCATAGAAAAATGGCAAAAACGTTTCCAAATGCATGGATTTCTTATTTGAATAATTGCTGAGATAAGAAAACTCTAATTGGACGGCGTCCGTAATTCAGGGCTTATGAATCCGGAAGTCACTGGTTCCAATCCCGGCTTGCGCAAGAAGGAAGATTTCTCTTAAATTAATATGTGTTAATTTAAAATATTTATTCATTCAAATAATAATATACAGCATGTTTGCGGCACGGTCCAGAGTGGTAGATACTTTCAGAATGACCCTGATGACATACTTGAAATGGCTTTAGACGTGTTTTGTGACCAAATCTGAATAGTCAGGTTCCCTACCCTCCTGTTCCCCGTCTTTTTTTTCCCTCCCCACTAACTTCAGCCTCAAAACATACTCTAATTAGGGGTGTCATAGCCTAACTGGTTCCAGACGGATGGGAGCAGTTAAGACTCTAAAACAAAATAAAGAAAACTTCGGACAAATAACAAAAACATATATTAACACCGAAAAATAGGATCCTTCCTGGAACCAGTGGAACTATGGCATCCCTAATATGCGATACTTTATGATACTAAATATTAATCTGACAATTATTTTTTTTAAATATTATAAAGTTTCAATATAGTCTTAAATATTTGTAGTAAACACATTTAATCTTCACCATAAGCATATATTCTGCGTTCTTGTAACGTTAAGAGGGTGGAACGCTGTCAGGGCCGACCGCGCGTCATATGACTCGGCGGTCACTGCGGCCGGCCTGTTTGTAGCGCCGTGCGGTGTGCGGTCACCGCGACGACGGGTTAGATAGATGGCGCTGCGGACGCCACAATGCCGTAATGCTGAATATTATATTTTATAATACGTAGACAGATCACACGCATTTCAAGATTTGAATAACGATGACTTGAATCTGAATGTGATGAACCATTGTAGTGTCAATGAATCTCCTTATTATAAATATATGATATAAAATATTAATAATAAATAAATGTTTTTTCCTTTTTTGAAACAAAGCGATATGATGACATCTTTACTAGGATTTCCCGTGTAAAGGATTTCAATTACATGTTATTTAAATTTAGTAAAATGAACAATATGAATTAATTACAAATACATTTATGATTATTATTATTTTACAAAAAATTAATTTTAAGTTAACAAATAAATTTTCTATTACCATTTGAAATGTGCCATTTTTTATTTTCCGACAAAAGACATGTTCGTTTTTGTTCAAGAATTCGGCGGTGTTGAAGTCACAATGGGCGTTTTTGGTGACAGTCGTCTTAAGCACTCCCAATTTCTACCGAGTTATAATAAGTTTCCCTTTGACTCGTATTTATAAAAGTTTTTAAGTACCAAAAAAAAATTTTGCTATGTCGAAATATTAATTATTGGAAAAGTAAGCTCCGAAATTTATTAAAAACTCGTTTTGTTCTGAAATTGAATATACAGGATTTTCCAATAAGAGGTGTTATTTTGATATTCAATCGTAAAAGATCAATGGTTTCGTTGCTTATGTGGCACGTAGCGCCGTCATGTTGAAAGTAAACGTTGTCCAAATTAATACCATCCAATTTCGGCCATAAAAAATCATTAATCATCTACCAATAGTGCAATCCATTCACCGTAACTGTTGCTCCAGCCTCATTTTCGAAAAAGTAAGGTCCAATGACTCCGCCTGACCATAAACCGCACCAAACAGTCACACGTTGAAGATAGATAAGTTTTTCAACAATAACTCTTGGGTTTTCCGAGCCCCAGATGCGACAATTTTGCTTGTTGACGAAGCCACCGAGGTGGAAATAAGCCTCATCACTAAAGATGATTTTCATTTGATTCACTCAAGTGAATTTTAATAATTTCAATGCGTTGTTGAGGCATGTATCGTTCCATTTTTATTAATAGCGTAGTTTTTACTTGTCAAATGTTAAAAAATGACAGCTTCAAAAGCAACATGTATCGAAATAGCGGGCTATTCAAAATAACACCTCTTATTAGAAAACCCTGTATTATAGGCATGAAAAAATTCACAGTGTATCTTTAAATGCAACAAATGCTTTTTTCGAGAGATTTTTCCTCTTTTTCAAACGAGTCGTGTTTCATTAAATATTTTTAACATTTTCGCTTTATTGTTATCTTTTTTAAATATTTGCGCGCTTCGTCTACCGTTCACACCTACATAATATCTCACTTTCAAACCATCTCTGAACGCTTACTACGGGGCCTTAAAAACCGTTTTCGAATGTGCGGTTTTAGATCGTTTTTAAAATCGTAAATTTATAATGAACATATTAAAATGACCAGTTTTTATTACAACGATCGGAATCAGAAAAATACATTATAAATCTTCCACATATTTTTAATGGCAATGATTAATTATTAATTATTTGAAAACAATATTATTTTTGTTGAAACCTCATATAAAAATGGTAATATTAGCACCCTCGAATGTAAATTTTGTAATAGGCAATTATCGTATTTACATATTGATGATTTCATTTGATGGGTTCCTTCGTCACTTGAAGTAAATCTCGTAAATTGTGATATGTCAACAAAATACCTTTGCGCCTAAACTAAAGCGATAACATTATTTTAAGTACCTGTAGTACTCAATTTCTTGAAATTTCTTGAATTGGAAAAAGAAAATGAACGTAATTGATAATTATCTATAATTTATTGAACAAAAAATTATTTCCTAAACAAATTAGTCAAATAAAATTTGTCATAGTAAACATTTAAAAAATATATAAAAGTTCTGTCACCCGTTTCAATACGTTTACAACTGTTCTAACCTATAAGAAGAACCCCTATAAGAAGAAAATATTTTAAGAGTGTTTTATTATAATAATATTATTTATTTCCGTTACTTTTCCGAAACGTTTATTTTAAAGCACTAATCCAATTATTTTTTCTAAAAAAAAAATAATTTTTTTACCATCTACCTTTTTACATTAGTTCCACACAGGAGGATCTCAGGAAAAAAATCACTCTGGGCCTATCTCATCATCTTTTGGGATGCAGTGTGGGTGGTCTTTTTATGGAAACGAAAGAGAAGAAGTTCTGTTAAGGAAAAATATTTGAGGGGTGGGTAGGAATATGGAGGTCAAAGTGTCTAGCAGAGACAGACGTATGAATCCATCCTTCCCACTGCTGCATAAAGCAATGGGTCGAGAAAGTCCCACTGGAGAAGTCAAAAGTCTCCCTCAACCAGTCTCTCCAGATTCGGCCCGTCTAGACAAACCTCATCCCATGAACCCGGGCATCCCTGCTAAGTCACCAGCGAACTACTTGGAGTGACCTATAGCAGGGGTGTTGGTTATCCAATAAATAATTCCCGGGGCGGTGGTACCCACACCCACCTACCAAATTGGTAAAACCTACGAAGAAAGTCAAACAAATGTAATACATAATTTCTTAACGCGATGAAGAATTCCCACCACTTAACATTTCTTTTCTTAGGTCATCTAACTAAAAGTCACATCTCGTTCGTTGATCTAAATTGATTATTTTTCCCATTTCATGAAAGAAAATAGGAAGAAAACAAAGAATATTCTAAAAGAAAAAGCAAGGTTCCTAACCGCGTTTCGAAACTAGTGAAGAAAAACTACCGCTATCTGACGAAACGAGAAATAATGCACGGACATATTTCTTCAAAACTAACTTTGTCCCAATTAGGTATTACTGGAAGAGCGGAAAGCGTCAGAAAAATAATTACTTTCTAAAAATTATGTTATACTTGCAGATAAAATTTATGAAAAATATAAGAATTTTTAAAGAAATATGATTTTACAACAACAAAAATTATGGAAAAAATTGAGCTTCCGAAGATGAAACTAGTTGTGAAATTTAATGATAGATGCTGGAATCTGTTAAATAGATTTGTTCTGTAATAATTTTTTTTTGTACTTACATATTTGATACCACACAAGAGTCGAAGCTGCCCGGAGCAAATGGATATTTATAACATTATCATTTGACGAATTCCGGAAGTCTGAATAATGTAGGAGAATGTGGTTGTCGAACGTTAGATAAGGTAAGGATAGGTAAAGTCAGAGTACGTTCAAGTGGAAGATGGGTAGTTTCACAGAATTGGAACAAATCATCACATTTCAATGTTAATTTTAAAGTTCCGTGAAAGTCCTATTCAAGTTCTGTTATTATGTATTTATGAGCCAGTTGCTTCACAGAACTGAAATAATTTATTGTACACCTAATATGCGTTTACTTAAAAAAATAATATTTAAGAAACAACGCGATTATCAAACAGGCCTAATTTTTGAAGAAAATACAGTATTAACATTTTGTGATCTTAATAAAAAAACATAAAAATAAAAGAAAAAAATATCACAGTTTTTTTAAACAGAAAGTCGTACTTATAAAAAAACATATGTTAACATTTGAACAAATCATTACATAATATATCTAGGGAAAATCTATCGAAAATATCAGAACACCTACTAAAAGCGATTAAAGAGCATTTTAAAATGATTAAATCAACTAACTATCCATCACGCCGTTTCCGCACAGGAGTAGGCAGAGAGGACGGACTGCCAAACAACTAGGTCTTGGCACACACTTCTTGCTTCATTCACATTCATACATCGTCTCATACATACTCTTCTATTATTCTTACTCTTGACATTGCCCGACTCGAGTATCTGATTCACTTGGTCGTGCCATGTCTTCCTCGGGCGTCCCCGACTTCTGCTACCATTCACATTTTCATCGTATATTCTCCTTCACTTCTTTCTTTGCTCATTCGCTCTACATGTCCAAACCATCTAAGCGTCCCTTTCTTGATCTTACTCATTACGCTTACATCATAAATTATCTTATTAATTAACACCAAATAAAAGGGGAGTTATCGCTAAAATTTCGTTCGGAGATAATCGCATTAAAAGTTTATATTAACTACATTTCGATAAATGTTCAGTGATTTTAAATGATTAAAAAACATGAGCAAACTATCTGTTAGGCGATGTATATAGTAAGAAAATTAAAAAGCTGTCCTAAGTATTCACAAACTGTATATTTTTGTTTACAAGTACTGCCCACGTCTTTTTTTCCACCCATCGATCCAATTTATGGTGTTGTGGGTAAAAACAGTGGTTAATTATCAGTAATAATATTTTTTATTGGATTGCATAAAAATAGTAGTGTACAACATACAAAAATAAACATTTACATAAAAATTAAAAAAGATTAAATTACCTATTTGGAAATTTTAAAGAAATCTTAAATATTATTGGAAAATCTCCTACTACAATCGTAAAAGGTGATAGATGGTGATTGTGCAATGATGAAATTTAGCCTGCCGAGGAATTGAACCCAATGAGTGAGATCCCGACGTATTGGTCAACTCGGCCACCAACAGGCTTAACTTTTCTCTCTCTATTATTTTTACAAAAACCAATAATGTGAATATTTCTCATGTAAAAATATATTTTTTCTATTTAATCTCTTCCCTTGGCTAGGGTGACCATAGTTCCACAAATCTGTGGTCCACCAGCATCCCAGTCCCATAACTATCAGATTTATGTTCCCAGCAACCCAATAATGTACTGCACAACAATAACAGCAGACTTTTTTTTCATTTCCCGATTTTAAATTCTGTACCACTGGCTTTAGTCGCCGTGTGCTGAATAATAATAGTTTAATAAATCTGGCAAAATTTTCAAGGTCTATTTAGTTCATTGTTATTGTTGCAGGGACGGTAATAATGGATTACGTTTTATTTTGTTGTATGTGATCACAAGATCAGAATTTTCCTATATGAAGCCTGTCGAACTATACTATCCCAAATCCGTGAATTTTATTGCGCTGAAAGAAGGAATTAATTTCAAATACGTAAACTTTTGTGTGTACCTGAAAATTGGGTCCATTTTAAAGGTGGCAATAACACTATCGTGACAATTGAAAAAAATTATTGTTAAATATTTTGTTTTACTTGATCTTGTCATTTCTACCTTGGGCGTCCTAGACTTCTTCTTTCTTTCACTTCCAGGTTATACATTCTGTTATACCCATTTTTTTCTTCATCACATACGCCACATTTTACCACACTTAAATATATTATTTATTTGATCGTGTCCTCGGGTGTCCCCGACATTGTCAACCATTCATTACTTTCTTATTAAAACTGCTTATGTTTTACGCATGTCTAGTTTATCAATACCTAATACTGTAGTTTAAACTATTTTTTGATCTGTTATTATTCTGAGATTTAGACGCTACCATTTATGTAAATTTAAAGTTCCTACGAAATTCCTTTTTTTATGTAACTATATATGGAATGCTCCATGTATATATTGATGTATATATATTTGTATAAGTGTATGCGTATGTGTAAGCATATAATATATGTACCCGCCTGAGAACAGAAATTTTCTAGTGAGGCGGGTTACTTTCATGTTTGTATTTTTGATTATGTTATTGCAATAAACGCCCGGGTTGCCGGCAATAAAAAAAAAATCACTAATGTATACCATATTATCACTAACTACAAACCTTATTTTATCTACTTTTGTTCGACTCCGTATCTCATTCCAGAGCAGAGATAATGCGCAAAGTTTTTGTGTTTGCGCAAAGTTTTCGTGTTTGCGCAAAGTTTTCGTGTTTGCGCAAAGTTTTCGTGTTTGCGCAAAGTTTTCGTGTTTGCGCAAAGTTTTCGTGCTTGCGCTAAGTTTTCGTCCTCGACTTCTTCTTCCGTTCTAACCACAATCCTGGCACTAATAAGAACAAACTCTGAAATTTTCAGCAAAAAAAGGGCACAAACAAAGAAACATTAATTTTAATTTAATTTATCTTTATTTTCATCGCTTTCTTATTTTCAGTTAAACCTATTTAACCTATACCTATTTTACAACTGAATGAATCATGTATTAAATTTATATAATTATACATAAATTTCGACTACCATAATACGGACATGTGTCTAGTGTGATAGTCGAAAAGCATGTAAAAAACCTGTATCCAAATATATTTTTTATGAATAAAGAAAATTAAAAAAAAAAAAAAAATATGTATATATATATTTGCTAGATAGATAAATAGAAGTTAAATAGTTAGATAGCTCCAGTTAATATTGAAAAGCAAGATAGAGGGTCGCAGAGGGCCTGGTAGGAGACAAATGTCTTGGCTGCGAAATATACGAGAGTAGACCGGCATTAGAAGTGTGGAGGAGCTATTCCGGGCAGCGCAAGACAAAGAGACATTTTCCAGAGTGATCGCCAACGTCGGGGGGACCTGATACGGCACATAAAGAAGAAGAAGATAGATTTAAATGTGTATTATTTTTTGTTGGTTTTGTGGAACCCAAATTTCTCAGGTTTCATCTCAGGAAGACTATTAAAACCCATGGTTTTATCATTGACAAATAGTTACATATAAAAAAAATATTTTCGTTTATAGTTCAATTATATTCTTTTCGCTGTATTGTGTAATGTGCTCCTTCGAATGATACTTAAGTCACGATTCAGAACCGACTGCATCTCCATCAACTATTTTAAAATTCGACTCAAGACCGTAATACAAAGCTGAATCAGAGCATGGAGATGGCTTGGTAGAAGGAAAAAGAGTAAGGATATTTAACATGAAAGAATCAAATGTTACGCTCAGTAACCGGAACCAAAGCCATGTTGGATCTTAGATAAAGGAAACAGGAAATCAGACACTGGTCTGAAGGCGTGAAATTGGACAGGTAAATCAGAGAATTCGGTGGAAGGACTTGCGTTAGTTGAAATACGTGTATTCGTATCGTAATGTATAGTTTATAAAATAAATCCTGGTAAAGCAGCTTCATAATTTTTTTTTCATACATGTTATTTTTCCTCAGCAATTTAAATAAACGGGGTCAAACAACACGCCTTGTTTCAAGTATCTCGGTAATGTAATTCTATTTTCACACTCAATAAAGATAATTTACTTTTTTTCAATATCAAAATATAACATTTTCATTAACTTCATATTGGAAGATGCTGTTAGCATTTCCCTGGTGTAAGAGTAGTCCTGGTGTAAGAGTAGCGTCCTCTGAGTATCACCCTGGTTTTAGAGTGTCGGTCTGTGAGTATCGCCGTGGTGTAAGAGTATCGCCCTGCTTGCTTTTAATGGCAAAAGCTGTGTTTAGTAACCAGATCTGAAAAGCCAAATACTTGCTCATCTTCCTTCTTCTTATCTTTCACTCTTCCTCCCAACTTCCTTCCTCCGTACAGCTGTAACCGCTGTTTAGTCACCTAACATAGCTTGTCACTTGGTTTAAGTGTCAGTTATCTAATGGATGGTTACCGGGAGGGCGGTACCTATACCTCCGCTAGTTTTAAATTAAAATAAATAAAAACAATCCAAATTTATATAAAATTGTTAAAATTTGTCTTAAACTGTTGGAGAAATTCCACATGGATTCAAATCTTTAAGAAGAATCGCTCTCTTCTAAGCGTCTTCTCTTCAGTCCCAGTTCTGACTATTACTGTAATATCTAAACACGTGTGTTTGCCAAAACAAATAAGGTTCACGTATTCGAGGGCGGAAATTACGGCAACAAAGCACAGTTTCATGAAAAGTCCCGAACATCTTCCTGGAAACCAATCTCAAAGAAAATCAACAAAATTTATGACCTGGCTTTATCGTACGAATTTAACAAGAAATGTTTCAAATCTGATTATCAGATTTATAAGTACTGCAAATTTCCCTCCATGGTGATGTTTCTCATGTAATTATTCAATCATATTTAATAGGGTGTTTTTTAAGCGGCACTCTTTTGAAATTTCAATGTTGCAGTTTTTTAATGTTTTTTTTAGATTGTCTTGGGGTTTTTTTAAAAAGTCTTTGAAAATTGGACACAATAGTTTTTTAAAGTAGGTTGATAGTACCTGACACATTATCTAATAGTTTGAAGAAAAACAGAGAATTACAATAATTTTAGTTAAGAATTATTTTCATAAAATACACTCCACATTCATAGTTTATACCAATGCGGAGTACAATAGTACGGGTAAAATTAAAATTCGGGCTACAGGGTGCTCAATTTCGTTTGATGTTTTTGGTGTCAAACCAGTCTTTAATCGCGTGATATTATAAATATCAGATTAATAATTGCATGCAAGCTAATAAGCGAATCATGGAATCTGACTTTACTTGTCAAGATCAGTCCTCAGAAATTTAAACAAAAGAAATACACATTTCAAATAATAAAATAGGGTAGGGCATGAACATGATTTCGCTAATTTGACCCCAGACTCGAAACTCTTATAGATATTTTTGTTTTTTCAATTTATTGAGATAGTTTCATTATTTGGCTTTATAATGTTATTCATGAAATGTTATAAATAATACGTTGACCTTATGTAAGATATTTTAATTTTCACGCAGAAGGAGAAATGGTTCAACTTGCCTCATAGGTGGGGCTAGTTGAACCACCCCACGGGGCTTGTCGAACAATTCAGCGTCGTATATTTATTATCATTCACACTCATGGTTCAATAAAACAAATTAAGTTATTAAACTAAATTTATTGAAATAATGAAAGAATACAGAATTAGGTAATAGAACGATTATTTTATCTAAAAAAAAACGAGTATAATTAAACAGGTAAGTTTTATTAGAATTATTTAATCGATATCGCTGTCACAATTGGCGCAGATATACATTGGAATAGTACCAAATGTGCACTTTTGGTGTGCCCACTTTAGACAGGCGTGACAACGAACCCACTCTTCTCCTGGAAAGCTCTGTGAATAAATCTTATCACAAATTAGGCAAGCATATTCTTCACAATTGTTGGATGATGTTTCTGACAATGTGAAGACTTTTTTCATAATTGCCTTCTTTTTTTCCTTATCTGTTCCTGTCTTTTGCTTCTTAGATTGCTCTTGGGCAAGAGAATCCTTTTCAGGAGTGTCTGCTAAAATAGCTGGTCTTCTTTTCTTCCTCGCTGTTTGCAGCTGTTTTCTAGGCCCTGTCTTTGGAAATGGTCTAAAGGTCTCGGGTGAAAAGTAAACCCCACTTCTAGATGTAGATGCTACAGTATTGTTGTTGATATAAGGAGAAACATTCTCTTTGTCTATTGTCGGTATACCGTGTACGCATCTAGAAAGTTTAAAATAAATCGGTATTATTGATGTGTTGACGAGAGAATTACACTTAGGAATGTGAATGGGGCAAGTTGAACCAAATGGTTCAATTAGCCCCACCTTTGTTTTATTACAAATTTTATCGGATAACTCATAAACCACTAAATGTTTTAAAAAATTTCAATTGACAAGATACATTTAAGTAAACACCAATTTCAAATTGACTTACATAAAGAATTAAAAAAAAAAAAAAAATAATGCTTCTAATTTTGGAAAAATCTTTTCTTTTAAATAACAAAAAACGCCCACTACTATTGTGCACAGGTTCTTCTGTTTTTATAATTTTGTAATTACCTATTATTACCAGCTCTGTATTGTTTTTTTTAAAGTTATGTTTATGTTATACTTATGTTATGTTTATGTTATGTGTATGGTAGGTTTATGTTTATGATATGGTGGCGCGGTCCGCACACTTCTAGCTTGCTAGAACAAGTTGGGCCACGCCAATATCTTCGGAGCCGAAAGACTTAGGATAGTCTTTCGGCTCCGAAGATATTGGCGTGGCCAAACAAGCCCCTTGGTTCAACTAGCCCTGCCCAACCTTACTATCGGGAGGTACTTTATGTCGGTTAGTTTATTTGAAATCTTGACACAGCAATTCTAATTTTTAATTTTGCATTTAATTTTCGTTGTTAAAATATTGTATTATCGGTAGGTACTTTATCGCTTGTCAGAATTTTTTAACGCAATCGGTTCCATTTTTTTTAAATAACACTTTTGAAAGAAATTCGAAGTTTTTCGAGGCAGAGTAGCAACCCAAAATTAGTATTTGATAATTTGTTGAAATCATTTAATTTAATGGTACGTCTTCTCACTTCTTTTAACCTCTTTAACTCTCAGGTATCTAGCATATTTACCGTTTTATTTCTCAAAGAAGCTGTCGAAAGTCGGATAATAAATGGAATATTACTGAACGTATTCGATAACTTAAATATGTTTTAAAATTTTATAAAATATACTTTTAAATTTTTTTATTAGAAAAAAACATGTACATACAAAATTGAACAAATGAGGTTATTAACTTCTGGAAATAAATCGTCATCAAGTTATGATATCATCCGTCTGACTTCAGAAAAAAAATCATCATCAAGTTATTACATCGTCATCAAGTTATTACATCGTCATCAAGTTATTAAATCGTCATCAAGTTATTACATCATCCGTCTGACTTCAGAAAATACATCATCATCACGTTATTACATCGTCATCAAGTTATTTCATCATCCGTCTGACTTCAGAAAATACATCGTCATCGAGTGATTACATCTACATCAAGTTATTTCATCGTCATCAAGTTATCACATCGTCATCAAGTTATTACATCTTCATCAAGTTAGTACATCGTCATCAAGTTATCACATCGTCATCAAGTTATTTCATCATCCGTCTGACTTCTGCAAATACATCGTAAACAAGTTATTACATCGTCATCAAGTTATTACATCGTCATCAAGTTATTACATCTTCATCAAGTTAGTACATCGTCATCAAGTTATCACATCATCATCAAGTTATTACGTCTTCATCAAGTTAGTACATCGTCATCAAGTTATCACATCGTCATCAAGTTATTTCCGTCTGACTTCTGCAAATACATGGTCAACAAGTTATTACATCATCCGTCTGAATTTTGGAAATACTGGTACCTTTAAATTATTGATCGGTCTTCATCTAAAATTCCTTGTTTGGAAAAGAGACCAACACCTAATTAATTTTTTAAATTGCTACTTAAAAAGCACCCTAACGCGTAATGATTTGAATTATCGGCTTTATGTTCATTTATTGAGATAGATGGTCTTTTTAGATGGGTACAAAGTAACGAAGCTGGCTCCAGGGAGGGTAGATAATTATGTGACGGATCTCTTTTAGGTCAATCTGATATACTGGATCGAGGTCAAATCAATTCGGCAGAAATGTAGCGTTACACGCTTTTACATCGAACAAGTGATTTCATTAATGTCTCCAGCTTTCCTCAAGGTTTTGATCAAAGATTTATTTAAAAGACTTATAAATACACTAACTTTACCCCACCAAGCATTACTGTGGCTCGGTCTGTCTGTGGAGATTGCGAAACAATAGCGCGTGTTTCTGTTTTGTCCAATGGATGGCGCTGTTTTTCTAATAAAGCATATTTTAACCTGTCACGGGCGACATCAATATAATAAAGGTATATAAAAATACAGGCGCATTCAAATGCAACGTTGTGTCAACATTTCAAAGCAATCTATGAAGAACTTTCGGAGATTTAAGATTAAAGAAAATAACATTTTTATTTATATAGATATAAAAAGCTTATTATAATCTCCAATTATTGTCACATTTTACACTGAACGAAACAAGTTATATCTTGGGGTTACTGCCAAAAGTAACTACATTTTTTGGTTTTTTGAGTAAGCAATGGTTATTTTTATATTGTGTATTATAATCTTAGTTTGGAATAAGTTTGGGTCCCCTCCTATGTCATTAAGTAGGTTTTTAGCTACTGCTATTTTATAAAACTTTTTTTTTTTTTTTAAATTAAGAGACAAGAAAAATATTGTAGAAGCACTTGGAATTAAATTTTGATTATTGTTAACAAACAACACTCTAATTATTTTAAAATATTTAACATTATTTCCAAAAACTCTGAATTTGTATTGAAGATCAATCTTTAAATTGAGTTTTCTCCCAAACGTATTTTTGTAAGTTACCAACTTTTGACAGTAACCTCACGTTATTATGTCTATGTTGGCACACTTCTGGCGCGCGAAAACAAGTATCCCATTCGAGAAAATTGATTTGATAAACAGCTATAACTTTGATAATTTAATTAATTTAATGAAATCTTTGGGTTATTGTACTGTATTTTGCCACCCCCTTCTTAAGTAATCTGAAACTAATGTTTCCAACATTGTTGCACTCCATCATCGGGCAAAGAAGGAGATATAATTCAACAATAACATGCATAACAATACGCCGTATTAACCGGCACTTAATTGCGTTTTGCCCATTTTAAGTGATACTAACAACAGTAGTTAACCTATAATAACCCGACGTTTCTAGCTTCCGATTGTGTTCCATGTTTTTTTTATTGGGTTGGCAGTGCCTATACTTTCTACAAACAAACGCATATTATGCGCGAACTTCATATCTGTGTTCTGTCAAAACTGTGCAAAATTATTATTTACGTAAATAATATTAAATATCAATATTTTTTAAATCATAAATGCAAAAAGTTGTTGTTTATTGTCATTAAGTTGAATAAAATGTTTGTTTTCTTTTTAAATGCGTATTAAAACGGTAGTTTGGTAGTTTGAATGGATGAAATTGTACGTATTTGTCATGGATTATTTCAAATTAAATTATTCACAATTATTTCGACAGAGGTGCACTTTTTCGGCCAATAGTCGGATTAGGAAAACTACTCCAGCTACCTTGACATTTTCAAGAAACCTTAGAATGCGTGACATTTTGCTATGGAGGATGAGCGGAATTTAAGATTTGAATTCGACCAATCAGAGGGCCGAAACCGTCCAGACGCTAGCGTAATAATATTATCAGATAATAACACCCTATAATACCCAAAAGTAAAACAGTATTTAAAAAAATATGTTTATTCAGTGCTATGTGTGTTAGGTTATAAGATGCTACAAACTTATAAACGTGATGAATTACTAAATTTATTTATGCACCATGCCCAAATGGACAATATGGACATGGCCTCCATAATCGAGGGTTAAGGCTATTCGAACTCATGTGAGCTTAGAAATTAGTGAAAATAGTTCAGTCGTGTGAATAACACACGTCAAAATTGTGCGTATAATCCACATTTCAGATTTACGAGAAACTTCCATTGGAAAATATTTTTCAACGCCCCTCAGCGACGGGCTAATATATTTTAATGTTCATATCATGTAACTTCGCGCTTCAAAAACTAAGGGCATCCACAGGGACTGTATCAAATGTTCATATTTTGTCTGGGTGAGGTTTTATCGAATTCAGATTCTAGGCTTAAAACGTTATATGGAACTAGACTTAAAGGTCGTGAAAATAAATAGCTTATACTCAAATGCAAAATGTAGGCTTTATGTTCACTGGTAGATTTAATTCCGTTTACAGAAACACAATTTCAAACACTATTTTACTATTTATTTAAAAGGAATAGAGTGAAGCCATCTTGTAAAAATCCATATTGCAAATTTAGTTTTTCTGTGCGTACTGCGAATTAAAATTTGCTTTGATTTTAGTTTAATTTAATATTCCAAATTGGAACTGATTGTGTGAAGCATTTATATAAGCGATAAAGTAGTCGCCTATCTTTAATACGATATTTTAAAAGAAAAGTTGTCTTTTTCAAAACAGATTTCTAATATTCCATGATTGATCCTGGTATTAAATACTTTTACAATATTTAAAAAAAAATGTTCATTCATGATAATTGAAACAAAAGACAAATAAAATACAGAGAATTTTTTTTTTTTATTTATTTTTTTTTTTATATTAACTCCACATAGGAGGCCCTGAAGAAAATAATTTCCCTCAGGGCCTATGTCATCTTTGGGGATGCTGTGTGGAGGGTCTTTTTGTGGAGAGGAAGGAGTGAACATGGGTCTTGAAGAGTCCCATGTTGTAGGAGGGAGGAAACACAGAGGCCGGCAGTTCGTTCCACAGCCGAGCTGTTGAACTTAAGAACGAATCGTAGAAGCGACCCGTTCTCATGTGACAAGTGTCAACTGTGTACAAATATTGGGCACGCGTTTGGCGTGTATCCCGACTACGCACCGGTGCCGAAGGGATCAATGACGCTAGTTCCTCAGAGCATCTTCCATTGTAATACCGATAGAACAAGGACAGCATACCTACCTGACGCCTGTGCTCTAAAGATTGCAGTCCGTTTGTTAAGATTGGGGAATCTATCAAACGGACCGCCCGTTTTTGCACAGAGTCTAGGGTTTTTTTCAGGTATTTAGGGGCTCCGGACCAGAGATGGCTGCCAAATTCGACAGTAGGGCGCACTTGCGATTTGTACAAGGTCAGCAGTTGTGTATTATTAAAGTATCTGCGGGCCCTGTACAGTACGCCCAGCTTCTGAGAGGCCAACTTTACTCTGGCTTCGATGGAACCCCCGTACCTGAGCTAGTCACTTATAGTTATACCAAGCATATCAATGGAAGGCCTGTTCGGAAGATTGCTTCCGTTGAAGGAGACTAGATTATCATTTGGATCCCTTTTAGACGTAATCAGACAGGATTGGGTCTTTGAAACATTAAATTCGACGAGATTATTTTTACCCCAGGAGGAAATACTCTCGAGATAACCGTCCATGCTCTGCTTCAAAGCCCTCCGAGCCGTTGGAGTTTGTGTGCCCTTTGGGGGCTTGTCAAACAAAAAGCAATCATGAACTGTACTGTCATCCGCGTAACAATGAATCGGTGCACATGTCAAAAGGTCATTGATGTGCAACAAAAACAAAGTCGGAGACAGAACCGATCCCTGTGGGACGCCAGCATTTATGGAGTGCGAGGAAGAGGTGAAACCGTCAGCAACCGCCTGAATCGACCTATCCCTCAAAAAGTCAGCAATCCACGTACACAGGGATGCGGGAAGTCCGTAAGAATGCAATTTGTTGATAAGTCCTCGGTGCCAGACCCGGTCAAAGGCCTTGGATATGTCTAGTGCGACCGTTTGGGTCTCACCGCGACGTTCCAGGCACTGCCCCCAAACATGCGTCACATACGCGAGAAGATCACCGCACGAGCGGTTCCGCCGGAATCCGTATTGACGGTCGTTGATAATTTTGTTCTTCTCGAGGTATGTGAGCAGTTTGTCGTTGATCACACGTTCCATCACTTTGGACAGAACTGATATGATCGCTATGGGGCGGTAGTTGGCCGGGTTGGAGCGGTCACCTTTCTTGGGAATAGGGTGAATGACCGCTTTTTTCCAACCAGAGGGCACAGTGCCACACTTCAGGGACATTTTGAAGAGCTTTGTCAAAACTGGAACTTTTTCCGCAGCACACCTCTTCAATACCAGGGCAGGTATTCCATCAGGTCTACTAGCTTTGTTAACATCGAGCCCCCGTATGACGTGGAGTACATCCCGATGCCGGATCCTCAGCTTTTTCATATAGAAGCCGCAGTGAGGAACCGACGGCGGAACAGCACCTCCGTCGTCGAGGGTCGAGTTTTCCGCAAAAATTTTCCCTAATAGGTTAGCCTTTTCGGTGGCGGTGTTTGCTAGTGAGCCGTCAGGTCTGGTAAGAGGTGGCAAACTGGTTGTGCAAAAATTCCGACCTATTGAGCCCGCAAGCGACCAGAATGCTCTGCTGCAATAATACTTAATAATAATACTATAGTAAGAAAATAGAATTAAGGCTTGGAATTTGATTAATTTTAGGACCCCGAGCAATTTGGGAAAAGAAAGCAATAAATACTACAGTATTAATTAAATTAACTAACTCAGGAATAGGCAAAGAGTCGGTCTTGGAACAAACTCCTTGCATTTTTTACAACTTTTCTGTTATTCCGACTCTTGACATAGCTCGACTCAAGCATATTGTTCACTTGATCGTGCCACTATACACGTATTTTCCTTTCTTCGTTCATTTGCTATACATGCTCAAACCATCTGAGCGTCCCTTTCTTAATTTTAGCCATCACGCTTACATCAGCCCTGCATTCTTTGTGAATCTCCATATTTCTCACACAATCATACATTGTTTCACCACACATATGCCTCAGGGATCTCATTTATCATTTATCACTACAGTATTCAGTCTACTTTCTTCCTTCTTCTGCCAGTTCCATGCCTATCTACCATACACTAGTGTAGGTACCAGCACTCCATTGTGGCCTGCTTGTTTTCTTTTGACATTTTTTTGCTAGCGCCAACCGCGTTCAGTCCTCCATTAACGGAGTCTCATACATTTATTTTTTTATTAATATCTGAATATGTTTTATTTAGGTGTCAATATTGATTGCTTTTTCAAGTGGGATATACAAATAAACGAAGTTTGTGCACGAATAATATCAATTGTAAGCAGATTGTGTAAACTATTTTTTTTCCAATCTGCACACTTCGAATAATTTATTTATCTCTAGCTGAATCTGTTATAAGGTATGGAATAAGATCTAGGGGATTTTCCTGTAAAACTCATATCGAACATGTTCAATTCGTGCAAAATTCGTTGGTTAAATTACTAGCTGAAAATAATTTATACAAAGAAAGGCATAATATTCCATACTTCTATCAGAGTATCAAAATTCTTTCAGTGAGAAAATTGTATTTCAGCACATAAATAACCTTTTATACCCGTATATAAACAGGCTAGAACACAATCATAATACTCGTTTTAACTTTAATGAAGTACTTATTGTACCTAAACATAAAAATAAGTATGAACAAAGAACGTTAAGCTATATGATTCCCTATTGTTTTAATATGTTATCTGCTGAAATTAAAAACTGTGCCCAAAACAAATAATTGGTAAACTTACTGAAGACTTGGCTTTCCGAAAGAATTAATTTGTATTAGCTTACAATGATATATTATTCCAAAAACTTTTAAAATTGTTATATATGTTTTCATAATTTTCTTTTGCTATATTTTTGTAAATTTTAAATTTTTTTGTTTTATTTCAATTGTTAGAATGTAACTGTAAACTCACTATAATAAGATTTATAATGTAAGGAACCCGTTAGACAAACTGCTTAAAAATAGTTAATCCTTACTTTTTTGCCTTATATTTGTAAAGTGTGTAAAAATAATTTTTTAAAAATAAATCCCTGTCAGCCTTCCCGTCTCTCGAAATTTTAATCATTTTAATTATTTATTTATTTATAATTCCACGCCCGGCTTGACTTTTACTTGCTATTTTTTTTTTTTTTAACACAGAACATCTAAATAAGCGCAAAAAAATCAAAAAACAAAATCAAAGATAAAATAGAAGACATAATAAAAAAAACAACCTCTAAAACAAAAACAAAGTAAAAAACGAAATAACATCGAAATTAGATATTCCACCATGCAAGATCGAAAAATATAACACTAGGAAAATAATAAAACTGTAATAATAGTTAGATAAACAGAGCTAAGTTATACAATTAATAATAATAATAATTACTGTGTATTACAATATACTTTATTAATTAAAGCAAAATTAATTTGTTTACCTCACTTTATTAGATATAAAATCTAGGTATGTGTTTCGAGATCAAAATTTTCTTCATAAGGATAAGTCAAATACCTAACTAAGTACACATATGTAAAGAAATACAGTAACATATAATATACACGGAGAAAAATTTTCCTGTTGAAAACGTGACAGCATGCGAACTTGAGAAAATATTAGTAATTCAGAATATATCTAGAACACGTGTTCTTATCCTAATAGATATCATGACGGAATACAATACTAATATCAGTAAGTATATGAACAATGAAAATGTGTTCCGCCGTGCTATAAAAACATTTACTCTTGATTTTTAGGAACTCTTACGATACTAACTATTTACCTGGAGCAGTTTTTAAGCAGTACAAATAATGGATGTGGACAAATTAATATTATTTGTAATTTGACAATTTGCTCTTCTTAAATTATTTCGTAAGAGTTCCACAACAAATTTGCGGTTTTACTACATCATCAAACACACTAATTTCGGTTATCTGTGATATAAAGCGTGATGTGAAATATTCCTGCGCAGTGAACTCAAATTTGTTCTCAAAATTGGAACTGATGATGTGAAATTAGACAAACAATAAAGTAGATACCTGCCTACCTATAATCAGAAAATTATTTTTCTTTTGTTACATTTTGACTGATGATGTTTCAAGTTTACTAATAGTGTCCATTTGAACGGAAAATTTGTGACTTCTCTCTAATTTGTCAAAACAATTAATAATTACATCATAAAAAAAATTTGTAGTAATAAGTAGGTATTCATATATATATAGGTAGATATTTTAAAAATACTTTCATCTTCATAAATCCAAAAAGAAATTGCCATAACATCCTGTGATTTTGAGCTAGTAATAATAAGCAAGTCCATGAACTACTAATGCAAAAATAGATGAATCGCCTGCCTTACTTATACCAAAGTATCTTTAAAATCATTGATCTAATAAAACTTAGATATAAGTTCAATAAAAGAACATCAACATTTCGTAAAACCCTTTTTCGTCAAAATTTCCTCGCTCAACTGCATAACCTTCCCCTGTACGATTGGAACAATATTTTTTTCATATCACACAAAAATAAAACATTCAACACAGTATGTATGAACTGTAAACCAACATAAAATATAACATCCCCTAGTCGCTATTAAACTACCAATTCGAGTCACGTTTTCTAGTGTGTGAAAGTTGTGTGAAGGTAGCACCACCCCTTCTCTCTCCCTATTCTGTAGCGTGTACAAGCAGAGGCATGGTTGTATTACGAAACAGCAGTCAGGCGCCTTGAGGGGTTAAGGCCGAGTGTTTCTCGAGTGCCGGACATTTGTTGTGTTATAGGCCATCGAAGGGGTTGAACGTGTCAATATTACCTAATTGCTCTTACAGTATTTTAAAAGTAACAAGATTTATAGTTGAATTTACAAGGTCAATTCAATCTAATTTTTTGTTTCAGAAATAAATTCATTGAAATAAAAAAATTTAGATATATGGTATATATTTGAAGGGCATCGTCATACATTAACCTGTGAATGGATATAAGGCCTGAATTACACTTGCTGAGTGCTTGGCCGAGACAGTGCATTCGGTCGAGTGCTCGGCTGATGTGATCAGTACAGTCAGTAATCGGCCTAGTAGCGGGTGATTCAAGCGAGATGTGGATAAAATCAAAGTCCAATGACTCGGTCCAGTAGGTACCCCCTCCATCTGCATACTCAACTCGGCGACTCACTGGCTATCCATTCGGTCAGTGTGATCAGCCGAGTCAGACAGTGGAAGAATATTTAGACGTTTTAAGGACTTTGTGACGTTTGTTGTCTCTCAAATTTTTTATATTTTTCCTCCGTCACTAAACCATGGTAACAGCACTTTAAACTAATCTTAATGAACTGACTCGCCCACTGTCTCTTATACATATGATCACCTCGTCCGAGCACTTGGCAGGTGTAATTCGGCCTTTAGTATTCTGATATTATCACTCTGCAGTAACAGTAATATTAATTGGGAGCCACCTCTGAGGCCCCAAAATAATTTTATTTAAGAATTTTTTTTTAGATTAATGCAATTTGTTCATACATGTTGTAGGAAAATAATATCAAATTTGATACAAGAATATAATATAAAATACAATTTAAGAGATACAGTTACATTGGTGTACAAAATTGGTTTAAGGTGACTAAAATAAGTATCTTGGTATCATATCAGAATTTTTTTCTTTCATACATAAAGCACATATCCTACGAAAAGTGCCAAGACTTGTGGCTTCCTTTACGGATTTTGCTAGATTATTAAGTTTTCTCCTTTATTAAACACACTATTTTGTGTGTTACGTAAGTAAGTTTTGGGAGGCTGAAAATCTCGGCAACTTACCGTAGGATAATTGTGATAAATTTGATAAATCTACTTGAATTACATTAGTACGGTCAGTTTGATTGAAAATTAGTTTTTAAAGAAATATTTGCCATCTCTAATGCACAGACGCAATACAGGCATGCTGAGATTATTATACGGGTATTTTAATGGAGCCTGCTCTAAAGAATGGTGCATGTGCGTGAAACTCGATAATCTTCCGTTCACAGTTGATGTTGACTTCAACGGATCTGTTTTTCTTCCTTCATAAAATCTGGGCCTCTACACAACCCGCACTAATAAATCCCTTCTGACAGCCCCTACCTTGATCCGCCCCACAACGCTGTCTAACCGATTGGCGACATTACCCTATTTTTACACTATTTAGACAGGTGCGCTCTTGTGAGGTGTTAAATAAAAAAAATGCTTAGATTAATAAAATAACATGGTTAATATATTTGTTGTTTACTAAAACACAAAAACAATCTCCGAAAATTAAACTATCATAAATAAACTTAATAAATTTTACTAATTAGATTCTTACACGCCCGTTCAACGTTGATGTGGTAAAGCCGTCCTTGAGCCTGGTTTAAATTTTTAACCAAACAATCGCTGTGGTAATAAGTCAAGTTTTTCAAGCACCGTGTAATATTTGTACCGCGTATATAAGTAATTTGTTTCAGTCTCGCTTATGCTCAAGCCTGATACAAAATACGATGAAGTCAGATCATAATCATAATATTTTTCAAAAATTATTTTCATTGTGTTATACCAACCCTTGCGTAAAAACTTGTAACCATATCGATGGC
Source organism: Hesperophylax magnus (assembly GCA_026573805.1). Lineage (NCBI taxonomy): Eukaryota > Metazoa > Arthropoda > Insecta > Trichoptera > Limnephilidae > Hesperophylax > Hesperophylax magnus. The sequence goes on from JAIUSX010000104.1 coordinate 2,975,110, forward strand.
TCATACATATAACCGGTTAACTACACTTTTAAGTATTTTAAAAAAATGATGAAAATACTTGTTATAATACCAATGTTATTTAGATATGAGATAATTGAAATAACGACACGAACTGATAATTACTAATTAATTATCAACGTATATACGTGCAACTAAACCTTTTCTTAAAATATAGTTAATATAAATAAACAGTTCAAAAAGTACAAGCCACCAATCGCTTGGTGAATCGTACACAAATTACAAGCATTTCTTACTTTACACTACTTTCTTGGAAAGTTTATTTTTTATACATGCAGTGCACGGAGAAAATAAAAATTGCTTATTTATTGATAATCTCTAAAATATATTAGTAATCCAGTTAAAAACGAGATTACTGCCCGTGTCGAGTGAATTAAGAGGTTTTTCGATAAACTTTGAGTAACTTACGAATATATTATCAAGTTAGATCATGAAAAAATCGCCAATATATCATGAAGAAATGCGAAAATATTCTAATTTTTATGAACATGTGTTCCGACATCCGTGCGGATTACGACACATTTTAAGAGATTTTTAATTAACTAGCACTACTGATTTTTTTCCGTGTGTTATACGCAACAGCCATCGATATGTGTCCAATGTAAAAGCCCCATGGGTGTATTAAAGAGTAATTAGTAAACAACTTTTGAAAGAGTAAAGGGCAGGTAAAATAAAAAGATAACAGTAGCAATTGGGACTCGAACCCGAATCGTCTAGTCTTACAAGAATTGGCGTCTCTACCAATCGAACTATTGCCATCTTGGCAGAGAAATCAGTCTCGGTGAGACGAGAGGATCTGGATTCGATTGCTAGAAGCAATCTTTACCTTTTTTAAAATTTATTGTATCTTTATCTCTCACATATTTTAAATGAGATTTTTTGATAGTTAAATAATATATTCAATGATTAAACATTACCATGAGTTTTACTTAAAAACACAAGTGATGAATTCAATTGAAAAAAGTGTATTATAATTCATTCAGTTAATATTTCAGTCTCCATGGTTTTATTTTTTTTGAAATGTGTATCAGCACGACAGTCTAATCATTTTCAATTTGCAAATCTTGGAAACTTTGTTTATGATTTCACCAAATTTTGACACGTCGCTCCATCTCAGTTTAAGGCCTGATGAACTCAGTTTAAAATTTTTAAGAGCGTGACTAGTAAAAAAATCTACATAAAAATGCTTTTATCGAAAAACATTACCCACCCAACCAAGACAACAACCTTTATGGAACAAACGACAAAACACCATCTGGGGGCTTATTTTAAACAACTTACCCAATTTTTCGGACATAAAAAATAAAATAACATTAGGAAGCTATGGATTGGGCATTTTTTTGCCTTTTTTCTTTTATGCATCCTTTTTGGACATCATTACTTTTTCCTTTGCAATCTATTTTTCCTTTTTCTATTCGTTTCCTTGCCGCTAATGCAAATAAAAGGGGATTCACGTTGTGATATATATTTTTTTTCTTTCATGAAATAAAAGTTCCTTATATTCAGGCCAAATAAAATAGTTATACCGTAGACTTTGTTTAAGGGTCACCACAAAAACCTTTATGTCTAGGAAGATGGCGTTGCCCTCTTATAATTTTTTCGAGAGGTTTTCTTAGAACCACTTTAATTTACTCAGGTAAACAATGGTTTTTGATCGCAAACGTTTTGCAAACTAACTTTTTTTTTAATTAACATCACCCAGGAGGCTCATATTGAAAATAATTTCTCTCAGGGCCTGTTTCATCTTTTGGGATGCTGTGTGAAAGGTCTTTTTAAGAAAAGGAAGTAGAGAAAGATAAGGTAAAAAGGTATAGGGAATGGGTATAAATGTAGTGTCTCCATGAATGACGGACATATAAACATATCACTACCGCTGCAGCGCAAGGTGATAGATCGCGAAATCAGTTGGAAAGGTTAAAGGGTCTCCCCAAACCAGGCTCTCAGCTGGTGGACAGGCGCATCTTGAACACACCCACCCGATGAACCCGGGCACCCCTACTAAATCACCAATCGTAGCAAACCACTGGAAGTGACCTATGACAAAGGTGTTGGTTATCCAATAAATGGTTACCCAAATCTGCCTTCCAAATTTAATCAGGAAAAAAACTACAAGAGGTTTTTTATTTCCATGACCGTTTTATTCAAATTTGGACCCGTCTCTAGATATTGAAGTTCCAAAGTTTCAATTTTTATCAGTCAAAATCCTGCAAAATCATTATATATTTTTGGTTACTTATAATAAAGATGCTTCAGTTGAATAATACTTCAAATCTTGATACATCTTGATTTTTGATTATCGACTATCAATTTTTTGGGTAAGAATTTTTATAATCCCAGAAAAAAAAATAAGTAAAAAACTGCTTTAAAGTGCAAAATCTCCTGAACTTTTGAAATTAAAGTTTTTTGTCCGAATTTTACAAAATATAATATAACGTGCTTTTTAACAATGATTTTCTTTGCATAAACCAAAACGGGCGGCTAGTGTTAAGCGGATATTTTAACCATTGTTGAGTTTCGGGAACCACGTAGGGGGCCAATGTTGAGTTGCTGGTAGTCAGCTTCAGTGGTAGAATCAGGAGACTCGTGGATTAGCTAATTTGGGGTCGGCAATCATGCCTTTACACTGGGGACGGATTCAACAATTCAAATCCACTCTCTCGTCAAATGAAACGCTACAATGGGATGATTCATGAGTGTATTTACAGTTAAACAAGTATCTACACACATAGTATAACACAAAAGGGGCACATAATATACATCCAAAAATAAATCCCGACTGACTGAATTTAAAAATTTTATCTCTCATTTTGGTTTTGTCTGACAGACGTCTGTGACGGGCTTTTAAATAGGCACATAATGGGCAAAGGTTTGGTGTACGCTTACATGTGATGTTCCATGAATGCGGGAGTTGCTAGGGCCAGCGAGGAGTTACTTCCAGAACATTGTAGAGTGGAAAACAAGGCGATGCTATTCCACACGCGCCATCGCGCGCGTTTCAGGCTGCGGTGAAGCTGTGTCGAGGCGTAGTGTCGAGGCCGAGCCTAGAGTCAAAGTGCAAGATGGCCGACGACGTGCAAAGAACCGTTGGGGTTCTTAGCACAGGAATGCATGCGCACCGTTCTGCGCCGACTACTTCTGCGTTGAATAGAATTTCGCGGGGTTTTTTAAATGTGTTTTGAGTGATCTGTTACGTATCACCATCTACTTTAGGATTGGTGATTTCGCCAGATTCCGACTGCTCATCGCTGTGGTGCACTGCCCTAAGTTGACATTGCACAAACTTTTGACTTTATTAACTGTCGTTAGTACCTACCAATAATGTACATTAATCTTGTCTTTCTAAAAAAAACTAGGTAACTCCTTGAAGTTTCAAAACCTTTTAGAAAAAAAAATGAATACGACTTAAAAATCTCAGAACGGATCTAATAATATAAAATGTATAAATTTGTAGTCACAAGAGACGTCAAGCGAAATCGAATTTAAAATTGAAATTTTTTACGTTTCATTTTAATTCAATTTACAAAACAACATCTTCGTTATTCATTCCAATGACACTAAAACTATATCAGAATATTAAAACTTTTGCTCCACGTGTACACAAAATAAAAAAATCCAGAGAATAAGAAAAAGCTTTTATTTTCCAGACAATTTTTTCATATTTTTTTCGCATACAATGTTAAATCATACTTATTTAAATTACTTCATAGTAAGTTGAGAGCAAAATAATGTAGATAATGTAGGTAATTTTTTAAATACGTCTTTTTGGTTTTTTAAATTGTTTTTTTATTATTGAATGAATGAATGAAATGGAATCTTGAAAGTGGAAATTAACCAACTTCCCAATGTCTGAAATAGCTAAAACTAGGCAGATAGACTTATTGACAGTGACAAAGTATTCTATCAAATTTTGGTCATACTCATCTAAGCACATGCGCGCGAACAATCATTTTTATGAAATTCGAATTCATTATATTCATTAAAAGTTCACAGCAGTTAAAATACATAGTAAACGTTCTCAGCAGTTATGAACCAAGAAGACGGCTTAATTCTCAGTCAAGACATTTATTTATATTTGATTTGGTTGATTTTTTTTACATTGATTGTTTCTACCTGTCGGTAAAACTTTATGTCTTTGGAAAATTTTTATAATTCATCTTTAATGTATTTACGTTCTTTGAATTTATATTTCTAGCCTATAGGCATCAAACCCCGCCGGCACGGCGGGTCTGTAATATGTCTGGTTTAAAAACGGAAAACGGACATACAGGTGACATCTGGCTTTAAAATTTTAAATGCTGTATAGATAACGAAACATTTATTTCATAGTGTTGGCAATAACACGTGAGTAAAGTTTTCCCCTGATAATTACAAATCAAGTTTTGTAAGCAATCGGCGTCATAGCAATTTTTCAAAATGCTCTAAAAACTCGTACTCGTTGGGTGCTTTGAGGGCTATCTAACTAAATAAATAAATAAAAAATACGACAGTGAGGTTAACCTATATTCAGCTTTTTTGTATCTAAATAAGTTATTTTTATATCCACTTTTAAATTTTTTTAAATTTTTGAATAACTTGATTCAATACATAAGTAAAAAGGAAAAAAAATAATTGTTTAAAAGAAGTTATATTCGATTTTGTGTCATGCCTGTAAATGTTTGAGAGGTTATTTACTATTTTATGTACAAATATCATTGCGTTCAATGTCAGCATCTTTTATCGTTAGTCAATTATTGCTTCAATAACGTTTTAGTTATTTTGAAAAACTCTTTAATCTAAGCATTATAATTCTCATTTTTCTGTTTTGAAATTGCATCTTAGTTTTAAATTATCAGTTAGGGCCGTTTCAAAGACATTGAACATTTCGTAAAATTTTAAGTTCTGTTTTTAAAAGTCAGTTGTTTCACAGAACTTGAATATAACGTTCATAGAATTTGGTTGCATAGAATTTGAACAATTCATCAAATTTCAAAGTTGATTTTCAAGTTCTGTTATTATTTAAATTTTCTTAAACAACAGGCCAATTATGATATAATAACAGAACATGAATTGAACTTTCACAGAACTGGATTTCAGCTTCAAATCAGCTTTGAAATTAGAAGAATTTTTTTTTTTTAATCAATACGTCTATAAGTGTTTGAGGTGTGATTTTACCAAAAAAACTGAGCCATACAACTAGTCTTATAACTTTCATAAGTAAGTTCTAAGTAACAAATATCGACTGACTCAATGAAGTTCACTGGATGAATTCGATGTTCTATTAAAATTGTACAGATCTTTTTAACTTGCTATTGAATGTGTATCGATACATGCAAATATACGTGAGAAGACTTCATATGCAAGAGGGAGATGAGGAGGTTAAAGCGATGTAGAAAGTAATGCAAGAACGCACCCAAGCTGTTTGTTTTGGGCAAGCTTTAGGAATATTATTTAAAATAAAATTTATGAAATAAAACTATTAGGTATTTCGTAACGTGTGATTTATGTGCTAGACAAGGTTCTAATATGATATGATTGTATAATTTTCAGGGTAATTATGTACCATTAGTGACATCTATGAAAGCTAAATTATGTTATTTATGAAAGGTTCTCGCCTCTGCTAATTGCTTGATTAAATTCTGTCAGCAAAGACGATCCCTGTTTTGCGACCATTTTGAATTGAAATGTGTCAACAGTCCTTTGTCAGGTTATAAAAAGGTGGTCTTTGCTTACAAACGCGCTCTCATACGAAAACAATGAAAGGTTTCACTTATTATGTTTTGGTAAACTAATGTTTTTAAGACAAGATTTTTTATGCATAGCACAAAGGGTAACAATTATTTTACAAGCAATAATTGTTCGCCTGAAACACTCATCCACATTGAAAAATCTCCTGATAAAAGATACATGACGCCAACGGGACTCGAACCCGTGTCCCTTCGATTTCCGGTCGACAGCTCTGACCACTGAGCTATGGCGGCTTATCTCTTACCCGCGAAATTATTCAATATATACTAGTGTTTCATTCAACAATTACTGCTTGTTACATTTTTCACCTGAAAACAACCAACTTTATTTTATATGAGAAAGGCATTGTAAGTGCTAACTCTCTCACTAGATGGCGTCGAGACAAATTGTCTACATTTTTAGGCGAAATACTTGAACTTGTCAAATATTAATAATTAATATTTGACAAGTTCAAGTATTTCGCCTAAAAATGTAGACAATTTGTCTCGACGCCATCTAGTGAGAGAGTTAGCACTTACAATGCCTTTCTCATATAAAATAAAGTTGGTTGTTTTCAGGTGAAAAATGTAACAAGCAGTAATTGTTGAATGAAACACTAGTATATATTGAATAATTTCGCGGGTAAGAGATAAGCCGCCATAGCTCAGTGGTCAGAGCTGTCGACCGGAAATCGAAGGGACACGGGTTCGAGTCCCGTTGGCGTCATGTATCTTTTATCAGGAGATTTTTCAATGTGGATGAGTGTTTCAGGCGAACAATTATTGCTTGTAAAATAAATGAAAGGTTTCACCTCTCCGAAATAACTACGGGAACTAGTACCGGTACCCAGAGTAGTTATTAAAAAGTGCTTAATCATACCTGTGAAATTGGAAGTTTATTGTCAAATAAAAAGTGATTCAGTTTAACTCTCAAGAATCTGAGTTATTATTTCTAAGGACCCCAATTTATAACATGGTCCTAGCGATCCGGATATTGTAATCCAAGCGAGATTACAGAAATTTAAACAAAAACCAAGCGGCCAAAAATATTGAAGAGATCCTTGAGAGATCAAGCTGGAAGTAGCTGGAAGTCTGAGAACCTGGAAACACGCCATCGCATCAGACAGATAAGTCCAATCCTTCCAAATCCAACTCCTATCACATCTAGAATTCCCAAAATATATTTATTATTTTATTCAAATAATAATTTTAAAAATAATTTGTTACAAGATATTCCGATTTACAGTTTGTCAACATCATAAAAATTGCAAGTCATAACTTAATTTTGTATGACATTTCACAATAACAATATTAGCTACGTGTTTTATGTGCAGATTTTATCGAAAATAGTAAACATTGTAAGGATTTTGTCATCATTTCTTTCAAATTGGAGTATTAATACGCGAATAATTTACCAGTTTTAGTGAATTATTGTAGTGATCATTTAATTATCGGAAATTTATTGTCGCGATTCATAATACGATGGAGAAATTGAAAGGATTAGTAAACAAACGCGGAGTTTTAAGGGGAAAATTAACCAGATTCAATGATGCATTGAATACTCTTTCAGCTCACGAAATAAAACTAAGATATGACAGAATTAAATCTATAATTGATGAATTTGAAGTTATTCAGGATGAAATTGAGGAAATCTCAGATGTAAATGAAATCGAAAATGCTTCTCAGAGAGAATCATTTGAAAATCAATATTATTCATTAATGGCAACGGCCAAAGGTGCATTAGAATCCGTAGAACAATCGAGGGTAGAAATAAAATTACCTGACCTAAAGTTACAAGAATTCCACGGAGATCAGAAAAATTGGAACACCTTTGTAGAAACTTTTAAGAATATAGTCCACAATAATAATTCGATTAGCAATGTACAGAAATTTTATTATTTGCAATCTTGCTTAAAGGGAGAAGCAATTAAAATCATTTCGAATTTAGAAATCTCTGATTCTGGATATCAAGGAGCATGGGAACTATTACATGAGAGATATTCTAATTTAAGGGCAACTGTACATAAGCATATTCAATTCATATTCCAAATGAAGGAAATGAAGCAGGAAGATGCAGTCGCATTGCGGCGATTGATAGATGGAACTAACGTTAACTTAAAGGCTTTGCACAACTTAGGAGTTCAAGTAAATCAATGGGATGCTTTAATTATTTACATAATTTCAAACAAATTAGATGTGATTACTAGAAAACATTGGGAACAAAGCCCTATTGAAGGGAAGTTGCCAACACTGAAAGAGTTCTTGAAATGTTTAGCTTCACGAGCTCAAACTTTAGAACTTATGCAAACTACGGACAAAAAACCGCACAGCCAAATTAAATCACATTTAGGGATTAATAATAGGGAATCAACTGTGTTATTATCTGTAAAAAAGGGAAAATGCACATTCTGCAGTAAGGATCATCCGATCTTTTACTGCAAAAAATTTCTAAAATTAAAAATATCGGAAAGGATAGAAGCCTTGAAAAAGAGCCGAGCATGCTTCAAATGTTTGAAGCCGGGTCATCTTGCACAGGATTGCAGGATCACCTTTAAATGCAAACGATGTGACAGTAATGATCACAATACGTTGCTTCATAAAGAGGGATTCCGAGTAGAATCTCCAAATTTAGGAACTGAGGCAGAAGATGTCTCAGTTAACAATCATTCTGCCGTAGGTAAGGCAGAAAATTTAGTATTGTTGTCTACGGCGATAGTAGGTATCGTGGGTAGCGACAATAATTTATATAAGGCAAGAGTACTAATAGACTCTGGAGCACAATCCAATTTTATGAGAGAGGATTTTGCAAAAAAATTAAATTTAAAATTTAATCACATAAATAAGCTGGTATCGGGCCTATACAATAATGTTACACACATAAGGAAAAGTGTGTCGGTAGACTTTAATTCTTTAAGAACCAACTATAAAAATACAATATCTTGTCTGATATTACAGGAAATAACCACAAGTCTGCCGCAAACATCAATACCAAGAAAACAGATTAAGTTGCCTCATGGATTAGAATTGGCAGACCCGAATTTCAACATCGCAGCGCCTATCGACATCTTGTTGGGGGCTGAAGGTTTTTGGGACATCCTGACCAATGATAGAATGAAGTTGGATACCGGTCCCACACTTCAACGAACACAACTGGGATGGATCGTGTCAGGACCGACCAACATATATCCCAACCAAAGGCCAGTATCACAATTCTGTAGCTTATCCATAAATAAACTAAGCAATCAAATTGAAAAATTTTGGAATCTTGAAGAAGTCAACCCCATGAAATATCAAAATCATGAGGAGAAAGCTTGCGAGGCTAATTTCATAGCTACTCATGCAAGAGAAGAAGACGGTAGATTTACAGTAACTTTACCACGCCGTCCTTGTATTGATCAATTAGGAAACTCATTGACAACAGCGGAGAAAAGATTCCAAAACTTAGAAAGAAAATTATCTTCAAATACAGAATTAAAATCACAATATGTACAATTTATACGAGAATACCAGGAACTAGGTCACATGGAGGTATGTGATAAACTAGAAGGAGATCATAACTCCTATTTTTTACCACATCACGCCGTCATTAAGGAATCGAGCTCCACCACTAAGGTGAGGGTTGTTTTTGACGGATCAGCCAAAACTTCCAAAGGAATTTCCCTGAATGACGCCTTGATGGTAGGACCTGTCATTCAAAAGGATTTATATACCCAATTGTTACTTTTCAGAAAACACCAATATGTCATGACAGCTGACATCGAGAAGATGTATCGGCAGATAAATGTGAGTGCAGCTGACCGCAACTTGCAGAAAATAGTCTGGCGCGAATCACCGGAAGATGAGATTCAGCATTACAAGCTGAAAACTGTAACGTACGGGTTAAGTCCTTCCTCTTTCCTAGCTACAAGATGCCTACAACAAGTTGGTATGGATAACCAAATTACTTTTCCTAAAGCTAGTCAAGTCATAAAAAACAATTTTTACATGGATGACCGGAGACGATAATTTGGAATCCTGTAGAAATTTAAAAGGTCAATTAATTGACATATTGCTGTCTGCAGGCATGAGGTTAAGAAAATGGAGATCTAATATCTTGGATTTGTCATCCGAGTCGGGCCAAGCTGAAATTGCCGGACAGAACAATTGTGAAAAAATTCTATCTGACAAACCCAAGAATGAAAAAATTCTGGGCTTAATCTGGAATAATGAGTTAGATTATTTTTCTTATGTTATAACAAAACCATCAAAGCATAGTGAAAATAAACGCCAAATATTGTCAAGCATAGCATCAACATTTGACCCATTGGGGTTACTTGGACCAGTTATTGTTGTGGCGAAATTAATAATGCAAAGGTTATGGCAATCCAAGGCTTCCTGGGATGAAGTATTACCAAATGAAATACTGATGCCATGGAGAAGTTATATAAATGAATTAAACCAATTGAATGTATTGAAGATTGAAAGGAAAATTGTATGCAAGCACGCTAGTAATATTAAATTACATGGATTTTGTGATTCCTCTGAAAAGGCTTATGGAGCCTGTATTTATATCACATCAATGGATCACAATGGCAAGCAACATTCTCATTTAATAACATCAAAATCCAGAGTAGCGCCATTAAAATGCATATCATTACCCAAGCTGGAACTATGTAGCGCTGTATTACTAGCAAAACTAATAAAAAATGTCAAACAAGCATTAGGTATGATGGAAGTAGATACATATTATTGGAGTGATTCCACGATAGCGTTATGTTGGATAAAAGGTCAACCAGCACGTTGGAACACATTCGTAGCGAATCGAGTCGCTGAAATTCAAGAATTTAGTAACCCAGAACAATGGCGTCATGTGCCATCTTCTGACAATGCAGCAGATATATTATCAAGAGGAGCTACTGCTGATCAACTAGTGAATTCCTCAATATGGTGGCATGGGCCAGAGTGGTTGACTAGAGAAAACAACACTTGGCCGCTATCGAAAATATCTTGTTCAAACCCTCCGGAAATTAAAGGAAAAAATGTTTTAATTGTAACTAATCCGGAAGAATGGGACATCTTTAAGAAATTCTCTTCTTTAACTAAACTAAAACGTGTAACTGCCTATGTATTAAGATTTATAAATAATTGTGATAAGTTAAAGACCAAAATATCAGGAAATTTAAACGTTGAAGAACTTGAATTAGCTTTGAAATATTTAATTGTATCGTCACAAAAATACAGTTTTCAGGCAGAACGAGAAGCCTTAATAAAAAATGGAAGTGTAAATAAAAATAGTTCTTTAAAGGCTCTCAACCCGTTTTTACATGACCAATTAATACGAGTTGGTGGGAGATTGTCCACAGCAACACATTTAACTTTTCAACAAAAGCATCCTATTATTTTACCTGCAAGGCATAAGTTGACAGAATTAATAATACGTCACTATCATTATGCGAATTTACATGCAGGAGCACAAGCGTTACTAGCCGAAATAAGGTTAAAATTTTGGCCGATATTCGGTAAAAACACAGTGAAACGAATATTACATAACTGTATAATATGTTTTAGATACCGCTCCGTCGTAGGCCAGCAAATTATGGGTAATTTGCCTGTGGACCGAACCACCCCTAGCAGGCCTTTCTCTGTAACCGGTTTGGACTACGCGGGTCCGCTCCAAATCAAAAGTGGAGTTCTGAAGAGAGCTCCTCTAATTAAATCGTATCTATGTATTTTTGTTTGTCTTGTTACTAAGGCTGTCCATTTAGAGCTAGTAACAGATTTATCTAGCGAAACTTTTTTAAATTGTTTGAAACGGTTTATATCTCGCAGAGGTCAACCCAAGAAAATACATTCCGACAATGCTTCTACTTTCAAAGGAGCATGTAATAAACTGGAGGAACTTTATGCCAGTTTGAGAAAAATTGATGACAAAATTCAGGAGTATTTAGCAAATAGGTCAATAGAATGGCATTTTATCGCTCCACGCGCACCAACTCAAGGAGGTCTGTGGGAGGCCGCAGTCAAGTCTGCCAAATATCACTTGTATAGAATTACTAATTGTTCATCTTTAACTTTTGAGCTTTTTTATACTGTACTATGTCAAGTCGAAGCCTGTCTCAACTCCAGACCCTTAACACCACTGTCTAACGATCCTAATGATTTAAATCCTCTGACTCCTAACCATTTCCTTATGGGCACAAATGCATCTGTTATTCCAGAAGAAGATGTCCGAGATGTACCATACAACAGACTAAATCAGTATCAAAAAATGACAGAACTAATTCAATCCTTTTGGTTCAGGTGGAAAAAGGATTATCTGGGAGAGCTTCAACGGAGAAACAAATGGCAAACCAGCAATCAGAGGTCCCTCCAGGAAAATGATCTAGTTATTTTGAAGGAAGATAACTTACCCCCCACTCTATGGAAAATGGCTCGTATACTATCCTGCCATCCTGGAGCTGATGGAATCACAAGGGTAGTCACCCTCCGGACATCACAAGGGACGTTCGTGCGACCAATTACCAAAATCTGTCTGCTACCCGTAGAAGACAACTTTGAACGCCAATGACTGCTTCGTTCAACAAAGGACTATATGAAGAAACACCACGATCGTGCAATTTATGTTTTTTCATTGCACGCCACAAAACTGATGTAACCAAATTGATGACCCTGGCTCAAATTGATGAATCCTCGTGCAAAACTGATGACCCCTCGTGCACAAGGTTATTCTCATGTAAATCATAACAAGGAACCCATCCAGATGGAATTAGAAGATGAAGCCAATCAAGATTTGTGTTGTGTTGTTAAAAACTGAATCCTTTTTATTTTATATGTATTTTGTTTATTCTCTCAATGATTTTAGAATATAAATTTTTTATTTTTTTTTATTTTGGTTAATATTAATGTTTATATTATGTAGTTATATAATTTTTCTTTTATTAGAAAGAACCTTAATTGGTGAATTAAGTTTCTTTCGAGGGGTGCATGTATAATTTTCAGGGTAATTATGTACCATTAGTGACATCTATGAAAGCTAAATTATGTTATTTATGAAAGGTTCTCGCCTCTGCTAATTGCTTGATTAAATTCTGTCAGCAAAGACGATCCCTGTTTTGCGACCATTTTGAATTGAAATGTGTCAACAGTCCTTTGTCAGGTTATAAAAAGGTGGTCTTTGCTTACAAACGCGCTCTCATACGAAAACAATGAAAGGTTTCACCTCTCCGAAATAACTACGGGAACTAGTACCGGTACCCAGAGTAGTTATTAAAAAGTGCTTAATCATACCTGTGAAATTGGAAGTTTATTGTCAAATAAAAAGTGATTCAGTTTAACTCTCAAGAATCTGAGTTATTATTTCTAAGGACCCCAATTTATAACAATGATAAAACATAAGTAACTAGGGGCAACTGCTGTACCTGTGGACAGTTTTACCTATAGACACTATGCATATTTCACAAACTGTACAACCTAAAATTACAAAAAAATATTAACATATAGTAATTTTGTTATATGGCAACACTGACTAACGGCCATTTCTCTTCTGTCCCAACTTGGAAAGCGCAGCAAAATACAATATTTTTTAATAAAAAGTTAGTTAATTACCATATTGAAACGGTTTTTCCTAATACCCGAATCACAAATTTCGATATGTATTTAGTTTTACTTGAGAAATAACATATCATATACCCATTGACGATATTTAAACCTTCTTAGTAGATTATCTTAGCCATTATAACAATTTTAGCTTATAATGTCAAAATTGTACCTGTGGACAACACGATGATTGTACCTGTGGACTGTCCACAGGTACAATCAATATATCTTTTAAAGTTTTAGAATTTATTTTGTTTCTATTTCAAGTGCATATATAGTTATATAGTGCGTGTATGTACATTCCCTAAAGCACCATCCAGGAAGACAGAAAAACGAGGAAGAAAACCTGGTAGGACTAGAATACTGACAGACACCCCCGAAAAAAATGAGATAATGAACGCATCTTTAAAAAGAAATCACAACAAAATAAAGGCTAATGTAAGGGGAGGAAAAAATAAAGCTTAAAGGGTTCAAAAGGTCCCAGCATCAAAGATAAAACATTAATTGATTTAGAAAAGCCCAACACCAGCAAGATTAAAATAATAAGCGATGTTACGCTTGTTATATGCATAGTTTGTAGACAATATGAAAACAAAATTAACATCCTGACATGTAACTTATGCCAAGGTTATTATCACTGTAAGTGTGTTTCACTCTAATTGCACACAAAGAGAATTATTCAGATTCAGCTGACGAGAATTCTTTCATATGCCAGAGATTCTATATACTATCTGAAGATACTGATGGAGATCAGGATAGTATTGATTCGGAAGAGTTATACAGAGCTGCGTGTGATGCTAATAAATAAGACTATTTAACGGAATGCACACCATTAAAATGTTATTATTATTACTTGTTAAGTTAAGACGGTTTCTTTCTTATATTTCTTTATTTTTTGTTTATTTATATTATTACTGTCCACAAGTACAAACGCGTCCACAGGTACAATGATGTGTGTCCATAGGTACATTGGGTAGTTGTACCTATGGACAAATATGCCGTTTTTTTATAAATGTTAATAACTCGACACTGAAGTGGTTAAAATAAATTATTAATAGTAATTATTGTGTCTTAACTCTTTCTTTTCCAAATAAAAAAATAATCTAATAAAAATGTTATACCCAAAAAATTTAAAATATTGTTTTATTGAAAAATCGGGATTTTGTCCACAGGTACAGCAGTTGCCCCTAATGCAAATTCATATTCAATACTCAATAACATGCCGATAATACACAAAATGTAACTGTTTGCTTTATTGCTTTCGAAATATTTTTTATTAATAATCCAAATTAGTAAAACATATTTTTCAAAATTTTTATAATGGAATAGCTTAATGTGTAAAACTTCACATTTACTCAGTTATTCTACAACAGAAATATTAAGTATTCATTCCAGACGAATAAAAAAGTTTAATTATTGAAGACAATATTAGCGATTTCTAAACGAAAATCTGAAACAGAAAAATCAGAAAAGGATACGGTCACATCTAGGACACGAACCCAGGACCCTTGTCTTAGATGTGACCGTATCCTATTCTGATTTTTCTGTTCCAGATGTTTGTTTAGAAATCGCTAATATTGTCTTCAATAAATAAATATTACAATTTGAGGTTTTACTCAATAAAGTTATTCCGAAAAATGAATAAAAAAGTCAATAGATGTCGCACTCTAAAATAAAAAATTGATATATTTATCCAAGACACTATTTAAATTACAATTTAATTCATGTAGAATCTTGCAATTACACATAAAAGATACTAGCCATAAAATATGATTTAAAAAAAATTAAGATAATGTTGGTAGTTCTCAGTCGATGTATGATATATGTAGTTAAAAATGACATAAATTGACAAAATGACATAGTTGGGTCAAATTACCGCAGTGGTCAGATTACTTCCCCGGCACGGAATAGGACCTGGGTTCAAATCCTAAATGCGACTGAATCTTTTTTCGGTTTCACATTTTTCATTTGAAAATCGTTCATATTGTCTTCAATAATAATTTTTGTTCATAATCATTGCGTGTAATTGATGTTTATTATTCGACAAAATACGTTTAATAAAAACATAATATTATTATCATTTCTTCAAACAGAATATTGCATCAGCAACCGGTTTCTAACGCATTACGTTAGTGGGTCAATACTCGTGCATGTTCCAGATAGCAGTTAGAATGCAGAATGGCGCATACAAATATTTTGGCAATGCAAATAGCGAATCAACTACGTATCTTACAATGGCTACTAGTACGCTGAGTAGTTCAAAGCTGCCAAATTTTCAACACTGTCTGATTTGATACACGTTTATTGTTGACTAATAGATTTTATTTTTCATATAAACTTATGATTTTCACCGTTAAATATATGTTAAGGCATAATCAAACTATTGTGTTAGAGATAAATATTTAAAATGTATTTGCATTCAATAGGTATGCCCTCGGAATACCTTCTTCTCGCAACTTAGGAAGAAATACTTAGTCCTTAAGGCGATGCCATACGTAGTAATGCAAAATCATGTGTTTTTGGTTTGAAAATTTGCTGCGAGTAGAATAAATCTTATCCTTTGAAATAATCGAGTATTTTTTTAGATAAGTCTTTTTATAAGCCCAGAAAAATAATAATGTACAAGGCCTATGAAAACTGCTTTAAAGTTCAAAATCTCCTACTTACGAACCCATTTTCGGTTATAATTTTATTGTATAGTGTGGCGAATTAAGTTATTTATAAAATGATCGGAAAAAAATAAATATTTATGCCTGAACATCCACAAAATTAAATAAAAGGCACTTTTTGGTCATGTTTTTTTCTTGCATAAATCAAAATAGGCGGATAAGTGTTAAGCGGAAATTTAAACCTTATCGTCATCTACGTAAGGGTTGTTATTGATAGCGGCTCAATTTAAAATATTACACGACGTAGTGCATCGCCTTAAGCTGATATTATATTAGTATTAACGGACTTCTTTTTTTTTTAAATTGTACCGTTTTATCATTTAATGTGCTATTATATTTATGGAAAAATGTATTATCTTTCCTGAGTAGTTACCAAAGGATAGCTACTTATATAAATTGAAAGGTTTTTTCTCTCCACTGATAAAAAAATATAATAATATAATGAAGAGAAAGAAAATATTCCTGAATTTATTATATTTTTCAGCCAAATATTCCCTATTCAGATTAAAAAATATTTTTGTAAATAAATTCAGGTACAACGACATTTAAAAAACGGAATTATTACATTTGATATGGAATTTGGTGACGTGCTTTTTAACAGATAAAATAAACATATTCGCAGGTGATGAAATAACAAACAAGATTAACCGCCACAATCCGCCTTGGATTTTTTGCACACTAGTGGTTAAAGAGATTAAAAAAAATTCTAAATTCACTGAAAAAAATAAAGTAAAATTTTTTCAAGGTGAACTGATAATTTTTATTTCTAAGCGTAGGTACAAATAAAAAGATTTTCAATCAAAAATACATCGTATTGTGTACCTGTGTAAATGTTATCAATCGAGAAAATAGTGCTAGGAAACTCAATAATAAAAAACATTATCTATAAGTTACTACTTGAATAAAACCGGATCTCCTTGAATAATGACATACGACATTTGACAATTCGTAGTACTAGCCCAAATTTCCGTTTATCCCCAAGGGGTGGTATTATTGGAAAAATATTTTTCAGGAAACTCCTAGACTAGGCAAGGCAGAAGGAAGAAGGAAGAGGGGAGAGGGGTGGAACAAGACAGTGAAAAGATATTCCAAAAGGGATGGTTTCCTCGAGCCTTTCTTAACGCGACAGCCCATTAGAAACAAAGTACCCGGACAAACCTTTTACCCTGAGAAAACCCTACCCTTTCAGATATCAAACAGTATTGTACGTAGTTTAGGATGTTCAGGAAAGGTGATTTAGTAACTAATGTACTTTTAGAGTTGATTTCTGAAATCTCTTAGTTTCAGCTCTAATACAATTAATTCATAAAAATAATTAAGGCATGTTGAATAATTACTTACAAGCATACATATAATCCTTATGGATCTTTCATTGCGTTTAATTTTCACCGTCTACTGTGACTATTTTTCGCAGTTTTTCACAGAACTGAGAAAAAAACATGATTAGAACTTTCACGGAATTTGAAAAAAAATTGAATGCAAAATTTGACGAAATGTTCAAATTCTGTGAAACAACTGGCTTTTAATGTTTTTGAAATGCCAAAATATTGCTACTTTTAATACCACCTCTTTTCTGTTTTATTCAAAAAATAAAATTTTCAATAACGAAGTGAAATGTGCAAAACAATGTTATTAATATCCGAAAGAAACATCTCAGAAATGCCGTGGTGGAAAACTTACATTGGAAAGAGATATTTTTCAAATGGCTTTAACCGTGTTTGATGACCAGATCTGAATAGCCAAGAGCTTTTCAACGTTGACCCTCAGTCTGATAACCTACCCCAATTAGAGATGCCATAGTCCCGCTGGATCTGGATTGTAAGGAGTATTTGGAACTTTTGATGGGTACTTTACTTAGCAAAAATTTATATAGCAAAAAATAACGGACAAACCGGACGGACAGATGGATAGATAGATATGTGACATAAAGATAGATATGTCAGGGTGACAGTGCAGTTTTGAAGGACTTTTACATTTCGTGTGGCGGGAATAAGAACCTGAAAGGATTATCATTGTTTCGGGAGGATTGTGCCGTTTTCAGTCGTTACCATGGTTTGATCCGGACAACAACTTCTTTCTTAGAGTGACGAGGTCCACTTCAATTTCAGTGAAGTGTCTGAAAATAACCCAAAGCATCATCACCAGAGACTTGTTCACTCCCCAAACATATGGATGGTGGATGGGTGGACCTACTGCAAAAGCTTTTTTTCACTAGCGAACTTCGGACAAGATACTAATATTTTGTTACGGTTTTTAAGGAGTTTGAAAACGTATTCGTTAATATTGTGTTCGCACAAACAGTTCTCCAACTCATCGTGGAAGTAGATTATAAATAAACTAGCAGTTAAAAACCCGCTCCGCGGGTTTTTTTCTACTAGGCCATTTTGGCGGCACTTGGATGGGCTTCGCCCAGTTTAAGTTATACTAACAACAGTTACATTTTATAGGTAGATATTAGGTCATTCACAGAGAGAGGATGAGTATATATTGTTAAAACACGGAACAGGAAGAAGTAAATGAATAATAACATGCTAAATTTAGGCATACTAAGAATGACAGTTGTTTTTGAATGACGTATTTGTATATTTAAAAAATCTATATATAAAGATAGATTATTAAAATATAGCGCCCCTGAGATGATATCTCACAAAAACTGCGCTATGCAAATTGTTCAATAAGTAAATAAATATAATTTTATTATGTACATATGCATTGATATACAACGGAAATAGATAAAATAATGTAATCTTTATTTTATTAAATAACAAATAACTTTGTTTGCATCACTTTATTATATTCAAGCAATACATGTTTCAAAACGAAGTTTACCTCAGCAGGAGTAAGTATACACCGAAGTCAAAAAATAAATATAGATTACAATTGGAAAGAAGAAATGGAAGGAGCGGGGAGGGGTAAGAGTAGGCTTGGTTTATAAGAATTGGGAATTACAATATTGTTAGATGGGAAAGACCAGTTAAGTGGGAAAATATCGAACAGAGAGTTTATAAAAAAAATCTGTTTATTTTTTATTTATTTATTCAAAAAAACAGTTTTTAACATAAAAAAACATACTCATATACGCATAATCATACGCACATCTCACTAAGGCATTCCTGTATCAAGATATGCAGCGTTACAATTACAACATTTAAAAAAATACATATTTGTAAACTTAATATAATAATAACATTAAATTAAAACCCAAAAAAGTAAAGTTAATGTCACGGTTGTTTCGAGACCGGTAGACAAAAATAAACAAAATTTTAGTAACAAATGTACGAAAAATAAAACAAAAATGTCAATAAAAGAAGCATTGGGCAGTACGTTTATCGTAAGTAGGCAACAATAATATTCTTCTGTTAACTAAAGTACAAGGTACTTGTGCTGGCTTATCAGACACAAGCATAGGGTAACCATACTAATAATTACAAGATGGATAGTATGAACAATAAATTATAAGAACAAATAAAATAACTTAATAAAAATAGGTAAATAATAACCGAAAGGTAAGTAATTAATATTAATAAAAATAATAATAATAAATAGTAGGTAAGTAAATAAATTAGCTAGATAATAATTAAAGGTAATAATAATGCGTGAATGAAGTAGATAGTAATAAGTACATAATAATAATAACTGGACGTTTTTGAAAGGATAATTTTAATCTTCGGACCGGTTCTAGAAAATGGATTTTGGCGCAGACGTTATAACAATGAGCTCTATACTCTGTTTAAGGAGCTAAACGTCACAAAGTTCATAAAACTGGGAAGACTTCGGTGGCAAGGTCATGTGGAAAGAATGACCGAGCATCAAGAACCAAAGTCCCTGATGAGCTCAAGACCGATAGGGAGAAGGAGCCTGGGAAGGCCAAGGTTAAGATGGAGCGACAACGTCCTCAAAGATTTGTCTGCCTTGAAGCTTCAAAACTGGAGAGAGCTGGCGCGGGACCGAGATGAGTGGAGGAAGACTCTTGAGGAGGCCAAGACCCACCAGGGGTTGAAGAGCCAAAAGTGATGAATAATAATAATAAGTAGATATTAATAAGTATATAATAATAATAAAGAGGGATTTTTCAAGGAGACTCATTGAGTCCTCTTTGGTTTTGCTTAGCATTGAATCCTCTATCTAAAATGTTAATTAAAAGCAAGTTTGGAATAAAAGTTAAGGGTAATACAAGGGAGAGTAGTACAATTTCGCATTTATTATTTATGGATGATATAAAATTATTTATTTATTTAATTTTCGGAATAACTTTATTGAGTAAAACCTCAAATTGTAATATTTAAATATTGAAGACAATATTAGTGATTTCTAAACGAAAATCTGAAACAGAAAAATCAGAAAAGGAAACGGTCACCTCTGGGACTCGAACCCAGGACCCTTGTCTTTCCGGGACAGTGCTCTACATAAAGTAAATATTATGCTCTATATAAATATTCATTCTAGACTTGCAGAAAAGTCAACAGATGTCGCACATAAAAAAAAAAAATAAGATAGGTTTATTTAAAAAAAAAAATGACGCTGTCTGGATTGCATTTAGTTCGGGTTGAATCTTGCGATCGTACATAAAGATAGTTGCCAGTAAAAATGTGCGGTGAAAAAATGAAGACAATCTTGGTAGTTCTTATTCGAAGTATGATACAGTTAAAAGTGACCGAGGGGAATAGGGTCCCATTAGCTCAGTCGGTAGAGCACTGTCCCGGAAAGACAAGGGTCCTGGGTTCAAGTCCCAGATGTGACCGTTTCCTTTTCTGATTTTTTTGTTTCAGATTTTCGTTTAGAAATCACTAATATTGTCTTCAATATTTAAATATAAAATTATTTTCGAATTCTGAACAAAATTTAGAGAAAATGATCGAGGTAGTTAAAAACTTTTCAGATGATATCAAAATGACTTTTGGTTTAGATAAATGTAGAACGATCCATATAGAGAAAGGCAAAATTGTAGATGGGGACGAGAGTATATTTAGAAATTTCCAAATTACTAGTATGAAAAGGGATGAGGTTTATAAGTATTTAGGATACCCACAATCAAATAGATTAGACCATACTAGTATTAAAAATGATATTAGGATTAAATTTCAAACTAGGATAAGGAAAATTTTAAAATGCAATCTATCTGCTAAAAATTTAGTAAAAGCAATAAATACTTGGGCAATACCTCTATTAACGTACTCATTTGGCATAATTAAATGGTCTAATACAGATTTAGATAACTTAGAAAGATTAGTTAGAACTACGCTAACAAAATTTAATTGCCACCATCCAAATTCAGCTATAGAACGAGTTAATTTACCTAGAAATTTAGGAGGTAAAGGCATAGTCAAAATCTTTGAAACATAATCAGGTAGAAATGCTAAGAACTTTTTTCCATAGGAAAGCTCATAGCTCAGAAATGCACAAAATAATTTGCAAGGCAGATAGAAATATAACACCTTTAAATTTATACGATGAGAATGCCAACCAGGAACTATTAGATTCCTGGTCAAATAAAATTTTACACGCAAAACACTTCAATTATCTCAACCAAACGTATGTTGACAAATTTTCGTCAAACAAATGGTTGAGTATTGGAGAGTTGAGCGCAGAAATAGAAGGATTTATGCTTTCCATTCAGGATAGATTAGTCATAATAGACCCGATATAGTTTTACATGACAAAATTAAAAAAATAACTTATATCATTGATGTCGCTATTCCAAATTCGTGTAACATTAAAAAATCTGTTAATGAAAAAATAAGAAAATACACAGATTTAGGAAACGAAATAAAAAGAATTTGGTATTCTCAGACTATAAAAATATTACCATTCGTTATTTCGGCTACTGGCATTATACCTAGCTCTCTCATTAAAAATTTAGGCGTATTAGATCTATCAAAAAATTTAAATATAAAGATGCAAAAGTCGGTCATTTTGAATACATGTAGGATAACGAAAGATTTTTTAAATATTTATGTTGAGGGATCAGTAGGATTTATAGGCCCTGTTAGAAACTCTACCGAGCCGAACCCTCTGATATGAAAATATCTGGAGTCGGTGAATTTTTTTTTCCTATTTGATCTCTGGTGAGTTGACGTGTTGTTGTTCTTGTATTGTTTTGTATTTATTTTACTTATATAATCTACTTGCATAGTGTTGATTGACTAGCTGATCATTTGTGGAAAAGTGAGTGGAAGGGTTTAGTTTTTCCTATGGGGAAGATTTAACCCGGACAACAAAATCGGAAGCATAAAAAAAGAAAATAATCATAACAAAAAGTTATTTTAGAATTTAATAAGTACATACGCAGTAAGTAAATAAGGATTGTATCGAAACAGAGCTTCCATGTTATATCTGCTTTTATATTAACATGTTCTAAAATTTCAAAATTATTTATTTGAGATGCTTTATATCCTGTGTGAAGTATTTTGAAGTAAGGCCTGAAAAAACAAATAAGACATAACCATAAAACAATATATTCATAAAACAAATAGCATTTAATAACGGTTATTCTAATAAATTTATAGTTGAAATACTAAATAAAAAAATTAAACATATTCTCTTCAAACGGTATATTTACCCTATATCTAAAGATATAAATAAACAATGGCGTAGAATTCGATTTGTGGATAACAAAAATTCTAAAATTATAAATAAAAACATTCCTGGTACTATTCAACCGGCGTTTCACACAAATAATAATATGAAGAAATATATTCTTAATAATAAAGATAGCAAAATCAAACAAAAAAATCAGGAGCTTATAAACTCAATTGGGATGATTGTAATTTCTTTTACAAAAGTAGAACCAATAGAAACTTTGAAGTCAGAACTAAGTAACATCTCAGGGCTCTAAATGGATATAGTGAATCTGAGTTTGCAAATCATCTTTTGAATAATGATCACACTTTCGATAAAAATTCAGGTCTTAAAATACTTCACTCAGGATATAAAGCATCGCAAATAAATAATTTTGAAATTTTAGAAAACATATCAATATAAAATCAGATATAATTAATAAAAAAAAAAAAAAAAACCCAATTTGAAATATTTTCCCACTCAACTGGTTATTCACGTCTAACGATATTGTAATTCTTAATTCTGATAAACTCCGCCCACTCTTACCCCTCCCCCCTCCTTCCACTTCTTCTTCCCAATTGTAATTTATGTTTAATTTTTGACTTCAGTGTATACTCCTGATGAGGTGAACTTCGTTCATGAAACATGTAGAGGTTGTATATAATAAAGTGATGTAAACAAAGTTATTTGTGTTTTGATAAAATAAATAATGCTATCACAAAGTAATAAGCTTCCAGAAGAAATCTTCTTATTAAACGCTTGTTAATGGTCAAGTAATTTTGCATAACTATGTGTATTGTGAGCTGTATATTTAAATATTCGCGCCAGTCATTTGGTTCGTTCTTATACCGCCAGAGGTGCGCTCTGTCGGCTATCTATAGCCGCAGTGCGTATCGGCCATATTCAAAACATAATCACGTAATTGTGGATAATTTTCATTGTAATGTAATTAATCCAATGGATTATGAACTTTCTAAAACATATTTTTTTCGATATTATCCAAAAATTATATGAGCAGAAACGATGTTTTTAAGAAATCTCGTATTACATGTGGCAATCCTATTTCAGTATGAAATCGGGTCTTGTTTTTAAAGTCTTATTTTTTGGATCCGGTCGCCTGCAAACCGAAATTAACCTTACGATTGCTTAAAATTGAGGGGCAAAGTGGTATTTTTTTGCCTGCAGACCCCCTATGCGGAATTTACCCGAAACACACGATTTGAATTCGACCAATCAGAGGGCCTAGACTATCCAGACCCTAGCGTAATAATATTATAGATAGTTCTTTGTGATAAATCAGGGATTTATTTATACTTCGCTTATTACAATGGTGACTCGATAGTCGACCTAACTAGAAGCTGGCTAATTGAAATCTGAAACATTAAGTTTGTCTGGGAGCATTCCCAATGACCCTAGCGACTACTGGCCACTGGCTGCCATCTTGCGGACTTCCACGCAAGTTCTATGCACTACCTTCTATGAGTGCATCTGTGAAACTCTTACTTTCCAACAGTAAATGATTTTTTATTCTTATAAAATTTTCACTTTTATAGTTTTAAACCAGTAAAATCTATTTTTGCGTTTCTCAACACTATGTTTTATATTATCCTAAGCCTCGATCTTAAACTAGATAAAGGTACTTTAAAAAAACCTCAGTATGTTATTTATGAAAATTTAATAAACGATGTAGTTTTAAAATCTATTTCAATCATCCCTGAAGGTAATATTTACACAATAAATATTGTGATATAAAAAGCTGAGTAATATCCTTATTTTATTATTATAATGGATGATCGATAAAAGTCAAAAAACTTTCTTTGGTTAAAAATGTTATCAAAATGATTTATTTTGGGTTTAAAAAAAAATAAACGGCTTATTTTTTACGGTTTTACAACCCATCAAAGTGACAAACTCGCTGTCTGTATATTTTCAAGGAAGAAGCAAACCTCGCTAATTAATGTTCACGGGGTAATGACCCTTAATGATTAGGTTATTTGGGGCGAGAGCGGCTTAATTAACATGAAGCTAGATATTGAAACGATTATTTTCATACCTTTGATTCCGTCTTACATGAGCTTCTAATCCGATAAATAAGGGGAATGCAACCTTTTTTATCCAGTAAAATATAGTCTTCTTTCGCATGATGAAGAGTTAGAAGGGAACATCTAGATCAGTAAGGCAGTCAAAGGTCTTCGAGGTTGCCCTGTGGACCTCATCAATTCAGCCGAAGAATGAATGCAACGGACATTCTTTGCCTGTATGTTCAGTGGTCTGCTCGGCGCCGCATTCACTCTTTAAGGTCCCACATATCCATCATGCGGGCACAATGCCTGTGGTAGGACTTTATCCTAATGATGACGGACCAAAAAATAGAATAAGTTTTGAAAATGTTTAAATAAAGGAAAGGACTTTTGATGTATGGAAAATACATATCGTATCTGGCCGGCCCAACTATTTGACTGTCCAACTAGAAAGGTTTCCCGTTTGAGGAAAAAATACAGTATTTTTTTTATTTAAATACGTTTTCTAGCATTTAATTTTATCAAGCGTTTAGAAAATGCGGTGAAGTGCACGAATCCTTTTTAATTGAATTAGTTGAATAATTTAAAAAAAAAAAATTTTTCATCAGTTTCTATTCTATTTAAAGTTTTTTTTTAATCCAATAATACATATATATTTTTTAAATATGATACTTACCCAGAAGTACCTTAAAAATAGTGAAATTTATGAATTCCAGTGTGACGAATACAACGCTGTATATGTTGGACAATCTAGCACGTCCTTTAGATTGTCCAACATATACAATGTTGTATTCGTCACACTTGAATTCATAAAAAATAGCGGAATTTATGAATTTCAGTGTGACGAATACAACACTGTGTGTGTTGGACAATCTAGCCCGTCCTTTAATACCATATTCAAAATTTTGCACACTAGATAGAAATCACTCACTCAATGATAGTAATAAGCCAACTCCGTCACTTGCCTATACAAAATAAAGGCCGTAAACTCAATGTTTTAGAGCAGTTGGAAATTAATAAAAATTCTAATACTTCTAATACTAGTTTGATAAATGAATCAAAAAAATTAATTCGGTAACGACTCCTAGATATGTTAAAGCTGATTTTAATTATTAAAGGACACAAAAAAAAACAAGTTAACAAAATAATTATGCAGGAAAAAAACCTCTGAGTCATCCAAATTATTCATTTCAAATCACTTTAACGATCTTTAGTCAAATTGAAACAATTCAATAATTTAAGGAAACTGTAAAGGGTAATTGAAAATTACTATTTATCATTTCCGATATTTTTCTTGGAAACCAATAATGGCAAATAAAAAAATAAAATCAATATGTTTTCCATTGTAAGTACCTATTTTGGAATAATATAAATATACTCATCTTTAAGTAGCTTCACTATAGTTTTATAATGCTTACGAAATGCGAGACAGCTGCCGCGGGTAATAATAATTAATAATAATAATAATAATAACACGGAATTTATATAGCGCAGTTTAGTGTCATTTCACTTCAAGTGCGCTAACAATAACAAAAACAATAACAGTAGGACAGGACAAAACACGAATATTAAAACTAAAACATAACATAAAACAGGAGGCAGTTTGTGCTCAGAAATGAGAATTTTTTGAGCAGACACTTTAAAAAGGTACAATAAGGAGACAACCGAAACCAAACAATTACCGGAAGTTTTAGAATATGGCTTATTATAAAATATTGAAAAGAAGTTAAAATTTATAAATGGTAAGATTTTTTAAATAATTCAGTTTTTAAAGCTCGTTTAAATTCAGCCACATTCTGGAGATTAGTAAGAGCTGAGGGAAGTCTATTCCAGATGAGAGGGCCTGTTACACTAAAAGAACGATCATAGTAAACAGCTCGATTTGACCTAGAAAGTTCGATTAGACGATTACTAACATCTAGATCTGCTGACCTTAGAGTAAGCTGTCTATTGCTTAAGTTTTGTCGGATACATAGTTCCGATATATATGCTGGCGCCATTCCTTGCAATGCTTTGAAGGTCATTAAGCAGATCTTAAACTCTATTCTTTCAGGGCATCGAAGCCAGTGAAGGCGATCCCTTAGAAGTGGGGTTATACGGCAATACTTAGATTCACCAAAAATCATTCTTGCCGCAGCATTAAAAACTGACTGGATTCTATTGATTTGTTTCTGAGGTAGGCCGGCATATGCACTATTGCAATAGTCCATACGTGAGACGACGAACGAATTTAAGAGTGACTTTGCTCCATCAGAGGGAAGGCATCTCCTGATTGATTTTATCTGCCTTAAATGGAAAAAACCAGAACTCACAGCTTTTGAAATTTGCGATTCAAGAGAAAGAATATTGTCCATAGTGAAACCTAGAAATTTTATTTCTGCAGAAGGGATTATATCCGTATCCTGAATACGGATTGGACTGAAGTCAAGGAGAGCTTGCCTTCCAGGGGAAGCTATCCACATAAATTCTGTCTTTGTGGGATTTAGTTTAAGTTTATTGACAGACATCCAACTTGAGATTGTGTTAATGAGGCTAACCACCTCGTTTTTAAGGACGTCTTTTTCGTCCGGAGAACAAAACTTGAAAATCAAACGATCATCTGCGTAGCCTTGTGATTCAAAGCCAGCTGAGTGAATTAGTCGTTCAAGACGATTCGTATAGAGAATGGGGCCTAGGACAGAACCCTGGGGAACTCCAAATTCTATGGGAGTTTCAGGTGATGTACGTTTATTGAAAGTTACTGAGGCTACTTGTCCAGACAGGTACGATGTCATCCATTGGAGTGCATCACCTCGAACGCCAAATTCGGTTTCAAGCACATTTAGTAAAATACTATGATCTACTGTGTCAAATGCCGCACTCATGTCAAGAACAGATATCAAACCCAACTTACCTGCTTCCATCCCGATGATCAAGTCTGAAACAACCCGCAAAAGAACAGTTTCCGTTGAATGAAACCGTCGATAAGCGGATTGATTTTTGGCAAACAGACCAGCGGAGTTCAAATACCCCACTAATTATTTGGCAACGATTTTCTCAAGCAGTTTTGATAGGAATGGTAGGTTGGATATTGGCCTGTAATTATCTGTATTATCAGTATTAAGATTTTTTTTTTTAGTATTGGAGTTATAATTGATTTTTTAAGTGATCCCGGTACAAGTGAATTTACAAGAGACTTCTGGATAATTTCGGTAATTACAGGTGCTATATCCGGGAGACATTTCTTTGAGAGCCAGGTCGGTATGGGGTCTTGAGCGCATTGCTTGTTTGGGCAAGACTTCACAGCACGTACGACATCTTCTTCTGTTACTGCTGCAAAAGTAGTGAAGTTACCAGTGAGCGGAGTTGTTGCTGCGACAGAAGGCAATCCTACCCCACCGAGAGCCCGAATTTTTTCGACTTTACTCCTAAAATATGTCGCAAGACTATCCGCTTCAAGAGAGGAATCAATCTTGATGTTGCTCTCTCCACATAAGGTTTTTATATTTTTCCACAGTTTTCGAGGGTCCTTTTCTGCCTCAATTTGTTCACACCAAAAGTTAGATTTTTTCTGCGCTACTTCTTCCTTGTAAGCATTTTGTTTCGCAATCCAGAGTTGCCGATTGCTGAAAGTCGTGTTTCGTCTGTACAACCTCTCGAATTTTCGCATTTCCCTTTTCTTCTTGAGACATTCAGCATCGAACCATTTTCAGCCATTTCGAATGCGGCAGACCTTTTCCGTGAAAGGCGCATTTTTGTCAAGTAATGCCAGTAGCGTAGAATTATAAAGAATTACTAACTCTTCTACCTGGTATTTACAAAGCTTTTCCTTATCACAGAGCGGTGAGATTTTCAGTTCATTGCAAAATGCCTCGAAGTCGAATTCTCTCCAATTTCTAGAGATAACGGATTTAAACTCCAATTTTGGAGGATTGAAGGCAAACACGGATGTGACGAGACGATGATCCGATAGTCCAATGTCAGTCACGTGAGTTCTATTCGGGGGAGACCCAACTCGGGAAATGATTACATCAAGTGTACCTCCTGCATCATGAGTAGCTGAGTTTACCCACTGCTCGCAGCCGAAGTCACACAGGATTTAGGTGAATTTTTTGGACATGAGATCAGTTTTCTTTTCTAGGTGAATATTTACATCTCCTAAAATGATAACATCACAGTTGTAGTTGGAGGTGCATTCTAGGAGAGACCTGAATTCATTAAAAAAATTTGCAGTCGGTGCGCACGACCCGGGACGGTAGATGAAGATTATGACGAGGGATGCACCATTGGCAGAAGCCTTGCAACTGACGAACTCGAAAGTAGTATAAACCTGACGTATCCCTATACTGTCTTAACGAATACCACTTTGCGCTACAATTGCAACTCCCCCATGATTTGTAAAATTAATGTTTGTTGTATCATCTTTAATGGGCCTTGCAGCTTCATAAACCGAGAACCCGCTTGATCGAACAGAACATGAACAGAACTCGTTTATAAGTAAACGATGTTTTGTAAATTCAACAATAATATTACTGAATGTACTGAAGAAAAACTCAAAACTAAAATGAAGTTCTCCAAATTAAACTTCAAAACACTAACTAACTAACTAACCATCACGTCGTTTCCCCGCAAGGGTAGGCAGAGAGGACAGACCGCCAAACAACTCGGTCTTGGCACACACTTCTTGCCTCATTCACATTCATACATCGTCTCATACATACTCTTCTATTATTCTGACTCTTGACATTGCCCAACTTGAGTATCTGATTCACTTGATCGTGCCATGGCTTCCTCGGGCGTCCCCGACTTCTGCTATCATTTGAATTTGCATCAAATGTATATCCTTCTTACACTCCTATCTTTGCTCATTTGCTCTACATGCCCAAACTATCTATTGTCCCTTTCTTAATCTTACTCATTACGCTTGCACTCTTTGCTCCACATTCCTCACTAAAAAGTTGGAAATTACCAACACAGTGGAAAAAAACCTTTTTCTTACTGCAACTATTCATTTTCTACATACAAAGACATCTTCAAAGCATGACATTCGTGTCCCGACTGCAATTACACATGTACTCAAAAGGGAAACCTAGAAAAACCTTTTTCATGTTCCGACTGCAGCTTTTCATGTTCTTCAAATGGATATATGAAATTTCACATGCTTAATCACACTGGAGAAAAACCTTTTTTGTTCCGACTGCAACTATTCATATTCTGGATCTTGGGATTGGCAATCACATTAGTTACATATTGCGTGAAACGTATTTAATTATTTTTATGTACATATACGAATAATGTCACGGTTTTCCTGTTCTGAGTCGGCCTATTAGTATAATGCCTATAACTACGGTAGTAGTTTTTTTATATTACAATTTTTATCGCTCAGTTTTCTTAACCATGTTTGTACTTTAGTTTGAAATATGCCAATCTTTGTTTTTGTTTGATTTGATAGGACATTACATAGTTTTGCACCATGAAATATAACATATATCTGTACAAAAGATTTACACAAAATTTGGAATAACCGATATATTTTGGCTCATCGCCCTTAATGCCCATTTATTTGTGTTAAGCAGTAGTGGATTCAAATAATGTTTGTTTAAATATAAATGAAAAAATAATGTTATTTAAATGGGAGTTCTCTTTGACTAATATTTCCATATTTACTTACGTAAGTGTAGTGATGAATAACGATATAATTTCTATGAAATAGTTTTTGTTATTTTTTTATTCGCTCTTCCGCAAATGATTGGTGATTTCTATAGTCTTCGATGAAGATGAGCTCATGTATTATTATTCTGTTAAGCGCTGATTGACTTCAGGGTGTATCCGGAAGCAAATTAATTGGCCCCTTTGAAGAACTTTCTCCCGTCTTATTTGGAGGACACACCGAATAGTCGATTAAGGGAGATTCAAAGTCGTTAAATTAAATTAGAGAGATCAATTTTATTATATGTGTTAATTTGTAAGCTGATTGAGTACAGATAATAAAACTTAAAACGAATAATCTCCCACTTACAAAACGTATTGATGAATATACTCACGCATTTCCGGGAATTACTTTAATTTTTTTTTTTTTTTTCACTTGTAGAACTTTGTGGGCATACATAATTATAGTAATTAAAATAAAATAACTTTGTTTAAATACCACTTTATTGTATATATTTATAACCAACCGGTTTCAGTTCAACCCTGATAAAGGTTAGGGTTGATATTTCTCAAAACTAAAACTTTTTCTTTTGTTCTAACACCTTGGGTCAAAAATCAAGGCTAAAAAAAAATTGCATAATATCTATCTGAAAAAATCAACGAGGCATTTTTTTGTATATGAAAATAGGTAAATAGGTAATACGTAGTCTCATGTCTCGATTACTGCAACGGCATTTATGCTAGCCTTCCAAAATATCAAATTGACAAACTTCAATCAGTGTTTAATGCAGCAGCACGGCTCATAACCGGGATTTCAAAATATTCGCACATTTCAGAACACCTTCGTAACCTTCACTGGCTCAAGTGCCCTGAAAGAATCCAGTACAAACTGTGCTGGATTTCCGTCTGTGCTGGATTTAAATCCATCAATGAAATGGCCCCACCCTACATCACTGAACTATGCGTCCCGGAAAACACTGGTCTGAGGCAGTCAACTCTTAGATCAGTAACATCATCAGCTGTAGGCAGACTGATAGAACCTAAGCGCAAGCCAAATACTAAGTTTGGTGATCGCGCTTTCGGAGTATCTGGGCCGAAGGCTTGGAATAAACTCCCTCCGGAACTAAGATCCATAACAAGTCCAACAGAATTCAGGTCTAAACTAAAAACTTACCTTTTTAAGCTGTCGTACCCTTAGATTAAATATACCATTCCTAAGAGAAAGTCCAATTATATTCAATTTTTAAATTAAGTCCTAAATCCTGTATCTAAATTTCGCCAATAAACAATTAGATAATGTTAATTAAGTGTTAATCTCAAGTGACCTACCAGGTAAGTATTGTACTGTATATTTTCTCTATAAATAGTTAAGTAATAACATAGATCACTGTAGAAATGTATTATAAGTTTGTACAGCGCCCTTGAGGTGATTTTGCACAAAAACGGCGCTATACAAGTCATCCAATTATTATTATTATTATTATTATTAAATTAATCTAGTACGGATTTTCAGACAAAATTTGAACAATTCATGAAATTAAATTTTTTTAAATTCAAGTAATGTGAAAGTTCTATTCAAGGATGTTATTATTATTTCAACTCAAAACAGTAGGCCTTGTGCAAAATAATTTTCCTCAGGTCCCATGTACATGTAACTTTGGGGATGTTTTCTGAATGTGTACTATTCAAGTATCAGCGGGCCTTATTCTGAGAGGTTAACCCAGGCATTTTCACGCACAGCTTCAACTTGACTCTGGCTCCAGTAGTTACACCAAGCATATCAATTGAAGGCATATTTAGAAGATTTATTCCGTTGAAAGATACTAGATTGTAATTTCAATCCCTTTAATATGTTATCAAACATTATTGGGTCTAAAACATTAACATTAAATTCGACTAGGTTTTTTTACCCCAGGAGAAAACAAGGTTACCCCAGGTAACTGTCCATAATTTGCGGCAAAGTCCTCCGAGCTGTTGGATTTTGTGTTTCTTTGGGGGCTTGTTTTCACAGTACTTGAATATTCACTTTTAAAAGTGATGATTTTTTAAATTTTTTTGCAAAAACCCTTCCTAAGCATTGGTGTATTAAAATTTTAAAAAATTTAACAGTAAAATTATATTTTTTTGTAATTTTAACCACATTCGAAAGTCTGGCATATTTGATTGAAGTTTCATTTGAAAAACGTTTTTGCAAAAAATTTCTCATTTCGTACGTTTAATATTCGTTGAACATGTAGAAAAATATATTTTATTAAAAAGTAATGGTTAGTAGTTATTTATCTACAGCAGAATTAAATAATGCGATAATAAAATTTTCGCTACAACAAACCGACTCAGATCAAATTTAATATTGTTTTATAAGTAAGTTTACCATGTTCTGATGAAAACGACTTAAAAAAACACGAGACTTTCAAATCCCAAACCAATTGATCATATCATTTAGTATCTCGCCGATAGCAGTGGCCGCGGCGTCACGTGGAAAACTATTCGACTAGTCCTAGCAAGGAACAGAACCAGGTTGATCTGAATTAACGGTGAGATTCCCGGCTGGTAAAACAAAGACTATGACAATGCTGAAAAATGTATGGAGGACGTGGTTCATTGCATTTACGTGGATTTCCAATATTTCAACAAATTTATTAAATTATTTTAAAGGCCTACTTCATAAGCGACCAGAGTTATTACGAAAAAATCGATTTGATCGAATATGCAGCTATTCTATCATCAAACATAAATAAACACAAACAAATTTTCTAAATTAAATGTGATAAATACATAAAAAATATAAGTTAATTCAGTCGACTTTGAGATAGCCGGGAAAAGTTTATTTGTTCATTGTTTTTTTTCTACATTGCTCTACACAGAAGACTCTGATGAAAATTATTTACTCCAGGGCCTATGTCATATTTGGGGAGGTTGTGTGGGAGTGTGGAGGGTATTTTAATAAAATGAAGGAGAGGAGGTTCTTGGAAGGAAAATGGTAATATGAGTGCATAACAATCTGAGGGTCAAGTGTCCATAGTGACATAGTATAAATCCATACCTCCTTCTGGTGCAAAGCAATGCTTTGATGTGTCCAGAAGTATCAATTTATGAATCCATCTATACCGTTGCGGTGCAAGGCGATAGGTCGAGAGAGTCCAACTGGTGAGATGAAGGGGTCTCCGTTATCTGGCCTCTCTCGATCCGACCCGCTACGCAGTCGGTGGGCAGACGCTCATTTGTTTTATAGCTTAAATCAAATAATGAATTAAGAGTTTTACTTTTACATAACATGTATCTACCTACCTTAACGAAAATTTGGTCAATGTTGACGGGAGTTCTGCTTGTCTCTAGATATAAGCGATTGAATTGAAGAGAAATTATCAATAAAAATCTTATTCTTTCTTTCCACTCGTGGTCTTTCCCTCCAATTACTTAAGCCATTTCGTAAAACTTGATATCTGCAATGAAATTTTTCAGTTTTCCTTTTTAAAATCCGTTCACATTACCTTGATTTACATTAACTCTACATAAGATACAAATAATTTCCTTCAGAGTCATCTTTGGGGTTGATTGAAGTTGATTTGAATATCTGTAAACTATACCAGTGTGTAATGGAAAAACTTTCCACTTGTTAAATTTCATGGCTCCGCTGAATCTTGTACAGTTACATAATATTTTGAAGTTAGCCAACTCTTAGTCCAACAGTTAACTTTTTCCCCAGTTTCATTAGAGGTGCAGATAATTGGGATAAAGTCGTTGCAACTCCGGGAGTTTGAATTCCCGGAACGTACTTCCGTGTGAAAAGTCTGGCTCCTTTAATGTAAGAGCTTGCCAGATTCTGCTCCAAGCTAGTTAAGCTATCTCTACTAACACGCTAAAGCTAAAAAAAAACTTAGTTTTAACATGGCCATATGAAGAATTTTTTGTGTATTTAGAACGTTTTATGTACAATATATAAAATTCAGTATAATGTATTTGCGCTCTCCACACGCTCTTCAGTCTTATTTAAAGTGGATCAATGCAAAATAAACTGTAAACGAAATTTTTGCTAATAATTACAATAAAATTATATGAAAAGTGGATATTTTCAATTCCTAGATGAATTAATATTAAAAAAAAATCATCAAATAGCGTTTTATTAAGTTCTGACATGTAAAAAGTAACATTTCTATAGTAGTGTCTGTTATGAATTTAATCTGTTCTATGTACTCGTACATACTATCTTTTAATAAAATTCTGAGAGGTCACGAATAACTTTTCCGTGGTTATTTCTGTTATAAATTTAATTTCATGTATTTAATGTCTTCTTAATAAATTTGAAAATTATTATAGTTTTTGTTCTACAAATTTCTGTTCTGTTAATTTCGAGTCCCAACTTCTCCCAACCGTCTGAATCCAGTGAGAATATGGCATCCCCAAATGGGGTATGTTGTGGGGCTGAAGATCTTGGCAAGGGGAAGGAGATGGGAAGAGGAAGGTGAAAAAGTACATGGGTCTTCAGATCTTGTCACCAAACACGGCTAAAGCCATTTTAAGTAACATTTCAAGCAACGTTTCAATTATAAATGGTGGTATTACACTAGAGCGATACTTAGAGTATTATCCACTCTGGAACGTGCCGCAAATATACTATATTATATTATTTTCAATGAGTAAATTGTGAAAAAAAAACAAATTAATCAATTAAAATTTACCTGTGCACATCGGGATTTGAGCCCGCGAGCTCTGGCTTGCTAGTCGAGAGCCTTACCCCTCGACCACGGAGGACGTCATTCTGTTCATTTCTTTACACAGGAAGAAAATTGATAAGTGGTTGTATTTTTTGTAAATTTTAATATTCAACTGTTGATTTCCCAAAGATTGATAAATAAATAAATTTACGTTCTATTTTTAAAAACTCATTAATTATGATATTTTTTTGTAAAACTTTGCCTTTGCCTGATTACATTTTTTTTAAAAATAACTGTGTCTGATGAACATAATATGCAAGTTCGATAACTGAATGTAATACTACCTTTGGACAAAGAAGCTCTGATTTTTTAGCGACAAAATTATATAATAAACTACCTCTAAACATCAAACAAAGGAAAACTAAAAATAACTACATTAAGGACATCAAATCTTGGCTTAAGGAAATATCGGAAGAAGAACTAGCTAATATATTAAAAACATCATCTTAGTCGCTGAAAACGTATACTAACATATATAGTCCCCCTCAGCACAGGATCTCCTAGTGAGGAGGACTTTAATGATCTGTTTTAATTTTTTTAATATTTTTTTTTTTCATGTGCCATACAAAAATGTACCTAATTATTTAAAAATGAAACTAAATAAAAAAAAAATAAAAAAATGCAATGGTTTTTAAAATTTGTAATTATACTATCTATGCAAAATTTGGATAATAAATAAAAAAAAGCATATACGGTAATTCAAAGAAAATGTAAAGAAAAATAAAAAAAAGATCTTTTCAAGAGAAACTTTTCAAGATTTTTTTATAAAACTTTCCCTTTTAATAATCGCAAATAAATCGTTCTACGTTCAACAATATGATATAAAAATTTCCGTTGGTGAAAAGTGATGGAGGTCAGGTCATACATGGATAATATAAGACCTTGCAAATAGTTGAGCGGTTAACCTTAACA
Organism: Hesperophylax magnus; assembly: GCA_026573805.1. Lineage (NCBI taxonomy): Eukaryota > Metazoa > Arthropoda > Insecta > Trichoptera > Limnephilidae > Hesperophylax > Hesperophylax magnus. Next base: position 3,010,908 of record JAIUSX010000104.1, read on the forward strand.
TTCTGACGAAAATATTTCATTAACGATCGAAAATTGTCCGCCCAGTCTTGATCAAAAGAACCCGCATTACCTACAGTAGATTGCATTCTAATTAAATTTGGTACATGGCAGATGACAGTATCTGTCTGAATTATGTTAGTTTAGCGATCCATACAATTTTAAACTTAATGTTTTTCTTCGAAGATAAAGCAAAAATAATTTACTGATGGGTTTTTTTTTTAAATTTTTTTTTTGGAATAAATTGTAGAAAAGTCAACAGATGTCCAACATTCAAATTTAAATGTTAATTCAAATAAATAAATTTTGCTTTATATATAAATATAAAGATAGCCAAGACAGTAAAAATATGCGTTAAATATGGCCGAAAGAAATAGGGTCAGTAAAGCTCAGTGCTCTAGCAGCGCTTCAGTAAGGCTAAGATCCTGGGTTCAATTCCCAGATGCGACCACATCTTTTTCTGATTTTTCTCTTTAAAATTTTCGTTTGAGGATCGCAATTATTGTCTTTAATGATTAAAGATTTATCGTATGTTTCTTTTAATGTAAATAGCAAATACTGTTATCATCAATTCAGGTGGTTTGTGAAGCTTCAAGAATTGGGAGAAAAATTAGAAGACGTGGGGAAGTACCTGGGTATTCAGATCTGGTCACTAATCACGGTGGTTGCGGTTATTGCCATGTCTAGCAATGTTCTGATTCTGAATTGTAGTTGTCACCATGATTCAAGATACCACACGGTAGAACATATGTTGTAGCACACCATAAATTGACGAATGGCGCAATATAATGAAAATTCTAAAACAGTTGATATTATATTGAATTGATTATTTTTTAGTACCTTTTGAGTATCTTCCCAAAAGTAAGTAATGTTAAAATAAATATGTATTTTTCTGAAAAATAGATATAACAAATGGATAATTTTTTTTTTTTGGTTTTAGGCATTTCACCCTGAAAAGAGTGCTTTGTGCCGGAGATGGATAATTAATCTGTTATACAACAAAAAGCAGTTAAAAAAATATATTATTAAATCCGTCAAATAAAGATGAAGAAAGGTGCATTTCATATAAATTTAAATGGAAATAAATGTGCCACTGGCTTAGTAATTTTTGATTCCAGATCATTTAGGACACGGTCTGTCTCTCTTACACTTGCCTGAAATTGTATATTGCAATCTCATTTGAATTTTGTAATCATGGAGAAATGTAGATTTGAACGGAAAAAATATGTAAAAATTTAGGAATCTATACAAATTATATTTGGATCACGAAACTTCTTGTATTATTCTTTGTTCTGTGACTAGATATATTTAAAAATTGTGAGGTACCTATATGTGATTTGATATTTGTTGCTAAGCTTTTCATCTGAAATTTTTAGGTCAATGCATAGACTAAATAATTTTTATTCATCTAAAGGGGTCATTGTCACTATTTTCTACTAGAGATATTTAAAATCAATTGTTGGTTAGGCGAAACCAAATCGTTAAAATAAGGTTAAAATAGCAAAAGATTCAAACGATTTTTTTTTATCGTTTCTTCTTCAAATCCAGTTGCCACCCGATTGGATGACGCTGTGAGTTGGGTTAAGGAATCAAACGCAGAAAGGAATGTATAGTATTTTAGTTTTTATTATTGTGATAATGGTGTAGAACTCTTAAATAATATAGTCACAATACTAAAACCAAAATGCAAGCAAAATTGTCACAATAACATTGTTAAATTGGATTTGCATTAAATTTCAATTTATAAAAAGTTTTCTGGTAACTGGTCCAATATGAGTTTTGTTTTACATAATATCATGTTTGAGAAACGAAATAACTCGTGTTTATCCTGCAATTATGCACTGTATATATTCCCTTCTTGCTCGCCCCTGTCTAGCACGCTTGCATTAATTTCATTTGTGCATTTGAGAAGGAACACGACCTGTTAACAACGGATTGCTAATCACCCGTTCGCCATTCTTTACACAGAGCTAAGCAAACTGATCGAATGTGGTTGAGTTCTACCTCAAAGTTACCTAATTTCATTGTTTGAGGTACAAAGTCAGCAACTGGTTACTATTGAATATTCAACTTAACCCCTCAGACTAACTTGTTCGGTTTTCGGAACAGACAGCCATTATCCGTTGAGTCAATATGTTCGCTCTTGGGAACAGCTCATATGGTATACTAGAAATCGTTGTATTCCACTGCCATAGTAAGTAAATGAATTTAAATGGTGTTAGAAAGAAAAAATACGCTTTATATTCAAATCTAGAAGTTAACTTGAAAATAATCAAAATGTACACCTCTCCCAAACCAAATGTTCCGACCACAATTCGAGAAAAATATATTCAAATTTTTGATTCTTTTAATTAATTATTTTAACATGAAATACATTAAAGTGAGGTGACAATATTATTTACAATACATTTCTTTCATGAAATTTGTGTTTCTTGTTGTAATTTTAATTCAATGTTTAGACGGAAATACGTAAGGTGAGCCTTTTTTGAGACTTTTATAATATGCTTGCATCAATAATTTTAATTTATCAAAAATAATAGGTTTCTTTCTAACACTAAAAATTGAAAGCATATTTCATCACCTAAATGAGTTCTTAATTTTCGGATACATTAAGGATGGGTTGTTTCGGAGAATTTGAACAATTCTTCAAATTTCAAAGTTAATTTTCAGGTTCTGTGAAAGATTTTTTCAAGTTCTGTTTTTATTTCAGTTCTGTCAAGCAACTACTCTATGCTGATATAATAACAGAACTTGAATAGGACTTTCACAGAACCCGGAAATCAATATTGAAATTTTATGAATTGTTCAAATCCTCCGAAACAACCCGTCCTAAGAAATATTCCATTTATTTGGATTTTATTGAAAAACATAAACAAATTCTCCCACCATCTGACATCATTAAGAAAAATGACTGTCAATACGCAAGAGTCTTGAGAGGCTAACGAAGCCAGATTTCTTAGTGTTTCAATGCGGTTCCATTTCACTTATGTGCTAACCAGCAATAACTATTATTATTTTTGTTTCGTTATAATTTTACAAATTATGGCAAAAAAACCAACTACTACAAAGCTCAAAATTAATCTTTGATATTTTTTTTTCATTTTTTCATTCAGGGATGTGAGGGATTGCACTTATCTCCCCACAGTCACAATCTTCCTAAACTGTGGGGAGATTGTGCAATCCCTCACATCCCAGAATGAAAAAAATATAAAATTATCACATCCTTGAATAAAATTTTTTAAAAAATATCCCACACTGCGGGGAGATTAGTGCAATCCCTCAACAATGCTACAAACCATAAACGTCTGGTTTTGGTTGTATTTTCTTAGCTTTATGTATACTTAATGGAATGTAAGGGTATGCACTAATCCCCAACAGTCACAATCACCCTACACTGTGGGGAAATTAGTGCAATCCCTCACATCCCATTAAGTTTACTTATAGGTAAGAAAGTACAACCATAACCAGACGTTTATAGTCTGTAGCATTGTTCGAGATTGATGGTACCAATAACTTTCTTCAGTATTCTTCGATACTGAAATCTGTACTCAGGAGGGAATCCATAATGGACATTTCCAGAGTTGTGTAGCCTATCCCTTAATCCTGGTTCTTGACCCGGGTTCTTATGAGGGCTGCAAAACCAGGAACTATCCAGTCCATTAGAATGTTGGCAACACTTCTGCATCTGTTAAGGCCGAAACTAATTTATTTCATTTCTAGTGGAATGTCTATCCTAAACTCTAGCCAGCTGGTATGTTAAAGATTTATATATTTACAATTGTTTACATTTACAATAGTTTATATATTTACAATAGTTTTCCTATTTACAATAGTTTTCATATTTACAATAGTTTATATATTTACAATAATTAAGCGGGTTGATTTTTTAGAGAAATTCAATATCACGAAGAGCATTTTTTTCTTTTAATATTTTTATTCCTCATAGGAAAATATATTATTTGCAGGCTTATATAACTGCTGTGAACCATGAGATATCTTTTTTTGCGAATACTTTTTCGTATGTAATGATTTCAACTCTCCTAGCTTAGGTCGGAAAACAATAATAAAATATTACAAAATGGCCTGAACTTAAAAATATAAAATCTTACTTGCGTAATTGCGGTTGGCGCTATTTCTGACTAAGCGCAATGTTTGTAATTCATTTGTATCTACAAAATACTTTTTTTAAAATTTTTTTTAATTAAAAAGCTATATTTTTGAGGATTTAAAAACAAACTAATTAGTTCAGATTTATAGTTCGAATTTCGAAAATTACAAATAAAATAATTTTTTCCTAAGGTAGGTACTATCTGACGCCTAAATTCTTCACAAAATTAGTTTCAATTTTGAATATTTAACTTAAATTAAAAGCAAATCTCAGTTCATTGAATCAGATTATATGCAAAACTAATGCAATCATTCAAAAGTACTGAAATAAGTACGTTTGATTGACATTTGTAAGTTATAAGAAATGCTTAAAACAAGAATTTCGTCAGTTTGTTTACAAATGTTTAAACTGATATTATCCTAAAACATGGTTAATTAAATCCCTGTCCAAAACCAGTACCTCCGCCGTTCGTGATTTTTGCCTTGGTTCTGGTTTAATCCGCCATCAAACAGGCCCCATGGGGTAAATGCCGCAGGATCGGGCCGAAAATATGGCATAAAATAAACAAAACAATGGTCCCTCGGCGTAGTCCCGGCGGGGGTAAATATTGGCCCGTCAAGTTATCGGGTAAACTAATCGCCTTAATGTAGATTGGGCACAGAGTGAAGATCTAAGCTGGGCACATATTGGCTTAATATTTTGTGTAAATGTGGCTTTATTAGGCCGATGATATGAGTTACGTACGTCGCTTTGTGTTCACTTTTTAATTGCTTAATTGGGGGCTTTATTGATCCAACTGATCGGAGCGCGGGTTTTATGAGTGAAAGTTGTGCTTGCAGGTGTGGCTAAAGAACAATTGCACTTCATTTTCTAATTGAGTGTTTTATGGTTCACAGATTCTGACAAACACTCATATATATATATATATAAATAACATAATTTTATTTGATCCACCTGTGTCCGTTTCAAAATAACTGAACGGGTTGTCTTTGGATATTAAGCCATGTCTCTATTACACATATAGTGGCCTTATCTTAAGTATCTGAACCATCTTCCGGCATCATAGATGAATCAATGTATATTTTTCTACATTCAGATTTTCTTCAGCTCTGGATACTTTTTACTCCCAACATCTAAATATATTGTGTAACTTTAGGTTAAAAATAGAATTTCCTTCAAAAAATGACTCAAAGCTCTAATGCCATGTAATATCTTCTTATGTATTTCCAGCATCCTTTTCCACTATTCAGACGGTTGCTGATAGTTTCACCTCTTCCTCAAACGCAATATACACTGGCGTTCCACAGGTATCGGTTCTGTTTCCTTCTTTATTTTTGGTACACAGCAATGACTTTTCGTCGCATGCACTAATTCATTGTTACACGGATACCAAAACTTCAAGAATTCGGAAGACTTTTAAACAGATACTTGACAGGCGCGTTGAGAGAGTTTCTCCTTGAGGTGAGAATAACTTGGGGAATTTAATACTTCATAGACACATCAGTAACATCTTTTACGTTGAAATGACAATCTAGTCTCTTTTATTGGAAGTAATCTTCCCAATATGCTTTCTATTGATATGATTGGTGAAGTCTAAATGATCAGCGCAGGCACGGGGCTCCATCGAAGGGATTCGAGTCCAGTTAGTAATAATTTAAAATAAGCTTCTCAGGCTGCTGGGCGTAATGTATTGGCCCAGCAGATACTTTAATAGTACACAGATGCTGAAAATGTACACATCACAAATGTGCCCCACTGTTGAGTTTGGCAGCCATTTCTGGTCTGGAGCCCCAGCCTACTTAACAAGAACCCTTCACTCTGTGCGGAAACTTGTGGTCCGTTTGATAGATTACCCTCTCTTTACAAACGGATTGTACAAATATTTAAAGCACAAGCGTCAGGTATAAATTCTATCAGAATTTCAATGAAAGATGCTCAGAAGAACTAGCGGAGTCTTTTCTAGACTAGTTCTTGATCAATAGCTCGGTTGTGGAACGATTTGCCAGTCTCTGTATTTCCTCTCGTCTTTTAAAGACCCACGTCCACTCCTTCTTCTCTTCAAAAAGAACCTGTACACAGCATCCCTAAAGACCACATCACAGCTCCTGAAGAAAATTATTTTCCTCAGGGCCTCTTAGGTGGAGTGAGCGTAAAAAAAATAAAAATAATGTAAAATGTATTAGTAAAGGGATTTCTTTATTTTGTTAGTAAGACTTTTGGTGTAGACCTCTATCATAAATGAAAAAAAGATCTAATAATTCTTGAAGGCTTACATCCAATCCAGGCAGCTTGCCTTATGTTGACATTCTTTTATTTACGCAATTCTATTAAATTACAATTAAAATGATTGTCAGTTGATCCTGGCAAGTTTCCGATATAGTCTTACTCGAGTGTGGGAATTTGACAGGAGAAAAAACTGTGCAACAATATCACTTCGTGACAATCTTATTTAATTAAATAGTCCGTTAAAAATGGAATTTGCTTGAAAAACCGTCAAGGCAAGCTTTGTAAAAGGCTAATCGCTTATAAAAAAAATTAGAGCGTCCACAAAAAGGTTGATTACATCGCCCCGAAAATTCCCAACGCGTCTTATGTTGCTGGAAGCACATAGCAAACTCTAACGAAATTAAGCAAATATGCTGGAATTCGTAAGGGACAAATTTTATTAGAGCTTAAACAAATAAAATAATAGTATTAAGGTTACGGAGTTTACAAAATGAGGAACTAAGACAATCAAAAACAATTTAAACAGAATTTGACAGAATTACGAATTGGGAAAACCGAAAATAATGCAAGGCCCATGGGAACATTACAAATAAGTTTAAGAAAGGGTCTCTTTATTGTGCGAAATGATGGTGGGTTCAACATCTTCATCCTATTCTATTATTATATTTAGTATTTCTAAAACGTTTTACAAAGCTTCCGTAAGCTGCCAGGTCTCCTCTGCCATTTACCTCATTACTTTGGTAGTATTCCAGTCCCTTTAATTAAAATAACAAAAGGATTGTTCTTTGTTGTTTAACGTTGTCTTTTGGATTCTCAATACGGCTTTCCAGATATTTAATCCTTTTTATAAGGCGGAGACATAGTTACTATAAAAATCCGACATGTTTTCAGTCCATAACTAGTGATGCAGACTACTTCCACCACTATCTTGAAAAGGCAATGATTGTTATAAGTCTCACTTAAATTCTTATTGACTACCTACTCACAACTTAACATGCTTGGAATTAATGAAAATTAAATAGATACTTAACTATTTTTAATACATTTTTAAGAATCAAATCAATTTGCCATTAATAATCTACAAAGTTTCTAAATTAGTATTAAATATATGAAATTACTTAAAAAGTAGGTACGTAGCTATTTTACCAATCTTAAAAAAGATATGATATACGTATTTAGCAGTGTCGTACGAGTTAAATTATTAAATTTCTATCAATATTTCATTATTTCCAAATTACTTTAAGCAACCACGAGCAGAGAAACAAACGTTAACTTGTCATGCAATTTAGATCGAATCTTCTAATCAAAATACGACTGCAATTTCCTTTTCGAGATAACGAATCAACCTTACTTTCCACGCGAAGTTTTGAATTAACATTTGAATCAATGTTTTGCAACCAAAGTAGCGTGAAAACATGGGAAACTAACGTCTTAAATTAACAAGTCAACTCGCAAAACTAATTAATTGTTAATTTGGATCTATTATTCCGTTTCGATGGATTAACGAATAAACATTGTGAGCGAGTTTTTGATTAAACACAGACACGTTTCATGGTAATTTTATTTTTCACTATGTTTTTATTATTGTTACAGTTGTTGTGGCTGTAAATTTTCAACTGTGGTCATACCACGCTTACACGACTTCTTTATATGATTCTATGTTACCTTCTCCCAATTAAAATTTGATAATGTCTTAAATGATTGATTTAAGACATCATCAAATTTTATTCAATATTATTTAAGGTGACACTATTTTAAAAAGAAAAAAGATATCAGATAATAATCTTCTATCAGACGGCTTTGATAATTTCAGATTCAACTTTTTTTGAGTGTTAAATTTATAATTTATGTCTTTCTTTGAAAATCGATGGAAATATCATTACACAAAGTGACGGTAGACCTTTTATAAATAATATTAACTTAACAAATATTTAGTCGCCTGAAATATCAATACAAATAGAAAATATCTCTAGAGTAAAAATAAATGCCGCCAACGGGAATTGAACCCGTGCCTTCTGATGTCCGGTCAGGTGCTCTGAAACCAATGAGCTATGTCGGCTTATTTCCAACCCGCCAAATAATTCAATGTGTACTAATACCTCCATCAACAAATACTGCCTATTATATTTGTTTCCACCTGTAAACAACCAACATTATTTTTGTAGGAAAGGCTTTGTTAGTCCTAAATTTCTCACAGATGGCGTCGAGACATATTATATCTTCATTTGTTGGTGAAATATTTTTGACTTTTAAAATATTATTATTCTTAATGATTATAAGACAAGGTTTTATGCGTAGCATAAAGGATAACAAATAATTATAATCAATAATTAGACGCCTGAAATAAAGTTGGTTGTTTACAGGTGGTAATTAATTTTGTGAATAAACCTTTATTAAAAATATTTCCATTGTATTTTTTTGTCTTTGATCTTCTTAGCACCTCCCCTTTCCACCTCTCTCCCCCCCCCACTTCTTCTATTTTTGCCCACGCCTGTTTTTCTATACTTGATAATTTAGTTTTTATTACATTTAATGTCCCGATAAAGAGAACATCTATCTCGATCATGTTGATTTTTTTCAAATAAAAATTAACATGGTAAAAACAAGTGTTTTTAATTATTTCATAAATAAAATGATGCCACAAAATGAATTTGCAAAATTTGAAAAAAGTTATAATTATTTTAAATTAATAAAATATTCCCTTAACATTAAAATATTTTATGTATACGGTTTGTTAAGTTTTTTTTCTATAAAATAATCAGTAAGCACCATATTTTATTTTTCTAAGCGATGAATTAGCAGCTATTAGAGAGATTTGTTTTGAAACATCGGAGATTTTAGTAATATGTTCATTATAAATTATTTAAATAAACCCCATGGATAAATCAGTTTTCTAGGCCTGCCAAGGCAGATTCGACCTTAGGTTCGTCCATTACGCCGGGCAATGCGCTGAAGATTTTTTAACACGACTTCTTCACTTATGTCGTTAAGATTTCCAATTTATTTTTGAGACTTTTTAGGCAAATTCAACCGTATTCATTTTAATCGTGAATATAGAGGAGCGTTGAATAATGTAGGTACTAATTAACTTAAAGTTTCTATTTAAATGTCATCTAAACGTAAGAACCAAATAACTAAGGTATTTTTATCCTCCTATGATTCTGAGTTTGAAATCCAATGGTCGGCAAATAACTGAAACACTTAAACTTTGCAAGTGTGATTTTTCTCGCAGCAAGCATTCCTTTGTGGACGTTTTCGTGGAGGCATGCGGAACATTTCATTCACCGGACAGGAAAATTCATATAAATAAAACTCAGCCATTACATCTAGCGCGGCTTTTCACGGTTGTGCATTCCTACTGTATGCTAATGCTGGGAGGGAAAAGTTTATGAACACGTTTGCAGGCGTCAGTAAGCAAACATTGGTTAAGCATTTCAGATGTGGTGTTCTGTTTTTCATAAGTCGCGTTTGCCTGTCTGAAATGATGTAGTTATATTGCTATGAAAAAAGTTTTATTTCCCATCACGTAAAAATAATTGTGGGATGTTTTTCAGGATACAAAACGGCATTTAGACTTAAACAATTAGTAAGAATGTAAGTAAATAAAATCTAAGATATAGTTGCGAGACAATATTATTAATTTTGATTTTGAAATCTGAGGTCGTCAAATATGACGTTTAATAATTGGGTCCCAATGGTCGAGTGGCTAAGACGCTGTCTCGGTAAGACAAGTTCGATTCCTATTTGTATTTGTTTCTTTGTATTTTTGTGTCTTGTTCTATTTCCTGTTTCATTTTTATTTGTTAGTATTATGATGGGAATAACCTTCAAAAGAGTTCAGAAACTGAGCATTCATTTAAACTTAAAAAAAAAGTCAATTGGTATCCCATATAAATAGAAATCGGATATATTTATACGGGACACTATATAGGTTACAAACAAATCCATTAGAACTTTGTAATCATTTAAAAAGATGTCTGCCAAAAATAATGGAAGAATTAGTTGTAAGATAATATTATTAATTCTGAATCTGAAATATGAAGTTAAATAATTAGGTCCCGATGGTCGAGTGGCTAAGACGCTGTCCCGTTAAGACAGATATCTTGGGTTCGATTTCTAGTTATGACCGTTATCTTTTTTTGTGTCTTGTTCTGCTTCATTTTTTGTTTATATTTGTTGGTATTATCTTCTTCTTCAATAAATGGAATGTAAAATATAATTTAAACTCTTACATTAGACACAATCTGCTCCCTCAGCGGTCTTAGTAGACAATAGCATATAAATGAGCATAATAGTAGACACTGGCTTATAAATTAGCATAATAGTACACACTGGCTTATAAATTAGCATAATAGTAGACACTGGCTTATAAATCAGTATAATAGTAGACACTGGCTTATAAATCAGTATAATAGTAGACACTCGCTTATAAATCAGCATAATAGTAGACACTGGCTTATAAATGAGTATAATAGTAGACACTGGCTTATAAATTAGCATAATAGTAGACACTGGTTTATAAATTAGCATAATAGTACACACTGGCTTATAAATTAGCATAATAGTAGACACTGGCTTATAAATCAGTATAATAGTAGACACTGGCTTATACATCAGTATAATAGTAGACACTCGCTTATAAATCAGCATAATAGTAGACACTGGCTTATAAATGAGTATAATAGTAGACACTGGCTTATAAATTAGCATAATAGTAGACACTGGTTTATAAATTAGCATAATAGTAGACACTCGCTTATAAATCAGCATAATAGTAGACACTGGCTTATAAATGAGTATAATAGTAGACACTGGCTTATAAATTAGCATAATAGTAGACACTGGTTTATAAATCAGCCTAATAGTAGACACTGACTTTTAAATCAGCATAGTAGTAGACACTGGCTTATAAATCAGCATAATAGTATACACTGGCTTAACCCTAGATTCATAACCATTCGTCCCACAGACCGCACAAAACGTAAATTTGTTTCTAGTGTCTCGGGTGAAAGAGATAGAATGATGACCTCTCAAGTACCTTCCTAGATCGGTTGTTCATTAGTAAAGCGGGTGTGCTTGCCTCGCAGTGAAGTCTTGTGAACAAGTTATAGACTTTTGAACGTCTAAGAGACGAATGTTTATGAATAGTGTAACTTTTGACGAGACTGCAAGTTATTTTGAAAACATTGTTTTTGATGAGTTCTGGTTATACAGAGTAAAAGTAAGTATATGATATTATTCTATATGAGTTATTATTTATAGTTACATCTTATTTTATCGTTAAAAATGTATTATTGTGTGTATTTTACATCAAATCTATTTATTTTATTTTAGAATGGATGATCGGCAAATTGATGACTATTTGAATCGTTTATCTGATTCTGGTGATGATGATTTTACCAGTCAGCAAAAGGAAGTAAAAATCAGTGATGTCGAAGATCATGTGGAATTAGATGAAATGGTACCGACAGATTCCGACAGTGATAACGACATGGTTACGTAAAAGACACGAAATGCAAACTTTGAAGAGATGGCTAAAAAGGAAAATCGCCGAAGTTTTAGATGAAATGCCTACCATTGCCACACCTGGTCCAAGTGGTACTCAAAAAAAGGTTTGTGGTTATTGTGATTATAAAAAAACGGCATATGACAAGGTTCCAATGCAAGAAATGCAAAAAGCATGGACCATCGCGGCCTCATGTGTGTGGAATGTACCGATGAAATTTAATTTTTACTCGTTTATTATTTTTTTTGTTACCTAATTAAACATATTAAAGAGTCCCTTACTTAATTTATTTATTTTATTTACAAGTACCCCAAAATTCGTCACTTAAATTTAGTCGTCTGTGAGACGAATGTTTATGAATAATGTTCCTCTTAGATAAGGTTATGAATCTAGGGTTAATGGGTTTGGTACAGCCTTCAAGAATGGGGCATGCACCGATACTGGTTTATTGACCTCCTAAAATAACTACTTAACAAAAAATTATGAAATTATAAACACTGGGAGTCCCCTTTACTACTGAACATTAAAATAATAATTATTTTTTTGGTAAACTAATGTTTAAGACAAGATTTAGTCAAGTTTAAGACAATCGAAGAGACACGGGTTCGAGTCCCGTTGGCGTCATGTATCTTTTATCAGGAGATGTTTCAATGTGGATGAGTGTTTCAGGCGAATAATTATTGCTTGTAAAATAATTGTTATTAAAATAATTACCTTTAGCTTTCACAAATAGTTGAGAGAAACTCTCTAATGTTTAGCGAGGCGAATTTTCATAACGTCGTTTTAATACTATCATGTTTTGCTTTCGAGGGACGTTATCTTCGTAGAAATCTCTAATAGGTACTCTTCTCATTATCTTTGATAAAAAATCTTTAAATGTAGCGAATTAAATTTAAATCTCCACGACAACGTAACCACAAAATGCAGAGACAAGAAAAATTCACCATAATTTATTTTACATAGGCGATGATTTTGGTTAACTGACACATTATATTTCTACGTCTGGCGCGTTGAATAATCGCCGTTCTTATGTAAATTCTAACTGCTTTTAAGATGCACGCTGATGACTTCTGTTGTCGAGGGTAAATCTTCCGATTATGTTACCGGTAGCTGCGGGTTCGAAACTCGGCGTGCCCAAGTAAATTATATTCAACTAATTTTTGTTAATAATTATTATATTTAGGTGATTTATATAGCGCCTTTTTTGTGCAAAATTACCTCAAGGGCGCTGTAAAAATAAAAAAATACATTTTTAAAATGACTTATGTTATTACTAACTATACATGGATATAATATACAGTACCATACTTACCTCGTAGGTCACTTAAGGTTAGCACTTAATTAACATTAACTAATTGTTTTTTAGTGAAATTTAGATACAGGATTTAGGACAAAAATTTAATATAGTTGGATTTTCTCGCAAGAATGGTATGTTTAATTTTAGGGTATGACAATTTAAAATTATAATTTTTTAGTTTAGACCTGAATTCTGTTGGACTTGTTATGAATTTTAGTTTAGTGTTTTCCTGGATGCATAGTTCAGAGATGTAGGGTGGGGCCATTTCATTGATCGATTTAAACACCATCCAGCACAATTTGTACTGGATTCTTCCAAGGTACTTGAGCCAGTGGAGGTTACGAAGATACTTTGAAATGGGCGATTTTTTTTCGTAATTAATTCAGTTAAAATAACATATAGTATATTTGCTGCACGTTCAATAGTGGAAGATGCTGGTGAAAGACCACCATTTAGAATTAAAACTTCCTTGTTCAAGGCTTCAGCCTTGTGTGGTGACCAGATCTCATTAGCCAGGTACTTCCCCACCTTCATTTTCCCTGCCTCTTTCTTCAATACCTTCAATCTCACAACATATGCCAATAATTGTACATGGCATAGTCTTTCTTACTGGTTCCAGAAATTTGGGAGCATTTAGAATTCACGTTTTTACTTATATGAAAATGAATTACTTCGTATACACATCACACATCTAATTTTCTCTAATCCTAACAAAGAAACCATTGGCTTTGAAACATAAAGATTATTATAAACTAGCTGAAGTGTACCCGGCGTTGCTCAACTTTTCTCTACTTTCAATAAATATAATATCCATGAAAGTAAGTGTACTGAGGCTCTCACGACCAAATGAATTTTATTTTCGACATGTTGGCTACACTTACGTTTAGCCAACATGTCGACTCTTCCCCTCCGCAACGAGACCGGTTAAAGGTCAGTACGTTCAGAAGTGTCGACTCGACAACACGTTTCATGAAAAATGTCAATCCAATCTCCCGCCAAGTGCGGAATACGCGGCATCATCCTTTATCACGTTGGGAAGGGAAAACCTCCGTTTGAGGTTTATAATGAGGTAAAAACTGCATATGGTGATAAAGCTATGAATCGTACGAGTGTGTACAAGTGGTATCGCGAGTTTAAAAACGGTTCTCACCTCTTCACCCCCCGCCAAAAACTTCAAAACCACAATTTCAGCCAAGAAAATCATGGCATCCGTGTTTTGGGACAGTCTAGGCATAATTTTGAATAAATATCTGCCTCAAGGGGAGACCATCAACTCTGCAAGATACTGTGAGACCCTAAAAAAATTGCGGAAGACGATTCAAAACAAGAGGAGAGGTATGCTGACACATACGGCCAACGCCACGAAGGAACTGCTTGCCTCGTTTAAATGGGATGTTCTGAACCACCCCGCGCATTCCCCTGACCTAGATCCTTCAAATTATTATCTCTTTACCTCCCTGAAGCTGTACATGGGTGGAAAAAGCTTTTCAACCGACGACGAGGTAAAGGAGGAGGTGGAGAAGTGGACGAAGGGGTTGGCGGGAAACTTCTACGAGGAAGGCATCAAAAAGTTGATACCCCGCTTCACCACCTGCATTGAGAGGAATGGCAACTATCTCGTGTAAATTTTTTAGGCTGAACCGGAATAGTCATCCCAGTAATACAATTTTTTATTCCTATTATCAAAATATTCGCGGTCTCAATACTAAACTAAATGCCTTCAGATGTTCCGTAAACATAAGTCCTTATGATTTCTTATTTTTCACTGAAACATGGTTATCAGACAATATTGCTTCAACCGAACTTGGACTGCATAGTTATAATATTTTTCGCTGTGACCGCTCTTCTTCTTCAAACAAGTCTAGAGGTGGCGGGGTCATGATATGTGTTAAACAAAAATACTCTTGCCACATTCTTGATTCTCGTAATGTTGTATCTGAAGAACTATTTGTTTGTGTTCTTCTTGGCTCCAAGAAACTTGTCATTGGTTGTGTCTACATTCCCCCATCCTCTTCAACAGATATCTACAAGTCACATACTGAAGCTGTTGAACGTATTTCCATAAATGCCGATTCATTAATTATTTGCGGTGATTACAATCTACCGAAGGTAATATGGCTTAATGACAATCATGGTGTGAAAACTCCTAGTAATATTTCTCTTCAAGCTTCCATAATAATGAATCTATTTGCCTACTTGAACATGTTCCAACTAAACTCGATCCATAACTGTCAAGGTTACTGTCTTGACCTGATCTTTACTAACATGCCTAGCGTTTGTGTTAGTGAAGCTTCTGACTCATTACTACCAATAGATAAATATCACCCACCACTCGATATCAACTTCACTAATCCTTTCAAAAATGTTACCTTAAAATCAACGGTTACATACCACTACAAATTTAACAAAGGTGACTATACTAGCATGAACAGATATCTCGCCCAAACTGACTGGACATTTCTTGAATCGAACATCAATATTAACGATGCTACATTTAAATTCAACGAATGTATAACTCATGCCATAGACTTATTTGTACCTAAGGGAACATATTCCCATCCTAAGTTTCCCATTTGGTTCAGCATGAAACTAAAGAAGTTGATAATCGAGAAGAAGAAAATACACAAATTATTCAAATGTACGAACAACTTAGCATATTATCAAAAATTTTCTCATCTAAGAGAACAATCCAAAATCGAATCTGTTAGGTGCTACAAATCCTACATCGAACTCACCGAGACACAATTAGAGCTTAACCCTAAACAATTCTGGAAATTTGTTAAACAAAAACGTACTGATGATAATGATCTCCCTCCAAGTATGTTCTTTAATGAAAAACATGCTACCAACGGTCTCGACATTGCTAACCATTTCGCTGAACACTTCTCCTCCGTCTACTCTGATACCTCGTGCACCATCCCTCCACTCAACTATACTAATACTATTGATTTAAATAATTGCCAAATCACACTCATAGATGTCTTTAACTCCTTAAAAAATCTCCCCAGCAAAACAAACACTGGTCCTGATGATATTAGACTTTATTTTCTTATATTATATCTGCCTTATGTCTTTGCTTTCATGTACCTTTGTCTAATCCTGTATTTTTTCATTTTATTGTTTTCGTGTTATTATTTTGTAATTTGGACGATGTCCGTTAATAAATAAATAAATGTCTAAAAATAGCTTACATATGTACTACGGTAACCGTGTAATTTTTTTGTTTCAATAAAAAAATTTGTAACCTACAAAAATTCAGTACACTTACTTTCTGGATATGCCTCGTATATCAACCTTCCTGAAGTAATTTTCCAAATGAAATTGAAAACCCTATCAAACTCAAGTTTGAAAGAACTCATAGTTTAGAAGAAATAAGCGCACAAGCAGACAAATGCGGATAGTGAGTTTGTTTTATAATGTTTGGAAATTCCAATGTATTGTTACGATTACGAAAATACTAAAAGTTTATCAGGAAACGGCCTGTAATCCTATTTTTAGCTCATTATGTTCTGGGATGTTTTTACTATTTCCGAACATTCCACAACATTCCAGAATGTTTCGGGATTTTCTGTACTGTTTTTTCTATAATTTTCTGTAATTTCTTAAGGGCGAAACTTTAAGCCCTTATATATTCTCAAACACGCCCTTGGGTTAAAAACGGGAACCTTCTTCATGGATCGGGGATAGAGGACTACCACACCATACAACTATCTTAATTGTACTGAAATTTGTTTTTATGTTTTAGAGGCACGCACATTGTACACTTACTTTTATAACATAAATTGTTTAAAAGTTGTGTACACAAAGTGATTCATTTTTATATAGATAAAATGACGCCACAAAGTGTTTTTGCAACCTTTGAAGAAGTCATATTTTTATGTTTCCATATTTACCTATTATATATATTTTATAGAATCTAGTTCATAACTCTTTCTCTCCAAAAAGTGCATTAACAAGGACATCTTTTCAGTTTCCGGCATCATTCCTTCCCAAACATGAAATCATGTGAACCGTTTTACAAATTACACAACATTTGACCCACACTAACATCAAGAAATCCACAACCACAATACTCGTAATAACCATAAAATCGACATTTCTCTAACACACACTACAAAATATGGGATCAAATCTCTTAACTATATTGCCCACACACTCTGTTACTCTCTTCCAGATATGTATAAAACCATACAGCATATTAAAAAAAAATTAAAAATAATATTTTTCAAGTACATGTAAAAAAGAAAATACGTAATTCTTGTCATATTGTGTTTTGTCTTGCTTACTTTTTTCTCCGTTTCTATCCCCTTTATTTGTAATTGAGCATAATCTACTCGTATTTTATCAATATGTTGGTTGGTAAGTACCCTATATCTTTGTGTTTATGTGTATATCCCTATTTGTTTTCTTTTTTGTTTTTTCTTGATTGTTTTACTAAACCTCCCTTCTACTTTTTGTAATGTTTTGTATGTGAAACTTATAATTAGGATATCAAAATACCAATGTAAAATTTTACCTATTAACTCCCACCTATGTATTGCAAGTTCTTTCCGTCATCTAATGAGTTTTGTAACTCGTCGGGATTACTCTATCAAGAAATAATAAAAATAAAAAAACAAATATACTGACTAATCGCTGAAATTTTTCGATCCCCCTAATTCGACTGTTCTACGTGTAAAATGTATTGCATCGTACTAGCCAATTAACATATTGAAAATAAACAATTTGAAATGTATTTCATTCAGGACTTCAACAAATATTTTCAAACAATGTCATGTTTCCGTCTATCTCTGTTGACATAACAGACGCTGTAATATTTGCGTAGTGAGATTCATTTACCCGTTATTCCAGTGTACTACATAGAACATATTATTACATTATGTGTGTCAGAGATACAAGTAGATACATTAGTATTATTATGTCTTTCATCCAAGTACGTACGATTATATCAGTTCTCGGTGGTCTCTTGAAGTAGTTGATTGTAGTGGAGTTGGAAAGTATCCGTGGTTTGTTGTATGCTTTTTGAATGGAATAATTTCTTTCAGAAGAAAGAGAATGGCTTTCAGACTACTAGTAAAATTATATCATGAATGATATCTTTATTCCATTGATGTATTATACTAGATTAGCTTTGTCTAGTTAAATTAATTTTAAAAATAACGCCACGTAGCGTACGTCACAAATATGGAGATGAACTTAACAACCCAACTCTGTTTAAACTCCTTGTACAAGCGTTCAAACTCGTAAGCAAAGCCACGGAGAATTTGTTGTCAGAGGTGTTGTAATATGGACATAATTCAAATTTAAATATTTGGAACTGGGTTATTTTTGTGATTGAAAAACCGAACTTGCCCAACATAGCTGAGAAGCAAAATAGCTTAATCTAGACCAACAAAAAGTAAAACGCAATGCACAGTGCCCAATTCGCATTGCGACAAAATGCGTGGGCCTTTTCATAAATGTGCACGTGAACCAAACCAAAATTGTGTTGGGGTTATTTTTAAATGATTATGCCGTGTCTAGTCTAATTTAGTCTATGCTTTATTCATATAAATTAACCTAAGAACGTAGATACCCATGTTGTGAAGCTGAAAATAGAGTGGAGGTGAAGTACCGGAGAAGAAGAAGTACCTAGTTATTCACATATGGTCACTAAACACGGCTAAAACCATTTCAAGCAACTTTTCATTTCTGGATGGTAGTCTATTATCAGGGCGGTACTGAGAGTATCTTCCACTATTGAATGTGCCGCAAAAATGCTGTAATTAATTATTAATTTATTAAATAAATGAAACGAAAATACTTGGTTACATCGACTTAGAATCTTGAGATCGCGGGTTCAAATTACAAGTGTACAAGTTAATTTTAACTAATGAATTTTTATTATTTCAAATTAAATAATTTTTTAACAGAAGCAAGCACATGTGACTTAAAATTTTCAATAAATGACACGAAAATACTTGGCTTAAGTCACTTTATTGATATATTTCACTGTCAACCGGTTTCAGTACCTCCGTACCATCATCACGACTGTTATAAATATAATTTTAATAATAAAGATTAATTTTATTACATTCCTGATGATGATACGGAGGTACCGAAATCGGTAGACAATAAAATATATCAATAAAGTGACTTAAACCAAGTATTTTCGTTTAATTTATTGAAAATGTCAAATCACAATGTGCTTGCTTCTGTTGAAAAATTAATTAAATTGAAATAATACAAACTAATTAGATAAAATTAACTTGTGCACGCCGGAATTTGAACCCGGGATCTCAAGATTCTAAGTCGATGGCCTTATCCCTCGACCACGGAAGCCTTCAAGCGATGGTAAGTTCTGACTTACCTAAAAGTAATTAGTGCTTGGATTTGTAATCTATTTGACTGCTACTGATCAGCTTCACAAAATCGAACCTGCAGAGTAAAAATTACTCTAGTGAACGGTATTAACAAAATAATAGCATGATTATCAAATGGCCTGGTAGGAACTATGTAATAGATTAATAAGAGACTAGCAGTTAAAAACCCGCTCCGCGGGTTTTTGCTGCTAGGCCCTGCGGGCGGCACTTCGTTGGGCTTCGCCCAGTTTGAGTGATACTAACAGTTACATTTAATAGGTAGATATTAGATCAATGGGTAGATATATAATAAAAAGACATTCTGAACCATTAAACACCCCTCACCCCAACATAAATCTCGTCAATGAGAAAAATGTTTCCTCTTTCATACCACCGAAATGATTTAATTTTTAAATCGAAATTAAATTGCAAAATATTTATATGTAATTCGAAAATAAAAAAATATCAACATATTACATATAACTTTGGTAAAATAATATACTCTTACCAAAAGACTGTCAAAGTAATTACATTTTTTTAAAAATATATTAATAATTATTTTATTGGGATAAGTCCTAAAAATCTACATATTTGGGTGAAATAATATTACGCTCTTACCTAACGATTGTCAAAGTAAATAAACCAAAACTCTCTTAATTCGCGAAAACCTTACAGGTGGGATAAATTGAGTCATTTTCATTTCAAGGGACACAAAAAACAAAACTTTTTAAGCAAGTACAATTTATTATACTTTTATTTTTTACAATCTACAACATAATATTATACACTTTCATTAGGAAAAAATCTGTTTATAAACAATATTATCCGTATACCAATCAGTCAGAATTTGTATAAATAACGATGACTGCGCTCAAACTGTCCATGAGAAAATACTGGTTCAGGAAGTAACAGTCCACCCCATTCAAAAGTTTGTCCTTGAGATTTATTTATGGTCATTGCATAAGCTAATTTGACTGGAAACTGTTTCCTGCACATATTGAATTATATTGTAACATCCTACAAAGTGTTTTAAATTCTAGGAATGAAATGTACTGTACCTTTTCTGTTCCCCGTAATGATTTTGGCTTGAATTAAGTTACAGCTGAAATTTTTATAGCACCGCTTTTGTGAGATATCACCTCAGGGGCGCTTTCCGTTGAAGTACATCCTCATTGATTGCATAAACATGACTATTTTTAGGGCACAATATGGTACGTTGACTCATCACTAAGGCATCAGAAGTTGTACATGTCTCACTGTATATATAGTGAATAATATCTTGACAAATATTTACATTGGGAATAAGCACAGATGACTCTAATGTTCCTTCTACCGAAGGAAGTTTGCCATCTTCCAAGTCCAAAAGCCATTTTGAAAATATATTTTCACTTTCTAAAGCTCTGACATTTGTTTTTAATTGAAACGTTTTCAAATGGTACCAAAGTATGCTGCTTTTTATGCAAGCGGCAATTAATTGTCCTCGTGAAGTACGTCGACACACTGGAAGGATCTGACGAAAGTCTCCGCCCAAAAAAATAACTTTGTTACCAAAGACAGAATCACTTCCCATGATATCACGTATAGTACGCTCAATTACTTCTAAAGCTACACCTGGGGCCATCGGTGCTTCATCCCATATTATAATATCTGCTTCCGTTATAATTTTCCGATTCTTTGATGTGACCTTACATGTTGTATTGTCCTGTAAATTGAGGGGTAAATTAAAAGCAGTATTTATTTATTTATTTATTTATAGAATACATGATAATACAATAATACATTTTCTTACATGTGATACATTAAATTACCACACTAGGCGACTGCCTGTCTCGTGGCAACCAATGGTATATAGTTAGTATGTGAGGTCTAGTGTTAACATATGAATTAAATATTTATACATGTTTAAAGTATGAAAGATTATATTAGAATGAATTATAATGGAAATAGAAAATATATAAATGTTAAAGTAGAAAGTAGAAGACAAAAAAAAGAAAAAAACAAATGATAAAACTCTTTAACCTTTTCGTCTTAGAGTGTGAATTAAAGTTTAGTAAAGGTATGTTTTTCCTGTTTCGCCTGGGCCATCAATGAAGAAACATTCATTATCATCATTTTCATGTGAAAAAACTTATTCAAAATAGAATTATATGCTTGAAGTTGTACGTCATTGAGTTTGGCAGCCATCAATTCACCTAAAGTGTTTTCAAAAATTACATTAAAATCAGATACTTGTCCAAAACTGCAACTTTCATCAGGTTCAGGTAAGCCCTGCATTCTGCAAGATGAATTCTCCTTCATAAGAATATCCTGTATGTTTAAAAGACAATGATTAATAGCTGTTTCTTCAGCAACACCACGATGAAAAAAATCTTCAGCCGAAGAACGAAGGGATACATTGTATTAAAATTAAAACAAATAGTTGTCTAAGAATTTTAGGCATCAAATACAATGAAGCCTCCGTCATGCACTGCGTCCATTCTCGTATGTCATAAATGATGTTGCCGCCTCCCCGCTGTCGCCTCGTCCACTTTTTACCAGCTGAAAAGATATAGTTATTTGGTACATCTTGATACAGAATAGAGCGTCCCTCAATATCTTTAAGATTTAATTGGAACCACGCTGTTAAAGAGGTGTTCCTTGTAGATGCTTCCCTAAGAGCCTGTTCCTCCCGCCCCTCTACAAAATAAACAGATTGGCTGTCGGGTAAATGTAAAGCCAGAAGTAAAATTGAGTGAGATTGATCATGTATAGACAAATACGATAATATGTGATTGCCCTTATTTAGAACAGGTAACTAAAATTAAATACTTAGGTATTATTTTTGACAGCAATTTAAAGTGGAAACAACATATAACCACTACAGCAAACAAACTTAGAAAATTCATTTACTTTTTTAGACAAACTCGCAACTTTCTCAACCTAAGCCAGCTCAAAACAATCTACTATGCACTTTGTCAATCTTTGATAGAATATGGTATCATAGCATGGGGAGGAGCAAACGCTGCCGCCATTGATCCAATATCTAAAGCTCAGAAACTTATAATAAAGATTATCCTCAAACTACCAATCACAAGCAGTTCGGATGAAATCTTTAGGAAAATCTGTGTTATGGACATTAGGCAACTTTATGCCAAAAATATACTAACATACCTCTTCAAACACAAAACTACTTTTGACAATATCCAAACTGCTCGTGATACTAGAACCAAAGGACATAATTTCTTACAAATCCCTTTCGCTAAAACAACTTTTGGCCAGAGAAATTTTAGATATTTTGCAATAAGGCTATATAATGCTCTCCCACTAGCCATTAGACTGAACAAATTTTTTTTTAAATATAAAACAGACATCAAGTCTTGGATCATCAGCCAAGACAGATCCATGATCAAAAATTTTATAAAAATCCCTACATAAGTATGTACTCCAACTAGATGCTGAATTTATCATTTATTATTATTATTTATTATTTTTTATCTTTTTCACAATTTCATTTAGTGTAATGAAATATTTTATGTATCAAAAAATATGTAAACATTAATTCATGTATCAAATACGTCTGTCTCGACACAGGTTTATCCTAGTGAGATAGACATCGAAAAAAAAAACCTGTAAAAAAACTTTATATTGATAATAAAAAAAAATAAAATAAAAAAAAAGTGAGAACATCTCTAAAAACCCAGTATAAATAAATAAATACTATCCAAAGAGGAACAAATTTCAACATTAATATGAGCATCATATTTTTTGCTAAGGTATGCATTATATGGAACAACAAATCGATTGTCGATACGTATATCCCGAACAACGTGATTTTCAGAAAAATTATCACGTCTCCTGTACTCTGGGTAGCCTGCGGAATTATTATCAGTAGAATATTTAAATGATTTGGGGAATTTTTTAGAGCACTTACCGTCTACCATGCAGACTGACCTTGGATTAAGTACGCCACATGGTCCATGAATGTTATTTTTTAAAATAATACGGTACAAAGCCGAATTCTTCGGATGGGGTAGTTCTGCAGATACGGCATTATCAATATCAGAAGCTGTATACAACTTATCTTGGCTGCAAAGTGTAAACACGCCACGTGTAGATGAGGGAGTCCTCTTTTTTGCTGTTCAATTGTATAAACCCAACAAATTACCTTTCCAAAAACATGTTTCTCAGTCATATCATGAATAAATTCCTTGACTTTTAGATGGAAAACCTTGGCTACTATATCAGGCCTGTCCGCGGCCGATTGATAATGTTCCAATTCGGTTTGTATTTCTGGCCATTTGGGATTGCATGTAAACGTTATGAATAGATCAGGACGACCAAATTTACGTACCATTGCCATTGAATCTTGATAAAGTTTATTCATATGGCGTGGTCCACCAGTAAATGAAGATGGAAGATTGACTATATTACCTGCACGTACTCCTCTATCAGTGGCTAAATTTCTTACATGGTCTTGCAAACCTTGGTAGCATTCCACTCTGAGTTGTCGTTGGTTTTTCCTAATGTAATCTAGGCGACCAGATTCATAAATAATGTAAGCATGAATTAAATACTGTTGAAAAAGTTTACCCGCATAATGGATTGGATTAAATATGTTTCTTCGTACTGCTAATTTACTTGCATAAAACTGCATGGCAGTTACAGTATGACGTTGAGCAGTAAAGAAATCAGCATGATGCTGAAAGCCTGTGGTCCAACCACATTCACCTGATGGAAATAGTAGTGGGAAAACCATAGGATCTAAATGCTTTGATAAAGTTGCCACCCTTTGAAGTCCTTCAACATTTTTAGGATAAACAGCGATATCTATACCCGATGGTAAATTCCCGTCTCTGTCTGCTACATATACCATGGCGATATCGTGAGAACTGGTTGGAGCATTGTACCTCCGTTGGTCATCAGCTGATGAACGTGTAAATAATAGACGTATATCTCTCACCTGCCCACCGTCAGCCGCAATGCGTAATTCTTCTTCCTCGACAGCTTCTTTTAGTTTCTTATACTGATGAGCATAAGGGCTTATTTGGCGTATTTCGCTATCAATTATTTGCATTATATTTTGATAGCAATCCGCATTAGATGGATGACTCATACGCACTCTAACAGCCTCATCAGGATCATATACATAAAGCTGAGCATAGGAAGGTATTTCACCTTCAACATGTATACTTCTGGAAGTAAGATGATAAACCTCACCAGAAATTTTTAAACAATATGGACCATTACCTGTGATATTAGCTATTTGCGCTCCAAATGAGGCAAATCCATTAGCACTGTTATATTGACGAATAAAATTCCTAAAGTTTTTGGATTGACTACAATCTCCTGTCAATAATGCGTTAAGTGCTGGAGGATAAGCTAAAATTTGTGGTATTATTTTTCCATTATGACAGCAAGAATGTAACAGTTTACCTTTTTCAACTTCAAAATGAAGCGCCTTGCAATGCTCGATTGTACATTCTTTTGACATGACGCCGAAATAATTCTGTTCTGGAAGCACATAATTAGGATTATTGAAAAGCACATTGATCCTTGGTAAACTTCCCTCTCTCATTCGAACATTCCGAAATTCGACCAATTCTGGTAAAATATTGTCCACCTTCCTTTTAGCCATAGTTATTAAATTGAAATAATAATCTGAAAACAAAATATTTATTTTTAGCGATTCACATGTAGTTTTTAAAAGAAATATCTACGGTTATCACGTCAATAATAATTCTCTAATCTAATGTAATTATCACTTATTAAACATGACAGCTGATGACAGCGAATGGGGTCGGTGTTTTAATATCAAAAAATAATTAATTACGTATTTAAGTATCGAGTGGAACTGGTTATTTTTGCAGCCGGCTTTATAATGGCGGATTTATAATTATATATTATATTTATTATTTATAATTATAATATATCTCACATTAAATAATCACACTGACATTGTACATTGCTTGACACTAACTGGCTATAAAAGTTTTTTACATTGATTGGAAATCCAATCAAACAATCTGTCTTTCGCGTGAATAATGATAAACGTCAAATTTTAATACGTAATTGTGGATAATTTTTACTGTAATGTAATAAATCCAATGGATTGTCAACTTTCTAAAACATATTTCTTCGATATTATCCAAAAATTATATGAGCATCGTGTCTTAATTTTCAAATCGTGTCTTAATTTTCAAGTTAGCGGAATTTAACCGAAACAGACAATTTAAATTTGACCAATCAGAGGGCCTACATCGTCCAGACGCTGGAGTATTAATACTATCAGATGGCAAATTTAATTTATTGTTGTGTAAACATGTTAAATAGAAATTAATGGTATTAGAATCAAAGGTATCGTTTTCAATTAGGAAATGATGTTTTAGTTGATTTTACTACAGCTCACGGTGAATCCCTTTTACAAGGATTTTAAAATTTATTTAATCATATTTTAATGTTAAAATTCAAAAATATTTGTTTCCTCTATGGATAAATATATAATGATCTATGTTACTTGGTGTTAATTAATATCTCACTAATGGAGACAAACTTTTGTTTAGGAAGGGAGTATCATGGTGAGATGAGCATATAAAATATTTTCGGGAATACTGCCATACATATAGACATTCAAAATGAGCAAACATTTAAAAAAAATAACACTTAAAACCTACCGCATTTCTTTTATATATTATATAATTCGCTTTTGAGACTGGTGTTATATATGTTACGCTAGTAGGTATATATTATTATTTACAAATAGAACTTGTTTCATAATATATTACTAATGAAATAAGGATTTTTACTGATTTGGTATTTCCATATAAAATTCTAAATTATGCATTTGATAGTCCAGAATTGCTTGCAATGAAAAGCTTCGGATTCCACTACGTAATACTAGAAGTTGCGATTTATTTCAGTGCGAAAATTCTGGTACTAACTACCATATGTTTTCCTCATTGCTCAGAATACTTAAAGACACGAGTCAGTGGACATCATTAATTTATCACTTAAAAAGTACAAAAGATTGTTACTGAGACAGTTTAGCTACGTTTACTAAATATATACCGTATTAATGTATAATTTAAACTATTCATATGTAAAAACCAAATAAACAGGGCGTAAATAAAGTAATAAATAATATAAATTAATAACAAACTGTTAAGAGGTTTGAGAAGTAAGACAAGTAAAAGATTTAAAATTTTCCTTGTCCATTTGTTGGAGATAATTAATGCATTCGTAGATTTTTTATTGAATTTGAATGTACTGTGTCAGAGAAATGTTCAACTCAACTCTTCAGAATACCTACAGTACCAAGCGCCAGTTGATTAACAGACATTTAACAATTCATCAAATTTCAAAGTTATTTTAAGGCGCATAATGAAATAATAACAGAAATTGAATGAGAAATTGAAACAACCCGTCCTTAGAATATTAAATTAGAACGTTATTTAAACTCAATTATTCTTTTTTACAAAACCAATTAAAAATTATTACTAGCGTTTGTTAGAGTGCTTTATTAAAGTCTATGTTTAAAATACAACCAATGATTTGTATTTTGAAAGAAATATGCACTAAAAATTGTCAAAGCATGGTCAAATAAAATTCCTACAACATTTTACTGTTTTGTCTGAAATTCTGGAGAGTGAATTGGTTTTTTATGGCAACATTCTCAGACGGAAGAAAAAAAAAGTTTGACATTTCAATTTCCAACTACCGGCAGGATATCACTTGCCCCGGCATAAAGGAAAATATGGCCGCAGTGGCAACACGGTATTGGAATAGAAATTCTTACCCATTGGCTATTTTGCTATGGAAATTGCCAGAGTTCAGGGTTGCCGCAAGAATGAAAACTTTTTTACTGATCAAATCGATGACCGTAATGCATTATATTATTGGCAAAAATAAAAAAGGCTTTGGATATACGGCCAAAATCTGGAGTGGCAGTAAAATTTTATTCATTACATTGATGTGTCAGTTTTCCTTGACAAACAATGAACACTACATGTTATGTAGGGCTTTACGTAGAGTTTTTTTTTAATTATCGCCATTTTCCTCTAAAACTGGATGAGGTGGTTTTGTGAAATCTCATGAAAACAGTGCCTTTCCTCTTATTTTGAAGGCAAAGCGTGCAAAATTTCATCGATCACAGAATAACGATAGATTTATTATAGATAACTGTAGATTATTATAAAAATCAAATCAAGATCGGCTAACCGCCGGACAATTTTTAGTTATTGATAATTTTCGCTCATTACCTCATTAAAACCATGTTTTTTTAATGCAAATTGAGAAAATGTGTTGTTCAAGCAATATGTATGGGATTAGAAGGTATGCATTCGCAAAGACTTGGTGGATAGGAAACATCAATATCAAATCCATCAATCGTCCCTTCTATAGCAATCCCAAAATATCACCATGACCGGTATAATTGTTGCAAGTTATCAATTAAAGTGACAGTATACTCGTTTGAAAATAAACAGAGCCAAGTGTACATTAATACCTCAGACAGGACCGATTGGTGTACAGTGTACAGTATACAGTACAACCACAACCGCGGAATACAATATTTGATTTTAAACTATTCATTTTACGAGTGAAGCATCTAGAATTTGGCAGACGTTTTGGCCCTAACTTTGACGGTGAGTCATTTTTTCTTATAATCCAATCTGAGCTTATTTGTGTTCCAGAAGCCCAGATTTAAAACATTGAGGTTTGGCGGATACATAAATCTGAATTTATGAAATTGCAATTGACATGGTTTTGGGACTGCTCCTTTAGGTGTGTTGCATGGGGTTTATTAGAGCTTCATCTTCTAACACCAACTAATACTCTGGAGTCACAGTTTCGCAATACTATGTATGTTCGGCTTTCATAGACAGCGAATAAGTTCAAACATCGTAGTGCGAACCCTGTGCGAATAATGTGCTAGGAATGAAAATACATTTTCAGAAACGTTTCGTGCTAAGCGCAAAATATTTACTGAAGATTCCAAACGCTCTGTATAAAATTCTACTTTTTAAGAATCAAAATACGGAAAAAGGTTTCTATACAAAAGTTTCTTATTGAAAATGTAATCATTTGAAGTCGCCGGCACATGAAAAATAATAGTGTCGTATTAACACGAAAAAGTTTACAAAAACTACATTAAACTAAAAAAGTTGTTAATCGAGATCCGTTCGAAACAAATTTTATTTTCTTTTTTTGCCAATCCTATTGGATGTTGGCTATATTTAGGTAAATCATTACCCTGACCCTATACAAACCATCCTCTTTCTTATATCCTACCTCACTACTTTCATCACCCTCATAATAATGTATATTATCTTATTCTGAACTGGGACCATAGGTTACAAGCTCTGCAAGTGCAGTAATTACGTTTGTTTTGAGAATTGGAACAAATTGTTGCAAACCGCACAGAAAACGATCTTAAAATTAATACTAAAAAAACATAGACTGACTGATACATGTGATGTTTTGAATATCCACATAAATAAACGATAAATAATAAACGAACGTGCTCCAAAAATTTTTTTTATGGCAGCTAACAGATAAGATTTATGACAGGCGGGCTTGAAGTGCATATGTTCCACGGGAAGGAAGAAAGAGATCGCATGGCAGTCAGTTCTTGAACGTGGGTACGTTGGCAGCTCCAAGAAATGAATACAAATCAGAAGTGTTGTGTGAAATTACAGTTGATCAGTGAATTCAAATAGTGTTAGAAAGCTTTGTTGTATATTGAATTAAAGTGAAATATTATTGAACCGGTGGTTGTGTAAAGTGAAGGTGGTTGGACTCAGTGAGAAAAGAATTAATAATAATGACAATAATAACAATTGGATAATTTGTAGAGCGCCGTTTTGTGAAAAATCACCCCAGGGGCGCTAAGGGTTGGGCGATCGCGATTATAATATAAAATGTGTTAAATTAAACGTGATTTCGTAAATGTGTAGTTCAAACTAAATTACTTGTCTTAAAAACATGAAAATAATAATAATAATGATTGCGTCTTAAAACAAAGTGAACGTATATAAAGGCAGCAAGTTTTTAATCGGTCTAGGTAGGAATTGATTTGGCGAGATCTATCCACGGAGACCGAAAACCAGAGGATCAAACAAATTATAAACTCGGGTTCGAATCCCAACAGAGATTAGGGAGGTACAATTGTATTTACAGAATTATTTAATTACCCTTTTATAAGCGTAGGGAGGGGGCCAACCTTGAACAAGTTGCAAGGATTTCGCTGAAATGAGGAAAGAAGCCGATAGGGGAGAGATCGAAAATTAAAGTGATTTAGCTATATAGTGTAACCAGGTAAACTTCACGCTGAGAATGAGAGATGACTAACTGGGTGAGTTTTTATATTATTTATTAAATTTCAGAGGACCTTTTTAAAAGACGGATACAACCGAGGTACAGGAACTAAGTTTACGACACCTGTAGCCCAAATAATGTTTCAGAAAGGGAATGTGTCAATCAGACTATCTATCAGCTGAAAAGGGGAGACGGGCCAATGACCCTTTCATATATAGGACAAGGCGCAGGTACAGTCAGTCAAAGGGGAAGTTTTGCTAGCGTATGACCGCCCGAATAGAAAGCGACCGGATGCAACCTGACAAAACAAAATGAATACTTTTCTTCTGTTATTTGACTTTCTAATTTAATACTTTCCACCTATTGTTTGACTTTCTAAGTTACGAATTGGGGTGCACAAAAACAAATCTAAAGTCAAAAGAGGGAGATGGTAATCTCCGAAATAAAACTACCAACCGAACAACTTTTCTCAACAGGTACCTTTCGAGAGGTAGACAGCCTCTTTAAATAAAATGCAAAAATCAAACCAATTATCCGTTTATACCTACCTGAGAGGAAAGGTATTCAGTAGAAGTTACCCATACCTAATACACGAGGGTGCTAGTAACCTCATAAAATAAATACTGGAACCAAATATTAAAATACAGACAGTCCTCATCCTAAATTTGGCATTTCGAGTAGACCTTACATATATCTCACATGATAATTGGCTGAATGGGTAGGCACACAACCTATCGCTAAAAGCAGGCTAAATGTCGACAAGATTGTCGTGTGTTATCTATGTTATTGACCTAGAAAGGGATCTAAATCCCCGACGACGAGGGAGTTACAACGTTTTCTAGAGGTGGCACGTAACTTAGGACCTTACGTGTCACATTTTCGCGACTAGATTCGTGACAAGGGATGTCATGGTTTTCCCCTTCTACACTCAGTAAAGTAGATTTTCCTGGAGGTGCATGAAGTTGGGGCAATTCTGAAATTGGTGATGAGACCTGGCTTTCTTTATTCTGGCGTGACGGTTGCCGATTTGGAACAAGGGGAGACCCGGCCGGTTGTGATATCCAGACACGCAGATATCGATCGCCTTGTTCAAATTATCATCCATCGGTTTTGTTTGGTAAAGAGGAGGAGCCAACTTTAATTTTAAAAAAATTCATTCCCGTTCCTCTCCCTTCCCTCCCAAAATATGTACATGGATGGCGCCGACAACTAACACCATAAATTTATCGTATGTTTATCACATATATAAAATCTAACACTTTATTATGTTCACATTACCCTATGACAGGTAGAATCACGTAGCTAGTTTGAAGAGCAGGCGACTTAGAAGATAAGGTTTATGAAATGGCTTTACAACACAGCGATAATGGATTCAACTCACTCTATCTCAAAAGAACCAAGGGATGCCACACATACATAGATAACTAGGTTTCTAAACCGAGAAACAAAAAACCAACACAACGTTCGGTGAAGCCTTTTTATACTGAACCGTCACGTGAAATGAGTACGTTCAAGGTCGTACGTCACGTGGACAAACTAGGATGTACACACTTGAAGGGGTGTGTAATAAAGAGAGGAGCAAAGGCTTGTAGAGACGGCAGGGGAGGAATTTTCCATCCCTGCGAACACATATGCAAAGCCTTATGGAAAAGCTACCTATGGGACTTTAAGGAAAAATTATCGTAGAAAGAAGAGAAGGAAAAGTTTGAAGGAGAAAGGACGCATCATTACATACAGACCAAATATTCAACAGCTGTGACGTACTAGATATACGCCAATTATACGTTAAAACACTACTAAACTACATTTTTGACAAAAAAAAAATTTCAACATACACAAAATAACACTAATAGACCATTTAGACTAGCGTACAAAGAAAACATTAAAACCCCGACAATAAATTCAAGCTTTGGACAAAGACACTACCAATACCATGCTATAAAAGCTTTCAACAGTGTAAAATTTGAAATTAAAATTGAGGAAAATAAAAATAAATTCACACACAAAATTACAAACTGGATTAAAGAACAAAAAAGACAATATTACTAAAATGTCATAGCATAAAATAAAAACAAAACCTACACGTAACACACAAAACCAATATTTATTTATTTGGTACATTATTTTGTTACAATTTATGTTTTCCAGTAATGTAGGCCTCACATAAACACACATCACTCACAAACACATAAGATTATTTTCAATGTATTATTTTTTTAATTTTAAATATATTATTATGTATTTTTAATTTTAATTGTAATATTTTCTCTTTAAATGTATTATGTAGATTATATTTTCATAGTATAAAATGAAGGCCTCAGCACGGGCAAGCCACTCAGTGAGGCCTACATTACTGGAAAACTTAAAATGTAAAAAATATTGTACCTAATAAAAAAAAACAAAAAAAAGGTAGCGGAGAGATGAAGGAGATGGGAAAGAGGAACTTTGGGGACTTCCTCGCTATTTAGATCTGGTTACCAAACACGGCTAAAGCCGATTAATGCAACGTTACAAATCTGAATTTCGGTTTTCCGCCCTGGCGATACTGAGAGTATCTTCCACTCTGGAACGTGTTGCAAGTATATATATATATTATTTTTATGGCTCAGTCTGTCTTTGCTGATAGAGAAACAATAGCGCGTGTTGCTTGTACGTCCAACAGATGGCGCTGTTTTTTTTTTTTAAATGATGTTTTGCCTGTCACAGGTGACATCTATATAATATAGGTATATAAAAACACACGGGTATTCGAATGCAACTTTGTGTCAAAATGTCGAAGCAATTGTTGAAGAACTTTCAGATATATTAAGATTTTGAATAAACGAACCTTTTTATTTATATTTTAAATGAATAAGTCGTGAAATAACACAAATTAATCACTACCTTTGGCTTACTAGTAAAGGGTCTTACCCCTCAACCATGAAGGCCGTCGTGTATGGGTTATCTGAGGGTTTATTGTGGGAACTACCCTTGGAAGAATTTAGGTAAGGGTTGAATTACATCCTAATACTCATCAATGGCCACTGTGAGGTTTACTAACTACTAACACTTTTTTTCATGTTCTGCGCATGCAGAAAATGAATGTTGAGACATTTCTTGGTGAGAGATATGGAATCCCCTTTTATCACGTGACACGTGATACAAATAATGAAAATTCGAGCCGGTAGAATTTGACCCTCTAAGAGAGTGAGTTTTTGAGAGAATAAAGTGAGATCTTTCTACCTCAAAATTTTCCTTTTTTATTGTTTCTTAGCACGTATTATAAAAAAAAATCAAACTTCATATAAACACGTTTTAATGAGGTGCTAATATTAATATTAGTAGGGTTCCTACCAAAACACTGCCGTACGGTGTACGTCCGTACTCCTTTAGGCATACTTTCGTATGGACGCACACGGTACGGCAACAAGGTTAATATTTTTATAGTATTACTGTTAGGGTGACTTTGGTTTTTGGAGAAATTATTGGTCGGTAGTCATAATTTTTAGATTGACCGAAATTTAAGAAGTGCGCTGCTCCAACGCTTTAATAATATAACTACAAAAATTAATAAAACCTTCAATAACATTTTGTATTCGCTGATACCCGAGTGTTTGAAAAGGTATACGTGTACATAATACCGTACAAAATACTCGGTTCATTGTACAAGGTTTTTTAATCATCCTCGACATGAAATTGTTATTACAGTGCAATCAAAAAGTTGTACCTAATGTTCGTGGGTGTAATGGACCTGTTTGGGGTAAAAGAACGTAAAGAATTTTTTTTTCATAAATTAAAATACGTTCAGAGAATAGGGAGAAACGAACAGACTACGGACATCTTTGGGACATACTAGAAGCTTTATTGTAGAAACCTACGTCGGTAATAGGTGTTAACCACGTAATAATTGAAAAGGGGCGTCATGGGACTCAACGAATCAGATCATTCCCAAAATCAATTAAATAATTTTTCGCCAATCACGGAGATTAAGGGCGGTCTAAGACACGATACACTCGAGATTGATTTACTGTTGGGTTAACCTTGGGATCCGGTCCCACGACACGTGCAAAGGCACTTGGGAATAGACGATAAATTTGCATTCTAAGGCAGAAACGAAGCGATACCCAACCATCGATAACGAAAGAAGGGGGGGACGGTTTGGTGAAAGAAGAGGGTGTTTTAGAATGTTTTGGTCCAGAAGACATATTACGAGTTGATCCTTGTAGAGAGAATTGTTTACGTTCGCTGGAGTTCTGAGTGCTATTTCAAGTGGACACAGTGAACACAAATTTTAACTTAAGATAGAACGTTTGGCCGAAATTGCCTAATTATATTAACACGGGTGAGATGCAAGTTGGGTAATTAAGAAAAGACATAAAAGTTAATGGGTCACGAAATCTTTGATTAACGATCAAAATTTTACGACCTTTTTTGCGCGTAAACAAAGTTACGAGGATAATATATTGAAATTCCTAGATGGAGCGAGAAAAGAGTATATGGGTTGGGCTAAAACTAGACGCAAAAAAACTGTAAAAACAGGGATGTACTGGGCGTAGATCACCGAAAAGAAAGGACCAGGAATCGAAAAGAAACCCGAAAGGTAGTTTAGCTCATGATGGAAGATGTTTCAACGACTCGGGTAGTGGACAGCGATGGGTTACGAAAGATTACCAGAAGAGATGCGGCGGATATCACGAAAAGAGTCAAAACAGGTAGGCGAAATTACAAAAAACGTGTCGAATCAAATTTCGGAACGAATGCCTACGTATGTCATCACCGAGAGGAAGGTATATGTGTCCTGGGATCACCCGCGGATCGTGTAGACACCGATCAAATGCTAGAAGGCAGCACACAAGGAAGGATACTGTATTGCGCAAGCGCTGGACATAATAGGTGAATAGCTTCCGTTAGTTAGGATAATTTATCGATTATATTATCGATATCAATAGCGAATTCCTCGGAAAGATTTCAAAAACAACGATATAGAAATGAGCTACACCTAGTCTATAGGCCGGAAATCAACCAATATTACGGACACAACACGTGTACGAGAAAAAATAATCAAATAATTTTACATCGCCGTATATCATTTACGTGAGGGCGCCCGGAGGTCAGACCACCGAGTACGCGCCTGTACCCGCCTCGACAGATTGGTAGGTGTCTACCTCAAATCGGAAGGCGGGATCCAAAAATCCTGAAACGGGGTTATGCAATTCTAAACTTAACGGGAAGTGAAACCTCGAATTCATAAAGGCGAAAGTCGCACAAATTTTAAGTCGATTTATTCGAAAAGACATTATTAAATAGGGTTGTTTGGAGGAAATCAGGGCTTTTTTCGTTTGAACTTGGTTGGAGTCGGGCTTCGAGATCCTTACGTCGCGACAGCTTTTTTTGTGTGCTATTTTTAAACTAAACTGTGTAGCAGTGACGATTCCACTGCTGACTTCCTCAAGCGAACGAACATCACTACCATGCTCCCACGTGACCTTGGACGGCGGACGCGAGGTGGCGTAACGCATTTCAAGGAAAGAAGAAGGAGTTTTAATCTGGCAGCCAGCAGGTCGACATTACCAACACACTACGAGATGGATTCGGGGAACCGGCCCAGAGTACTCACGCAAGGAATCTACTTCAACCTACGTAATGTAGTTTAATTCTTTAATCATGGTTTATCCTTAAATTAGCTATTTCAAGTTTTCCTGTTTATCTAAAAAATAGGATGGCGCTCATAATATATTTTCAGTTTAGTTTCATTTTTAAATTATTATTACGTGACATTAACTTCGTTTACGTGACCTTGTCTCTTCGAGGGAAGGCACGACCCTGTAGATATATTATTATTCTTCACCCATCTTAATCATGATTATTAATTTATTAATCTATTTGTTTATATGAATAAATCTTTATTTTACTAATAAGAGTTTTCATTATGTCTCATGCTCTGGTTATTTCCTTATTTTATTCACACATGTTTCACATATTATACAAACACATGTAGCGAGCATTAAGCTAAGAATTCCATTTATTACGCCACATTTTGGCGCATCAACATAGTTAATAGTATTTACGGTACATTTTTGGCGCGCAACGTGCCCTTTACCTTAAAATCTGGTTACATTGGCGCTACAACGTGGTAAACCTATAGTAAACTTAGTTAATTTATGTCACATTTTTTCTGGGTATAAATTTTTTTTATTGCTACATTGAGATTCTTGTGAGGGTGCTTTGGTCCCGTCCGTTTCGTTTTGTGTTGGTAAGCATGTCTTTGTTATTCAGTTTATTACGCTCTAATCCTGCTTGTTTCAGATTGAGGCTCAAATTTTGTGTTGTAGTAAATAATATGTCACCATTCGGCTAAATACCTACTTTATTTAGCTCATTTTGAAATATTTGTGTTCCCTTGTCTTACTTTGAATTTTAAATTCATATCCCTTCAACTTATATTTATTCAAAAGATAACTTGGAGCAATTGTCATCATATCACTGCCATTATCGTAATTGTTTTTATATAATTTTATTTATGCATTATAGCGGTTGTCTTAATTTATTGGATGAATTACGGCCGGCGGAGTTTTATTATTATGTGCCATCGTAGGAATCCAATATACCTACTGCCTATTTCACTCTAATTGCGGCCGGTTGGAACAATACATTGCTACGAGATTTTGTAAGTTGATTTCACATTGATTTATTCTCTCTTATTGTAATTATCATTGTGGTAATTTGTAATGGGATTGTTTTCTAATTTTGGGGTTCAATTTTGTTGCAATCATCTCGGGAATAAAATTTGCTTTTGAATGTTATGCTACTCAACATTTTTATATTGAGAGACGGGGGGTCGATGTCACTAATATTTTATTACAGATTTAAGCACGGGTTTTAAGTTTGACTGAATTAATTATTGGATGTAAATGGTATTTGCTTTCTTAGTATGATTAAGGTTATTGTGCAACAAATTTTTCAAAATGTTGTTTTAAAACTGTTATGGTTTTACCTTCATGTTACAATTGTTACAAGTTCATAAAATTTTGTCATGCGACACCAGTAACTTCTACGATTTTGGGAATATTATTTCATACCTTCTGTTATGATTCTGTAAATTCTAATTATTGTCAAAATTTTATTTGCTTTCACGCGTTCAATATTTTATTTTATTGCAGCATATTTCTTCAATGCTTTCTAATAATTTACTGAATACCTTCTTTGATTTTATTTTACTTTTGAAATGAAATTTAATTCTTAAAAAAAAAGAAAAAACTTGATTCATCGTAACATATTAATATGGATTTATATGTCAACTTCTTACCATAATTTATTTCAGGTTTCGGTGTTTCATTAATTTTTTTATGCAATATTTGCTTCATTTTAATAAATTCTATTTTTGCGACTTAAGATTAACATAATATTATAACGGTGTTTCGATTGCTACAATATACAATTAAATTTTATTTCGGCTTATAATATAAAATAATTACTACCTGACTGTAATTTCGTATTTTATCACATTATTGCGATTAATGTCACAAAACGTTATGTAATTTTTTTCGTTTCGAGATTACTATATTTCATATTTTCTAAATGACTTTTAACTTCATAAACCACTCAAGTTTATTATATCTTACGGACATCTTTTGTAAACTTAAATTGACTTCTTACAACTTTGGTTAATATTCTTATCAGAATATATTTGAAATATTTAAAATAAAAAAATAAACATGGGAAATTTTTTTTTCTACTTCTTTCCTTGGGAATCCTTCTTTCGGGTTTTGGAATAATCCTCATTTTGTTTCATGGAAGTAAATTATTTATAATTTTATTTGGGAATGTTTTTCCTTTCATGTATTTCGAAGTGAAACCTTAATTTTGCTTTATTATTTAAATGCGTCTAATCATGCTTTTCAGCGTTGCTGGGTTCCTTCACATTGCCGTTGGATATGAGACGTCAAGTATTCAATGGGAATTATCAAGGTCCAGTTTATCATTATCATCATGGATAAGAGGTCATATTAAATACTTTATTTTATAGTTTTCGGTTGAGTTGTTGATTGCTTTTACTGAAGTTTTGTATATAGTTTGTGTTAATTTCTTTGGAATCTATCAATAACTTGGATTGATGAATTATTTAATGGGAATTTATTGGCATCTTGCTCTAGGTTAAACGTTTTGAATTATTGTCGGTTCCTTTCAATTTACCATGGCTCACGTATTTTGATTGCAATTGCGTTAATTTCAAATTTTTAACAATCACTAAAATCTTAAATCTTTCACAGGCATAATATTTTTAGGAATAGTTTTGAGGGGTTAAATCATGGGTTATTTGGAAACCTTTATCCTAATGTGTGTTACGAGTGATAGGTGCTGTTATTACCTGTAATTCACATATTACATATGTTGGTTAGTCTCGAGGGGTTAAATTGTAAAACAGTTTATTTTTAAATTCAGGTTAATTTGCTTTAATAATCTGATAGCGTTTCATTTACAAAAGCGCATTGCATTTGAGACGGCATATTATTTTATTATGAATAGTTATCATAATGTACTTTGATTTTTGGGTGCTGATTTGAAGAGGATTATTTTTCTAAAACTTTTGGAGATTTAAGTTAACTTTTGGGGTTATATTTCTATGTTATAGCGCTTTCTTTGGGGTTATCTTATTAATTACTGTGGGAATTTAAATGCTATACGAATCTAATGTAATTTATTTTATTCAGAAATTAAAACTTTTGTTAGCTCATCTTGTTGCAAATATAGATGTCGTTAATTGGGTTTATTATTTGGCTGTTATTGAGAAGGAATTTTATTTTCTACACTACTTTGCGTATTTATCATTTTCTGTTAGTATGGCTTCCGTGAAGGGTTATTAAATTCATACAAGAAATGATTGGTTTATATGTTGCATATTTAAATTGAATTGGTGGGTCATTCATGGCTTTGTTATAACTTACCTACCCTAGGGATTTTTTTTAAAAGGTTGTACAGAACTTTGTTTGAGCAGCTAATTTTATTTTTTGCTAAGATAAGAAATCTATTATAACTTTCTTCCTTCGTTCCAATTTCAACATGAGTGGTTGAATTCTCAATGATTTAATTTTTTTCATAAATTATAAATTCAATTTATATTAATTATTTTGAAGACAAACCTTTACTAAAGTATTATTTCGTTTCACAGCAGTCGTTTGGTTGTACATACCTTATTATGGGATTTTTATTGTAAATCGAATTACAGTTGGTTTCGTTATTCTACGAGCATTTAGGTAAATTTTATAATGCGTTGGGATTCAGTTCATTGAATTATTATTATTATTATATACACAGTTCTCGGTTCGCGGTGCATTCGCTAATGACATTATTATAATTACATACAAGTACATATACGTCGGGTTTTATACTTTTTTACTTTCATTATCATGTTTTATAGTTGGTTCGAGTCTATGAGTACCTTGGATAATAATTTACTTTATCAATTAGTGTTTACTTGTATTAATTAATACATTCTGTCATTTAGAATTACATAATTGGGATTCAACATTTATTTTATTATAGATGACACACCTTGCTTAGTTTTTTTTTTAAATAATATTTCTTACGACAAGATATATTACCTACTCATCGTTGTAATGTTTTATACACAAATCTTTCGGTATACAAATTTATTCTACGGTTTATCTCGGATGCTGTTAAGTTCATATTAACATATTTAACTATTTAATACTTTTCTTCGGCACTTTAGTTTGCAATTATTAAACTTTTATCAACTTTTTTTTGTTGGATTTTTATGGAACTTTGATACTGCCTAGTTGTTGGCATAAGTTTGATACTATTTTACGGGAACACAAATTTTCTTTCTCTTAGTTGCAAGTATACTTTCAACTCTTTCATGTTGGTTTTCATGGAGAATTATACAACTATAAGTTGTTTTGATGTTTTTGGTCGGTTTCTGAACAAATAGAAGCTGTCATCGATGTTCATATACATCTAATACTTCGTTTTTTTTTCATTTTTAGAACGGTTACATATTGTTTACTTTTCTTTTTCGTAAACTTAAAAAGAAGAGCATTTGTCTTTTCCGGTTAAGAGGGATGCGATATTTTTTAAAAAGAGCACACATTCGACGTTCATATATGAACACGAATATGAACTTCGAATGGATGTTTTGTGTTGTCTTGTTTTGTCTTGTCGTTATTGTAATTGTCCATGGGGTAATTCGCGGCTTATTTTTCGGATTTCAACTTTAAGCCTCGTCTTTAATTTTGGTGGAAATTATTTCACTATTTTTAGTCTTGTCTTGCAGCGGGACGATATTAACGCGTGACATGTTAGTTTTCTAATCCTCTGAGTACGTTGTTTAATTGTTTTCGCGTTCCATGCTTTAGTTTTAGGGCCTCTGAGTTCGCAGCACAATTCTTTTGGAATTGATCGTGGAGATTAGATGTAGGATGTAGGTAGTTTCCTAGTCTTTCTCATCCGCAGGAAGAGAGAGGAACCCTTGGCGAAGATGTATTTCCTATGATGAGGGTAGGTCTCTTGTCCTCCGCAAATAAGATATGTATTTTGAAGTATATAGCGTTATGTCCAGGAATTTTCCGGGTTTTCCATCTCATTATGAGGTTTTATATGGATTGGTTGTTCAAGTGATATTTGTTCAACAGTCGTTTTATTCAGCAATAAGACGTTTTGGGTATTTTATATAACGCATACGTTATTCTGGAAATTTATTTCAGGACTATATGAGTTCTGGGTTTTCCGGGTTTTCCTTCTCATTCGAGGATTTATATGGATATGTTGGGATATATGTAGTTCAACAATCGTGGGGTCTTTTGTTCTGATAATTTTTTTAATATAAAGTTTTTGGGATACATTTTTTCTGTTTTTAAATACCTATATACCGTTTGGTATGTTAATATACAACAATTATGACGTCATGAACATATACGTTCATTCGGGATATTATCAGAGCAATGTTTATGTTTCATGTTCTTCGTGTTCACCTTATTAAGCACTTCTCCTATTTTAGGATAATTGCTTGACAAACTAATTGAAATATTAAAAAAAAAAAAAAAAAAATTACATATATATATATAAATTTATCATAATGATAATAACTTTTTTCTTCCTTCAGAAAGAATATCATTCTTTATTTTTGAATTTTATCATTTTATTATATACCTTTGGTATTGAATTTACAATTTTCTTGAAACTTTATATGTTCTGTGTCTAATGATTGACAGTTTTTTCAATTGATTTTGAATATTTTAAATTTTGAGTATGATAAAATTTTTTTAATTAAAATTTAATTTTGGATTAATTTTTGTGAATAATCTCGGGAGTTGATATAATATTTCGGTTTGGTTTTCTGGTCTTATTATTCATACTTTGCAAAAAAAAAAAAAAGGTTTTGTGTACCTGGGTTTTTCCTTCTATTTTAGAATTTTTTCCGTGATTTTGTAACATATTTTCTATTTTGGGTCAACATATTTTAACTTTTGGTAGGTTTATACAACTTGAATATTAACATTAATTTTGATGTTTTATAACTTTAGTTCATTTGCGTGTTTGCATTTCACATTTGTTGAGGTCAAATGTTTTATAGGGTTCATTCATAGGTAACCTTTTGATTTGCTTCTTTATAATAATGCTTATATTTTCATAAACATAATTAGCAATGTTTTATTGAGTAGTTCATTCTTGTGGATAAACCATATAGGTAGGCAGTTTTAGATGTAGAGAACTTCACTTCAAGCGGTTGGTCATCATCACCAGATCTCTTCAACTACAAGTTGCCTTGAATGGGCAGAAGTATTCTTTCATGCATTTGGATGGTGTCAAAGAAGTTTCTTCAACTACATGGAGCATCATTTTTCATATCAACCTTCTTATAGTTGCCTTGAATGGGCAGAAGTATTTTCTGCAGCTGGTGCATCTGTTATATATATCTCTTCAGTGGGCCACTTTGGGTCTTTAAGTTATATGAAGAAATCATGATCTGAGAGATTCCGGCAAGATTATCTACGGGCAAGTAGGTTCTCTTCAGGAGGTGCCAGGTGGACCTCATTATTTCCAGGAGGAAATATTTTCTTTTGGTGAGGGGGTAATGTAGCAGTGACGATTCCACTGCTGACTTCCTCAAGCGAACGAACATCACTACCATGCTCCCACGTGACCTTGGACGGCGGACGCGAGGTGGCGTAACGCATTTCAAGGAAAGAAGAAGGAGTTTTAATCTGGCAGCCAGCAGGTCGACATTACCAACACACTACGAGATGGATTCGGGGAACCGGCCCAGAGTACTCACGCAAGGAATCTACTTCAACCTACGTAATGTAGTTTAATTCTTTAATCATGGTTTATCCTTAAATTAGCTATTTCAAGTTTTCCTGTTTATCTAAAAAATAGGATGGCGCTCATAATATATTTTCAGTTTAGTTTCATTTTTAAATTATTATTACGTGACATTAACTTCGTTTACGTGACCTTGTCTCTTCGAGGGAAGGCACGACCCTGTAGATATATTATTATTCTTCACCCATCTTAATCATGATTATTAATTTATTAATCTATTTGTTTATATGAATAAATCTTTATTTTACTAATAAGAGTTTTCATTATGTCTCATGCTCTGGTTATTTCCTTATTTTATTCACACATGTTTCACATATTATACAAACACATGTAGCGAGCATTAAGCTAAGAATTCCATTTATTACGCCACATTTTGGCGCATCAACATAGTTAATAGTATTTACGGTACATTTTTGGCGCGCAACGTGCCCTTTACCTTAAAATCTTGTTATAACTGATAGAGTTTTAAATATAGTGAAGTTGTGGTTTTAATATTAATTGAAATAATTGAAGTGTTTTAAAATTTAATTAGATTCAACCAAAAAAAAGGGTAAACTCATAATTAGACAATACTAAATTCACGGGTTGGAGTCTCTTGGTTTAGACTAATATAAAACGATGAAACTCAACTGCAGTAATGTTTAATAATAACGCGTGTGCCATTAGAGGAGAAAAAAAATAGAGAACCATAATAATTATCAAATGACCAGACGAAAACGGCTAAGTCAAAGTTCCAAATTTATTGTGAAATTGAAGAGACAGTGTTTTTCCTTGCGAGCACGGGAAGGATTTTAACGGTTTACACGATATAAGAATTTAGTGAAAAAAACGTGAACGTGGCAAATAATATATGAAAGGTTCTAGGGAGGGGGAGGGGTCGGTGACCCTCCATAGTAGATCGGCGCTATAC
Organism: Hesperophylax magnus; assembly: GCA_026573805.1. NCBI lineage: Eukaryota > Metazoa > Arthropoda > Insecta > Trichoptera > Limnephilidae > Hesperophylax > Hesperophylax magnus. The sequence continues at coordinate 3,053,901 of JAIUSX010000104.1, forward strand.
AAATTATCGATAGTTCGCAATAAAACACGGCTGAAGTTACTCCCGTGTTTTACACGCTCATACTCAAAGGGGTAATGAAAGACTAGCTAATAACCTTCGAGAGTTGCTTACGGGAAATAAAAACAGGGTAGATCTCGGCAAATACTTACTTAGATACTCTGGGATAGTCGATAGGGAGAGACATCTAGACTAGGTACAGTGGAGGCCAACAAATATCTATGCATGTCAACTATCAATTTACAGTTAGAAAAGGAAGAGACCTTCTATTGAAAGAAATGATCCGTTTAAACATTCCGAAATCAAGTATCCGGTAATTTATGTGCTACCTACGGGGCGGCGTATGGAAGTAGGAATTTTAGCTAGAAAAATTAGATTCAATATGGTTATAGTTTCTACTGGCGAGTAGACGGGTGACATAGAAAATCGGTTTCGTATTTAATACGAACCCTCAATGGTTTAGGGGCTTTTACTCATTCCTACCTCATGAGTTCCTGGACGTGGATTGATGTACATGTCGTCGATATCCCGACTGGACTGGTAATATTACGATTTTGGGTAAGTGATCTTGCATGAATATATATTTCCAGAACGTTAAAATTGCGACGAAGATGGGGCTGCAACCAGCAGCTCGGACAGGGCTGCGATGCTGATAAGATAGTACCACATTTAGAACTGCTTGCTTGCTTCTAACAGCTGTGTTTAGCACGAGACCAATGACCTACTTATTTGTAAGCACGACCCGAAAAGGAAGAAAAGGGACCCCCATAAATCACTTGACTACCGCGTCTGACGACAAAAGTCGTACATTCTACCGAGTTGGCAGCCGCGCAGAGGCACCTCAAATCAACATGGAAGCGATTAGCTGCAACCAACTCATGCTCAAAACAAACAAAAAAAATCAAATTAATAATATTTGTATAACCTTATATGTTCACTAACAAATTCTCAAATACCTTTGGCTTCGGCTTAGAACTCACCGTTGGAGTATGTTGTCCGTAAGCTGTCTTGGGAAAGCACACAACTTTCTCAGCTCAGAAGATTTTCTACTTTCCTCATCACGCGATTCGGGGCGTCAACGTTGTATGGAGAATCATGAAGAGTCCGGAAGGTCATCCCTTTTCGCGGGGCCGGGTCGGGTGAGAGGACACGAGAGGCAGTATGAAAATTAATGTCAAGTTGGAATGTTTGGGCCTTGGTTCGCTGCGAAGGCGTTTAATTGAACGGGCTCCAAGTCTTTCAAAATCGCGTGGAGGGGACGTCGGCGTGATGAACGAGGGTTCAAAATCGGAGGACGAACACATACTAAAGCGGGGTTTACCCGGAGGTTGATGCAACTCGACTGGAAATCCCTCAAGATCCTTTGCAGCAGCCTTCGTGAGGTGGATAGTAGGCCTGGCGGCTAGTGGACGTTGAAAGCCCCACCAGAACAAACCTACTTGAAACATGCACGCGTTTAGCATCATGACAAGGGACGCAATGAAAATACCCCTTTTACAGTCAGTAACGTAGTCCGTCGGAGGAAAGGGGGCGGGGTGATTTGGGATATTCCAACAGGTGTATTACCTCTCCCTCTGACGTGAGCGGTCCGGAGGTGTCAGGGCGACTATAAGAAGAAGTTAGACCAGACCTCGGGGAAAGCCAGACACGTATTGGTTCTTGGGGTTTTGCATTTGGAAGAATAGCGACCATTTCATTTGGGGCAGTGAGGTGCCGACCCAGTTTGCAAAAAACCTTTTTCTCGTCATTCAATCCGTTCCCATCTCTTTTTTCTTTCGTTTCCACTCCCATCCGCAACATCCAAAGTTTACTAACCACAGCTAAATTCATCTATCTAGTTTCAGTACACCATTACAGAGGTCAACGAGGGAGTCCCAGTACTTATGCGGAAACAACACCCTATTCAACGAAGGTTTTAATAGCGCGTACACACAAAGGGGGGGGGGGGGTACGGTTCTATGTCACAATCTAGAATTTATGAACACGGGGACATTAGATATGGGCGGGGATACAAGGCAATCGTAGGGATATGATAGAAACTGATAGGTCGATTAGTAATAGAGTCCAGTATTCGAAAGTTAGGTGAGACACGTACTCGTTCCTTGTAGAACTCGCTGAGGGTCGATGGACGTTTTCCCCACACTTTGGCTAAAAAGAACCGGTAGTTACCATGGAAAGGAGACATTAAATACCTACCACCCCATAACGGTGGGCTTCGAATTAACAAATCACACAACGTGAAGTTAAGGGATTTATTGTAGATCAACCCCAAAGCGAAGGCCTTATTTTACTGTGTGCAATATCACAGGGGCGGGGGGGGATATTCAGAGTTAGCTAGGCTCAGCACGATATCATTTTGCAAAAGCGAAACTGAACGCTGGAGAGAAAGAGGTATAAAAACCTCATTCAAGCGAGTTAGTACAATTAGGAGGTCGAGTCAACACATGGGTATACTTAAATATACACTGTACACAGTGGGGATTGATTGTTTTTGTCTGGCATAGGGTAGACACCAACGTAGATTGGGTACATCTCTTCAGGGAAAAAATAATCACAAATATGTCGAGTAAAGGCGTAAGTATTAGGATTAATAATTATTTATCAAAGTAAGGTTTAAAATGAATGTAATGATACCTAGTTCTCTCAGAGTTGTAGTATTTTGTAAAACCTTATATTATTTAAAGATTAAATTGATTTTCATCCATAACACAATAATTAGAGGCCAAATTTTTTTTTAAATAGGGAAAAACTATCACAGGATGAAGGCATTTCTCGCATGAGTTAAAAAACTTAATTCTATTTCATTTTTTTAAACCATTTAACAAAATCAGTTTCTGTATATATGTAGTTTGCGTTTGTCTGGAATTTGTCTAGAATACTTGCACAGTAAAATAACGGACCCCGTACATACGATTATACTAATTTTACAGAATATAGTGGAGAAGAAACGCAAAACTGCTCACATATAGCATATGTATTTCATTTATAAGTTTTTCTTTGCCTTTTTTTCTACAAATAAACTTTTGCAGCGATCGATTTTATTCTTGACCTTAGGACTCGAAAACGAAAACTCAAATCATGATAATTTATTCCATTAAATCGACTCCTAATACGACGAAGATGCAACGAACTGTGATGTTACGTTGACTTTTTATTTTTTTTCAGTTTTTTTTTTAAAATCACAAATAAATAATGTTTAGAATATGTGTTTTTTTGTTTGTGAATCTGTCTGAAACCACAATTCAATGTTTTTTGTTTATTTTTTATTAACAGGGTAATAAATTAAAGAGTATCTTAATGAGATCTATACATAAAATAATTTTAAGAATACTACCACACATGTAAACTTTCAAATTATGAACAAATGTGAACAGAATAACGGATACTGTATGTCTATACGCTAATTATTGCCAAATTTAAAAATAAAAATATATATTACAGAAAAATAATGTATACGTATAGTTTATATGTAATATTATTTTCTTATATCAAAAATGCTAGTGTGATGTCTGTACGAATGTGGATGAGTGCAAGCGAGATGGAATGCTTTCAAGTTCTTATAAAAGGCGATGCACGTTAGTTGTGTGCCTCTTTTGTCACAAACAGCTCCCCAATAAATACCAGTACATAGATCACCTTAGAGTATTATTGCATACTACCCGACACGCCACAATAAAGGCACGTAATACTCCATACACTACAGCTAGAAAATGGTTATATCGGACGCTAGTGTGTTATATTTTATGAATAAAATTTATATTGTTTTTTATTATGTTAATCCACAGATGTGACATTAATAAACTATTTGGGATTGTCCACTTTCGCGAAACTCTGCATTATGTAACTAGCTATAAGATTGATACATTCCTGAAAACAATTTGTAAACAATAAATAAATGGCTAGCAGGCAGTAGGTACAAAGTGAGACCAAGGTAAGTCCGTACGTTACGACGCGACGGTAAGGGAGGTCCGACCAATGAGAAGTCATAAACGGGCCGCCGAACCTTATTCGACTTTTTTTGCGTAGAGCGTAGAGCCGCAATTTAAACAAAAATGTGCTTCTTTTTATTTTGAATCCTCTTCTTCCACTGGTTCCCCCACGCCTCGGACGTATCTTACCACCATCTACCTGCCGCAGCCCCTTTCCTCTAAGTTCTGAGATTTTATTGGCTACCCTATCTGACTGACTGAATGGACTCACCGGCGGGAACCACGAGGCTTGCAACAACCCCAACTAAACATATTTAACCGCTTTTTTAAAGGCGAGCTTTCATATTTTTGCGTTTTGCACAAAAGTCGTATATGTACAAGAAACGTCCTTTTCAGGACGAAAATCAATATTTTTGCATTTTACAAAGTCGTTTGCGCCGTGTAGCTAACCCCTATTTTATAATCTGTGTGCACGCGAAATTCTGTCGGGTACAATCGTGTTTTTTAACAAAATTTTTTTTTTATAAAAATGACGAAATTCGCAATCGCGATTTTTTCAGGGCTCTTTTAATAAGAAATAAAATTAGATTATTACTCTTAATAAATTCTTCTTCAACAATCAATTTTAAGTATCTACAAGCCACTACTGCTATTGCTGAGGGTACTATGCTCGAATTATTTGGGTTGAATTATTTTGATTTGGCTTGTTTTTGACGGGGATGATTAGCATTCCAGTCAACTGTGGCCAGAGTTGGACTAAAATATGCGGCGGGACAGAACTACTTGTTACTGGAACTTGCAGAATTCTGATATCGCAAACTTTCCAGACTTCTATCTAATAGTTCAATAAACATCAGATCTGTGTGGCTCAGCATAATTTAATTTCACAGTTAGAAAATAACTAATAAGTATGAACTACTAGTTCTGTGAATATTTGTGGACCTCACGTCCAAAAAATGAATTTGAAACAAAAATTTCCCATTAAATCATAATCTTTGAATTGAATTTGATTAAGCCGATGTAGCGCAATTGGTAAAGCACTTGATCGGCTAATATGAAATTTTATAATGATAAAACTATTTTTCTATTACTATAAAATAACTATTCTTTCAAGAATGGCATACAAATACAATATTGCATCGGTAATTAAATCCAATATTGTATTTGTACGCCTTTCGTAAAAAAATGAGTTTTTAAACGGACAAAATTATTTATTGATATTCATATGTACGGGCGCAAACAAATAATTCGGCTTAATGTAAACTCAATTAATACTTGCAAAAAGTGTATTTTTATAAAATAATTCAATTAACGTCTTCTATGAATGACATATCCGCACATAAAGTTAGCTAGTTGCCCAAAATATACATTAAGAAAATTAAGATAATTTTGGCAGCTCTCAATCCAAGTATTACAATTTGAGTTTTACTCATAAAGTAAGTAGGTATTTCACCTTAGAAAAAAACAATTATTTATAATTCACCACACACTCCTACACCTTTACTAATAAAGGTGATAAATAACCATTAATCTATCGCAAATGGTTGATTATTATTTGTTTAAAATGTATTAGTAAAGTTGTGTTTTCTTGAAAGGTACCTATTTTTAATCAGTCCTAAACTCAATCGCTCTTCTGCTGTGGTGCATATTTTAAATTACTAGATCATTAGTCACCGAACCTCGGTAGTGTGCAGTCGTGTTTACCAGTGCTCTGTGTTTGACGGCTTACTTTGACGGCGGCGCGGCGTACAGATAAGATTTATTTATTGTTACCTTTTCGTATTCATTATTTTTGTTTGTGTTATTGGTTTGCGACGAAGTTGCGTGTATTATTTCTATCATTTATTATTTCTAAAATAATAATTATTGTTTAATTTATTTTTTTTTTAATTTGTTGAAATGGAGGAAGATGAAAATCGACCTCCGGACCCTGAACCCATTTCTAATATTGTAGACGACTACGATACTGATGATACCCAGACTTCTGTAACCCTTCCTTCACGAAAACGACGTCCTCCGCTTTGCCTTAATGTACCTCCTAAAATTAAATCTCTTTCACAATCAAACGAAGCCCCAATCTCTCATGGAAGTTATAATGATACCATTCCTCCAGAAGCAAAAGCCATTGAGCTTATGTATTCTATTTCATCTTCAGCTCCATTTATTGTCAATGTCCAAAGGACTGAACAGGGGAAAATAATTCATCCCCTGGATTTTGGTAAATTTATTTTTAGCTCAAAACTCAATAACCTCGGTATTATAAATGGATCAATAAAACCGGAAGGTCGATACAAACTATCCATAGAATTTAAATCAGCCACATTAGCTAATGATTTTGTTAAAAAAATAGGTTCTCTTTCAAATAATAAATTTAAATCTTTCATACCTACATTCAATTTAACCAGAATGGGCAGAGTAAGAGGTATCCCAACCGATCTATCAGAAACAGAAATAGTAGATGCTCTTAATGACTCTCAATTAACTCCAAAAGTTTTAAAAGCACGTCGTTTGAATTTTAAGGATACTTCCACCGGCACCACTATATGGAAACCTTCCCAATCCGTTGTTATTACTTTCGAAGGTCAAACATTACCATCCCGTGTATTTATTTATTATAACGCTCTTCCCGTTGAAATATACAGATTCCCGACTATCCAATGTTTCAACTGTTGCCGTTTTGGCCATTCAAAACCTATTTGTCGTTCCCCTCCTCGTTGCTTCCATTGTGGAGAGGATCATCCCTTTGAACAGTGTCAAAATACAACGAATAACCCTATTTGTATTAATTGTAAGGGCAACCATACTGCTGTTAGTGTGGCCTGTCCAGAGTTATCTAGACAGAGAAATATCAAACAGTCAATGGCTGCAGACAATATTTCCTACTTTCAGGCCTCTAAATTATTCCCTCCTACAAAAAAATCTTTTGCAGAGATAACGTCTAACGCTTCTCTCTTTCATTTTTCTTCCCCTAAATCCCCTCTATCATCTTCCCACAAAGAAACAATTTTCAAACCGATAAAATCTAATCCAAAATTTATTCCTTCTTTCGATAAAAAACTACATAATGAACTTTTACTTAACCCGAATGGGAATAATAAATCCCAGGCTCCCAATGGGACTGCCTTAAAAAACTGTTCCACTTCCGTATCTTCCCTAAAGTCACGATTGAAAATTCTTCTTTTATTCAAACTTTAATTACCCTATTAATTACGATCCTTTCAAATAACAATAAAGTACCGTCCAACGCTGCCGATTATATGAAATCTTTACTCTCTAGCCTTCCCGATGTATCCGCAAATGAGCAAAATACTTCAATGGAATAGTAGAAGTCTATTCGCCAACAAAATTGATATTGTACAGTTACTTGATGAACATAATATTTCAGTTGCTGCCATCTCCGAAACGTGGTTAAAACCCTCATACCAATTTAATATTCCTGGATATCATTGTCTAAGACATGATAGACTGGATGGCAAAGGTGGCACTGCTCTTATTATACATAATTCTATCCCTTTTAAACAAATTATTTTCCACACTCTCTCCAATAATTTTCAGATAGTAGCTGCTGTTATATCTGATATTACATTACTATCAATATATATCCCTCCCTCTACAATTTTTGTTGAAAACGAATGGTCAACATTTATATCCCAGATTAGTCCCCCGTATATGATACTTGGGGACTTCAATGCTCATTCTCCTTCTTGGGGCAGTGAGTTAACAAACCGTTCTGGCCATAATCTATTAGATTTTATGGATACCTATAATTTATGTATACTAAATGATGGATCTCCAACTCGTTTCACTGCCCCTCAACATCGGAAAAGTGCAGTCGATTTATCTCTTTGCTCATCTTCGGTGATTCCCATATGTTCTTGGAACATTCTTAAAGATCCCCTTTCCAGTGACCATTTTCCTATAATAATTACCTTCCACCATCTATCTTCCACGCATTCCTTTTCGATAAACAATAGTTTTAAATTTAAAACGAAAGACGCGAATTGGAGAAATTTTTCTTCAGAATTAGACTCCATTGTTCAAGCATCTAAGTCTTCCCTTGTCAACACTAGTTTACAATGTGAATTATTTCCTAACATGATAATAAAAGCTGCAGAAAAAACACTTAAAAAACGTAATGTTAACATTAAGATAAAACATTCCACCCCATGGTGGGATGAAGAATGCACTAGTGTCGTTAAATCCAGAAGAGAAGCAATTTCCATTTTCCGTAAATGTATGTCTTTCGAAAATTACCTTTCTGTGAAACGCGCCCAGGCAGAAGCGAAACGCGTTTTGAAAAACAAAAAGCGGTCTGGATGGCGAAAATTCTGTGAAAGCTTGTCTCCTGAATCTCCCCAGTCATCCGTATGGTCCAATTTAAAAAAATTCGGTTCGTCATATACTCCGCAGCGTTCTAAACATATTCCAGAAGAAATTATTATAGGTTTTGCTGATAAGATAGCTCCTCCGTCAGTTGCCAGATGTGAGGAAATGCCTTCCTTTATTTCTTATCCATCTCACTCTAGCTGGCTGGACTCTCCTTTCTCAATAAGTGAATTATATCGAGTAATCAAATCCCTTCCAGACTCTTCTCCTGGCCCTGATGGAATCTTATATAGTTTCATTAAAGCATTCTCAGACATGTCGGTTGAATATTTTTTATCCCTAATTAATTACATGTTCGAAACGGGATTTATTCCGGAAGTCTGGAAAGTTCAAAAAATCCTTCCGATTTTAAAACCTGGCAAAAATCCATCTGAAATCTCATCCTATCGTCCTATTGCTCTTTCGTCATGTTTAATGAAAGTAGCAGAACACTTGATAAAGAACAGATTGGAATGGTTTGTTGAAAATCACAGAATTATCTCTCCTAATCAATATGGCTTCCGGAAAAAGAAATCAACCATAGATAATTTAAGTGTGTTAACAACAGACATCCGTATATCTCAGTCCCTTAATTCTTGCACTCTGGCCACATTTCTTGATCTTTCGTCAGCTTACGACGATGTATTAATTAACATTTTAAAAGAAAAATTAATTAAAATAAAAATTCCCTTAAAACTAGTTCAATTTATTATTAATTTACTAACAGACAGATCCATTATTATCCACTTTTCCTCAAAAACTATAAATCGCAAACTATGGAAGGGGTTACCTCAGGGGTCCGTAATCAGTCCATTATTATTTAATATATATATAAGTGATTTAGACAGTGTAATTCCTTCATCTATCAAGCGACTTTATTTTGCTGATGATTTCCTTATATATTTATCACACAAAAATCTATCGCGCGCTGCGAAGGAATTGAATTTGGCTTTACATAATATTAAAGTTTGGTTGTTGACAAATGGGATGAATTTAGCTACCTCTAAAACCAAAGTAGTGGCTTTTACGCGCAAAAGAAAAATACCCCCCTTTTCTGTCTGCTTTGATAATGTCCCTCTTCAAATCGTTAAGCAAATTAAATTTCTTGGACTACTTTTGGATCATAAACTTTCCTGGCTCCCGCATATTCAGAACATTTCGGCTAAGTGTGAAAAGGGGCTAAATATTATGCGAGCTGTTTCCAGAGTGTGGTGGGGATCTCATCCTACTACTCTTAAATTAATGTATGGTGCTCTAGTGCGAAGCCATTTGGATTATGGAACATTTCTTTTTGATCCTCTTCCTAAATATTTGGACAAAAAACTTGAAAGAATTCAGTCCAAAGCGCTCAGAATAATTATTGGAGCGATGAAATCTTCTCCAATTAATTCTCTCCAGGTAGAATGTGTTGATCCCCCCTTAATTTTAAGGAGACAATTCCTAGCTGATAAATATATTTTTAAATCTTTTTCTATATCGCGTCACCCTTTAGAACAAAGCCTTGATTATTTGTTCAATTACTTAAATAACGAAAAAAGATCGACAAATAAAAATCGACTTCCTCTCCTTCTAAAAAGTTTTCTTTCATTCAAATCTCTGTCTTCTTCCCTCCAAAATCTACAAAAAGATCCTATCCTTCCTATTTTCACCATCCCATTTGATTCTATCAATTATATCCCCAACGTTATAACATCAGACTTCCGAACTGATATTTTAACCTCATCTAATCAAAATGTTGAGGAAAATTTTAAAAACATTACATCTTCTAAGTTTCCAGAATTTTCTCTCATTTACACAGATGGTTCTAAGTCTGATAACAAAGATTGTGGAGCTGCGGTACACATTCCCGAATTCGATTTAGATTTGTCTTATAAATTGCCTAAAGAAATTTCCATATTTACTGCAGAATGCTTCGCAATTGAACAAGCTTTGAGCCAAATCCAGCTTTTCAATATTCGACGAGCCTTACTGTGCACTGACTCACTAAGCGCAGTGTTGAAAATTTCCTCAAATATCCATAAACCAGAAGACTATATTATTTATAATATCAGAAACACCCTTAAATCTCTAAATGAATTAAATTTTGAGACAATATTGGTTTGGGTCCCTGGCCATTTAGGAATTGAGGGTAACGAGAAAGCCGATTCTCTAGCTAAACTTGGAACAATTTCTGGCTCTAATCCTTTAGATTTTAGAATTCCTATCTCTGACGTCATCCCAATTCTTAAATCCAACATGATCCGCTCCTGGGAAGAAAATTGGACTAATACGAAAACCCGAACTGGTGCTTTTTATGCTGGAATACAAAATTATATTCCAAGTAAACCTTGGTTCCACGGCAAGAAAAAATCCAAAAGATTTATATCCTGTATCTCGAGAATGAGAATTGGTCATTGCTCCATTGCATCCCATTTGTTTAAAATCCGGGTCCTAGATAGTCCACTCTGCCAGTGCGGTATGGAAAATGAGACTCTTGATCACGTTTTCTTTAATTGTAAAAATCATTCATCCTTCAAAGGCATTTATCGTTTACTTATAAAAATCACCCACCAATCTCCCCTTAGTATTCCTTATTTACTTTCTCTCAACAATTCTCGCATTTTCTCAGTTCTATACAAGTTCATAGACTTGAATGACTTCAATATTTGAGATTTCCCATTCCCGTATAGATTTCCCATAAAATTATAACCATCTCCCTTACCTTTAACGGCACATAGCACTCTCTTTAGGGTGAATTGCCTAATACAAAAAAAAAAAAAAAAAAAATTACTAGATAGTGTTGTAAACCTAAAAGATCGTTTATATTTTATTGGTGGCATTAAAATTTTAAAAATAAACGCTCATTAATTGTGTTTTAAAAGACTATTGTATGTACTGTCATGACGCAACAATTAATTTTATGCGCGCCTGTAATGTCATTACGAAAAAAAAATTCAAAAGCGTAACTGCCGCGAGATATGCTAAACCCCTACTTAATATTTCTCCACCGCCTTAGTTTCCGTGGAATAATTCCCCGCAATTCGGCGGAGTAATTTGTCACTGCCGGGAATCTTTCGATTTTTTTCTTGGCGCAATAATTTCGCGCCTTTTTCCCAAATGGCAACAATTTGTCATGCGTTTTCGTTTACCGGATCTTTTGTTATGCCGCCATTATTACTTCCGGCCCCTCCTTGTTGACTTCCGGCGTCGGAGCGGCAAATCAATTCCAGATTTCCAACCATGAAAATATGCTTACAGACGTCGTTTTAAACAGGCTCCATTTTAGGGGTTTTCCGCTAGTTTTTATAGTTTTTCTTCGTCATTTCTCCAAAAGGTCTCACCGGAATGTCTTTTCTGAAAGCCTCGTGACAAATATGCCTCTTCTCATAAAATCATTTTTTACGAAACGTTTTACTTGCGCATCGATTGATTTGAGGTGCCAAATGTGTTTTCGAAAAAGTCACTCAAGTATATTGCGATGAAATCTTTTTTAAGGGGATTATTATTGTAAAGATCAGGAAGCACTACTCTATTTTGATTCCTGCATATCATTTATTGAAAGCCTTTTACGAAAAATGTGCCTTTTCGTATCAAAAAAGTTTTGTAAAAATATTGCAACTATTATTTGAGTGCTAGAAAAGGATTGATTTACCAAACTAGTAGGGGACAGTGACTTATTTTACACAATAAATTTGCATATAAATGAGTGTTAAATGATAATTTAAATGTTTATTTTGTGCTAAATGCCATATATTTGCATATAATGTTATTAAACGTAAAGATAATTAAATGACATAACGTTCTGCATAATATTCAATTTTCTTAAATAATATATTTTTTATTGTAGAAAGCAATCACTTTGTAGTTTGACATATTTAATAAAATAAAATAAAATACTTTTCGTTTTAAAACCACGAGTTTTTAATAATTTTTAGAACCGACCGGTTTCGCTTTACTCAAGCATCTTCAGGGTACAAATTATTATTAGGTATAATATAAGTACTAGTAATAATTTGCACCCTGAAGATGCTTGAGTAAAGCGAAACCGGTCGGTTCTAAAAATTATTAAAAACTCGTGGTCTTAAAACAAAAATTATTTTATTTTATTTTATTAAATAAAATTTTTTCTCAGTGTCACGCAATTGGCAGATTGTTTTTCCCAGTGAATAAGCTCAAAGTACAAAGAAAATGAAGCCATGTTGATTAAAACATATTTTATATGTTGTCCTTAAAATTTTTAATCGAAACCTGGATGTTCTAAAACATAAAAATCAAGATCTTTATAAACAAGCTGCTTGAAAATTTTAAATGAAACCTTATTTTCTAAAAACATGTGTAAATTATTTTAATAAGAACTTTGTTGCTAAATTATTGCAATATTTGTTGCACAATTAATGCAATATTTACACTGCAAACTTAGACATATTGTTGACATGGTTCTGAAGAGCAAAAAAACGTCAAAAAGTCAATTTTGACAAAAAATTTCAGACGGAACCTTGCTGTTCCATAGGTACGAACTGTCTCAATACGAAGAAAAATGAGTATTTAACGAATGTATTAACAGGTTTCCTGAAAAAATTTTAGTAAATTTTGAAAACATAATGTATTCTAAATATATAATTCAATATATTATTTTGTGCCCGGTTCCTAGATCTTCTTCTTCTTCTTCCTAACACTATCCCAACTCATTGCCTTGGTGGGCTGTTGGGGTCGGCTCTTCTCGTTCTCAGGTTATAGCTTCTTCGGTTCTGAGTGTCGCTTTCATCTAGGCCGTTTCTTTGTAGGATTTTGGAGCATTGGGTCATCCAGGAGTTCTTTGGTCTACCTCTGGATGACTGTCTTTGAAGCTCTATAGACATTATCCCGGTTCCTAGATATTCACATTAAATCATAAGGGTTTTCGTATCTGCTCCAATCCTCAATAATGCTGTCTATCCACGTCTCCCTCGTTCTGCTACTGGGGCATTTACTTGCTTATAACGTTTAGTATCATTTAAACTAACGCTTTTTCTTTATGATTCTTCCAGATAATCACAGTATTTGGAATCTATAGAATCTTTAATAAAATCGTGCTCAATTAAATATTCAATTAGTTAAATAGTTCATTTGAATTCAGTTTAGGACATTATCCGCGTTAATTTCAGAATTCGTCTTCAATTTTCGTTACAATATTCAATAATTATTAATCGTCTGGTGAATAAAAAAAATTAACGATTATTGGTGTTGGTGTGGTTACAAAATATTCAGATATTAACGCTTTCAACGTGAGTTTAAATTTCAGCCTGTTAAAGTAATTATTATTTCAATTCAAGCACTCAAAATTATTATGTATTTTCATTGCGTAATATCGGCTCGCAAAACTTGAATGAAAGCCCTTCAGAATCTATTATAAGAAAGTAATATTAACAATATAGAATGATAATAACGAAAAACTATTATTTATTTTTATTAAAGGTAAAATTACGTTTTTACAAGACAAGCCGACGTAGCACAGTGGTTGCCTGACCAGCAATCAGTAGGTGCTGGTTCAATTCCCGCGGCATTTTTTTTTCTGAAGATTTTTTCAATTTATATTTGTGTTTCAGTGAAATAATTTTTTTTTATAATAATTTGAAATACTATTAACAAATTAATGTAAAATATTATAAAAAAGGATGAATAAAAATAGTATACTTCTATATAAATAACACAGGTTAAGACGATATTCATCACCATATTTTTTAGTGGTCATGAATATTAAATCGAAATGATTGAAAAAAAAATTCATTATAATAGTGTAACGCTAATTTAGAAATGTTGCAGAAAGTGAACGAAACTTCACTTAATAAATTTTAACGTTAATTATACTTGAGTTCCGCTCGAATATCCGATCAATTAAATGCAGGGAAAAGTCAAATATTAAATTTTTCTGTCGTGGAAGAAAAACGATGCAATTCGAAAATTGATTGTTAGATAGTTACAAAAAGTAACACAATTTTTAAAATGTTTTATTTCATTCAATTTGATTTTTATCATTTTTTTCAGTCTATCGGCGTATTTCAGTTTTTATCAAATTACGATTAACAGATAATCATAACAACATTTTAATTTGATAAAAAGAAGTAGTATATACATTATACCTACTGTATATTATTCAGTTAACACATATCATTATGGTTTTAGCATATAAAGAGCTAACTTCTTTCTGCATTATGCACTATTTTTGTTAAATTAAGCAATGATGATAATTTTATTTTAAATTGTAGTAATTCGACGAAACAGACCTAAAATAATCGCTTAATGGGGACCGCTCAAATTCAAACTAAATCTACAATTTGATTTGTGACATCTTTCTTTCAGACTGCCAAATATTTGACTCGCATCGTCACTCGCTCACGTCGCTCTCTTTGCACTATTCTCGTTACCAAGTCTGTAAGTAAGTAGACTTGAACAACCTTGCAGAATGTTTGTGCGGAAAGTTAGACCGCGGTTAGTTAACATTTTGATGGCGGTGGTTCCAGTGCAGGTCGGAGTAACCTGTTGTTAACTTTCGCCTCCGAAGGTAAATCTAAGGGTGCTCGCTTGCCGCTTGCTCACATATTGAGCTTCGGTAATTGGGGAAATGTACCTTAGTTTCATTTATATTACGGTGTTTGCCAATATTCTAACATATCTTAACTTGATATTTCATCATCCAAAAACCCTTCTTTTTAATTTTCGAAAAGACGTTACTATTTCTACTATCGTTTTACGAAAACATAAAATGGTTACAATTATTTTACAAGCAATAATTGTTCGCCTGAAACACTCATCCACATTGAAAAATCTCCTGATAAAAGATACATGACGCCAACGGGACTCGAACCCGTGTCCCTTCGATTTCCGGTCGACAGCTCTGACCACTGAGCTATGGCGGCTTATCTCTTACCCGCGAAATTATTCAATATATACTAGTGTTTCATTCAACAATTACTGCTTGTTACATTTTTCACCTGAAAACAACCAACTTTATTTTATATGAGAAAGGCATTGTAAGTGCTAACTCTCTCACTAGATGGCGTCGAGACAAATTGTCTACATTTTTAGGCGAAATACTTGAACTTGTCAAATATTAATTATTATTTTTTTTTTGGTAAACTAATGTTTTTAAGACAAGATTTTTTATGCATAGCACAAAGGGTAAATATTATTTTACAAGCAATAATTGTTCGCCTGAAACACTCATCCACATTGAAAAATCTCCTGATAAAAACATTAGTTTACCAAAAAAAAATAATAAATAAAATGGTTATTCAGAAAAAAAAATTGTTTTGACTTTTCTCCACATTAGTTTGTTTTAATTAAATATAACACAGATTATACTAACTATGAGCCGCAGCTGAAGTTTAATGGTAGGTACCACATTGGTCTAATTTCTCTTAATAAGTAGTGGTATTCCACTACCTACCACTTCTGGCAGACTACTGTCACAGACTACTCTTAGAGCCTGACTCTCACTCGCTGTCGATACTCGGGATGTCTGCAATTTTAAATTAAAAATACAAAGAAACATATTAAAATAATTTCACCTTACTAAGGCTATTTTCTCCCACGCCTTGGTTTGCGTGTGAAATACATTTTTCGTAAACGAACAATTTTTTTAATTTATAATGGGTATTGTCTCACTCATTCTGGAATGAACAGTTCCTTATGAATTTTGTTCCGCTCCTGATTCAATAGATAAAACTCAAAAAATGTCTAGTTTAGTAAAGAAAAAATGTTCAAACAAAAATTTCTAAAAATAATTAGGATCAGTGTAAATTTATATCTTTTTTGAAATATAAGAGAATCGCAAGTTTGCCACGAATACATGACTCGGGTATGTTTTGAGATTTTCACAGCCAAAAAAGTATTATAGTTATTTGTTTTTGGAGTATTATGCCGTGTTGCGCTATCTCCTTCTTTAGCCAACGTTTCGGACAGCATTGCAGTGTCCATCATCAGGGCAGATATGTTATCACATAAATGTGCATCTGCCGTGATCATGGAAACTGCAATGCTGTCCGAGATGTTGGCTAAAGAAGGAGATAGCGCAACACGGCATAATACCCCAAAAACAACTTTAAAAGTCCTTATTAGTGCCAGGAGTGTTAAGAGATGTTTAAATTGTAAAAGAAGATGTGGATGACTGAGAAATACTTAATACATTATCTCTTCCCCGTAATGACATGTGGATTCGAATTAAAGTCGATGTAATGTAATTTTTTAACGGTAACATTATGTTATACAGAATATGAATGTCAGAGGCGCCCGATAAATACATTTGCAATGGCGAAGCAATAAACCAATGTGGGGGGAGGGTAGGACATCGGAAGGGCGGGGTGGATTTGATTTTTATACATATCTACAGTTTTATATCAAGACTGATGAAATTTTTCACACTAGACCTTCAAAACAAGAGGAAGATCACTGTCTACATCTGAGATTTTAAAAAAAAACTAAAGCCTGGGCAACGCCAGGGACTTCAGTGAGTAAATTCATATTTGTGAACATTTAAATTATCACATAACGCAGGTCACTTTCATGCGTTAATTTATGCACATTTAAAAATATTTTATTTTACCATAATTTGATGGCCAGAAAAAAATATCACCCTTATTCGTTTCTCTTCACAAATTTAACAATAGGGAATAATTTTCTTTTTAATTTATCATTTCCCTAGAGTTTCTCTAATGGCAGCGCTTAAACAAATCGCATTTTCCTAGCACGTCTCCCCCCTAAACCCACTTTGCTGAGGCCTTTAATTATGTTTGTATATGGGGCCGGGTGAATTGTTTGCCCCGCTGATCTGGAACAATTATTATAAGATGACGGTTTATAAGTCACGCCACTGGAAACGTGATTTATTCGGAATTTGCATGAGGGGAAACAATATTTTTCAATCTGGTTTGACATATAATTGTGCACTTACACGGTTTTGTACAAGAAATAAAGTGGTCGATAGCTAGGTGGATTGTTCGCTTTGCTAGCGGTTAGTATGAATCAGGTTTGTCTCTTTTTAAAAATAGCCGCATATTTAGTGTAAAACTGTCCTAAACATATTTAATAATACTAATAATATTTGGATGATTTGTGTAGCGCAGTTTTGTTGCAAAATCACTCCAAAGGTGCTGTACAAATATATAATACATTTCTATAATGACATATGTTATAACAAATTATATTTGTAAATAATATACAATACCTTACTTTTCTGTAGGTCACTTGAGATTAATACTTAATTAACATTAACTTATTGTTGGCTTCCTTTGCAGAACTTTAACCGATTTTAAGTCCATAGATTGTATGAGAACCCTCTATACTTCATTAGTCAGAAGTCAATTGGAGTATAATTCACCTATTTGGTCCCCTTTATATAAAGTTCACTCCAATAATATAGAAATAGTTCAGCACAAATTTCTTAAGTACGTAAATTTTAAGCTCGGAATTCCTATTGATTACATTAATTATGTCAGTTTGATGAATCAATTGCATCTAATAACACTGTCTGACAGGAGAATTATTTCAGACCTGGTTGTGTTACACAGAGTCATTAACAACTTAATTGATAGTCCTGCCATCCTTGCCACTATTAAACTACATGTGCCGACTAGGAATAAAAGGCAAAATATAACATTCTTCTGTAATACATACTCGACCAACTATCAGACACACTCACTGACCAATAGGATGCATGATCTGGGCAACAAGTATGGGGGTGTTATTGATTTATTTATTGACTCCATATATAGAACTAAGCATAATCTACATCAACACTTTGTTGAATCCTACAAATTAGAGTAGCTTTGGTAAATTAGTTTTAATGATTTGTTTTATATGTAATGTTGTTGTAATTTCTTTTTTTACTTTATGTTATTTTTTTCCTTCTTTAAAATGGATAACATCTATTTACTGTCAATATCTCCTGTATAATACATATTCTCTTATTGTACTGCATCATGTATCACTTCTATGTAAAAGCCTTTTTAGGCGTATATATATATATAAATTAGTTAATTATTTTTTTAGTTTAGACTTGTTAACGTGCATATTTCAATATATTCGTTGGAGTTGTTTTCAAATAATTCGATAGTCTGGCACCAAATACACTCTATCCTCTTCCTTTGTATATTTTGGTTACTGAATTTGAAAAAAAATAAGATTATACAATATGCCAATAATAATATAAATATTTCACTTTTTTACATTAACTACGACAGAGTAGGCCCCGAGGAAAATATATCGTATATTGGGAAGAAAATGGTATGAGGGGTTAACAGGAATCTGGAGGTTATTGTATACTGGAGTGATGTGTGAATCCATCCCTTCCTCTGTGGTCCAAGATTATGGATTGAGAGAGTCCTGCTGGAGAGGTCAAATGACTTCTTCCGATCCATTCCGCTACCCAACTGATGGTCAGACGCATCCGCCACCAAAAAAAAACCTCAATCCATGAACCCAGACATCCCCGATATGTCAACAAGCAAACCACTTGGGGTGAACTATGGGTTTTGGTTAGCTAATTCATTGTTCCTGGGTGGGCGGTACCCATACCCGCCTCCAAAGTGAAGTAAAAATGATTCTATTAGTAAAATTAGGAATTGTGATATCTTTGATATTATTTTTAGAGCTCACCCATAGATTACACTAGGTTAGTCTATTAGCTTACCCATAGATGGCGTCAGCTGTTGAGTATTGTAGATACCGAGGGGATAATAAATAAGGTGGGAACCTTAAGTTCTGTATTATTCCAATCGCCTGCAATTAAGAAATCTAAATCTGAGCCCATTGTCAATCTATCATATTGAAAGTCCAATCGTTTTGTTGAAGCCAGAGTTTTATTTAACCATAGAGTTTGTTAGAAACCCGGAGACATAATAGAATTTTTATAATATAAACTGATTTTCAGTAATACACATTGATTAAATAGTGATTTTTATAAATCTATTAATTTGATGAATAATAAGATTTGAAGAGTAATAACAATGCTATGTACTAGTTTTTGAGTACAACAAACACATTATTATTATTCTGAAACCAGAAATATGATAAGAAAGCGTTAAAATAAGAAAAAGTTAAATAAAAATAACCCATTCAAAAGCGTGCCTCTATTTTCCCTTAAAAAATAACCCGTATATCCCGAATCTGAATGTTTACAATGGCGTGGTATATTCCGAATACCAATATGTCTATTGAAAGTTTTTTATTCCAGATTTGCCTCCACCCCTGACATGGTCGGAGTTACCCCACCTGAAAACTTTGAGAAGATTGGGGCAACTCCGGACACTTTTTCCAAAGGTCTCGATCGACCTCTGATCGGAGCACGATTCTGCCGAAATCAGGAAAAGTTATTTCACAAGTTTTATCATACGAAAAGAGAAGTTGAAATACAACTGGAAGACTGCGATCTTGATTTGGGGCTCTGTAAAGATCTGAACAGATTGCGGGAAGACCATATTAAAATGTTTATTGAGGCATTGATCATTTGTCTGCTTGGATTATTATTTATTCCGATTCGATAATCATTTCTATATTTTGAATTGCACGCCCTCCTGGGCTTTTACATGTTTATATATTATTTAATACAAATAGCACTTAAAAAATCATAACATCCAATGAATAAAATATTCTACAATGCAAGGTGGAAAAATATTAGATTGGGAATAGTAAAATAAATAAATTGAAATAAATCGAAGCTGAGTTAGGCAGTTTGTTTCATTAATTTTGTTGTTCTGCTTGCTAATATTAATTCTACTAAGACCTATTAATATTTGGTAATTGATGCGTTAAATATGCCTTTATCAATATCCTTACAATCACTACCCAAATTCTGTTTAGGGCGAACGCAAATATACAATTGTGATTCTGTTTAGGAGTTGTCGCAATAACACTGTTGTATTTGCCTCGATGTTGGTTTGCGAGGTATATAGAAATAAATCAAGTATAATAATGAAAAAGATATCCTTAAACATATTTACTATTCTTTGATTGATTACTGCCTTCTATAAATTTTTAGAACAGTCCAGAACAGTCGAGAGTATCCGAGGAATATTGTGGAAATGTTCGGAAATAGTGTAGAACGTTTGGAAGATCTCGGAATATCCCCGAACATAATGAGCTAAAAACGGGATTACAAGTCGTTTCCTGATAAACTTTTAGTAAATTCATAATCGTGACAATACATTGGTATCTCTAAATAGTACAAAACAAAGTCACTACCCGCGTCTGTCTAAACTATGCAACGGAGTTTGATAAGATTTTCATTTTCATTTAGATAATTTCTTCCGAAAGGTTTATATATATAATACATACATATTACATTTATTGAATGTAGAGAAAAGATGGATAACGCCGGGCACACATCAGCTAGTCAATAATAATTAGCGAAGTCTCCAACCAATATCAGTTTCATCAAAATACAGATTTCTACTATTTATAGGTGCTAAATAAATTATTGTATTACCGATATGAATATTACGAAATTTTTGATTTATTTATAATATCGACAAGTCATTTCAGATCAATCTCTTCTATTTTAAAACACAAACATGTTCCTTCAGAACAACACTCAGTTAGTATCAGTATAACTCTTAAGGCTCTCCGAGGCTTAAAATGAGACAAGTGAATAAAACAATTCCATAATAAACATACATACACCCACAGTAACAACACGACAAAATACAATATTCTACAGCAGCACACATAAGCGTAACTACATTGCCCACTCTCCGATACAACGACTTCACACCATGGGAAATCATTACTTGGGTGATGTTGACATATTCAATACCAACTTGGCAAGTTTTGTGGATCATTTAAAACATTTATTTCAACAATACTCCTAAACACATCATGTAAACCTACAAATAGCTGTAATTTTCTGTTTTTGTTTCTTGTGTTTGGTATGACTTGTTGCATAGCTTTTATCAAATGTAATTTTATTCTATTTTTTTATGTTTCAAAGTATCTGTCAAATTAAAATTATACTACCAACCATGTAAAAGCCCTCTGGGCGTTAAATAAATAAATAAATATAATAAAATTATGGAAGAAAGCAAACACTTTGTGGCTTGAAATTATAATAATGATTTTTTCTCTGTTTTAATCCACTTTATTGAGTTATAAAGGTCAACCGGTTTTGTTACATTCAACCTTCTTCAGGACAATGGATATATTTCCACATACAGTTTATATTTCCATTGTCCTGAAAAATATTGTGTGCACCTGAAACCGGTGGAACTTTATAACTCAATAAAGTGGTTTTAAACAAGACGAAACATCCGAAAAGAGTCCAGAAAGGAAAGCGCAAACCTAAATCTATCTGTTTTATATGCATTTTGTCAGTTTCCTTTATATGTTGAAAAGGGAATAGAAACATAAAAAACCTGAGAGAAAAATATTTTTTTTATTGACTCGTTGTCGATGACAATGCATTATATCAACTTTGGTGGCGTTCACGTATACACACGCAGACATACATACATTTCTCTGAAATTCAATGACATGACAGCAGTTAACATACGAAATAAATGTCGGACCTACCCAAAGGGCATTTGGTGAAGTTGGTAGGGTATCCAGTTCCGGTATAATCGTCAGTCAAACCAAAAATTTTAATACAGTTTTTTAAATAAGTATAATTAAAATAATATATTTTTGAAGGGTTGATATATTTTAAATTTAGAAAATAAACAAATGCACATAGGTACTAATAAACAAGACAATAAAACACATTATATGGAGAACTTAGATATTAATATCAATATGTTTTCTCCGTGTGGACTTACGACCCCGAAGGATTTATTCATTGTATAGTATTACAGTAAAGAAAAAAATCATTGACAGTACGGATCACAGCTGCAAGGACTCAACCTGTAGTCCTTTGAAACGTTAGCGAGCCCCTCGTTAGTTTGCTTCTCCCAGTTGACAAGTCACCCGTAAACTATTTGTCAAAGGGTCATAAATGTGGGATAACTTTCACGTGTACCGTTTCGTCACTTTACATATTAAGCTTGGCAATAGGTACCCTTGAAAACTTGATCCGCATCGCACAAGTTTGTCAAAGCCTTCAAACTAAGAGTAGGTAGCAAATTTATAACAAAAATTTTATTAACTTAATAATATTCCCTTAATCAATTATGTGCAAATAATTTAAGGATTATTTAAATATCCTGATATCTCTTTTTCTTATTGCCCTTTTCTTTTTCTTATTCATCGGAAACGTATTCCACTATTATCACGCAAGTAGAAGGGGGCGGGGATAAGATTCGGAGAAGATTTTGAGCGCTGGGAGCATTAAAGGTTAAATTTAACTAATGCGAGGTGAGAAAGTGGATTGAATTAGCAGTGTTATCAGTAAGTAATTTATTAGATTATCCAAAAAAACGCTTTCAATTTTTAAAATGAAACATTAAATCATAGCAAAAATTCTTGAGCTCATTGAACCGGAAATATTGCAGAAGGAGCCACAACCGAAATTAGTATTTATTTATTTATTGTAATATCAACGGTATAAAATATTCCATATAAGTAAATTATAAACAGTGACATCAGAAAATATACAATTAACAGAAACTCTAGATGGATATAAAAAGTTAGAGATACAAGTATATGCAAAACTTATAGGTAGACTAGGTTACATTAGTATTGATTGAAATATATGATAGTATAGATACATGATATAGTTTATTACAATAGCTAAAAGTATTGCATTTATATTCAGGTTTTGGTTGAAAGTAGGTTAGTTCCAATCAAGCTTTTGGTTCACCTTATTGACTGTTTTTATTGTTTTTTATTGACCCAGGTTTCCTCAGTTCCCCCAGGCAGTTCTTTTTATATACATATTTATTTGACTTTTTACGTAAGTATGAGTAGACTTACATTTTATTGATCATGATTTAAAAGATATGATATTAAAGCCTTTTTGTACCTAGCTTCTGTGCAGTTAACAGATCCGCTACATCTGCGTACCTATTACTAATTTTGGTTAATACTATAATAATATTATTGTATTTTCAATGATCAAGAAATTGAAGTGATTGTCTTTTTTAGAGCTATTACAATTTCACAAATCTTGTTCATTTGACAAAGATCCTTTAAATTTATTACCCCATCAGTCGAAAGTACTTTGAGGAAGTGCCTACATATCCGCGTTCCAAAGCCTTCCTTCGTTCAATACCTTACTTGTCAATGCTTTGTTGGTCCCCTTAACTAATAATGAAATAAGAAAATTACCTTAGAAAAAATATTGATAAGAGAAAGACTAACATTATTCCGTTGCGAAAAAACTGAATAAATTTCTTAAATATTCTACTACCATCACAGTAAGCAAATAAGTTGTTTGTGTCATCTCACGATGCCTGGGTCGGACCCAGACGCTATGCCAACTCAACCACTGACCGGTCAATAATAATTGATCTTTGAGTCCATAATTTTATCTAAACCTATGGGAACGTGTAGTTTTGAAGTGATAAGTAATTATTTTGTAACCAAATAAAAGCTTATTCATAAAAACAACATAGGTTATTCCACAATGTTGGTCACATGTAGTACTTAGAGGATAAGGTGTAATCAAACAGTTTCAACTATGTCAATAAAAAGATAAATGAATTTTTGATAACATTTAAAACGCCAAGAAGTCTTCTCAATAATGCGTCTGCAGGACAAAGTAGTGTTGGGAAAGATAACCAAACAAAGATAACTGAAAAGTGTGAAAGCATTTTCCAGAGGCGGACAAGGTTTATGGGATCAATGATGATGATGGTTTTCTATTATGTTACGGTAACCTTTACAAATTGTTCATAAAACCTTATATGTAAAATCTAAAAATCATGTTTCGTTAGATCGTTTAGAAATCAGTAGTTATTATACATTTTTATCGGCAGTCACGACAAACCTATTGGCTTTAGATTTTCCCTACACAATACATGTTATCAAATCCCCATCGATATAATATCAAAAGCAATATGTAGACGGAACATTTTTCAGGCACATTTTGAGGGGGATGATTGATGACAGGCATTTAGAGGGGCGGGGAGGGGGACTGGGAGACTGATTTCCATAATTTTAATACGACACAACACGCAGTGAGAACTAATTTCCTGTTTGTACTGTGTTAGAGCACTCAAAACCAATAAATTGGGCACATAGCTTACTGTTTACACTACCTTGAATAGTTCAAATCATTATTATTCTAGTAATATTGACAGGATTTAAAGCCATTATTATATATTTTAGGGCCAGGGGTTAACCCAAAGATATTAGAAGAACGAGATGTGCTATGAACAGTTCATACTGTGTGGAATTGCTTTGCCGAGTGTCGCCGGTTTTGTTCACCAATACTACTGCACACCTTCGCTTACGCTAAGGCATCGCTAAGGTATCCGCACTAATACATAGAACAGATTTCTATGCGTACACGTCCCGATACCGTTCAAAGTACCCTAATTAGTTAGTACTCCGCCTACGGTCCGGCGGCCAACATAGCATATCTCGTTCTTCTAATATCTTTGGGTTAACCCGTCGTTGTCAGAACAATTTTGAGAGGAACAAATTTATAAGATTATTATAAAATCATTAAGTTTTCGTATACTTCGAAAAAAATTAAGATTCCTTTCTCCAGGAAAATCTCCCTCATTTTAAGTATTTGTTTTTCCTTTTCGCCTGCAATTGAAAGCGTTTGGGTTGTGTCTTCGGGGTTTTCTGAAAAACTTTCTTATTAAAAAAAATTCCGGCTTTCATAAAACACTTGTACTTTTATTGTAATAGATTTAAAAATTCCTCTGATATCTTAATTAGTAGGTGGTTGGAATAATATTGACCCCGACCTAGGGATTCTCACATGATGTATTATCCCATTGTTCTCGCCTAACGCCATCTATCGCTAACCTTCTAGACTTATCTAGTTTCATCTGTGACTGAGCTCATACACTAATACCAATGATATAAAAAATCCAAATTTTATGCAGAGTCATTTTTTATTCACTTTGAGAGTATTTATTGGATAACTAAAACCATTGGTCATCTCAAGCGGTCCATTTGGTGACTTATCAGGGATGTCCGGGTTCACAGGTTGAGGTTTGTCCAGGTCTTAGGGGGAGGCATCTGATCATGGTTGGGTGGCGTGATCGGGATGGGCAGCTTTGAGGAGACCCTTTGACCTCTCCAATTGGTCTGGACTCTTGGATACACTGACACCCATCCCTCCTCATACCGTTTCCTTCCAAGAATTTTCTCTCCATTCTTTCCTGTAAAAGACAAGGTATTAATTTTTGGTCTGTATAGGTAAATTGATTTGAAAATTTTATTATTTGAACCGTACTGATAAATTTTGGAAAATCAAATTCAAGTAAAAAAAAGCCGGAATGTTTAATTAGTTCCAACTTTCCAATAATTAAGTTTCATGGAATGAGTTAAAAGAGTTTTAAAAAACTCCATCACGTAGGTAGGCACCTTTCATCACAGTGAAGCCTTGAATATTGATTTTGGAACTCTATAAGAATATTTTTTTAATTAGTCCAGTAACATTTTCGCCTGAAAGGGGGTTACCTTACGTCAGATTAGGAAGTTCGGATTTTTTGTTTAGTTATTTATCATATTTTTCAAATATATGATCCAAGTTTCCGACATCGAGCACTGAACGCAAAATTTTCAAAAATAAAACAAAATTTTCTACCTATATTCAGTTTTTGGCAATTTTAACCCTAAATCATTGCTTTTCCACATTACCATTTCTATATATACATATTTTTTCAAAGTGGACTAAATTTGCTGCAATTTGAGTTCAAAACCATTTCTATAGACCCAAAATTTTTCAAAATTTAAGAATTTTTTAGGTCTTGGAAATTTTTGCAATATTTTGTTGTTCTGCTAGATTTTGACAATCTTGCAACAATCAATCAATATAGCACCTTTATTATTTTAGACAGCTGCAGGTTAAGTGACCGACCGCTATCATTCCCTACCTCCCCCTCCCCCTACATCTTCACACCACTCCCCCCCCCCCTCAAGATCAAGCCCTTCAAAGAACATCAGTTCTCCGCGTCTGGCACATAAGTTCGCGTCGCAGCACCATCCGTTTCTAACAAAAGATTTATATGACTTCTCACTTTTTCCATCAGCTGTATACATTATGGAGAAACTACTGTCAAACATGGCTTAACAGATTGGAAGGGAATCAATGCTAACAACAATTGGTAAAAACTTCCATGAACTGAAATTCAAACGTAAAAAACAGTAGCTTTCTTCAGCTGTAAAAACTATTGTTGATGATGATAGAAAGGTCACTGTCAATCAGAACTACCAGATCTGACGCAAGGTCTGATGTACATGGTTACTGGACATTATTAGACTTTACCAGAAAAATCAAATTACTTACTAAAAACAGTTTGAAAGATACATTTGGTTTAGAAAAATTGTGAGGGTTTTTAATTAATTTTATAGAAAAATAGGAATAGTTTCAATAACTTTTGCTTAGTAAAATATAATAAGTAAAGTATATTGCAAGTTGGAAGGATGTCTGAATGAGAATTGTGTAAGTAATAAACAGCCCTTATGAGCGTGTAACAAAGCAAATAAGAGAAAACAGAACTTAAGGACAAAGTAAACAATGATACTATATTGCAATGATAAAACAATTACAACAAAGACAATTTTCGCGATTACATTATTCTTGTAAATTTACAAAACCCGCTATTCATCATTATTAAGTGCCAATTAACAAGCAATGAACATCAAAACAATCAATTAATTGTGCCAATGTAAACACTGAATGTCGATTTTATGTAAACAATCGCTGAAGGGTTACTGATGAAATGATTTCAAATTGAAATATGAAAGGTGAAATCGTAATTCATTGAACAGTAAACGTTTTGAATAATATGGCATAATTTTGCTAAAAAGAGAGAAAATATGAATTTCAAGGACGATTTAGCTGAAATTAGAATCTCTTTGTTCGAGACTTTATTATTAGTCATTTTTTCAAATTTGGAATTAAAGGATGGAAAAACTATTATTTTGAAAGACATCAATTTTCTTCAAAACATTTCCATAATAATTATACAACTCGTCATTATACACGAAATTTTTCAAGAAAAAATGTGGAAATTTTAGAGCAAAAATAAAAAAAAAACTCATGACAAATTTCTTATTTGTGTACGGTTTGAAAAACTTTCGTATAAACACATCTTTATAACTATAATACACGTTCAGAAAGCTGTTTTATAAATTACGTCGATTTTGAATCAAACTCTTTTATTTGGTTATTTTTTAAATTAAAACTTGAAAATGTTTCCAAATGAATAACCGCTGTTACTAAGCAATAGGCTTGCCTCTAGAATTACGAATCCCAAAAGCAAAGCTATGGTTACACCAGACGACTTTTATTTAAAGAAAAATTCGTAGCATTTGTTTCTTAGATTATATTAATAATCACCCCCCAAAGTTTTGTGGTACGAGCGTAGGACATTTCATTTTCAACGTTCTATTGCCATTTTCGTCCACATGTATCCTAAAAATGTTCATGTGCAATCCTTGTTTCCGAGGTATATACAGTGTCCGGGGTAAAGTACGCTAATTCCGGAAAGTGATTCTACATGATGGTAGAAGTAAGAACTTTTTTCTAAATTTTACCTTTTTTTCCGATACCAAAATATTTTTCCATAGAAAAATGTGTTTTTTGAGACTGTAAGAGGGTTCTCTTGGTAGATTTTAAACCTAATTGTAATACCATTAATGCAAAAGCTTACTGCAGTACCCTAAAAATTCTCAGGAGAGCCATTCAGAATCGCAGAAGGGGAATGCTGATCCGAGGAGTCAGCTTCCCGCAAGACTCCTGAGTTGCCACCAGGAGCTGCTAACGACGATCGAGGTCAAGGAAGTTGTGAAGAAGTGACTGACTACAGAAAAAACCTCGACGGCGATTACGTTTAAAAATAGTTTAATATAATTGTGAAGATGAATCCGGTCAATTTCAATTAAATAAAGCATTTTTCGATCCTACATAAATGCTGTAACTTTACTTTCCGGATGACCTTTGTGTATTTACACTGTGTAATGTTTTATTAATAAACCCTTTTTTGTAAAACATGTTTTATTCTCTATTTGAAGTTATCTGTATCACAAATAAATAATTAAATAACAGTTTATAATGGCCTAAGTACGAGTAATTCAAAATGTAATTTCTTGAAATGATACAACGCGTCATATAATGACATAGGCAAGACCTCATCCCCTGCAAATTTCGAGGAAGGAAGGTACTCCATCTTATTTGCCTTGGCTAAGTAGACATCCTGGCGGGAAGCATCTAGGTTCTTAGCTTAGCGTATATAGGAGTCTGTACGGACTCACAACTACGTTTTATAATGGAACTATGCATTGCTAAGTTATGGTACCCGGAATCGAACCTGGTTAAACATTGGCTAAGCTCAGTAGAAAGGTAAAGCAGATGACTCGTGTACAATCAGGGGTGGGCAGTTCTTTGATCAGCAGCTCGTCCATCGGTCAGGAGGTTGGAAAAGGACATCACAATAATAACACATAAGTAAAAGGCACAAGGTATATTAATCATCTTCTAAAGAAACACAGGTATACATTGGATCTCTACTCTCTACACTCTCTGTGACGACCGGATGAAACGAGGATCTTTACAAGAAGTTACAAGAATTGAACACAAGAAAGGGGATAGGTTGAAAGCTTACGATTCGCCTTGATGGGGTATGGTACATCATGTTGACCAGGTTTCCCGCGCTCAAAAGCGGCGGTACTGTTGATGTGGTGATATTCACTCGGGATTTTACACGGAAACGGGACTCTACTGAGTTTAGTTCGAACCAAGATAATAGACATGATTGGCAATTGATAGCGAAATGCATCTAGTAGGAAACTGGCACGAGATTGCGTCTGTTTCTATTATTACGTAATTCCGCGCGCTCGAACATTGTGAGCGTTTGTGGTTCGCTCTGCGAGAAACACACTGTTGCAATCCCCGAGGTCCGCTCTCGACTGGCGCAGCGCGGGAAGCGACCGACCGGGGCAAGCGGAGGTCGGGGGCTGCGGAGCTCGGCGGTGGCGGGCAGTGTTGAGCCGAGAACGCTCTGGGTGGTCCGTGCCGATCACACGGCGGCTAGCTGCGTTTTGTCACGTACGCCACGACCTTCTGGCATGGGGAAAGCGAGGCTAAAGTGTGCATCTTTTTTATAGGGTGACTTGTATTACGTAACACATTCCCCCTCCGCCAGTAAAAGGCGACGTGGTAATGAAGCTTTAGGCGCTAAAAATCCTCTTCACCTTGTCGTGAGGGAAGTAGAGAGAGAAGAAAAACAGTGTTGATTTACAAAAAAACAAAGAAAAAATACATGGTTATGCAATGGTGAAAAGACAACATACAAGGTTATGCAGTGATGACAAAACAACATACAAGTTTATGCAGTGATGAAAAGAACAACACACAAGGTTATGCAGTGATGAAAAGATAACATACAAGGTTATGCAGTGATGAAAAGAACAAAAAAAGGACTCTAAAAATTTCATTGGTCTGTAAGCTAAGTTTGAAGAGCGTAGTGTTTTCGTAGAGTACCAAGTAGACGTAATTTCACTGAAGTTATAAAGTTACATTTTCACTGCAACTTGACCCATTTGAGATTGCACTCAAGTATCACTAGGGCCATAGAAATTGAACTGTGCTTCTTGGTTGTGGTTGAGGGATGGTGATGCGGAGGGCCAGAAGTATCCGGGTTTTGTTGTTGTACCAGCGTGAATTCCATTATGCTGATGTGGTGGAGCAGTGGTTGTCAAGGTGAAATGAAGTTGGTATTAACATGGAGTAATACCAATAAGTTGATTGATGGTTGATGCGTGTAGTGGCTATTATGTTGAGTTTGCGCATCGGCAAGTGGTTGGTTTGCACAAACGGCAAGTGGTTGATTGCACAACGGCAAGTGGTTGATTTGCACAACGGCAAGTGGTTGATTGCACAACGGCAAGTGGTTGATTTGCACAAACGGCAAGTGGTTGGTTTGCACAAACGGCAGGTGGTTGATTGCACAAACGGCAGGTGGTTGATTTGCACAAACGGCAAGTGGTTGATTGCAGGAACTTAATTAACCTTGAGCTGGCATGCTCTGAGGTTGGTTCTTTTGAATGTGGTTTGAATGATGAGACAACTTGATTTGCAACTGCACGCACGACTCACACCTAATTTGGGTGCGGTCGGGTGTTTTTGGTACGCAGAGATTGGAGAGATGTGAGTGATGGAAGTGAAGGTGGCGAAGAAGAGAAGCTCAGCTTGCAGGTGATGAGGAGGGCTGCTGGTCTTCTTTTTAATCCAGGGACAGGTTATTATTAGAGCCAAAATTCTTGAAGTTTACCTGCCTAGTAGACCAATGATGCAAAACGTTTGGAGAGAAACAAATTGTGTTCAAGAGAAAAGACAAAAAGACAAAAAAAACGTCGTTGGTTAGAGAGGAGTGAGAGAGAGTAGAGAGAGATCCAATATGCTGACTATACCATGAGTATCCCGAGATTGGGGAGACAAAAAACTATCACGACTGGCGTGAGGTTACCTATTTGATATACAAGGTATAGGTAGGTGGTTGTACAGTAGTAACACCAAGTTTCTGAAAGAAGTTGGCCTTCCATGGCCGGTGTTAGCGCTTGAGCGATAACAACTTACGACTTTCAAAATTACAAGAAATGTGTTGATTACCTAGGTATGGGGTGAAAAGGAGAGATTTGAAGCAAATTTCATGGATAAAGATTGTCTTATAGACAGACGATACGCTATGTGCGTAGGGTACACCTTCCAGATTCATGAAATTAACCTCAAGGATAATGAGGGGAAAAAAAAAAAAATAAATGGCGTTGAGCGAGAAGGTCTGCTGGTGATGGAGCTGATTCTCCGTTCGATCTCTTTCAGAGAACGAAATGTGGTCAACCAGCAGATTTCCTAACTTTTACAAATGTACAAGAGTTTGATGGAGGGGAGAAGGATGGAGGATTGAGTAGCGAAAATTGATAGTGACTGAGCTAATTCCCAATTCGATCTCTATGTGAGGACGAAATATATCAACCAGCAAATTTCCTAACTCTTTACACAAATATACATGAATTTGATGAAAGATGAAGAAGAATACACAGTAATAACAATCTAATCTTTCACGTGTATTTGGTGAAAGATTAGGGGTCGTATTTAATCCTCTACAGTTTGTGAGAACAAGACAGACCCTTGCTCAAGTTTCACAAACCTGGGAGTTTTTCTTATTCGTCTCCCAGACAACGAGTTAGGTGGTTTTGTGTCACTGTCTCAATTAACTCCCACGACACGATACCTCATAACCAACAGTGAAGCTGATGGCTAGTCCATGGTCAATGGATAGTGGATGGTTCTTGGGTCCGCTGACAAGAAGTCCACAGGTATCAGTTAGCGTAAAAAAATTGCTGAATGCACAGCTTCATGTTTGTTTGAAGAGAACAAAAAAAATTCTCACTACAGTGAAGGACATTTCCCTCAGTGTCATGAGTTATACAAAAAGGGTCCCAATTAAGGGTGACAAGTCAGGGTAAAATGATCTACGTCCGGTAGAACAAGTACAAAGTGTCAACTTATTTAAAGAAGACAACAACAAGATATTGTATCGTTCGCACGAATCATGGTTAGTATTATAACGTCTTCACGTCTCATGTAGAAATTGAACGAATTACGAAAGAACCCTAGTATTGAAAGGAAAAGTACAACATAGATATTTATAACCATTTAATGGAACAAATTATCTCTTTGGCCACAGTGTATGTAAGCCAGTAAAAAAAGTAATTATAACGAACTTCTCGTATCATGGTAGATATTATAACATTCTCATGTATAGTGTTAGATTTTATAACGATCCCTCGTCTCATGGTGGATATTGTAACATTCTCATGTATCATGAAAATAACATATCAACGTTCAATAATGAAAAAAAGTACCATTTCAATACCGGAAAAAAGATACATACACAATGTCAACAACAATCAAGTAGTGGCTATTGGTATTATCAAAAAATGACGACGGCATAACCTTTGGTTGGGTTTATGCGTTAAGTTGGCAATAATACAAGACATATGCCAACAAGGATGTCTTAAACAAGACACCAATACATAGCAAAAGAGACCTATTTGGTTTTACTAACTCTTTGCTTACAAAAAAGGTTTGTAGTGGTTTATTTAAGACCTTTTAGGGTTTTACTTACTTAAAATGACCAAACAAAAACAAGGAAACACACTTGGTGTTGCCAAAATTGCCACAAACACGAATGTTGTGAACTTTATGATACAAATTTGAAACAGAAGGCACCTAAAGACACAGGATGACTTAATATGAGTGACCTGGCTCGGTGTATTTGACAAGGCAAATTAATGCTTATTTAAGTCAAAATATATTACATAATATAACAAATTGGGGTCAGGAAGTTGAGATCTTAAGATTTTACAAACTCAATGTGACCGAAAGGTGTTATGTATTATACAATGTTATTGATGAGGAGGACAAATCGGTGTTTGTTCTCCTTTACAACAACCTTTTTCAGAATTGACGTGTCAATATCAAATTCTGAAAAAACAACCAATTAGAGCAAATGGGAATGTTGAGCGCCATTCAATTTTTTAGAAAAAATTGAAAAAACTTTAAAACAAAGTAATTGTAACTTTTTATTTGTTACACCTATGTAAACTTGAATCAAATGACGATACCAAACTGGAATTTACACACGCATTATGATTACAAGTTACAGGGGTAGAATATTCACCTCAATTGGGTGTATGTTGCAAAGGGGCCATTGTTTTATGTACGATGTAACCCATTGGAACAAATGTGAAGAACAAATGTGAAAGAACAATGTAAAGAACAATGTTAAGAACAAAGTGAAAGAACAATGTGAAGAACAAAGAACAGAAAAAATATTTACAAAACAATGTTGTACGTGACTTTTTGTGGTATTTATGACAAAAAATAGTTATGTATTTAGTGTCGTAAGTGTCAGAATGGTGACGACTAACAATTAATGTCCAGGGTCATGACTCCGGGAGCATAAATTGTTCGGGAAGTAGAAAAGTCTCTTGACTGGAATGATATCAGTTCCAGAGAAGATACGTACAAAATATTAGTACAATTTATAAACATTACACGGTGAGGTGTGACAAAGAAACAAAAATAACAAAGGGTTTATACAAAAGAGCATAATAGTACAAGTATGGGTGAGAAATGATTTAAAACCACAGTTGACACTTCTGTGTTTTAGAAAAAAAGGTTACCTTGCAGAGGTCGAAAAAAAGCGAGTTTTTAAATGAAACTAACGCGTTAAGACATGCTGTTTGTCTGCACGAGGGCCAAATCTCGTGGGACAAAGGTAGAGCCAAAAGTTTGTTAGTTATGTGAGTGTGAGCTAGTGAAGGTGGTGTCTATTGTGTCCACACTTCCTAGTTTGACAATATCTTTTACGTGATAGTTGCCGATGTGTTTCCCAGAGGCATCCGATAGGGTGTACACTACATCGGAGATTTTTCTCAGGACTTTTGCTTTAACAAAGCGAGGAGCTAGTTTTGCAGAGAAATACAGAGCACCTTGTGAGAGTGTGTTGTTGCGTCTCCAAACTATGTCGTTTTCCTTAAAGGTAACATGTTTCCTACGTAAATTGTATCTGTTTGCACTCTTTTTGTGAGCAAGTATCAACGCATCTGTGACTTCGCTGTAGATAGCGGAAAGTTCTTCAAGACGGTGAGCATAATTCTCTGATGGGTTATCAGTAGAAGGAGGAAAAGATGATGGGAGGCTAGCGTCCCAATGCAAGGAGCCATGGACAATTTGTTCCATACCATGTTTGAGGAAGAAAGGAGTGTACCCAGTAGTGAGGTTCACTGTATTGTTTAGTGCAGCTTGAATTTTTTCTAGATTTTTGCACCATGTTCGTTGATCTTTGTCAACCAGGATTGCCAGAGCTGTGTTGATGGTCTGGTTGTAACGCTCTACCGTATTATTTTGAGGCGTGTAAAGGGTATTATAGAAAATATCTTTTATGCCATATTTGGCCAGAAATTCCTTGAATTCCAGAGCTATGAATTGTTTTCCATTGTCGCAAATGACGGTGCGAGGAGTGCAGGAGGGGATAAAAATGTTTTTTTCTAACAAGTTTATGATTGCAGAGGCTGTGGCTCTTTTTAATGGGAAGATCCAACAGAACTTGGTGAATACATCCACTATGCTAAGTATATGCATGTTTCCGGCGTAGCTTCTGGGAAAAGGGCCGATGAGATCCATAGAGAATGATTGTAATGGCCTGTCTGCTCGTTTGGGGTTATTCATGAGACCAGATGGGGGTGCAGTACTATGTTTGTATGCTTTGCAAATGTCGCACTTAGAGATGTAGTTGCGAACTTGTTTAAACAGGCCTGGCCAGTAATACCTTAAGGCTATCTTCTTATAGGTTTTGAAAGTTCCTGGGTGTATGGATCCGGGGCCGCTGTGATTGTCGATGATTATTTTTTGTGTGTCCTCTGAGGGAATGACTAACTTCCAAGCATAGTCCTCGAGTATAGACAGTGGTGGTTTGCAGTTACGATATAACCGACCTTCTTTTATAATAAAGTTGGGAAATTTTTGCGGGTTGTTCCTGCATTCCTCGTAGGTTTTTAAATACCAAGTGTCTTTGGTGGTAGGAGTTGGTGTTGCTTCTTCGGAGGTCAGAGTGGCGAGTTCTATTCTTGAGAGGGCGTCTGGGACAATATTGTCTGCGCCTTTACGATGTATGACATCAAAGGTGTATTGTGATAGGCGAGACGACCAGCGGGCCAATCTACCAGATGGGTTGCTTAATGATACCAACCATTTTAGGCTACTGTGATCGGTGATGACAGAGAACTTACTGCCTTCGATATAGCCGCGGAAATGGTGGATAGAGTCCATGACTGCGAGTAGTTCCTTTTCAGTTATCCCATAGTTTTTTTCGTGTTTGTTTAGACTACGAGAGAAGTATGCCACTGGGTGTTCGCCGTCGGGGAATTCTTGTGTTAGGACTCCGCCGATTCCAACATTGGAGGCGTCTGTATACAGGGTGAAAGGCAGATTGAAATCTGGACAGTTTAGTACCGGTGCAGATTGCAGTGCTGTTTTTTGAGAGGTGAAAGCCTTTTCAGTTTCGGCAGACCAAGCGAAGTTACTGACACCTTTACGGGTACCGGTAATTTTATTAAGGGGGGCCGCTATTGTGGAGAAATCCCTTATGAATCTTCTGTAGTATCCGGCGAGACCAAGGAAACCTTTAACTTCTTTAGCATTCTTTGGCCTGGGAAAGTTTGTCATAGCTTCGACTTTGGCAGGGTCGGTCCTTAGACCTTTTTCGTCTATTACAAAGCCGAGGTAGCGTAGGCGTGATTTGCAAAATTCGGATTTCTTTAGGTTGATTGTTAATCCGGCAAACTTGAGTTGTTGGAATACTCTTTCTAGGGTGGCGATGTGTTTTTCAAACGTGTCGCTGATGATTATTAGGTCGTCCAGGTAGCAGAACAAATTATTGTCGGATTCGGGGCCGAACAGTCTGTCCATCAGTCTTTGTAGCTCAGCAGGGCTGTTTTTTAAACCGAAAGGGAGTCTCTTAAAGTGGAACATTCCTCTGCCGGGCACTACAAATGCTGTTTTTTCACATGAAACTTCATCCAAAGGTATCTGCCAGAATGCTTTGGACAGATCTATTGAAGAGATGAATTTTGCGTTGCGTAGTTTATCCAGGA
This sequence comes from Hesperophylax magnus, assembly GCA_026573805.1. Classification (NCBI taxonomy): domain Eukaryota; kingdom Metazoa; phylum Arthropoda; class Insecta; order Trichoptera; family Limnephilidae; genus Hesperophylax; species Hesperophylax magnus. The sequence goes on from JAIUSX010000104.1 coordinate 3,089,918, forward strand.
TTGCGTGTACAAGCGGAAGTGGGTACGCGTCAGCCTCAGTGCAGGCATTAAGTCTTCTACTGTCGAGGCAGAATCGGGCGGAACCGTCTTTTTTGGATACCAAGAGTGTGGGGTTGGTCCAGGGGCTTCTGCTGGGAACCACGATGCCCATATTTAACATATCATCGAGTTCCTTCTCCAACAGTTTTAGTTTCTGGGGAGCCAAATTGTAGTATCTTTGTTTGATAGGTGGTCCATTTGTCTTGATGTGATGTTTGACTAAATTTGTCAAACCAAGTCCACACTTTTCGAACGAGATTGATTCAAATTTCTTGATCATGCCTTCCAGTTGTTCGGCCTGTGGTGGGTGAAGGTTCTCGTACGGAATTATTGTACGGATTTCGTTGATTGAGGTGGTGGGTGTGGTGTTGTTGCATGGGCTGAAAACCTGGGGTGCAATGTTGAATTCTTTCCAAAAATCAACTCCAAGAATAAATTTCTGGGTGATGGTTGGTACAATTAGAAAATTTATTGGAATTGATTTACTTCCACACTTGACAGGTAGGACAATTGCTCCTGTGACTTTTTGAGTGTTGTTGTCTGCAGTGGTGACGAAAGCGGGGTGTTTGTTGATTGTGAATCCATTGTTGACAAAGGGGATGTGAGCGTTACCGCCGAGGCAGCTAACTGAAGCTCCACTATCCAGTAGTCCAGAGAAGACGACGTCATTAACAGAAAATTGCGCGTATGGGCGACCATCTTTAGCTTGAGTGCAGCTCACTGTAGAAAGTTGTAAGGCCTCTTTGAAATATGCAATGTGTTTCAACCACTCGGTCCATTCAGTAGGCCTAGATATTGAATGAACTTCCGAGGGGTTGAGTCTTAGTTTTTTGGAGTTCTCTTGGACCAATTTGGCGGAGGTTTAGAGAAATCTGTAGGTGGTCTTGCAATTAAGTTGTTAGAAGGATGTAATCTTTCAAGGTTATTTCTTGATCTCTTGAAGATTTCCCTCAAGTTGTCATGTTGAGGAGAATGGTCACGGCGGCGCTTTTGGTGGCCCTTGTTATCTTGAGTATACGAAAGTTTTGCTTTTTTGTAGCAAGATGATTGTGAGTGTCCGGTTCTTTTGCAAAAGGTGCAAAACTTCTTCTCGTTAAACTCTGGTTTAATTTGATTGGATGACCGAGAGGCGAGGATTGGTAGAAGGGGCTCGTTAGAAGTCTTGGTGTTTCTTCTTTTATCTTGATAGTTTTCCAATAGAAGACAGACATCTTTGAGTTGTTCTACTGAGGATATTTTTTGAGAGGTTATTATGTTCTCATATCTTGCTAGGAGGCCATCAGTCAAGATAGGGACTAGCTCTGTTTCAGGGACTGGAGTTGTCAGTTTGATGTTTAGAAGATCTGCTCTCTGGGCGTATTGTGCTACTGTTTCGTTGGAGAATTGTTTGATGGAAAACAGTGTAGACTTAATCCTATGCTGTGTTTCTTTTGGTGCGAAACTTTTCAGGAGTGCAGCTTTGAGTTCGGGCCAGGAGTTTACTTTTTTCTTGTGAATTCTATGCCAGGAGAGTAGCTCGTGCGAGATGAGATCTATGAAGTTACGGTGTAGTATCTCAGTAGGAATGTTGCGTATCGCGGCTGTTTCTTCAATTCGGTCGATGAAATCTTCTACGTTAGTATTGCCGTTGTACTTAATTTTCCATCCAGTTAGATCGAAGGGTTTTGTGGTTTCCTTGACGGGTGTAATTGGTGGTTTAATTTCTGTGCAAGTAGGTGTGCTTGTGTCAGAGATTGTTATACTGCCGGGTTGAAATTCCAGTCTCCTAATATATTTCCTGTTATAATATGTTGCGTACTTGATCAGGACGTTTTTGGTTTTGTTGAAAGGAGAAATATTCCTGTCTTTCAATTCCTTTTCTAAACTTTGCGTACTTCGAGAGCAGATGTTGGCTATTATGCCTAAGGTGTTGTTTCGAGGATTCATTTTGTGGCTAGTTGAGTTAGACATTGTGAAAAGAAAAAAGAATTGTCAGAGTGTTGTGGCTGAGTTTTTTCAAAAAAAAAATGAGCTTGTGATGATGGGTGAAGAATTTTGTGAAATTTTTTTGAAGTCCCAATATGGAAAAAAAAATGGCCAGCGGTTTCCTTGTGTTTTTGATGGAAACGTTCCTGAGATGTGCGTTTTGAAAAATTTCTCGAAAAAATTTCAAAGTCCTTGATTTGTGAAAAAAATGGCCAGGGGTTGCCCTGGGATTTTGATGGAAAAGTCCCTGAGATGTGCGTTTTGAAAAAAATTTTCCGAAAAAACTTCAAATTTCCGAAAAATTAAAATTTCCGAAAAATTTCAAAGTCCTTATTTGTGAAAAAAAACGGCCAGGGGTTGTCCTGGGATTTTGATGGAAAAGTCCCTGAGATTGTGCGTTTTTGAAAAATTTCCGAAAAAAACAAATTTCCGAAAAATTTCAAAGTCCTAGATTTGTGAAAAAAACGGCCAGGGGTTGTCCTGGGATTTTGATGGAAAAGTCCCTGAGATTGTGCGTTTTTGAAAAATTTCCGAAAAAACAAATTTCCGAAAAATTAAAATTTCCGAAAAATTTCAAAGTGCTAGATTTGTGAAAAAAACGGCCAGGGGTTGTCCTGGGATTTTGATGGAAAAGTCCCTGAGATTGTGCGTTTTTGAAAAATTTCCGAAAAAATTTCAAACTTCCGAAAAACTAAAATTTCCGAAAAATTTCAAAGTCCTTGATTTGTGAAAAAAATGGCCAGGGGTTGCCCTGGGATTTTGATGGAAAAGTCCCTGAGATGTGCGTTTTGAAAAAAATTTTCCGAAAAAACTTCAAATTTCCGAAAAATTAAAATTTCCGAAAAATTTCAAAGTCCTTATTTGTGAAAAAAAACGGCCAGGGGTTGTCCTGGGATTTTGATGGAAAAGTCCCTGAGATTGTGCGTTTTTGAAAAATTTCCGAAAAAAACAAATTTCCGAAAAATTTCAAAGTCCTAGATTTGTGAAAAAAACGGCCAGGGGTTGTCCTGGGATTTTGATGGAAAAGTCCCTGAGATTGTGCGTTTTTGAAAAATTTCCGAAAAAACAAATTTCCGAAAAATTAAAATTTCCGAAAAATTTCAAAGTGCTAGATTTGTGAAAAAAACGGCCAGGGGTTGTCCTGGGATTTTGATGGAAAAGTCCCTGAGATTGTGCGTTTTTGAAAAATTTCCGAAAAAATTTCAAACTTCCGAAAAACTAAAATTTCCGAAAAATTTCAAAGTCCTTGATTTGTGAAAAAAATGGCCAGGGGTTGCCCTGGGATTTTGATGGAAAAGTCCCTGAGATGTGCGTTTTGAAAAAAATTTTCCGAAAAAACTTCAAATTTCCGAAAAATTAAAATTTCCGAAAAATTTCAAAGTCCTTATTTGTGAAAAAAAACGGCCAGGGGTTGTCCTGGGATTTTGATGGAAAAGTCCCTGAGATTGTGCGTTTTTGAAAAATTTCCGAAAAAAACAAATTTCCGAAAAATTAAAATTTCCGAAAAATTAAAATTTCCGAAAAATTAAAATTTCCGAAAAATTTCAAAGTCCTAGATTTGTGAAAAAAACGGCCAGGGGTTGTCCTGGGATTTTGATGGAAAAGTCCCTGAGATTGTGCGTTTTTGAAAAATTTCCGAAAAAACAAATTTCCGAAAAATTAAAATTTCCGAAAAATTTCAAAGTGCTAGATTTGTGAAAAAAACGGCCAGGGGTTGTCCTGGGATTTTGATGGAAAAGTCCCTGAGATTGTGCGTTTTTGAAAAATTTCCGAAAAAATTTCAAACTTCCGAAAAACTAAAATTTCCGAAAAATTTCAAAGTCCTTGATTTGTGAAAAAAAACGGCCAGGGGTTGTCCTGGGATTTTGATGGAAAAGTCCCTGAGATTGTGCGTTTTTGAAAAATTTCCGAAAAAAAACAAATTTCCGAAAAATTAAAATTTCCGAAAAATTTCAAAGTCCTAGATTTGTGAAAAAAAAAACGGCCAGGGGTTGTCCTGGGATTTTGATGGAAAAGTCCCTGAGATTGTGCGTTTTTGAAAAATTTCCGAAAAAAACAAATTTCCGAAAAATTAAAATTTCCGAAAAAATTTCGAAATTCCGAAAAATTTCCAAATACAGATTTCGAGGAAGTATTGTTTGTTCTTTCAACAATTAATGGAGGGTTGTTTGTGATTCGTGACCAATTGTCTGAATTTAGGCAGAACCAGCTTTTGGTTATTTACACGCAAGCATCCCTTTCCCTGGACAACGACAGGCTCGAGGCGGAGAAGGGCCGAGAGTCGGGGATTTACGTCAATCGCGAATCTCAATTATATGTAAGGAGTAGGTCGGCTTTCAAGACTTTTTTTTACAAAAAGGATACACTACCCACTTTTATTACATATAAAGCGAAAATGTCAAATGGCTGAGAGGCTTTAGTTTCCTTGGTTGTGTATTTTGCAGAACGAGCTGGCTTATGGTTCCACGAACAAGAAATTCATTTTGTATCATGTACAAGATTTGAAATTGTTGAATTGTAGTTTAATGTAGCTCGTTTCCTCTAATAGTTGTACTCGGAAAGTAAACCTTCATGGTTAAAGATCACTATGTGATGTTTGAGATGTCCGAAAAGAAGTGAATGTTGGTTGCGCACCTTGTGATAGAATACCGGTAATTAAATTTTGTCGAGTGACGATTCGTAAAACTTGTAATTTAACACAGAATAGTTTTAATGTGACACGGTTGTTTTAGATTTGACGCGATGGTTTGTAGAACAGCTATGATTTATTGGAAGAAAACATAGTTATTCAATTGTTAATACAAAGCAAGACATGAAAAACAGTGAAAGGGTACAAGTTTATTTCCAATTTGACCTCCCGATGGACTACTAATAACCAAAGAAAAAATCCACGTTGAAGGGGCCAGTGCTAAGTTATGGTACCCGGAATCGAACCTGGTTAAACATTGGCTAAGCTCAGTAGAAAGGTAAAGCAGATGACTCGTGTACAATCAGGGGTGGGCAGTTCTTTGATCAGCAGCTCGTCCATCGGTCAGGAGGTTGGAAAAGGACATCACAATAATAACACATAAGTAAAAGGCACAAGGTATATTAATCATCTTCTAAAGAAACACAGGTATACATTGGATCTCTACTCTCTACACTCTCTGTGACGACCGGATGAAACGAGGATCTTTACAAGAAGTTACAAGAATTGAACACAAGAAAGGGGATAGGTTGAAAGCTTACGATTCGCCTTGATGGGGTATGGTACATCATGTTGACCAGGTTTCCCGCGCTCAAAAGCGGCGGTACTGTTGATGTGGTGATATTCACTCGGGATTTTACACGGAAACGGGACTCTACTGAGTTTAGTTCGAACCAAGATAATAGACATGATTGGCAATTGATAGCGAAATGCATCTAGTAGGAAACTGGCACGAGATTGCGTCTGTTTCTATTGTTACGTAATTCCGCGCGCTCGAACATTGTGAGCGTTTGTGGTTCGCTCTGCGAGAAACACACTGTTGCAATCCCCGAGGTCCGCTCTCGACTGGCGCAGCGCGGGAAGCGACCGACCGGGGCAAGCGGAGGTCGGGGGCTGCGGAGCTCGGCGGTGGCGGGCAGTGTTGAGCCGAGAACGCTCTGGGTGGTCCGTGCCGATCACACGGCGGCTAGCTGCGTTTTGTCACGTACGCCACGACCTTCTGGCATGGGGAAAGCGAGGCTAAAGTGTGCATCTTTTTTATAGGGTGACTTGTATTACGTAACAGCATATGGGGTGTAACAAATGACTCAGGAAATTCCACTCCTGTTAACCGATCGTTGTAAGAATATGCTCGAATAAAACAATGGGTTTGAAAATAAACGAATATGTGGTCTATTCATATGGCAGCCTTAGAGCCACAACTAGAAACTCTACAAAACATAAAGACGGTTTTTTTCAGGTGAAAAAAACAATAATTGTTTAGTGAAATACTAGTATTTATTAAATTATTTTGCGGTTAAAAATAAGCCGAAATGGCACAGTGGTTCCGTGCACCTAACCGGTAATCAGAAGGTGCGGGTTCAATTCCCGTTGGCGGCATTTATTTTTTCTCGGAAGATTTTTTAAATTTTTCGAATGATTTAGCAGGTACAATACAAGTTATTTTTTATTGTTATAGTTGATATATACATAGTATATAAAAATAAAATCTCAAAATAAGTACTTAAGATACTACGAGGGTGATAGCGAAACAATATGTAGTAACTTTGTTTATATTAGTAAAACAAATATGAAATGTTTATTCTCAAGCATAATAGTATTTAGCAAACCATTATATTGCCAGATAGGGTATTATACAGAACATAGCTAACATTATTACAAAAATATAATTATGAACGGTTTTTTGTAAAGCAAATTTGTAATAAACAAACATTTATTACGTCCGGTCTTGTGTTTTATGGAACATGGAAAAAAATATATAAAGCTCAAGTGTGCAAGTAAAAAAAAAATCTTGATCATTTACAAATATTCTAATATATTGATTTTTAGTTTGGTAACTCAACTTATTTCCCAGCCTCTGTAGCCTCTGAATTGGGGAATTTAGGAACATTATAGAGAGCAGTTAGTCTTGTCTTATGCGTGGGTATACGCAAAGTAATAAGGTTTGTTAAATCCATGGCGTCTAATCCGCCAATTTAATTCCCTAATTTTATTTTTTATTTTTTTTATTTAGATAACGGAAAATTACATTTTCACTTATTTAACTAGAAATAACAAATACATTACACATAAATACATTTCATATTATTATTTCGATATTATTTACTTTCATTGTTTTGTTGATTGAGCATAAAAATGAAAAAAAAAAATTATAAATGTACTACACTTTTTTATTTTTTATTTTAGTTCGGTCAAGTTTACTTAGTCCATTAAAATGGTGTAATTAAGATCTTCGACTGAAATTCCTAATTTATAATTTATAAATCTCAGAAATATATGCAGCACTCTCTCGATTTTTAGTTGGTGATTCTTATACAATGGAGCCCAGATCGTCGAATTATACTCTAGATTACTTCTCACTAACCCAGTGAATATTAATTTAAATTAATTAATTAATTTAAAATCTTTCACCGTCCTCAAAATAAACCCCAAAAATTGTATTCCCTCGTTTGGTATTTCATTTATAGGAGGAGCAAAAGTTAATTTACTATCAAAAATAATACCGAGATCCTTAATTTGGAAGAATGTTATTGACTAGTATATTCATTCATTGTACGATTTTTGATAGTGCAAAAGTTTACGTTTAAAATGTTTTAATATTTAGTAGGTAAAAACTTAATTTTATTAAATATAATACATTAATGATTAAAAGATTCTTTACGAACATTGAATAAGTTTTCATGACACAGAAATCATTTACGTAACCAGATTTTTGTGATACTACAGCCAAAGGATATAATCTTTAACTTATTTAATTTGCCAAAAGAAATATTTTTCCGATGAAATATTAAATCATATGTCTACTTATGAAACAATGTGAAAATAATAAAATTCACTTCCCCGTGAAGGGACTAGGAAATCAATGTTAAATATATCAATATGTAAAAGAAACAACATAATTACGTATTTGTAAATGAGGTGGTTATCACAAACTATTCGCCTGCGGCGCCAACTTTTTCTTTCTTTTATTTATTTATTTATTTATTTATTTATTTATTGTTTCTTTGTAAATATTACATAATACAATAAATGAACTTAAAATTTCCAACTAGGCGATTGTTAACTAGGCGATTCTTGAACAAGGATAGTAAATACATTCGGTATGCATGCAACGGAAATCATATTTGATTTGCATTAAAACTTTCTGGTGCGCTGTTCCCTCTTCACGATTCAAGGAGATAGTTTGAATGTAGTTCATAATTGAGGCGGTCAGCGTAGAAGTGGCGTAACCCACAAAAACACCCTCTCTACATGGTATTGGCAATCCTTAGGGGTTAGAAATTAGTTTATTTTATCAAACAGTATCGTGAGATTTGGAAGTGAAGAGATTTTGGGCGGAATGTTACTTTTTTTGATTCACTTCACAGTTTGGAATAAAATATAAGCATCTTGTTTAGAGTTAGAATCATTTTGGTAATGTTTGCAAAATTTGATCAAGATCGCGTCGTTTGTCTTCCGGCTAAAATAATGTGTAAATATGTCAGCTCCGCCAGCTATTTGCACCGAGGAGGAACAGCGAGCAGTGAACCGGAAGGTGTGAATCGGGCTGAAGCTCATCGAAGACGAATACATAGCACAATTTCGTGCTTTATCACGATTCAGTGTTTTTCTGGATCGAGAAGTTTAAAAGTGGCCGGATGAGATTGAAGCACAAAGATGGAGGGTTTTTATTTTTATGGAAAGTTAATATTATGTAAAGAGAGTATTGTTAGTTCTTCGAAATCTCTGAAAATTACGAAGTCATGAGCTTTCAAAGTTAATGTTGGTAAAGTGCATATAATTGTGTCACGTGATGTCACTCGCAGTACAATTCATAATTTTAATTTCTAATCATGCAGTAATGCCGCGCAGTCAGCCGGCCGCAAATATCAACGTTTTGGGGGCTTATATCTTCGGTACCTACTATTTGGTATTTTTCAAAAAATAATTTCGTTAACATGTTCTAATTAATTAAATTGTAAATAACATGAAATTTCGCTGTAGGAAACAACCTAATTAGGTATTGATATCTATAAAATAAATAAATAAAAATACTGCATTATAAAAATTCTACTTTTTATAATGCAGTATTGAGCCCCTGCCCGGAATAATATTGTATCTAACAAAACTAACAAATTTAAGTAATTAATGGAATAATATTGGGTATTATATTATTCTTTTAAAGTAGGGAATACTGTAATAAAATAATATTTAGTGGAAATAAATTATGTGTGAAATTTTTTCACCAATTAAGAATAAATTATAATTTAAATCCATTTCTTCTCCACTTTTCATATAAAACTCTAAATGATTGTTCGTTTTTGTATTTTAAATGGACCACATTATGCAGATAGCATTCAACGCAAACATTTGCAATCTGAGATAATTGCATTTGAATGTTTGCAGAATAAACAAATCTATTACAACATTGTGTAAGATGGTAGATGTTGGTTTAAAAAAGAACTCAAATTATTAAAAATATGCTTAATAAAATTCTTATATAATTACCCAGTTGGTAGAGAAATCTTCTCGAGTCTAACTAGGGAGCTAGTCTATATACTTATACTTACAAATAATAACGGTGTATGTACAAAATAGTAGGTATATCTAGTTATCAAAACATTCCAGTGAGTAATATCTAAAATTTTACAAATATTGAACAACGAAAGAATCTGTTAAAATACACACAAAATAGCAATAGGACAGTAAAAGAATATATCTGAAAATTATTGGTAAAATATCAATCAGGTTTTGGATAAAAATTTACCATAAGTTTGTTTTCAAATTTTGAATAGCTCTTCCAACTTTTATTGCAATTTTATATATTTTTAATATTGCAATAAAGAAGAATTGCCTAGCGTGTGTTATTGAAATGAAATTTGTATTAGTTTGTCAATAAGGTTACAGTTCGGCATTTCATTGTCTGGTTGGTTTAATTAGTTTTCAAAAAGGTTACAGTTCGGCATTTCATTGTCTGGATGGTTTTGATAGTTTTTCAATAAGGTTACAGTGCGGCGTTTCATTGGGTGGATGGTTTTATTAGTTTGTCAATAAGGTTACAGTTCGGCATTTCATTTTTATTTATTTATTTCTGTATAATATTTACAGTGTTCACATAATTATTTATATTTGTACATGATATATTTCAAACTTATAACTATAATATGTTGTGTGTAAGGTAGGTTTGAGAAGGTGAAACTGCATGTGAGTAATATTCTATGTTTCGTGAACACCTCACTAGGAGAACCTGTGCTGAGGTGTTTACGTGGTTATGTATAGGTGTGACAAGTATTTATGTGTTTTAGAAGAAAGTTTTTATTTTTTATAAGTTTTAATTTTAATTTTTTTTTTTATATTTTTTTATATATTAACATATATATATATATGTAAATGTAAATATTTGTATTGTAAGTGTGAGTATAGTTGACTGAATGATTTCTGTAAAAAAAATGAGAGAAAACCTTATAAGATTTTACATATTTATTACATTATTCATTAAAAAATATGTATTTTAAGAAAATATTTTACTTATAAATAAGCAAATGGTACCTATATGAATATTAAATAATGATTTTCGTGAATTATTATTTTTTGTGTACTTATCCAGTCTTACTTTCTTGGATGGTTCCACTGAAATTTTTTTTTCTTCAAGTTCTAAGTTTTTTTGTGTGAAAATAATTTTAATGTGAAAAACGCTGAAAACTATCAACCCACGTAGATGACTCCACAGTGTTTTTTTTTTAAATTAACTTATTGTTTGTGGATTAGAAAAAAAATCTCCAAAAATGATTGTGTTGATGTTTTGGATTGGGTGTCTTCAGCAAAAGAAAAAATCAGGATTGAAAAAAATTGTGAGTTGGATGGTTTCTGTATAACATGGTTCAAATATAAAAACCATTTTATGTAATAAAACATAACTGGTTTATTTTTTTTTCATTTTTCTCAAAACTACAATATTGTTGGCAAGGGGTCAGTAATAATTATTGGTTCCTTCAAAACATGATGTGTATGTTTTGCAGTGACACAACCTGTATAATATTTCTGGCATTCTGTATACGTGATACCGTACTTGGTACGCATGAGTGAGTAATTAATTTATTTTCAGCACGGGACAAATTACTTCCCCCGCCCTGAAAATAAAGCTCTCGGTCTAAAAACTGACCAAATAAAAACAACACATTATAATGAAATTGATTAATTGTCGTTATTTATCACGTCGCGTAATGAATTTCATTTGCGTCAGGGATTTATATTAAAATCTGATGGTAGCATGGGAATTTTTGTCGGTATTTGTTAATTTTGATAACATGTCAATATCGTTAAAAATATTTTTGAAATCAAATACCTGTTTAGTGGTATTAAAACTGTATGATAGCCAAACAGTTCAAATTAAGCAGTAGTCTTTGGTATGGCTGAAGAATGAAAAAATAATTTTAATGGTTTGTTTTCCTTAGTAAATTTGTTTAGTGATTTAGCAGGGTGCCCGGGTTCAACGGGTGAGGTGTGTTAAGGATCGGGAGAAGTCGGTTTGGGGAGACCCCCCTTTGACCTCTCCAGCTCTCTTGACCCGCCACCTCGCGCGGTAGCGGAAGGGAAAGATCATTCGTCCGACAATTCTGGACACACTGATCCCTAGATTCCTACCCACCCTCATACATTTTTCCTTCCCAGAACTTGCTCTCCTGCTTTCCCTAAAAATACCCTCCACAAAGATATATTACTCTTAAAAAAGTTGTTCCACTCTCCACACCCTTTTTTCCTATTTAGTTTTCTTTATTATCACTACTCACACGTACGAAATTAACAAGAGATTTTAAGGACATAAGTAAATGGTATATTAATTATCTACAATTTAATTTAGAACCATATAAGTATTGCGATGGTTGAAGATGTGTTCGGTGATGAAAGAAAGCCATTTAATATTTTGTAATAGATTTATAAGAACAAGGATTATTTATGTAATCTCGGCGAGAAAGCAGTAAGTTATTTTGACTAGCGCGATAAACGTAGCGCGTAGTAGACTAACCGAGTACCTTCCCGCTGTCGCTTATATAAGGTGCCAATACGATTCAAGTTGCACCTAAGAACGTTCTCTATAGCTATATACATTGCCACCCGTAACGCTGAGCAACGGCGGAAATTTCCAGTGGGTTCTATGACGGCCTAGGTACCTACGCGCTTGCCACTGTGTACTACGTAGTACTTGACACCGTCCGACTCGAGTAGTGGCGTACCACTACATAAATTTTAGTCAACTGTACTAAGAATATCCGTAAAAAATAAATAAATAAACCCATGGGAACAATACATAATGGAAACACCAAAGTTCCACTGCACCAAGTTGTATTTTTGGTTTAAAAAATGTATGTGAATATCGCACATCAGTCCCGACTGCTCTCAATCGTCTGGAACCAGTGAGATTATAGCATCCCCAATCAGGGTATGTCGTGAAGCTGAAGTGTGTTGAAAGAGAAAGGATATGGGCAAGAGAAAGGTGGGAGAATTACTTGGCTATTCAGACGTGGTCACAAGAGACGGCTAAAGCCATTTTATGCAACATTTTAATTCTAAATGGTGGTCTTTCTCCTGGGCCAATACTAAGTAGTTTCTTCCATTCTAGATCGTTCCGCAAATATAATTTGTATTATTTTGAATAGCTAATTGGGAAACAACACAATTTACTTGCGCACGCCGTGATTTGAAACCGCAACCTTCTGTTCCCTAGTGGTGAGCATTCCACGGATGTATATCGCATATAACAAAAAATATAAAGATGCTCTCAGTATCGCTCTGGTGAAAATCTACCATTATCACATCGAAACGTCGGAGTTCCTTGAAATGGCTTAATCCGTGCTTCGTGACCACATCGCAGTGGCCAGGTAGGTATTTTCCATCTCTCTTCCTACCCCATCCCATCTGTTTCAAAACATACCCCAATTAAAATAAACATAGTCCCACTGGCACCGTAGAGTTGGAAACTTTCGCAGTATTCACAAAATAAATTCAAATCAAACATAAAAACCGTAAATCCAAGCAATACATTAATTGAACACGCCTAAGCGTGGCATCATCCAAATAACAATTGCGTATTATTTTGAATATCCTATTCAATATTTGTGCTTTCGAATAAGAATTTTATTTACTTTACGATCGGACGAGAATTTTTGCAAGCAATCACCTTGATTAAGTAAATCACAAATATCCATACCCTCTCCAAATAAAAATCCTTGAATTCAGAGCCTTTTTTCTGATTTGCTTGCAGTCCATTATTATTTTATTTGGACAGATAGTACCTACCTTTATATAGATGAAGCCACTAGGAACAGATGCGCAAGAACCCAACTACTAGTGTACGCTACTAGTGCAAAAATGGCCCAATTTTTAAACAGGTATAGATTTATTTATCAACATAATCTAACTAAATATCACAACGTTTCTCCGCTGGGGTAGGCAAAGAGGATGGGCCGCTAAACAACTCGGTATTGTTACACACTCCTTGTCACACTATTTGTAATTACGACATAAATGGACACCGCTTTGGAAAAAGGCGATCATAATTACGAAATGTATAAGATTTGTAGCAGTTCACTTTTGCCCCGCTACCGTTTTAAGACAAACTTAAACAAACTTTAACAAACTCCATTTAAGAACACCTTCGTCTATGGGACTCGTGCTTTATGGGCTTTCCTAGAAGGAAGCAAAATAGATAATTTCCTAAAGTCAGTACCAATCGGACAGCCTTGCGGAGAGGGCGCGCCAACTGATGTGATACGAGCAACTGCTCCAGTCGACATATTTCACGGGAGACTCTGATGGCGGACACAGCTAGTTATATTTAATCGCTGGTCATCATGTCAATCTCTCACTTATTTACAATTCTTTCCTAAGAGTTGTATGGCGCCCATTTCGGTGAATCAGGTCAGATATTTTATGTTATACACAATGTCACACTTTTAACTAATTTATTGCTACTTTAAAATTCCTTCCGTGCGATCAATTCTTCAAATTGTCGCACACCCCTTGAGATCATGCTAAACTTGTTATTTGAGAGTCTCTACCTCTATTGGTTTTTTGAATAAATATAATATTAATCATCGTACCTCTTTTATTCAATAACAAAGCAATCCTCTTTGTCTTTTACTATCATGTTACAATGGCTCTAGAGTGGTTGAATTTTTACGTGAGATTATTGCATTACACTGGCGACCAATGGTGTCTAAATTATTACTAGCCCAATTGGCACAGTTACAGATTAACCAAAAAATAAAACACTAAACCAGCTAAAAAAAAGGAGCGGAAAAAAGGATTTTTTCTAAATTAAAAGAAAAACAAGATAGGTAAAAAGTCGAATACAAAGTGCCTTTTCTTCTGATTTAATCAATATCATTCCTCAAAATTTAATATGGAAACCTATCTAAACTGCTGACTGTGGTTTAAAAGCTAATATCTCCACTAGATTTTAATATTTATCTCATATTTTAAGTTGTATAAATTTGGCACATTTCGGAAAGCGATCGCTCAAGACGTTGTTCCAAACTTGCCATATTACTCCAAAAATCATTGGAGTGCTTATAAATTTATTATTGTCCTAATAACACACGGTTTAGAACTAAACTCTAAAAAGGAGGCTTCATCACAAAATATTATCAACTTGATTTGATTAATGGTAGAACTTCTTTTAAAACTGTTTAACTGGATCATTAAAAATGTTTAATTCATTATTAAAGGAAAGAATACTGTTGTAAAGGCATGCCACAATAACGTTAGAGATCGTCGGTATGAGCAGCGCACATTACACGTGATATCTTTTAAACTCGCATCGATCTTCTTGTGACATCTAGAACATCCCTGGTTTAACAAGACGCACGCGGCTGTATAGACGCGCGGCGGTGCAGCGCTACAAGCCAGTCTTAATAATCAGTCAGTCAGCCTAGAACGAGCTCGGGCAAGGGGCGACTATCGCCACGCCAAGGTCTAAAACACCAGTGATTGAACATCACCACTCAGTCTGGTCTAAGCCTGCTGCGCGTCGTTCCACTGACTACATAGCCGTGACCATACTCCACTACCGTTCATCTCCTCTTTTACGGTGATGAGCATTGGCTTGGTGAATTATTAGCCGTTGATTATCTCCACCGCCGCGGTAACGAGCAATCGGCTTAGAGGATTCGCCACCGATCGTCACCACTACAGCGTTGAGCATCGATCCGAAGCAATTCATCACCAACATTAAACAAAAACTATACTTGGCTACTCTAATTAGGACTCTTTGTACACTGAATACCTAAAATCACTGCGATACTACAAACCTCTTTCATTCGTCTCTACCCTGCAACTACCCACACTGACATGATTTTTAAGTTTCCCGATAAAGGAGAAAAATATCCTTTATTTTTGTGGTAAGCTTTAGCTATTGACTGTATTAAAGTCAAGTATAAAAGTATACACATAATATTCGAATATTTAGTGGGGCATTGTATGCGTAAGCGAAAAGTCAAAATTTTTTAAATAGTCAATCGGTCCGAGAAGGACTTTGAACGACCAAGTGAATCAAAAACTTGAGTTGCGGGATGTCAAGAGTCAGAATAACAAAAAAATATATCTTAGACTGTCTTAGAGGATGTGAGATAAAGCGATTTCTAAGACAGAGTGACGTCACTGTCCATCGTCGCTGTCTACTGCTAATGGTAATTTATTGAATTATTAATGTTCTTTTTAAGGGACTTTTAAATAGGAAAACTAAATATTGTAGAGCTTTTTTATTTTTTTTATATACCTAACTTAACTGCCCTACTAACAATTGTTTGTATTTATTTAATGATTGATTGAAGTTTTTGTCTGGAGGTAGTGAAACTATGGCATCCCAATCGGGGTATGTTGTGAGGCTGAAGATTTTGGAAGGCTGGGCAGGTGGAGAGTTACTGGCTATTCAGATCTGGTTACCAAATACAGCTAAAGCCATTTTAAGCCACGTTTCAATTTTGAATGGTGGTTTTAAATCGATTCTGAGAATATATTTTACTCTAGAACGTGCCGCAAGCAAATTACATATCATTTTATAAAAATAAATTGTGAAATAACACAAATTAATAAAATTAAATTTACTAGCCCACGCCGGAATTTGAACCAGCAACCTTTGGCTTGCTAGTCGAGAGCCTTACTCTCCTACCACGGAGGCCGTCAGAAAATATCCACTGACTTGGCAAAATTATTTCCCTACTTGGCAAAATTAGTTTTCTAAGCAATGAGGAGTACTACATGTGGAAGTTATTTCCGTAATTTCTACATTGAAATAAATCCTGACTTCTAGTATAAGTACGTAGTGGAATCCGAAAGCTATTCTGAACTATTGATTCCACAATTTAGAATTTTATATAATAACAATATTGATATGATTGATAATCCTTCTGTCCTTCAATGTAAGCAAAATTAGATAATTTAAAATAGTTATTGTTGTCTCCTGTGATGTGAATTGGCAACATGGCAACGATCCTGTAGTGTTTTGACATGTGAAGTGAACTTCCCAACACTCCGGGATTCGAGGACAGCCTTAGAATATTATCAATTGTATCCTAGGACCCTTCGGTTGAGTGATTTAGAGTGTTCCATATTATATAACACTCTGTTCCGGCAGCCGAGTCTGTGTAATATGTACCAGCCATTTATTACGTAATTGTGTAAGTGGAGGAATTTCAAGGCAAATAGTATGGGGGAGAGTTATTGATTTGGTGACTCAAAAATAAACACATTTTTGACTGATTTGACAACAGATAACAGGTGTTGGAATGGGAGGTGAGCAAAGGGGAAAGGGTTAATTAAGAGATTTCTGGGAAGAACAGAACGGTTTATTGGAAATATGTCCAGAATATGACTAAAAGATAGATTTATTTGATAATTTAATAAACTACAGTTATAATTTATGGATTCTCTTATTTCCTGTTCTTCTCAGTTATCTAATTTTTTGCCTTTATTGTTAAGGTGGTGAATTTTAACTTTTGTATCTATATCAAAAGTATGATCTGTGAAAATGAGATGATTGGCAAACTCTGAAAAATTATTTTTATTTAAACATTTTACCGTGGGATTAAGTGGCAACAAATAAAAGTAAGGATGGGTTTATTATCTAGAAATAAAAATGTATATATTTAAGGATACTAAAATGTATAACCACAAAAAAGACATAATAAAAAAAGCAATTAATTAGGATCCTACTGTTAAATCTGTCTGGCAAAGGGCTTGCATAGGTAAAATGAAGGTGTGATAACAGTTTGTTCTTGATGCGAAGTAGTAGATTCCGGTTCTTCACAGCAACTATCCCAGTTTATAATTTATCCAAAAAATAAAGCTATAGTCCATTTCAAAATAGCCTCACAATGCTGGTCTTCAAAAGGGTCCCTCTTAACCAATCAGGATCGGCAGATGTCATCCGATTCAATCAATCTAATGGTCAATGCCCCATATGCAAAACTGATGCTCACAAAATTGGCGAATGTGTTCGTCGAACTTCAGCCAAGAGGAATGCGCGCTGCTCTGGGCTGGTGATCAAAGAATGGCCATTACTTCCAGTGTAAATAACAGACTCTTGCTCCCTCAGGTTTTGCAACTCTCCAATTCAAAATTCCAGGGCTGTCAATTTGACCAATAGCAAAATAAAAATGTGTAGGTACTAAAATGGCCCACACACCAGGACCATGGATGCGATTTAAGTAAAGTGATGCACACACCTTTTTACAAATCTTATATGTAACAACGTCTTAAATGTTCAGTGATTCTAATATTTACATTTCTAGTTGTTTTACCTATATACAACGATGCAAAATCATTGCATCGTAGTTGTTAAATGCCTGAGTGGCTTTATTTATGATCTCTTAGTTATATTATGGACATATTTTCAACAAAACGATCTGTTCTTTCCAGATATTCTTTCCCTTTGCTGACTTTCCACGTCAACACCTAGAAAAATGTATAAAAATCAGTATTGTATACCTCATAAGTTAATTTTAATATTCTCCTGATGAAGGATGTGTACTTCTGAAACCGGCTAAGTGTAATTAAAATAAAGTGGTGAAAAAAAATTGTGTTTCCATTTTAGATATTTAAAAATAATATTTTTACCATGTTGAAATAACTTTTGTTGTTTATTAACCGCAATAAAATTTACGTCAGTTTTTTATGAACCTATTTACATAGTACTGATTTCTATTCATTTAATCGTCGGATTTGCTTGAAATTAGTTAAATTTTCGCAAAATATACGACTGCGAGCTTAAATATATAGACCTTACACGTCCCATGGGATGAAGGTTGATGTTGCTTTTGATTTCATTGTATCGTGTGCGACTTGAGTTTGATCCCAGATTTATATATGTGTTCCCAGAAAAAGGTTCACGGACCAAAAGGTTTGTCTGGGTAAAGCAGATTGGTATTTTAACTTGTCCAGGTGAGGTCAAGTGATAATTGATTTATGTATATTTAGTTTCAGGTGTCATGAGATTGTCAAATACTATGATCAAACGGCAATGTTCATTTCTCAAATTGAAGTATTAGGTGGAAAAAAGGCGTTATTGCTAAAATTGCGTTTTGGGATAATCGATGAGTATATTTTGATGAATTTGCATGTTAGACAATTGAAAATCACGACAACACAATGTCAAAAGTCTATTATTCAAATTCAGTAAAAATATGAAATATCTGTTCTAAATATTCAGAAGAAATCAATTTGAAGCGCTATTGCGTAATAATATCTAATCGAAACATGTTCGCGCTAATTGGTGCGCGTAAATCAGATTCGGTAGTTTTAGTTACAGAATTGGGAGTCAGTTGGCGGTAAAAAAATGGAACCTGATTTTTCGCTTCATGTCTCAAACAAACACAAAGGTTTATTTGCACATCGGACACAGAGAAAAATGTTAAATCCATTTCAGAAAAGATGTGAAATAAACAGTTGTTCATTAGACCAAAAGAATCGCAAAAATAAGGACAATTATTGTTCATTATCACTTATTAAAGAATGCAATGAAATCTATAGCATAGACGACACGATAAATCGTGTACAGAATTTGGAAATACCTCAAATTTTCGATACGGCTTCATTCACATTTTATATTTCCGAGTTGGATAAAAGTTTGTCCACTGATATTGATTCTTACAGCAATCGTTTAAAAAAATGCATATGTGAGGATTTATGTGTTAATCAAATAATTATTTCATTAACTTATGCAAGAAACGACAAATTGATTACGCACCACGCGACGCGACATGGTGGACGGGAGACGAGAAAAATTGCCCACGACGCTATTCTACTTAAATATGAAATGATAAAACTATGTATGACAGTTTGAACAAAGCTGTTTTCAGGTGGTAAAACAGGGAACGTTTGCACTTATGTTGGAATAAACGCCGTTAGGCCGATAACGCCCCTTTTCCACCCAGTGCTTCAATTATCAAACACGTGAGTTTCCAAAAATAGACGATAAGAAAAATATATGTTTTCTTAAATTTGAAAAACAATTTCAATAATAAAAAAAGATGGTTAGGAATTCAAAGGAGTTAAACCTTACCGGATTTCGATTGTAAGCGCTTACCGAAATGTCATTCGCCACTTTCGGCCATCAAGTATTTTTTCAAACCCTTCAGCGGATATTGACTCACCCCATGCCTGATGGTGGAGTTAATCATTTTATTCAATTTACAGATGGCGAAAAATCTCCTGAAAAAATATAGCTCACACCATGCAATTCTTTGTATTTGAAATAAATGCTTATATTTTGTCTGATTTCACTTCTTGACCCAACTTAGTAAAGGGGATAAAAAATATTGATATGGATGGTCAAATGCTCAAATCATAAATTTGAGGTTAAACTTCTTTAGCACCGGGATATTTTTCAAGACGTTTTATTTATCTAAGATAAACCAATTAACCAACAACAATAACAAAATATTTCAATGGTCTCCGTGGTTAAGCGGTTAAGATACACTATATATGCTAGATACTTATCAACCTATATCTCCCCCATCTCCTTTCCATATCCTTTCCCTTAATCCTCAAAGCATACACCACTTGGGGATGACATGTTATTACTACGGGAAGTTGGGACTCTTGTCCGGTATTTTCGTTCACATACTCACATAGAAAAAAGCTTTTAGTTATACATTAATATGTCTAGGCCGCTTTATAAATCTTTTAAGGCTTTTTTTATATACTACACGATGTATTACATACGTATATTGGTAGGCTTTTGCATAATATATGATTATACATAGTGTAACCGTAATATGAAGGGAAGTTATAGTATTAAAGAAAGTTTTTTTAAATTTTAATTTGAATTTGGTTTTTATAAGTTTGAAAATTTTCAGGTCATCGGCGAAATTATAAAAAAAAAATGACAATCATCAAATACACAAATACAGAACTGAAAACATCAATAAAAATAGGTTAAGATGTGACCCTTGAGGTACACCGCTAGTAGAGCAAATAAACAAAGATAAAAATCAAGGAGAATATAATAAATTACGCAAATAAGGATGGTAGTACGTCGGTGACGCCTGAGGAAGACTTGGAACAATCATGTGATCCAAATACTTAAATCGGGCCATGTCAAGAGTCAGAAAAACGGATGGGTATATATGATACATGTATGAATGTGAATGAATGAAGCATAGAGTGTGTATCAATATCGTTAGTAAGTTTTTTAAAATCCTTGATTATGGGTTCAATGCTTCTTTTTGAGTCAAGTACGAATGTCTACTTCGTCTACGAAAGCTCTCGGAGGATTAAGCTTGATGTTCAGAAATACCAAACACAACAGCACTCTATCCCCATTATAAAAGCTCTAGGGTACATACTTTGGACCCACTGTGAATTAAATGGTTAATTTTAAACCTACCATGAATGGATATTGGCCGACGGGGACCAATATTTGTGTTCGACAAACAAAAAGGTTAACGTTCATTGGTCGCCTTAACAGTTTCTGTGGGGCGTTTGAGATACAAAACTGGTGTCAGACACTGTGACCTTCACAACTCCGGTGGATACATTAAACTGGATTTCAACATTAATCATATTCATTGCTTTATTTAGTTTGGAGGCGCTCTAAAATTTAACGGTTTTGTAAAGTTGTATTGTAAGAGGCAAATAGTTAAAAAAACCTTACGAGAATTTTATACTTTTAAGCGTCTATTTTCAGCTAATAATTTCATTTCCATCATAATTTATGAGGAGTTTTCACTGTCTCTTTAACCGTTGGAATTTAAGAAATTATTCGAATTGTTTTTTTTCTTATTCAATAAGGAACTCAAGTGAAAATTATTATGACTTTAAAAAATGTATTTATATAATATATCAAAAATACGCTGATTATATCGAGAGTTTATAAATTGTTTTTTAAAAATGAATAAAACACCATCACATTATGTATTGTATTTAAAATATTTCATCGTTGTTGTTTCACTGTGTTGACGAAATCGAAACATCATCATTTAGGCGATTAAAATAATTAATATTTTAGAAAATTTATGTTACATATGCGGAGGCGGCTCAAGGAGTCCAGAAGTGGTAGGTCAATCGAAAAAAATTGAATATGAAATGATAATACATATTGCTAATGCGAAAAGAATATTATAAAAACGCCAATGTATTCAATTAATTTTCCAGTTTTCATATATTCTGAAGGCGGCAGTACAATATCGTTTAATTTAATTTATCTAATAATTTACACATATAACTAATTAATGTTTTTTTTGAAAGATCTTTTCCAATTTAATTTTTTTAAAGCGCTAACTCCAACCTCAATACATTGTTTATATGTAGATTTTACAAGTAAACAAGAAACAGAAAGTAAAAGTACTTATACGTTTATTTTATTGCACCCGCAAAACCAGTGACAAAAATTAAAACTTTGTTAATTATAATAATTCTAACAATATTCAATAATTATATTATACGCAATAATTCTAGGTACCACAAAGGAAAAATTCTAGAAACTATCATTACATTCTAAAAGTAAGCTTGAAGGTGTAATCAAGCTTACAAGTACAATAAAGGTTAAATTTGTATCAAAAATTTATTAGATTACCTAAGTTTGCACCAATTTTCATATTTTCAATTGCATTCAACATATTTCTATGTTGTAGAATAAATTGGTTTGGCTATATTCATGCTTATCTGTTAATGAAAGTAAAAAAAATCAATATTTTTTTTAGAAGTTGATCCCCGTAAAAACTATGCTAAAAAGTATTTGGAAATGTTTGGGGGTATTTGAAATATATTATATCTTCTTATAACTTCCATATGAAGCGTGAACATATTATAACAATATTTTGCACGCCCACATTTATTTATATATTATGTTCCTCGTGTGTAACGAGCCTAATTAATTTAACATTATGCTTTAATCTATTATTTTATTATGTCTCTTTTTTCTTTTTTCTGTTTTTAAAATATAAAATGGACTTTATACTAATATGAGATGCAAACACCAGTTACCTACATTTTTGTTTAAATCTTTCATAATATGTATGTCATGGACCTTGTACTTTGTCATGAACCTACATATCTACCCATAGTAAACTAACAAGACTGATTGTAGCTTCCTTATTTATATTGATATCAAATAATTAGAAACCATTAAATATCTTACATAAATGTTTATGCTAATATCTATACTCAAACAATTAAAGTAATGATAACTAAAGACCTTATTTGCGGTCTGCAGTTTTAATCTTAACTAAATAATAGAAGTAAATAAGTAAATGAATTCAGTCCTTATCTATTATTGGAAATACAATATTTGAAGTATTAATCAATACATTGTTACACAACAACTAATATAAATTCAGGAGAACTTCTTCTCAGCAGGCAGTCAAGTCAAGTATCACATCAGAACCAGTTCGGTTCAGTTCGTAATAATAATTACTTGTGATTAAAATGTAAACTAAGTGATTAAATTGTAAATTTATAACTTAACTTCAAAATAAAAAACCTAAACAATAAAAGTGTTTTTATACTTCAAACAGGCCCATAACATGTACATAATGTTTTACTATTGTTATTATTTAAAAAAGTTTGCTAAACAAAACATCGGTTAACAATGTGTTTTAATCTATTTTTATTTTCTTGATTCTCCTCTTTTTTCTTTTTTTTTTCTTTACTCTATTTTGTTTTGGTACAAAATGTGTATGCTAATCTGTCCAAATTTTCATTGTCCTAAAACTGGTATTTCCTAGTTAGAAAATCAAAACATTTTACAAATGTACAATATGTATATCCTGAACTAATTAAATAAATTAAAAAATGTATCAAAATGATCCCTGCAACCAAATGCAGTTGACCTAAGCAAAACCAAAATGCTGTCGTTTAAATCATCAAAATGTTTTGCAAACTTTCAAAATTAAACTTCATTAAAATTTCACCCCAAGTTGAGAAACAATGTATTAAAGGATACAACACACAACATGGCTTTGAACGAGATACAGAATAATTCAGACTGATTCATATATGTAAAACTAATATTATGTGGTTAAATCAATAGCTTAAACAAACATATTATGTTTTTCCCGAAAAAATCACAGGTTGTTAAATATCTGACTAAATCACACGTTAGTTTTATAACTACAAAAGCTCTCAAGCTTGCGTTACACTTTATCCTAATCTAATAGTAAATAATTATTATGGTGTCGTGCTTTGCGTTTTGAATTTGGGCAAAGGTAATGTGGTGTACAAACGTTAAAACACAACCAACAGTTGTTAACAAAATTTGGCCCGCTCCAGAGGCTGAATTATTTCCACATTCGGCATGGTTTAAAGAGTACGTGGTTCGGTGCCATTAAATGGTAAATTCTGACAAAAAACATTCACATTAGAAGCCAAAATTGGTCATACACAAGGTTTTATGACCGGTATTTTTTTGAGAACGATGTTGGTGCGATTTTTAGCAGATTTTTCGCTAGTTAACGGTATATTTTTCGAACACTGAACTTTTCGACAACATTGAAGAAGATAAAATATGGAAAAGAACAATGCAACAACACAGAAAATAAAGAAAACATAACGATCTTAGCTGGGAATCGAACCCAAGATCTCTGTCTTACCGGGACAATGTCTCTATCCACTCGAGCATTGGGACCTAATCATCGGAATAAAAGATGACGGAAAATGATCAGGTCTCAACAGGTTAGTGGTTAACTGCGTTACTTCGGTAAAACGAAGATTCTGGGTTCGGTCCCTAGTTGCAACCGTACCTTTTTTAAATTTTCTGCGTCTTGTTTCATTTAGATTTATTAGTATTACTTCTTCTTCTGTAATTGAATTAGATATTGATCATAATTAAATATTTATATAGCAGTCAAGTTACATGGCGCTGAAATCAAACAGAAATGTTCAGAGATTCCACCATAGAATAGGTTATATGGACTGGACATGTCCGTGTATTCCTCTGAGAACCAGTTACCTACTCCCACAGCCCATATAGAAACATAGAGGTTCTATTTTGTAAATACGTGGCAGCTTTATACCGCACTGAGCTGCGCCCGTATCCTCGGCTCACGTACGTTACGGCTCTGACGAACTGTAGTTGGCTGGTTCATCCCTAATTATTATTTAGAGGCTTAATAGACAGCCACATGCAGGGTTTCATGAACCGTCATTTGATTTTATGAAATAAGCTATTGATTCAGTCGAAACTAAACTCTGCTGTTTTAACTGTGCGGTATCTATATTCAGTGTTGGTAGCTTGATATGGATAACTTTGCAGGCGGCCAGAAGAGCACCTGAAACCTACGAAAAAAAACCTCTAGCATGACGCCCTACGGATTTTTTTTCCGTGGGGTTTCATGTCATCTTTTAAGATGATCTTAAAGACCCATGATTTAAGAGGGAGGGAACATTTGGGCAGGCAAATCGTTCCACAGCCGAGCTGTTGAACTCAAGAACGATTCGTAGAAACGACCGGTTCTTATATGACGAATGTGTTTCGGCTTTTACAATATTTGAAGTTTGGTTACTTTTACTGTACATGTAGTAAATGTATTAAAGGTCGAGTACCTCAAATATAATATTTGTATGGCGGCGACGTCACCAAAAGCATAATAACCAAGTTTTCTACATGTGTCTGCTCTACGTATTCGGAACCGTTAAAAAAACTGTTTCGAAATGAATTAAAAAAAATTAATAAATTACGAGTACGTTCTAATTATCCATATTTACTAACTTTTAAATGTAAAACGGCACAAGAGTCCCAACTGCCCCCAACCATCGGGTGACAGTGAGACTATGGCATTCCTAGTAGGAGTATGTTGTGAGGCTGAAGGTAGTATGTAGGGGAAAGAGATGGGGAAGAGAAAGGTGGGGGTTCCTTGCTATTAGATCTGGTCACCAAACACGGCCAAATCCATTTCAAGATCACGAAGGCCGTCTATTACTATTATGTTCCATGAGAGCCTTACCCCTACATCACAAAGGCCGTCTATTATTATTATATTCTATGAGAACCTTACCACTAGACCACAAAGGCCGTCTATTACTATTATGTTCCATGAGAGCCTTACCCCTACATCACAAAGGCCGTCTATTATTATTATATTCTATGAGAACCTTACCCCTAGACCACAAAGGCCGTCTATTACTATTATGTTCTATGAGAGCCTTACTCCTAGACCTCAAAGGCCATCTATTACTATTATGTTCTATGAGAGTCTTACCCCAACATCACAAAGGCCATCTATTACTATTATGTTCTATGAGAGCCTTACCCCTAGACCACAAAGGCCGTCTATTACTATTATGTTCTATGAGAACATTACCCCTAGACCACAAAGGCCGTCTATTACTATTATGTTCTATGAGAGTCTTACCCCAACATCACAAAGGCCGTCTATTTCTATTATGTTAACTTTTAAGAACTTTTTTATCTGACTTAGTAATTTAGGATTATTTATTTACATACCAAAAACAACAACAAAAACTCCAACAAAAAATAAACCATGTAAAAGATACCTTTATGTTCTAATCTTTATCATTATGTGTATATATGTACCTACCTAGTACTTTTAAATTAGAATGCTACCCAAGCAGCAGTTAATCTTATGTTTCATTGGATATTTTATTTTATTCTATTTATTCATTTTGTTATTCATATTTATACAAAATATGTTAGTAGGCTTAGGCACCAGTTAAAAGTACAAATACCTATTATTTCATTATTATTTTAATACTATACTTATCAAACAACTTATCAAAATGTTAATACTCATCCTAATTTGGCTCCTAGTTGGGCAGTCAAAACATTTCTTAAGTAATGTATATAAATGTATAATCTTTTACTAAATAAAAAAAATACAATACTTTTTTGTTTTAAAACCACGATATTTATTAATTTAAGAACCGACCGGTTTCGCTTTACTTAAGCATCATCAGGGTACAAATTAGTATTAATTTGTACCCTGATGATGCTTAAGTAAAGCGAAACCGGTCGGTTCTTAAATTAATAAATATCGTGGTTTTAAAACGAAAAAGTATTTTATTTTATTAAATATGTCAAACCACAAAGTGATTGCTTTCTACAATAATAAAAAAATACTTATAATCTTCCTAATTTTCTTGTTATTATTTATGAACTATCATTTACTTATTTTATATAATAATTTTGTAGTTTCTTATTTTTAATATTATAATTAAGTTTATATGAATTTGAATATAGAATAATAATTTATTATATTTGTTAACCTGACATCTCGACTCAGAAATGCCGTATTGAGAATAACGGCTTGAGATTTTACTATATTAAACCATTTTTAAATAAATATGTATGAATGTGCAAGAAGCAATGAGGGTACCTATGCCATAACAATAATTCATGTGAAACAGCGTTAAATTTAGTAATTGATGATTGGAAGGAAGATATAGATAAAAACTTGCATATTGTTGCGGTGTTTTTAGATTTTCAGAGAGCTTTTGAAACAATAGATAGAAAAAGAGTTATTAAAAAATTTAAAAAAATATGGAATAAAAGGGAAACAACTGGAATGGTTTAAAAACTACTTAAGCAACAGACAACAAACAACAAAAATAAGAAACAATATATCAAATCCGATTGAAAATAAGCTGGGTGTACCGCAAGGATCTGTATTGGGTCCGATATTATTTATACTCTACATAAATGATATGGTAAAAATATTAAAACATTGCAAAATAAGACTGTTGGCAGACGACGCACTAATTTATATTGCAGAAGATAATTATGAGAAAGCAATCAAAAAGATAAATAGTGACTTAGAAACATTGTCAAAATGGCTCAAACTAAATAAATTAAAACTAAATGTAAATAAGACAAAATACATGCATATAGGCAGAACAAATACGCATGAGGAACCAAAGGTTTCTATAAATGGAGAAATCATAAAAAAAGTGGAAGAAATTAAATATCTAGGTGTTATTATAGACTCAAAATTGAACTTCTCAAAAAATGCAGACTATACAATTAAAAAAATTGCAAAAAAATATCATTTCTTGGTAGAATCAGAAACAAAATAAATAAAGAAACATGCCAGATAATATACAATACAATTATATCACCACACTTTAATTACTGTTAGTATTAAGTATTCTTTTTCTCTGCAATAAAGAGAAAATGAAAAAAATGCAAATACTGCAAAATAAAGCAATGCGAATAATACTTAAGCGCAACATATACACACGGATAAGAGACATGTTAAAGGAGCTGAATATTTTGACGGTGAAGCAAACTGCGTATTTGAATGTACTTATTTTTATACATAAAATTAACTTAGGGATGATGTCTAAGGAACTGAAAAGAAAAATAAATTACAATAACGAGATACACGGACACGGGACGAGAAATCCTAAGCAAATAGATTGCCAACAAGAAAAAAAACAAGCACCCAAAAATCTCTGATGTACCAGGCCGTTCAACTCTATAACAAAATCCCGAAGGAAATTGCTGTGATAGAAAATATTAATAAGTTCAAAAATGAATTAAGAAAATATGTCTATCTCAATTATTAATGTTTCTTTTTTTGTGACTTTATTGAAATATTTAAAGAAAGATTATGTTTGCCAAACAATGTACATGTTTATATGTTTATAAAACTATTAGCACACACGAAGATGTGAGCTAACTTAAGATTAATTAATAAATAAACAGAATTTTATCGCATTGAATCTCCTCTACCTACCCCTGTGGGGAAACGGCGTGATGTTTTGGTTAGTTAGTATAAATTACAGATCACTAAAGGTTTGAGAGGCCAAGAGGCTTTTATTTGGTTACGATAAACCAAAGCCATTGAACTTAACCTAAGCTATTCAAAACGTTTCAGGATATTTCGTAAGTGCTTAGCCTAAATTAATAGCTAATAAGCGTGGAGAAAAGGACGATTGACTGAATGTTTGAATAGTTTTGCTTATTATGTAGAGCGTATGGATGGAGAAAGGAGTTTCAAGATAGTATATGACGCACAAGTGAATGAAAGAAGTCGGGGATATCTCTGAAAGACAAGATACGATAAGATGAATCAAGTACTCGATTGACGTGGTTTTTTTTTCATGAGGTTACTGCATTAGCGCCCTAACTTCCGGGACACAATAACATTAAGTATCCCTATTTAGAAAAATATGTAAGGAGGTATAAGAAAGGAAAATTTTATATAAAATACAATAGATTCATCATTATATTTATTGAAATTAATTGTATTCTATTCTAAGAACCTTAATATTAGAGAAACCAGAAAAAAAAACTTTAATGTTTGGGTCACTGTTTCTGTTGGTTACTGTTTTGGTAATGTCATCCAATAACTATTTGATAGATTCTACGCTGCGCTAGAACATCTGTTCTACCATTTGGCATCTTAAAAGAGTCATGGTGGTTGTGATTGGTATTACGCCTTAAATTTTAACCATAGCATTCCAAGAGGAAAAGGCTTTAAATTTAGTTTTGTATTATATTAACACTATGTATTGCATAACATCTGAGAAGCTAACTCTATTCATTTCCAAATTAATCCGTATATTATTCTGCATAAACCTCGGATAAATCCACACAAGTATACCGCAGGATTTCTTCCACCATAGTTTGTTTCCATCTATTTTGTTTGGTGCGGACTCCATACGCCATTAGCATTCTCCAGCTAATATCTTATAATGGCGTACATTGCTATCATTGCATTAATTAAGCCCAGATATTTTGCTCTTCGACGAGGTAAAATCATAATATCTACAAACAAACCTCTGTTTAGTTAAATTTTATACAACTTTTTATATCCCATATCGAGTACCTATTGAGCCCGCGACCTTTGAGCCCAGAGCTCAGGAGCTTACCACTGGAGATATGTTCCAAAATATGACTTTTGTTTCGTTTTTGCATCGCAAACCACTCTCTTTTCCTTTGGGACCTGCACTGGTTTTAAAACAATGTTTATTTCTAGAATTTTTCTTCAACATTTTTTTAAAATATGTGAAGATTTCTACATCCAAAAGGTATGGAGCGGTATATTTTCTATATGTTTTTTATGTTGCTATGATAGTACTCTTAAGTATTATTAATTAATGAAATTCAACATAATCTACTGGTTTTATACCCCAAGTCCCAACTTCGTCTGTAAATTGTATTTTTGGATAATACTCAATTAAATTTTCACTTAAATTACAAC
Organism: Hesperophylax magnus; assembly: GCA_026573805.1. NCBI lineage: Eukaryota > Metazoa > Arthropoda > Insecta > Trichoptera > Limnephilidae > Hesperophylax > Hesperophylax magnus. The sequence goes on from JAIUSX010000104.1 coordinate 3,119,246, forward strand.
TAATCTAAATTATAAAACAAGTTTGCTAAGTTTTCGCCTACGCCAACGAATATGAACTAATTCAATATATGAAGTAAACCAAAACAATTTTTTATGTTGAAATTATTATTTCTGATAATGTTCGGTCATTAGAATTTTTTAATTTAATTGTCAGCCATTTAATGTAAGTATAGAACCATTGTTTATTTATTCTACTAGTATAAAAGATGTATCAATTTATGCACCCAAAGTTAAAGCCCCACGGGCGTATGAAAGAAAAAATAAATAAATAAATTTTCTTTAAAACGCAGACAAGATTTAAACTTGCAAAAGTGAATAGAAAATAGACGAAACATCAGTTTAACATAATCTCATTTTTTTATCACTGTTTTGTTATTATTTCTAGAAAATTACCCAGTGGAAGATAATAGTAAGATTGTAATAATGAAGAACTTTAGTCTATTTATTTGTTTATCATTAATCCTTCTAACCTAAATAACTGTATTTGTTTAATATGGTTATGGTTAGTTTTAAAAGTTTAAATTAATTTTCAAAGTTTTAATATTTGGGTATCCCAAAAACGCATCGAAACCAAACTGTGACGTCACCGATGACCAGTCTCAAAAAGATTAAGTTTTTTTTTCAACCTATGCTGTTATTTATATAGGAGCCGAGATGTTTTTTTTATTCTCAGGATTAATTCGAAGAACTCTGCGTAAAATTTTAGCATTTCGTCAGTAATTTTATCGTATTGAGTCAATGTATAAAAATACATCCTGACCACAAACGATAAAAAATTTACCGGTGTTTAAAAACCTGCATTACAACATATTAATCGGTTCAAATATGAATGTGGACCAGAGTTGTCAATGCGTATATTTTAAAATACCCATAAGAGTTAAAGAGATTTCCAAATTCCCCATAAAATCCGCCCATCTTCCTTTCAGAATGAAATTAGCATTATTTTTTTTTTTTATTATGTAGTCATTTTCGGATTTTCTCTTTCCATTGGGCTTTAAAAAATAGACCTTATTTGAAATAAATAGTGACTCTCAAAATTATTGTAAATTTCATTTTTCGATATGGTTGGATAGTCAAGAAATGCTCAAAATCCCCAGATATTTCCCATAAAAAGGTACTCCCCGCAATAGCACAATTCATAAAAAATTTTACAAATTCCCCGCAATGTGGGAAATTATCACGAATTGTGCATTGGATTTTGTAGACCATAGATATATTACTCACGTAGACTGTTTGTGATCGATCAGTAGTTCAGTCATACCAATCATATGGTATTTTATTCGTTTTTAAATGATGATTTATAAATTTTACGTAAGTAAAATAATATTGTAATATAACTTTTACATTCCGAATCAGCGTTTGTTGATCTGTATGAATATATATTATTTTTAAGTTGCAAATATTTCACTTTAGTTCCTTATTGTCATTAATTATACGTTAAAACACTACTAAACTACATTTTAGACAAAAAAAAAATTTCAACATACACAAAATAACACTAACAGACCAGTTAGACAAGCGTACAAAGAAAACATAAAAACTCCGACAGTAAATTCAAGCTTTGGACAAAGACACTACCAATACCATGCAATAAAAGCTTTCAACAGTTTAAAACTTGAAATTAAAATTGAGGAAAATAAAAATAAATTCACAGACAAAATTACAAAATGGATTAAAGAACAAAAAAGACAATATTACCAAAATTTCATTGCATAAAATAAAAATAAAACCTACACGTAACACACAAAACCAATATAAACACACATCACTCACAAACACACAAGATTATTTTCAATGTACTATTTTTTTTAATTTTAAATATATTATTATGTATTTTTAATTTTAAATGTATAATTTTTCTCTTTAAACGTATTATGTAGTTTATATTTCATATTATAAAATGAAGGCCTCAGCACGGGCAAGCCACCCAGTGAGGCCTACATTACTGGAAAACTTGAATTGTAAAAAATATTGTACCTAATAAAAAAAAATAAAAAAAAAATTCTTCAAAGAAATACTTTAATAATCGGATAAAAAATTGTGAAACCGAATTCAAGAGGATTTCCAATGAAAGCCATTCGAGATTTTAAAAGGTTCCAAGCAAACATCCTCACCTGTGTTGTATTTAGTGTTCCGCGCCAGGTGAGATATATAGGTGAGGTAAAGTGTAGGTAGACTACCTGAAAAGCCTTTTTCCTCAATATTTTTCGAGGCAATTCTATTTGTCAACGTCTCAAACAGGGTTAGGGAACATTATTCTTTTCCCGTAGTTTCAATATAATATCGGTTTTCAATCCGGAATAAACAGAATCCGTTGTTTTGTTTAGCTAAAATAACACAAGGAGAAATATTATTGATGCAACGATACAGCGAATAAAATTCAAACATTCAGAGTTTTCTTAGTGGCTCCGAAAACATGAGATTTCAACCCATTTTTGGTGAAATATCGCTGGCTTTCGAATATATTTATTTGCGTGTTGGTTCTAGTTGTTGATATCAGCAAAATCATTTATTGGTAATGCAGTTGGACATTATATTTTTTTTTTAGTTTAGAAAAATTATTTCGTATGCAAGAAATGTATTATAATAAATTTTTGGACGCTTTACGAAGCCACCGTTGAAATTGTGAAAATCACTTCGAAGAACTATGTTTAGGATTTTTCTGAACTAGGTTGGTACCTTTTTCCTCAATTAATTCCTTTCCACTCATGAATTTTTCAAAAAGAGGTGAATCCATCGGCTACTGGCTATCGGTTACTAGGTAAATCTTTACTCATATTATATAAAGTGAGTGTGCGGGTTAGTTTAATATTCAAATCTGATGTTGTTTTATTAAAGATTGATGATACCTATTTTGCATATTTGACAATAATAAAAATTTACTGTATACACGATATTTCGAAAAACATCTCCATTAGGCTTTCGCAAAATTTTTAAAAAACTTTTTTCAAAGAGTGTTCAGAGAGTGGTTTGAGTCATAGAAGAAATCGGTGACGCCTGAGGAAGACATTTTATGATCAAGTGCAACGAAACATAAAAAATGTAAGCTTTTTCAATTCTTTAGAATTATATTTGGTGCATCATAAAAATAAATTCACAAACTCAAAATTTTACTCCAACCTCGAGCAACGACGGGTACAAGTTAGCTGGTAATTAATAAATGTAAGCTCAGCGTCTGTAGTCGATGGGTAAGGCTAGCAAGCCGAAAGTCACGCGTTCAAATCCCATCGTGCGCAGGTAAATTTTTATTTGAAATATTCGTGTTATTTGACAATTTAATCATTTAAATAATTTTTTTTTTTTTTTATCATTTAAATAATATAAGGTATATTTGTGGCACGTTCCGTGGAAGATACTCTCAGTATCGTCCTGATATAAGACCACCATTCAGAATTGAAACGTTGCTTTAAATCTATCTAACCAGGTACTTCCCCACCATTCTCTTCCCCATCTCCCTCCCCTCCCTACTACTTTCAGACTTACAACATACCCCAATTGGAGATGCCATAGTCTAACTGGCTCCAGATGGAAAGCAGCTGGGACAGTACGGTATTCACAAAAAACTGGCATTATGAATGTATTATTAAGCGGGATGTTCATAATTACTATTTTATAGATTATCTAATTTTATGTTATCGAACATAGTTTTTTTCCGAGATTAAAAATAAATTTCTTCTTAATTGTAAATTAAACGTGGCATTTATAAATATTATAAACATATTTCATATCCCGATGAAGAATCCTTTGATTTTGAAACATGTTGATAATTTTTATTAACTAATGCTGTAACTAAAGTTTGTTATTTTCATCAAATATATAATTAAATTATTTTATTTTAATGTAAAAAGAAAAAATACGTCCCGTTTTCGACATGTTTCCCAAAAATACGGCCTGGAATGGAGTCAAGGATTTTTTACCCAAACAAAGCACTATTCAGTGACGGTTTTTTATTTGGTAAAATATAAACCTGTATGGACTTGGGTTCTGAAGTGACGGCTCTTATCTTTTGGTTATACTAAAGTGCTTATATTACGAAACGTGGCATTATTGATGTTGTTGTAGATAAAAACGATATTTTTTTTTTCGAATTCATTTTTTATGTGGAGATTTAAATATAAATCAGCGATTGCAATTAGCGTAACTATTTTTTAACCTCCAGTTGACCAAATGACGACATATCAATACATATCTCAAACATAAATGAACTTATCCACTACACAATCGCATTAGTAGCATCGTAGAAGCATTCAAAAGAGATAGGTACATTTCAATTTTATGTTCGTAATTTTGACGAACGTTTGCTGTGAAAGGTTAATACTTACCTGAACACATTTTATGACTACGTGCGATCTAATTACTACGGACATGTTGCCGGACAAAAGTCCCAACTGCTCGCAACCATGTGGAGCCAGTGTTACTATGACATCCCTTTTTGTGAGACTGGAGGTAGAGAGGAGGGGAAGGAGATGAGGAAAAGGAAGGTGAGGGAATACCTGACTATTCAGATCTGCTCACCAAACACGACTAAGGACATTTCAAGCAACGTTTCAATTCTGAATGATGATCTTATACAATGGAGATACTGAGAGTATCTTCAACGTGGATCGTGCCGCAAGTAAGCTTTATATTATTTTAAATGAATTATATGTGAAATAACACAAATTAAATTTACTTGCGCACGCCGGGATTTGAACCCATGATCTTTGGCTTGCTAGGCGAAAGCTTTACCCTTCAACAACACAGGTCGTCGATAGCTAATGACTTAGAACAGTCCCCTGGTTAGTAGAAAGATCTTAAGTTCATATTATTCTGGTGGCGATAATAACCTTTTTTCTGGTGTGGTTTTTTTTATGGGCGAACAGAAAAAAAGTATTTTAATATCTGCTATTTTGAAGTAACACTAATCAGTAAATTTTACATAAAATTATTTGTAGCTGAAAGTGAAACTTACAACAAGCATTACAACTTTAAAAATAATACCTCTAAGGAACTATGTTATTCGGACTGTACCAAATCGAATGGATCATATATCTTTGCTTCCACCGCAAAATTACCTAACTGACAATTTGCTCATTTTGGACTAATGATGCAATTTTGTCTGCAATTATGACCCTTACGTCCATACAAAATTAAACAACTAACAAAAATATGGTTTTTAAAACAAAATTCAAAACTAAATTACCTATCTGACAGCTTCTCATTTGTGCCTGCAAAATTATCTAACTGCCATTTTGACTTGAGAGTTCTGACGTATTGTGTTGGTGCTGCATTTAAACTCCGAAATTGTAATTTTAAATAGAATTTACCGCGCGAAGTAAACTGAGACAAATATATGAGGTATTTCTAAACCCATTTTATGCATGAAATACACTTATAACTATTCAGTTATGATTAAATATAACAATTTATTAAACATGTCAGTTAGAGATTTTTGCAGGTTAGAATATTTTGTTAACGCCATTTTTTTTTTGCAGTTATCAAATTTTGCATCATACATAATGAATCAGAATAACTTGTCTGCCGTTGATATTGAGCAACTTCTGCTGATGGATGATATTGTTACATTTCCTTACGATGATCCTGGAATGATTATCAAATATTTAAATGATTATCACTGAGGAAAAAGTGTCTGATAATCTAGATCCGGATAACGAAGCTGTACCAGAATGTAACATTTCATATCATTCTGAAAATAATACGAACGAAATAATAAATATAGAGAAAGGCGTATCTGTTAGCCTAGATCCTGATTACGAGGCTGCATTAGAATGCAGTAGCTCAGATGATTCAAATTCTGATGGCGATGTCCCAAGGAAAACAAATTTTCCTCCGAGTTCGAGTGTTGATAATATTGAAGATGTTAGTTTGGAAAATGATACTAACATAGTAAAAATATCTGTAAGAGAAACTAACAAAAAAAGGAGAATGCAGGGAAAGGATTATATGGGTTTGAAAAAGCAAAATGATGGAAAATACTTGTTGAGTGAATCCCAGGCACTGAAAAAGATGGGACCTATTTGTTCTTCAACGAAATGCCTTACTTCTAAAAACAGACATTGCCATGAATTTAATGATATTCAGAGGCAACAAATGTTTACTTACTTTTGGAAAAATATGAACTAGGATATGAAAAAAATATATATCAGCTCTTTAACAGATAGTATTCCTACAAAGCGGCCTTCTGTCTGTGAGTCAAGAAGGCAATATTCTCACGTTTACTACTTGAAAAATGGTGAAGAAAAAAGGCAAGTTTGTAAGAAAACATTTGTCAGTACTTTTGATTTAGATCCAGCTACTGTCACAAATTGGATTACAGCCTGCAAAAATGGTATGCACAAAGACAAATCCAATTCGAAAGTCCCTCTACGTAGACGCAATAATAATATAATAATGGAAGAAGGGCGAAATGTAATGATACATTTTTTAAAAGATCTACCGAAGCTTCCATCACATTATTGCAGGGCGAGCTCTAATAAACTCTATCTAGAGCCGATATTTGACTCTAAATTGTCGCTTTACAGAGTTTATAAAGAAAGAAGTATAGAATTGGGTGCGTACATGATGAAAAAATCATTCTTTTTCGGTGAATTAGATAAACAAAACATTGCTATTTACCAACCAAAGAAGGACCAGTGCGATTTGTGTTGCGCTTTTAAACATTCAAACCTCTCCAGTGAACTATACGCGGAGCACATTAAAAAAAAAGAAGACGCAAGAGAATCAAAGGCTGCAGATAAAAGAGAAGTAATGGAATTACCTGCAGAGATAGCCATGTTCACTATCGATATGCAAGCTGTAAAACTTGCCCCTTTTTTGAAAGCAAGTGCACTTTATTATAAAACAAAACTTTGTGTCCACAATTGGACTGATTGAATGATTTTAATATTTGTAATGCAATTAAATTTGTATAATTTAATTTAATAACTTTTAATTTAATTTAATTTGTATAGTTTTATTACTTACTTATTATTTAATTGTATAATCTAATTAACTTATATTTTAATCTAAATTGCATAACTTTATAACTTATAATTAACTTATTTTTTAAATCCAATCTGTAAATATCACCCGCCATAACACAGGGACATCCCTAGCGTGGCGGATGAATTATCACAAATATGTATAAATGTTCAACAAGTTCTTATAATAAATAAAATAAAAAACTGCCAATATATTTTCTACAATACTTGTGAAATTTTTAGAATCATACATAGTAGCAAACACCCAAACAAAATAAATTGTTTTGTATACAGATGGTTGTGGTTATCAAAACAAAAACACAACTCTTTCAAACGCACTACTTAGATTAAGTTTAACTCACATTAATATAGTAATAGAGCATAACTATTTAGAAAAGGGTCATACCCAAATGGAAGTAGATAGCTGCCATAGTTTAATTTAACGAAAACTTAAAAATAAGGAAATCTACTTCACAACCGATTATGTGGGAGTATGCAGGGAAGCTAAAATTTCTCAACCCTTTAAAGTTCAGTATTTAGGTTTCGAATATTTTTTGAATTATGACGATGTTAATGTCTATAATTCAATTCGTCCAGGACATAGAAGAGGTGACCCAACAGTAGCAGATTTACGATGCTTGCAATATTCGGCTGGTAGACTTAAATTTAAAATTAATTATAATGATTCTTGGAAGCCATTATTAAAGCCACCAGTTTCAACCTTAAACGACTACATTCAACCAGCGCAGCTGTATAAGAGACAGATAAAAATTAAACCAGAAAAATTCAAACACCTCCAGGATTTGAAGTATCCTTCCGAAATTCTGTTGGGAGTTTTATGATAAACTTGTTCATTAATTATTATTTTAAGTGTCAAAGAACATTGTTATTTTTTATATTATTTTATCATCAATCATTATTGTTTGATAGACCGAAGACGTCTAATTTCTTTTTTTTTGTTTATCTTGTTGTTGATTTATTTTATTTTCGTCACTTTAGTGTTATAAAACGAATACTATTGAAATATTCTGTTCTGGAAGTACTACTAGGTAGTAAATTATACGTGCAAAATACCATAAGTGACAAATTTTTTCAAAGCAAAAATTCTTATCTAACACTGCCACTACACTGTTCAAAAAAAAATTATTTTGTCCAAATAAAAAATAATGAAAAAAATAATCATAAGATACGTGTTTTATTAAAATAAAAAAATCTGTCTAATTTCAAAATGGGAAGGTTTTTTCGCTTTCCTGTAAAAGTACATTTTTGCAGTTAGGTAATTTTGTGGTGGAAGCAACGATATATATTTTCCAAAACACGATATTAGAGGAATCCAAACTTTTACCAAGAAATACTGGATATATATTATTAAAAATACCTACACAATGTGTCTTTTAGAAAAAATTGTATTGAGAATTTAGTAATTATCGTGATTAATTTTTGGGGTCATTATGCCGTGTTGCGCTTCCCCCCTCTAGTCAACGTTTTGGTCAGCCTTACCGTGTCCATCAGGACAGATCATCTATCAGAAAAACTGCCCTGATGATGAATACTGAAATGATGTCAGTATCTTGGCTATAGACAATTGACATAATAACTAAAAATTAATCACTATAAAATTATGGCCGTGAAAATTAAAAACAACATTAATCAAATCATATGAAACTACTATATTCATGACGAGCTGATCATTGGATTCTAGCTAAAATAATCTGTTGAAATTGATAAATGACGTTTTCTTCAAAATCAATTCTTTGAAACTACAAATTCTTCGATAACGTTTTTTTCGATCGTGCAATTCTTCGATTTTTGCTGGCCGTGCGCACATCGTTTTACGCAGCCTTCGGATATCACCGAATATTTATGCCGAAGAATTGAGCAAAAATGTATATTTTGAAAAAAAAGTCATTCGAACTATTGATTTCGGTGAATTGATTTCGAAGAATTGATATTGAGAATTTACCTACAAAAGTTGAACATTTTTTTTACGTTAACTCCACGACGGAGGCCTTGAAGAATATATTTCCATCAGGACCTATGCCATCTTTGAGGATATTTTGCAAATTATCTGCGCGCTGTCAACCTGACTGTTGTGATTTTAACGGTTGACGTCAGAAAAACTGATAAGTAAAAAACATTATTCAACATGGAAACCATTATTTCCGGAAAAATGCCTAAATTCACAAAATAAAGGGTAAATCTTCCTACCAGTCTAAAAATGATTTCAATTTCCTGCCTTGTAGATACTCCCTCCCGGGAATATTTTAAAATTCATCCCGGATATGAATTATGCACCCCTGACGTTGATACTAGAGTTGACTGGGATGGAAATTGAATTGATACAGCGGCATAGGTAGGTATTACCGTCGGCTTTCAGCACTTTGATCTCTCAGCAAGACGGTGAAATGCTGAAATAAGTGCCGAAATATCTTCTGAAATTACGCCTAAATCAATGAGATGATTATGTTTATTATATTATGAAATAGAATTTTTATTGACCATTCGAATTGTATGGATATTTTAATCTACTTCTACTGAATGAAGTCTTCTGACAAGCGACTTTTTGTCGTTATTCATTTAAAACTAGCTATACCCCACCACGCCTTACTATGTCTCATTCTGTCTGTGCAGATTGAGAGACAAAAGAGCGTGTTGCTTTTACGTCCTACGGATGGCTGTGTTTTACAAAAAAATATATTCCTACCTGTCACAGGTGACATCTATATAATATAGGTGAATATATAAAAACACACACGAATTTGAGTGCAACGTTGTGTCAAAATTTCAAAGTAATCGGTGAAGTACTTTCGTAACTTCAACCCAACAACGTATTCCAATTAAGGATTCCACAGTCATACTGCTTTCGGTTTGGAGATGTTGGGACTGTGCGGTTATTCACTAAAAAAGTAGGTCAGTTACTGTTTCCAATCGATTGTTTAGTAAAGGAGTTTCGATGTTCGAGATTTTGTACTTAAATTTAACACTTAGTTTTAATGCAAAAATGGTTGAACTTCTATTATTGAACACTTGAGGCATCGTTGGCTGCAGTACTGTATTGGTTTTTCTATCAAATATCTCCCAGACAGCACAGATCGCACAAGAACAGTGAAATAAACAGTAACTAAATAAAACAAAGCATTGCTGAAAGGGGCATTCCAAGTAATAGCGTGCTGTAAAGTATATTTGTATAAAGCTCTCCTTAAAACACTACACTATATAAGATAATGTAACAAATAACTCTTCGTGCATACTTGCGTCAGATGGATGGTGTGCGAACTTCAAAAAAGAAAAATCATGTGATTTAATTCTGAGATGATGAACAACCTTCAGTTGTGATACTTTCTCGGGTTTTTTTAAATTTATTTACTAATAACTACATGGGTGATGTACTATGACTGTCTTGTTAAGAAATTATTTTATCGTAGTTTACAATAAAATATAACAAAAATAAAAAGACAATCATCTTCTTACCATTACAAAAATGTCTTCATGTTCTTTAATATTTGATCTTTCTTGGTTAGTGATGTTCAATGTGTATTTAGTTGTTGTTTTATATCCAAAACACAGATTCTCTGAACTGCTTTTGAAAGATACTTGTTTTAAAATAATCCTTGCAAGTAGTTTCTGAGCCATAAAGATTGTTTAAGGTTGCTAAAGGTTCTTTGAATATTGTTAAATAACTACAAAATAAACATTAAAAAACAGCTTGTCTACATTTAACTTTCAGTTTACTTGAAGAACAACGTAATAATGAGTATTGATTGTCAAATGAACTCAAGATAGAGACAAGTATTTATCAAGTTCATAATCCAATTTTTGTTTTATATTCATTTATTAATTTTCAATAATTTATTTACATTACTGATGTATTGCGTCTGTATCACTTACTCCTGTAATGAGAACAGGCTCAGTTTATGACATAAGTTATAATAGTTTACAGTAGTTTAACCTTTTAGTACCGACGTATGGTTTGACAGACACCTCGATCGTTCGGGATTCCGAGTTACCGTAGTATGTTAGCGTGGTTGTATTACCTCACGTTTCCATCATCAACAGTCGCCCGAGAGCGTTTATGAAAAGTGGTAGCGTTAGTACGTTCGTTATCGGTAAGTTATGGCTTTTATTAGATCTCAAGTGGACTTCCTGTACTCGTCGGTACTTAGGGAACTACTTTTTTGTTTCTCATTTTTCATATAATATTTTATTTCTCTTTTATTGACAGTCGAATGTCAAAATGAATCACCAAGGTCTTCAGGCACAGAACTGGCAAGGCCAAATGATAATGATACTGGTCTTGTCACTGAACAACGATTCTTAATACGACTTAAGTACTCTGGTCGGTCTACATATGAAGTGCCGCTCACTGCCACGAGAATTGTCGATAAATGAGATATTGGACCAGATGACCAGATTGGAAAATCTAAGGGGAGTTATTGAAGCTGATGATAATCAACCGAGAAAGCTGTATTATATCTGTCCTTCAAGACTAAAATGCAAGACTGCATAGACATGTGATATTTGTACGACACGGTGACCGGATACATCATCACAATGATAATTCATCACATCTTAAATAACTCAACACAGTGACAATTCAACACACTTTTAAAAAGTGATATAAAGTCATTAGAAACGATGAAAAAAAAATTAAAACTAACCTTACCTAACATAACCTACTTAACCCAGTTAATAAAGATTTTGTTTCATCACTTTCCATGACTTTATATTACTTTTTAAAGATGTGATGAATTATCATCGTGATGACGCACATAGTGGCGGAGAACTCAACGGTTTTGGTGAACGGCTCGAGGACGTGAGTAATTTCATCGTGCCCTGAAACTTCATTTCCCTTCTGTTACAAAATAATTTTTAAATAAAATTTGCACCATTTCTAGCATTCTTTTCGTATAATTTGCATTAGTTTTCATCATAACTGACCTACCTACACTATTTGATAAAACCGCCATAACTTGCATATTTTATACGATTCAACCAATTAACATTTCATCCAGGTAAGTTATGCTCAGAGTTTTCTTAAATTATTTTAGGCTCATAATGCTGGAGGGGTCATAAATTGTATTTTTTTATAATAAAAGGACTTTTGTTATAAATTATGGTTTTATTTAGTAAAACTTTTTTGTGTGCACTATACCTTAATACACATATCAATTTTGAAATAACCGTATACATTTGATAATATATATTAGTACCTATTAAATACTGCAAAATAATTAGTGTTGCAAGATGGTTTGTGATTTTTTTGAAAATGCCTGTTTATTTTTGCTTTTTTTTAGTACGGAAGTTCAAAATGTTATTAATCTATAAACAAAAATGATTGTGTAGAAGTTTTTCAGAGTTTAATTAGAATCTAATTAATCCTAATTTAAGTATGCTAATTAATCCAAATTTTGAGTGTCCGGAAATGGGAATTCCTCCTAGTTAGACAGCCTAAACATTTTACAAATGTACAATATGTAATTTTTGTAGTAAATAAATAAAATAAAATTTTGAAACCTTTTAGTTTATTAAATTCAATATATACAGAAATCACGTTGGAATAAAATTTATGGAGAAAAACAGGAAAATTACCGTTATTTGATATTACGCTAGGGTGGACTGTCAGACCTCACGTCGGTACTTATGTAAGTCAAATATCACGTTGGTACTCAAAGGTTAAATGGATAGTTAATATTATATTTTTAAACCCCGAATTCAAATGTAAAAGGTAAAATTTTAAAGACGGGATAACGATTTTAATTAATTATCCCATTACTTACCCATCGGCATATATCAACATGATTCTTTTGGTCCTATCATGGCACTAGTAGATTCGATTTTGAGGGCACTGGTATAATTCCTATCAAATTGTTAACGTACTCATAATCTCCTTACTTCTATAAATAGAGAAACGCTTTTAACATTGTGGCTGAAATAATATTCAATTACCATTTTCTTTTTCAGAAAGGAAATAAAACGAAAATTCTCCAGACAATCATTGAAATTTGACCTGTGAACTTGTGAATACAATATTTCAGAAACAATAAAGATCCAACTTAGCAAAAACAATAAAAAAAAACACGAAATATATAATACCCTACCAGATTCAATTTCGGGAAAAGCTCTTCAACCCGCTCTTATTATTTATTTGAAAATATTCATGGCGATAAATAAGATAGCTTGGAAAAAGCCTTTGAAAAGCACATAATACAATATGTTCACCTTGTGAGATTAGGATTTCACGCTTCGGGTAGAGATTTTATCGTGTTTTATTCTGCAGGTTTAAAAAAAATATATCCAATTTCTAAATTATATAATAAGTTAACTTATTACGATGGTTAATAATCTATATAAATAAACGTTGCGTTCAAATACGGGTGTTTTTATATATTATATAGATGTCACCTGCGACATGTTTGTTAGAAAAACAACGCCATCCGTTGGACAAACCAAAATTCTTTTTAACAAATATTGACGTAAAATAAAACACGCGCTATTATTTCTATATCTGCATAGACAGACTGAGCCATAGCGAGGCGTATTTTTGCACAGCTTGACGATAAAAAAATGCACTAAGCACATTTTTAAAAATAATAATCAGATTTGTTTAACAGCATTTTTCGCATTTATTGTGAGGTTTGTTTTATTGTTGGTTTTGACTGAGGTTGGTTTGTATTGAGGTTTGTTTTATTTTTTATTGCTGGGGATCATGTCTAAAGTCCAATGTTGAACCACTAAATATTACTCAAAAATTGATCCTTAAAGTGATGTACAAAAAGAATCTGTTATCCATCCAACCTATTTTGTATGGAATGAAATGTTATGTATGTAAAATAGCTATATATCACTGAAATACTTTGTCGATTTTATATCATTATTAAATTTTTTGAAAGAACTCAACAAATGCGGACAACTAGACTTAGCTCTACATTAAACTTTGTGGCGGTACATACTAAAACTTATTTTGGTCAAAGAAATTATTCATATCAGGCACCACTTATGTTTAATATTCTTCCAAATCATATTAAGTCTACCAATTCCTTAGTTAAATTTAAAAAGTTAATTAAGGTTTTTGTATTGACAGACGATTGTCTTAATATTTTTTCATGCTTATCCTTTATTAAATATTAAGATTTTATATAAGTCCCATTTGCTAAAAACTGAATGTCACCCTATCCGTCTGTATTATCTACTTTGCTTCTTCTTTTGAATAATGATTAATGATTAGTTATGGTTCAAATATTGTTACAATATACTGTCAATTTACCCATCTGGTAACACATTTAATACTTATTTTTTCTTTAATTTTTAAATATTTTATGTTTATAAAAATACTTTATGTTTGTGATTACTCTTATGTTTGCTTCACTCAAATTTAAATTGTTAACCTCGATACAGGCTCAGTCCTAGTGAGGTTGATTTTTATGTGAAAAAAAGTGTTTTATGTATAGTGAGATGCAATATATAAAAAATAAATTGTTTTATTCCCAAAGAGTCGAAAGTTTTATAAAGGTTTCTTCGTGAGGAAACAAAGTTTACTAAAAATTAAGTTATACGAATAGACAAATAATGACATTAATATTAAAGATAACAATGAGTGTTGTGAGAAGGTACCAAAATTAATTAATTAATATTCTAAATAATTATTATTTCAAATAAATAAAACATTTGTAAATGATTACTGTTTTACAAAATATATTTTTTTCAAAAATTAATTCAACAGAATAAAATTAACTAACGAACAAAGTAAATTTAAATAATTAATCTTTTCATCTGCCAAAAACTCTAGTTTATACAAATTTAAAAAAATTGCATTTAACATAAATAAATATATATTTACGTAAAAAATTAGTAAATGTTTTCGAATTCGCTGCATCTTCACCAAGAGAACTTACGGATATAAAATACTGTTAATTTATAAAAAATGTTGTCAAATTATTCATTTTTCTGTTAAAAACGGGACTGCAGGCGTTTAACGAATGAATTCACAGAGTTCCTATAAAGAGTATCACTTTAAAGCGAATGTTTCTAAAGAACGGCCGAACACATATTCATTCAAATAGTTATATTGATATTTACGAACTAATACTATCGTTTACTGTTCTCGATATATTCTGAATAATAATATTTGGCTAATTTATATAGCGCTGTTTTCGTGAGAAATCACCTCAAAGGTGCTGTGACACATTGTCATGGAAATCGGCATGTTATCATTTTTTTAACAAGTTCATTTTTCTCCGTGTGGAGTCAGATCCAAAGTTCTTCACCCCTCAGTCCCCGATGTCCCGTACAACAACTTCATCCTGCATTTATGGAGGGACACGTTTAGCCGGTCTCTCCAGATTAAGCTGGAGGATACAAATGTATCTACAAGCTACCTGTTAGAAGGAAAACTTTACCTGCAACGTACCGAGCTAACCAAAGTTGCGAAAGATAAGAACGTTTGGAGACGCCCTGAAGCCCATGAAGGTATGCAAATGGTGATAAATCAACTTGAAGGTAAATCCACTAACCCAAATTTTACCACGAAATGCAAAATTCCTTAAAAATTCCCACAAATTCCGATCCCCTGTCATAGTTTAAGATGATACATCTCCCAGTATAATAAAACACAGCCTCCGTTGTTTCCCGTGAAGCCTTAAACCAAGATACTGAAAGTGATACGTATAAATTGCCCTGCCTACTTTACTGTACAGCCACACAGGCCGGGGAATAAGTCGACTGGCGAGAAAATATTACTCGACAGGAATGAAATACGCATTGAATAATACAGCTAAACAAGCACTAGAAATCTGTGGAAATCCCTGTTTGTTTTTGTGGAAGTTACTATGTTTTTCTGATATCACAATGTTACAGAAAAATAATGGGAGAAATTTACAGCCATGCTTGAATAAATATATTTAAAGGTTGAAAAATAAGAAAATACTAACACACATAACAAGGTATCAATCCCAATTGGGGATTGAACCCAGAATCTCCGTCTTACCGGAACATCCATTTTAACCCTAAGCTATTGAGACCTGGTTATAAGAATAGCCGGGACGAGGCAGCGCTACCAGAGATCGGACAACACTCTTGTCCAGGCCGTTGCCCAGTGGCAGGGAGCGCCTCTACACCAGAGATGGAGAATTTCACTCAAGCCACCATAAAGTCCTAATGTGCTCATCAATGTATACATTTTTTATTTATTATTTTTAATTTTTATTTATTTCTTTATTCATTTTCTTTTTATGTATTAACTTAAATGTAAAATTTTATGGCAGGCAGAGCATTGCACACACCGCTCTGTCCAGCTGAAATAAACATTATTATTGTTATTATTAAAAAAAATCATACAGGAAGCCCAGGAAAAAATAATTTCCCTCAGGTCCCATGTCATCTTTGGGAATACCGGGTGGAGAGTCTTTTTAAGGAATGGAAGTTCTGAAAAGGAACAGTATAATGGGCGGGTAGAAACCTAGAGGTCAGTTTGTCCAAGAGTGACAGACGTTTGAATCCGTCTTTCCCAATGTTGCAAGGTGGTGGGTCGAGAGAGTCCGTCTGTAGAGGTCAAAGGGTGTCCCTCAAACTAAATCTCGGTTTTTGTTGTTTGTTTTTGGGGTGTTATGCCGTGTTGCGCTAACTCCTTCTTTAGCCGACGTTTCGGACAGCGTTGCAGTGTCCATCATCAGGGCAGATCCGGTAGATCCGAAGACGTGTGAATTTTGGTTGTCGAGTTTGTGCTTATTTATTTGTGGCCTGGGCCCATCCAAGTGCGAAATGCCAACGGAAGTGGCGACATCTTGTGGCGAATTCTGAAAGCTCAGTATTTATGTTAGCCTGGGTCCCGTCCAAGTGCGAAATGCCAACGGAAGTGGCGCCATCTTGTGGCGAATTCTAGAATTAGAAAACCGATTGACAGCGATTAGAGTAGATGTACCCAGTATCAAGGTATAAATGCAATGGTTTTATATTGTGTTATTATATGGTATTGGAGTATACTTAGATGTGTTATTTGCGTTTAGCTTTGGTGTAGCCGTCAATTACCGGATACCAAGAGCTGTTGAGCTTAGCTCCGTCGTCTCTATTGATATTAAATGGATTTTTGTAGATTTCAATTGCCTCCATAATCAGGCGTGATCTATAAGTTTTTGGTCTTCCCAGGACCTCGGGAGCAAATCCAAAGTAATGGCCGGTTTCAATTAAGTGTTCGGCGATTGCCGATTTATCAGGGTGGCCAAGTTTACAAGCACGAAAATGTTCTGCTATCCTTTTGGAAATCGTCCGCTCTGTCTGGCCTATATAAACCTTGTCACAACCAGAGCAGCTGAGTTTGTACACTCCATCTGCTTCCAGAGGAAACTTAGTCTTTGCAGACCTCAGTAGGTCTTGGATTTTGGTGGTGGTTCCGAAGACAGTTTTGATGTTTTCTTTTCTCAACAGCCTGGCAATTCTGTCTGTCACATTGTGAACGAAAGGCAGGAAAGCACAGCCTTTTGAGTCTTGTTCAACTCTGTCTTCGTTTGTTGTAGATTTGGCTCTTAAAATTTGCCTTGTCTGACTTGCCGGGTAACCGTTGCGCTCCAGTGCATCGGTCAGTTTTATAAGTTCTGCTCCAAGTTTTGTTTCTTCACATATTCTGGTCGCTCGGGTCACCAACGTATGGATAAGTCCTCTCTTCTGCGATGGGTGGTGATGTGAATCAGCGTGTAAGTATCGATTCGTATGAGTTGGTTTCCTATATACGGTATGTCCTAGGCTACCATCGTGTTTTCGCATCACCTCCACATCTAGAAAAGGCAGGATTTTATCTTGGTTTTCCAGCTCCATTGTGAACTTAATTTTGCTGTGGAGAGAATTAAGATGGTCCAGGAATTCGTTAAGTTTCTCCGTTCCAGAATTCGCCACAAGATGTCGCCACTTCCGTTGGCATTTCGCACTTGGATGGGCCCAGGCCACAAATAAATAAGCACAAACTCGACAACCAAAATTCACACGTCTTCGGATCTACCGGATCTGCCCTGATGATGGACACTGCAACGCTGTCCGAAACGTCGGCTAAAGAAGGAGTTAGCGCAACACGGCATAACACCCCAAAAACAAACAACAAAAATGCTTTTGGCCGTGAGAATCTAAAAACTTACCTAAATCTCGGTTTTAATATTTACAAAAATTATCTTCAACTTATTCTCCCACATAAATAAAAATGTATGGGTGCCCACTTGTAACTAACTATATGCTACAAGTAATAAGTTGGGTAAACTAAATAAAAAAAAAACTTTAAAAAATGGGGAAATTAGCTGTCGCCAATATTGGTAAATCTTCGAATCAGATATAAGATTGACAAAAATGATCGAAAATAATAAGGTCTCAATAGATCAGTGGTTATAAGCGTTTTCCTGGTAAGACAGAGATCTATGCGACCGTTACCTTTTTATTATTTTCTGTGTCTTGTTCTGTTTCATGTTTCGTTTAGATTTATCAGAATTATCTCTCTAATTTAATGGGTTGTGATGGGTTGAGTGATGGGTTTAACTTTCAAAACCTATTCCAATAAATTGAATTTATTTAAAATTGATTCAAATACCCAAAGGATGAAAACTGCTAAAGATAGAAGGGTAATAAATTATTGATCTTTCTATCGTTTTCAGAATTAGTAAGGGATATATTATTCAGTATTAAATACGGGTAGCTCGACATTTTTAATTGGTGATTAAACTTCAATCTACGTTATTCAAACTTCAGACGAAAGCAAACTGTGTCTTATCAATCATTTTGGACCAACCGTGGTGTAAATAAGCTCTTTTTGGAATTTTTATGTGTTACTATGGACGGGTTGTTTCGGAGAATCTGAACAATTCATCAAATTTCAACGTTCATTTTCAAGTTCTGTGAAAGATTTTTTCAAGTTCTGTTTTTATTTCAGTTTTGTCAAGCAACTAGCCTACAATGATATAAAAACAGAACTTGAATAAGTCTTTCACAGAACCCGAAAATGAACGTTGAAATTTGATGAATTGTTCAAATTCTCCGAAACAACCCGTCCTTAGTCGTGTTGCGCCTCTTCATTACTAAGCCAACATTTCCGACAGTGTTACAAAGTCAATCATTAGAGGACATCTGACCTGATGATGAAAACTATAACCCTATCTGAAACACTGGCTAAAGAAGGAGAAGACACAAAGCATAATAACTCAAAAGCTTATCGTGATAATCATCAAGATATTTTAATTTTACTGTTATTACTGTTATTAAACTTACTGTTATTATTTTTTTTTTGCCATAAAATGTAACAAGCAGTAATTGTTGAATGAAACACTAGTAAATATTGAATTATTTCGCGGATAAGAGATAAGCCGCCATAGCTCAGTGGTCAAAGCTGTCGACCGGAAATCGAAAAGACACGGGTTCATGTCCCGTTGGCGTCATGTATCTTTTATCAGGAGATTTTTCAATGTGGATGAGTGTTTCAGGCTAATAATTATTGCTTATAAAATAATTAAACTTACTGTGCTACACAAGGTTAATAATAATTAAGAAAAAGCTGCATTTAAATATTAAACAATAAAGTTAAGGTTGATCATAAAGTATTTTTAGGTAACATGTTTATGGTGTTTCATTCTTTGGTTAAAAGGAGACCATAAAAATCTTTCGCAATCTCCAAATTTGTCGTTTACTAAGTGCAGAAAGTTAGCCAAAATTGAAAAAAAAAACTACGCTCATAAAAATGTGCAACCTGGGTATGCGCAAAGGTCAGAAGATTTAAAGCGATGAACAACAGTCATTTTTCTTTTTAAACACTATTAATATTTATCTAAAAAATTAACGTGTAATTAAGAAATATATGATTATGTAATATATTGTTTATGTTTACCAGACGTCCTTGCCAGTATTGAATATATTGGCAGTCGCGTGGTGGTTAGATTAAAAAATATTTTATCTGCAAAATTTGTAAGCCAATAGTGAACTAAGGAGCTTTGAAATACCCGGTTGGTGGCTATGTTTACAAATGCGTTTGATTCACACGTACGCGTCAAGAGTTCAATTCATCTACTGGCTAAGTCATTAATCATTGCACAAGCTACATCTTTCGCTTACAAAAATGACTGAAAAGAGATTATTAAAATCTCGAACGAAGCCGGTTAGTTAAAAAAAATGATTCAATTCCTTTCAATTCGATTCAATTTGATTCAATTAAACTCAATTAATTTCAATTAAACCAAATAAAAATCAATTAGTATAATAAATCAAATACTGTTAAATTCAATAGAATTAACAAAATCAACTCGATTCGATTCAATTCAATTCAATTCAGTGCAGTTGAATTCAATTCAACTCGTATCGATTCGTTCCGGTTCAACTTTTCCATTTGAAAAACATTATACAGTATCAATTTTGTGGCGTTTCGAAAAATTTATAAAACGCAAATTTAGAAAATTCTGAGCATGACTTCAAGGACTAAGTGTTCCTAATTTACTCGACTGTTGTTTGTACCTTCACGATCTGTAGTCGTGCTCGGGAACGATAAGGAGTTAAAAATATTATAATATATAAATCCTTTATTGATCGACCGTTCTAGACACTTTCTCCGCCATCCCTCTACGTCTTTCAGTAAGATTTCATCGGAAAATATAATATAATTTCGAAGTGACAAGTGTTATAATGAGATCAACTATTTTATACTACTCATTTTATACATTCCAAAAGACTGGCAAAGGTCAACCTCACCTACTATCTTCCTGGAAGGTTTTTTATTAACAAAGGGCGATTGGCCCGCGATAAAATATAAGCCGCTTGAACCCTTATTCCTTCCCTCGGATCCTGTGAATGTCACAACTAGATATGTCGGATGATCATTTGTTACCGACTCCGACTCCCCCACCAAAAGGCGAAGAACGGGGTGGGAGGTAGTTTCGCAGGTTTAATCCAGAAAAAGAAAGCGAAAAGGTGCTGAATCTTAAACAGCTAGGGGATGACGAGGTGATAAGGGTGAATTTTTTTTTTTTAAAAGAAATATATGGGTTGGTTGTTTATTTTTATGTTATGCAAGATATTTTTTGGATTGCTGCCAAATACGTGACCTGTTTTTTATGCGAATTTTATAGTAGCCAAACAATTTTTGATTCGGAAGGCAGTCTTGGGAACCGCCGCCCCGGGAACCATTTATTGGATACCCAACACCTTTGCCATAGGTCACCCCAAGTGGTTCTTAGGTGATATACCAGTGGTGCCTGAGTTCATAGGATTTGCCTGCTCAGCAGCTTCGAGGCGTGCCAGATTGAGTGAGGCTGGTTATGGGAGACCCTTCCACCTCTCCAACTTCTTCAACGACTTGTGGGTTTATTCATATGTCCGTCACTCTTGAACACACTCATCCCTATATTCCTACCCAACCCTCTTATCTTTTACCTTTTCACAACTTTTTTCTTTAATTTTCTCAAAAAAGACCATCCACACACCATTCCAAAATATGTCATAGGCCCTGACGAAAATTATTTTCTTTGGGGCCCCGTGTGGGATTAATCTTTTATTATTTAGTGAAAAATCACTCAAAGGGCGCTAAATAATATAAAAAACAATATATTTATTTTTGAATACAACAAAAAATGACATCAACCATAAAACCCACGCCTGCCACTTCACCCCTGAGACTCATAAAGTATCCACACCAAGAAACGACCATTCAAATACAACGTGGTTTACCACAGTGGTTTTTGTACAAATATAAAAAATTACAATTTTAAAAGCTTCCTTGTACAAACAATCCCGAAAACTGTAGAAAAGTCAATATAAGTTTTCATTTCCATCGTTTTGTGTAATTGGTATATTAGTAGGAGATGTTTTTGATTGAAAAGACTTCAAAGTTCACATTCTTCTGCTTATCTTATTCTCAAAATCATTTACTTGATCGTGTTTCGAACGATTTTTGTCAGGCATGACTTCAATAAAATTCAAAGTCTTAATCTAATCCATTACGCGTACAATTATCATTGGATTATTTCCGGAAATTCACTAATTAAAGTAATTTTAGCACTGTCAAACACGGTTTTCCTACACATACATTTTAGAGATCTTATTTTAACACTACGTTCCACGCTCTCGTCATTAAAAAATATTTTGCTTTGTAAACCGGCTTAGAGAAGCATTTATAACTTTAAGGCCATGACATACTAACGAAAAACATCAAAAAGCTTCGGAAGCTTCAAAACATGTCCTCGTTCAAGTTGGCCTCCCCCTTTCCAAAGCCTTTCCGAAAGAAATAATTACTCCGCCCTATCAAAGAAGCAGTCCCGGTAATCAGACACCCCCACAGCACCATATTATTTCGTAATGTAAGACCTCGTTATCCTGTGTGACGTCACTATGACGTAATCAAATATCAAGCCGCGTGGCGGGTACTCGGTTCCGTCACGAGAGATGACGTCATTAGTACCTAAGTGATTGGTGTAATCCATTCCTAGCGCTTATTAATGGCGCATATAGTAAAATTATTTTGCCTTTGTCTAAAATTAAGATAAAAATACTTTATAGTTATTAATCGGGTACTAAATTAAAAAAAGTATTTTTGATACTGGGCCGTACTTTTTTTTTCAGTCTGTGCAAGCTATTTTTGAATTATTATTTGCTGGGAAAGAGGGAACGAACGACGGTGGATGTGCCAAGCTGTCAACACTATCAGTGTGAACAAATACATTCAAAATAAGTCCTCTTTAAAATGATTTTTTATTTTGGTACTTTACTGCCAGGACATTAAAATTAATTAATTAAAATTTCATTGCAAAGTTTAAGCTTGGGGAACATAAATATTATGATTTTGCACGCGGAGGATACAACACACAATGAATATTATATGATTTTTACAGATATATTAGTTATTTTATTTCCTTTATTTTTTTTATTTTTGGGAATAGTTGACGTGATATTAGTGACTTAAGTTACGGAAATGAAATATTAAAAATCATTGAAGCAAAAATTAACCCACTTTCCTCCATCCGGTCCAGCTAAAACACGGCAGATATACTCGTTGTCAATGACAATGCGTTCTGTAAGCTTTTGATGGAAATCACGTACACACACAGTATGTGTTAAGAATGAAACAAGGTATAAAAGAAAGAAAAGGGGATTACCAATCACTCACCAAGAAGAAGCACACAACACACAATAGTGAGTTCAAGCACAACACAATCACAACATAATTTATAAAAGTTCTACCGCGATACCTCGAGGTTTACTACCGCCACTTAAACGAAGTGCTTAAACGATACTAAGCATTTTTATTACGAATATAGTCCCCTTTTTCAAAGATTATAAACAAGAAAATTACAACTTGCTTCCATTACTTCAATCATTATTCTGTTTATTCCAAATAAATACACAGGAATTTGCAGTGTTCTTGCCATTGTTCAAAATTTTAATTACCTTTCCAGCAAGGTGATAGTTAGGGATATGTAGTAACTGGACTCACTGGAATCACATTCCGATAGGAACTAAGCTTATTCTCAATTTCAAAACTAAACATTGGTTTAATTACACAATAACTTTAGTTCTGTACGTTTTATATGCATTTATTTATTTACAGCATATTACGTTTATTCACAAAGTTTCTGACTTTTTTTAATATCAGCTCGATATCTTTGAGTACTGTGCATTAACATTTTCTATAATAGACATTTAATGTGATGACATTTTCTTAAAGTGACATTTTCTATAAGTAACTTTTTTTATAAGTGACATTTTATGTGAGTGACATTTTATATAAGTGACATTTTCTATAAGTGACATTTTCTATAAGTGACATTATTTATAAGTGACATTTTCTATAAGTGATATTTTCTATAAGTGACATTATTTATAAGTAACATTTTCTATAAATGACATTTTATTTAAGTGATATTTTCTATAAGTGACATTTTCTATAAGTGACATATTCTATAAGTGACATTATTTATAAGTGACATTTTCTATAAGTGACATTATTTATAAGTAACATTTTCCATAAGTGACATTTTATTTAAGTGACATTTTCTGTAAGTGACATTTTCTATAAGTGACATTTGATAATTTATGTAAGCACTTACAGCCAAGCTGTGCAATTTCGGTATACATTTTTACCATTTTCAAGATGATTGTCTGAAAAGATCAGTTTTAAGTTTGATTCTGTCGAGTGTATCAACGATCGTTCTTAAATCGTGTGTCAGTTTCTTCCAGACTTTAGGCCCTGACACTCCGAAAGCATGCTCTCAGGAAAGTAGGTACCTACTTAAATAAATAGTAATGTCACACCTTTCGGTACTACTATTCAAATTTCTAACGTTGACCGCTCCGTATAATATAATAATCATTCTATCGGGTAATCCTCACACCACCCAGCCTAAAGCGCCCTATTTTATATCTCCTGGACCCTCCCAAGTGTTCTCGCGCCTCGTGTAATAACCATTGAGAATAAGTGTACCCCAAAACTAAAAATACTGTGATTTAGTGACCAAAGAAGTGAAAGAATTGAACCCCTTTTGAACCATTATTCGTACACTCCTATTCCGTTTTATCTTTCTTACCAACCCAATCAAATTATGATAATTCTATGGAATTTCAAAGTTTTTTTTCCAGCTGTACCTAAATTATTGGATGAATCCAAAATATTAAGTGCTAAATTTGAAAATTATGCATGTACAAGGTTATAACTGACATTTGTTTTCATAAATGATCCTTGAATGCAAAACCATATGTTTTATTAATTTCTACAAACAGAATAACATTCAGAGCGTTTTATGTTCATGTTCAAAGTGTAAGTTCTACCTACACTTTGAAATTTTTGAATTTACCATTTTGATTTTGACAACTCAATTCCTTTGCTCAATTTCAATTGCGAATGGTGGTCTTACACTAGGACAATACTGAAAGTATCTTTCACTCTGGAACGTGCCGCAAATATGTTATTTTTAATTAGAAAATTGTGAAATAACACAAATTAATCAAATAAAATTTACTTTACTTTGAACCCGCGACCTCTGGATTGCTAGTCGAGAGCTTTACCACTCCACCACGGAGGCCGTCGAAACCACATTCTGAAGTGTCAAAGTTTGGAAAGACAATTTCTTATAATCCATTTGACATTTTCTGATTTTGAGGTTAATTTTTCTGTATTTTATTTCAATATATTTAGAAGAAAATATTTAATTAGAGTGTGGCCCGTGAAATAGCGTTAAAGAAATGTAATTAGAACCTTATGCCATGAATTATTATGCCCTTGCTGGTTGCATATGGTTTTATCATGGTGTACATATAGTATAAAATAGAAAGTTTATTATTATTAAAAATTATTATCTTTATAAATATGTTAAATTAAAATACAAAATCAGATATCTATAAATAGATTCTAAGAAATGGTCATTTATAGAACAAAGTGAAGTTAGAACCCTGCCAAATGAGGTGATAATATACTTTCTACCCTATAGGATTTTTCTTTTTTTTATTAAATTGACCTTTATTGACTGAAAATTACACATTTTTTTTAGACAATGTATAGATAGTCCCAAGAAGCTGCCACATGGCTACTTGTATGCAGGTCCTATCTCAATATACAACTACTATACAATATAAGTCTCCCGTTGTATAAAATAAATAACAGACTCTTACATACAATCATAGAACTCACTAAAGCGTCCCAAGTGCACTAACATTTTGAATGACAATACGATAACGTACATTCAAAAGTACAAGACAATATAGCACACAGATAACACACATTCAAAAGTAAGACAATACGATAACACACATTGAAAGTGAATAACATCGTACTGTAGCACAATGCAATAGAATCAAAATTCTAGTTAACTAATTTATTTATTTTTTTTATTTTTTTATTTGTTAAGACATACACAGTACAATTAGATACAATTAGATATTTTTAGTTATTACATAGTTGTAGTACCTATTACGTATGTCCATAAAATATCATTAAGTAATTTCGCCTGAGATTGTTATAAAAGGAAGGAAGTGTGTGGATAAAAATAAAAATAATAAATAATAAATGAATTGAAAACAAGAATTATAATAAGCTCACGAATTGTAATTGACTGTTAATAAATAGGAGTTTTGAAAAATGATGTGAAAATATTATTGAAATATGTCATGCTAAGAAATTTAATAAGTTAGTTTTGTATGTTAGAAAGGAATCATGAAAGATGTCTAAATGTAGTAATTTTTCGTAATGGGTGTATGTTGTGAT
The DNA here is from genome assembly GCA_026573805.1 of Hesperophylax magnus. NCBI lineage: Eukaryota > Metazoa > Arthropoda > Insecta > Trichoptera > Limnephilidae > Hesperophylax > Hesperophylax magnus. The sequence continues at coordinate 3,145,409 of JAIUSX010000104.1, forward strand.
TGCGCGAGTAATAACTGAATTGTTTGCTGCATTGGTATTGTTGGCTTCAATATGAAATAGTGTAGTGTGCCTGGTACGCCTCGTTGGAACATTTAAACCAATTACGGATAGCAATTCGGGACTATCTATTTTATTATTTAGCAGATTATGTAGAAACAACAGGTCTGACAATGTGCGTCTTTTTTGTAAAGTTAACATATTATTTGTAGTATTGTTGTATTTCTTGAGTAAATGTTTCGAAAATTTATTCTGTATACTTTCTACTAAATCTATGTATACCTTATATTGAGGATTCCATATTGTGGAAGCATACTCCAGTGGACTTCTGACCACTGAACAAAACAACATTTTCAGAGTTTTAGCACTTTTGAAAACTTTGCATATTCTTAATAAGAAACCTAGCATTCTGTAGGATTTTGAAATAATGTGTTCAACGTGCTTGTCAAAAATTAATTTGCTATCTAAGTAAACACCTAGATCTTTACACGTAGACATAGGTTGTAAAGGTTTGTTATTCAAGTTGTATGGATAGATGATTTTGTTTTTATTTCTAGTAAATGTAATCGAGTGACACTTAGATATGTTTAAGGACAATAAATTTGATTCACAGTATATGGACAAATTATCAAGATCGCTTTGCAATTCCATACAATCGGATAAACACTGTATAGCTTTATAAATTTTCATGTCATCCGCGTATAAAACAAAGTAACTATTTTTAAAGCAAACGTAAATGTCATTTATATAAATATTAAATAAGAGTGGTCCAAGATGCGACCCCTGGGGCACACCTGAGACGATTTCCGTTAAGCAAGATGCAAAACCATTGACAACCGTGATTTGGTGCCGATTATTGACGTATGATGCGATCCATCTATAGAGGTCACCCTGAATTCCTAGACCTAATAACTTTTGTAAAAGAATATAATGATTAACACGGTCAAATGCTTTAGAATAATCCGTATAAATGGCATCTCCCTGGCATCGCATATCCATTTGAGCATGAAGAAAATTTGTAAAAAATGCCAGATTTGAAGTTGTGGATCGATTTTTGATGAAGCCGTGTTGATTATTTAAGAGTGAGGGTGAGATAGTTGAATATAATTGATCGTAAACAATTTTTTCCAATACTTTACTTAGTATTGGTAATTTGGATATAGGTCGATAGTTCGAGACATCATTTTTACTGCCATTTTTATATATTGGGGTAATCAAGGCTGTTTTCCACTTGTCGGGAAATGTTCCTTCAGTTAACGACAGTTTGAAAATAGCAAAAATGGGGGGTGTCAATTGTTTACTACAATAATTTATGAAGATCCCTGGAAGTTGATCATCCCCTGGTCCCTTTTTGATATCAATGGACTTAAGGTATTTGAATGTGATGTCTTCATTGATCTCGATTGAGTTGATTATGCTATTTGAATTAGAGCAAAAACTGGCATTGCTTGTATGTGCAGGTTGAGCATTAGAAAATACAGATCCAAAATACTCAGAAAATAAGTTGGCTACTCCTCTACTGTCATTAGCAGTTTTTTCACCGTAAATCATATGATCAGGGATGGCAGGAGATTTTCTTTGAGAATTGACGTAGGACCATATTTTTTTAACATTATGCTGTATACCGGATTCTATCGTAGAAATGTAGGTTTTGTAAGCTGCTGAAGCGACTGTTTTTTGCCTTTTGCGAAGCAATGAAAATGAAAGATAATCAATAAAGATTATATGAATTAAAATTAAAATTAAAACTAAGTGAAAATGTTTTTTTTTCTGGAAATAAAAAGCTTGTAAGTGAAAAAAATAAAATAAATACATTCATTTATATTAGAATTAAAACTTTCAAATAATGTCTTTCCTTTTCGCCTTTGTTTACTCTATTGTTTTTATAGATATACAGATTTTTCATTTATAAGCCACATCTTTACAGTTTTCATGCTTAAACTCTTATTTTCTCCAAAAGCAAATTTATTTTTGAACTTATTAAAAATTACTGGTACACAGTACTCCAGCTTCTCGGCTTCCATATTTATTTGTTATTTTAGGTATTTCCAGCCCTTTTTTCTGTAAGACGTGTGCTGTGACTATGTACCAGTGGTTTTTTATAAGTACTATCGCCCCAGTTATCTTTAATGGTAAGGAGCCAAAATAAACATTTTATTGGGAGCAGGCCCTCAGCACAATATAAGAGTTGCACATTGTGTCTTTGTCTATACATATTAGGTGATACAATTTTTTTAATGATAGAGGTTTGCAAATTTTGTACATACTTAATATATGTCATGCTTGTATTTCCCCAGCTTCTAATTCATGATGTGTAAGGATGTATAAACTTTCACAAGAAATACCTGTTTATAAGACAAGGTTTTATGCATAGCATAAAGGATAACAAATAATCATAAGCATTAAACAGTCGCCTGAAATATCAATACAAATTGAAAATATCTTCCGAGTAAAAATAAATGCCGACAGTGGGAATTGAACCCGTGCTTCTGATGTTCGGTCACGTGCTCTGAACCACTGTGCTATGTCGGCTTATTTCCAACCCGCCAAATAATTCAATATCTACTAGTACCTCAATCAACAATTACTGCTTATTATATTTTTTTCGCCTGTAAACAACCAACTTTATTTTTGTAGGAAAGGCTTTGTTAGTGCTAAATTTTTCACTAGATGGCGTTGGACATATTATATCTTCATTTGTTGGTGAAATATTTTTGACTTGTCAAATATTATCATTATACTTTAAATGACCCTCAAAATATTAGCCGAATTTTTTTCACCTTTATTTAATTTTAATTCATATAATCTTTATTGAATATTATTACATTTTATAATGGGAACTTCAGCACGGGTAAAGCATCCAGTGAGGCCCACATGAAAGTATCTGCCATTCTGGAACGTGCGGCAAATATACTTTATATTATTTTTAATTTTTGTTTGTAACAAAAAAAACAAACAAAATCATATAAAATCAATAAAGCGCACACCGAAAATTGAATTAGTGACCTCCGGGTTTGTAGCCAAGGATCATAACCACTCAACCACGGAGGCCGTCAAACTTACTTTGGGCATACAGACACGCCCATAACACACTGAAAGAAAACTGGTTTCTCCAATTTACTTGCATTTCAACAATCAATAATATATCTACACCATAAATAATATCAAACATTGCGTTTATGATTTTTATATTAAAATGTATTTTTATCAAAAACTAACAACGAAACTCCTACCTACCCATCAGACTTTCAGATTTTTCGCAACCCTTATAATTTATTTTTTCATTCTAATTTTGGCGGGAAATAGTGTAATTGGTTCATGTATTCCCGACAAAACGGAAAAGTGACCGCCGTAACCTGATTCTCATTGGCTGTGATTTACAAAGCGGGGTCGTTCGGGGTAGAATGGTTGCCAAATTTCAAAGTTGCAAAAGTTCCAGTAATAATAAAAATACGTATTTTTACTACATGCGATTCTAAAACAACCTTCTTTCAACCTTTCCCTTACTGTGCTAAAAAAATCCACGCGTTTCGGTGTTGTGTAGTCAATACACATCTCAAAATAAGCGATTTAATATCGGAAAAATATGAATATTAATAGCTAATCGCTTAAGTTTATTATATTTTATATCAAAAGTGATAATAATTGTAATTTTATTGCTGAAAACATGAAAAAACCATCGGCAGATGCTAAAAAAACGTGCGAGGGGTCCACATCTAATGACGGTCCACGACCAACTGGCTGGCCAGTGCTAGCACACACACCGCTAATAATACATAAAATCTGAACCCAGAGTTTATTATATTTAAAGAGTTATTAAAGATATTAGAAGCAATGTGTAGTAAATACACACCACAGATAAGGAAAGGTTAATATCAAACGATATATTCATACATGTGGAACATCTTTAAAAAAAATCAATTAGATATAAGACGTCCTACGACATTTACTTGCCTTAAACCTACACCTACCGATTTAGTGGTTGTTTTGAGACTAACATTTAGTGTAATGAACTGCGACTGAAGTGTTGTATGAGAAAGATGGTAAAAAGCGAGAAAACTGTATGTACCGTATATGCACGCTTATCATTGAACTGATTATTACAGGCTACTGATTATCGGAAACAAATTCATCTCAAATATCGACACATTTAATATACGGTTAACCTAATGATATTTTTATGTAGAATTATATTTATATTTACGAGGATCATTGCATGATCTGTTGTAAATATTTTTTTGTATTCTTATTATTGCGGCCGGCATAGTCCAGTGGTAACGCATTGGACTGCCATTCCGAAGGTCGCGGGTTCGAACCCGGCGTGCGCAAATAAATTTTATTTGATTGATTTGTGTTATTTCACAATTAATTAATTAAAATAATATATAGTATATTTGCGGCACGTTCCAGAGTGGAAGATACTACCAGTATCGCCCTGGTGTAAGACCACCATTCAGAATTGAAACGTTGCTCCAAATGGCTTTAGCCGTGTTTAGTGACTAGATCTGAATAGCCAGGTACTTCCCCACCTTCCTCTTTCCCTTCCCCACTTACCTTCAGCCTCACAACATCCCCCAATTGGGGATGCCATAGTCTCACTGGCTCCAGACGGGTGCAGTTGGGACTCTTGTGAGGTATTCACTATAAAAAAAAAAAAAAAAATTTATATACAATTTTAAATCTTTTTCATCAGATTTATTTTTCTGTATCATGCACTTTGTTATGTTTTATAAACATTAATTTTTAAGACATCTGCAATTTAAAAACTGGTTTTTCTTTCTCTCTTCTCTCTTTTCTTATATGTTTATTCACTTAAATGCCACATGATGTAAAAATGATCACAGAATTGGCCAAATTCAGTGATCAACTTAAAACTTACCTTTTTAGGCAGTCTTTATGGATAAATCATAAAATTTTCACCTTTACAGTCCGTAAAGTCTTCACAGTGTAAATTTTAAAAAACTAAATGTGTAAAAAATGTAAACAATTAAAAATTTGTAAGCTTTTCTAGGTCATTTTATGAACACTCTCCAGTCCCAAAGAGTCCTTAATTATTTTACAAGCAATAATTATTCGCCTGAAACACTCATCCACATTGAAAAATCTCCTGATAAAAGATACATGACGCCAACGGGACTCGAACCCGTGTCCCTTCGATTTCCGGTCGACAGCTCTGACCACTGAGCTATGTCGGCTTATCTCTTATCCGCGAAATAATTCAATATATACTGGTGTTTCATTCAACAATTACTGCTTATTACATTTATTCACCTGAAAACAACCAACTTTATTTTATATGAGAAAGGCATTGTAAGTGCTAACTCTCTCACTAGATGTTAATATTTGATGATTAATACTTGACAAGTTCAAGTATCTTCACCAAAAAATGTAGACAATTTGTCTCAACGCCATCTAGAACTAGCCAAACTAGTGTTTCATTTAATAATTGTTACCCTTTGTGCTATGCATAAAAAAATCTTGTCTTAAACATTAGTTTACCAAAAAAATAATAATTGAGTCCTCAATTATTCCGTCTTCAAATAAATTTTAACTCTACCACTAAACTAAAATCAATGTCCAGTGTTTTTAATAAAAAGTGTGTTTATCTGAAGTGATCTACCGGGTGAGTATGTTCATTTTTGTATCTGTGAATAATAAAATTAGATAGTGCCTACGAAATGGTAATAAATTGCACAGCGCTTTTGGTGTAACTTTTTACAAAAACAGCGCCAAGCAAATTATCCAATTATTATAATAATTAAATGCACTAGGTTTTAAAATGTTCATTGCTTTACAGTCGATGATGTTTTTGTTATATTTTTCAACATTAAGGAGAGAAAGTTCTGCGTAGGTAAAAAGTATGAGGGTTGGTTAGGAATCTAAGGATTAGTGTGTTCAAGAGTGACGGACATATGCATACATCCTTCCGACTACGGCGCAAGGCGATGGGTCGAGCGACCAGTTGGATAGGTCAAAGGGTCTCTCCAAACCAGCCTCACTCGATATAGCGCGACACGCATCTGGTGGGCAGGCGCTTCGTGAACACACCTAACCCGATGCAAATGTAGCGACCTATGGCCGAGCTGTTGGTTATCCAATAAATGGTTCCCGGAGTGGCCGTAAGTAAGATATCCAAGTATTAAGAAACTCAGATTATCTCTGTGTCACGCAGTAAATCTTGAAAAACATAAAATTATGTAAAAACGTACCAGGGCGTTGATAGTGAATAGAATAGAAAAATATGAATAAAATTATTTGACCGTTCGGATAGCACAGTAAAAACTAAGTATAAAGGGCTTGTAAAGGGAAAAGCTATAACTAATAGTGTTGTGGTTTTCAGGGAAGTCAACTACATCACTCAATCGAAAAATAGTTCTACCGGACTACGTGACTATAGCGTGGTCTACGTGGTCTGCGATGACTTGAATTAAAAGCGAGTCACATTTCACGGTATTTATTTTAGACGACGTCCCATTAGGGCTACCATACATATTCGTGACGAGCTGTGTTCTCTGCACCGTGATTTACACTCACAGCGATTTTTACATAGGCAGATCAGAAAGTGGAAAGGATTTTACACATTAGCTTAGGAATTTACAACGTACAGTGTAATCAATAAAATTTTCAAAAAATTTAAAAAAATATATAAGATGCTGAAATATCTTAACGCTACTGCGTTAGTAGATTACTTCATTTCAGCACATGACATTAAACGAAATTTTACACAATTATACTTTTGAGAGAGGGCGTGATATGATAAATATCTAACATGTATTTCTATATCTTGACCATTACCGTCCCTGATGTACATTTTCTTGTACTTTTGTATGAGTGCGTATTATGATAAATATCTAATAGGTAGGTACTTCTATATCTCGACAACTACCATCACTGATATACATTTTCTAATACTTTCGTGAGACTGAATTATATGATAAATGCCTAATAGATAGATTAATATTATATTTATGATTATGACATCACCATCATTGAAATACATTTTCGAATACTTTTGGGCGAGTAAATAAAATTATAAAATATCTAATTCTGACGTCCGTTTATTTGTATGTAATTTCTACACGGGTATACGGAAAATTTATAAGTGCAACGTAATTACGCATTGTGTTATTTTAATAAGGTATTACGTGGAATAATCTAAAACTTTATATTTTTTCCTGCCGTATTTCGAACCCGCAACTTTCGGGGCTCGGAGCCCAGAAGCTCAGTGCACAAAGTGTCACAGAGGTTGTCAAGATAATTAATGTTTAATCTAAATAATATGAACACTTACTTCTTCCGACACTAAAGTGGAATAAAAACAACGTCCTCCAAATTTCTTCCGGGATTTATTTATTTCCATTGCAGACTTTTGAGCGTGGTTTTTTCCAGCGAGGATTTTCGGGATAGATTTTTTAGTGAGATTTTCAGCGTAGATATTTCAGCGTGATTTTTATTTAACATTCAACCACACTTTGTTCAAATGACGTCACGTGTGAAACGAATGTGACTGGGGAATGTTTTACTAAAAACGTAAAAAAATATGTTTTACTTTAATGTACAACACGCTGCTTTTCGATTCTAAACCATTTTACTACTCGGATTCTACTGGAAAGGCTCTACTAAATTCTCCCCTTTAAATACAGATACAGCATTACATGCTTAATTTTCCAGTTGGTGGCATTACAAGTGTAGATTTTGTGGAAATCAGAAAAATTAAAAAAATATACATCCAAAAATGTTCTATCATTTCTCCTTTGGCTACTGTAAAGTTGATTGCATTAAACTATAAAGTTGATTGCATTAAACTGTAAAATTGATTACATTATACTGTAAGCTTGATCCATTCAACTGTTGAGTTGATTACATGAACCTGTAAAGTTTATCGTATTAAACTGTAAAATTTACATACGAGATATTTTCAATTTGTATTGATATTTCAGGCGACTAATTATTGCTTATAATTATGTGTTATCTTTTATGCTATGCATAGAACCTTGTCTTACAAACATTAGTTTATCATTTAAAAATATAAAAATAATAGTAAACTGTAACGTTGATCGCATTTAACTGTAAAATAGATCGCATTAAATTGTAAGGTTGATGGCATTGAACTGTAAAGTTGATCGCATTAAACGGTATAGTTGATCGCATTAAGCTGTAGTAGTTTCTCTTTAATGTTCTTTATATCGTTGTAATATTTTGGCCCAATTTCTCTATCCATTTTCCCAGCAACTCAGAAGAACGAAATTTAGCATACATAATTATTGTGCGGTGTCAAAAAAAACTGTGTTAACTGATTTCATGTTTGACAGTGCATATAAAAACTAATTCGGAATAGTTTGATTGACACGGACAAACAAAAGTCCTAAAAATCTACACCGATTTTAAAGAAAACCGACGTCGCCTAATAACAAAAGACCTTTCGTGAATCCTAGACCCCAGATAGGCTAGAGTGAAAGGTACTCTTAGTCCAGAGTTCTAACAAATCAAACAAAAAAATAACGGAAATGAATATATTAAAAACAAAGGTAAAAACATGGCTGAGAGAACAAAGTGGTATTTAATTTACAAACATTATGAAGACGATGTAAATACAACATGAACTTGAAATTAAATACAAAAGTTTGCGCTTAAGTTTTATTACTCGTTCTTGAATTCTTTGAGTTACCAAGTCGTTAAGATACTCGCTTGATATTGCGTATAGTTGCAACATGTTGCATGTAAGCAATAATTTCGAAGAAAATGTGTGAATGACACTTGAGTGAATCAAATGCAAATCATCTTGAGTGATGAGGCCCATTTCCACCTCGGTGGCTTCGTCAACAAGCAAAATTGTCGCATCTGGGGCTCGGAAAACCCAAGAGTTATTGTTAAAAAGCCTTTCTATCCTCAACGTGTGACTGTTTGGTGCGGTTTATGTTCCGGCGGAGTCATTGGACCTTACTTTTTCAAAAATGAGGCTGAAGCAACAGTTACGGTGAATGGATTGCGCTATCGAGAGATGATTAATGATTTTTTACGACCGGAATTGGATGGTATTGATCTGGACAACGTTTACTTTCAACAAGACGGCGTTACGTGCCATACAAGCAACGAAACCATTGATCTTTTACGATTGAATATCAAAATAACACATTTTATTGGAAAACCCTGTATATGCGTGTATCTCTTTCTCGTTCAATTGTAAACATAACGCCATCTGGCGAAGCGCCAGGAATTATCGGACCGATTTAAACGGCGCCAATATTTCACCTCCCGGAGGGGCGAAGAAGCTTCTGGAACCATTTCACGTTTTTCTCTCAACTTTTGGAAAATACTGCCGCCCGAAAATGACCGTTCTGCTTTATGTGAGATATAAATAAATAAGATTTTGGGAAACGAAAGCCAATTCAAATTTTTATTCCTTGAACAAATGGAAACGAAAGAATACGTAACAATAATTTTGGTTTTTAGTTAATATTTAAGTTTTGAGTGAATTTTTTTACAAATTTCCGCTGATTCTCACAACTGTTGTGAGACTGAAGGAAGTGTGGACGGAAGGAAATGAAGAAGCGGGAGGTGTGAAAGTTCCTAGATATTCAGGGATGGTAACTGAAAACGGCTAAAGTCATTTTAAGCAATGTTTCATTTCTGAATAGTTGACCTTCACCAGGGCAATACTGAAAGAAAAAATACTAAAAAAATTATTAAAAATCAAAAAATTCACTTTTCATTTTTCGCTTTTACACAATTCACTTTTTTCAGTTTGTAGCAATAATCAGCGAAATATGATAAAAATAGCTATTTTAGAATTTTTATTAGATAATAACGGCCTCCGTGGTCTATGGGTAAGGCTCTATATTAGCAATCCAGAAGTCCGAGTTGAAATTCAGGAATGTGCAAGTAAATTTTGCATGATTAATTTCTGTTATTTCACATTTTTTTCTATGAAAATAATAAATACTATTGTTGCGGCACCTTCCGGGATGGAAGATACTCTCAGTATCGCCCTGGTTTCAGAACACCATTAGGAATTGAAACTTTGCCTGGAATGATTAAAGCCGTGTTTGGTGACCAGATCTGAATAGCCTGGTACTTCAAACATTCCGTTTACCCATCTCCTTCACCTCCTCACTACGTTTAGCCTTACAACATACCCTAAGGCCTCTGTGTCTCCAGTCGGTTGGGAGCAGTTAGGATTTTTGTACGGTATTCACATTTTAAAAATCATGTAGGTACTTATGACTTCAAGGAGACATTAATACCGTCGAAAAATAATAAATTTGTTTTAATGAAAACTATTTGTTACTTTGTGACAATTGACCATGGTAGCTTAAAAAAATAATCACCACATCGCATTTAACATTATAATGCTACTGTTTATGCAGACCAGTCCGTTAATCGATTGTTGAATCTGTTTTTCAAACGTTACAAAAACATTTATTTACAGATTTATTTCCGGCAGATTTTAACTGATTTTTACGCTGCGCAAATACCTGTGATACAAAACGGTCCACTTACGCTGGTAAATCGCCGTCCGTGTCGGTACTCAATAGATAGGTGGATGAACAAACAAATCAGTCGCCTAACGTTACGTTACCAGTCTGACAAATTAATCCAACCAACGCGAAGGGGTTAGGCGAGTCATTTCCGATTTAAGGGCGCAACCATTCAGACCTCAAATGTTTTGCTTTACTGGAGATTCAAAAGCAATTATTTGCAGATTTGTAAACCAGGTAGATACTTACTTACCTTTTCGTAATATCTTCAATATGTCAGCACATTATCGCGTAGCAGTTTTTTTTATATGTCACCTCAAAGGAGCGTCTCTTTCTGTATAATGTAACGAAAGGGAACTATGTCGCCGTCCGGTTATGCAGCGTTGTGGAGCGGGTTTAGGCAATGAGTGAAAGAAGATATGTATTAATGCGGGTCTTGAAGAGGCCCGGATTGTATGAACTATAAAATACCGATGCCGATAGTTTGTTCCATATACGCATTGACTTACACAAAAATGAGATTTTAATATGATAGTATTATTATCTTAATGACTGTACAGCTTAGGATTGTTGGAGACGGAAGTGGCGCCCTCTCTTGTTTTTAAAAATAACCGTTAAAGTTTTCACTAAGCGATGAATTTTTATAAAATAATTACTGCGTTTTTTCATGAATAATTAGAAGAAATTAAGCTTTACAATGCCAAAAATATGTAATGCAACTATGCCACAATAGCATAAAGATATTTTTCTCTATTTTATAAATACCTCATGACAAACATCTTAACATTATCTACCCAAGTTACACTTTCTTGTCTATAATTCACTTGGGAATTATGTATTATGAACCTATGTGAATTATATTTATTTTATTTAAAAATGTATATTAATTTCTTTTCTCTTACACACAGTTTACATAATGTACGTATAAGGAACGAAGCAACTGCAAGCAGCGTTTGGCGCCATTTGCGGTTGCTTCGTTGTTTTCCCATGAGTTGAGGTTCAGTTCGGTAGTTCGGCTCGCGTATGTATACGTAGCATTATAAGTACAAGTTTCTCAAAAAATCTTAAATCAGAAACTGTACGGGTTATTAGTAGCGTTTTGTAAACATCCACCAGGTAAACCTGTACTGAGATGCCCGCATGATTAAGGTTAAACCATATAGTGCTTTATATTTATATTTAGTAAAACGCAGTATCTTCCTTGAGATCTGAAAGAGGATACTATAGTTGCACTGATAGCAGCAGTATTGTATAATAGGTTAGTAGCAGTTAAAGTACATCATAATATTACATGGGCCCAATACAGTAACAATTTAGTGAAAAGAAAAGTATACTACATGAATTGAACTAAATGACGCAGTTAATACGCTAAGAAAATAAAATAAATTAAAAGTAGATAACGAATATTAAACAAACACATTACCAAATAATTTATTGTGGGTCAATGTTTTAGTTTAATGTATATAATTATATCATTTACATACTCATTAAATTAGTAGATCTAATTACATCATTAATATACTAATCAGGTTGTGTTCATATTATTATATGGTATTATTTTTATGCAATCAGGAATTTATTCAAACATTATTATTTTTTGGAATAACTTAGTGAGTAAAATCTCAAATTGTAATATTTGATCATTGAATACAATATAAGCAATTATTAAAGAAAAATTTCTCATATCTTTTGTCATGTGTAATTTGTCACATCTTGAAGCAAAGGACCCTTGCTTTGCCGGGGCACCACTCTACCAACTGAGCATATGGAACCTTATCTTCTTCGCTCATATTTAATTGTATCATACTTCGAATAAGAACTACCGACATTAGTTCTTCATATAGGAACTAGGAACTACCAATTTCGAAAAAGATATTGAAAAAGACTGCGCTGGAAAATAAACGCAAGAAAATAATTGACCGTCGCCCCTCGAAATATTCTTTCAACCGTCGTCGGTCAGACCATTAAAATTCAATAGACAAACCAATCGTGGAAAGGAGAACAAAACAAGTTTGTGATTTTTCAATAAATTAATCTGGCAGTACATAGGCAACTCGCATTGCAATATCACTATTATGTCTATAAAATATAGAAAATATAATTTTCTTATGTAATACTGCCCTTTTCACAAGATCGCGCAAATTAATGGCTGCGCAAAAAAATTTACTTCAAATCCCAAATCGGGAAAACGTTCTTACTTTTTTCTAAAATTGAATAATTTGTTGCAATATTTAGTTAAACAAGAAATACCATTGCTATATTCTAGAGTCATCTAACAATGTGTCTGATCAATTGTTTCTATGTGTTCTATTAGGTAACAAAAAACTTGTACTCGGTTGTGTTTACATTCCTCCATCCTCGTCGATAGAAGTCTATAAGTCACATACTGTTTTAACTGAACATGTTTCTAGAAACGCTGATTCCTTATTTATTTGTGGCGATTATAATTTACCTAAAATATTGTGGCTGAACGACAATCAAGGTGTCAAAACTCCTACTAGAAATCTTTCCCCACAAGCTACTGAAATTGTAAATTTTTTTGCCTACTTGAATCTGTTTCAAGTAAATCCAGTCACTAACTATCTAGGTTCTTGCCTAGATTTAATTTTTTCTAGCATACCAAATATCATAGTAAGTGAAGCTGATGTCTCTTTGTTACCTATAGATAAATATCATCCACTTCTCTCTATTAACATCACTAATTTCTTCCAATTAGATTCTCTGAAACCAAGTGCCTCTTATCACTACAAATATCTTAATGGTGACTACTCTAATATGAACAAATTTCTTTCCCAGATTAATTGGTCAGTACTATTTTTAAAATCTGATATTAATGACGCTGTATTTAAATTTAATGAATGCGTCTCACGCGCTATAGATTTGTTTGTTCCTAAGGGATGTTACTATCAACCCAAGTTTCCAAATTGGTTTAGCTCAAAACTCAAACAGTTAATAATTGAAAAAAAGAAAACTCATAAGCTATTTAAAGACACTGGCAACTTAAACTTGTATCGAAAATTTTCTCATTTAAGGGAACTGTCCAAAATCGAATCAGCCAAATGCTATAAATCTTATGTAGAAGTTACTGAGTCAAAATTAATGCAAAACCCTAAACAATTTTGGCAATTTGTTGCGCAAAAGCGTACTGATAATGATCTTCCTTCTAGTATGCACTATAATGAAACTCATGCTACTAACGGTCTTGACATCGCCAACCTTTTTGCTAAACACTTCTCCTCTGTATATTCTGGTGCCTCATGCAACATCCCTCCACTCAACTATGACTACAACATTGACTTGAATGATTGCCAAATCTCACTTGTAGAGGTATACCAATCTTTAAGTAAACTTTCTAACAAAAAAAGTACCGGACCTGATGGCATTCCAGAAATCTTGCTAAAAGAATGTAAATATTCATTATCTATCCCAATTTGTATGTTGTACAACTTATCACTCTCATCTGGAACATTTGCTGATTCATGGAAAATTTCATATATTCGACCCATTTTTAAATCCGGGAACAAGTCAAACATTGAAAATTACAGACCAATATCAATTATATCTTGTATTCCAAAAATATTTGAGTCGATAATTACAAAGATAATCACTCCTATATTCAAAAATGTTCTGATTGATGAACAGCATGGATTTAGATCGGCGAAATCTACAACAACTAATTTATTGTCCTTTACAAATACCATTGTTAAAGCCTTGGAAGACAACACTCAGGTTGACGTACTCTATACTGATTTCTCCAAAGCCTTTGATAAAGTAAATCACTCGATTCTCATGGCCAAACTTTATGCTATAGGCATTAGAAACCCGTTGTTATCATTCCTTCGCTCTTACTTGAGCGATAGAAAACAAAGGGTTAAAATAAACAACTTTGAATCCTTTAACATTGACGTAACGTCCGGCGTTCAACCTTTTTATTAACGATATCACCAAAGTTTTTTCTCATACACGCTTCTGGCTTTTTGCGGATGATAATAAGATTCTTCAGATAATTAAATCCTACCTTGACTGCTTACATTTTCAACGTGATATTGACTCGTTTAATAATTGGTGCAAAATAAACTGCATGGAACTTAATGTTGATAAATGTAAAATTTTGTCCTTTTATAGAACCAAAAAACCTATTCAGTTTGATTATAAATTAAACAATGTTTGTTTATCTACTGTAACATCTATCAAGGATCTTGGGGTCACTCTAGACTGCAAACTTTCTTTCCGTGAGCACATTAACAACATTGTTAACAAATCAACATATAAGTACCCTTAAAACTCTTTACTGCTCGTTAGTTCGCCCTCACCTTGAATACGCTAGTGTTATTTGGTCTCCTTTCTATGATGTCCACATTTGTCACATAGAATCCGTACAACATCGCTTCCTACGAGGAATCGCTTGGAGGTTGGGTCTTGAAAGAGGAGAGTACTCATATGATGAAGTTGAACAAACTTTAAACATTTCTTCTTTGGAGAAACGTAGAAGGGACACTGATCTGATTTGCATATTTAAGATTATCAATGGTATTACAGACTCACCTGCTTTGTTGCAACTTATCCAATTCAACATCCCTTCCCGTAGACTCCGAAATAATGAATTGCTGTTCGTCAATCAACATTCTACCAATTATGGATACCATTCTCCTTTGTACAGAATGTCGAGACTTGTCAACTCACTGTCAAGTCAAAGCATTGAATTTTGTGGTATATGCCTAAATGACTTTCGACAGTCAATACGCAATGTCTAATTTCTAATGCCCTTTGAACCATCTTCATGCTTTGACTTATTATTATCTCCCATTCTTACTTTTATATTATTATTGTCATTATTATTGTCTTCGCTCCTCATTTATATATGCTCTCCTTTCACTGTCATCTCTGTTTATAAAACTTATTCGTGTAATTAATATGTTGTTAATGGACTATTTGTCCGTAAATAAATAAATAAATAAATAAATAAATAAATAAATAAATAAATAAACAACTTTTACAAATGTGTTATAATTATCCCACCTCATTCATTTTCAGCGTCGTTTAAGCCGTTCGTTAAAAACCATCATTCAGATCCTGTGCAGAAAAGTCCTACAATGTACTGCGTTACAAACCTTTGCCATGCTTTAGAGAACTGCGCAGGGTCTGGTATTTTCAATAAAAGGTAGTTTTTTCAAAACATTCGCGAACCGTTCTGGTGCCAAAAATATGATCACGTGGTTTGCCTCCAGCTCGTCGAAATTAACCCAGATTTCATGTTAAGGCAAGTCTATGAATTTGTATTACTATGAGCATCTCCAAATTCAGGTATGTTGTTGGGCTGAAGGTAGTGAGGGGAAGTAGATGGGGAAAAGGAAGGTGTGGGAGTACCTGGCTAATCATATTCAGTATTTAAACACTGCCAATGCCATTTTCGAATGGTAATCTTTGAAGTGAAAATATCTGTAACTTTAGAACGAGCAGCATATTTAGCAAATGTATTATTTTTAATGAATGAATTGTAAAATAACATAAATTAATCACATAAAATTTACTTGCGCACGACGGGATTTGAACCCGCTAACTTTTTATTCGTAGCAAAGCATCGTAACCACTAAACCATGTTAACATTCTTATTCCTTCGTTCCATAGTTCCACTGGGTCCAAGCAAAGGCAAATCTTATGCAGTGAGGCTCACATTACCAAATAATATTTTATAAAAAATACTTCTAATACATCAATAAAAAAATGTGGCAAGAGTTTGCGCTGTTTGAAAACAAAGTTTTTAGTTTTCTACTATACTCGTATATACATAAAAAGGAAAGATCTTTGGGTCACATCTAAACTCCCCATTTTTCCGGTTCATTTTAACTGTTCAATTGTTTGAACAGATTTACATACGTTCATGAATACTGCATAAACTGAGATCAAATATTTGTGGAAAATCCAAGCATTCTTTGAGGAATTCGTTGGAAGTTTCACTGTTACTAAAATGACAACGGCAGCACCACAAATGAGGGTACGTTATTCCCAGTGGACATGGCGCCACCCCCTCACTGGGTTTACATTACTTCTTGAAAAGTGTGGGCGGGTGGGGCGGGGGGATATGTTCGGATGGATATTTCGCCTTTGGGAACAATTTTCGTGCACCGCGAGGAAGCTTTGATCACAAGAATATGTTAATAGCTCGGAATAAAAGCGAACAAGTCTAAATACTTTCAACACTGCATGCTTTTATTTCTCAAATTAAAAGTTTCAGAACGTAGTTATAAGCCGATGCATCATTACCTATTTTCAATTTTAACTATGGCGAAATAAAATAATATTTATAGCTTATAAAAAAGACGCCGAAGTTAATATTTTTTGTTGTTTAATTTGCTTAAAATTAATAATATTTTTTTAATAATAGAGATGGAACACCTCTACTATCTCATTTTATGTTCATGTCAAAATACTTCTAGCAATAATCGTTTGGAATATTAACGGCCCTTTGCATTGTTTAAAGACCTGCGTACTTTTAAAGGTAATTTCTCAAGTAAATCTTTTTTTTTCACTTTTGTCATGGTTAAAACCCCTCAATTTGTAATAAGCATCCATTTCTGACGTATGTCGTTTAGAAATGTAAACATGATTATTGAAAGATGCATCGTTTTGTGACTTACATGTCAGAAATATGGTCACCTCATAAAGAATGGTGCCAAATTTTCAACCGCTTAAAAACTAACAAAGATCCATTGAAATAGAACTTTTATTTTTTTAATGTAAGTATAATTTCGGTCAATCCTCTGATGAAAGTATACAAAAACAGTTCATAAAATGGTGATGAACTGTGTCATCACAGAATGTTAAAGTTGTGTTACTCACCAAAAAGAGAAAAAATCCTCCATCACACAATAGCACGTGCTGGGGTATACTTTATTTAATTTTGGTAGAACTAATGTGTGAATACGCTCTTTTCTATACATGCTTTAGAGAGAGAAAGGTACAACTTTGTCAATACTCTAATATCAATGTATCTAGCGTTGCTTCAGTAGGTAAAATCATTGTATGAGTTATATATGTCAGAAATTGGTGCAGTTTCAGAAGTAGGGTGTATTACATTATTACGTTTTTTTTAAACGCTTCTTCTACCTTCAATTTTTACAATTTTAAGCCTGTCATCATAGATTTTCAATTATCTGTGACTGGATTCGCAATATTGTATGCTGTTTTTTGTTTAGTCAGTTTTGTCAGTTTGTCGTTTTATTGTGGACTGTAATCTATATTTGACACACTTATAGTAGTAGCTGTGGTTAACAGTTAGAATTGGAATATATTCTGACTTACCCGTGGTCTTTTTGATCCATAAAATGGAATTGAAGACTCTCAGTGACACTCTGCGGTCTCCACTACACAAGCTTTTGTAACAGACTCAAATTAAACGCACC
The DNA here is from genome assembly GCA_026573805.1 of Hesperophylax magnus. Lineage (NCBI taxonomy): Eukaryota > Metazoa > Arthropoda > Insecta > Trichoptera > Limnephilidae > Hesperophylax > Hesperophylax magnus. The sequence goes on from JAIUSX010000104.1 coordinate 3,163,287, forward strand.
GAGGGGTTGTTTAGCGTACCGATTTTATTTTATTAATTTATTTCTACGCCTTTTAAGGTTTTTACATATATATATAACAATATTTACGAAATTATACTCGTAAATAGTGCAGGAAAGATTTTTCAAACACTTGCACAAAAATAAATATTAATTAAAAATATTATTGAATTTGATCCACACAGTATGTAGTAACAAAATTTTAAAAATCCAAAACAATTTTTTTTCTTTCAGCCGACAAAATACTGTTAATTTGTTAGTCAATTTAAATAGCTTTATCAAAATATTCCCCTACTTGATGAAAAAACTTCAATAAGGTATGCTTATGTATTAAAATTGATGTACTAAATACATCAACAACATCAGAGTATTTTTATTTGTCTAGCTGTTGAATCCGTCGCATAGGAGTGTAATATTGGGACGTTGATGTAGAATTTCTACAATAATATGGTAGGTACTGTCTTGTAACTGACCTGCTTAGAGTATGAAAAGAGATTACATATAATAAATCAGGGGTATCAATTATTGAATCAATGATTTTATACAAACAGGTTAAATCGGAAATGATTCTAAGATCAGATAATTTTATTAAATTTAATGAACAAAGTACGTTCTCGTAATTTAGGCATTCTCTAGATTAATATTTTTTTTCCAAATTAACAGATTTGTAATATATACAATATTCCAATATCACTTAATGTACGTATTCCACAGTGTCAAACAGGGACAAGTAATTGAGTAACAGGCTACTGGGTGGAAGAATGCAGGAACATAATATATTAAAAGGGGTGCATTTAGTTGCGTTAACAGTGAAAATTTAAGATATTAAATTACGTAATCTTCTACTCCGTTCTATTTGGTGCACTCTACTGCATGGTATGGCATATGGTACTCTCGATGATGTAATATGTAATTAGCAAACTGAAAACCATTTTCCAGTATTCCATTTAACTTGGTGAACTTTGGAATTTAAAGCATAGCTTAAAGTTAAAGGAATATATATATGGGTATACTATAATATGCATTCCCAGTAAGTTAATTGGTTTTTGCATTCATGGGAGATAACTATGAATCTAAGTTCATCTGAATACTGCATTTCAAAAGCTTTTTCCGAAAGCTCGTAGAGTTTTATATTCGGACAACCTACATGGGTCGGAATATAGCTTTTAATATAGGGAGTTTCTTTAAAGAACGGTTGCAGCACAAATATGAAAAGACAGGTTAATAAAGTACATTCGATTCAATTTTGTACGATACCTCAAAAGCGGCTATCACTCTTCAAGCGTCTGTGATGATGATTTCAATAAACTAATACGAAATCACAAATCAAAAATATCAGTTCCTATTTTGATTGATCGTCGACTTAATTAAGGAATTTGGCTATTTTTGATCTTGCAAAAATCGAGATTTTTTCGGTTTTACAAATAAAAATAATATTTTTTCTCAGTTTGTCTTGCTGTCCCAAATATACACCTTCCTTGTATAGACAGGATGTGGCGTGTAGCAATCGTCTATGGCTTGTAGTATCATTCTACGGTTGTACTCTTCTAGATTAAGTTCTAATACACTGACTGTTGTTAAATAGTGATTACTGATTCCTGTATTTCGAACCCTTAAATTTACTACACATACCTACACTGTCATGAATAAAATCCCAATGACAGTCAAAGTGAGGATTTAACATTTAAAAACGGTTTCATTTCAATTTATTTTTACGTTTGAACTACTAAATATTCACGGAAAAGCTTATTAAAGACAAATACAAAATACAATGCAAAACGTTACCTTGTCCGTTATTGATTGGATATATGAACCATGTCATTTGTGTGATATTTCTCCAGAGTTTTAGTGCATAAGATTAACGACTTAAAACGCCTTTTTACTACAACGTCCCTGGACCGTTCTATTTTTTCATTTCGTTACCCTAATAATCCACATTCGGATTCTTTACCAACAATATTAGAATGCGATATTTATTTTTTTATTTGTAGTGCTTAAGGGTCAGCATGTTTTCATTCATATAAATTTACCTATCCAAACTTGCGCAAATACTCGAAAACCATCAAACATTTGATTAAAAAAATTACTTGCTGAAGTTTTTCGAAGGGGTGGGCAGAGAAGGTCAGAGGCACCGCACAAATCTGCCCTGACACACATTTCTAGCTTCATTCACATTCATACATCGTCTCATACACCCTCTGCATACACGTCTGCTTTCTGACTCTCGACATGAACCGGCTAAAGTGTCCGAATGTCCCCGACATCTACCATTCACTTCCTCGTCATATACGTTATCATCTAAGCACCGCTTTCTTAGACTTTACCCACACTTACAACAGCTTTCCGTTTCTTCGTGATCTCCACTTTTTGGTACGGTCATACATGGTTTACCACACATAAGCCTCAGCGATCTCATTTCTACAACATTCAGTTCATTTTCGGTGTTACTCTGCCAGTTCCATACCTTACTACCATGCATCAGCGTTCGTACAAGCACTTCATTGGGGCTGCTAGGTTCGTTTTGTTGAGCATTTTTTATCAGTGCCAAGCGCGTTTAGTTCCAATTAATGTAAGTTTCTGAATTTTTTCAGCCTTACCATCTCTCGTAAACATACTTATCAAATACATAAACTCATCCACTTGCCATAAGTATTCATCATTTACCACTATAATATTGCGCACACCTAAATCGCGTTAAGATTCCACAAGACTCAATAATAAAATCGGTTACGGGCGTTCCCGAAAACCAATTTTTAATTCCCTTGCTAAACCAATGCGCGCAGTATTTTAAACTATCTTCTTAATTCAACACAGTAATATGTTAGTATTTGTCGCAAAGTATTTAACAAACTCTTTGACTAAATTAAAACTCATTAAAAATACAGTAATGAAATTGTGTCTTACACGTGAAAGTTTTTAATCTCAACCGCATGACGGCTGTCTTGTAAACTTTAATAATTGGTTAAATTTCAAATGGCCAACATGGCCGTTAAACGCCGAGTTGTCAGGGCACAAAAACTCGTAAAATGCAAATAATATTACTTGATAATATTTCAGCGCTTGGCAACAGTTTGCCGAGAGAAATGTTATTATTTATTTTGTCAACTATTATGATACACCGAACAGAAAATCCCAAGAAGTGTGAATTATTCATACCGGTTAGGAAGAAAACTGATGTCGTCAATTATTATATGAATCATAGGCCTCAGACAGGCTAATGCGATTCGTTATTAATTTTAAAATGTTTATTCCACTCTTTTATGAGAGTCTGAACTATTTCCAACCAACTGGAACCAGTGAGACTATGGCATCGCAAATTTGTGTATAATTTTTTTAAAAAATCTGGCCACCTCTCCGGAGAAACGGCGTGATTACGTATTGTAGTTATTTGCTTAATTTCACCTGATAATAGATAAAATTGAGCTTACTCTGGATGGTCTCATAACACATTTCTTTCTATAGGTATATCTTTCCAGTGCTGCGGTACAAGTCTGTTTGGTTTTATGGTTCGAGACTTGGCTATTAGTTTTTACTACGTTCCGGTCTAGTGGAATTCGTCAGTTTTTACTGGCATTTTCTGCTGTCTACTGCGAATTGATATTTTTATTCTTGGAAATTATGGGCTAGCATTTTTTAAGGACTCGACAGTAGTTACTAATGAATACCTAGAGATTTTTCGTTAAAAATGCTTTAGTGACATCATAAAATGAGGTAATTGAATCAGCCATGATGGTTGATCCCAGGAAATAACAGTTATTTCGAAAGTATTCAAAAAAGTCACCTAAAAAAAGTTTTATGAAATTGAATATGTTTATGTAATAATGATCAGTTTATCATGTTTAATATTTGGGTAATTATGATGTTTTGCGCTTTTCCTTCTTTATTTATATTATTTAATTTATCTATGTCTTTCATCCAGCAGGACTAAAAGAATAGTGCAATCCTAGTCCGCCATATATCATGATAATACAGGGTTTTCCAATAAGAGGTGTTATTTTGATATTCAATCGTAAAAGATCAATGGTTTCGTTGCTTGTGTGACACGTAGCTCTCTCTTGTTGAAAGTAAACGTTGTCCAGATCAATACCATCCAATTCCGGCCATAAAAAATCATTAATCATCTCTCGATAGCGCAATCCTTTCACCGTAACTGTTGCTCCAGCCTTATTTTCGAAAAAGTAAGATAAAATGACTCCGCCGGACCATAAACCGCACCAAACAGTCACACATTGAGAAAAGAGAGGTTTTTCAAAAATAATTCTTGGGTTTTCCGAGCCCCAAATGCGACAATTTTGCTTGTTGATGAAGCCACCGAGGTGGAAATGGGCTTCATCACTTAAGATGATTTGCATTTGATTCAATCAAGGGAATTTTAATAATTTCAATACGTTGTTGAAGCGTGTATCGTTCCATTTTTATTAATGGCGTAGTTTCTATTTGTCAAATGTCAAAAAATAACAGCTTTAAAAGTAACATCTACTGAAATAGCGGCTATTCAAAATAACATCTTTTATTGGAAAACCCTGTATATACATTTTTTTCTCTTTAATACATTAGTTGTATAACCAACTAATCCATTAAAGAGAAAATGAGAACTGTGTCAAATAAATCCATAAATGGTAGGTACGTAACGATAACATAAAATAAAAGTATAATAAGAATTATTTAAAGTAAATAAAATTAAAATGTAATGATCGTCCATCAACTGGGTCGCCGCATCGTCTTCATCCATAGCTCATTAAGTGGAGAGTTGAGCCACTCGGAAAGAGCCTCGATGATTACGATTGTTGATTTTCGTGTCCTTCACCAGAAGCTGGCTAGTCAGTGGCAAAGTAAGGCAGGGAATGAGTGCACCCTCTAGAAGGCACTGCAGAACCTTGGTAGTTGCGTAAGTTACCTGTATGCGTTGTTATAGCATACCATCAGCTTGTCCTATTGTGTTATTTAGCCAATAGGCATTATAGTGTTCGTTATCAGGGTAGATGTTGAAACTTGTAACTCTGTACACAACGTTGGCTAAAGAAGAAAGTATGACACGGTATACTAACCCAAAAAATAATCAGGAAAATTCTTATTGCCATGGAATCTCAAATCATATCTAATGTCCAACTTGTTTTGATATTTGCCTGGAAAATTACAGGTGTTGTAGTCTCCTTCCAAATATTATTTTTAGTAAAAGTGATATGCTATTTGAAAATGTTTTTTGTTATGTATTGTTTATAGCGTTGCCTCATTCGTTAATTGCTAATTGAATGCTTTGAGCCAAAACCTATTTGATATCATTTGGATACTCAAAGAGATACGAGTACATAGATACATAGACGTGAATTTATTAATTTTGCCCCTAAAATGTACAACACACTTATTACAACTTTAACAATAGAACAAGTTGCGTCAAAACATTGACTATTGTAAAAAACACATTACATCTTGCCTAAAATACACCGAAAAATATACATTTTTCTTATAAATCAATATTTATATTTACATCAATTGTGCAATGCCATCCTTTTTTGTCTTTGTTTCATTTTTGATTGAACAATACTTATATACTTTTATAAAACTTCTTATTTCTAAAACATAAATAAGTACCATATTTCGTAAAAGTTTACTTCAAAACTTAATTGAAAAGTCACATTTTGGTTATTTTTGCCTTAATATATTTTATCATCAAAGTAAATTTACACTATAATACTTAAACCATATTAATGTTATAATTTACTATAATACCCAGTCACAGGTTTGCCTTTGTGGGATTTTTATCTACGTACTAAATGTATTTTTATTTTATAATACAGGTTAAAAAGGATATCATTGAAAAACAAAAATTCTAATTTTTGAGCGTGTAAGATTATTTTGTTATGAGTTCGACATCTTGATTTGCAAAAATCAGTATGGATTTTTCAGTAAGATGCTTCATATTCCTATATTTAAATACTTCATATTCCTACCAATGTGATTGTAATTCAATAGGGTGGATGTTTGTGTGCCATACCAAACAAGGAGTGTGTGGCGTTAACTTCCATTTCACGATGTTAACAAAGCCTTCCAATCAACTTAGATAAATTAATTTACGAATACTTTTTTTTTGTAGTGTTTCTTTACCCTTAAGTGTTAACGTTTTTAAAATCTGGAAGGGACGGCGTAGTAATTAAAAACAGATTTTTTTCTAGGAGATTAATTAGGCCTTGGAATGGTATAGAAAGTGCTAGGGAATTATTATTATCTCAAATGTCATAACGACAACTCTTTTAAAAAAGGTGATAATTAAAATTGAAAATATTGAGTGAAATGGAATATTGGCTGGGTAAATTCTAATCGTGATCTAAGTAACTGAAAATGTTTGAATGGATGGCAAAAATTTGCTTTCTGCTGGCAGTAAAAGCGATTCTGTTGTCAAACGATTGGAGAATGATTTCGAACTGTTTTATGTTAAACTTTCGTGTCTTTCCGACTTCATTGTACTGTCATTTTATGAACTCCCCTATTTTTCTCTTCCTCGTCACTTTCTCTTCCCCATCATTTTATCTTCCCCATCACTTTCTCTTAACCAATCCTCGCCACCAAAATAGGATGCCATAGTCTTACTGGTTTCGTACAGTTAATAGCAGTTGAAAATCATGTACGGTATTTATATGAAAAAATATCTCTATGCCAAAAAATTGAAGAGGGCGAAGTATTGTAAATAATTTAAAATAAAATATGTCAAACATAAGTAACCCAATTAAACGGAAATATAAATAAAATAAAAACTGAAATACGAAAAACACTAATTTAAAAAAGAAACTTTGCTTTTAGAAGAATGTTTTTCGTGGTTAATGTTGTATGTTTATCTTTTGTCAGATACCACTACGTCACTTGCGTCTTCCAGATACTTGAAACAATGCACGCGACTCTTTCTTCAGCTAGAAAAAAATAAATTAAGTAGTCAGAAGGGAAAAAATAAAGTGTTTGCATTCAATTTATCATAATGATATGTTTTGGCTTTTCCATAAATGTTCAAGTATTTATTAACTTACTTTCTAGTTGGGAACGTGTCACGTGCTTTGTGTGGAGTGTCTGGACAAACCTATTAGTGTATAGGCATTGGTTGTCTCTGGGGTCACCTACATCCAGGAGTTTATAAGCCAGGTAGTTCCATTAAGGTTTCCTTTATAACGCGCTGTATCATGTAATCGATTCAAACATTAGGAGAAAACGCTAGAGAAGGGCTTTGGGGAAAAACAATAATAATTATTCTCACATTCACAATCCTTGGAAAGGGGCTAAAGTTTCAAATCCTCATAGCTGTAGTTCCATGCTAAGAATTTTTTCCTATTACTAGAGCATCACATATACATTTTAAATTCATCTATTAAAATTTCACTTTTTGAATGTACATATGAATGAAGTGGAATTGGAATTTAACCCATCTGACATCCGATTGAGCTGAAACTCAGCAAATAGACTTATTATCGATGACAATGCATTTTGTCAACTGGTGGTAATGATATATATTCATTTCTCTGAAATCGGATGACATAACAGTTAATATAAGAAACAAATATCGGTCCTAACCAATTCCGATATAGCTTAGTTATTAGTACGGTTGACTAAAGTCCCTGGGGAGAAAGTTTTAATTCTTAGTCATACCATTTTTTTAATGTTTTTAAAAGACATTTTTAAAGTTGTAGCAGTTAAGAGCAAGTTCCTTGGGAGGAAGGCTAAAACCGAAATATTTAATTATAATTGGACCTCTTAATAAAAAAATATATATTTTAGTAAAAATACTGTTTTTAAATTGTTGACTATGATGATGATTACATTGAGTCGTTTAGAGTTGTTATGTTTTTAGTTTGTTTCTAATCCGTAACTGTACTAGTTGAGGATTGTCGCGTAGTAAATAACATGTATTTGCTCATATGTTAAGACAATTGACGACTATGTACGTAAATTAATAAATAAATAAAATTAAATAAATTATTTCAAAGGTCGCAATTACCGCTTTAAGTAAGGTAATTAATGCTTTAGAAATATTTCAGAATTTAATGTACCAAATATCACAGAAATGTATAAAAGAAACGCCGAAATATTTCATAATTAAAATTCACCCCTTATATAGCACAAGCAATCGATATAAAACAAAGGGCTAAATAGCCATACCAATGCGAAAAACGATTACGGCTCAGTACCTCTACTTGTATGTAGGTGTGAAATGGTATAATATATTATTAAATTATTATTAGCATCAATTAATTGCCTAAAATATTTGTTATCCTTTGTGCTATCCATAAAAACCTTGTATTATAAAAATTAGTTTATCATAAAAATAATAACAGTGGATTATTGTACAAAAACAAAATTAGGGTAACCGTGTCCACCCAAAAAAACGTGATGGAACACACCTTTTAGAGAAGGGGGATGAAGGAGGGGGTCAGGGGAATTTTGACAATGATGTTTACAAAGTCATTTACTATGTTTTCATTCGTGATGAATTGAATGAGAGTACCCCCAGCAGTGGCATTTTGGGTGTACTGGATTGCTAAAATAAAAATTTCATTATTGATGTTGTTGTAGCTGAAAACGTGTTTTTTTCGAAAATTTGGTTTTTCGTATGAAGATTTTTAGGAAATTAATTAACAAACTGAAATTTCCTGAAAATCTTCATACAAAAATCGTTTTGAAATAAACAACATGAATAATCTCGATATTTTCAAACTTTATAAGACAGATTTTTAGTAAAGAAAAGTAAAAAGGAAAGAATATAACAAGGGCTAAGCCCTGGAGGGGTGTTCCATCACTTTGATTTCATTTAAACTGCCAAGATGAATGTAAGACCAACATTTCACGAATGCATGAAGTTTTTTATTTATTTTGTGCATTTTGATAATATTTTACTAATGCTAATACTACACATAGGTATTTTTAACCTATATTAATACTGTACAAAGATATTTTTTACTTGTACTAATACTGTTCATAGGTATATTTTTACATCTACTAATACTTCACATAGGTATTTTTTGTATCTCTACTAATACTGTACAAAAGTATTTTTCACCTGTACTGTACAAAGGTATTTTTTACTTGTACTAATACTGTTCATGGGTATTTTTTATCTATTCTAATACTGTACACAGGTATTTTTTATCTATACTAATAATGTACATAGGTATTTTTAAACCTATATTAATACTGTACATAGATATTTTTTACTTGTACTAATACTGTTCATGGGTATTTTTTATCTACACTAATACTGTACATAGGTATTTTTAAACCTATATTAATACTGTACATAGATATTTTTTACTTGTACTAATACTGTTTATATATATATATTTTTTATCTATACAAATACTGTACATAGATATTTTTTGTATCTCTACTAATACTGTACAAAGGTATTTTTCAACCTGTACTAATACTCTACATAGGTATTTTTTACCTACACTAATATTTTACAGAGGAATATTTTGCCTCTAATACAGTACAAAGGTATTTTTTTACCTATACAAATACTGAAATGTACCTTTTACCTCGAAAAATTATCGCATTCAACAATGTTGGTACAGTGCAAAAATCTCTATACATTGCAGGAATTTCAATTATTCTCTGACAATATTCACCTATTCCAATATTTGGTTGGAAAAAACATCCCGTCACTCTTTCCTATCAGCAAAGCATTCGCGAAAAGTTCTCAATAGACCATTTCTGAATATATTGATGGATGGGATACATTGAAACTTTTCACGGGACGTGCGGACTGCGGAGCGGATCTGGAATGATTGGTATAGTGTATTGTATGCATTCTGCATAGCTGGCAGATTTCAATCTTTTGTGAATGCTGCGAAATTTACCTGAACGGTATAAATAGTCAGATTTAAAAATCTCTAAAAACGTTTGTACGTTTTAGAGATTTTGTATTCCGTTTGTATGGAAAAATTATTTTTAATACCATCACGTTTTGATTTCTCTCCGAGTTAATACGACATTACGTGTACCGTAAGGAACGCTATTTTTTCTGCGCTACTGTAAATATTTTAGGTAATATTTTTTTTGCCTACTTCACAATTTATCTTGAATAATTGGTTTTTATGCATATTTGACGGCAATATATTAAAATATTAATTTTGTTGACCTCGGAATTGCATTTATTTTATTATGTAGTTATATGAAAAGTCTCCATGTTCAAGAGTTAATGCACTCGACTAGCAAGTTTCAATAACTAGGTTCAAATCCCGGCGTGCGCAAGAAAATTTTATTCAATTAATTTGTGTTATTTCACAAATTATTTAATTTAAAATAGTATGTGGTATATTTTTTTATTGTTTTTGTGTTTAATTCGTAGAACTCCATTTAATTTTTTTTTTTAAATTTAATTCAAATCAAATTTAACAATATAATTATTAAGTTCTGCGAGTATTTTTTGGTTTTTGTTATTGTTACAGCTGTTTCGGCTTTCAAGGCCATTTTCAAACTGTGGTTTAAAAACCAAAAAATACTTGCAGAACTTAATAATTATATTATTAAATTTGATTTTAATTAATTAAAAAAAAAAATATATATATATATATATATATATATATATATATATATATATATATATATATATATATATATATATATATATATATATATATATATATATATATATATATATATATATATATATATGTGTGTGGTATATTTGAGGCATGTTCTAGAATGGATGATACTCTCAATATCGCCATGGTGTAAGACCACCATTCAGAATTTAAAAATTTCTCGATATTGCTTTTCTCTTGTTTGGTCAGATCTGAATAGCCAGGTACTTCTTCACCTTCCTCTTTCCCGTCTCATTCTCCTTCCTTTAGGTATGCCATAGTCTCACTGGTTCCAGAAGTTTGGTACCCTTATGCGGTTTCACATAAAAAAACAGTATTATTTTAGTTATGTACATTTCACATGAAATGAAATGCAGAAGTGAATTAGAATTCTTTATAAATCGGTATTTTAAATTTGACGATAAATATTTCCATATATAACCAATTATCGTCTTTATCTATTAATTATATAAATTGTGTTTGTGGCGGGCGGCGTGAGTACGTTTTTATAAAATTCTGTGGTTTCATTTTGAGATTGATGAAATTTTCGCATACTTGATCTTCAAACAAGAGAAAGATCACTGTTTACATGGTGTTTCTATTGTCGTGGTACTAGAACACCCAATGGTAGGCAGGAAAACACTTTCTTAGATTTTTCTCACATCAATATATTATAATTAAATACATTAAGCAAAAGGGTCTGATTTCCCTTAGCATTTAGGTGCGTAACTACCTATAAGCTAACCAGACTACTCTGTGATGGTTTAGATCTCCTGTTTTGAACTAAAAAACACAAAATAATGATATTAACATATTAACCCTAGAAGCTTAATCTATTTTATAGGTGTATAAAGCCTTAACATACGTCTCAGAGGCGAACACATGTAAATGACAGCCAGTAGGCCAAAATATATCTACTTGTGCCCTATTTTTCAATGGAAAGTTGTGGTTGGTATGTAAACTAATAATAAAACACAGTTTTATCAATGAAAACTACTATCATAGTTATTTCTTACAACGAATCAAAACATTACGCTTATATTCAAACAAAAAAATCATCTTCTTAAAAATCAACTTGAACATATGTTTTTTTTAAATAATCATATATTTTTTTAAGATTAATTTCTTATTCTTTTCAAATTTTGAGTCGGATTTTTCAGTGGGAGCAGATTCTTGTAAAGGGAAAGCCTCTTCAATTACATAGTTATTCTCATCTTTGCTTTGAATGTCGTCCAAACTGGCTTTCTTCGTCTTCCGAAGCTGATTCTACCAGAGAAAGACTATCTTCTTGGTCTAAGATTTTAATACTGTTTAATATATTAGACCACGACATGTTGGTATCTGAAACAATGCCAAAATAAACATAAAATGGACCAAAAATTAACGAAAGTAAAAACACATAATCTTAGTTAAAAGTTACACAAAGCCTAAACATACGTTTCGCAGGCGTACTATACCTAAAAAACTCAAAAATGGCTGGACATACCTTAGTGATACCAGCGGCGAGCTCCCGTCGGCCACAGGGTTAGTTAAAGAGCACGAGGCGCTAACTTCAACCGTTAGAAAGAAAAATAGAATTTAAGATTGTGTGTACGCCTCGCAGGCGTACATAAGGCTTCTAGGGTTAAGAAAGTTGACCTGTATTACCATTTTCTCCCACGCTTTACCTGGCGTATAAAACAAAATATAATTTTTTAAAAGGACATGACATAACAATAGAAATATATAGAGTATCTTAGAAATGCATTTGAAAATTCCAATTTTTATTTCGGTTCTTTTTTTGGGTCAATATTCGCGTTGCCCTTGTTGAAAGTTTTGCAATTATTACACTCCGGTTAGGCAATAAAATCGGACACTTTCTTTAGAGCTGAATGCAATAAATTTAGGAGATTTTAAAAACAGACCAATAACCAAGGGCTTCAGAAAGTAGATACCCCATTACCTCCATAACGATGTCTATAGGCATCAAAAAAATAGATATGATTTATCTTTACTGTGAATAAAGCTAAATCCCACCAAGTTGCCATGCAGCATTTACAGATTGGTATGTTAGCTTTCAATAATTAACATAATTTAATTATTTATTCTATTTTTAATTATTTTTTTACTAAAGCTCTGAAAATAGACCCATTTTGAAAATGAAAAAAATATTCAAAATGAAAAAAATAAAACATGTGTGAATCACATATTGTTATCAAAAGATTAAATGGTCGGCAGCACTGTTTCAACATAGTATTATACGCATAAGATGACCGCTAGATGTCACTGAAATCAGGTGATGCCTGCGCGCAACCTTTGGAGGTTAGCTGTGACAATGTTTACATACGTTTTTGTTTAGCTTGCCTTCAAATAATACGGTTTAGTAGTGTTTTTATGAGTGATTTTTAGGATTAAGAAGATGAGTCATGCCATGACAAGCATAAACCAGATGAATTCGCTAATGACCTTGACTAGAATCAGCCTTCGACATCGTATGGTACGAGTTGTAATACCTTGCAAATATCTATTTCAAATGCACCACCAGCCAAAAAATCAAAAGTACAGTACAAAAAGAAGTCTCACTATAAACAAAAGTGGTCTAAGGCATTGATAAGAAACACCAGCCATATCTGTTGCGTTCCTGAACCGTTGAATGTGGTACACAAAGATATGTACGAAAAGCTCAAGTCTTATAATGCTTTCCAATTGTTTTCATTATTCTTTGATGACGAAGTGCTTCAGTTCATTATGACGATTAAATACGCTTGATTTAAAAGCAATACCGAATTCCAGTTAGATATATACGAATCGAAGCGTTTCCTTCGTAAATTTGGTGTTTTTCCATCCACGAGCAAATGGTGCCATATTTCGGTCGAATTTTTGCAAGATATACATTAAGAATAAGCCAATCAAATTAAGCTTCATGATTTGGTGTCTTGCTTCCTCCGAAGGCTACCTGTTTAAACAAAAAAGCAATTGAATTAAAATTAAATAACAATAAACAATAACAATAACAATAAACTAGACTCATTAAAAAAGCAATTATTTATTTTATATTATCAATATAAATCATAGAGTTGAATGCATTTTTCCCATAGTTGACATAAATTTTGCTTAGGGGGGTTACCTCCAAGAGTTGCGTATAGGCATCAATTTTCTAGACGCTCTGGTGAGAGGGTGGGCCGGCGGAAAATTCTAAAACTGATTTTGGGCTCTCCTTTAAGTCTATACTATCGGGTTATAATGATGATTCAAGTTTATAAAAAATAAAAATATATCATGGAGGTAATGGGTTAAAGAGTATTGGTCGATGCAAACTTACAATGAGCACTTATTTCGTGACATCGTTGAAGGACATTGCGTTCATGAAAGCCAGGCTGTTAAATATTATGTTATGACGATCTAAAGTAAGAAACGGTGGGAAAGTAAATCTTATGAATAAATTATTTGCAATAGATATTGTCGCATGCATTCTTAAATGAACCCACGGGATTTCAAAAAACCACCCTCATCTTTTTTTCTATCTCGTAAAGCAGAATTTTGATATTTCCTGGTGAAATTATGCACACTTGACTATAGATAGGTATATAATTAAAATATCTGTCTATATCTGATTTTGTAAGATTCTTTGCAAGGCTCGGACAATTCCGTAGACTACAGCTTTCTATTAGATTAAACTTACATGACAAGTCTGAAATGCACTTTCGAAATCACTCAAAAAGGTTTTGCGGCCAGGCTGCTGTCGTTGCACGATTCTACGCCTTTGAAAGGCACTGCCGGCGCTGTTGAATGTCGTCGGTACCCGTTTGAGTCTACGGCGTCGCGATGGTGTCGCTTATTCGTGAAATCCGAGATTTAAGTTGCGGCGGTTAACGCTAGAAGTTCAACGGGTATATGCCATTTGCCAAACGGTATGAGATTTAATAAATTCACGTGATGCGGATGATATTTTCGTTGTGGATATTTGATATTATTTGTGAAAAGATCATTTTGTATTGTGAGAGATTATTTTTCAATGTAATATTTTTTAAAAGCTGTTTTCGACGAATCATTAATCTTTAATTTATGACATGAATAATGATTTAATTTTTTAAAAACTAGGAAAATACTTAAATTTTTCTATCACGAGTTCGAACTCTATCCGTCTCCTATTACACTCCTTTTTCTGGTACCCTCACTCTTGGTAGATAAGCTACCATGCAAAAGCAACAAATTAAAAATAAGTTTTATCATTAATTGCTAGGGGCGTCCAAACATGGAAGATGCCTGGCCTACAAGGTTGTTTTGAAGAAATATTTTATTTTACTTTGTTTCATCGTCATCATCACCTATTAGTTCATTTTTCACAGCTGAATGAAGTCAATACCAAGCAGTTATTACCAACTATTGTACTATCGGTATTCTCTGGAAATCTGGAGTAGAATAATGATATTTTTTAAATTAAAACTCGTTGAAAAAATCATGAAATCGAATTTTTATGAAAATTATGATGATAATTCGTTAAAATACTAAAATAACCTGACTTTAGACCTTGCGTTCCATTGGAATTAAGAAGTTCTTTAATTCTCTCTTACGACTTCTTATTTCAATTAACCTTTCTTTTGTCTGTTTTGCCGATCCGTCGTAATTATTTCTCCGTTGGGGATTTCAAAGGAGTTTTTCATTTATAATAAATTATAACTTGGCACTTTTTGGTAGTATTTTCGCAAGGAAAAAGATCAACCGGATAAAATCACACGATTAACTTAGAATTCTAATATTTTTTGTTAATTATCAACTCTAAAAAATCTCTGCATATAATGAGAATCGAGCGCCGTAACAAAAAAATTAACGAAAAAACTTTTTTTGTATGGGTATTTTAACCAATAATGCGTCATAATTATAACAAATTAATGTGAAGTGGTTTGAATTATGTAAACGTAAGTGGAGGAATAATTGGATGAAAGAAATTATAAAATATTCAAATTATCGTAAAAAACTTTTTTTTACTAACACGAGTCCCAATTGCATGAAAACTTCATGGGACTTTTTGATGAACTGAGGTATGTTGTATGGAAAAAATGGTTCCATGATAACTCAACACAGTGACAATTCAACACACTTTTAAAAGTGATATAATGTCATTAGAAACGATGAAAAAATTTTTTTTAAACCTAACCTAACCTACTTAACCCAGTTGATAAAATTTTTGTTTCATTAATTTCCATGACTTTATATAACTTTTTAAAGATGTGATGAATTATCATGGTGATGATTTATCCGGTCACCGGAAAAAATAAACCTTTATTATAAAACGTAAATAACTACCTTCAGGAGTACATCAAGACTCTCATTTAGGCCTACTTCTATTTATTTGAAATGATACATGATGTTAAATTCATATTATCTTTTGCAGGTGACTTGAAACTTTTCAATATTTTAAAATTTTTATATGATTCACTTATCCTTCAGCAAATATAGATGGACTTGCTGGATTGTGTGAAACAAATTTACTTCTCTCTTGTAACATCGCGGCTAGAATATGCATCTCCTGTTTGTTCTCCTATTTATAGTTTATAGTAAATTAAACAGCTTTTAAGAAAGTTTTTTAGATATGTTCAATACAAGTTGAGAAAATCTGTGATTGATATCTGCTACAAAACGTTAATGTTTGATCTAAAACTACCGCTTTTTTAACAAATAATTATAAGCAATAATTAGTCATCCGAAATACTAATACAAGATTGAAAATATCTCCCGAGTAAAAATAAATGCCGCCAACGGGAATTGAACCCGTGCCTTCTGTTGTCCAGTCAGGTGCTCTGTATCCACTGAGCTATGTCGGCTTATTTCCAACCCGCCAAATGATTCAATATGTACTAGTACCTACCTCAATCAACAATTACTGCTTATTATATTTTTTTCACCTGTAAACAACCAACTTTATTTTTGTAGGAAAGGCTTTGTTAGTGCTAAATTTCTCACTAGAGTTTATTTTTACTCGGGAGATATTTTCAATTTGTATTAGTATTTCGGATGACTAATTATTTGTTATCCTTTATGCAATGCATAAAACCTTGTCTTAAAAACGTCAGTTTATTATCAAAGAAAGCAAACACTTTGTGGCTTGACATTATACAAAATGAAAACAAACACTTAGTTTTAAACCACTTTATTTTGATGTATATTCGTCGACCGGTTTCGATTGGACTCAATCTTCATCAGGACAATAAAATATAAATATTATATTTTATTGTCCTGATGAAGATTAATCGAAACCGGTTGACGAATATACATCAAAATAAAGTGGTTTAAAACTAAGTGTTTGTTTTCATTTTGTACGTCAGTTTATCATTAAAAAATAATACCGCTATTTTCTTCCCGGAGAACTATTTATGATATTTTATGAAGACTACCCTCAAATGTTAGGTGTTATAAACATACGTGTCCTAATAAGCGTTGGCTATTATTAGAGGGACTGTTAAACAAAGTATAAATTGAAGAATCAATCCAAGACCGTACGAGATGTATTGCATTTGGTACAACAATAGTGTTATATTTAGTCCCATTGTCATTATATTAAGGTTCTCATTGTTTTGTGAACACAAGTCTTAAAAATGTGTCATTAATGTACGGACACATCATTTTAAGTAACGAAGATGTCAATATTTTTTGTATTTTAATTAAGGTTTATTGATTTGTTTTTGTCGGAAGAATTGTGTTGTGTAAAGTTTTACATATTTTTTTATCTTCTCATAACCTATAACATTTATTTGAAGTAGTTTTGAATGTGGGACGTACTTAAGTAAGGTGTTTTCACCGCGTCAGGGTTAAAACATAACCGTCCTACATCAAAGAAAAAAAAAGTAATTTTGAATATAATTGATATGTTTGGGTATAATATTTGTAAAATCATACGTACTCATGGTACCAATGTACATAATATGTTTGCACATATATATTGTTTCACATGTGATATGTTTGTAAAAGCCCTACCGGCGTTTAATGAATAAGTAAAAAGGGGGTGGGTAAGGGGAAAATGGAAAAGAGGAAGTTTTTAAAGTACCTGGCCAATCAAATCTGATTACAAAACGCAGCTAAATCAATTTCAAGCCTCGTGCAACTTTTCGATTCTGATGGTGGATTATTTGTATAGTGCCGTTTTTTCCCAAAATCACTTCAATGGCGCTGGGTCTCCGAGGTTACATTATAATTTATTTTCATATGAGGAACGGAAGCGATGCCGTATTCGTCCTAAACTTAACCTTGGATATTTACCCAACCCAACGTTTAATATTTGGTTTATTTATGTTTTAAATTATAAAATATTGGCCATTAAAAATATATTTTTCCAATATTTTTTTAGCAACTAACAAAAATAATTTAAAAAAAAAACAGAGAAAGAAAATCACATTATTAGCCCTGTTGTAAGACCACCATTCAGAATTGACAAGCTACTTGAAATGGCTTTGGACGTGTCTGGTGATCAGATCTGAACAATCATGTACTTCTCCACATATCTCTTCCCCATCGCCTTTCACACCTCACTACCATCATCCTCTCAACATACATAAATATAAAAGGAATGACATAATATCCCTAGCTACAGACGGTTCAGAGTTTTCACATAAAAAAAAAATCTTGCCCAATCCAATATGATAATATAACGAAATATAAAAAAAAATGACGTCGTCGAATTTTATTTCAATGTCCAATGAAAATCAGTCGTTTGTAATATAACTTTTAACTTAAACCCATAAAAGTGTTTTTTCAATCCTTTTTGAT
Organism: Hesperophylax magnus; assembly: GCA_026573805.1. Taxonomy (NCBI): domain Eukaryota; kingdom Metazoa; phylum Arthropoda; class Insecta; order Trichoptera; family Limnephilidae; genus Hesperophylax; species Hesperophylax magnus. The sequence goes on from JAIUSX010000104.1 coordinate 3,181,592, forward strand.
AATAGCTCTTTTCCGTACTAGATATTTGCAAATCATTTTCAATAAAATTAAAAAAAAAACAAACATTCAGTACTATGGCCTCAAATCCAAATTAAGTTTAGTATGATAAAGGTCGCTCAGTCGTTTTCCTATATGTATTTAAAATAACCACAAAAATCCATGTGACGTATTAAATTGATATTTCTAGTATAATGCCGCCACTACACCGCTAAGTTGCCATTATATACAAGCCGGTCTGTTTACCAAATACTTGTGGGCCCGTCTTTATTTTTTATTTGAGTATTTTCGAGAGGCTGCGACCGAAAAAGGTACGGCAAGAACTCTTGTGTACCAAGTAGATTATTACCTCAGTGGAGTTTAACCGAGAAATTCACCTAAACACATAAAATACTTTTTATATAATGTTATTACCCATATCCCATTGAAATCTTAAAAAAGTATTATATTTTGAGGTTTCTGAGAAGAATAAAACATTGTATTATCAAAATAAAACATTTCTTTAAGAGAACTTACAAAGTACATATATTTTTTTATTTACATTACAATGGAAGCAGAGGAAGATCAAGGAGGGGTAGATAAAACGTACTCGTTTTTGTGCAAGATGGCTCGCATGTGGAACGAGTTACTGGCATCTGTTTTTCCTCCTTCGTATAATCCGGGCTTCTTCAAGACCCCAATTAATAAATTATTGGCTAAATACCTTAATTTAACCCGCCTCAAAACGCTGCCCAACCGAGTGGCAACAAAGCTCCTTTGCTTATATATTAGTGGTTGGTAATAATCTGCATTTTGTGAAGGACACAAATTGTACATTTTTATTATCGATATTATTATAAGCGCCCTTGAGGTGATTTCTCACGAAAACGGCGCTATATAAATTAGCCAAATATTATTATCATTATGTGAGGCACTACCAAGCTTAAGTATTGTACATTTAGCTTATGACAGATAACGCTATATTTTCGTGGATTGGCCTATTTCAGCGTATAGCTCGTAATACATTCCTATTGGTAGTGTATGACGACAGATATGCTGAAATAGACCAACAAATGATGCGTATAGTGTAATTCGTCACCTGTCTATTCGGCTGAGTTGACATCGCGTTTGGGTCCCACCCAGGCGTAGTGTGTTCAATTCCTCGGCTGGTTAAGTCCTCCATCACAACACAAGCAACATTTTCCGCTTACTGTGGTGGTAGAAGGAGATTTTCAAATATTGTCAGGTTATTCGCAACCCGGAATTGTTTGTTTTTTTTTCTCCTTCAAAAAAAAACTTTATTGTTTGTGTGGAATGTGCTAAGTCAGGCGCTGGCTGTCGCCTCAGCGCTACGAAGAGTAAAAATGAAAAACCTTTATTTGATGCAATTTATTTCGTCCTCAATCATAAGCTAAGGTTGGGATGGAATATAAAGTTTAAGACGTCCTAGGAAGACATTAAACAATCAACCTGATACCTTCGGTTAAATCATGTATTCGGAATGTAACCTATCCTATTTTTTTTGCTTTATGTGAATATGAATGAGGTGCGAAGTATGTACTACGAGCTGTGTGGGATTCAACTAACTAACCATCATGACGTTTTCCCGAAGGGGTAGGCAGAGAGGATGGACCACTAAATAACTGGGTCTTAGCATACACTCCTTGCCTTGTTCACATTCATACATTATTTCTGACTCTACACATGGTATGACTCAAACATCTGGTTCACTTGATCGTGCGATATCTTTCTCGGGCGTTAACGACTTTTTATACCATGTGGAATTCAACACCAGCCAAGAAATGGCGTGATGGTTAGTGAGTACGATAAATTGGATATCATAAAATCACGAGTGGCTTACAAGAGCCAACGTAATCATAAAAGCATTAAGCTTCCGGCGTATAATTTTTAAACCCTTTTAAATGCATTCACCCAAAAAAACATCCACATAACCTCATTAGTTGAAAGTATTTTCGCGACCCCCTTTTGTGTGTTAGCTCCGATCTACGTAAATCACGTACAGGGTGAGGGGGGAAAACGCTGGCTAATTTGCTTATCCAATCGTGGATTTATACCGCGTACGCCCGGCGTCATTCCACTTCACGTGTGTGTCACGGCGCATATTCAGAACCACCCTGTACTATGCCGTACGAACGAAAAGCGGTGGAAAACTTTTTGCTTTCGGCAATTTCCTTTTTTGCTTCCCACACTCGCCTTCGAACCCAAAGTTGGGGTTGAAAACGTGACAACAAGAAGCTATAAAGTTACTCTACCGTTTTGAATAAAAAGCAGTATATTTTTTAACGCTTTTACCGCTACGTGCTTCAGAACACAAAATTATTTAAAACGTATAAAAGTTTATTTTTGTTGTATTTTTAAGTTTTTATCCAAGTTGTGTTAAAGAAAAAAATGTGACTAACGTTCGAAGAAATGAATAAGACACGTGTTCAAATATTATTTATCATTTTCAATTTTTCAACACTATCTTCAACCTCATAATATACCCCAAAAAGGGATGTCATAGACCGGGTGGCTTTCATAATTTTCTTTCAGAAATATTGTGGTTTGCAGCAAAAAAAAAAAAAATCGTAAATGGAAAAGAAATATTTTATTAAAATATAGTTCATAAAAATACTTGTACAATGTTCCGTAATGTAAGAAATCATGTATTATTTTGCTGGCTTTCGGAAGACTACATTAAATTATTCGTGTTAATTTACTGTATGTGAGCAATTAACGCGTTTCTGTGTGGTTTAATGAGATGTTTATCTTAGACTTTTAAAATAACAAATTAACTTAAACAAACACGTTCAATTTTTTTAATTTTATTTGAGAAAACACAGATATAAACAGTAAAAATATGAGAAAAGAATGAAAAATCAATTCATTCGAAAATGTTGTTTAACAGACAAATTAGAGAATATTTAATTAATTATTATTGCCTCTCAATTTGAGAGGCGTCTTTGGGTACCGCTGCCCGGGAACCATTTATTGGATGAATAACACCTCTGCTATATGTCTCTCATTTGACTCTGATCCCTAGATTCCTACCCAACCCTCATACCTTTTACCTTCGCAGAATTTTCTCTGATTCCTTTCTTTAAAAAATACCCTGACACATACCATCCCCAAAGATGATATAGGACCTAATGGAAAATATTTTCACAAGGGCTTCCTATGTTACCACCCGGTTGGATAGCGTTGCGAGGAGGGTTAAGGTAAGGGCTGTAGGAATGAATTTTTTAATGCCGGTCTTGAAGAGGCCCGGATTATAAGAAGGAGGAAAAACAAAATCCAATAGCTCGTTTCGTGTACGAACCGACTTACACAAATCAAGAATTTTGCTCATGTGCTCCTTAGAGCAGGCTCCATTTAAATACTTGTGGAATAGACTCAACATGCCCATATAACATCTGTGCTTTAGAGATGGCAATCGGTCTGTCAATTAGACGAACCGTCCTCCTTTACACAGAATAAGGACGTTGTATCAAGTATTGTGGAGCTCTAGCCCAGAGGTGGCTTCCAAATTCAACTGCCTGACAGTTATTGAAGTAGTACTCAACTAATTGTATATTGAAGTAGTTGCACTCTAACAGAACTGCTTATACTATATGGTTTTTTTTTTCTTTTTAATTTGGTCTTCTAAAACTTTATGTCGTTATTTTATTGGTCATAGATATAAACAATACCGAACCCTGTAAAATATGAATGTATAAAGACTGTTCATATGAATGTATAAAGACTGTTTATATGAATGTATGAAGACTGTTTAGTTGAATGAATGTATAAAGACTGTTAATATGAATGTATGAAGACTGTTTAGTTGAATGAATGTATAAAGACTGTTTATATGAATGTATAAAGACTCTTTACAACGAAAATAACGCAACGCAACGCACTAATAAGAATAACCTCATTTAAATATGAGATGTGGGAATGGAAAGACGTTAATCTGATTTACGAAATGTGGAGTAAAACTACTAACATTAGTAGGAGAGCTTTCAAATCACAGAGAAGAGCAATCTCATTCAGCTCGTTTTTTTTCGTGAAGTGGAATCTTAGAAGTGGAAATTAGCCCACTTTCCGACATCAGATCGACCTAAAACTTGGCATACAGTATTTTGTCGATGACAATGAATTTTTAAAACTTTTAGTAGTAATCACATATACACACTTGAACTTATGGACATTTACCTGAAATTTGATAAATGTTGTGTTCCCACAAACAGTTCTCCACCTCGTCCAAGTGGAAGGAGATTTTAGAGAATAAGTTATTTATATTAAATCAGGGATTTATTCAATACTTCGCGTATTACAAGAGTGACTTCTATGGTTGACGTAACGAGGAGCTGGCTAAATGAGATCTGCCGACACCATTTTTGTCTGGAATCAGCCTAAATGGCCCTAGCGACCACTGACTACTATCTGCCATCTTGCGGACTTAAAAGCAAGCTTTTTGCACTGCCCTCTGTGAGTGCATCTGTGAAGCTCTTCACTTCCCAACAATAACGTAACAGCAGTTATTATACGAAATAAATGTAGCTCTTACCCAAAAGGAATTTGGGTCAGTTGTTACCGCGGTTAACTCCAGTCCCAAGAGAGAAAGGTAGAATCCTCAGTCAAACGAAAAAGGTTTTTTTACAAGTTAATTTTTTTTAAAGTAAGTTATGCGTTTATAAAGATTTCACATCAATATTATTCACTTAGCACATCTTGTTAAAATTGACAGGTCGTAACTTTCTTCTTCAGGGGAGGTATCAATTAATAAAATGAATATTTAAATTGTTTTTCTTTTTTAGTGCAGCAATGGTTGTCCATAACTACTTCATGAGAAGGCATCACCTTCAGAATGCAAAGCAATATCATTACTTTTAAAGACCACTGCATCGATGAAGCCTGATGATTATCACGTTCGCTATAACAAGGACATAAAAACTAATATGGGAGATTCTTTTCCAATTTTCTGTATTACTATTTCATTTTCTCTAAATAAAGTTTTTGGCTTTCTGACAAGAAAGGAGTGTAAGGAAATGGACTTAAAAAGCCACCAGGTTAATGTGTAAGAAGAACATATGTGAATAATAGAAGAAGTCGAGGACACCCGAGGAAGATTTGACACGATCAAATGAATCAGATACTTGAGTCGGTGTATATCTAGACTCAGAAAAATAGAAGAGCATATACGAGACGATCTATGAATTTGAACGAGGCGAGGAGTGTGTGCCAAGACAGAGTTGTTTGGCGGTCCATCTTCTCTGCGTACTCCTGAGGAGAAACAGCATGACATTTAGTTAGTTAGAGTTATTAGAATAAGCAAAGATTTTGGTATTACAATAATAATTTTCTATTGTTACTGTTAAGTAGTCAATTTTTTTTAAATAATGTTCAAATGCGATTTATAGAGTTCTATGGATAACAGTCAGACGTATCCAGTTAAATGATGGAGTTACAATTAGAGGCGCTACTGCATTTTAATATCTCGTCGAAACTTGTTCTACTATTATAACGAGAGAAACGGTTAGAAGCGTTTTAGTTAGAGCGTTGGAAGAGTTGGAGGTCAGTTGGAGATAAAAAATCTGAACCAATTTTTTCGTTTCATGTCTCATATCTACATAAAATACATCAACGGTTAAAATAAACAAAATTCTCAGGGTAACAATATTTTCAAGAATTCTGTTTTTGAATTGTTTTATTTAATAATCATAGAGACTTGTAACATATTTAAAAAAATAATCTATTTGGATTGATGCCTATTAAAAAAGTCATGCTTACTGAATGAGTTCACACTATAAATACCAAGGACCTAAAAAGCCCTGGACAGAGCAATAATGTGATTTTGAATAAATAACATTGAAGCCGGGATGAAATAACCTAGATGTCTAGGATGAGGTGAAATAGACTGGCGGTCATCGTGTATAACAAACCTTTGAAAGGATTTGTTCGAAAATTGTTGAATAATAATTATTATATTTGGATGATTTGCATATCCCGGACTTTGTGCAAAATCACCTTAAAGGCGCTGGTGAACTATTTTAATTTTGTTTTTGTGTCGTTAATGCAGTTATAACGGTTTATAAATTTTTTGTTATTTGATGAGCCTAGGAATGGGATATCTCATCAAAAAACTTAAGCAATTAAATTAGAAGACCATTTTCGGAATTTTATTTCCCAAAGTTTCAAGTTCAAAAACTTCTGAAGAAGAAGCTGAAGATTCGGTTTTCTATGATTAATAGACATTCTTTTTACCAAAGATATTAGAAGAACGAGATGTGATATGAGCAGTTCATACTGTGTGGAATTGTTTTGCCGAGTGTCGCCGGTTTTGTTCACCAATATTACTGCACACCTTCGCTTACGCTAAGGTATCCGCACTAATACATAGAACAGATTTCTGTGCGTACACGTCCCGATACCGTTCAAAGTACCCTAATTAGGTAGTACTCCGCCTACGGTCCGGCGGCCAACATAGCATATCTCGTTCTTCTAATATCTTTGCTTTTTACTAAGAAAAATGGTTTCCGTCTCCTGCATTCAGATAAGATATTTTTTTTTCGAAATGAAAATTTCAAGGAAAATATATTTCACGGGAGGGAGTCGAGATTATCTTTTGCATTTTAGAACAGTACTCCTACGGGGAGTATAATGATAAACATGAAAAAAAAATTAACATAAAAAGACAGAACGGATAAAATAATATACTAATACTTTCAAGAAATGATAGTATGTAGGAGATTTCCATCGAAATAATTTCCTTTACCCGAATAATATACAAGAACTGAGCACTTAGCAGATCGGTAGATTCTCTCAATACGTTTCTCGACCAATCGAGCGATTTTTCGCATACTATGGCAAGTTTGCAAAAACGTCTCGAGCGATGCTATAACGTGCCAAATATATATAGAACATAAAAATATGGGATGGTCTTTGAAAATTAGGTGGAATTATTAGCTTTAAGTCGGTTATCAGTTTCATATGTTTCCATATTAATATTTTGAGGAATGATATTGATTAAACTAGCTGTACCCCGCCATGCTTTGCTGTGGTTCAGTCTGTCTGATAATAATAAGTGTTTTATTATCTTCGTTTTTTTTTGTAACTAATAGATATAATATATGAAATGTATACATATTATAGATATATTAGATATAAAAACGCGTGTTGCTTTTACGTCCCACAGATGGTAGGTACTGTTAAAAAAATATATATTTTACAGTTGAAATTTATATAATGTAAGTATATGAAAACACATGCGTATTAGAATGCAACGTTTTGTCAATATTTCAAAGCAATCGGTGAAGAACTTTTGGAGATTTAAGATTTTGAACAAACAAAAATTTACATATTTTATTTATATAGATAATATAAAAACCAATAGCTCGAGTGATTATAATAGCCTTACTTATATTTACCGACCATATTTAAACAGCCAGGTAGGCACTTCCCAACCTTCGTCTTACTCGTCTACTTCACCTCCCAACTCCCTTCACAACATACCTATCCCAATTGGTTATGTTATATAATTTCACACTCTTATGTTTACATACTGCCCGGAGATGTATTTCCTTTTCTCTGTTCAACAGAAGTCAGTACTAGAGTTTAGAATTAGCGTAACAAACCCATGTGCATTTCAAGGTAGTACAGCCCTACTGCCTCATATTTAACACGGATAAGAAAATACGCTTCCCAGAAGCCTGTGGGTCTATCTATGGAAACCTGAATTAGCGTATGTTTTTGTGGAGGGGAAATAGTTTTGGAAGAAGAAGTTTTGAGAGTACATTACATATATTGAATGGTTCGTTAACTATAAGTGTCAATAGGTCCATTCTCTTCTCTCACAATCTCTGGAGTTGATTTACCCATGTCCGTTATAATACTACTTAATAAATTGACATTTTGCATGAGATGCAAAACTTTGTTTTAAACTAGACCGGTAAATACTTAATCGCCCGGGTCAAATAATACCATTCAGAATCGAAAAGTCGTTTGACCTCTAGAACACTGGATATTTTCCGATCAGCTAGATGCGTGAAATAAAAAATGATCTCTAAAATGTTTAAAGCGCAAGCGATTCTCATATGTTTTTTTATGAAGTTTCTTATGACATACAGGTGTAAATCGCATCTCAAAAAATTCTAGCTAGGGTGAAATTATAATGTTACAAGTGCACGATCGGTTTGTCGGAGGGAAAAAAATATTGTCACTAGTGAAAGATCGGTGTTCCGGATGTTGATATAGGTTTGACCAGATCTGAATAGCCAGAAACTTCCCCACCTTCATCATCTCAACCTCCTCTTCGTCCTACTAACTTCTGCTTCACAACACACCCCAATGTTTGGCGATACCATTGTTTCACTGACTCTAGACGGTTCGGAGCAATTATGACGCTTGGGCGGTATCAAAATTAAATTAAATAAAACTTATATTTTATCTCCACCATCGACCACTATACATACACACATACAAAATAAAGTATATATTCATTCATCCTGACAAAAGGACAGTTTTTCCGAAACCGATACAAATTTGTTGTTTCATTTAGGCCACAATGTAACTGCTTTTGAGCTGACCTAAAATGTTATAACTTTTAAGCTATATTTTTTTCTTCCGAATCCGAATGTAATTAGTTGTCTTTTTTTGTGCAAACAGCGTCATATTTGTAATTTTATTCATTCACTGATACAAATTAAAGATAATGAGGGTTTTTTTTACACCGTTCAAAATTAGAGTTTAGAATCTAAATTTATGCTACTTTAAATGGCTGCAATATTTAGTAACGACAGCCAGACGTCTACCATTTTCCTTATTTTTTATGTGAATACCGCACCAAAGTCCCAACTGCACTCAACCGTCTGGAGCCAATGAGTTTATGGCATCCTCGATTGGGGGTATGTTGTGAGGATGAAAGTAATGAGGAGGGGGAGGAAATGGGGAAGAGGAAGGTGGGTGTGTATCTGGCTATTCTTATCTGGTCATTAAACACGAATAAAGCCCTTTCAAGCAACTTTTCAATTCTGAATGGTCTTACACCAGGGCGATTGTAAGAGTATCTCCACTCTGAAACGTGTCTTTCTTACTTTATAAATGAATGAATTGTGAAGTTACACAAATTAATTAATTCAAATTTACCTTCGCATTTGAACCCGCAACCTGCGGATTACTAGTCAAAATCCTTACCCCTCGACCATATATGTCATCAGTTTTACGGGATCTAGCTTTGCGCATTCGATGTAATTATAAAAAGCAAGCTGGAGTATGCTAGGAACGAAACACTCAACAATGAAAAAAAAACTTACAAAATAACACCTACATTTATCAATTACGGTTTCGTTATGAGTGAGGTTAGAAAGCATTCTGGTTTTGAAGTTCTTAAAATATGCCAATGATTAGTTGTGAGACGGATCTCGTGATTTTAGTTGCAACCTCTACGGACTGTGCGCGACAAATTGTTGGCGACGTGAGTACCCAACATTAGAATAGAATACTTTTATATTCCTATACGGGCCTAATGCAGTGTTCACATTTTTCAAATACTTACGCCAACTACTCGTATAATATGTAACCTTGGTTATATTATATGAAATATCTCTGCCAAAATATTTACGACTTCCTCTTCTTTATTTCACGAAAGTGTAGGTATACATTAAAACAGTAGGTATATCTTATAATATGTGTGTTAATAAATATCTGCCATATATTATATAATTCTTAGCCTTGTCAGAAAGTTTGTATATTAACTTCCTGTACGCTATAAAGTATAAAGCATTAAGTTTCTTATTAAGGCGAAGTGGGTTTCCTCGAATACAATAAAACCAGCTTATAGTTGTAACTTTTATCAGTTTACAAGTGGTTGATCTTGTGATGTAGAGTAAATTATTATTTTATCATTTCATGTATCGAATAAATCAACAAAAAAATTATATTAGAAAAATATCCGTCACCAAAAACCAAAGTAGACAAATGCCCGTATCATGATAGACATAGTTTTCGTTTTCTATTCTTTGCCGCCCCGGGAATAATTTATTTCATAACCAACACCCCTTCCATAGGTCACCCCGAGTGGATCAGTACGTTTGGTGACTTAGCAGGGGTACCCGGGTTCATGGGGTGAGGTTTGTCTAAGTCTTGGCGGCGAATGCGTTTTACTGCGTGGCAGGTCAGATTGTGAGAGGCTGGTTGAGAGAAACATTTTGATTTCTCCACCCGGACTCTCTCTCTCTCGAACCATCGCCTTGCACAGCAGTAATAGGGATGGATTTATGTCCGCCACTCCTGGACACATTTACTCCCAGATTCCTACCGACCCCGAGGAACATACCTTTGATGATAACTTTTTCCTTCCCAGATCTTCCTGTCCTTCCGTTCCCTATAAGACCCTCCACACAGCATCCCCAAAGAAAAAAAAGGCCCTGAGGGATTTTTATTCCTCAGGGCTTCTTGTGTGGAGCTTATGTAAAAAAAAATAATAAAATAAATCTTGTAGCCCGGCTGTTCAGAAAAATGGTCGTCTTCCTTTTTAACATTTTCCACATTCAAAGCAATTCTCTATTTTTCTTTCGTTCTTCACTTTTTGGCGATTTTATCCCAGAAAGACTAGTTTTAGACTTTAATTATTACTCACGTTTTCAAAGAAGACTAAATTTTCTATAATTTGAGCATAGAAATGTCTCTATAGACCAAATAGTTTTCAAAACACAGCTTTTAAATTTTCGAACTCGGATTTTTATTGCAATATTTTGCTGTTCCAATTTCGTTCAATCAATCAATTAATCAATTTGGCATCATTATTATTCCATTTTAGACAGCATCAGGTTAAATTACTGGCCCCTATCTCTTCCTACCACACCCTCTCCCTATCTCAACTCACCACTTCCTCCCCCTGCAGGCCAGGCCTTCGTAGCACAACGTTTTATGGTGAACACCACCGTTTTTGATTTAATATTATATCATAATTATTTAAGCACGTCATCATAAAAAAATTGTTAAATGCTAACCACTGATATACTTAGGTGTACTTCAAAGGAGGCCAAATATTTAACAAGTAAACAATCAACACGCTCTTGTGTCCTGTTCAGGGTTGATCAAAGCAAAACGAATTCTAAGCAGAATTCTTGCCTGATCAGCGTATTATCCAAAGTTGATATTTTCAGTTGCGAATTTACCAAATACAAGAGGTCATAAAAGAATATTTTTCTGATGGTTTGTGAATAATTTTTAAGTCTGTATTGTTGATATCTCTATTATGATTTGATTTATATCTACAACTTCTCTCCATGGCTATAAATGTACTGTTTTATAAATTTTTCGTTTTATATAATATTTTTTTTATAAATTTTTTAATTCATTTTCCTTTCTTACAAATTTAATTTACTTGTTCCATATTATGCTCTCTCAGTAGAGGTAAAGTCACAAGGAGGAAATCCATAATTGGTTTTATTTAGGATATTTAATACTTATGTACAAACTGTCGATTTCCCGAAAATTAATAAATAAATAAAAAATATTATAATCAGTTTTTGAAGTTAATATAATTTATATCGCTTAAGCCTTCTTTAATTTCTAGTAAAAAAACATTATTGGTTCGTTTCAGATAAAATGAAATCAACATCAATTTCAAGAATAAACCGGTATTTTAATTAATTTGTTTAAAACTTCTTTATAGTTTTTCAGTTCATTCACTGAATACGGCTTTTACATTTTCGAGGCAGAAAAGTTAAAGGCAAAATACACGACTTAATTGCTTGAGAACTTAAGGTACATATTTTTTAATTATTGAAGATAATATAAGCAATTTTTAAACAGGAATTTGAAACAGAAAAATCAGATAAAGAATCCGTCGGACCTGGGACTTGAACCCAAGACCTTCGCCTTGCCGCAGCACTATTCTACCAACTGCCCTAATAGGAAACTATTTTCTTCGGTGATGTTTTAACTTATTATACTTCAAATAAGAACTCCTAATATTATCTTAATTTTATTAAATATATGATTGCAGGATTCAACTTGAACTAAATGCAATTTATATAACGTCTTGGATAAATTTTTCCTATTTTTATTTTAATATGCGATATCTATTGACTTTTCTGCAAGTTAAAACTAAATATAAAATATTATATTTAATTATAAACTAATTTAACAAAATGCATATTTTTTTATTACCTATTAAAAATATAGATACATTGATATGGCAAATAACAGAAAAATCTAATTGAGAATGCCGGAGAATTCGCCGCCGCTCATCTCCACCACCCAAAGCGTTGATCATCGGCCTGGGGGAATTCGTCAGACATTCATCTCCACCATCCACAGTATCGAGCATTTCACCGGAGAACCAGGAAGATCCACGATCTACACCACCAGATGACCTTTACATCCTCAGAAGCCTCCGTAGCCACGGTGTTGAGCACAGATCTACATCCCGACGTGATGTGACCTACGTGATATATATATATATCTCATCGTGATACACACACACTGTCTACATGATAAAGACTCATTGATACTTCATTGCATCTTGTATATCTATACCCCACATATATATCTACTAAGTGGGTTATGGACAACACACGGTCCTTAGAGGTAAGGTGCACTTACTTCGGGAAATGATTCTACATGAAAAAAAAATACTTTTCTTATGCAGAAACATTTTTCAATAGAAGAATAACGTTTCACCATATACCAATATTTTTCACACTCTTCTCTTCAATTTCAGTACCTTTTGATGCAATATCATGTATTTTTGATTTGACTTATTTAAAAAATATAAATTTAAAATAATTTTTTATGTAAACTTTTTTTTTTAGTTTGACTGACGGTGCTTTTCTTTCTTTTAAGCTTTTTATTATAAGTTTAAACTAAAAAAAGGAAATAAATTATAAATATTATATTCAATTACGAAGTTGTTGTTTTATTTGTTTCTAGACATCATTGAATCAGACTTTTCTCATAGTTTCTTACATCCGAGAAAGATGTATAAAATAAAACGAGATGTGAACTTTTGTTCCATTTTCAAACAATTAATAATTCTATTTACTTTCAGTTACAACGATGTTCTAAAGCATGCCCAACTTTCCTATGGAAATGTTTTTAAAGTCATTTGAGACTATTTGAGTTATAAAACTCTTTCGTGTTTAAATACAGTTAATGATACTAGCGAGTCGCTAATATACATTATGAGTTGGAATAAATTTCTATCAGTTTGCATCAAACGATGTGTGAATTTTGTTATGAGTTTCCCATATCCTCCGTTAATCAAGCATCCCCACCCACCAGTACAAGTCATAGAGGACACATCACCACATTGATTACGCAACAATATAGTGTAAAACATGCCTTGGTCATGTTCAATCGGAACGACGATGAAGAGGCGTAAGCGCTAACGCCAAAATTATGCCCGAAAAATAAATTATCGACTACGGACCATGGGGAAATAAGAGAAGGAGAGACGAAATAAGAGGGGAAGAAGAACACACGGTGCGGCAGATGGAGACTATAGTTACGAGAACTAGGTACTTCAGTTCCGAGAGCCGGGGACTTCAGTTGTAGGAATCGGGAGATGTCCCATTGATCACCCACACATAGCGGCGAGGCCGAATGTTGATTTTCTCTAAACTTTGGAGGGTTGAACCATGCGATGAAGACCACAGAAGCGGCTCAAACGTCCCACAGTGATTTAAATATATGGTACTATTAATAAATGTAAAGAAACACAGCCAATTACTTCCAGCATACAATAGGCCACTTGCATCATATTTTTTAATTTTTTTTTCCGGTTAAGGAAAATATTCTAAGACATTCTGTATTATTATTATTTTTTTAATCGTATTTTTGAAACCCTGGGGATTTTTTGAAAATTTCAATCCGAAAAATCAGACCTTTTTTTATAAACCGGAAAGACGGGACATAATTTTATAGGTGAGAAAAAACAATGATTACATAGCCGAAAATCATTTTAAAAAAAAAGAACGTTTTCCACACGAATGACACAGCAGAATAACGAGGCATACCAAAAATATTACATCTCATAAATATTTTTTTCCTTGATCCATCTTATTGATCATAAATCATTATAATGTACAACGTCTATATTAATAAATCCAATGTAATATACTTGTACTTGTAAATTATAATAATAATAAGAATATTATAAAATTTGATTTTGATAAAATCAGCACCATAACCATTATACCTATAAAACACGTACCGACATCTAAATTGTACGGGGTTCTCTTCACATCTGTCAAAAATTCAAACCAAATGAAAAGTTCGCAGAGAACAAACAATAAATCTAGTGAACGAATTCAAAAATTCGCCTGAAATCAAAGTGATGCCATATAAAAAAATTAAATCAGTGTGGAATTTTACAAAATTAATAGGAACATTTTCAGTAGACGGGACATTTTCATGTAGTGACGACACGAGCCCAAATAATGGATTTATTTATTTAAAAATAAAAATAAATGTACATTTCTACAAAATTTTACTAACATTTTCGTAATCTTAGTAAAAAGATCTATCCACACGATTTTTTCCAAGTCGTTATGAAATCCATGCAAGTGGCCTATTATTCCATGCAATAGATTTAAAATAATTTCGTAATAATATGCATATTTTTGTTGCAAATAAATGGTATATCAGTATAAAAAAAAAAAAGTTTTTATTTTGATGGTTCCAAAATGAAAGATGGCCTGAACTAGAGATCCCTGAGTTATTAATAAATCAGGTAAAAGTGTTTAATTTTATAACGTAAAATATATAAAAATGTGACTTTAGCAGAAAGTGAATGCAAAGCAAGATGTGTGGCATTGCATCCATTGATCATCCCTGTGGAGGAATGGAGTGACGGTTACATATTGTCTTCAGTCTCACAACGTACCACAATTTTAGAAAGCGTTGTCCTACCGGCTCCAGCAATTTAGAATCTTTATGGAGTACGGTATACATAACAACGTATAAATAACGTACACAAAATTAATGTCCACTCCCAATATTTTGGACGCTTTTTCAATTAAAAAAATACATGAAAAATATTCAAAACAAATGAGGTATGTTAGTACAATATACCAGACTATCTGAATGAAAAAAACGTTTTAGCGCTTACTTCCTAGTAGGTACCTATTTCTCTCACCCATACCCTTTGCCCATTATCTACATGTCATTTCACAAGTATGCCAGGCCAGGGCAAGAGCATCCATTTGGAAAACTTTTTACATCAACGCTAGTCATAAGTTTCAAATGGCTGGAATGACGTAAGCGTTAAAATCTGTGTGAAAATACTCTTTGCTGTGTGCTACAAAGAAAATAATTCCGTGTTCTATTTTGAAAATACAAAATGATGTGTGAATCGCACCTGCGCACTATGGTCCCCTTAGAGGAAACTAGCTAGACAAAAAGATTTCAACGATGTTTTTATTTATGTACAAAAATATTCTCACAACATTGAAAAATGTCCACACTATTATGTTCACATCGATAAAAAAATTAAAACAATACGAGCGATACGTGGCAACGTTGTAAACACGACACTTTGGATGTGCCAATCGTTCGCCCAGTGGTCAGCCGCTTTCGGGTGTGCACGCTGTTTGATCGTTAGTGTTGTTATTTGAAATCGGAGAGAAATTACCAAAAGTTGAAAATTGAATTATATTGTATGTTCTTTTAAATTTATTTTATAATTTGCTTATTCAACATTACTTTCATTATTAATTGAAAATCGTGAAAAAAGTATCAATTTTTAAAATTATTTTCCAAATTTTGATTAAACTTTCAAAATCAAACAAAACTAGTTTCATATAAAACCATTCTTTTTGTATAATATCTTATAAAATTTGTTTGCTCAAACTTGCTCTTTCGTCTTTTACAGAGCCTCTACCTACAATCTATCGTTTGGATATTTTATTTTTTAGATTCTAGAAGTAAAGGGCACGTCAAAGTTGAATTGTGCTGCAATACGGCAGTGTGTTTATGAACATATAAAATATTTATTGAAGAAAAACAGTATTAAAAGTCTCGAGGCTAGTTTACGAAAAAAATCCCTTCGTTTGTATTAATATTTTGAAAATGGTTTGAAGTCGGAAGAAGTACTTTAAAATTGAAGTTTAAACACGCAAAATGGCTTAACACAGTTTTTATTCTTCCTGTAGAGACGCGTGATGAAGGACTACGTGGTAGACCAGAAAAAAAAATTTATGCTCGTCAAAAAGAAAAACAAGAAAAATTCATCCACAAGAACTCTCTCATACTACTCAAATCAGCTTGAGGTCACACAGAAAACGGGATGCTGCCAAAATATCAACAACACATTGCGATGTCTTACCTAGTGGTGTCTTAAAATTATTATCGATTCCAGAAGTTCTAGCGAAGAAAATACAGAAGTCTGTTAACAAAGCCAATGTTGGAACATTAGCATTTAATAATAGTGACGATAGCGACTCGGCCAGTAATTCATAAACAAAAAATGTCATTCGGTTTTGTTCTCATATTATGTTAAAATAATATTTTTATATTTTCGTAGAAAGCAATCACTTTGTGGTTTAACATTTTAATGAAATAAAAACAATATTTTTTGTTTAAAACCAGGAATTTTTATTAATTTAAAGACCGACCGGTTTCGCTACACTCGAGCATCCCTGACGATGCTCGAGTGTAGCGAAACCGGTCGGTCTTAAAATTAATAATATTCGTGGTTTTAAACAAAAAATATTGTTTTTATTTCATTATAATATTTTTAACTAATAACTTAAAATAAGTACATCGTTATGACTCAACCGAACCATTATACTATAGGCATTTTATTAGTAATTAATTTTGTTTTAAAAAATCTGTAACAATGGCTAAAATAAATGTATATTTTTTAAAGTATTTTTTTTATTACATTGTGACCCTTTTGCATCAAATGCCATGAAAAATTATTTTTGTCTAGCTAGATCGGGATTTGGGACCACTGTGCTGCGCGACTACACTGTAATAATTAAAAATATGTCAAACTGAGATAATGATCTTTTCCATCTTCAAAATAGGTTAAAGCTAATGAATCCACCTAAATTTATATAATATTATTAGGTTTTATAAATTTGGCGCATTATGGCGAGCGATCGTTCAAAACGTTTTTGCAAAATTGCCATAATACTCAGAAAATCGCTCAAGCGATTGATCGTCTTCTGATCAACTGCCAAGTATAAACTGTCATGTACAGTTGTCGAGTATAACTGATTGGGCCGATATTCGGTGTTTAAATGCCAAAAATTCAAAATGGCGTTGGTCGTCAGCTGTAATACCTTAATTTGTATGTTTTTTACAGTAACCGTGTTAGTTATAGAACAGGGGACCTACTCTGTATCTTTCTGATTAACACACCGGTAAGTTTGCGGTTTAACCTTTCCTTGCCGGTGCTTTCAATAGAGTCAACATCGTCTCTAATTAATAAAATGTCTCTGAAAATATACTTAACACAGCGTTCGAATTTTAGGTTTCCTCCGCAATAAATGTATGTATTGCATTAAGTAATTACAATTTATAAATGTTTACCGAGTGTATAGCACCAGAAAACGAGGAATTTTCTAACGTAATGGAAGTGTTAATACGGGTTGGTGACGAAGCTAAACCGGCGGCAGGAAAGTTTCGAAAGATACAGAGTAGGCCCCTAGACATTTTTGTTGAGTGTGTAGATACTATCAAACGTAGTAGTTACCTACTCAACTAAAAATAACTTATTTTTCAGTGATTGTAGTCTAGTTGCGAAAGTGCGACGTGAGGAATCAAAGATATTTTTAACTGGAATTTAAAAAAAAAATACATGTACAAAGTTATAAAATTTACGAAAAAGTTTTCTAATTTATTTAACGGCTGACCTGCTGCAGTTGAAATCTTGCTCTAGCGCTGCTGTGTGATAAAAATTTTAGAAGGTTTTCAAAAACTAAAAACATTTCAAAATCTCCGTACGCCTAAAGTGTGGATTCCACACTTTTTCCTTACCACTGCATGTTTTAAATTTTGCATATTAAAAGTGTCTTGAAAACTTTTTTTGTATTTATAATTAAACTTCGACAAAAAGCTGCTAATAAACAGATTTTTCGCATTGTATTACATTGCAAAATCCTTGGAAACTTTTAAAGACTTTAAAAAGATTTTCAGCGTTCCGCTATAATGACTTAAACTGAGTCGACATTTAAAAGCAGATAAGGGATTATAGGCTTTATAATGCTAATGAATACGGCGGCCTTTTGTTCTCTCTCGTGAAAAAAATCACACGAAAACGATGAGGACCCCGATTGAACAAAAGATTAGAGGGTCATTTCTTTGTTCTTTGGCCAAAATTAATGAAGACACTTTTTTCCAGATTAAAAAATATGTGGATTACATTATTTGATACGGGCGATTAATAATATGCTTCTTAATTTGCTTCCACAATAATAAGAAATGGATAAAAAAAGATAGTTATTAGAAAATATTGAGTACTCGAATACAAGATATGCGGTGGTGAAATGCAGTCACTTCGGGAGGTGATTCTATATGATATTGAACTTTTTTTATTTTATTTTGTGTTGTGCGTTTATTTCATTTTATAATTATTTTTTATTTTTAATAATATGTTTTACATGGGACATAATTCATTTTACATCATTGGTTTTTTACTACTCTTCCATTGAAAGCATTTGCTTGTGTATGGAAGGGGAGTGTACATAAATGTTGTTGTTAGTTAGTACTTAAATAATTCATTGTACATAAATGTATGTTTTCTGTAATATTTCTTTGGAAAGTAGTGAAGGATAATATATTAATTTATTAAATTTTTAAAAAGAAAGGAAGCTATGGAAAACTAAGGATATTTGTGAGATTAATTAAGTGACAGTAGTTTTTTTTTTCAGAATATTTTTAAAGTGTCTCTTGACAGAGAGCAGTATTCGGGTTTTATCATTAATGCTTCTGATTTCTTCTGGTAAACGATTGAAAAAAGTTCTTCCCTGGTAAGTATAATGATGTTGTGCAAAAGACGTATTTAGTTTTGGGCATAGAAAAACATTTCTAAGTCGCGTTCTGTTTTCATTTAAAAATTGATATTTATCTTTTTCTTTTATAATTTGGATTAATGAGTTTTTAATATATAGGTCTTTAAATGTAGGTACTTGAAATTCTTCAAACAGGCGTTCTGTTGGGTAGTCAAAGGATTTTTTTAATGTAATTTTAATAATTGTTCTTTGTATAATTTCAATTGGAAGAAGGTTACATTTATACGCGGATCCCCAACTAATAATAGCGCATTGTAAAGTGGATTGAACTAAGGCATAGTAAATTAAATATAGATTTTTTATCGACAGAAAGTTTCTAATTCTTAAAAATATATATATTAATTTTCTAATTTTGTTTACTACTTGACATATTTGTTCTTTCCATTTCAGATTTTTATCAATAATTACTCCTAGATATTTAATTTTATTTGTTGTTTTTAGTACTGTACAGTTTGATTTGCAATAGTTTTGGCTGTGAATTTTAGTATTATTATGTATGACAATGTTAAAATTTTTAGGAGTATCATTTGTATGGATTGCAAATGGAATTACAAATGTCTTTTCATTATTAAGTGACAGTAAATTAGTGTCGAAAAAATTCTTGAGCGTGTTGATGTCTTCCGTGGCCTTTAATTCTACATTTTCCCAAGTCTTATCACTTATTATTAATACTGTATCATCGGCGTATGACGTAATTTGACCGTGTAAAGGTTGAAAAAAAATATCGTTTACATATATAGTAAATAGAATTGGTCCAAGCACTGTACCTTGGGGGATTCCAAAGCTTGTAATATCTTGATCACTATTAACACCATTGATTTTTACTAATTGAGGACGGTTTTTTAAGTAGTCGGTGATCCATTTAATTGCGTTGCCTTTTATGCCGATTTTATTCAATTTTTTTAATAGCATCTCATGGGATATGCTATCGAATGCCTTTCTAAGGTCAATAAATATACCCGCACATTTTTTACTTTTATCTAGTGATTCGTAAATGTATGAAGTTACGTTAGCAATAGCATCTTGTGTGCTGAGTGATTTTATAAAGCCAAACTGGTTTTTGTGTAATATTTTATTATTATCTAGAAAATTTACCAATTGTTTTTTAACTATTTTTTCAAAGATCTTTCCTATATTAGAAATTAGACATATTGGGCGATAATTCGTTGCTTGATGTGGATCTCCAGATTTGTAAATAGGTGAGATTATTGTGGTTTTGTAGTTCATTGGAAAAATTCCATTTGTTAAACTTAAGTTTATTAAATGAGTGATAGGTTTTATTAAGTGAGGTTTCATAGTTTTTAACATGTGTGTCGTAATAGAATCAAAACCGGGGGACGAACCTCCTTTCATATTTTCTATTATTTTCGAGATTTCACATTCTGTTGTTGTTTCAAACATTGAAAGTATATTACGTTTCTGTATATTTTTATTTTTATGGTTTTCTTGGTTTGAAGGCTTATGAATATTTTTCGCAAGATTTTTCCCAACATTTGCAAAGAAGGAATTAAATATGTTTGCACATTGTTTAGGCTGTATATTGGCATCTATAATTTTTTTATCATGTTCAATGTACTTAATGTTTTGTGTTTTTTTTGTATTTTCTATGGCGAAATTAACAGTTTTCCACATTTGTTTATGGTTATTTTCTGAAGATAATATTTTATTTTTAAAATACTCTTCTTTACTTTTTTTAATATAAGATGTTAATTTATTTTTATATTTTTTATAGAAAATATATGCTTTTTCATCTTGGGGATTTTTTAAAGTTATTTTGTAAAGTTTTTCTTTATTTCTGATAGATATAATAAGTCCTTTGGTAATCCAAGGTTTTAAAAATCTTAATTTTGATTTTATGTGTGTTGTTATCTCAGTTGTCGAATTTTTAATGTGTTGTGACATAATATTTTCGAAGTTAGTCGAACAAATTTCAGTATCATCACTGTTTAAAACATTATTCCAATCTTCCTTTTTTAATTTTTCAGAGAGAATAGTCATATCTATTGTTGATTTTTTGGTTAATAAATTATGTTTTTTATGTTTAATATTATTATTATACAGAAGTAAGCATGAGTGATGATCAGTTATGTTAGTTTTCCAAACAATTGATTTTATTTTGTGAAGATCTTTAATGTTTATATTTGTCCAAATGTGGTCTAAACAAGATGGAGTATGTTCTTTTATTTCCCTAGTATTTTTATTTATGCAAGATATAAAATTTTGTTCAGTCATACAATTGATGTATTCATTTTTGTTATTATTTTCTATTTTTTCATTAATATTAACGTTAAAATCTCCTACGACGAAGCAAAGTTTATTTTTTAATTTTAATAATATGTATTTGAGGTCATTAATAAATGTAATAATACTCGAGCCATGCGTTCTATAGATAGCTATTAGATGGTATATGGATTTGCCGAGTTTGAAATGTACTTCGATGCAGTTTACTAAGTGTATTGGATGTTCTAATATGTTAACAATACTAAATTTATTGCTTGCAAATATTATTATTCCCGAATTTTTATTGATGTCTACTTTGGTAGAAATATAGTTGTACTCAGGTAAGTGGTAAGACGGTGACTCAGCGTTCGTAAATGTTTCGGTTAACACTATAAAGTCCGGTTTTTTAATTAAATTATTTATTTTTAGAATTAATTCATCTAAATTTTTTTGAACGCTACGGATGTTTATGTGCATAATAATTATATCATTGATGTTTTTAGAAATAATTTTGTTACACGAATCGGTACATATACATTCATATTCTTGAATTTTAATATTTAACTCTAATTCGTTACTTAAGAAATCATCCATTTAATGCATTTTCGGTTGTATTTTACAAAATTATTTATAAGGTTTTTATTCAATGTCGTAGTTAATTCTTTCTTTGGCTAATTTAAGCATGTAAGATCGGAACTTACATGTTTCGCTGTTTGTTCGGTGATCTACTTCATTCATTTTACTGTTCAAGGAGTTTATTTCTTTCTTCTTGTTAGCTGAGTTGCAGTTAGCGCATTTGGGTGGCAGTTCCAGGGATTTACACTCGGAGATGGGATGATCTTCTGAACAGTGCTTGCATGTTGGTTTATTCATTCTATTGTAGCATTTTTGTGCTGTGTGTCCAAATCTTTGACAGTGGAAACATTGAGTAAGAGGACTGCAGTCTTCTACATAGATTCTCATGAATCCTAGATGAATTTTTTTTTTTATTAACAAGATGTAGTCTCATTTCGGGATTTGTTTGTAGTATTAAGTTTTTGCTGTTAGTTTTTTTGTTTGTAATGATGGCCTTAACTTGTAATATTTCTTTGTCTTGGTATTTTTCACATATCATTTTGATGTCGTTGTTTTGTTCAATGATGTCTTCTAAGAATTCTTTTTCGGTATAGTCTTTGTCAAGACCTTTGAATATTACGCATGGATCCGTTTTCAGAAGTACCTCCGCTATTATGGTTTTGTCGACTTCATTTATCTTATCTTTTAATTTTTTTGCGTCTTCTTTTTCTGGGCATGTTATTATAAGGTTTTTTTTTGTTTTTTTAATTTCGCATACTCGAATTCCCAACTGCGATATTTTAATCTTTTGTATTTTCTCTTTTAATTTTTCAGTGTCTTCTTCTTTTAAGCTTTTAATTATTATAGGAAATCGTTTTTCTTGCGTTTTTGATATTAAGTTTTTTACTGCAGAAGAGTACGAAAATGGGTATTTTTGTGCTTTTTTTTTCTTGAATATCACACTTTTCTTGTAATTTAGCTAATTCTATTGCCATGTGCGATATCATTTCCATGATGTTATTTATTTCTTTCATCATTTTTGATTTGGTTTCTTTGGTAAGTTTATTTTCTTCCATGATTGTATGTAAGTCACTTATGTTTTGTTTCGCCTTTGTTATGAAGGCATGCGGATCAACCGCTTCCTCCATTTTTTCAGGTTAAAAAAATATATTTTCCGTAAATTTATGTATTTATATAATTTGTCTTGGATTGAAGGTGTTATTTTATTTATTCACCGCTTACGGCGCTCACTCGCGTCCAACACCGTTAGAGGTTTGGGCGACACTAAAAAAGGTTTACATATATTTTTTGGGCTTTGCCTGTCTCACTAGGAAATCTTGTATCGAGACAGACTAGCTTACAAATATTTTATTTTATTAAAATAATTACATTTTCCAATAAAGCAAAAATATTTGACAAAAATTTTCAGGTTGGTAGGTAGTGGTAACAATAATGAGATATAGGATTATATTTGGGTTTAATTATAATTAATTCAGGCGAAATAAGATGCCAAAAAAATATCAGTTATGGGCGTGACCGCGTTTTAAGTGGGCGGAGCCAGATACCGAACCATTTCGTATCATGTTTCATTTGCTCGCCGCTCCGGACTTAAAATACTGCACAGTGTGACATGGTTTTATTTCACACGGACAAGTTTTATAAATATAAATTTCTGTACGATAATAATAATAATAATTATTGTTAGCATTAGTTAATGAATTGCATAATTTGCATGGTGTTTGGAAATTCATGGTATCTACGTACAGTGAATAAATTTGTAAGGGATCCCAAAAAATTATAAATCACAAATCCTTTTTTGGTTAATAAATGTGTATTTATTTCGTAGACACTTTTGATAGGAGCCAATGAAAGCTAACAAAAAAATTTCGCATGTTTTTAATTATTAATGATTTATTTATTGTTATTAAGTTTAATTTGTAGAACTCCATTTTATTTTTTTATTTTTTTATATATTCAATAATATTATTATTGGGTTTATAAAAACAGTTTATTTTTAAACAAGTTCTGCTGTGTAATTATTATTACGCGTGACAGCTGTTTCGCCCTCTGAAGGCATTATCAAACTGTGGGTAGCCCACTTACAGACGATACATTTATATTATTTCTTATTTCTTAATGGCTTCAAGGGTAGAGACATTGAAAAAATAATTAATAATAACAAACACAAAAATAACCTTAAATTAATTTACCCAGTGACTAATAATAAGACGAATAATAAATTCGGGTGTTTAGAATTCATCGGGCAGACATCTAATAAAATTGCAAAAGTCCTCAAAAAGTGTGGCTTAGATATTGCCTTCCGCACAAATAACAACTTAGGATCATCTCTTAAAAACTCAAAAAGTAAGGTACTCAAATTACAAAATAGTGGCATTTATAAACTCCAGTGTGACGAATGCAACGCTGTTTATGTTGGACAAACGGGCCGGTCCTTTAACACTAGGTTCAAAGAACACATAAGATCTTTTAAAAATAATAATAAAATGCAATCTCAATTTGCCAAACATCTCCTAGATGAAAATCACTCACTTAATGATAATAATAAACCAACTCCGTTACACGTACAAAATAAAGGCCGTAAACTGAACCTTTTAGAACAGTTAGAAATTAACAAAAACTCTAATAATCCGAAAGCTATTCTAATTAATGAACAAACAAATATAATTCGTTCACCCCTACTAGATATCTTCAAACCTAGTTCAAATATGAGTGCACTATGAAGTACTTAATTATGCTATTAAAATAACCCTATGAGTCATCGTTTGGGAATAACTAACATTAAGACATTCAGTCAAATTTTTAACATTACACTAATTGGGGAAACTTTGCTGGGGTAATAACCATTAATAATTTCTAATATCTTACTCAAAAATCAATTAAGAAATCAGTAATTGAAATTAAAATACCTACCTAGAAATAATATAAATGTATCGTCTGTAAGTGGGCTACCCACAGTTTGATAATGCCTTCAGAGGGCGAAACAGCTGTCACGCGTAATAATAATTACACAGCAGAACTTGTTTAAAAATAAACTGTTTTTATAAACCCAATAATAATATTATTGAATATATAAAAAAATAAAAAAATAAAATGGAGTTCTACAAATTAAACTTAATAACAATAAATAAATTGAAGGTTGCTGATATAGCTACCCAAGTGATTTTTTACAGACGATTAAAATTAAAACATCGGAAAATAGTGCAAAACCTTTGGTTTAACCAAGAGTGTTTGAAGTTAAACGTGATCCCCAAGTACGTGCATATTTCTACCAAAAGCAAATCTTCGGCAGCCATAAAAACTGTGCATCGAGCGCAGAGGATATGGCTAAAGGAGGAAACTAAGGAATGTTGTCGGAAAAGGGACACAATACTTCACTACATCAAGGTATTGCATTCGGAATTAACTTTTAAACTGCATCCATGGGAATTTGATACCCTAGATTACGATACTCGTGAACACATCAGCGGAATTATATCTGATAAATTCAAAACTCAGGAAAATAAACTTAAAAAACTTGTCGAATCTAAAAATAAAAATGTTAAAGTCAATGAATATCAAAGTAATACAAATACGGAGTTTTATATAAAAACTATTAACCTATCAGGTGAAACTTTTGAAGAAGATGAAATAAATTTACTAGATAAAGGCTTCAAATATAAAATAAATTCAGATATCACTAAAAAACAAATTGAATGTTTGGCAATCGACACAGAAATTTCTCTGTCTAAAATAAAAAATAACGGCTTACCTAAACAAATAACAGCGGATATCTTGAGAAAAACTCTGAAATCAACCAGTAAAAATAAAAATAAATTCAATATAAAAGAAACGGAAATTTTAAATCATATTAAAGCCAAAATTAAAAATAGCGACCTCACAATTACTAAGGCGGATAAGGGGAATTCCGTCGTTATATTAAACAAAATTGATTACTTAAATAAAGTAGAAGCATTCCTAAAGCCAGAAGACTTTGAAATCTTAAAAAAGGACCCAACGGACAAAATTTCAATAAACGTGCGCAACCTAATAAATAATTGCCAATCAATATTCCCAAATAAATACGCTAGAAAAAGTGCAATGGTGATGAATCCAAGGGCTCCTGCATTATACGGACAACCAAAAATTCACAAGGATAATATCCCCATACGTCCCGTTGTTTCTTTTATAAACGCCCCAACGACAATACTCGCCAAAAAACTTAACTTTCTTTTCAAACAACATACTAAATTCTACCCAATACATAGCGTTAAAAATTCTCTCGAACTTGTAAATAAAATAAAAAACATAAATTTACCGCACAATTGCCAGTTCATATCTTTAGACGTGGTCAGTCTCTTTAGCAATATCCCTATTCAAGAATGCCTTAAAATCATTGAAGATACTTTAGACGAATCTAATATAAACCCAGTTACTAAAAAAGACTTATTCGATCTATTTAAAATTTGCGTGGAAACTAACTACTTTGAGTTTAACAATAAATTCTATAAACAAAACGACGGATTACCAATGGGATCGCCCCTCAGTCCACTTCTTGCAGAAATATTTATGGATTACATTGAAAAACAAATTTTAAATTCAATCTTTAACAAACACATCATTTACTATGTTCGTTATGTTGACGACATTTTGGTCTGTTGGAAAGGTACCAACAGACAATTAGATCTTTTCGTCACATTTGCTAACTCCATCAACCGTAAAATCTGCTTTACGGTTGAAAGAGAGTGTAATAATAAAATCAATTTTTTAGACCTAACAATCGGTAGAGAAAATAATAAACATACGTTTGAAATTTTCCGTAAGCCTACGTTTACAGATACGACCATTAATTATAAATCCTTACACCCATGGTCATATAAATTATCTGCCTACCACTCAATGGTACATAGGCTTAATAACATCCCACTCGACAAGAAAGCATACGAGAAGGAAAAAAATACAATCCTAACTATTGCTAAAAATAATGGCTTCAAGGGTAGAGACATTGAAAAAATAATTAATAATAACAAACACAAAAATAACCTTAAATTAATTTACCCAGTGACTAATAATAAGACGAATAATAAATTCGGGTGTTTAGAATTCATCGGGCAGACATCTAATAAAATTGCAAAAGTCCTCAAAAAGTGTGGCTTAGATATTGCCTTCCGCACAAATAACAACTTAGGATCATCTCTTAAAAACTCAAAAAGTAAGGTACTCAAATTACAAAATAGTGGCATTTATAAACTCCAGTGTGACGAATGCAACGCTGTTTATGTTGGACAAACGGGCCGGTCCTTTAACACTAGGTTCAAAGAACACATAAGATCTTTTAAAAATAATAATAAAATGCAATCTCAATTTGCCAAACATCTCCTAGATGAAAATCACTCACTTAATGATAATAATAAACCAACTCCGTTACACGTACAAAATAAAGGCCGTAAACTGAACCTTTTAGAACAGTTAGAAATTAACAAAAACTCTAATAATCCGAAAGCTATTCTAATTAATGAACAAACAAATATAATTCGTTCACCCCTACTAGATATCTTCAAACCTAGTTCAAATATGAGTGCACTATGAAGTACTTAATTATGCTATTAAAATAACCCTATGAGTCATCGTTTGGGAATAACTAACATTAAGACATTCAGTCAAATTTTTAACATTACACTAATTGGGGAAACTTTGCTGGGGTAATAACCATTAATAATTTCTAATATCTTACTCAAAAATCAATTAAGAAATCAGTAATTGAAATTAAAATACCTACCTAGAAATAATATAAATGTATCGTCTGTAAGTGGGCTACCCACAGTTTGATAATGCCTTCAGAGGGCGAAACAGCTGTCACGCGTAATAATAATTACACAGCAGAACTTGTTTAAAAATAAACTGTTTTTATAAACCCAATAATAATATTATTGAATATATAAAAAAAAAAAAAAAAAAAAAAAAAAAAAAAAAAAAAAAAAAAAAAAAAAAAAAAAAAAAAAAAAAAAAAAAAAAAAAAATATTAATGATTTTTTTATTATTTCTTGCTAAAGCAATCCCGATGAGTTACAAAACTCACTGTAGGACGGGAGGAACTTACAATACATAGGTGGAAGTTAATAGGTACAATTTTACGTTGGTATTTTGATATCAAAATTACAAGTTTCACATACGAAACAGTACAAAAATATAATATTTTTACTAATAAAACTTTTACACAAAAAATAGTTTTAACATTACAGTTATTTTACATGTCAGATTGTCGCCATAGATATCATGTCTCCGCGATCACTGTACGATTCGGTTTTGCGTGCGAGCCCACAAACAATTTAATATTGAATGTCATTTTTTCTCATCACAATTTATCACTTATCCTTTTTTAGTTAATAAATGTATATTTATTTTAAAATACAACTTGACAGGATTCACTTTCGATAGGAGCCAATGAAAGTGGGAAACTCACTGTGGGAAGGGAAGAACTTACAATACATAGGTGGAAGTTAATAGGTACAAATTGACATTGTTATTTTGATATCAAAATTACGTTCCACATACGGAACAGTATAAAAATATTATCTTTTTACAAATGAAACGCTTACTTTATTTTCACCAGCAAATCCTTAGCTTACCTATTTTGTGTTAAAAATGCATTTCGGTAAAAGTAAAAACATGTCACCGGAAATCAAAATTAATCTACTTCTTATACTCCAAATTCAATTTGCTCAATTCAAGTTTTTCGACTGCGCATATAAGTATATACCTACATATATATGCAGATATATTAAATTATTTAAATTGGCACTGTACAATTATGTTCTGTAGAAAACTTATCCCAAAAATCTAATTTTATGTGTGTATTTCAGTAGTACCTTCTCCAATCCGTTAAGCATTTTCCTTGGTGCCGTAATATTGTTCGGGATAAAACTCCTTTTGTGTTCTGCTTTCACAGATTTACTTAAAAAAACTTTCGAATATCTAAAATTTTATATCTATCACTTTGTGTAATATCTTATACTAGGGCAGAATTCTTGAAAATCAGCTTGCAATTTAAAGTAAAGCATTTTTTGTTAAAATATTATATTAGCTATAGATACGTATTTATGGCATGTGTGAATTCTTCACAATCACTTCCAATTTTTCAGTGACCAAAAATTGGCATGACTGAAAGTCAAATAATATAATTTGTTAATATAGACATTTATTATAATTAATATAGAAAAATAAAATCTGGTACTTGCCGATAATCTTACAACATTTTACATTTAATAAAATTTACATACCTTTTTACATAATATATTTTATCGTAAGGTCCTGTTTTTATTAATCTTAAATATAAATAACTTGCATCTCTAGGAATCCCTCTAGAAACATTTAAGATTTTAGTAATAAGCTCATCAGAAATAATTAAAATGTGAGCGTCGCGTCGGGGCAAATCCCCGTTATCAGGGTGTCACCTTAATATAGTTAATATTATGCTAACACATCGCCTTTGAGTATTATTTTCTGTTATTGAGTAGTAGAATAATTAGGAAAAAATCATATTCATAATTTGAAATCTTGTAATAAATAAAATAAATCAAGAATTCAAACACAAAAGATGAATAATTTTACCGGAAAATTCAATGTTTTAAGATACTTTCTAGGTAAAAATATTTTAATTTGCAACTTTATAAATATCATCCCGTCATTATTATTTTTTTTGCTATTTTGCCACTTTTTTTAAATCAATTTTTTTTATCAAATAAACTCGTATAATTGGCATTCCTTTGTATTGAAAACTGGCGAATAGATAAAAATATAAAAAAGTTAGATAAAATATTTTTTTTGCTGGATTTTGAATAATGTCATTAAAAACTTATGTAACTTAAGTGAATAAAGATTTTTTTAAAATTTTATCTAACTAATTAGCCATGGGTTTTTAAAAATAACCTTCAAGGTAGCCTTTGTAGTAAATTCGGGTTAGGTCTAGACAATACCCTAATAAAACCACAATCTCAACAAAATAAGTGAAGCAGTCGTGCACAAAAATATGCGACGCGCGGCCCTGGTGTATTGAACAGACTGAATGAATATGTTCTATCAAATCTCTAAAATAAAGTGGGAATCTTAACGACCTGAAGTCATGTAAAATCAATATTAGGCGTACCGTCTCGCGTAATTACGAACCTACGGTCGACTTTGGCCTTGCAGGCCTAGAAATTTGATCTCTCCGTGGGGTATATTTGAATTATTTCTGACAAATGTATCACTTAAATCTCAAATTCTTCTTGAAGAATCCCTCAGGAAGTTACTAATTCATCGTCTAGGAAAATAAAATTTCGTTCATACGGTTAATTATATAGTTGAAAATTATTTTTTTAGTGGTTATGTATGTTTTTATTAATCTTAAATACATATAACTTACTTGCGCATGGATCTCTTAAAAAAAAAACAGTGTGTGGCAAGCCTACGCACGACGGAAGTGAAACTTTTAGTATTCTTCTCTCTCTCTTTTTTTCTGTCTATTGACATATTTATAAGTAGCATGTGATAAAAAAAATTAAAAGTTATAAAAATATGGGATTAGAATCCGGGTGCTGCATAACGAGTGTCGAACGCTCTGCCTCTAGACCGCGGTTATTACGTATTCGACCAAAATATCATATAGTCAAAATATCTAAAAGTCGCAGCACGAGAGCATTTTATCACTTAAAAAAAAAATCACAAAAAGAAAATACAAATCGTTGATAAAAAAAATTAAAAGTTATAAAAATATGGGATTCGAACCCTGGTCCTGCATAACGAGTGTCGAACGCTCTGCCTCTAGACCGCGGTTATTACGTATTCGACCAAAATATCTAAAAGTCGCAGCACGAGAGCATTTTATCACTTTAAAAAAAATTATTATTAAAAAAATCACAAAAAGAAAATATAAATCGTTGATAAAAAAAAATTAAAATTTATAAAATTATGAGTTTCGAACCCGGGTCCTGCATAGCGAGTGTCGAACGCTCTGCCTCTCTCTCTCTGGTTTCAATCAATTCAAATTATTAACAGTGTTAAAAGAGATTACTACAAAAAACAAATCAGTGAAGCTACTGATGAAAAAAAAAATTTGGAATATCATAAAAGATATAGCCAATATTCATAAAATCGACTCACCCATTGTTAAAATTAACATAGAAGACCAAACAACTCATATCAATTCCGAACCTGAAAAAATATCCGACTATTTCAATCAATTTTTCTCCAATATCGGATATAAATTAGCAAAAAATATTCTAGACCAAAACACCGTCTCGGAGAAAGATCTTGCAAAAAATATACATTAAGGTGGAGTGAAATTTTTTTTTTTGAGAATTTTGAAATCGGCATAGTTGGGAAAGATGCTCCATATATCAACAATTACAACAAAAATAATAAAAAAAATATATTCACAATACCTGGACATCGCCAAAGCTATATATTTTATCATTTTCACTATTTTACCTAAGTATTTATAGCTCATATATGCGAAATACAACACACATAAAATTTGTATTTTACCATTTATTTTACAGATAATACATTCATAGATTTTTAGAATGGAACACATAGTGGAAATAAAAAATGTACATATATTATTTACCGCATTGAAAAACTTGAAAATTACAAAAGTTACTATGAACGGTACTGCATTTTGGTGTTAAAAATAGGCATAAGGTGTCGTGACTCTTACCTGGTTTTTATTAATCCATCTCTCCTCAAGGGTTCACAAACAACGGCTGAGGCTTCTGTTTCAATTTTCACACATCTCTCTGTAGCTTGAGTGTGGCAAGGAAAATTCTTTATCATTGGTAGTATGACATCGTCAATTATCGTGTGATCGGTAATGGCTTGTAAAATTGTCTCGTCACTTACAAATTTGGTTAGTGGTGGCTCGGTTATATTTTCCCACTTTATAACATCAATATAATCATCTGCTGAAAAATCAAAAACAGGCACTTTGAAGGTACGAATAAAGTCTGATTGCATTTTCGTTTGCAGAGCTTTCAATTTTCTTTTCAACGCTAACTATCTTACGTATTTTCGGTTGTCGTTTAACATGGCTAACAATATATTTTCGTGATGCTAAAAAAAGCCATTCCGCTGGATTACTGGATCAATAATATCTTTTAAATCACTGGGCAAATACCGTGAAAGCACTATTGTTTCGTGTAAATGCCTTGCACCGGAAATACATAATGGTTTGGTCTTAATTTTGAACCACATAGGTGCGTAAACTGTTAATACAAATGTCGTTAAAGTTACCATATTTTTTTATGGTTTTAGGGTAGAAATGTAAAGCCGAAGAATCCAATTCGCTGTAGTGAGCCACCTGGATTGTAAAATTTTACCGGGATTTATTTTTGATAAATTTTCATTGCAGAATCCGGAGTCAATAGTTTTACCCATTTTCAGTAGATACAGCTGATCTGTACTTAAATCCTGTGTATTTGTCATACTTGGTAATGAACATTTAATGATTTTAAATTTCACGACAGGAAGTTGTTCACACCTATTTAAAGATTTATCAATAATTCCAGTGAAACTTTGCGGTCCAGTCGTGGTTCCGTCGATGTTCTCAAAGAGATGTCGCAAAATGAGTTCGTTTGCTTGTAATTGACAGACAATCCACTGTAAAGGCCGTTTGAGATGTGATTCAAGGCGCCGAATAACACTTCCTTTGTACCCCTATTTACTGCAGTTCCGTCGCATCCAATTGCAACAATTTTTTCCAAAGCAATATCTTTCGAAGACAGTAATGAAATAATTCCATTACTTATTGCTTCAGATTTTCCGGTTTTTAATGAAATTTGTCCCATGTACTCGCTACCTGGTTCTTTTACTAAACTAACGTGTTCTTCAGTTATTATTTTTCGCCGGTTGTCCTCCATGCTTAAAGTTTTGTCCTTCCGTCCGTCGAAGTATAAACCAAATTGATTGGAATCGATTACTAACGGCTTACTAGTAAGGGCAGTTCTTTTCTTCATTCGAGCTCGACGAATTTTACTCCTATCCACAACGCGAGATGTATCGTTCTGTGAAATTAAGCTAACATTTTGTAATACAGCGGAAACAATTGCAGCTCCTGCTCGATCTGAAATACAATATCTGTCTAATGTTCTGGCCACAACAGGGAAGTCTTTCACCTCATGGTGAGAATTATTTGGTTGTGCTTCACTTTGCATTATTTCTTGAGGATTTGAAGACGAAGCACATTTTTTTTGAGAGTATAAAGTTTAAACTACAAGAAGGAATATCGTCAGTACCCCGATCTACTAGATAATGTCTAGCTCGGATCGGAAACTTCGCCAAGATGATACGCGATACACTTCACTCTGTTTGATACGCGTTTGGGGTAGAAGGATTCGTTGCTGTGTGGGAATAGTTTAACTGTTCCTATAGTCCTACTTTATAATTATATTATAAAATAATAATGTAATTATATCATAGGTAATAAATAAACACTCAAGTTTTTGTTTACATAATTAAAAGCATTTCTAAGAATCGGGAGAACATTATTGGTGTTTTCAGTGTTTTTATCAAAAATTCAAAGTGGTGGCGATGTCGTAATTATAAATAAATATTTTTTATATTTTTTGTTTAGGATTAATACATAACGGAGCACTAATCCCGCGTATGCCAAATTCTATATTACGAAAAAAAAAATTCTCCATACTAGACCGCTCCACCTTAATATACATGTCAATAATCTCAGCTATAACCCTTTTCACTTCACTCCCACCACTGAAATAGAAATAATAGAACTTATCTCATCTCTTAAAAACAGTAACTCTGCCGGGAAAGATCAAATTTCAACAAAAATTATTAAACACATTCAAAAATTTATAGCCCCACCTCTTAAACACATTATCAACTTAAGCTTTAAAAATGGAATATTCCCTAACTCTTTAAAACAGGCCACAATAATCCCTATCTTCAAAACAGGTGATAAATTATCTGTTAATAATTATCGACCGATATCATTACTCAGCACAATTTCTAAAATTATAGAAAAGGCGGTGAAACATAGACTCTGTAAGTTCCTTGAAAATAATAAAATATTATCGGATAACCAATATGGCTTCCGAAAAGGGAGGAATACCTCTGATGCAATAGCTGCTCTCACAAAAATTGTTTCCCAAAATCTTGACAAAGGTCGCAAACCACTTGCTGTTTTCCTTGACCTCGCAAAAGCATTTGATACGGTTTCCCATCCCTTACTACTTAAAAAACTTCAACAGATCGGCATTACAGGGATAGCCTACACATGGTTTAAAAACTACTTAGCAAATCGTACACACCAAACCCTTATCCACTCAGACAAAATATATACGAGCAAAAAATTATCCATGTCCTATGGGGTCCCTCAAGGTAGTGTACTAGGGTCAATTCTATTTCTCATATATATCAACACACTATGCACTATGAATATTGGAGGCAAGATAATTCCTTTTGCCGATGATACAGTCCTAATATTTGATGATGAAACATGGGAATCAGTTACAAACAAAACTAATATTGGCCTAACAAAAGTTAAACATTGGCTAAACACAAACCTCCTCAAACTTAATATCGACAAGACACAATACATGACGTTTTCCATACCCAAACATAGCTTTCCCAATAACTGCCCCAAACCTACCATCCACTCGTGTTCACTCAACATACAGACTCCTGAAACCTCACCTAATATTCAATGCACGTGTTCAACTCTTAAATTTTCAAAGGAAGTTAAATACTTGGGAATAATAATCGATGACCAACTACGCTGGGAAACCCATATAAAAGAAACAACAAAAAGACTTCGTAAACTCTCCCACATATTCTGCTCTCTTAGATCCATCTTAGACCTAACGACTCTAAAATGCGTATATTTTGCCCTTTTTCAATCGATAGCAACATATGGTATTCTGGGATGGGGTGGCTGTGCAGAATCCGTCATTAATCCAATAATTACAGTACAAAAACTAGTTCTCAGAATTATATTTAAATTTCATCCTACCTATCCCTCCAAAATACTATTTACTAAAATTAAGGTCTTAGATATTCGCCAGCTATTCATTAAGACAAGCTTATGCTACATACGAAAAAATCACTTGCTAGTGGCTCCTCAACACCAAGTAAACACCCGCTTTTCATCAAATCTGGGATGCGTGGTCCCAAAAACTAGAACCACATTCGCCCAACGACAATTCTGGTTTATCGCCCCTAAAATATACAACGCGTTGGACAGGGACATAAAATCAACTAATACTATATCCCTTTTTATTATACGTGTCCAAAACTGGATATTTGAAAAGGGACGAGCCTTTTTTAAAGAATACACGAGTTCCTAACTTTTAAACCATTATAATAAAATTAACCATGTATCTGTATATTTATGTATATATGTGAATACACATTACGCTTGTGTGTGTTCATATATAGATGTGTATGAATGTATTTATATATGCATGCATGTATGTCTGTATATGTATGTATATGTATTTTATATTTATATATTTTTTATATATATTTTTTTTTTGTATATGAATGTATTTATGTATGTATGTATGTATGTATGTCTATGTATGTATGTATTTGTATATATATCTGAGCATCTATATATGTGTATGTATGTATGTTTGCATGTATAAAAAACATATATTTTGTTTTATATTTTCCTTAAATATGTTTATTTTTTTTTTTTTTTTTCTTCTATATTATGTTTTATTTTTTATTACTACAACATATGGTTTTATTGTAATTTATAGTATTATGACTACCACAACACGGGCATAAGCCTAGTGTGGGAGTTATTAAGTACACTAAAATTGTAATTCATAAAATTCACTGAATAAATAAATAAAAAATAAAAATAAAAATCCTGGGATTGGTTTGCAGCAATTTCATCTAATCTCCTCTTCCATTCTTCCCTGTCTTGTGCGGCTCTTTTGACTTCTGCATATGATGAGCAGCCTTCAAGGGCTATAAATGAGGTGCCTTCCTCCTTCGATTCTTTGGAGAATCTCCTCATTTGTAATATGGTCTCTCCAGGAAATTCCTAACAGTCTTCTATAGGACCACATCTCAAAAGCCTCTAGTCTCCGTTTATCTCTTTCGGATAGGCACCATGTTTCGCAGCCGTACATCAAGATACTCCATACATAGGTCTAGACCTCTGCCTCTAGACCGCGTTTATTACGTATTCGACCAAAATATCATATAGTCAAAATATCTAAAAGTCTTTTATCACTTTAAAAAAAAGAATTTTATCACTTTAAAAAAAATTATTATAAAAAAAATCACAAAAAGAAAAAAAAAATAGTTTAAGCGGGGATCGAACCTCGGTTCTTCACGACGAGAGTCGCGCGCTCTGCCTCTAGACCGCGAAGCTGAGTTTGGAGAGTGACCTAAAAAAGGTATATAATATTGGCTAGGCTCCTATAACGAAATGATCACGGTTTTTCATGACGGTCATGAGTTGGTTTTATTCCTGTCCTCGAAATTGCATAACGCGCGTAATGAAGTTTCACTTCAAAAACATTTGATATTATAGTAATACGTTCATCAAAGTTTTTTTTGCACTTCTAGCACTCACACAAAAGCACTCCCCTGTTTTCGACAAAACAATCGTAATGCTTTATCCTAATTTTATCAAAATTCACTGTTGTGAACGTTTAAAAATTGACTTTTCACATAAAGGGAAAAATCTAAGAAAAACATGTTTTTTTCTCCTTTTTTTATTGATATTCTCTAAGAAGGTATCCACGACACGGCTAATTCAGATTTTCAAAATTCAATATATTTTCCTAATTTATGTATAATGTCGACACCCGCAGCTGTCGGAATAACTTCAAAAAATGTCGGAGTGCTTTAAAAAACATAATATATTGTAAACAAAACAACTTGTAATCTCGACGAACTGTTATAATGTCATTCGCTACTGACTACACTACTACTGACGATTCACTTCACAAAAGAAACCTTATCGTAATAAAAGGCAATAGAAAATAATAAATTTTAAAATGTGAAATAACTAGGTAGGTAGAAATGGAAAAGTTTCAATGTATCTAAGTTGTTAGAATAAACCTTATTTTTGATATCTTATCAACAGTTTTACTTGGGTATTTCTTATGCGTTTTTTGTATGAACGTATCAACAGGGGGTGCTAAATTTTATAAGTTAATATTTTTTTTTTTTGGAATAAGTTGCTTTGAAAATTAAAGCAAACACAAATTATTTATTGTAGAAAAAAAATTTATTGATTTGTGAAAATTTATTTTTTTCTAGTAGAATTTATTTCTTGGATAATTTGTAAAGCGCCGTTTTTGTGAGATATCACCTCAGGGACGCTTTACAGTTGATGCAGGTATTAAAAAATATATAAATATTACAAAAATAAAGTGAAGTTAAGTTGAGTAAAATAAAGTACAGGAACAAGTGACACTAAGATATAAGATTGAAACTCTGCAGCGAGAATCCTAGGTGGTGAAGAAACTGGACCAGCTGCTGCAATGAGAGAGTCCACCGCGTCCACTAAAAGTGCCAGAACGAGGTTCGTCTTCCGTCCAGGTATGTGTATATATTGTAAAGGTTAGAGTGCCCCATCTTGGAAGCCAGTGTAAAGGTTAAAGGTGGTGTACAATAGGGCCCCATCATAATAGGGCACCACTGGTGTCGAACCAGGGTGCAACAGGTTAGGATAGCTCAAGGTAGATAGGTGAGATTCTATGTTCATAAGGGCGTAGGAAACTCTTCGTTTGCTTCCACGTCCTCATCGGTCAGTACATGGGGAAAGGTTACTTCAATTATCACAATACAGAACTTGTAGGACAAAGGTTTATTACAGTAGAATTACACGGGGAGCACATCTTAACTATAAAGACACAGTATCGAATTCTCTCTCTCCCTCAACAGAGTGAATTGGTAACTAGGTGAATTTACGAATTGAACACAATTAAAAGGGGAATATTCCGGTGTTGCTTACAGATTCGCCATGCCAAGCTGTAGCTCGTTGCCTGTTTGGACCAAACAGACGATGTATCGGAGCATATGCGGTTTTAGAAGTATAACTCCGAAGAGCCGAATAAAGAGGAATCTGGTTCATGATTAAAATGGTCGGGTGAATATCGTTAAACTACCATAGTGTTTGGTAAGTTTTTAGATTCTCACGGCCAAAAGCATTTTTGTTGTTTGTTTTTGGGATGTTATGCCGTGTTGCGCTAACTCCTTCTTTAGCCGACGTTTCGGACAGCGTTGCAGTGTCCATCATCAGGGCAGATCCGGTAGATCCGAAGATGTGATCACATCTTCGGATCTACCGGATCTGCCCTGATGATGGACACTGCAACGCTGTCCGAAACGTCGGCTAAAGAAGGAGTTAGCGCAACACGGCATAACACCCCAAAAACAAACAACAAAAATACCATAGTGTTTAATTATAACGCGCTTAGATCGCTTAGATTCGTGATTTCCGGTAAGTTTGCAGCACGCTTGAGTGAGCGATGATTCTGCCAAGCGCCAGACACAGTGTATCGGCAGGATGCTGGTTATTGACTGTGCGGGACACTGTGTGTCCGAGGCTGATGCCGATTGTTGACTGAGGCGGGCACGAAGCGACCGGGCGCTTGACCATCTGCTTTGTGCGTGGAGTGGGAGAATTTAGGGTGACCGTGCTTCATAACAATATCTGCTGCTGATAAAGCGCTGAGAGAATATCCTCTAACAGATACCAGACCTTGGCACCACCGCTGTGACTTTCGACGAAGCTAGAAGATGGAGACTCTGCAGCAAGAATCCTATAAAACATATGGGATGTAAAGAACAATTAGTTATCGATTCTGTAATTCTAAAACAGATTCAAATTCGAAAACGTAATTTACATACTTGCTATATAGACTACCAAAATGCTTTCGATAGTGTCCCGCACTCGTGGCTGATCAAAGTATTAAATATATATAAAATTAACCCCATTATTATTAGCTTTTTGGAAAATATTATGTCCTTTT
The DNA here is from genome assembly GCA_026573805.1 of Hesperophylax magnus. Classification (NCBI taxonomy): domain Eukaryota; kingdom Metazoa; phylum Arthropoda; class Insecta; order Trichoptera; family Limnephilidae; genus Hesperophylax; species Hesperophylax magnus. Next base: position 3,220,338 of record JAIUSX010000104.1, read on the forward strand.
GGAATACCAATTTACTTATCAATTTAAAAGGTAAGAAAATAGTAATACCGGGCATTTCAATTAAAAGAGGGATTTTTCAAGGAGACTCATTGAGTCCTCTTTGGTTTTGCTTAGCATTGAATCCTCTATCTAAAATGTTAATTAAAAGCAAGTTTGGAATAAAAGTTAAGGGTAATACAAGGGAGAGTAGTACAATTTCGCATTTATTATTTATGGATGATATAAAATTATTTTCGAATTCTGAACAAAATTTAGAGAAAATGATCGAGGTAGTTAAAAACTTTTCAGATGATATCAAAATGACTTTTGGTTTAGATAAATGTAGAACCATCCATATAGAGAAAGGCAAAATTGTAGATGGGGATGAGAGTATATTTAGAAATTTCCAAATTACTAGTATGAAAAGGGATGAGGTTTATAAGTATTTAGGATACCCACAATCAAATAGATTAGACCATTCTAGTATTAAAAATGATATTAGGATTAAATTTCAAACTAGGATCAGGAAAATTTTAAAATGCAATCTATCTGCTAAAAATTTAGTAAAAGCAATACATACTTGGGAAAAACCTATATTAACGTACTCATTTGGCATAATTAAATGGTCTAATACAGATTTAGATAATTTAGAAAGATTAATTAGAACTACGCTAACAAAGTTTAATTGCCATCATCCAAATTCAGCTATAGAACGAGTTAATTTACCTAGAAATTTAGGAGGTAGAGGCATAGTCAAAATAACTTCTTTGAAACATAATCAGGTAGAAATGCTAAGAACTTTTTTCCATAGGAAAGCTCATAGCTCAGAAATGCACAAAATAATTTGCAAGGCAGATAGAAATATTTCACCGTTAAATTTATACGATGAGAATGCCAACACTTTTATAAATCCCAACCAGGAATTATTAGATTCCTGGTCAAATAAAATTTTACACGCAAAACACTTCAATTATCTCAACCAAACGTATGTTGACAAATTTTCGTCAAACAAATGGTTGAGTATTGGAGAGTTGAGCGCAGAAATAGAAGGATTTATGCTTGCCATTCAGGATAGAGTCATTAATACTAAAAATTATAGAAAGCATATAATCAAAGATACAAATCAAATTGATGATTTGTGTAGAAAATGTTTGGTTTTTCCGGAAACTATAGAACATATTATATCGGGATGTTCTATATTAGCACCGTCCGAGTATACATTTAGGCACAATCAAGTTTTAAAAATAATTCACCAAAATTTGGTAATTAAACATAACTTGATTGACTGCCGTAATATAGTACCATATTATGAATACAAACCAAATTCATTTTTAGAAAACGAATTTTATAAAATATATTATGATAAAACTATACTAACAGACCGAACGATTAGTCATAATAGACCCGATATAGTTTTACATGACAAAATTAAAAAAATAACTTATATCATTGATGTCGCTATTCCAAATTCCTGTAACATTCAAAAATCTGTTAATGAAAAAATAAGAAAATACACAGATTTAGGAAACAAAATAAAAAGAATTTGGCATTCTCAGACTATAAAAATATTACCATTCGTTATTTCGGCTACTGGCATTATACCTAGCTCTCTCATTAAAAATTTAGGCGTATTAGATCTATCAAAAAATTTATATATAAAGATGCAAAAGTCGGTCATTTTGAATACATGTAGGATAACGAAAGATTTTTTAAATATTTATGTTGAGGGATCAGTAGGATTTATAGGCCCTGTTAGAAGTTCTACCGAGCCGAACCCTCTGATATGAAAATATCTGGAGTCGGTGAATTTTTTTTTCCCATTTGATCTCTGGTGAGTTGACGTGTTGTTGTTCTTGTATTGTTTTGTATTTATTTTACTTATATAATGCACTTGCATAGTGTTGATTGACTGGCTGATCATTTGTGGAAAAGTGAGTGGAAGGGTTTAGTTTTTCCTATGGGGAAGATTTAACCCGGACAACAAAATCGGAAGCATAAAAAAAAAATTTGAGCAAAATATCCGAATATTCACTTTTAACACACTGCACTTAAATCACATATTATAAAGTTCTAATAAATGATGGATAAGTTTATTTAAAATGTTAATTGATTGATTTTAAAATAATTTCAAAGGGACGTTGCCTAATTTTCCTTGAAAATACTAAAGAAACACAAAGCGGTTGACGCTTAGGACGCGTTAGGACGCTTCCGGCTGCCACGAAGGGCGCTACACTTCTCAATGTTTTACCTATTTTTAGTTATCAAAATGGCTTTTCACAAATTAAAAGAGTTTTTATTATTATTCATCATGTGAAACCGGTTATTCAATTGGCATTTAAAGATTATCATAAAATACTAACCCCGAACGATTACTCACCTAAAACTGGACGCTCGTTAAAAAAACCAATTTACCTGAAAAGCATAAAAGTCTCAATGGTGAAATTAGTAGGCACCTTGTTTGCCTATCAGGCAGAAAGTCTCAGTTTAAATCCCTATGGCGTCTGATTTTTGTCCACATTTTTTAATAATAATAAAACCTGTAAGTTAATAGTTTCACCGAATTCAAAATTGACATTTGAAATTTCGACACCATCGAGAAAGTTTTCATAATTTTGCTTAACCATCGGGAGCGATTGGTGTCATATATTTACCATATTATTCAATTATATGATTGCTTACCAAAAACTTTATTATGAAAACAAATGAAACTGCTTACCGCGGTGCAAAGTTTAATCCATCTTGATTTCACCGTTCATCCCATAACTTAGTTTGTATAAATTCACCGTTCATCCCATATTTTTATGTTGTATACATTCACCGTTCATTCCATATTTTTAGTTTGTATAAATTCACCGTTCATTCCATATGTTTAATTTCTATAAATTTGGCAAAATATTGCAAGCGATCCCTCAAAATGTTCAATTTGGTTCGGTATTTTGACCTCAAATAGACATTTAAATTTTATATTAAAAAGGCCTCGCAGCTGATCTCCTTGTCTTTATTTGTTTTACCAACCCATGATCATACTCCCTCAAGAAACATGCAACTGCTACCAATTTACAAGAGTTGACCAGACCACACAAATAATGGTCAGCACCACTCTTGGTCCGAATATTTCTAACTTCGTTGTAATGGAGATCAAAAGTACTCATTCCAATATTACGATTTTACATTGTCGCTTAACGATTTTTTTTCATGTTTCCTTTAAAATCTTTTTACAAATTCGATTTCTGTTAACGTTGACCTTGAGTTAGTGGCTCCATTTGATCATAGTTAATGGCCACTATTACTTCGTAGTAGTCCTTCCAACGGCATGCGAGTATTTCATTTTCGTACCTACCACGCACCGCATCAAATTCACCAGTAACTAGAAGAGCGGAGAGAATTACGAAGTGGTGGTTAAAGCTACGCACAAGAAAAAAATATAAAAGAAAATTTTCACATGTATTACTTTAAATCTTATGAGTGTATTTTACCGGTTAGTATATTTTTAATGGTTTATTTATTTATTTATTTAAACGCCCATTGGGCTTTTACATACATTGTTATTAGTGTTATTACATTAACTATGTGACATTTAAAAGTTTACGTACATATAGAAATAAAATAGTTATTATATCTGTAGTACATAAATGTTTTACAAATAATACAGAATACCATTATGGAGAACAGTTTTTTTTTTTTTTTTTTACTTACTTAGAAAAATAAATGGATTGAAATTAATCAGCATTTATAGGGACTTAAAATCATATTCGATTTGTTATTTAAATTACAATATCAATTTGTAAAGTTAAAACATATATATTAAAGTTAAAAGTCATAAAAGAAAAGAGTGAAAAAACAGAAGCTAAAAAATGGGTTTTTCACTATGGAGTGGAGAAGTCATACATTTCAGCAAAGTGTTTATGTAGATTTCGTTTAAGCACTGCTACGGAATCTCTAAATATATCAACAACATTACCAAATTTTTGTATTCGATTTAACGATATGTGCGCTTGATAATTAGATTTGAAATTGTCACAGAAAAAGGTGGAATTTTGTCTCGTAGTTTTGGAAGGTACAAATAATTTTATTGTGGCAAGAATTTCAGGGCTGTCGATTCTATAATTAATAATTTTATTTAGTAGAACAAGGTCGGAGATAATTCGCCTATCTGACAGCGTAATCAAATTTAGTTGATGCATGAGTTGGATATAATTTATATTTTGGATTGGAATATTCAGTTTAAAGTTAATAAATCTTAAAAATTTGTGTTGTACCTTTTCAATATTGTTGGAATGTACTTTATAAAACGGGGACCAAATAGGCGAATTATACTCTACTTGACTTCTTACTAAAGATGTGTACAGTGTGTTCAAACATTCTAGTGACTTGAAGTCACATGCGGTTCTACATATAAAACCAAGCATTTTTAGGGCTTTATTTGTGATTTCATTTATATGCGGATTGAATGTTAACTGTTCATCAAATATAACACCCAAGTCCCTGATTTGAGTGACAGCTGTCAATTTTACATTGTTAAGCGAATATTCATAAATTGTATGATTTCGTATTTTACAAAAACGAATGACCTGACATTTTTTAATATTAAGAAACAGAGAGTTGATGATGCACCAACGATATAGTTTATTTAAATTAAGTTGCAAAGTATAACAATCGTCTAAACTGCGTATTGTTTTATATATTTTCAAATCATCTGCGAAAAGAAGAACTTCTACATCTTTAAATATGCTAACAATATCATTAATAAATAACAAAAAAAGAATTGGTCCCAGGTGAGACCCCTGAGGGACCCCACTTGTGGCTTCGAAAATGTAAGATTCCACAGATTTTATTTTGACACATAGCTCTCTTTTACTAAGATAGCTATCAATCCAACTTAACAGATTACCCTTGATACCCAACATACTTAATTTTTGTACAAGGATATGTCGCCTAACTTTGTCAAAAGCTTTGGAAAAATCAGTATATATTGAATCCACTTGATGCTTTAAGGCAAGAGTGAAGCAAAACAAAAGGCTAAAGGCTTAAGTGGAAAGCAAAACAAAAGGCTAAAGAAACAAAATTCGAATTTGTGTGGTTTAAAGCCAATAAATTACTTGTTCGTAAGGGTCCGGGGGAAAAAATCATTCAAATCAAACATGAAAGTGACATTAAAAAAATGGTATTGTAGATTTTTAATTCTAGAGAAAACCTTTATTGTAATGGATATTATTAAAAATGGACTGTATTACCAATTATAGGACGTCAAATCCTAAATTCTGTAAAAATGTACTACAAACACACTCATCCTCTCTTCAAATCTTACAGCAAAATATTAGATCAATTTCCAAGAATTTTGACGAATTCTTGTTACAACTTGATAATATTGGAACCTCTTTTCATATAATTATTCTTACTGAATGCTGGATACCAAAAAATTATGCTCCTAAAATCTTGAAAGGGTATGATCACTACAGCACTTCAATACATACTAAACAAAATGATGGAGTTGTTGTCTATACCAGAACTGACCTGATTGGTTTATCTGTCAAGGAAATCCAAGTTAGCGGTGCAAACTGTTTGCAAATAACTCTCAATAATGACACATGTATCTTAGCAATATACCGTTCTCCATCCTCTTATAATATTTCACCATTCCTAAAATCAATTAATAACTGTTTAACTGAATTATGTAATATTAAAAATTGTATTATTGCTGGTGACCTCAACATAAATATTCTGCCCACAAACGAACATTCTCAGTGCCAAGAATACTTAAATACGCTCACATACCATGGATTCCAAAGCACCATAAACACTCCTACACGTGCTACATTAGACTCCATTTCATGCATTGACCACATCATGGTCAAATCCAACTGCCCAGTAATATCTATTGTATATGAATCTACACTTACCGACCACTACACCACTATTCTTTCCATACAAACATGCAACAGAAAAGACAAACATAAAAACACAACAAACAAGAAAAAAAATCATTCAAATCAATTATGATTGTGTTCGTCAATCTCTGATGAGTAAATCGTGGTCAGAATTACTTAACATCATAAATCCAGAAGACGCCTGGACGTACTTTATCAATCACTTACAGACTACCATTAACGAACATACAAACATATACCAAATAATATTTTACCAATTAAGCCATGGATTAACCACACTATTATTAAATCTATCCGTAAACGTAACAAACTCCACAAAAACGTTATTAACAATCCTTATGATATACAACTTCGAAACTTTTATAAAAGATATAGAAACATTTGTACCCAAATAATAAGAAAGGCTAAAGAGATATATTACAAACAGAAAATAGAAAACTGTAATAATGATCCTAAAAAACTTTGGAAAACACTTAAAGAAGCCACCCACTCTCAACCTAATCCTACGAATGACTTAAAACAACTAAAAGTAAATGATAAAATATTTAGTTTTTCTAGTAATCCCGATATTATTGTTAATCATGCAAATAAATACTTCTCAAAAATAGGTGAACAACTCGCAAAAAATATCGATGTAAACCATACCAACTCCAGTTCACTAAGCTGTAATACAAATTTGCCCAACAACTTGCATTTTAGTCTAAAACAAATTTCAAATGAAGATACTAGATTGATCATAAACTCATTAAAAAACTCGTCTTCAACTGGCTTGGACGATATATCAAATATTGCCTTAAAAAAACTTGTATCAGAAATAACCACTCCCTTAACATATCTTATTAACCTAAGCATCCTAAAAGGCCGATTCCCTGACAAACTAAAACACGGAATCATAATCCCAATACATAAAGGAGGCTCTAGAGCGGACATAACTAACTATCGTCCAATTACATTACTAAATTCACTATCTAAAGTCTTTGAAAAAACTATTAATAATCAACTAATCGAATACCTTGAACAAAATAACATACTATCACTCAACCAGTTTGGATTCAGGAAAAATAAAGGCACCTCCGAAGCCCTGGCAACAGTTACCGATTTTCTAAATGAAAACTTAGACAAGGGATCAAAATGCATATCAATATTCTTAGACCTGTGCAAAGCATTCGATACTATCTCTCACTCTAAACTTTTACAAAAACTATCTAATATTGGTATAAATGGTGATGAACTTACTATTATTAGCGATTACCTGTCAAACCGAAAGCAAAATGTGAAAATCAACAACTGCAATAGCAATCAATTACCAATTAGCTACGGCGTGCCTCAAGGAAGTGTTTTAGGTCCTACCCTGTTCTTAATATACATAAATGAATTATGTAATCTTCAAATAGATGCCAAAATTGTAAGTTTCGCTGATGATACGATTCTTCTATTCAAATCAAGCAATTGGAATGATGTATACATAAAAGCTAACAAGGGCATAACTGTGGTTAAAAGATGGTTAAACAATAATACACTAACAATGAATGTGACCAAAACTAAATACATTGAATTTAGTATTAATCCTTCCTTAAGAAACCCAGAAAATCAAATTAAAATATGTGCTTGCAACCTGACAAATACGATAATATGTGATTGCCCTTATTTAGAACAGGTAACTAAAATTAAATACTTAGGTATTATTTTTGACAGCAATTTAAAGTGGAAACAACATATTACCACTACAGCAAACAAACTTAGAAAATTCATTTACTTTTTTAGACAAACTCGCAACTTTCTCAACCTAAGCCAGCTCAAAACAATCTACTATGCACTTTGTCAATCTTTAATAGAATATGGTATCATAGCATGGGGAGGAGCAAACGCTGCCGCCATTGATCCAATATCTAAAGCTCAGAAACTTATAATAAAGATTATCCTCAAACTACCAATCACAAGCAGTTCGGATGAAATCTTTAGGAAAATCTGTGTTATGGACATTAGGCAACTTTATGCCAAAAACATACTAACATACCTCTTTAAACACAAAACTACTTTTGACAATATCCAAACTGCTCGTGATACTAGAACCAAAGGACATAATTTCTTACAAATCCCTTTCGCTAAAACAACTTTTGGCCAGAGAAATTTTAGATACTTTGCAACAAGGCTATATAATGCTCTCCCACTAGCCATTAGACTGAACGAATTTTTTTTGAAATATAAAACAGACATCAAGTCTTGGATCAACAGCCAAGACAGATCCATGATCAAAAATTTTATAAAAATCCCTACATAAGTATGTACTCCAACTAGATGCTGGTTAACAAATTTATCATTTATTATTATTAATTATTATTTTTTATCTTTTTCACAATGTCATTGAATGTAATGAAATATTTTATGTATCAAAAAATATGTAAACATTAATTCATGTATCAAATACGTCTGTCTCGACACAGGTTTATCCTAGTGAGACAGACATCGAAAAAAAAAACCTGTAAAAAAACTTTATATTGATAATAAAAAAAAATAAAATAAAAAAAAGAGAATCAGTTATGTAATTTTCATATATGATCAAGTTACTTAGGGTGGATTTACCTGTGATAAAGCCATGTTGGTTGGGTACAATAATATTATTAATTTGTTTACATATTACATCTAGGACTAACGATTCAAATAGTTTGGGAATAGCGGATAATATACATATTGGTCTGTAGTTTGATACATCGCTTTTGTCTCCCTTTTTATGAATAGGCGTAAGATAGCTTTTTTTCCACTGTTTTGGAAAACACCCTGACGACAAAGACTTATTAAATAGTAAAAATAATGGATAAGTCAAACTGCGAACACAAGATTTTAAATATATTGGAGGGAAACTATCCGGTCCAGCGGATTTATTAGTATCTAATGCTTTTATAGCCTTTTCTATAGCGTTTATTTCAATAAAACAATGGTTTAGGTTGAGTGATTCTTCAAGTGATATATCATTTGGGATTTCATTATCAGTAATATTATCATCATAAACACTTTTGAATAAATCTGCAAAAAGATTGACAATGCCTTCGGTATTATCCGCACAATTGTTATTCAGATACATAATATTTGGTAAACTACAATCATTTTTACGCTGAGCATTAGAAAAGTTCCACAATTTTTTAACATTATCATGAACCTCCATTTCTATTAAACTAATATAATCATTATAACATTTTTTAGACAATTCTTTGCACTGCTTTCTTATGTTAGTAAACATTATATAATCATCGATGTTTCTAGATTGCTTATATATTCGGTGAGTTTGTTTTTTAGTATAAATCACTTCTTTTAATTCTTTTGAAAACCATGTAGGGTAAAGGGATGCAATAAAATTAACTTTTGGAACATGACGTTCTTTTGAAGTGTTTAGGATTGAATAAAATTGTTGGACTTGATTCACAATATTGTTTTCATCTTCTAGAAATGACCAGTCTATATGGTCAAGATAATCAATTATATTTGTAGTCAGCTTTTTTAAAATTGTACGATGAAGTTTTTAATTTCTGCAATTTTCTAGACTCATTTGTGATAATAATATCTAACGCCGGATGGTGTTGGTCTAAAGGTAACAACAATTCATCCGATTGTTCAACCACTGTCCTTAAGTCACTAGAAAATACTAGGTCAAGCATACGGTTATAAGAATTATGCACTTTATTTAACTGTTTTAGTCCTAGGAAAAAAGACATATCAAGCATTTCCTTAGATTTGACACATTGCACTTCTGTTTCGTTAATAATCACTTCATTGTTCTTATCGAAAGACCAGTCAATTTTCGGAAGATTGTAGTCGCCTACAATTATAAATTTGGCTTTAGGATATTTGTATTTTAGTGTTTCTACATCCTCGATGTGGTTCTTGTATATTTGCAGATCTGACATTGGTGGAATATAAGTACAAGCGATAATGATTTTTGTGGACGAAATATTTAGCATTACAAACATCTGTTCAACGCTTTTGTGTTTAACTGGCAAATTTTTAGATGAAATGTTTTTTGATATACACACCATTACACCTCCTCCTTTTGATTTGTTGCTTGTAATGGGGTCACGGTCAAGACGATAGATATTGTATTTATTGAGACCTAATTCCGATGAATTGATGTCCTTATTTAACCATGTTTCTGTTAATAACAACATATCATGTGGGAATGTGGGAGAAGTTATTTTAAGTTGTTGTAATTTGGTTCTCATTCCGCGAACATTTTGGTAGTACCCAAACAATTTTAGGTGCTGTTTAAGTTTTTTGGCACGTTTTTTATTATTTTTGGAACAGAGTTTATGTACTTAGTTGTTATGTTTGTTTCCCCATCCGCTTTTCTCGTTTCAAACTCTTTCCAAACATCCGTCATTTGTTTCCTTTGCAGCTCCGTGAGATCTTGTTTAACTTTGATGCCATTTTTCAGTTTATATTTATTTATGATAATTTGCTTAGCTTGATATGAATCTTGTAGTTCTACTTTTATGGGCCTGATCTTGTCAGTTTTTCTTACGCCAAGCCTATATATTTTAGAAATATTTATCTGTAATGTATCATCGATAATTTTCAATGTTGAACATACTTTGTTGTTGTCATCAGATATCCTGTTGGTTTGATTCTTGTCTCTACTTTCAGGTACGTTCAGCAGAATTAGATTTTTCGAACGTAAATTCCTTTCTGTTATCTCGGTAATTGCGTCACATATTTCCATTGAAGTAGATTGAGTAGTTCCAGTTATTGCAGGATGGTTATTAATAATATTTTTGTATGCGGATAGTTCACCCTCCATAGTCCCCATCTTCACTGACATCTGTCCCGCGACGCCCAGTAACTCGGTAGTTTTTGGCATTATTTTTGCAAGTTGTTCTTTATTGAACTTATTAGATGAGTCGGTAATTATTAAATGTATTTGGTTAATAATTTCCTGAGCCTTCGCCATACATTGATTAGCATCCATTTTTATTTTAGAGGTTCGTAATATTAAGTTAGGAAGTGAGTGATGACCCTGCACCCTGCACATTCAACTGCATATCGCGTAGCGAGTTGCAAGTGTCCGGAGTGTTTCAGCGCTGCTTGCACTTATTGGTAATAGTGACCTACTATGATGTCGCACCGCTCACACGCACTGGAATCAGTAATGTCTGATAATATTTTATAGAATTTAGTGAATAACCGATTGATACGTTTGGATCACTACGATTATGGTATAATTATATTTCACAGTGTTTAGAGGGATTTTTATAATGAGATTCACACAACCAATTGTTTAAATGATGCTTATAAATAACTATTTTAACTGAAATTCGCAAGACAAATTCAAACGTTACTTGTCACTTTTAATATTACTCGTACTTTGATATTTTTTTTTTATATGTAATTTACATAAATATGTGCTTATACTTATGTATGTTTTTGCTTTAGTATGTTTTATTTTATTTACTTATTTATTGAACGCCGGCAGGTCTTTTACAAATATAATAATAATAATCAATATATATATATAAGATCTTACAAAAAAAATTAAAAATAAAAATGCAAAAATCCGTCATATTAAATACATGTAGGATTACGAAAGATTTTTTAAATATTTATTTTGAGGGATCAGTAGGATTTATAGGCCCAGTTCTACCGAGCCGAACCCTCTGATATGAAAATATCTGGAGTCGGTGAATTATTTTTCCATTTGATCTATGGTTGTCTGGTGATCTATTGTTTTGTATTTATTTTGCTTATATAATGCACTTGCGTAATGTGTATTAACTAGATGATCATTTGTGGAAAAGTGTGTGAAAGGGTTGAGTTTTTCCTGTGGGGAAGATTTTACCCGGACATAAAGTCGGAAGAAAAAAAAAAGTTTATTTCAGATGGACAGAGCGGTGTGTGCAATACTCTGCCTGCCATGTCAAAATGTCAAAATTTTATATAGTTCAACGTTCGACCGACGCTGCATTTTGTATAGAAGTCGAGATATTTTTATACTTAAGATAATCCGCTTTTAAAATTGAAGAACACTGGCAAAAATGTTGGCATCTAGTAACTAGTGTTATTGTATTGAACGAAAATGAGAAAATATTTGTATAACCGCAACTGATAAACATATATAAAAACCTGCATTACAACACTTCCATCGGTTCTAATGTAATTGTGAACCAGGGTTGCCATTGAAAATGTTCGAAAATACCCACAAGAGGCAAAAAGATGTTTGATTTCCCCACGAAGTCCCAACAAGTTGTAGCAGTGCTTTTCTTCTGGGCGGCGAGTTCCTACCCGATTAGAAATAATCAGTTGGTAAATTTTCTCTGGTTGGCACTACTGTTTTCGAGTTCGCGGTGCGGAGCGGACTTCGTCTGGGTCAGTTGCTGGCTGAACTCGGGAGACTGCGGTGTGTTTCGTTCAACACTGGACATGGGGGACTATATTGCAATCACGAAAGGTTTTTTTCTCTTTTAACTTTTATTTTTAAATATTTAACTTAACATTCTAATATGGATTACTGTTATTAACTTCTTGCATAGTTATTATATACTATGCTGGCGCCCACTCAGACATTTCTTTACAAGATACTTAAAGTTTTTAATTAATAATGTTACCTGCTCATTAGTCATATTTATCAAGATGGCGTTTATGAAACGTTGCATTCTTGACACGCCCGGAGATATAATGTTATTAGAGTCTCATGTTAATTTTTATTGATCAAATATTTAATAATTGTTATCTTAATAAATTAGCTTCTGTTGATAATTAAAACCTTCTATTATTTAACTTCCTTCTCAGATCTCATCGCTACCTACATGCATTGTTGTCAGTACGCGTGGTTGAGATGACTAGATTATTGTATTTGGTATTACCAATTAATGTCACAATCCTTGGATCCATCATTAATTAATTATAATAATCTTTTCATCACCCATCCATTGGCAGAAATGTTACATAATGGCAGCCCTTGTGGATGAACCTAATTTTTGACTAAATAGTAATGCAGTATTTTTCCTTCCTTGTTGTTTTAATCTTGTATTGAGATGTTTGATTTTTTTAAATGAATTTTCTTGTAGAATCCCTTTGAAAAGACTTTTCGTGTTGCATGTTAGTTGTTCGGGTGTTGTACGATTTTACATCGTGTCACCGAGTTTTATTAATTATCATTTTACGCAGTTTTGTTATCCAGCCCAACTCATGACGTTTTTTCGTCTTATAATTATCGTGTTCGTTAGTACGCTGACGTCACACTTGTTTTATGTTATTTTTTTTGTGGTTTGCGGCGATTGTTGTTGTTGTATGCTTGAATATTTTAATGATTTTTTTCTACCTACCCTGTTAGTTAGGCATGACGGATTCGACCATTTTAACAAGAAGTCGTGCATTAATCAAAATGTCTAAACCAGAGAATGGCACTACTTCTGCAATTTCGGCGGTCGCGTCTGACACGGTTCCGGTTTACAAATGGAACTTATCTTTCGACGGAACTGGGAACGTACATAATTTCATTGAACGGGTCAACGATTTGTCTCTATCTCGGAACGTAAGTACAGCTTCTCTTTTTTCGTCTGCGGTGGAACTTTTTACAGGTCATGCTCTAGACTGGTTTAGAGTCAACCGTTCTTCATTTAATTCATGGACGGATATTGTTAATGCTCTAAAGGAAGAATTTGAGTTACTGGACCATGAAAGACGTTTAGTTGCTCAGATCAGAGCCACGTACCATCATCAAAAAGAGAACCTGGGTTCATTCATTACTCGTGTTTTGATTTTAAACAATCAATTGTCGTCAAAATTACCAGATGACGAAATTCTAGAAATATTGCAATGTAATATGTTACCGAGATACATTCAAAAATTATCGCTGTCTGTCATCTCAGACATTAATTGTCTTAAAAGATTTGGAAAAATGATTGAACTAGCAGACAGTCGGTCTATTTCCAGACCTTCCCCGCCAAATGCAAATACTTTTAATAGTCTCAGTGTATATCTCAGAATTTCAACAATGTCAGATTTGATCGTTCTGCGTTTCAGAATAACTTGAATAATCCGAATTTCAGGAATCATCGTCAATCTTTTGAGTTCAATAAACGTAGCCCGTCAAATATGAGTTCTAGGGAGGTGAGATGTTTCCGCTGTGGCCGTCCTGATGTGAAGGCGCCTTCATGCAACTGCCGGCAGTCAAAAAATCTAGATGTCCTGGGGGTCTTATCTGCGAGCGGCAAGTCGACACCGTTCGCTGACATCACCGCTAGGCATCGGGTTGCTGTGCTGTCAGAAACCAGAGCTTTCTTCGAGAACCTTTGGACCTCGAAGGTGGTGAGTGCGGCTAATAATAATAATAATAATAATAATTGGATAATTTGTAGAGCGCCGTTTTTGTGAAAAATCACCTCAAGGGATGGCCGTCCACACATCATTTTCCAGGTTCTGGGTTCCAACTTTTCTGGCCTTCTTGACTCTGGGTCGCATATCTCAATTATTGGTAATAATTTTCATCGTCAATTTTTAAAACTAGGTTTAAATCTTACTGATCTTAAGACAAAATTTTCACTCACTTCTGCTACGGGTCATACTGTGGAGTGCGTTCACAAAATTGCGGTTCCTGTAGTTATGGTAACGTTAGGAAATTTTTTAATTTTGTAGTTATGCCAGATATAAAATCTAACATCATCCTCGGTTGCGACTTTTGGAAAGTCTTTAACATTTGTCCCAAGTTAATTTAATTAATGACTAATGACTCTGACAAAAGTTGCCTGTCTGAGGTAAGAGGACTGGATAGCTTTGAGAATTTAAATTCGTCTCAACAATCAATTTTAAATAACGTTATACATGAATTTGAAGCCTTTTCGGGAAATCGTTTGGGTAGAACGTCTCTTGAAAAACACGTCATTGACACGGGTGATTGTCAGCCTATTAAGCAACGTGTTTATCCAATATCTCCTCATTTATTACCGGAAGCTCACAGAGAACTTGACAGACTGTTAAATCTGGGAGTAGTAGAACCCAGCAATAGCTCGTGGAATAATCCTATTGTTTTAGTGCCCAAGAAAAATGGTTCTTTTAGACTTTGTTTGGATAGTAGAAAACTCAACGCGGTCTCGCGGCGGGACGCTTATAGCCTACCGTTGATATCTGATATCTTAAATAGTCTCGGAGGAGCACATTATCTATCAACTTTAGACCTAAACGATGCGTTTTTTCAAATCCCGTTAGAGGAAGATTCTAAAGAGAAAACCGCATTTACTATCCCTAAACGAGGCCTCTTCCACTTTGTAACAATGCCTTTTGGTCTTCATGGTGCGAGTTCTCGGATGATGAGGCTAATGGACAAGGTTTTGGGTCCGGAGTTCGATGGGAAAGTTTTTTGTTATCTAGATGACATAATTATCATTAGTTCCACCTTTGAAGAACACATTGATCTTTTAAGACGGGTTAAACAAAAGTTACAAGCTGCGGGTTTGACAATTAACGTAAATAAGTCAGTCTTTTGTCGTGATTCCCTTAAATACCTAGGTTTCGTGATTGATAAGGATGATTTGAGAACTGATCCGGAAAAAGTAAAAGCAATCGTTGACTTCCCCAGACCAACGTCGCAAAAGAGCTTGCGAAGGTTTATCGGTATACTTTCTTGGTGCAAAAGATTCATTTTAAATTTTTCTTTAATTGCAGCACCTTTGCATAATTTAACCAAAAAGGAGTTTTATGGGAAAAAGTTTGTGTGGAATGAACAGGCTGATGCTGCTTTTACTAAATTAAAGAATATTCTGGTCAAGGCTCCTGTTCTTGCTTGTCCCGACTTTAGTAAACCCTTTACAATTAGTTGCGATGCATCGAACACCGGTTTGGGGGCGGTCCTTTCTCAATCTGACGTTAATGGAATAGAACATCCTATTTCCATTATATCCAGATCACTATCTGCACAGGAGAAAAATCACTCCACAACCGAAAAGGAGTTAAATGCTATGATCTTTGCACTAGAGAAATTTAGGGGTTATATTGAAGGATCGCCTATTCCTGTCAAGGTTATCACTGATCACTATAGTCTAAAATGGCTTACGAACTTAAAGTCTCCGTCGGGTAGATTAGCGCGGTGGGCAGTTAGACTACAGCAGTTCAATTTTGAAATAATACATAGGAGCGGTAAAGACAACATTGTTCCGGACGCACTGTCTTGTGACCCTTTACATGTTGACTTGATTGATCAGTCCTTTTCCACTTCCGACCGTTGGTATTTAAGTTTGAAAGAGAAAATTTTGGCTAATCCGGAAAAGTTTCCAGCGTTTAAAGTTTGCAATGGTGTCATCTTCAAACACATTCAGAGCATGGAGGCTCTACACAGGTCTTATGACTGGAAGGATGTTCTCCCAAAAGAGTGTAGGAAAAACGTCATTATTCAAAATCACGTTCCGCCTTCTTGTGCACATTTTGGCATCATGAAAACGATTAATAGGATTAAACTTAAATATTACTGGCCAAAAATGGCAGCTGATGTGAAGTCATTTGTAAGTAAATTTCATACTTGTTTAGGTTATAAAAGTTCTAACTTACTGCCTCCTGGACTGATGGGTGACCCGAAACTTGTGCAAAGGCCGTGGCAAATGATTGCGACAGATCTTTTAGGTCCTTACCCTAATTCTTACAAAAAAGGTTTTACTTACCTTTTAGTGGTTTCTGATTTCTTTACGAAGTATACTAGACTTTTTCCACTTAGGAAAGCAACGGTTAGTGTTATTGCGGAAATTTTGGAAAATGATATCTTTTATAAATTCGGTGTTCCAGATACGATTGTTTTGGATAATGGCCCACAATATATATCGCGTGACATGAAAGTGCTGGCCAATAAATTTCATATCCGTCACTTGTTTTATAATTGCAGATATCACCCGCAGAACAATCCTGTTAAGCGTGTAAACAAGGTGTTGGTAGCAGCCTTGGGTTCTTTTGTGGGATCTGATCACAGGTCCTGGGCGTGCCATCTACCGGAAATTGAACTGGCTATAAACACGGCTGTTCATGACGTCACAGGCTTTACACCGTTCTTCCTTAATTTTGGTAGAGAGATTGTAATTTCGGGAAATGACTACGAAGGTGTAGACTTCAACGCGGAAGACATTAGATTCTCAAAACGTGATTCGTGGGCATCTGATTTACATGAATTAAATGACATTTTCTCCCAAGTTCGCACGTCTTTAAGACAATCATACGAACGTAATAAGGTTCAATATAATCTGCGTCGTAGGGACGTTCAATATGAGGTTGGGGACATTGTCTGGAGAAGGTCCTTTGCTTTGTCTGACGCTGGTAGATACTTTTCAGCAAAATTAGCCCCCAAATTTATACGTAGTAAAATTATTTGTAAAATATCGCCGGTTGCTTATCAATTAGCGGATATGACAGGGAAACCCGTGGGAACTTTTCATACTAAGGATATAATCAAGTTAGAAGAAGCTAACTGATCTCGGATTGTTTAACTGATGTACTATTTTTCTTCTGTTGTAATCGTTATATTATTGTTTGAGAATTAATCCCTTTTCTCTTGTTATAATATGGTAGTTGCTTGCCTTGCCCTCAGGTTTGCAATTTTTCTTTGTTATTCTCTCATTGTGAGGACATGACTAGTATTTTTGTGTCTTCATATTGAGTGTATTTTGTGTAAGTTTTGTTTTGTCTTTGTGTACATGTGTAGTATGTGTTTTGGGGAGTAATTTGTCAATTCCGATTCAACGCGGGGGATTGAATTTTTTTTTTAATCTCACGCATTGAATCCATCTTTTTTTTAGTATTCAAGTGCTATCATATGGTATTGACTATTTTGTAATCTCACGAGTTGAATGCATAGTATCATTTTCATGCGTTATCCTATGGCAGTGAAGTTCACAATCTCAGTTGGCCACTGTGTTTGTGCTATTTTTTCTGTTCGAGGGATATTTAAAAGCTGATTATACTTTGTGAGATTATACTATTTGTTTTTTTAATGAACTAAGTCCGTGGTAGCGACTTGTTTTGGAGGTACGGTTTGTCCTTTCTAGAGGGACATACTGTATTTCATTTATGGCATATACGGAGCTGTATTTCGGTTTAACAGTTCTGTACCGAGGTTGGTCCTCGTGACATTTTAATTGTGTGCATGGTTGTTCTTTAACATAAATAGTACCTTAGTTTACCTTGGTGTTGGTTTACTATTTTAAAATCAATAATTTAGAATACACTTCATGCAGTTTTTCCGCGATAGCCTCAGATGCTCATAACGTTCTATTTTTCTCTGGTTTTAGGATACCATTGGCATGGTATTTTCTTTGATTTAGTCATTGTTTAATACACTTTTCAAATAATTTTTAAATATGTTATGTCATAATAATTAATTAATTTATTTCATATTTATTTTGGAATTTTGTGAGTTTTCACTCGCACATGTTATTGAGATTTACCTAAACATATTATTAACATTTTAAAATTGCATCCTTTCATGAAGTTTTTTTTTTACTTTTATATTTGCTCATGATTTCCTTGGCTTGAATTATTATTAAAATTGATTAATTGTTCATATTATTAAGAATGTAAATGAGTTATTTTTTTACATTTTTTTTCTTATCAAATACTATGCGTTTTCACATGCAATTGGTGTGGCTTCTCTCTGAGCTCTAGACAAGTCGCATCAATTTCATTTGGATTTAGCTGTATTTTTTGTCCATATTGTGTCATCAATATATGGTTCTGTATGAGCCGGTCACTTTTATTTTATTATGAAATTGGGTTTGTTTCTGGGATAATTTTAATAATTTTTCATCTCTGCTCGCAGAGGGCAGTAACTTCAAATTGGGTTTAGACTTTATTATTTTAATTTTTTAGTGTTTTTTTAGCTTCAAATTTAATTTTTGTTGGGCGCTCAGCTTTCACTTTTGTCTTAGTCTTTTAGCTAGACTCGTTTTATAAATTTTTTTTAATAAAAATTTTTTTAGTCTTTAATACAGTTTATCATTTCAATTGTTATTTTTATTCAAGTTTTTGTTTACAGTTTATCAGTAGTTTAGTTAGTAGCAGTTTATCAATTTATCAGTAGTTGATAAATTCCTTGCTCAGTAATCCATTTTGTCAAGCATAGCATACCTTTCTTTTCACTTGCCTCAAGAAAGTCAGTCGCCTTCATCACTCTTCGGTTCTTCACGTCAAGATAACTCAAGTTAATACAAAATTTCAAGATTTACAAACTTTTATCAATTCTTCGAGGAAGCAATTTTGTTCAAGATCGAGTCTTCAGGGAAGCAACATTCTTCTACGGGAAGAGTTTAATAGGATACTACCTGGCCATTCACTGCTATCAGAAAGAGGGTGCAGCTTCTCAAGATTGCCTTTGCTGTCAACATTAAATATTGGTGTGACAATTATCGGGGCTCATTTTCTTCGCCATGCAAGTTCAATCTTCTTCACTGCTGTCAGAAGTGGGTCATTCAGATATTCCATCAGCGAGAATTCTTCCTTCTACTTCCTTGGTGTTGGCGCTTCAATCCTTGCTCAGCGAGAACTTCACGGACTTCTACAGAACGTGCTGGATTCATCTTTTGAGGCATGATCTGCATTTTGGACTCTTTACCACTTGTTGAACTTGGAGTTGGTTGCATAAGAAGAAAATCAAAAAAAAAAATTGTCGATTGGAATTTTTTTTTCCTTTGGAAGGGGGGTAATGTAGCAGTGCTTATCTTCTGGGCGGCGAGTTCCTACCCGATTAGAAATAATCAGTTGGTAAATTTTCTCCGGTTGGCACTACTGTTTTCGAGTTCACGGTGCGGAGCGGACTTCGTCTGGGTCAGTTGCTGGCTGAACTCGGGAGACTGCGGTGTGTTTCGTTCAACACTGGACATGGGGGACTATATTGCGATCACGAAAGGTTTTTTTCTCTTTTAACTTTTATTTTTAAATATTTAACTTAACATTATAATATGGATTACTGTTATTAACTTCTTGCATAGTTATTATTTATTTATTTATTTATTGGTAAAGGTAAGAGACAAACAGCTTATACATAAAAAATAAATATAAATATATACATGTTAAATACAGTCAAGCCAAAAAAGTCTCCTATATTAAAATTAGTTGGAGATGGAGTTTTATTGTATAAAAAAATATATATATATTTTAGGTGAGGAGGGGAGGAATAGGAATTTAGGATGAGGATAGGAGATGCTCTGGATACATTCCATACTATTGTATTAATTTTCGATCGTACGAGTTACTTCTAATCGATATTTGTGAAGTGTATTGCTAAAAATGTCTATGTTTTGAAATTTAGTATTATATTGGGCACATATACGTGGAATTGGTGAATTTTTTCTAAAGTTAGTTCTACGTGTAGGTAAATGAAACAAATGGGATTGCCGTGTTGATCTTGTTGGAATATGAATATTTATTAAATTCATTAGCTCTGGTGAGTCGAGGCCATTGTTAAGAATTTTAAATAATAAGATTTGGTCAAAAATCAAACCTCGCGTATGAAGTGAGTTGAAGTTGTGGTAATTAATAGAATCGGCGTAATTTGAGAAATGTAAGTTTTTTTTATAATTAATGTGTTTAAAAAATTTTTTTTTGAATTCTTTCGATTCTTTCAATGTGATCTTGGTAAAAAGGAGTCCAGATAGGTGTGCAGTTTTCTAGGTGGGGACGGATGAACGCTGTGTAAAGGGAATATAGAGTCTTAAGGTTGCGGAAAGGTTTTGTTAAACGTATTATAAATCCTAGCATTTTGTTGGCTTTGTTGATGATTGCATCATTGTGTTGAATGAAGTTTAATTTCACATCCAGTATTACCCCAAGGTCTCTGATAAAATCTACTTCTTTGATTTGTGTCCGGTTTAATGTATAATCAAAGGAAATTTTATTGTTGTTACGTGTAAATGATAATTTATTGCACTTTGAGGTATTTACTACAAGTTTATTTGATTCACAGTAGTTAAAAAGACGATTGAGATCCTCTTGAAGTTTAATGCAATCTTCGATTGATTTGATAACTAAGTAGATTTTTTTATCGTCTGCATATGCTAGGTAATTGGCGTGTAAAAAACATTTGTGAATATCATAAATATACACATTGAATAATAATGGCCCTAAATGAGAACCTTGAGGTACACCGGAGGGCACGGAAAAGAAACTGGACTTAGTTCCCGCAACTGATACACATTGAAGTCTGCTCTGAAGGTATGAAGTGAGCCACCGAAGTAAGTCACCATGGATGCCTATTTGACTTAATTTTTTAATTAAAATGAAATAGTTTACTTTATCGAAGGCCTTAGAGTAATCAGTGTAGATTACATCTACTTGGTTTCTATTGTCCATATTGCTCGTTAAATATTCCGTGAAATTTACCAAATTTGTTAGTACCGATCTTTTTTGTAGAAATCCGTGTTGTTGGTTTTGTATATTGCGAACAATTGTTGTATAAATTTGATCGTAGACAATTTTTTCAAAGAGTTTACTAAATACAGTTAAAATTGAGATTGGGCGGTAGTTTACAATGTTGCTTTTAGAACCTGTTTTATGAATAGGGATTATAGTTGCTTCTTTAAACTTTGTAGGAAATTTTCCTGCTTTTAGTGACATTCTAAATATATTAGTTAGGGGGTATGAAAGATTTTTTGCACATTTTGAAACAAAGAATGGCGATATACCATCACTGCCAGCACCCTTACTAATGTCTAAATTCTTCAGGTATTTATTGATCAAAAAATTGTTTATTTGTACGTACCCAATCGGGTTATGATTATTCATATAGGTAAAACTATCGACTATACTGGGATCATTCGTGTCCTTATCATTAACATAGGTGGACTGAAAGTGTTTAGAGAATAGTTGACACACTTGTTGAGCACCGGTGCCTGACTCATCTTTAAGGTGCATGATTTGTGGGATGCCATTTGTTTTACTTTTGCTTTTAGCATAGTTCCAAAGTTGTTTATTATTTTAATGAAATAAAAACAATATTCTTTGTTTAAAACCACGATTTTTTATTAATTTTAAGACCGACCGGTTTCGCTACACTCGAGCATCGTCAGGGTACAAAATTAAACTAATCAATAATACAAAATGTGTCATTATATATACATACAGAGGGAGATAGAAAGTAAAACCAAAATGAAACAACAATATATTAAAAGAAAACAATTAGTGTATATAAATATTATAATAATAGAGAATAGGCATTAATAATTGTAAGGTGATTAAGGGATACTGGGAATTTTACAGTTTACAGGGAATATTCCCAGAATTGGGCTTTTTGACAAATCTAATTGATTATTCAGAATTAAACTTTTGGTTTTAATGGCTTTCTTAATTTCTAGTGCTTCTAGGTTATTCAATTTGTTACTATGGTCTTTTCTATGGAGAATCTTAGCACCGGTGCTTTTGTTGAATGTATGATTTTTTTCAATAAGATGATTGGCAAACTCTGAAAAGCCATTGCTATTTAGGCATCTAAGATGTTCTTTAATCCTAATATTGACATTGCGCGTTGTCTTCCCGATATAAAACGCTGGACAATTGTTACAATTTAATTTATAAATTCCTGCATGACTAAGTGTGTCATCTTTATCTTTAGAATTGACTAAAAATTTGCCTAGATTGTTGTTGGTATAAAACGCCGGTTTGACTTCAGAAGGAAGGTTAACTATACTGCAGGAAGAAAAAATATTGATGAATAGAATACGGCGCCATTGGAAAGGAAGATTATTATTATTAATATTATGTGGACTCGCGAATAAGAAGTTTTTAACTGCTAATTGTTTTAGTTTTTTACTTAAAATTCTATCAATAAAATCTGGATCGTATCCATTATTAGACGCTATTTTTTTAATTATTGATAATTCGTTAGAGAAATTAATATTAGTTAATGGAATCGTGACCAAGCGATGGACCATTGAGTGAAATGCTGAGTGTTTGTGTGAAAAAGGATGATTGGATGTATTATGTATGACAATATCGGTGTAGGTAGGTTTCCGAAAGATGTTAAAATCGATTTTATTATTTATGAGAGATAAGGATAGGTCTAGGAAGTTTAAGGATGAATTAATGCCTATCTCTAATGTAAATTTAATATTTTTATGATAAGAATTTTTAAGGTTGAGGAAGGAATTTAGTTGCCGTTCCGTGCCTGTCCATATACAAAATATATCATCGACATATCTTTTCCACAGAAAGACGTTTTTTATAAGTGGTGAGTTACCGGTAAGTATTTTACTCTCCAAGTTATTCATGAATATATCGGCAATCAAAGGGCTAGTGGGAGCACCCATAGGTAAACCTTCTTTTTGTTGATATATTACATTATTAAATTGGAAATAGTTTTGACTTAGGCACATATTAAATAACGACGTGAGATCATTTATAAAGTCTTTAGATAAATTAGAAGTATTTAATAAGTCTGATATTAAACATTTACTTTCCCCAATGGGAACATTAGGGAACAAATTAACCACGTCAAACGAAATGAGTTTACAATTATTAGGGAGAACCAAATCTTTCAATTCTTCCACTAATGTAAATGAATTTTTAATTGTGTATTTAGGAGTGAAAACATTGGAATTATTTAACACTTTAGTGATAAATGACGATATTATAAAATTTGGGGCATTACAACATGATACTACTGGTCTAATTGGGTTGTCGATTTTATGAATTTTAATAAAACCATATAATTTTGGAGATTTGGGGTTTTTAGTTAAAAATTTTACTTGGTGATATAAATCATCTTGGAATTTTTTAGTTTTTTTAGTTTTTAAAAAAAAAAAAAAAAATGTTTATTATTTATAAGAATATTAGATTCAACTGAACTTATGTACTGAATAAAGCAATGCTTCTGTAAGTTTTTTTGTTGGGTAAGTTTGATTGAAAACTCTATGTAGTCTACTGGATTATTATTGGATTTCCATTTTTTATGGAGTTTTTGTTTATCTTTAATGATTTTAATTAGAGAAGCTGAATACCAGTTTGGAAATTTTCTCTTTTTGATGATACGTTTAGGGACAAACCGGTTGATGGTACTGTTTAAAATGTTGTAGAAAGAATCGACTACTACGTCAATATCCAAATTTTCCTGAGTAAATGACCAGTCTGTCATTGACAGAT
This sequence comes from Hesperophylax magnus, assembly GCA_026573805.1. Lineage (NCBI taxonomy): Eukaryota > Metazoa > Arthropoda > Insecta > Trichoptera > Limnephilidae > Hesperophylax > Hesperophylax magnus. The sequence continues at coordinate 3,244,295 of JAIUSX010000104.1, forward strand.
GTTGGTTGATTAACTCGTAATTGGCTTTTGTAAACTGATAAATTTCTTTAGGTGGGACGTGAATAATAGGAAGTATATCGATTTTGAGCATAATTTTGAGTGATGGGTGGTGCGAGTCTTCGCTGACAAGAGGATCGCATGCACGAGATACTTGGCATTCCTCATTACAGATAACTAAATCCAGGATTCTGTTATTTGCATTTTTTATGTAATTATATTGTTTTAATTCAGAATAATGGATTGTGTCAGCAAGTGAGGAACTAATTGTGTTCAAGTTTTCAGGTGTCAAGTGTGAATCATTGTTATGTATATTCCATGTTACGGTGGGCATATTAAAATCTCCAATTACAAGTAAAATGTCATCGGGATGTTGATCTTTTACGTTAGCAAGTAAGCAAAGGAATGAATTGAGTGCAGTTTCATACCCTTGTCCCTGTGGGAGATAAACACAGGCTACATGGATAGTACGTTTGGAGGTATAGTTAGAAGGAGGAATAGTTACCCAGATACATTCAGCATTGCAGACCAATTCTTCGCGAGGATAAGCGTTAAGATTGTTATGTGTTATGATCATCACTCCATTACCTCGACGAGAATCTTCTTGGTTGTTTATGCTATTAATTGTAATGTTATTTGATCTATCCCGTCTGAAAACGCTGTAAAATTCTGTTGGTGCCAGTTCCGGATCTAAAATAGAATTAATTAGCCAAGTTTCAGAAATACCGAATATGTAACAATCGTCATTCAATAAAATAAAAATTGTGAAATATGTCTGTTTTAGTGCGTAGTTATTAGAGTCTCATGTTAATTTTTATTGATCAAATATTTAATAATTGTTATCTTAATAAATTAGCTTCTGTTGATAATTAAAACCTTCTATTATTTAACTTCCTTCTCAGATCTCATCGCTACTTACATGCATTGTTGTCAGTGCGCGTGGTTGAGATGACTAGATTATTGTATTTGGTATTACCAATTAATGTCACAATCCTTGGATCCATCATTAATTAATGATAATAATCTTTTCATCACCCATCCATTGGCAGAAATGTTACAAAGTTCCTTTAACTCCAAAATTAAACAAAATTCAAATTATTTTTTTCGGATTTTCTCTTTCGCTCAGGTCATAAAATAACTTTTTTTGAAAATTTTGCGGTGAAAGAAAATTTATAATAAATGTATTTTGTTTATGTTCCGGAGCTCATTTTGATAATATTTTTTGACTGCCTCCGTAGTCGAAGGGTAAGGCTAATGAATATGTATTATTTCACAAACTTCACAAAAATAATATGTAGTATATTTAAGATCTTACGATACTCTCAGTATGGCCCTGGTGTAAGATCGCCATACAGAATTGAAACATTTCTTGAAATTTGTTTTGGCCGTGTTTGGTAACCAGATCTGATTAGCCAGGTACTTCCCCAACTTCCTCTACCCCATATCCTTCCCCTCCCTACTACTTTCAGCCTCACAACATGTCCCGATTGGGGATACCATAGTCTAACTCAACATGACCAGACAGGGTGCATTAATCTTGTGCGATTTCACAAAAAAAGATTTTTCTGAAATAAATTTTTTATCGTGTTTGTTTTAAAATAAAAGACGAGGAATAACAGTTTTATGGTTTATTTCTCAATCCAGTAAATCTATCGATAGAACTACAAAATTTACAATCCTTAAAATTATCGTTTATGTACAACACGTATAAATAATGTAATCTAGATATTGATCACACGTAACACTGACATAAGATAAGAAAAAATCTTAAAATTATGAATATATATTCTCATCTCCATCTTAAAATTAGTTGTAGTTTAAAACTAACATTCTGTACGATTAGAAAGTTTTGAAAATAATAAAAAACGTGTCTTTCATTGCTCCACAATACTATTATTATTGAAGATTTTCCAAAACAATGTATTTTCTCAGTCATCAATATACGCTAAAATCACATTGTCTTATATCATGTTTTTGAAGCTTACAAAATCGAAGATATATGACGTGAATGGTTCCGTCCACACCATGCCCGCACAACGCACTCAGCCGCTCACAACTATCAAATAAATAATTAGAAGTCAAAACTGCAAAATAAAGTGTATTCTGGCCTTCACTGAATGTTTTTTAGTATTTATTAACTTACTTGCTAGTTGTGTGCGGCTAAGTGCGTTATAACATTACCAATGAAGTTTATGCTCTTATATTTCCCACTGTATTTGAATTCCTCGAACAACAGTATGGTCTGTATAATACAAAATTTTGTTGTGGTTAAAATACATTGGCAACTAAAATTAATGTTGTTTTTTTAATCAAAATATGTGTTGTATTTTTGTCTTAATGAAAGAAACTGTTTAAAATCTTACTCCAGCTAGTTGTAGGTACGTTCGATAGACCATTTTTTGACTTCTTCTGCTTCATGTTAAGTATTTAGTTTTAAATATTTCTTCAATGATATATTAAATTGATGGGTTTAAAAAAAAATTCCGTAAACTGATTATTCTTTTAGACTTTTAGAAAAAGTCAACAGGTTTCGATTCCCAGTTGAAAAAATATTAAATAAAAATTACAACATTGGGGAAAATTCTTGTATCAATAATAAGATCTCACTTCTAATAATTTTGAAAGTATTTGCGCTATTCTCTTTGATAAATAATGAAATCATTAAGTTCAACCAAGTATTTTTTCCTTATATTTAATAGAATTTCATGCTGTCATTTGTCTTAGGGTAACATAGAAACGTCTTGCACTATGCTAATTGTATTGATCGAAGGAAAAAAAAAAACAACTTGAATTCTCGCTGAATTGGTTATGTTTGTTTAGTGTGGACAACTTTAAAAGAATCAGGGTTGTCAGCTGAACAGGGCTATTGAAGTAGCTATCGCAATTACGATGATTGCGTTACATCTTCTGGAACAAAGGGTGTGGCGGCATTCCGCACCACTCTGCATTGCGGCTGGGTTTTCACCTGCGAAAAAAAAAGTTATAATATAATAAATTAATAACTTTCGAAAATAAGGCTTTTGCTTTCCAAAAGAGTAAAGCTGAAACAAAAGGGTTTAAATAATTATAAGTAATAATTAGTCATCCGAAATACTAATACAAATTGAAAATATCTCCCGAGAAAAAATAAATGCCGCCAACGGGAATTGAACCCGTGCCTTCTGATGTCCGGTCAGGTGCTCTGTATCCACTGAGCTATGTCGGCTTATTTCTAACCCGCCAAATGATTCAATATGTACTATGTACTCAATCAACCATTACTGCTTATTATATTTTTTCACCTGAAATATTTTCAATTTGTATTAGTATTTCGGGTGACTAATTATTGCTTATTATTATTGCTTATAATGGGAGATATACTTTCAATTTGTATTAGTATTTCGGGTGACTAATTATTGCTTATTATTATTGCTTATAATGGGAGATATACTTTCAATTTGTATTAGTATTTCGGGTGACTAATTATTGCTTATTATTATTGCTTATAATGGGAGATATACTTTCAATTTGTATTAGTATTTCGGGTGACTAATTATTGCTTATTATGGGAGATATACTTTCAATTTGTATTAGTATTTCGGGTGACTAATTATTGCTTATAATGGGAGATATACTTTCAATTTGTATTAGTATTTCGGGTGACTAATTATTGCTTATTATTATTGCTTATAATGGGAGATATACTTTCGATTTGTATTAGTATTTCGGGTGACTAATTATTGCTTATAATGGGAGATATACTTTCAATTTGTATTAGTATTTCGGATGACTAATTATTGCTTATTATTATTGCTTATAATGGGAGATATACTTTCAATTTGTATTAGTATTTCGGATGACTAATTATTGCTTATAATTATTTGTTATCCTTTATGCTATGCATAGAACCTTGTCTTATAAACGTTAGTTTATCAATAAAAAAACAAAAGGGTTTAGATTAAAAATTACATCAGTTTTTCGTGACAGCTCGACGGAGTAAACTTTTAATGACCATGTACCATTTGATTAATTTATGTTATTTCAAACATAATTAATGTAATATAACATGTAGTGTATTTGTGCCACGTTCCAGAGTGAAATATACTCTCAGTATAGCTCTGTTGTAAGAATACCATGATCTTGATTAAATCTGAAAAGTCATTTACTTCTTCACCTTCCTCTTTCCTATCTCCTTCACCTCCACACTACCTTCAACCTCACAACATATTGGGGATGATTAGTCTCACTGACTCCAGACGATTGTTAGCACTTGGGATTATTGTGCAGTTTTATACAAGAAAATACCTAATAATGACTTCGTTATAAATTTTTTTTTTAAAAAGAAAGACAAACATTCCCGGGTTACGAATAACCTGACAATATTTGGAATATGTCACTGATACAATATAATCATGAAATAATCAAATCATTATCAAATCATTATCACACAAAACCAATATAAACACACATCACTCACAAACACACAAGATTATTTTCAATGAACTATTTTTTTTTTTTAAATTTTAAATATATTATTATGTATTTTTAATTTTAAATGTATAATTTTTCTCATTAAATGTATTATGTAGTTTTTTTTATATTATAAAATGAAGGCCTCAGCACGGGCAAGCCACCCAGTGAGGCCTACATTACTGAAAACATTGAATTGTAAAAAATATTGTACCTAATAAAAAAAATAAAAAAAATTATCCATGATACAAGTTCTCACTAAAGAAGTTCATTGTAAAATTTATCAACTACATCGGCAAATTAAATGTATAATTCATAGAAGCATTATAAACCATCGTAATCTGTAGTATTATTTAGTTATAAAAAAAAAAAGTTTTTTCATCATTAAAATTAACTTATATAAAATATTAAAATACAAATCGGACAGTTCCGAACTCCTGCAACTAACTAATTCCCCGGTACAGCGGTTTCGTACTATGCGAAACCAATACCGAACCAATACCGTAACAATAATGTTGTGATTCTCTGATCACAGTACTTTAAATTTTGGTTTTTATTTTTGACTGAACTTTAAATTTTGGTTTTTATTTTTCACTGAACTTTAAATTTAATTTTTTAATGCATTTATTTTTAATTCATTTATGTATGTATGTATATTTCTTTCTCATGTTAATTTGCCATTATGTATATATGTAAAAGCCCTATGGGCGTAAAATATAATAAATAAATAAATATTTGAAAATCTCCTACTGCCACCACAGTAAGCGGAAAATGTTGCTTGTGTTGTGATGGAGGAATTAGCCAGCTGAGGAATTGAACACACTACGCCTGGGTGGAATCCAATCGCTATGTCAACTCGGCCACCGACCGAATAGGAATATAAGAATACCTCATAAGTTCATTATCTTAACTACATTATCTAAAGGTAAACAAATATATTATTTCAAATTTTCACATGTTGAAATCGCTTTTCAAGATTTCAATACATTTGTTTGAATTTCACTTTATTGAGTGGACCGCAAACCGGTTTCATTTCTTTGAAATCATTCAATACGTATAACTATAACGACGAAATCGAGAAACGTTTTCGAATCACCAAACAACTCAACAGGAGGCTTGTCGCTGATTAGATGCTACTTTACAAAATTATTAACTCAAAAGTTGACTGCCCGGAGTTGGTAAACAAAATAAATGTCCCCCACCGCTTCGATATAGCAGACAGAAATCCCTTCTCTATATTGAAAAATACAACACCAACTCCAATCAAAATAAATTTATGAACAGAACCTGCAGTCGGTACAACAAAAAACTTGTAAATATATATATACATGCTGACATATTCACTGCTAGTTACTATGGTTACAGAAGTTCATTGTTTCACTTTTTAGGTGTGAAAAATACAAACTCATGATAATTTAATTAATTCGACCTTATTTTATCTTTAAATCAATAATTCATTATTTTTTTAATTACAGTTGCGCGGCAAAATTCCTTCTTCCCTTTCCTCCCTCATTTCTTTCCTCCCATCCATCCCATCCCGCTACTATCCATCATGTGTACTTATAAACACAAAACAAATATAAATAAATAGAACGTACCAACTCTATTGCAGGTGGTTCCAATTATTAAACTATCGAAATGCTTTAATTAGTCAAAAAATATAATAGCGAATATAAATAACGTTCCTTGAATTAAAAAAAATCTCCGATAAAAATACGTTTAAAATGATATACTAGTTAATGAGATTATTTTTTTATTAAAGTGACTCTAAACCGAAATTCGAACTCTATGTCCATTTTTCAAATCAGTTTTTAAATTGCCCTCACTGCTAAATAGTTCAAGGTTGAAAATCAATACCATAATAGAAAAGTACGTAAAATCAGTATTGGAATCTTGTAGAGATTGGTTTTATTTTTAACCTCCTTTTTCTGTAGATAATTTAATTGGGTGCGGGAAGTAAAGAGAAAATGTGAAAATTTAGGAAAACCGGACCCAGAACTGGTCACTAAATTAAGATTTAAAGCCATTTCTGGCAAAGTTTCAATGTGTGTAACTGAAAGCATCGTCTGCCCTATAAATGAAAAAAAATACTAAGCTCAAATTCTTTTATCCCATGTGGAGAAACTAGTTGGCACTGTTTGGTGTTTTCATACTGCAGCGTAACGAATTAAGCCTTTCAGTTTGCCGGGGTATATTTTCACAGTTTTTTATATTTTATTTTTTTTTTATTTAAAAACTATATATATATATATATATATATACATAATTTTTTTTTTACATTTTTACAAGAATATGTATATTTATATATACGATTATGTATAAAAGATATTTATTATATTCGTAGTCCTCCTACTACGATATTCTGTGTTGAGGGGGACTAGGTTTTGGAAGTTTTCAGCGACTTCTATGGTTCGACTTCATGTTTTGGGTAAGGTTTCCCAGACTCTTCTACGACGATGTTTTAAATATGCTAGTCAGTTCTTTATCGGTAGTTACTTAAGCCAAGATTTAATGTCTTTAATGTAGTTATTTTTTGTTGTGTATTGTTTGATACTAAGTGGGAGTTTGTTATATACTGTCATATAACAGATTTAAGGCGCGAAGATCCTACAGTTGCTAGCCTGAGTAGCGGGAACTATCAGGTTGGTTGCTGGGCCAAACGGAGTTGAAAACGCACAAAAGATCCGCTAGAGTTCCCCCACCCCCCGGCGACCCAGCGCCTCGCCCCCCACTTACGCCCGACCTCTGACCTAGCTGGACGTGTGCGCGTTCCGGTGTCCGCGTTCCCAATTTCGCACCGCACGGTCGAAAAGCAATAATGTACGAGAATGGCGCGCTTTGAACATCGACAGGCTGGCACCGCTTGTTTGAAACACGGCGCTCAGCCCTACAATCAACAGGATGCCCCGAGGACTCCCATGTTCCGACCATGCCACGCTGTGAGTTTCTTACGCTTTCTATTACCCCTTGAATGTGTCCGCTAATAACCTAAATTCGTCCACGCTGCCTGTCGGTCTAGAGAGAGAGCTGTTAATTACTTCCCAGAGAGAGATTAGGGAACCCTTTGATGATAATTCCAGTTAGGATGTAACAACCTGTATTCTATTGTTATTCACCCATGTAATGTCCATTTTGCCGCTCAAATACAATGTTGATTCATAAAAAACCTAACCTCTTTCATTTGGGGATAGCAGTCGTATGGGAGTGTTTTGTGTAGACGGTGGGATATGGATTCTTGAGCCTCGCGCTGACCCCGAACCCTGACTATGAGAGAGACGTCTCATGCCCCGCTCTGAGCTGGCCGAGGGAAAGTCAGGGCCCCCCAGGTCCTACGCGCGACACTGTCGACCAACATGGGGCAGAATTTTTTTTTTTTAAACATATCCTTCCCGACTGCACAGAATTACCTTTACGATTGTCCCCAATTTGAAAACATGTACTATGCAATTTTGTCCACACAAAGCACGCAATTTTGTGCCAAGAGCATTTTTGCCGCGAAAACTACGGTGGAAGTTTCTCGAATAAATAAGAAACGCACGCAATCCCGTCGTGACCTTGTTGCCAAGCGCATTTTGCCGCGAAAAAATAACGGTAGGAATTCTCTCGAACGAATAAAAGAGACGCGCGAAATTCCCGCTAAATGCTGTGATAACGAAAGTTCGAACATAATGTTTTGTTTCAATAACCTAGATTCTGTGTTCTTTGTTTAACAAAACAAACCCACTGTTTTAATTGCGGCATAAATTGCACCGTAATAATAACAGTCAGGATTTAGAACTACGAAGCCAATTTTTACACCGGAAGTGACTTTTTAAAAAAAAAAAAAGCACAATACACCCAACGGCCCATCGAAGCTGATTTCTGAAAAGTATATCAGCTACAACCTGTAAAACACAAATAATTCTTTATCCCGATTAATTATATAGGTACGGTGTTTGTCCATATTCTTGTTTTTTTTTTCAGTATTGACTGTTATAAAAGTGATTTTAAGTGAATTGTTTCAAATTAACTTCAGAAGTGCAGTGTTTTTTTGCAAAGAAGTGCTTTCTCGACGCAATAATAAGAACGTGTGTTCAATCTCACGATTTAGTGCCAGTAAATGAAGCAAATATAAAATCTTTCCATCAAAAGTGTTTTTTCGCTTCTGAAGTGCTGTTTTTTGTGCCTTTTTTCGTGCCTTTCCTCAAGTGAAGTGAATATAAGTGCGAATAGTGCCCACAAAAATTAAATAATGCAAATCCTAAAGTGTCCCCCTGGCCAAATTTTCTTCAAAAAGACTTAGAAGAATTTCGGAATTTTTTTTTCCCTTTTTAAACCATTTTTAACAATGAATTCCAATCAAATGGCTACATCTTTGGACATGGGTGTCATTCCCAATGTACACAACTTATCCAAAGTGCACCTACAAGCCGTCTTAAAAGACAGAGGAATATCACCACTAAACAAATCAAAGTCAGCATTGAAAGCATACGCTTTGTTATTCAACAAGAAGTTCATCAGGAAAATAAACCTATCCGTTGCAAGTGAAGACAAGGCACCCAATACCCCAGTTTTGGAAATCCCCGTTTCTAACAAAGAAACCAGGACACATGTTACAGTAAAACAAGACAATGCACCCATCACGGCACAAGAAAAAACATACGATCTCACTCCTTGGAGGATCAAATATAACGGTGTTTCTGATGTACTGGATTTCATTGACCGAATCGAAGAAACGGCCTCAATTAAAAATGTTCCATTTGACGTGCTGCAGAAAAACTTTATAGAACTAATATCTCCAGAATTAATCCCGTGGCACCGAATACAAAAATCAAAATGCAAGGACTGGAATAAACTCAGATCAGCCCTGATCACTAGCTTCGGCAAATCAGAGGCCCAACACAGAATTAAATTATCGTTACTTCCATTAAACAATTAATAAACGAAACTGTGGCAACATTCATAGAGAGGGCCGAGTCCATCAACATCAAACTTTCCCACCCTGTCTCGGAAGCCGAATTATTACCAGTTATAACTGATGGCCTCCTACAAAGATATGAAAACATTATCACCTCACAGAAAATTGTGTCGTTGGCCCATTTAAACGAAGTTTGCCTCATTTTGGAATCCCACCAAGACAGGAAAAACAACAAAACCACCACGGACAATATCACTGTACCAAGCCGTCCTTCTGGATTAAAACCAGAATTTGACAACAAAAAAGTTTGCTCCTTTTGCAAAAAAGTAGGTCACCTAGCTACCACTTGTTTCAAGCAGGCCAAATTTCTGGAAGCTAAAGAACCCAGAACCTTAAAGAGACATCGCTCCAGGGATCGTTCTCCTCCACGCGACGAACTGCGTGAAATTTTCAAAAAATCAAGAAATAACATGGAAAGGTTGCAAGACCCTCACTTTGTTAAACCTCAAGTGGATTTCTCTAAACCCCCACCGAATTTTCATGCGAAAAAACCAAAAAACTAAATAATAACCTCTCAGGTATTCATTCTGTACCAAGGTCTAAGGAATGGACTGATTGGTTATCACACATTAAATATTTTAACCAGACCTTAAATGTTTCTTCGGTTTGTTGCAAACAAGCTAAAGATGGAAGACCTTATGCCCTTTTCTCCGTTAACAATGTCCCCTTCTCTGGACTACTGGATAGTGGTGCATCTGTTAGTTGCCTTGGCAACAATGCCCACCTGCCTTTTGTTAACAACGGTTTTAAAGTTTTTTCCAAACCTACACTCGTGACAACTGCGGACAATGCTCCCCAGACAGTCATCGGTACTCTGTCATTACCAATTAAATGTAACAATAACACAGTTACAATTAACTTTCTAATAGTACCCTCTATATCCCAGAATTTCATCCTTGGCGTTGACTTCTGGAAGGCTTTTAACGTTGCTCCACAAGTATTTAATACTCTTGGCCAAAAACCTCCGGTCGCTCAAGTTGGTGAGATTCGTACAATAATACCTCACGAAAACCTAAGCACTGACCAGGCTCTCCAATTAAAGGAAATACAGTTTATAGCACAAGAATTTAAAGATTTCCTTGCTAAATACGGGATTAAAGATATTTATTATGATACCTTGTACACTCCCCAAAATAACACTGTCGAAAGGTATAACCAGACTATTAACACAGCTCTAGCCATTTTGGTTGACAAAGACCAACGTAATTGGTGTAAGAATTTAGATAAAATTCAAGCTGCCATGAATAACACTGTTAACCTAACCACTGGTTACACCCCCTTCTTTTTAAAACACGGTATGGAACAGGTGGTACATGGTTCATTGCACTGGAACACGAATTTCCCCACGTCAACCACCTCCACAAGCAATCCTGCCGTTGATTACGCTCATCGTTTGGAAGAACTTACTGCCATTTATAGTGAAGTTACTGATGCCCTATTGCTGACCCACCAAAAAAGCGCGGACAGATATAACCTACGTAGGAAACACATCACTTTTAATGTAGGCGATGTTGTCTGGAGAAGGAATAACACCCTCTCTCAAGGAGCCCTGTACTTCTCTGCCAAGCTGGCACCCCGTTTTGTCAAAGCCAAGGTTGTAAGAAAAATATCGGACTTAGTTTACTACCTGTCCGACTCCTCTGGCAAACATACTGGTAATTACCATATTAAGGACATTGTAAAGTCTGGAAGTGAGGAGACAGTTGAAACTGCCCCACCACCCCAGCAACTTTAAACTAACCCATTGTGTATTATCACAAACTATTGTAAGCTTACGAAGTCTTACCATAATTAGGCGTGTAAAGTGTCAACTACATGTCAACCTATTCGTCAAAAACGAGTTTAACCTACCTTTGTAAATAAATGTATATTAACATATTATGACCATGAAGTATTATTCCTGTAATAACGTTCTTTCCCTCACGACAATCGTTTTCTCCCTTTTTACCTTTTATTTTCTCACCTGTTCTGAAACTGATCATTTTAGAATAGAGACACGTTTTCGAGTTACAATCGCCGGGAAGTCGCGAACCCGCTTTTGCTTCTCAACTTCTACACTATGCAATGTTTATGTCATGTCACCCCATTTTCGTTTCATTTTGTTCCCTTCGTCGTGTTAGAAAGAACCACCCCACTTTTGTTTTTGTCCTTGTAAAGTAACGATTGGTAATCACTCATAAGAGTGCCATCCAAAAGAGTTCGGTTTTTGTAAAATTCCAAAGTGTTAAATACCGACCCCTCTTTTTTTAAAAAAAGAAAACCTGTCAAGTACAGCCATTAATTCTTTCTTGTCCAATTCAACGTTACCTTGAGTATGTAAAACACAATAGTGGTCTCAAAGGCAAGAACCAAGTAGCAATTAATCACATAATTACCCTCTTTGTATGTATATAATTTTTTCAATTTTTTCCTTTCAAAAATTGATGGCGTCCTACCCAAGCTCACATTTACCAAAAATTGGATTTTGACACATCCATTTTGGGAAATTGTATTTATAAAAGAAAACCAAATGTCGGTCCTATAAAACCACATACAAATAACTGGACTCGCTTAAACTAAAAGTATGTAAAACCCATTAAGGTCTTTTATTGTATGACGAGATCTCGATTTCTTTTCTCTACTGTTACGTCACGTATGTCTCGTACCTCACGTTTCAACCCTACGGGACAGGTTAGTAAAACCTTACGGTTATCCTGATCTTCGAACGCAAATAATTATATCACAACGTAAATCAACAGGACTTTGTTCGATCATCGTTGCATAATATAAACATCCAACCTTTGTCTCACCATTTAACCAAGTGTTTGCAACCCAATTGCACGCTACAATGAACAGTATGTAAAGCCATTATGGGCCTGTTCTCACCCATCGCACGATGTAAGTAGAAATACCTTCTACCATCATCTTGCACCTTGTAACACATGAAGTAACATTAAAATTGTTTATCTTCTCTATTGTTCCATCGTACGCCTCTCCAGGCTACGGAGTTAGTCAATCTAACAAATCTTTGCAAACAGTATCAAATGATACTGCTAGCTTTTGTTGAATTATATTTAAATGTAAAAATTGTCACGCGATAGGAGAGATCCTTAAAAAATCCACCACTACACGAGAAGTTCGTTACAATTACTTAATACTTATAACCCTTGTGTATAATTTGGTCGTGTGACATTAATTTGCCATGAGTACCGCCCTTGTGTATAATTTGGTCGTGTGACATTAATTTGCCATGAGTACCGCCTTTGTGTATAATTTGGTCGTGTGACATTAATTTGCCATGAGTACCGCCCTTGTGTATAATTTGGTCGTGTGTCATTAACATGTCATGAGAACCGCTTTTGTGTATAATTGTGTACAACCCTGTACACGAGACGTGGAAACGTAATAATAATACTTACCGTGATTCGTGTGAACGACATAATATCGACATCGTCATCTCCTTTTAAGGAACTGTTTTTACACTCTTTGACTTCTGTCTATAATTGAGTTATACCTTGCATATACTGCATACTTGTACACTATACGTGAAGACGTTACAATACTCACCATGAATCGTGCGAACGAAATAATATCAAACCTTTATATGTGAACTACGTAAGTATTTCACAGAAACCCTTTTGTTCAACGCCAATGCCCGTGGACTTCCTGTTTTTGCTGCTTTCCAAAAAAGAAAAGAAGCCCAGGAATATCTACTATCCCAAAAGGACTAGTTTTCAGCTTCACTGTCAATTATGGGGCATAGTGCCGCAGGAGTTAATCGATGGGCACAAAACCACTAAACTCGTCGTCTGGGAAACGAATAAGAAGAATCCCAGGTTTGTGAAATTGGAACTAGGGTCTGTCCTTTCTCACAATCATGTAGAAGTTTAAAACAACCCCTAATCTTTTGCCAAATACACGCAAAAGATTAGCCTCTTTAGTTCAATGTGTATTCAAATGCTGTTTAAAATTAATCCACTTTATTAAAATGTAAAGAGTCAGGAAATCTGCTGGTTGAATATGTTTCACTCTCACATAGAGGTTGAATTGGAAATTAGTCCAGTCTCTAGCAAATTTCGTAACTCAATTCCCGTCCTTTTTCCTCCCCCTCCCTACCCCCATGCCCTCAGGCATATGTATGAAGTGGAAAATCTGTTATCGACCATATTTCGCCCTCACTTCGAGTTCGAATCGGTAATTGTTCCGGTCACCAACAGGCTTCCTACCTCACCTTTCACGTATGTTGTCATTTTTTTCTCTCCTCAACGAAACACATTCATGAATTTTGAATATGTATGATACGCACTTTGTCATGGTTCCACCCTTCTTACAATTATACCTATATTGAAATAATGGTTATTTCTCCTGTCTGATCTGCAAAATGTTGTAACATCCTGGTCATTGCCCTTCGATTTTCCTAAGCTGTTGGTGGCGCCCTTAGAGGACTACCTTAAGAAGAAACCCTAGCTAAGTCTTTCGACCCCCGTATGGAACATACGGCAGAAGATCTTAAGATTTAATTCGCAATAATGCCCCTTTTTCAGCGTTGTGTATTTTTTGGTTTTGAAATTCATATGAGATATGAACGGGCTATTAATTCATATATTTGTGGTAATCCTGGTTCGTTTAAATTAGAGTGAATGATCCCTTTACTATTGAAATTTTAAAAACTTTCTTATAAGACCGCGCGTTCAGCCTACTCTCGTCTCCTACAGTACCCCTAACTCTAATACAGTGGTAATCGCTTGTAACCTTTTCCTTTTGAGCTCGTTCCTACCTTTAATAAATCCGAGGACATGAAATAGTTTCGTTATTGCATAAATTAGTATAGTATGGTGTTGACATGCATAGTGCGACGGTTTTCGTCATCTCAGCTCCGGGGTCGCCTTCATTCTGTTTTACATATTTTAATTTTGTTATTTGACACTTAATCTTTTATAGGGAAGGGATGAGAGGGGGGGGGGGGGGAAGAGGAAGGGTAAACTATGTGATCGAAATGTTTTTTTTTTGCAAATTACGTTGGCTCCTCCGCTGACCAAATACGAGAACGGTGGATGGTGATCAGAAATCAAACGCTGACCCCGACGTGGCTACACTATACCCCACAGCTGGCGACCCATTTCATAAAGGTACCCTGACCTGTCGGATGCATTCACGTCCAAGAGAAAGCGAATTAAGTCATCACGCCACTTCCGAAATCGCTCCAACGCCCATTCCTCCGGACGAGCTACTTTACTGAGTCTAGATGGGGAAGGTAATTGCATCCCATATCATGATACTAACGCGATAAGTGTGTCGTGTAGGTTTTGCCTGATGAAGCTCAATCTCCCACGTGCCGTCAGACCTACAGTTCACCTCAAAGGAGCTGCTGTAATTCCGCCAAGGGAGCGTTCCAGTTGGCTTACATCAGCCCCTCGGTCGACACCATTGGATAATGTGATAGTGCTGCGGACTTATCCCCACGTCATCTCACGCCGCCGCCCTCCACGTGGATTTTCACAGACGTCCAAAGTGCCTTCGTCCTACACGCCCCAACTGCAGGCCATGTTCCCGTTCATTACCAATTGGTATCACTATTTCCATTCCACTTTCGTACCCAATAACTCCACACGGCCCCGTCAGAGGGTGTAGTCCATCCAGCGCTTCGTTGGCCCGATCCGTCCACGCTGACAACCCCTCTCACGTGATAGCGTGAGAAAAAAAATCCTTCTGTCTAGTCCGTATTTGTGTGATACGGATTTGCAGCGACGCTATCAGACATTACCCAACTATGAAGTTTACTCGAGGGGTAAATTTGGGAATGGGGTAAGGCTTGAGGGTAATTATATTGATTTTGTCGGGGAATCCTGAAAATTGACATGTTGGTTTTATGTACATATTAAAGTGGATTAGTAGTAACTGTCAGTCGGCAAATATCAGCATCACGCGTTCCAAGTCCATCTGGGAATTTGGTTGAATTGAATTGTAAATAAAACACTTACCCAGCCCCTATCCGCTAAATAACAACATCCGGGTTGGGTTTTACACAACCGTTGCCATTTTGGGCGGGGTGTTCGCGAATATCACTAGATTTACCCTGAGCTTATACATAATATCTTTACCTCCACCTGATACATCCTCAACATTATTTTCCTAATTTTGATTGTGTTACCCTCTCTACCGGCCGTAACGAATGTGCTTCGATATCTCCTCCCTAACCTGGTAGTTATTGAAAAATTTCGTTGTAACACGGCTTCGATCGAGCCCAAAGCGCGGTAGCAAGATACTTAGGTATATAGATTTCCGTTATAATTTGACTTTAATCCGAGGCTCCATTGAAGCCCCCAACTAAAGTTTTATCACTTTCGTTTAAATTTTTCCGAGAAGAATATTTTTGGTTTATTATCTTTTGACCACAATCTTTTGTTTATGATCCGTGACTCTAATTGAATCCATAGCAATCGCGCTCAACTTTATTCGAGAAGAAATTTTTAACGTTTATTAATTTTAATACAATTCATTTATAATCCGTGACTTTATTTGAATCCATAGCAATCGCGCTCAACTTTATTCGAGAAGAAATTTTAACGTTTATTAATTTTAATACAATTCATTTATGATCCGTGACTTTATTTGAATCCATGGCAATCGCGCTCAACTTTATTCGAGAAGGAATTTTAACGTTTATTAATTTTAATTACAACTCGTTTATAATTCGTGACTTTATTTAAAACATAAAATCGCGTTCAACTTTATTCGAGAAGGAATTTTTAGCGTTTATTAATTTTAATTACTGAATTTAAACCAATAAAACCTTTCAACCTGAATTTAATTATTACGTCAAGGACACTGAGTCTAGTTTCTTCAAACACTGAATTGAACTGTATGTTTTTGACCAGAAAATCTCTAAGTCCGGGATAAGTTATCAAAGTGATAATTTCTCCTAGCGCGACACGTATACTTCCTTAAAGGTCCTCGGCGACTTGTGGCGAACTATCTCGATTTGTGTCCGCGCATGATGTTTTATAGCTGTAATTAACTACGCTTGTCATTGCGATCCAACCTTTATTGAAGCGTTACGGTCTTATATTTCTCGCACAATATCCTCTGTGTGACTTAAAACTTATCAGACCTACCCTTCCGCGTTTCTCAGAAAAAATGGGCATCTGCTGTCTCACAACACAGGCCCGTACTGGTGAAATTCTGAAGTTTGCCCCATCCTGCAGGTGCCTTATAATCCGTCAAAATTGACCTGTTTTTCTAATTTAAATTTTTCGCGTTCCTATTTGGTCCGTGATGTGTGTTCTGATGACCTTTCCTTTAGTGCGCTAATACGTCCTCTTACGCGTAACTAATCAAAATTTTCCTCTTAACTTTCCGTTTTCGTGGATATATCCTACAGCCTACCTTTAATCTTCTTTCTCCCGTGTGGAAATAGAACTCGCAACTCGCCTTTTGTCGAATTGAATGCTGTACACGTCCGTTCCTCCCTTTACCTCCCGAATCGATCACTTCTGACAACCATTCCCCTTCCTCCGTATGATAAGTCCCTTGCGTAAGGTCGCCTCTTACATTGCACATTTATTCACCTTCCCCTTTCGTAGTTTAGTATAATAATCACACTTTTCACTGATTATTCCAAGTTCCTAAGGCCTTTTCGGTACTTGTTCTAGTTGAAATGTCCCAGTACACATCACGTCGCTTACCCTTTGCCTTCCGTCCGAGACCGCATCGGTTTGATAACCTGTTTATTTTCTTCGGCCAGTTTTATTCCAAGAATTATTACTGGATTTTCACGACCCCTCTCTGTAATTTTGGGTGTTAACTCTAAATATAATAGCTCACGCCTCTCCCTTGTCTTTGTCTATCCTCTCATTCCATATCAATCAGAGGTCTTAAGTCCCCTTCACAACAAACCCGTATGTACTCTCTCATAATTTCCCCACTAATTGTTTATACATTAATTTTAATGTGTTTTTCGTCTCCATAAGACGCGGGTTAATTTTATCACCGCCTTGAATGGTTATCACCGTCTAAATGACGCAAAACCATGTTCCAATTTTTTTCAAAATTGTCCCGCTCGAGGATCAGGAATCGGCAACTTTCTACTTCTTTTAACCTCGAATAACAGACCTGTTTCTACCAAACCTCGCCCCGTTCCCAGTAATGCTACGCCTCAAAAAAGGCTCTTGAACCCCTAAAATGTCAAGTGATTCAGCCTTGAATAAGCTCCGTTCGTTCACCTAATCATTTGGTGGGAATCTTTCCAAGGTCGATGCTATATAAATCAAAGCCTAAACACACCCCTTCCCTCGTAATTCCCTTTGTCCTGTCAGAAAGTCACGCCTACCCCTTTCGTCGCAACCCTAAAGGAAACTCCCACACCTTTGTATGCAGTTCCCTGTAATTCATATGCGACTGTGCCGATAGATGGCGCTACTATGATGGTTTATATCATTTACCTCGGGAGAGACCTTGATTCATCACAGCCTCCCTATAGGTCTAAATCCAGCGGGTAAGACTACAGGTGTTAGTCGGTGGGATTAGACCTAAACATAGGTAACTTTTCTTCATCTGTTTTTTTTTTTTTCAATCTTCCGTTAATTTTTTGCTTATTTTCTTCTCACGAAGTCCGCCCCTGTACGTGTCTTGACTCAAATGCTTTTAAACAAACGTAAGGTACAATGCCACTCACACATCTGTCTTTTCCTACCACTCGTGATTTCATTAAGGCGAAACACGGTCTCATTTGTCACCAAACCCGTAACTTTGCATTCATTTCTAGGCGCTCCGTTAATAACCGAGTTTCCTCTTAAATACACATGGGACCCTGTCATTCCTTATCTCTCCGGGAGATTTATGACTAATTTTGTTGCACCCTCAAAGGCCTAAGCAAAGTTCTATGGGTACCTGACTGAAGTTTTGGTTGTATGTGTTTTTTTCATGATGATACATGCACGCAACTTGAATCTATTTAAAACGCGTAGCTATTTTGCATGTGGGTTTTTTCCTGTTTTTTTTTTTTTTCAGGCGTTCCTCCCTAAAACCTGAAACAACTGTTCTTCACCTTTACCTGTTAATTGTTTCTACCCAGAAGTACGCAATCTTTGATTTGTCCACCATTTTGAATCTTCGCGTGACTTTAACCTTTTTTCTTTTCTTTAGTAAATATTAGTCCTTATGTGTGGCTGGTTATCAATAAAGCCTTAATAAAATCTGAATAGGGTTAAATCTGGTTTATTGTATTGGATACGCAACCTCCCTAAAACTGCACTTACGTGTCCTAGATGTTCATCGAAATTTCCGCCCGAATATATGACTAAGTCATCCAAGTAGTAGCTTTGCGAGACTACCTATCTTTTGTCTTAATATTCGTATTGTGCCGAACGTGTTTTGTTTACTTGTTGAACTAATTGAAATGGATTTATTTATTCTTATTCACAGAATTTAGTCACTATTTCACGCTGTAGTTTTCTCATAATATCACTGTTTTCACTTTATTCAAATATTAAGTTAGATTATATCCAATGGTTGTAACTATTCACTTCACAAGAACACTGCATTTATTTCACCGAAAAACATCCGTTACGTAACGAACTTAAGTATTTTAATGGTAATCACCGGTAATGTTCACTGTATTTGTGTTAAACTCTTTGAGATTATATTTATTTTTAAACCACTGTTTCCTTCTCCCTTCAAAATCTAATTTCCAAATAGCTCTTATCTCATGTGGTATTTTGTTTTCCTCCCTCTAAGCTTTATCTGTTCGTCATGTACTTATCGGAGGTTGGACATCAGCTCCCAGAATGAACTGGTATTGTGTCTACTACTGAATGAGCTTAACCTTTTCTCCCCTTTTTTTTTCCTGAAATAAGGTTGATCCACGCTATTTGTCTTTATCTAGGTTAAATGGTTACGCTCCCATCGGTCCCGCGTTCGACAATAACTTTTCTGAAATTTAATGTTGATCAACGCTATTTGTCTTTATCTAGGTTAAATGGTTACGCTCCCATTGGTCCCGCGTTCGACAACAACTTCTTTACACGATCGTCGGTTCCGAAGTACATTCATCACTTTGTCTTATCGGAGGTTAGGCAACACAATAAAATTTCTCTTTTATCTATTAAATTAACTCACTTATTTTTTTTTCTCGCAGTTTTGCATTTACAAGATAATAATAGTTATGCGTACTTGAAGTGAAACGACACCTAACTGTGCAATACAAAAGAAACGCTATTACTATTTCTAACGGGAACTAGGGTAGCTGTTATACCTGATTTTTTTGTCCCTTTTTTTTTTCAAGTGTTAACTATTCATCGGCCTTGCTATGACCTGGTTTTGAGGTACAATGAACTACAATGTCATAAATCACGATACTAATGGTTTGTTTATCTTTCAGCCTACCCTTTTTTTTTGAACTTGGGTTATTGACCTAGTTTTTTTTTTCCTGTTTCGTTGTCGTATTATACTCGTTAGTATTGGAATGTCTAATCTGTTTATTTTATCCCGTTTTAATAACTATTTTCGCGAGTCTTAATGTTTTTTTTTTCAATAGATAAGAAATCATTCATCTTGTAGTTCTAATTCTCCTGATCACATGGCGCCAATTGTCATGGTTCCACCCTTCTTACAATTATACCTATATTGAAATAATGGTTATTTCTCCTGTCTGATCTGCAAAATGTTGTAACATCCTGGTCATTGCCCTTCGATTTTCCTAAGCTGTTGGTGGCGCCCTTAGAGGACTACCTTAAGAAGAAACCCTAGCTAAGTCTTTCGACCCCCGTATGGAACATACGGCAGAAGATCTTAAGATTTAATTCGCAATAATGCCCCTTTTTCAGCGTTGTGTATTTTTTGGTTTTGAAATTCATATGAGATATGAACGGGCTATTAATTCATATATTTGTGGTAATCCTGGTTCGTTTAAATTAGAGTGAATGATCCCTTTACTATTGAAATTTTAAAAACTTTCTTATAAGACCGCGCGTTCAGCCTACTCTCGTCTCCTACAGTACCCCTAACTCTAATACAGTGGTAATCGCTTGTAACCTTTTCCTTTTGAGCTCGTTCCTACCTTTAATAAATCCGAGGACATGAAATAGTTTCGTTATTGCATAAATTAGTATAGTATGGTGTTGACATGCATAGTGCGACGGTTTTCGTCATCTCAGCTCCGGGGTCGCCTTCATTCTGTTTTACATATTTTAATTTTGTTATTTGACACTTAATCTTTTATAGGGAAGGGATGAGAGGGGGGGGGGGGGGGAAGAGGAAGGGTAAACTATGTGATCGAAATGTTTTTTTTTTGCAAATTACGTTGGCTCCTCCGCTGACCAAATACGAGAACGGTGGATGGTGATCAGAAATCAAACGCTGACCCCGACGTGGCTACACTATACCCCACAGCTGGCGACCCATTTCATAAAGGTACCCTGACCTGTCGGATGCATTCACGTCCAAGAGAAAGCGAATTAAGTCATCACGCCACTTCCGAAATCGCTCCAACGCCCATTCCTCCGGACGAGCTACTTTACTGAGTCTAGATGGGGAAGGTAATTGCATCCCATATCATGATACTAACGCGATAAGTGTGTCGTGTAGGTTTTGCCTGATGAAGCTCAATCTCCCACGTGCCGTCAGACCTACAGTTCACCTCAAAGGAGCTGCTGTAATTCCGCCAAGGGAGCGTTCCAGTTGGCTTACATCAGCCCCTCGGTCGACACCATTGGATAATGTGATAGTGCTGCGGACTTATCCCCACGTCATCTCACGCCGCCGCCCTCCACGTGGATTTTCACAGACGTCCAAAGTGCCTTCGTCCTACACGCCCCAACTGCAGGCCATGTTCCCGTTCATTACCAATTGGTATCACTATTTCCATTCCACTTTCGTACCCAATAACTCCACACGGCCCCGTCAGAGGGTGTAGTCCATCCAGCGCTTCGTTGGCCCGATCCGTCCACGCTGACAACCCCTCTCACGTGATAGCGTGAGAAAAAAAATCCTTCTGTCTAGTCCGTATTTGTGTGATACGGATTTGCAGCGACGCTATCAGACATTACCCAACTATGAAGTTTACTCGAGGGGTAAATTTGGGAATGGGGTAAGGCTTGAGGGTAATTATATTGATTTTGTCGGGGAATCCTGAAAATTGACATGTTGGTTTTATGTACATATTAAAGTGGATTAGTAGTAACTGTCAGTCGGCAAATATCAGCATCACGCGTTCCAAGTCCATCTGGGAATTTGGTTGAATTGAATTGTAAATAAAACACTTACCCAGCCCCTATCCGCTAAATAACAACATCCGGGTTGGGTTTTACACAACCGTTGCCATTTTGGGCGGGGTGTTCGCGAATATCACTAGATTTACCCTGAGCTTATACATAATATCTTTACCTCCACCTGATACATCCTCAACATTATTTTCCTAATTTTGATTGTGTTACCCTCTCTACCGGCCGTAACGAATGTGCTTCGATATCTCCTCCCTAACCTGGTAGTTATTGAAAAATTTCGTTGTAACACGGCTTCGATCGAGCCCAAAGCGCGGTAGCAAGATACTTAGGTATATAGATTTCCGTTATAATTTGACTTTAATCCGAGGCTCCATTGAAGCCCCCAACTAAAGTTTTATCACTTTCGTTTAAATTTTTCCGAGAAGAATATTTTTGGTTTATTATCTTTTGACCACAATCTTTTGTTTATGATCCGTGACTCTAATTGAATCCATAGCAATCGCGCTCAACTTTATTCGAGAAGAAATTTTTAACGTTTATTAATTTTAATACAATTCATTTATAATCCGTGACTTTATTTGAATCCATAGCAATCGCGCTCAACTTTATTCGAGAAGAAATTTTAACGTTTATTAATTTTAATACAATTCATTTATGATCCGTGACTTTATTTGAATCCATGGCAATCGCGCTCAACTTTATTCGAGAAGGAATTTTAACGTTTATTAATTTTAATTACAACTCGTTTATAATTCGTGACTTTATTTAAAACATAAAATCGCGTTCAACTTTATTCGAGAAGGAATTTTTAGCGTTTATTAATTTTAATTACTGAATTTAAACCAATAAAACCTTTCAACCTGAATTTAATTATTACGTCAAGGACACTGAGTCTAGTTTCTTCAAACACTGAATTGAACTGTATGTTTTTGACCAGAAAATCTCTAAGTCCGGGATAAGTTATCAAAGTGATAATTTCTCCTAGCGCGACACGTATACTTCCTTAAAGGTCCTCGGCGACTTGTGGCGAACTATCTCGATTTGTGTCCGCGCATGATGTTTTATAGCTGTAATTAACTACGCTTGTCATTGCGATCCAACCTTTATTGAAGCGTTACGGTCTTATATTTCTCGCACAATATCCTCTGTGTGACTTAAAACTTATCAGACCTACCCTTCCGCGTTTCTCAGAAAAAATGGGCATCTGCTGTCTCACAACACAGGCCCGTACTGGTGAAATTCTGAAGTTTGCCCCATCCTGCAGGTGCCTTATAATCCGTCAAAATTGACCTGTTTTTCTAATTTAAATTTTTCGCGTTCCTATTTGGTCCGTGATGTGTGTTCTGATGACCTTTCCTTTAGTGCGCTAATACGTCCTCTTACGCGTAACTAATCAAAATTTTCCTCTTAACTTTCCGTTTTCGTGGATATATCCTACAGCCTACCTTTAATCTTCTTTCTCCCGTGTGGAAATAGAACTCGCAACTCGCCTTTTGTCGAATTGAATGCTGTACACGTCCGTTCCTCCCTTTACCTCCCGAATCGATCACTTCTGACAACCATTCCCCTTCCTCCGTATGATAAGTCCCTTGCGTAAGGTCGCCTCTTACATTGCACATTTATTCACCTTCCCCTTTCGTAGTTTAGTATAATAATCACACTTTTCACTGATTATTCCAAGTTCCTAAGGCCTTTTCGGTACTTGTTCTAGTTGAAATGTCCCAGTACACATCACGTCGCTTACCCTTTGCCTTCCGTCCGAGACCGCATCGGTTTGATAACCTGTTTATTTTCTTCGGCCAGTTTTATTCCAAGAATTATTACTGGATTTTCACGACCCCTCTCTGTAATTTTGGGTGTTAACTCTAAATATAATAGCTCACGCCTCTCCCTTGTCTTTGTCTATCCTCTCATTCCATATCAATCAGAGGTCTTAAGTCCCCTTCACAACAAACCCGTATGTACTCTCTCATAATTTCCCCACTAATTGTTTATACATTAATTTTAATGTGTTTTTCGTCTCCATAAGACGCGGGTTAATTTTATCACCGCCTTGAATGGTTATCACCGTCTAAATGACGCAAAACCATGTTCCAATTTTTTTCAAAATTGTCCCGCTCGAGGATCAGGAATCGGCAACTTTCTACTTCTTTTAACCTCGAATAACAGACCTGTTTCTACCAAACCTCGCCCCGTTCCCAGTAATGCTACGCCTCAAAAAAGGCTCTTGAACCCCTAAAATGTCAAGTGATTCAGCCTTGAATAAGCTCCGTTCGTTCACCTAATCATTTGGTGGGAATCTTTCCAAGGTCGATGCTATATAAATCAAAGCCTAAACACACCCCTTCCCTCGTAATTCCCTTTGTCCTGTCAGAAAGTCACGCCTACCCCTTTCGTCGCAACCCTAAAGGAAACTCCCACACCTTTGTATGCAGTTCCCTGTAATTCATATGCGACTGTGCCGATAGATGGCGCTACTATGATGGTTTATATCATTTACCTCGGGAGAGACCTTGATTCATCACAACTTGGCGTATCGTCTGTCTCTTCTGACAACCTTTATTCATGAATTAGTTTCCCTGCTGTTGCCGTGACTCGTTCACGAATTTTTTGTCTTGTTCCTTGAAATCCTACGAAAATGTTACCACCTGTATGTTAACATAGGCCAAGGAAGGCCGGCTGTTTTTTCAACCAAGACAGTTTGTCATTCGGCAAACGCCAAGTCATCCTAATAAAGGATAATGTTTATGTAATCAAAACTAGTTAGGAACCTCTCTCTACCTCTCTCTCACACTCTTCGTCACTCTCTGGACCGGCAGCTAAACCTCGTTTGTTTATTTTTCTGGACACATTTTGTTTCTCTCCAAACTTTTCTTCATTGGTCCCTAGGCAGGTAAACTTCAAGAAATTTGCTTTAATAATAATTCCCCCCGGATTTAAAAAGAAGCCCAGGCGGATGTCATCTCCGGCAGCCAAGCTGAGCCTCACCTCCTAGCAGCCTGCGCTGTGGTTACAAAGGTCCCTCGACTACTACTCGCTACACACTTGTTCCATCTTGTTCCTGAAAGCACAGACCATACCACTCATATGTATGACGTTTGTCGCACCACTGCAAGCCGAGTTGTCCCACTATACTTTATGACACTCTGAACTACCTTTCGGACACGCTAGTCCCGGAGTTCAAATTCTTGCCCTCAATGCCAATGCCAGTTATACCGTCTCTTGCTCTGTCATGCAGTGACACATACCAGGTCATGGGTGAAACATAATTACCCTTTGCCCCTCCAGTAAACACAAACTGCGCATCTCTAAAAAGTTATCCTGAGCTACATTATGCTCCGATAACCAACACATACGATCCGTGCCCACCATAATAGCACATAGGACTCGTACTGGCATAACTACGGAACCTGGACTACTCTCTCCAATGACCACTGTAACCATAGCCGCCGCCCCGCAAACCACAGCCCCACTTCGCAAACATCAACGCCCACAACGAAGCAAAGTGTTTTTCCAAGGCCTAAGTGTACTCCTGAGTGTTATCTCAATGGGTCAGATTACAGTGACAATGTAATCTTTTAGAGTCAGTGAAATCTCGTTTCCTTCGCAACTCTTCGAAACCAAAAAACCAACGCAACGCAAACTTAGCTTCCAGACCAATGAAACCCTAGAATCACACCTTAACATTCCGTCTTTTGTTTTTCAATTGTATAATGTTTTCTATTGTTTTTTCAATTGCATAACCATGCCCTTTTGTCTTTCAATTGCATAATTTTGTCTTTTGTCTTTCAATTGCATAACCATGTCTATTGTTTTCTAAATTGCATAATTTTACTTGTTGTTTCCACACCTGCTCTCTCCCCAAAATTATTTGCTCCAAACATGCTATGTACCCTTCCTCATTTCTCCCCACAAATATTGTTACCTAGCCTATGGCATAAGCTAGTCATTATGTTTTAGCTAGGCATCTCTCTGGCCATCCAAGTCTCTCAAACTAAGGGCAACTTTTGTTTTGTCAAAAACCCCAAGGGAGGCATATAGAGGATCTTTTAACCCTGATGCTCCATTGCCACGTCGCCTTTTTTACGAGCGCGGGGGGAGGTGTCATATAACAGATTTAAGGCGCGAAGATCCTACAGTTGCTAGCCTGAGTAGCGGGAACTATCAGGTTGGTTGCTGGGCCAAACGGAGTTGAAAACGCACAAAAGATCCGCTAGAGTTCCCCCACCCCCCGGCGACCCAGCGCCTCGCCCCCCACTTACGCCCGACCTCTGACCTAGCTGGACGTGTGCGCGTTCCGGTGTCCGCGTTCCCAATTTCGCACCGCACGGTCGAAAAGCAATAATGTACGAGAATGGCGCGCTTTGAACATCGACAGGCTGGCACCGCTTGTTTGAAACACGGCGCTCAGCCCTACAATCAACAGGATGCCCCGAGGACTCCCATGTCCCGACCATGCCACGCTGTGAGTTTCTTACGCTTTCTATTACCCCTTGAATGTGTCCGCTAATAACCTAAATTCGTCCACGCTGCCTGTCGGTCTAGAGAGAGAGCTGTTAATTACTTCCCAGAGAGAGATTAGGGAACCCTTTGATGATAATTCCAGTTAGGATGTAACAACCTGTATTCTATTGTTATTCACCCATGTAATGTCCATTTTGCCGCTCAAATACAATGTTGATTCATAAAAAACCTAACCTCTTTCATTTGGGGATAGCAGTCGTATGGGAGTGTTTTGTGTAGACGGTGGGATATGGATTCTTGAGCCTCGCGCTGACCCCGAACCCTGACTATGAGAGAGACGTCTCATGCCCCGCTCTGAGCTGGCCGAGGGAAAGTCAGGGCCCCCCAGGTCCTACGCGCGACAATACCTTTACCGCTAAAAATTCAGTGCTTCTTTGTCCAAAGGTAGAGTTACACTTTGGTATATTTAGTTTCTCTGTTTGTTTGGCTCTGGTTTTATGAGTATGTAAGGTGTTTGCCCGTAAATAATTTTCAAGGTGATGTACCAGAATGTTTTTGGCACTGTATACTTGGAACGTCAAACTGTTTAAAAAATTCTATTGTTGACGTCCTTATGGGAACTTTTATTACTGTCTTTATGATGCAATTCTGAGTTACCTTCAGTTGTTTGACGTGTTTTGATGCTGCGGAGCCCCATTCTATTATTTCATATTCCAATTTAGAAGTTGCATAAGGCATAGTTTAATCTCTTTAAATCCCTAGTCAACAAAATGTTTCGTTATGTGGTATAATAAACAAATTATGTTCGTGAAAAATGATTTGGTTCTTGACAACAACTGCCATAATCAACGCGATAACCTGCTCTTTAAAAGAATTCCTACGTCTGTCTTGAATTGTCTAAAAGTCCTAGAACCACTCGAGCGAGTTTTTTGTTTGTTATGTGCCAAATTTATAGAACGTAAAAATATGGGATAAACCGAAGTATTTATAGATGGCGTAATTAATTTATCTTATTAAATTATTACGACATCTATTAATTTATCTTATCGTATTTAAAAAAAAATAATAATTGATGGCGTAATCTATTAATTTATCTTATCGTATTTTAATAAGATAAATTAATAGATGGCGTAATTAATTTATCTTATTAAATTATTATGACATCTATTAATTTATCTTATCGTATTTTAATAAGATAAATTAATTGATGGCGTAATTAATTTATCTTATTAAATTAATTACGCCATCTATTAATTTATCTTATCGTATTTTAATAAGATAAATTAATAGATGGCGTAATTAATTTATCTTATTAAAATACGATACAATAATGAGACAAATTATTTGTTTACGCATTAAGAATAAACAGTTTTGTCCGTAAAAAAAACTAAATTCTTTCAAGAAAGGTTCACAAATACAATATTGGTTTGAATCATCGTTACAATATTGTATTTGTTTGAGTTTTTAAACGAACAAAACTATTTATTCATATTCATTTTGCGTATGTACGAGCGCAAACAAATAATTTATCGTAATATTGTAAAACAATACCTTGCAAAATAAATTTATCAACGACATTTATGAACACGTAGAATATAACGAACGTCGCGTTTAACCTTGAACCACAGTAAGCAGTTCATATGTTGCCAATTTAATATTTTGAAGAATAATGTTAATTAAATAATATGGTAAATGTATATATACAATATAAATACAACCAATCACTCGAGTGGAGGAAGCTTTCAAAGCCCTGACCAGTCAGTGGCTGCATTGGCATCGCGTATGAGTATGATACAGGCGTCGCAAGTTCAATTCCTCGAAGTCCCCCGTCACGACACATCAACATTTTCCTCGTACAGGTTTTTCGTATCCGTAGAGTGTTTATATTTTTTTAAACATATGTTATAACGTTGGAATACTTCAATAAACGAAATGAGTTAATAATATCTAAATTCATGGCTTTTGTTTATTCATTGGGAATTCTCAGTAAATCTTGGATTATATTATTTTTCCATTGCTGTTGGATTTAGCTCTTTTATCCAACATCTTTGACTCTAGAATCTAATTAGCGAGCAGCTCACATAGCTTTGCAGATGTTATTCATCGTAAATACGTTGTTTACTCACCTTAGATTCATACCTTTGATTTTAGATGTTTGTGACTCTTAAGAAAAATCCCTAATGATTAAGTTTATAAATCTGTGTCCAAGCAAACAAAAATAATATGAAGCTGAACTGAAAAAATATTATCACACGTAAAAAAATTTACATCTCTTATTGGTTCCATAAATACACATTTTACGGGGATGGATAATACCAGCTGAAGTCCCCGGTATTGCCCGGGCTTTGCGCAAAGCTTTTTGAAATCAGATTTAGACACTGACCTTTCTCTTGTTTTGAAGATCAAGTTTTCTTAATCTCGGAATAAAGCTGTAGATGTTTATGTCCGCCAGTTATCTGACTAGGTGTGTTTTTCCATTCTTCTTCATATAAGCTCACACGTTTAATTATAAAACAAATTCGCCAATTAACCAAGCTCTTCATATCTAAATAATATTTTTCTTAAATCAAACATTGAAATTTTTTCGGATTCATTAATGCAATTCAAACGTGGCATCATGTCAATAATATAAACTGTTTAATGCGCATACACACACTCACACATAGATATTTATATACACACGCACCTTTATTCTAGACACGTCACCTGGTAATTAACGAATATACATACCACTTACCACACATTACAAGAAAACATATCATTGGTACCCAACATGAAATAGCTAATTCCTGTCAATTGTTTCAACACTGAAATCAATAATAAAATAAATAAATAGATATACGACAAATAACCAACAGATATCGATAGAATCCACAATACATATTGGCTATACTAAGTATCGTATACATATTAGCTATACTAAGTATCGTGATGGTGACAGACCACTAATTAAAATCATAACATTTGCGTTAATCTAATAACTTGTCATTCTCTTAGACTTATACTTTAGACTTCTGCTTAACAGAATACTCAAAATCCGTAATGTCACAGTGCCTCGGTCTAAATTTGTAGTTGGAAGTCTTGAGCGGTGCTCACAACCCCGTTTTACCTCATGGCAAATAGAACAATGATCCAAAAAAACGTGTCACTAACTCTGTCGTATTTTAGTTAAGCCTTGCATGGCGATTTGTTAAATGTATAAAGTGAAATTGGACTTAAAGGATATTACACTGGCACAGCCAATAGAATCCCAATCAAGGCTCCCAAAGTATATCACACTGGCAACCAACGTTTTGATCGTAATCAAATGATCGTAACAAAAATATTCCATAATAGATCCACTAAGCTCATTCAAAATACCTATCTTTATCTAGGCATAATTTATTTTAATAATATCGAAATTAAAAAAAATATCGAAAATATTCAGGAATTACACCTTAAATTAAAAAATTACCTTAAACTATTATAAGTCCAAAATACGTTCACTACTTACATCTAGAAGTAATATTGTTTAAATCTTGTGTTGTTTCTTAATAATTTATTTTCCTTAATACTAACATATATATAATTGAACTAGAATTCCCTCACCAAACACAAGAGCATTGTCTCTTTATGGTGAGAAAAGGCTACTTTAATTTCTATTGTTTTATATCTTGTTTATATCCTGTATACTTATCTATGTAAAAAAATATTTTTTTCAAATATTAAATAAAAAAATAAAAAATCATTATCATTTTATCGTAAATTTAAAAATGATCGTAAAGTTCTTCAAGACTATTTGCGTTGTATAGCCCACACCGTTGCTTACTGAAGAGAACATCTCCAATATTTCTTTTATATACAAAATTAACAGGCTGTTTATATATTTACAAAATATATTACTTAAATTTATAATACCTAAAATATATACGATAATATTGATTATAATATATATATATAGATTTTATTATTTATATGTCATATAAGATATAAATCTTTTTACTTTCACTTTTGACACATATAACACTCTAATTTGATTTAAATAATTTGCTGATTATTTATTTATTTATTTATTTTTCCATGTTCTCCGTAAAACGGTTATTCACCAATACTATCCATTTTTGCCTATATATTTTGCCCATAATTGCCTACCATCATTTTGCTCACGATCATTTGAAAGTTACGATCAATTGATTGCGATCATTTGAGAGCTACGATTATTTGCTTACGATCATTTGATTACGATCATTTGATTACGATAATTTGATTACGATCACTTGAGAGTTAAGATGATTTGTTTACGATAATTTGATTACAGTAATTTGATTACGGTAATTTGATTACGGTAATTTTGTATAACTCACCGTTAAAAATATGCACGTAAATGCTCGCGGGCTGCGCGTTGTTTGGCACGCAGGAGTAGTTGCCCGCGTGTGTGGCGCCCGTGGCCGGTATGTAGAGGTCACTGGTGCGACCCGTCAGGTCCGTGCTCACGTTCACTCCCCGGTCCAGGTCAAAGTTTATCATGCGGCTGTTGTGGTACCTAGGAACATCACAGACGTTTTAGAGTAGTCGGTCGTCATAGTAGTTCATAATTAAATATAGTATATATGTGAGTTTAAGAGGTAAATCGTTGCTGTGAGAATGAGAGCGTGAATAGAAAAGTGTTACAGTGTTACAGTTACAAATAAATATCAAAAAATCGGAGCTGAACTTCTCGATTACTTCCCCTGGTATATATTGGATATCACACTAATTTAATTTTAGAAGTGATCAACCTGTGTAAAGTACTAAACAAAGATATTAGAATATCTTTGGTACTAAACAAAGTTGTTATTATTTTCTTTTCGTTTAGTGAATTTATGCCACTTTTCTTAAACCAGTTGGTGGTGTAGTGGTCAGTTAAGTTGTCTTCCAAGCAGTTTTCGGGTGATTGATTGTCGGAGGTGAGAAATTTTATTATTTTTATGTTTTATATATACTTTTTTTAATACATTATTTTTTAACTTTTCTAATGGTTTTTACGGGTCTGCTTAAATGACACCCAAAAATTGGTTGAAATAAGTGGACTAAGAATTGAGTCCATTTTAGCTCTTTGTAGTATTTAGAAAATTGCTCATGTTTGTTCGTTTTATTTCAGCAATATGAGAAAACCATAATTGAAAAGTTCTTGTATGTTCCCATACACGGTTCAACACGAGAGTAGTTCCCTCCCATATATGAATCGGAAAGCAATATAACATTCCAACAACCGCCTTGTATTTTATCGAATTCAATATCAATACTTTGGATAACTGGCACCGTATGAAATATGGCCATTGAAGTTGCGGAAAACTTATTTCATGAAAATTTGACAAGTTGTTGATAATAATATTTATGTTGTTGCCAAGTTGGCGACCCTGGCTTACTTTTGTCCTGACAAGAAATATTACACTTTAATACAGGGGTAGGGAACCTGCGGCCAGCGAGGTTTTTTGGTGCGGCCCGCGAGCGCTTTCAGTGCGACCTGCTGCCCAAAAAAATAGTATAAAAAAATAATTTTCGAACTCGAGAACGGTTTTCTTTTACGGTGCTTTAGATATATTTTAAAGACATTATTATAAAACCTGATAAAGGTGTAACATAGATGATAGGTACTTTTGTATGTACCTACATTACTAGAAAGCAGTTTAGACCCAAATAAATAGGCGATCGAACATCCCTTTTTAATTTAAGATTAATTTCTTATTATTTTCCTAATAGTAAATTAACTTGTAAAACATTATGAGTGTAGTGCTTATTAAACTGGGGACTCGTTTAAATCTACCGTGTTCATAACCCCGAGCAACACCGGGTACACTTGTACGTAAATATTTATAGTTTATTCTGACAAGCTCCTTTTTTCTTTCTTTGTAAGCCTTATTAAAATTAAGCTGCCTCCCTAGCTTGCAAGCTGACGATGCCCCTGAAAACATTATCATGTTTGAAATGAAATTATAAAATTCTAGTTCCAGACTATGTACTGCGAAAATCTGAAGAAACCATTTTCGTGTTCTGGGTGTAGTTTTGATTGAAGATGGGAACTCGCACGAGGAGTAAGTAACTCTTAAAAATCTTAGGTTAAAACCAGTATTGAGTTCAGAATAAAACGATAAAATTCAATTTTTGAATTCATCTGCTGACGCCTTTTGAAGAAAGACACTGTCGTGATCTTCAGGAGACGGAAACTACCAACCAAAACCTTTTCTACCACGCAACTGACTACAGGTTGCGAATTCAATTCCGTGTTACGTGCAATTAACCGTGGATTTTTAATGCTTCGGAGAGGGGAACATAGAGGATACAAAATACAAGATAAGGCTTTTCAATATTCTGGTAGCATCATCTCATAGCTCCATTCCGTTCCTCTTTCTATTATTTCGTCAACAAAAAGCTCGCGGTCCGAGAATAATTTCCAAGAGCTATTGAAACATACCATGTATTATTATTATTACCGGAAAAGTTTTATAGACCCATTTAGTAAACACATCAGATAAAGCGGGCTTAATGTTTCAAACACAGATTTCCATTTGATTTTGATAAAAAAAGTGATTCTTCCATTTTGCCACAGAGACTAAACTGCATTGTAACAATAAAATAATCGATATCTAGATTAAATGACATGTTTAAATCAGCATTTGCAAATTACCTGTAGACCCGTCATAAAACTGAGCTGATCTTTAAAAATCTACGTAGAAAGTATGTGGAACAACTCGGATAGGCAGAAGGCAGGAGCAAAATCTAATGTACGTCACGACCCTGGAAAAATCATCTACAGCATCCCGCGAAGCTTATTCATTCAAAGGCGAGCTAGCTCCTTAAAGCGAGGATAACCGACAACGTGCTGGTAGATGGCACACGTCGAGTCCTTTTCCATCAAGGGAGCCCAAAAATAAG
The DNA here is from genome assembly GCA_026573805.1 of Hesperophylax magnus. Lineage (NCBI taxonomy): Eukaryota > Metazoa > Arthropoda > Insecta > Trichoptera > Limnephilidae > Hesperophylax > Hesperophylax magnus. The sequence continues at coordinate 3,277,256 of JAIUSX010000104.1, forward strand.
GCATTTGCGTGAAGGACTCAGTTTCAGGGCGCATCCGCGTAATTGTTAAATAAGTACTCCATCATCTCCAACGGCAGATGGCATTCGATTAGCAAGGAAAAGTCAAACTCCCGGTGTCACTCAGCACACTTTAAATTAAAACCGAAAAGAGAGTACTCATTTTGAAAACTCAAATTATCATGATGGCTCGCGGGGCAATCATCATTAACAACAAGGATTGCTCGAAAATTAAAAAGCAATTCAATAACTTGAATTATGTGACATAATCAAATCGTCGTCGCACACCCGAAACGGCGAGATTTCAAGAAGTGACGTCACTGGCGGAAACGGTGCCAAAATACCCGAAAAAATGTTGCCAGTCAAATTCAAACTTGTGAATTTATTCCTTCACTGGCCAGATAAAGTCAGGAAAAATAATTATTTTCGACAATAGGAATTATTTTCGTGACAATGCCATATATATATTCTTTATATTTTTTATTGTTAAGTAAGGCATGCTTAATTATCTCGATTGCTATCTAATATTAAATTTCTCACTTCTCTATGTTTTTATACTGCTATCCAAAAATTAATATTATCACAATGGTAGATTTAAATCTATTAAAAAAATATATAACAATAACTTACTGTCGATATTGGATTTAATTAATTATTATTTTCAAAGTCTTGCCATGAAAGATTTGAGAATAATCGTTGACTGAAATTCCAAGAAAATTGTTAGTTTTAAGCAGCTTCGCGTATTTTTTGTTTACGACAACGAATTTACGATTTTTTTTGCGAAACCTAAAACGAAGAAAATTTTTTAAATAATTTGTCAGTACTTCTTCATTAAAATAACATTTCTATAACCATTTTGATTTGAAAGGGTTCTCAATTAAAAGCAATAACAAACGTACTCAATTTAGTAGAATAATTAAATAACTTTATTGTAATTGCCTTTTATATGATAATGTAAAAGACGGAATAATATCTGAACAAAAACGATTTTACTTTGTGGCTTGCCATAGTTACATTATAAGCACATACATTTATTTTAAACCACTCTTTAATTTTTTTTTAAATTTCTTGCTAGGGCAATCCCGATGAGTTACAAAACTCATTTTAGGACGAGAGGAAATTACAATACAGTCGGAACAGAATACAAAAAACAGAATACAGAAGTCAATACAAACAATTTTACATTGTCATCAAAATATTAAAAATACAACACTGCATGGTAATTTTTAAAAGACAGGTTAATTAGAACAAAAAAAAAAGTAAGCAAATAAAGGAACAATCAAAGATATACAAATATGGATTTACTGATTGTGATATTTAAAAATATCAAAAAAATATTTCTTTAAACCATCATTGTGAGTTTTTATTTTATTTTTCTCAATTGTTTTGTATATTGCAAAGTGTGTAGGCAATAGAGTTTAAAGATTTTATTCCATATGTTGTAGTGTGTGTTTGAAGAATGCGGATTTTATTGTTATTTCGAGTATTGTAGTTATGGATGTCTTGATTGTAAAGTGGCTCGACGTTAGTGTGAGTTGATTGTTGGGTAATTTGTAGGATGGTGCTGGTTTTGAGAGGCTTAAAACAAAAATTATTTTATTTAAATGTTTAAAAAATAATGACGTTACTGAAAGTACATTTTTAATGTGTGTAGGTACGTACAGATAAATAATTTTAAAGAAACCTTTGCTTGTTTAGTGGTGTAAAAATAGATAAAAAAAAAAAAAATTAATAATATTTTAAATAATCAAATCAAAAAGACAAAAATAACATTGTCGAATATGAGTGAGTCAATATTTAAACCGAACTGACAAACTGCTGACAAACTGCTTTGGCAGTTTAGCGGGTATAAATAATAAAAAAAATAACACTGATAAACGTGGATCTTTCCTTTGGTTCAATGACAAAACAGAACAGTGATAAAATAGAAACCATTAATATGATGAAATAAATTACTAACCTAACCTAACCTAACAACTATGTTTTTCATTAATGTTCAAGACTAAAAATGTTTTTCATTACTGTTAAAAAACGATATTTTTACATTTATAAATAACAAACTTATAAACAATACAAATAAAATCTAAAAACAGATTTTCACATCAAATTATAGTAAAAAAATTGAATTAATTGAATTTTTTAAATATTAGATAAATAGTAAAATAAGATACAAGAACACAAATAAATGACAATATATAAACACAAATTCTCCTAACTATACTAATAACAACAGCAATGATCAATAATATATATCTACAACTAAACTGAACAAATGTTTATAAAATGAATGGTATGTAATTGAACAAGATTTATAGCGACAACATGGTAGCTTGCAATATGTTATTAACAATTAGAAATTATTCTATGTTGACTAGAACATTTTTCATAAATATTTGAATTACACGAAAATATGTCAACATCATTAAAATTCTTAATAAATAAGTTACACGCTCTGATTATAAAAGCGTTCTGTCTGTTACTAGTAGAGCATTTATAAAAAAGAATAATTGATTTATCTCTAGTTCTCGAGTGTGGCACTCTAAAATTAATTTCAGGCAAAAATGGGGCGAACAATCAATAAAGCCATTGATAATTTTATAGATGTATATTACATGTGCGGAGACTCTTTTAGTTTTTAAAGGCTCCATAATAGTCCGTAGAACTGTTTGTCATGATTGCCAATATTTATCTTAAAAACACATAATCACTTTTCAAAGTATTCTATTTTGTCACTGTTCTGTTTGGTCCGGTTTCTATTGCTTTATATCCTTATCAGGTGCCTAGTTGTGGGACGGATTTTCGTCCCGAAAAAATCATTAAATTTTTTTATCGCTTGATGTATTGGCACGGGTTGTGTGTAGGTGGTGTGATTTTGATTGATGTATTCCATGAACTTCAAAACAAGTGCCTTACAACTGTCTTTAGGTAAAACTAAAAAATGAAACACGCCTTAGGGCGAAAAAGGCATTGGATTTAGCAAACCTTGTCACTTACCAAAATACGAAGGCTGGTTGCTCCGTTGTTTTTAGTATGACGCACTGCAATCTAAGGGCCGAACCTGGCTTGATGTATTTATCCGCAGGACCTGTTATTTGAGCTCTTGCCTCTGTAACAATGAAAATATCTTTTTTTTAATGCAAATTGAGGGAAAAACAATATACATTTTAATATGGGCGGCAAAATCCTCTCCATGCGACTACTCAGATTTCACGGAAAGGCGTGACTGTAGGTAACTAGGGTTAATAAATAATATATAAATTACAGTTATTAGTAAAGGTTAAATCACATAAAGGTTTATATTAAAAAAAATAATAAGGCGTATTATTAACGTTTAAAATTATAAATATATTAGTGCTATTCCATAATATTAACATCTTTTTCTCTTAATGCGATCTGAGGCATCATAGTCAACTTGGTTAAGCACCATTATTTTTTTCAGTTAGTTTATAATTTCTCTTTTAAATAAGTACCCCAAAGATTGAGCTCATGTCTTTATATATTTATAATTTGCACTAATCTACTAAGTACTTACCCGAATGCATGACAAATGATTTTAGTCTATGCTTCAAAAAATATAACAACTTGTCATCTTGGGCTTTTTCGGTTTCTATTGTCAACTACTGTTATTTTTTTTAATTTGGAATCTGCAAGCTTAAACAATTTTTTTCTTTTCACAAAGTATACTGATACTGATACTCTGTCAATTTATTCCTTATAGGCCTGACGTCGTGTTTTTAATAGGAAAACTAATATTTTGACCAGACTCAGTATTTTATATCAGTTCGTTTTCTCCGTTCACAAAGTCAGAAAACTTTCAACTTTACAGTCTGCGATATCGTATAAATTACGAAATGTATAAAAATATATACATATGAAAATCTGTGAGCTTCATAAGGTCATTTCATAAAAATTCACAATCCTAAAGAGTCTTAAATAATCCAGTCTTTTAAAATATATATTAACTCTACTATCGCCACTAATCTTCCAATAGATGTAATGTCATTTGTAATGGAGGGAAAAATAGAAAGTGTAAAATCACTACCCAGTTTTTTACTATGGTGTCTTCGGGGTACAAAATCGTAAACTTTTGAATAGAGGTGTATTTATCTGGTGACCTGCCAGGTTAGTAAATCTTTATGAATCTGTTTGTTAAAAATAAAAATCGTTTAACCTAAAAAGTGATTTTTAATAGTTTAAAAAATATTCAATGATTATTGTATAAAACTATGAAATGAAAGCCTTTATTTTACAGTGACTGTTTTCCACTTTGCAGGTTGTCGTCCTTTCACAAATATTAGGTGTATTATTTTATTGTGTATTATTGTTAATGTATTCTTGCGACACAATCATCGTACATCCTAAAATTAGACACATTTTCATTTTTCGTTTGATAAATACGCCTTCAGTTTTTTATTCTAAAAAACTGGTAACAATATAAACTTGTATTTCTGAAGAGTGAAAAATACCTTCCTTAATAGCAACGTAAATAAACAAATGATGAACTCACCAACTACGTTGAGTTGCAGGAAGATGCTGGTGGGAGGATGAGATGAAACTTGACACTCGTAAAGGCCCGCATCCCGCTTCTGGACGAATTTTATCTGCAGCGTCCAATCCTAGAAAAAAATACACATAAGTTTTAGTAAGAATTTTGACGTTGTTTGAATTTTTATCAAGAAGTTGATAGAAATTGAGTATTGAAGGGTGCAGACCATTATTTAAAAAAAAATAGCTGTGCAACGATACTCTTCTTTCTTTAGCCGGCGCATCGCGCCATAACAAGCGAGGGGAAGTTTATTTATGTATTTGGTACATTATTTGTTACATTTTAAGTTTTCCAGTAATATAGGCCTCACTGGGTAGTGGGTGGCTTGCCCGTGCTGAGGCCTTCATTTTATAATATGAAAATATAATCTACATAATACATTTAAAGAGAAAATAATACATTTAAAATTAAAAATACATAATAATATATTTAAAATTAAAAAATAATACATTGAAAATAATCTTGTGTGTTTGTGAGTGATGCGTGTTTATATTGGTTTTGTGTGTTACGTGTAGGTTTTATTTTTATTTTATGCTATGAAATGTTGGTAATATTGTCTTTTTTGTTCTTTAATCCATTTTGTAATTTTGTGTGTGAATTTATTTTTATTTTCCTCAATTTTAATTTCAAGTTTTACACTGTTGAAAGCTTATAGCATGGTATTGGTAGTGTCTTTGTCCAAAGCTTGAATTTACTGTCAGAGTTTTTATGTTTTCTTTGTACGCTTGTCTAACTGGTCTGTTAGTTTTGTGTATGTTGAAATTTATTTTTTTTGTCAAAAATGTAGTTTAGTAGTGTTTTAACGTATAATTGGCGTATATCTAGTACGTCACAGCTGTTGAATATTTGGTCTGTATCAGTCAGTCTATGTTTTTTTAGTATTATCTTTAAGATCGTTTTCTGTGCGGTTTCTATGTAATTAATAGAATAATTAATTAATGTTATTAATTAATAGTTGGAAGGGGAATGAGATGCGCGATGGTAAGGTGGATAGTTAAATCTGGTCAACAAACACGATTAACGCCATTTCAAGCAACGCGTCGATTCTGAATGTAATTAATAAAACGAAAATATACAATTTATTATTTTTATTCAATAAGTTTTGAAATGACACCAATTAATTGTAAAATATATTTACTTGCACACGCCCGGATTTGAAATCGTGGCCTCCAATTCGTGGCCGAGGATCATAACCACAAATCCAAAGATGCCGCCGATATTATATAGAAATAGTAGAAACATAGAAATAGGGGATGTTGACATGTTTGCATAATGGTAACTTGGTGAATTTTATGTACAATATTAAATTCATAGATACTTATTATTTCCCTATTTTTAAACCTTCTGTTGGATTTGTGAAATAATCTGATCATAGTATTTTTTTTTATTTTTTATTTCTTGTGTTATTATTTTTCGATTTTTTTCAATCATTTCTTTCATGTTAATGTTGTACTTCGTATATGCATATGAAAGCTTTATATATAAATTACACTGCTAAGCAAACTTGAAATCATTTTTTTTTTAAAACAGTCTTAAAAGTAATAAGTAATTTATCATTACGCTTCTCACTGAAAGCTATTAAATCTTTAATAAAATTTTTGTACTGCAATATTATGCTATTTTACTTCAAGTTTGATTAAACGACATAGGTGATGTTGCTTTAAAAGATGTACGGTAGGTTTAAGGTTATTATACAGGGTTTTCCAATAAGAGGTGTTATTTCAAAAAGCCCGCTATTTCGGTAGTTGTTACTTTTGAAGCTGTCATTTTTTAACATTTGACAAGTAAAAACTACGTCATTGATAGAAATGGAACGATACACGCTTCAAAAACGCATTGAAATTATTAAAATTCACTTGAGTGAATCAAATGCAAATCATCTTGAGTGATGATGCCCATTTCCACCTCGGTGGCTTCATCGACAAGCAAAATTGTCGCATCTGGGGCTCGGAAAACCCAAGAATTATTGTTAAAAAGCCTCTCTTTTCTCAACTTGTGACTGTTTGATGCGGTTTATGGTCCGGCGGAGTCATTGGACCTTACTTTTTTGATAATGAGGCTGGAGCAACAGTTACGGTAAATGGATTGCACTATCGAGAGATGATTAATGATTTTTTATGGCCGGGATTGGATGGTATTAATCTGGACAGTGTTTACTTTAAACAATACGGCGCTACGTGCCACACAAGCAATGAAAACATTGATCTTTTACGATTAAATATCAAAATAACACCTCTTATTGGAAAACCCTGTATTTATATATTTTGTGTAACTGAACAAGGGTATCAACTGCTTTCAACTGTTTGGAGCCAGTTAGACTACGGCAACCAAATTTGTGTATGTTGTGTTATGTTTGCACATAGCTTGCAAGAACTAACTGCACAAGTTATGTATATCCTCACGGCCCGGAATTGGAGCACTCACTCAGCACGTGTAAACACACGAATATATACGCATCTCGGCATGTCTACAATCGGGTGAACACCAATACATACGCAGGAGCTCGCGACATCACCGCCTGATACCAGTCACGTAGGCTACAAGTACCTACAACCAATCAGATGGCTAATAACAAGAGATGACCAAATATGGATACCCCTTCCACTTGCGCCCGAAGCAGGTCAAGTACTCGTGGCCAGCTACCCACGCTTCAGTTCACAGCGAGACGCGTAGAAAACAACACAATGCTTTAGTTCCGAGTTAATATTTACCGCCAAATCGGTGTCGCCGTAATTGGACTGGCGTGCATACCTTTTATAATGTGCCGCGTCCCTAGACTCAGTTATCACGTCCAGGCAATTCGGCCGACTACACTATCATGGATATGATTGCGCCATATCCCTGGGCCGCGGCCGTACACCCGCCGCAGCCCACGAGGTTCCTTCTGTGCCGCCCTTCGTCGTATTCCCGCCCTTCGCTCTTCCACCGCTCTGCCGCCCACGAGGTTAGCCGCCCTGGCCGCCTCAGGCCGCTTTTGTGCCGCCCTTCGTCGTATTCCCGCCCTACCGCATCAGTTAGGCCGTGCTATGGCATCCGCCCATCGTAGCCGCCCTTCGTCCTGCACCCTGCCTAGGCACCCGCCTATGGCCCCTGCTCATCATTCACCGCTTCAGCCTAGTTTACACGTGAGCGAATGTTATACTTTTGTCAATCAGAGCCCTTAGAGTCAATAGATTGCCTAGTAACTAGTTAGGCCTTAAAAAGCTATGTACCTTTTGTAGATCTGTTGATAACCTGTATTACCTGTACAATAAACCCTCATATCAAGAGACTTGTTTTAATTGGGAAATTGACTATAATCCACACCCTGAAAGATTGGAGTATCAAGCTTTGACGCCGGCTTGTGCGGCGATGACTATTTGTGTAACACACCTATAGTATATTACATGGCCTAAACGCTAATGTAACACTGGCGCCGCCACTTGGGGCCTTTACTCACTTATAACTATCTAAGTTACGTTATATACCCGTATCAATGTAACACTGGCGCCACAACATGGATAGTCAATTAGCCCGATAAAATATGTCTTTTGTTGCTATGTTTTACTGTAATATTAATGTTTTTTTCCCACAGCTGTGTGTTATAATTCAATTTCTGATTCGGGAGTGTTTGTAATACAAATGTGCAGTCGGTAGTGTAACGCGTAACTTTTTAGTAACTAAACACGCAATAAACCAACGAGAAATTACGACGTAATAAATATTAAATGTGGATGTTTCCGAGAGATAGATGTGTTATTTCAATTTTGGAATGCAATTTAATTGTTTCGTTATAGAAATAATTTTTTTTTGTCAGGTTAAGCTTTGCTTATCTGTTTCATTGTAATAAGTTGAAATAATTCAAATACTCAAAAGAACTTCCAAGTATCAATTTTCCGTCGGATTAAATTCAGTTATTGTTTAATTCACATTCTTAAATAGATAACGTGTTGGTTGTTTCTTTTTAAAGAAGCATTTAAACTTCTCGGTCGTTATTTCAATAAAATCACGGAGTCAAATCATTTAAGAATGTTAAATTTCGTGCAGAAAATACACATACAATCACGTTGGCGTGTCCCATCCGGTTTAAGAAGAAATATCGTGAAACCTGATATCTCTAATATTACACAGAAAATAAATTGTTTGGTCAAAAACAAAAAACTCCGCTCAGTAACATGATATGTTTTATATTTACGCAGAGAATTTGCGGACAAGAAATTATTATTCTCGCGTCGCAGTAAACATTCTTTACGCACAAAATTAATAATAATAATAATGAATTCGTCAAGCTCGCCGCGAAGCAGTAGTATGATATATTTTTTTGCAGTTAAAATACGTAATAATTATTGAATACTATTTCGTTCGCGTTCTTTTTTTAATAGTGAATAGTAGATGGAATGGTGTCATTCGTTTTGTATTAGCTCAAGGGCGTCATGAACCTTTGAGTGGATATTGTTCCGGATGACAAAATAACCACGCTGTTTCTTTCGTCTTGTTCTCTATAAAGTTGGCTGACTAGGACGCTAGCAGACCTTCTAATAGGAATAATAATTTTTTTTTTCTCGTAACTGTAACTTGATTTGCAATAGAATATAATAACAATAAAAAATCAAATTCATTCATAACGTTTGTAATTATTGTGAAATAGAAGTTATTATAACTCAAATATCTTGTGTTGTAAAAATTGTATAGATTAAATAAGAAAAACCCTGTTATGTGGTTTTTGTTCGGACATTCTCTTGTATAGAAATTATGTCAAATGTTTTTTTGTATTTAATTGGTTACCTACCAATTAATTTGTTTTTTCTGGAATTTTTTTTTCTCTCTTCTTGCGTAGTGAATACGTGAAGTTTATTTGTAAGGAAGTCAAACTCTAGGAATCGGATTATGTAGATCTCGGTTATTAAATTGAAAAGACTCGAATAAGTCTTACGTAACAAGAATTGAATAATCACACACAGTAGTTGTTGAGTGGTATGTAATATGTTGTAAATTATAATTGTGTAAATTGTTCCCTAACTAATTATTAATTAGTTATGGGTTGTGTATTGTAATTTTTTTGTAAACACGTAATTGATTGCTTCGGTATCAATATGGTAAAAAAAAAAAAAAACCAGTGTGTAAAGTCCTTCATAAAGTTGAGACGAAATAAAATTGTGTTTTTTGTATTATATGCTACGCCATGTCAATTATAGTGTGAATTTTTTTGTTGTTGTAAACACGTATTTGATTGCTTCGGTATCAATAAAAAGAAATAACGTGTAAAGTCCTTCATAAAGTTGAGACGAAATAAAATTGTGTTATTTGTAATATGTGGTACGCCATGTCAAGTGTGGTGTGTATATTTCTCATAGGAAGATGAATTATAGTATATACCCGGTAAGAAGAAATAGTTTTTGTAAAGATAACGTAATTATGTCTTAGACTCGTTGGGAATCAAAATTGTTGGTCATTAAGGACAAATGGAGGTTGCATATTTATGTCATTTTGGGACATTATTGAATCTTAACCAAAGAATTGGGTTGATAATTGCACTTAAGGTCATTGTAGGTTTTGTCTGGTTATTTGGTGAGAAGGACACTTTATGAGTGGTCCGAATGTTTTGTCGAACGTTATCGTTACGACGTGCTGGTGTTTCTTGTTAAACACCTGGTACAGCGCTATACGGTTTACAGGAAGTAAATCGTTAAATGTTATAGGATGATATTAGCCTTAGAATTAATTACATGGGAGGTCTTGGTAGCGTTGACCTTAATAATTAATATGCGATACGAGAGGTTGGACTATATGCCTAAGAATTATTAGCAAACCAGACAAACCATGACGAAAATGAGAATATATTGTTAAAATCTTGAGAAGAATCTTTTTTTTCCGTTTTTCAAAATTATCAATGGATAATAAGAAATAACATAACATGTGTATTGATACTTGTTTTGTATAGTGTCAAGAATTTCATTGTAAGTGACGCAAAAATGGGTTGATTTCGGTCAATTGCATGATATAATCAGCGTACATATTCCCTAACAGGAATTTTGTGTATAAAAAACCATGTCTTGTTTAAGAATTTCATTGTGAAAAACGCGAATATGGATTGATTTTGGTCAATCGCATAAGCGTATAATATTCTCTAACCAGAATATCATTATGTATAACATTGTACAATTGTGAACATGGCTTAATTGTTCTTCTTTTGTGGTTTGATGGAAAGTGTAGGCCTTGTGGTAAATTGTGTACATCCATTCGGATATACCACATGGTATGCTACATTTGTTGTTTTGGTGTTGTCTTAAAAAAAAAGGCCATGTGTAGTCTTTTCTGTTTGGAAAAAGTCATATGTATTCTTTTCTGTTTGGAAGGAAAGCCATGTGTATTCTTTTCTGTTGGAGAAAGTATTATGTATTCTTTTCTGTTTGAAAGGAAAGCCATGTGTATTCTTTTTTGTTGGAGAAAGTATTATGTATTCTTTTCTGTTTGAAAGGAAAGCCATGTGCATTCTTTTTTGTTGGAGAAAGTATTATGTATTCTTTTCTGTTTGGAAGGAAGGCCATGTGTATTCTTTTTTGTTTGGAAAAAAAATCGAGTATGTAAATCATAGCGTGTTTTGTATCGCGCCTTGGAGTTCATTTCTGCAATTATTTTTGAAAGAGGTTTGGCAACCCTTGTTCAGTGTACTTGTTAGGGTTGTTCAACTTGGCTCTCAGGTAGTTAAAATTTTGTTTTGGCTCTTAAGTTAGGGAGTGTTTAAATCTTTGTGAAATGAGGTAGCTCTGTACCTCTCGTACGGCAAACAGGAAGACGTTGCCCTGCTTCAGCTACGTTGCCTGGGATCTTCTTTCGTCGACAAGGAGGGTAGTGTTATGTTTGCACATAGCTTGCAAGAACTAACTGCACAAGTTATGTATATCCTCACGGCCCGGAATTGGAGCACTCACTCAGCACGTGTAAACACACGAATATATACGCATCTCGGCATGTCTACGATCGGGTGAACACCAATACATACGCAGGAGCTCGCGACATCACCGCCTGATACCAGTCACGTAGGCTACAAGTACCTACAACCAATCAGATGGCTAATAACAAGAGATGACCAAATATGGATACCCCTTCCACTTGCGCCCGAAGCAGGTCAAGTACTCGCGGCCAGCTACCCACGCTTCAGTTCACAGCGAGACGCGTAGAAAACAACACTATGCTTTAGTTCCGAGTTAATATTTACCGCCAAATCGGTGTCGCCGTAATTGGACTGGCGTGCATACCTTTTATAATGTGCCGCGTCCCTAGACTCAGTTATCACGTCCAGGCAATTCGGCCGACTACACTATCATGGATATGATTGCGCCATATCCCTGGGCCGCGGCCGTACACCCGCCGCAGCCCACGAGGTTCCTTCTGTGCCGCCCTTCGTCGTATTCCCGCCCTTCGCTCTTCCACCGCTCTGCCGCCCACGAGGTTAGCCGCCCTGGCCGCCTCAGGCCGCTTCTGTGCCGCCCTTCGTCGTATTCCCGCCCTACCGCATCAGTTAGGCCGTGCTATGGCATCCGCCCATCGTAGCCGCCCTTCGTCCTGCACCCTGCCTAGGCACCCGCCTATGGCCCCTGCTCATCATTCACCGCTTCAGCCTAGTTTACACGTGAGCGAATGTTATACCTTTGTCAATCAGAGCCCTTAGAGTCAATAGATTGCCTAGTAACTAGTTAGGCCTTAAAAAGCTATGTACCTTTTGTAGATCTGTTGATAACCTGTATTACCTGTACAATAAACCCTCATATCAAGAGACTTGTTTTAATTGGGAAATTGACTATAATCCACACCCTGAAAGATTGGAGTATCAAGCTTTGCCGCCGGCTTGTGCGGCGATGACTATTTGTGTAACACACCTATAGTATATTACATGGCCTAAACGCTAATGTAACAGTTGTAAGTTCAAAGGTAGTAGAGAGGAGAAGAAGGTGGGGAAAAGGAGGCTGGGGAAGTAGCTGGCTATTCATATATGGTCGTCAAACATGGTCAAAGCCGTTTCAAGCAACCTTTGAATTCTGAATGGTAGTCTAACACCAGGGTGATATGGAGAGTATCTTCCACTACGAGTAAATTGTAAAATAACACAAATGAATCAAATATAATTTACCTTAGCACGCAGGGATATCAACCCGCGACCTCCGGCTTGCTAGTCGAGAGTCTTATCCCTCGACCGCGGAGGCCATCGTATATAGTTCTAATTAACATTTTAACGTTATTGAACTATGCTAATAATATTGTTAAAATATAAGAAATCGCCGAATATTTTTTCTTACTACTTTGTATTTACCTATTTAAGTATTTCCACGCAAATGTTCTCTGTTCTGTTCGAATAAATGTTATTTACTGGAACAAAGCGCATTTCTGTTTGCATAAAATCATCCGACAATACGAGTACTTCGAGTCGCTCATTATTCCAGTCCAGCGGACAAATTTAGGGATGTCACGACTCGATACCAGTCAACCAGCTTTGAAAGCTTTGTCTCGTTAACATTCATATTGTACTCTCTGCTCTTTGTAAATAAAACACCAACTGCACTTTGAACTACGGTTCCAAACCTTTGTTTTAAGTTTCCGAAAACAAAGCCTTGCTTTTATTACAGTTGATGTATTTTGTGAAAAATATGTAAACCATCTTCTTTACTATATACAATAGCTACCTATGACCTAATATATTTAATGGATTCCTATGTCCTAATATCTTTAATAGATACCTGTGACATAATATATTCAATAGATACCTTTGACCAAATAAATTGAATAGATACCTATCATCTTATATATTTAATAGATACCTATGACCTAATATATTTAATGGATTCCTATGACCTTATATCTTTAATAGATACCTGTGACATAATATATTGAATAGATTCCTATGACCAAATAATTTGAATAGATACCTATCATCTAATATATTTAATAGATACCTATGACCTAACCTTTTTAATAGATATCTATAACCTAATAATATATTTATTAGATACCTATGACCTAACATATTTAATAGATTCCTATGACCTAATATATTTAATAGATTCCTGTGACATTTTATATTTAATAGATACATATGACTTAATAAATTGAATACATACCTATCATCCAATATATTTAATAGATTTCTTTAACCTAATGATATATTCAATAGATTACTATGACCTAATATATTTAATAGATACCTTTGACCTAATATAATCAATATGTGACCTTATATAATTCCTAAATATTTTTTAAATTCTATTTGTTAAATAATTTAAAAATAAATTGTTTAATATTTTCTTATAATTTTATTTCCCCTTAAATATCTTATAAAATAAAATATCTTCAATGCTCCGTACATTAATAACTTTTGATTCCTATATTTTTTTTCCAAATTCAAGATATTTAACTTCCTCAAGGATTCTTTTATTTTCGAATATCTATTTTTTCAGCATAATTTTTATCTGACCACTATATTGTTTATAGACATTGTTACTTCGAGTCCAGTATTATTTCGTCTATAAAAATCTATCTTCGTCTTCGTCAATATTTCTAGTTAGTGTTACTCGTTTTCTAATTTTCATAATTTTATTTATTTATTTAGGTGGATTTAATTTTTTTTTTTTTCAGCCATATTGATAAATAATGTAAGTCTTCATTTTAATGATTCATTATGAATATATTTTTCTTCACCATGAAAATATTCCTCTCCTGTTATTATTTTTGATAAAGTTTTTAGTAAAACTATATTGTTTTTAGTGCTTCTAATACATTGCCGCAACGTGGGAATAGAACAAATAATTTATAAAAATATACTTAATTGGTTATATTATAATTCAGTTCTTTTGACTTATGTTTTTCGCGAAATTCCAAAAATTTTAAATTAACCTTCTAGTAATCTGTCACAAATAATATCCATTCAATACATTATAATTCTTAAAAAAAATAATTCAAACTCTTCTTGACTTATATTAAAAGATCAAATATTTGTTTGCATCCCGTCATCATGAGAAGAAATGTTTGCATCTTTCGATGTATTTGGTCACGATATATTTTCCACTGTATTCCACTGCCAACAAAGTTTAACAGAAATTACGAACTTACAAATACATGTCATTGATATATTCCTCTTCTTCTTTCATATGGTGGGGGGTAAGGGGTGAGCATCTAGGTCAGTGAGCCAGAGTCATTGAGATTTTAAGCTCATGGAAAACTTTTGTAATATATAATTAAAAAATATATTTAAAAAAATATATACATTAAAGTATCAGTAAAACAGACAACCAGGTGCCCAATTAAAAACATAAAGTGTTCTCAGAGGTGAAACAAAACAAAATGGTATTCCATCCAGCGTGTCTCAAAGGGGGTAGTTTATTACTTAAATGTGTAGGTGGTGTAATTACTGTATAATTGAACTAAATGGGGGTCGTTGTCTTTTCCAGGAGCGCAGGTTCCAAAATATATAAAGTGTTCTATTTTGGTACTATGATAATCGAAACAACGGAGGCCTTTGATAATAAAACTTAAATTATTAGTTTAAAAACACAAGGGATGAAAAGGGGTTGGAGATTGGTTAAGAAAGGTGAGAGGTGTTTGTAATTTGAATATAATTTATTTTGTGTAGTTTATGTGTTATTATTAAAAGTGTAGTTCAGGCGAGAAACCGTGATAATTAAAAAAATATATTTGCTGTTCCGCTGTCTTGGCGACAAACATTAAAATTTAAAAAAAAAAGTGTTTCAAAGTTATGGTCGTGAAAAATTATGGGAGAAGAAAAGTTTTGAGCGAAAACCTCCTCGAGGAGTCGGTGCTGTGGGACATGAATAATAATATCGAGCTTTTTAAACTTTGCCCACCTACTTCTAAATATCTGTTTTAAAAATAACTTTATTTATTGAAGAAGAATATGATAGTCATAAATCTAAAAGAATCAAATAAAAAGGTAACGGTCGCAAATGAAGACCGGGACAATACCTTGACCACTGAGCTATGGAGACCTAATTATTTTCCGTAATTTTCATCTCAAACTTAAAAATTATCCTTAAACTAAGAATTACCTATTATTTTCTTCAACTAATTCCTATTTTTATTGGCTGCTGTCTTTTTTGTATGATTAGAAAGTTCTACCCGAGCACATTAGTAACCTTGGAAGTGTCCGATTGTTTTATTTATATGAGACATCTATTGACTTCTCTGCAGATGAATCTTAGATGTATATAAAATTTATTTGAATATCTTTTAAGGGTTGTGCACACATCAATGTTACATTTTCAATCACCAAATATGCCGGAAAATAAGCATGTATCATTGATTTAATGGTCAGAGTATTTTCCCTGTAAGACAAGGGTTCTGGTTTCTATTCCCAAACATCGACATAGATTTACCCAGGTTTTTTGACCAGATCTGAACCGTTAGATAATTCCCCTTCATTTCTTCCAGCTCACTCTTTCTGTCTTTTAACATACACCAAGCGGAGATGAAATAGCGACACTGGCTCCGGGCGGTTAGGTCTTTTGTGGTATATTCATATTTAAGATTTAAAAAGTTCAAATAACCATTTATTATTTCAATATATTGTAGTGGGTTATCTAAAGAACTAATTTTGTAATAACCATACAATGTCACTAAACCATTTTTGTAAATTGATCTAATTGGTTATGTAGATATACGTATTTTCACTGTTTTGTTAAATCTACTTTCCGTGTCACTTTTGGAACATTCGCATCATTAGTTATGAAACTATGAAATATCTAGTTTACAATTTGTTCCGTTTCTTTCCACTATTTTTTACAACTCAAGAAGATCCAAGCAGAAGCTACTAGGTTATTTCATTTTGTAAAAAGTTCAGAAAGAATTATTTTCAAAACAGATTTTTAAACCGCAGTAGATCAATCATAAAATAAAAAGCTCCACGCTTGTTAGACTTCAGAAACAGACATTAAAAAAAGTTTTCGTGGTGTCCGTTTAACGGCTTGTTCAGAGATGTTTTAAATTTTTTTTTAACTCACGTGTGAACATTTCCGTAACAAACCGTACGGTGTGCTTTCACACTTCTGTTTTTGAACTTTCCGACGGATGATTGTTGATTTAACGTTTGAAAAGTGATATATTATTTTACATGGAAATTTGAGCTTTTACCGTGAGTTAAATTTATGAATGTAGTAGCAGCAGAATGGACGCCTATTCGAAAATTAAAAAAAAACTTTTTTTTTTGTTTTGTTATTTTTTATGTTAATGTCACTTCAAAACTAATAAATATTTTTGAAACCATTTAAAAAAAATATTATTATTTTGAACGAACCGTTGTACTCAATATTAAAATCGAAAAATTTTCATAAACCAAATAAATATATGGAAGATCAAAAAAGACTTACATAAAAGAAATATTAAAAGAATAAAATATATGTCTACTTAATACACATAGTTTTCATAACCGGATCAATAATTACATACATAGGTATCGCTTAGTTTTATAACTCACTGTCTTAAATATTTATTACTTAACTTTTTGTTTTTATTTTTTATTCGATTAATAAAAAAAAAAAGTTTTTTTTAAAATTTGTTTTATTAATATTATTATTTTTCTGTTTATTTTCTTTCCTAGTGTTATATTTCAATTCGTTTAATTCAACGTAATTTCAACACAGTCCGTTTTACTAACATAGATAATTCGTCATATAAAATTATAAGAAAGGGGGTTCAGCACGGGTAAAGCACCCAGTGAGGCTCTTATTACCAAACAATATTTTTTAAACGCTTCTAATGTATAAAAAAATAACGTTAAATGTCGGGAATCGATCCCATAATCTTAGGTTTGAAAAAGACATGTTGTGAGAGAATTATTAGGTAGAGTTTTCTTTGGGAATATTGTTTGATACACACTTAGTCCAGGAGAATAAAAATTTTAAAAAATAAGATTGCGTGAAAGTAAATTAGTTGTAGGGAACACTGTCGGCATCAGATGTGCATCAGAAAGATGCTGAACACTGTAACGCTGTCCGTAACTTTAGATAATGTAGGAGGCGTAACACGTCATAATAAACCAAAAAATAAATCACGATAATACTTTTTGCAGTGATAATCTAAAATTATATTTACTTCTGAAGACTAAAAATTTCAATTATTGGAGAAAAAAACATTTCTTAACATTAGCTCCATACAGGAAGCCCTGAAAATAATTCTGCTCAAGGCCTATGTCATCTATGAGGATACTGGATGGACGGTATTTTTAGGAAAGGAAAGAGAAAAGATTCTGGGAAGGAAAAGGAAGTAGGGGTGTGTAGAAATGTGGATATCATAATGTCCAGGCATATGCACCAAGGCGATGTTTCGATAAAATCCTGCTAGACAGATATCCCTCAACAGTCTCTCTAGATCCAGCCCACCACGCTGTCGGAAGGCAGACGCATTCGCCACGGACATGAAATCGGGAACCCCTGCTAAGTCACCAAACGTAGCAAACCACTTGGGGAGATGTATAACGGAGGTGTTGGTTGTTCATACATAAATTGCTCCCGGGGGCGGAACCCATAACCGCCTACTAAATTTCAATTAACTAAATAAAAAAAATTTCAAAATATGTTTTTCAGATCTGTCATCTTGATTAAACAATGATTTCATTCCGGAGAGAAATAAGGACCAAAACCTGAAAAAAGAATTCAATTATTACTACTTAGTAAACGAAATTAGTAATTTGAAATGGGAAGTTTTTTTTAAATAATTACGATTCACCTTTGTGACCTTTTGTTTATCCTTTTGCAATGATTCTACATTTAGAAATGGTTCTTTTTCTCTCGTTCGAGCTATTTTTTTACCTCCTCGTTATACTGAGACTGACACAGGGAGCCGTTGAAAAATCCGGAAATTAAAAACCTTTGAATCCAAACTTTCGTTAATGAAAATATGGTATGTAAATGGACAGTAAAAATCTTTTGACAAACTTCCCTCGAAAACATATGTCATCAAATAACAAAGATGTGAAGAAATTTACGTAAAAAGTATTTTTCACGAATTTAGAATTTTGGTGGTTCCGGTGGAGTAGCGTTGAAAACTGTTATGAATATTTTCACAACCACAGATCAAACATGGAGGGTAAATCTAGCGGTATATGTTAGGGAACCTTTATGCCATTAGGAGCCATTTGGATATTTATAGTCTACTATGGATATGGAGCGGAAGATGCTCTCAGTATCGCCCTGGTGTAAGACCATCTTTCAGAATTGAAACGTTACTTAAAATGGCTGTGACACTTGTACCATGTACCGAATAGGAGCACAAAACAAAATGTAATATTCTTCGGTAATATTGAACATACTCACTAACCGATAAGATGCACGATCTGGGCAAAAAGTTTTGGGGGTAATATTTATATATTTACTGACTCCATTCATAGAACTAAGCGTAATTTATACCGCTACTTCGTTGAATCCTACAAATTATAGTAGCGTCGGTAATTTTAGTGATTCGTCTTATAATGTGTTGTATTGTTAAGCTTACACTTTACTTTATGTTACCGTTACATATTTTACTAACATCGTTTCATATCAGTTTAATAATAATAATAATTGGATGACTTGTATAGCGTCGTTTTTGTGCAAAATCACCTCAAGAGCGCTGTACAAATTTATAATACATTTCTATAGTGATCTATGTTATTAATTAACTATTTGAGAAAATATACAGTACAATACTTACCTGGTAGGTCACTTGAGATTAACACTTAATTTAAATTATCTAATTGTTTATTAGCGAAATTTAAATACAAGATTTAGGACTTTCTCTCAGGAATGGTATATTTAATTTAAGGGTATGACAGCTTAAAAAGGTAAGTTTTTAGTTTCGACCTGAATTCTGTTGGACTTGTTATGGATCTTAGTTCCGGAGGGAGTTTATTCCAAGCCTTCGGCCCAGATGCTCCGAAAGCGCGATCACCAAACTTAGTATTTGGCTTGCGCTTAGGTTCTATCAGTCTGCCTACACGTTATTTCAAGCTTTAAAAAAATTGTTCTCTCAATTAATGTAAACACCCAGCTGGGCGAAAAACCAAATAAAAATAAAAGCAAATAAAGTTCATTTAACCAGATTTCACGCAAGCTTAGTAATAATAATTAATAATGCTTACAGTGATTGTTTTGAAACATTACAAATTATTTGTTTTTATGATGAATACCTTTGTATTACTTTTACATAATCTATGTTTTTTAATAGAAGTCGTGGATAGTACAAACCCTCCCTGAGAACATGGATTTTAAAATAAAAATCTTAAAGATACTTCAGATATTGAGTGGTTGCGCTGGTTTTATTTTTCCATTCACTGCGGCGTGATAAAACAACAATTGATTTGCCTAATAAAGCAGCATAAGGATGGAAATGATGGAAAAACCACAAAATTACCCTGGTTCTAATGTTGTTTCTAGGGGACACTTCTAGTGTCAAAGCGGGTCACAGCATGTCCAAAAACTTCACTTCCAAAAAACAATACAGTTAAAATAATATAATAATGAACACAGAGGAACTGCGGCGGGGTTCACAATACACGAGATAAATATTATTAGCCAACGAACATTTTAAGACGTTCGTGGTGACTCAGCGCCGGTCCTGTGCGGGTGCAATTGGAGCAGTCAGCTCCGGGCGCTGACTTGCCAAGGCACCGAGGAGCTATGGAGCCAAGGTGCTGATAATACTATCACACAGCGCTGTTGAGGTTTTTACTAGCTCTGGGCGCAGCTTGTTTCAGGATCGGCCTTGCGTGTCTTTCCACGAACGTTGGAACACCGAGATTTGTCCGTGGTTTTAGGGATTGCGGGAGTAGACAATTGGAAAGAAAAAAAGGTTAATTTTAGGCAATCTAGACAACTACAGTTATCCAATATCAGTTCTATTTAATATTTCTATTTTTGAGACCGATAATTCGTGGTGGAATTCCATTATAATATATTATAATAAAACAAATAAAAAACTTTTAGTTCTATTTAGATAAAAAAAAAAACTTTAATGCAAACTGTGATTTAATTCCCGAGTTGTTATCCAATAATCTAAAAATTTATTCAACATTTTTATTTACCATATACCATCAACATTCAATTAGAATACAAATATAGCTTGAAATGTATTTATTTACAGTGCATGCAAACATACGAGTACTTGATGATAACTAAATTTTACAACAAAAATTTACAATCAGGTTGTAGAAAACAAGATGTTAACTAATAACTATTTTAAAAAATACTTTCTTTTGGTGCTACGAAAATGTCTGTTATTACTGCATATTGGTTATATAAGCTGTGTAAGGGTAATATAAAGAATTTGATAACTGAATTGATATTGATTGTTGCAGAAGATAATTTACCCCATTTAGTGACCAGATTAGTTTTGCCTCTTACCCGTATCTTTCCCATCTGCACTCTCTTCAGCTAGACAACATTCCTAATACGGGATAACATAGTTCCACTGGTTCTGGGCAGTTAAGAATAGTGTGCGTTATTAAAATTAAAATAATTCAATGGAACCATGCAACGATTGGCTCATCATAAATTAGAAAATGTTAATTTAAAAAACAACAATGGACTTCATCCATCAACAAGTTTTCAAAGAGTTTACTGAACTAAGTTTTTATTTTAATTTGTTCAATAAGATCTCTCTCAAGGTATTCTAGACTGTTGAAAACATGTTTTCTATTTTAAGCAAACAGCCATTTATTTTTGGGCGGACTTAATGAGTTTTCTTGCTGATTTAGAAGCAATTTTCTGGAAATGTGTAAAGTTTTTAATGCCTGCCTTATCTCCTGACTAACAATCTCAATAACTCCGCAGAAAACCTTAATAAATCCTTAGGAGTTTAACCGCTTAACCGTTTTACCGTTTACCACCGGTTACGGGGAAATTGCCACAGTTCGGACGTATTCTAATTTTCACAAACAGAATCTGAAGATAACGGAATTGATTGAAATATCTTGTGAAATGAAAGAAGATGATTGGAGTTAAATATTTTTAATACAATGATTATTACTTTTTAGTTTTTTTATATATATATATTCAAAAAAGTTATTAATAAATTTACAAAAAAGGTAATTTGAAGTAATTTGTAAGAAAATGTTTGGTCAATTTTATCAGTAGTTAGTTATGTTTCTTACTTATTTGAGGCACACAGACACGCTATCTATACTTCTATCACCTAATTTTACCTTACTATTCCAGAAAAACGTGTCATGTCAGTTTTCTTAGATCTAATTAGAAAGACAATCGCAAGACTCATATTATGTTGTTTTTTTTTATCTCTGTAGAAATAAAACACCATTTTCGTTGTCCATCTTTTCTGTACAAAAGCACTCTCTTTTGAAAAGGGAATTCTGGCTAAATGTAGTAATACGAAGGTCAAATATCAACTTACTTCGCTACAATACGAGAAAAACATCTTCCACAGTAAAAACATTCTATCCCATTTCGCCAAAGGACAAAAACCAGCGAGAATTTGATGAAATAAAAAAAATATCTTATTCAATCATGGAAATATTATTTCCAAGACATTTTATCCTTAGAAATTAAAAGGATACGTCACATAAGTAATTTATTTTTGTCAGTTTATACAACAAATTGGCACTTTTTCACTGTATGACAGTTTTCGATGTCTGAAAAAATGCAACCAAAATTTTGGTCATAATTATTTTTAATAAGTAATTTTAAAGTTATGCCTGCAGACTTAGATCTCAGAGACGTAACAACCTTTCAGAGTCGAAACGTTGTTTGAAATAGCTTTAACCGTGTGCGGTGATCAATGTGAATTGTGAGGTGTTTCTCAACTATCACCTCCCCTCCCTACTCCCTTCAGCCACACTTAAGTCCCAATTGGGAATGTCAAAGTCCACCTGAATTCATCATTATCATAATCTAGCGGTAATCACATAAAAAATAATTGAAAAAATAAATCTCTTTTGGCCTTTATTTATTGCTAATGAAAATTTTATCTGCAAATGACAAGCAGGTGGTTCGAACCTCATTCATATTTTTATTCATACTGTACGACAGTCCAAACTGCCAGAAATCATTAGGACCACGGTACTCCCAGATGTGATTGATGTTAGCATGAAGGGAGAGGGAGGAAAGAAGATAGTTTTGAGAAATTTTTAGAAGATTATGTAAAGAAAGATCAATCTTGATTTAAAATTTTAGCAGTAAGGTTCTGTTGAGTTAGCTTTTGTTAAGAAAATTTATGAATTTGGAAAAAAGTGTTTTAATTTTTGAATTTCTGTGTAAACACGTGTAGTTTTTTGATGGAGGAACGTCCTACAGTTTTTTTTCGACATCTTACCGGGAATTTAAATGTATTAAAATGTTTTCACTTTGGATGCCATTGTCATTGACTGGGACAAATTTAAAAATGGACTGAAATGCACTGTTTTGTTTGAATTCGATATACAAAATTTACCATACTGACTCAAATGAATAAAAAAAATTCATAAAAATGGACTCGACCAAGTTTGCTTGATTTTAAGATACCTATCTACAAAATTTACCCAAGTGATAATACAGAGGAGGAATATTGGAAACGTGATAAAGGAAGCAGCTACAATCAGAGGAATAAACCAGTGCATTATGGATGGACATTATCTATTACTTCCTCACCTTCCTCTTCCCCTCCCACTACCTTCGGTCTCATAACATACCCCAATTGTGGATGCCATAGTCTCACTGAGTTTAGACAAAGCAGTTGGGACTCTTGTACGGTTTCGCATTAAAAAAGTTATTTTCCACAAAAAAAAAATATATATATATATATATATTTTTAATCTTCACGTTTGTCACCTGTAAGTGATGTCGAGTACTTCATAATTATTGTAATTTAATTATGAAGTTGACGCCTTGTTTTCTAAGGTAAATATTGAATTCTTTATAACACTCATATCAAACATTCCTTGTCAATAAGTTTATTTTCTGTAAAACCTTTTTGTTATAATACCAAAAAGTTTCCCCGAGGTGAACACGAAGGAGTATTATATTAATACATTTTACTGACGGCAGAATTTTTCCCGACACTTAATTTTTCCTGCGAAGTTGTATTCTGTTTTATTAATATACAGAGATTTACAACAAACGTAGGCGGTGATATCTGGAGCAAAAGGTGTCAACATACGTCTTTTGAATGTTTAATATATTTTAGAAAGCAATAAACGCTAGTGTCGGTTTCTGTGAACGACAGATTTTTTTGAAATTAACTCCACGCAGGAGGCCATGTGAAATTTTTGTTATTTATTTATTAATTTTCGGGAAATCGACAGTTTACATTTAATCAGTTTGTATACAGGTAATATATAAACAAAATAAAACCTATTATGGATTTCCTCCTTGTGACTTTGCTTCTTCTGAGACAGCATAATATGGAATAATTAAATTAAATTTGTAAGAAAGGAATATGAATTAATAAATTTATACAAAATCAAAGATTATATAAAACGAAAAATTTACAAAACAATACATTTATAGCTATGGATGTATATATATATAGGATTATAGATATGGAGAGAGGTTGTAGATATAAATCAAATCATGATAGCGATATAAACAATAGAGACATAAACATTATTCGCAAACCATCAGAGAAATATTTTTTTATGAATCTCTTGTATTGGGAAGTTCGCAATTGAAAATATCAACCATGGATAATAAGCTATTGTAATTATTGCATAGACTGTTCAGGCAAGAATTCTGCATAGAGTTCGTTTTGCATTGATCAACCCTGAACAGGCCACAAGAGCGTATTGAACGCGCAGGTACTTTGAATGGAATCTTGTCTAGCAACTCTGGGCATTGAATATTATTGTTAACTACTTTATACAGAAATAGTACATCCTTATGATGTCTACGTACACTCGCGCCCTTGAGGTGATTTTCTCACGAAAACGGCGCTATATAAATAATCCAATCATTATTACTCAGTGAATCAATTTTAAAGTATGAAGCTGCCTCTTCATAATTATTAAATCTTACAAACGACTTGTAACTAAGACATTTTAGGAATTTGTTTTAAATTGCTTCGATTTTGTTTATTTGGATTTTGTAAAATGGAGACCAAACAACTGATGCAAACTCCAAATGAGTACTTAGTCAAAATAAAGTTGCTTATAATATCGCTAAGGTTCTATGTAATTTTTGGGGATGCTGTGTGGAGAGACTTGTTGAGGAGAGGAAAGAAAGAAACCACAGAAGCTGGCAAATTGTACCATAGCACACAGATCTATCTAACTAAATAACAAGCCGTAGAAACGATCTGTCTTCAAATGACAAATGTCAACTTTGTACAAATAAAAGGCGCACGTTTGGCTATTTTCACAACTATGCACTGGTGTCAAATGAATCAATCTAGTTCCTCAGAGCATCTTCCATTGAACTATTGGTAGAACAAGGACAGCATTCCCACCAAACCAGACCGGTGGCCTAAATATTGCGATCCGTTTAAAATAGGAGAATCCATTAAATGGATCGCCCGTTTATGCACCGAGTCGAGGGTTTTATTCGAGTTGTTTGGGCTCCAGACGGCGCACTTGCGATTTGTACAGGGTCGGCAGTTGTGTAATATTAAGATGTCTGACGGCCATGTACAGTACGCCAAGCTTTTAAGAGGCTATCTTGACTCTGGCTTCGATGGCACCCCTGGGCTTGAGCTGGTCACTGAGTAACAACGAGCATAGGAATCAATGTTGGGATGTTTTAGTCCGCGTAAAAAACATGCGTAAGATGCTGTACTGGACAGGAGTCCGCACAAGACTCTAGATTTGGGCGCCGGGTCCAAACCGTGTCTTCAACCGATGGGAATGCTCTTTTACGGCCGATGATGATGGTAGTTGTATGAATTATTGCAATCTGCCTCCCGCACCCGGTGCTCGGTGAATGTTGGGCACTGGGTGTGCTGTCATCTCTGCTCGCTTCTGGTGTTGGCGGTTTTCCTAGGCAGAGCCTGCTGGTCTTGAACAGGTAACACCAGAAGGTTTGGAGCAGAAGACTAGGCGAGGTGAGACAGTTGGTGGGCAGGAGTCACTTGTAGAAATAAAAACGCTTCTTTTGATGGTAAAGTTTAACTGATTTAATATTGATAATGTCGATGCTTATATTATATAAGGTTGACTCGCAGCTGAAATTTGGCTGTCGACCCAAAAAAGGTTTGGGAATACTTTCCGCGCCACAAACGCGTACATAGGCCACCGTGAAATGTTGCATATTCATTTTGCCGGTGGTTTAGCCGAAGGCAGACGCTTGAATTTGAGAGTTTGCAAAGATTTTGCAAGCTCGCCTGAATTACAATTACATAGTTTTATTACATAGCAGTTATAAAAATGTGTATCTTGACAAATAGATTTTTAGTTTGTCAAGATACGACAAAAAATAAGAAAAGTTTGTAAAATAAAAGTGTAAAAATGAGCTTGAAGCAATCGAATTTGTAAAATGGTTATGGCAGTATTTTTCGCAGGTCCCCCGTGACATAGCTCTCCGAAAGAGGAAAGATTCACTATGCTACGAGGTTCTTGGATTTTTGTAGAAGCAAATATGTAAAAATAATTATACAAAAATGGTTACATAAAATCGTTAAAAACGACATTTTAAATATCTCCTCAGTGGTAGCATATCACAAATAATTTTTATTTGACTACCGCCGAGGAGATGTCCAAGTCAAAAATAGGTTTTAGTTACATTTATTAAATTATAATTTGTTAGTGTAATTTGTATACAGAAAAATCCTCGCAGACCGGCTCCGGCTTGGCAGCCGGATCACCAAGAGCCACATCACCTATGGTAGAGGAATGGACGAGGGCTACGGCTTCAAAGCGCCCCCATTCCCCCCCTAAGCCCATTTTTCGTCTGGTTCACGAAAACAAATACGAACCCTTACATAAAGTAAGCGAACCGCTTCAAGAAATCTCGTCGCCACCAACGAAGAAACGCCCGACGCCACCAGGACCAGTGGCGTCCACCAGCAGAGACCAGGCGCCCACCAGCCGAAGACCTATGACCACCACCGCTCTTGGGAAGAGCTCAAGAGTCCCGCCCGTAATCATGACCATAGGGTCAATGACGCACGGCGACATTACGGAAGAAGTGCAGAAACACATTGGAAGTGCCCACTTCAACTTCCGATATGCCAAAGGAGGCGAAATCAGCGTTGTGGTGAGCTCAGTAGAAGCCCACAAAAAACTGACAGCAGCCCTACGTGGAGAGGAGAAGCCTTTCCACACCTTCACCACAGAAGCGGAAAAATTAAAGAAGACCGTCATCAGGGGACTCCCGAAGTTGTCACCAGATGAAATAGTGGAAGACCTTGAGAATCAAGGCTTCCCAGCAAAGACTGTGGTCAAGATGACCACCCCGGGAACAGAATACCCGCATAACCTGGCACACTTTGGCCAGGAAACAAACATGGGCCACCTGAGAGCCGCAGTGGTCTACCTGTGCCACTGCAGGATTACTTTGAGGAAGTACAGAAGCAACCACCTCCAACACGGAACACAGTACCACAGATGCCAAAATTTCGGACATGGGTCCAGAAATTGCGCACACGTCGCCCGCTGCGTCAAATGCGAAGGAAGTCACGCCACACCGGAGTGCCCCAAAACCAATTGAGAAGAGCCGGCCGTCTGCTGCAATTGCGGCGGAGCCCATCCCGCAAACTACGGCAAATGCCCCAACAGGGTGGCATACGTAGCTGCTTTCCAGCGCAGACAGGAGCAATCCAACGCCCAGAGGCGCAAAGAGGAAGAGCCCCGGGCACAGAGACCCGCGGTCCGAGTAGACGGCCGGTCCTGGGTGGACGTAGCGGGCCGAAGCAACCACCAGCAACAGGCTCCTGAACAACAGGAACCACGTAGAGTCACACCGGAACAACGCCATGCGCCAAACACCGGATCCTCTGATGACGAGGACATAATGATCCTACTGCAAGGCCTCATCAGGGTACGTGAAAGACTGGCCTCCTGCTCATCCAAAGCAGAGAAACTGATTATCCTAATGGAGCTTCTCAAGGAGACCTCACCGTGAAGCTCCATGAGAAAAATGACAGCGACGGCGAAGAATAGTATCCTTATTTAATATAACAAAATGTTTTTTCTCCCACAGGATTTCTCTCCCAATTTTTTTGCAGGACCACCGAAGCGAAAAGGACGCAGCCAAATTATGAAAAAATGAAATACTTAAATTCAGTAAATCACAAAGTAAAACAGCGTAAAAAGTTCAAAACTTATTGTTTTTCTTTTTCTTGTCATTTGTATGAGGTTTTTTATCCAGTTAAGAATGTTTCCTCATAAAACTTATTAATGTAACATAAATTCAGTCAATTAAATACAACCATCAGATGGTGATAGTAATAAGGCTAATCAGCCGCAGTACTAGTTAGTTAGAAACATAAAGGGTATTGTTATAAGCCCTAGCTAGTTAGAGGATTACGAAAGAATCCATAAAATAAATTAAAAAAATAAAAATTTTAAACACCCACACGAGGTAAAAATTGTGAGGCGCATATAACGCCGTTCTATTTGTATAAAGAACGTTAACTTTAAACTCTGTAAATTTAAATGATTCACCACTTTATGGAATATAAGAATCTAGAAAATGAAAAAAATATATATATTTGCCGAAACGGGATACAAATGAGCAGTGCGGGGAGTGAGGAATTTGCCACTGGCGTGGAGTTGGCACATTTTATAAATGTAAACATATTTTGACAAAAAATTAAAGATGTGGCAAACAACGTCCGTTACAGATGCATTACTCGCATACATTATGTTTAAAACTAGGTGGATGAGTGCAGACAAAAAATTGATCAACGATAGTAAAAAAATACACAATATTATTAAGATTTTACATCCAGCTGAGCTATTACACAGGTTTTAAGAACAGAATATACCTAATAGGCTATCGAAAATTATACAAAAAGGTTTAAAGTATGCACAAAAAATAAAATTAAAATTAAAACAATATATAACCTACTCTTCTACAATTTATAGTATTCAGCAAAGTGACGGTATAGACTTCACTTAATTCTATAAATGAAGTCAGTAAATAAATCAATTGTATCTATCCCCAAACTTGCTGCCCAGATTGTACAATTGTACATTCTATATTTTAGTTAGTGTGTCTGATAATTGGTTGTGTACGTGTTGAGGAAAAATGATACATTTTTTAGTGATTTTAGTCGGTATTTGGAAAATACTAAAGGTGATAAAAATAAGACACTGTATTTTTTTCAACTGTATAAATTAAAAAAAATTCAAATTCGATTGATGAATATCATTGCAGTACCTTTTTGGCAAAAAAATATATATTTTTAAAACAAAAAGTTGTTTTACAGTAGTACATCGCAATGATACACCAACACACACAATCCAAAGTATGTGTTACATCATCTTAAAAGTCTGGTACTTCTCCATCTTTCTCTCCCAATCTCCTTCCCCTACCAGCTATCGTCAGGCTTAAAAATACCCCGATTGGGGATTGCAGAGTCACACTGGCTCCAAACGGTTGTGAACAGCTGGACTAAGTGACCTATATAATAAGCGAGGTACTTACTTTGGTATCTCTAAAATAATATTTCATAAACCATTAGACATCGAAAATTCTTATTTAAAAAATATATTTTAAAATTATTATAAGCCATAATTATTCGCCTAAAATACTCATATAAATTGATAAATCTCCCGAGAAAGAATAAATGCCACAGACTGCATTAATTCTTATTATTAAAAGTATCTATATTTTCTGTTTTAATCTTAGTTGATCATTTAAAAAATGTATTTTTGACATATCAAAATATTTTACCAATAAATGTAGATATCTCGTAGTAGCATGTAGATGTCTCGTAGTAATAAATGTAGACATCTTGTAGTAATACATGTTGATATCTCGTTGTAATACATTTAGATGTCTCGTAGTAATACATGTGGATATCTCGTAGTAATACATGTAGATATCTCGTAGTAATACATGTAGATATCTCGTAGTAATACATGTAGATGTCTCTTAGTAATAAATGTAGATATCTCGTAGTAATATATATAGAAATCTCGTAGTAATACATGTAGATATCTCGTAGTAATACATGTAGATATGTAGATATCTCGTAGTAATACATGTAGATGTCTCGATGGCATCTAGTGGGGGATTCAACACTAACAAAGCCTTACCTTCAAAAATAAAGTTTGTTATTTTCAGGTAGAAAAAAATGTAAAAGCCAATAATTGTTGAATGAAAATACTAGTACAAATCGAATTATTTGGTGGGTTTTGAAAAAGCCGACGTAGGTCTGTTGGAGCGGCTGTCCGGCAATCAGAAGGCTGTGGGTTATTCTCGTCGACGGCATTTATTATTTTTAAAGAGATTTTTTCAAGTTGTATGGGTATTTCGGGCGAATAATTATTGCTAATAAAAATTTGCTATTCTTTTTGCAATGCATAAAAACCTTGTCTTATAAACGATAGTTTTGATTAAAAAAAAATGTATATTATTTTCAGTGACTTACTTCCGAGTGGAGGAAGTGTATGGCCTGGTATCTCTCGTCTGATGTGTAGGTCGTCAGGCCCACCGTCAGCAAATGGCGATCCTTTCTTCGTATCCATGAGACCTGGGGACAAAAAAATAATGGTTTTTATAAGGTGTCTTCATTTTATTCGTCTAAACATTAAGTCTCGAAAATTACGCCAAACTTTGTAAATTCTCTCAATCTGAGACATTTTCCTAACTACCTCCACTATTTTAAACACAAGCGCCAGTTTCTATAGAAGAGAAACATTAAAAAAATCAAAAGCGGTGAAAACTAATTTTGTGAATTATTTTAGTTAACAAATTGATTTTGATCTTTAAACTGATTAATTATTTAATAAATTAAAAAAATTGAAAACACGAGTAAGTCATTAATTTGTAGTGATGGTTGTTTTACCACTTTTAATACTAAGTGAGTATTTTTAATGCTAACAGGGTACGCAGAGAGGGAAAATAAAATAAAAAAACTCAATCTTTGCTCACACTCCTTGCTTAAGTCACATTCATGGATCATCTCACACACACCCTCATGTTAGTATGACTCTTGACATAGTTAGACTCGTGTAATTTCTTCACTTGATCATGCAATATCTTACTCGGGCGTTCCTGACATCTACCATTCACATTCACGTCATAATATTATGTACTCTTTATAGAAATTGCTTCGTTTAGTACGTGCTAAAACAATATAAGCGTCCGTTTCATAATGGTACTCATAATACAAGGACACGGAAATAAATCAGACTTCCAAGAAATGATAAAGCCAATACTTAAAACAGTTTACTCAAAGAAAGGGTAAAATATTCTAATGCTCGGCCAGAAATTATAAAGTCTGCACCAATTGGTGGATTCTAGATGAATTGTAAGAGCCACATGCAAGAAGAAAATGTATCATATGTATATATAATGAAGAAAATGTATCAGCATGTATATTCTAATGCTCGGCCAGAAATTATAAAGTCTGCACCAATTGGTGGATTCTAGATGAATTGTAAGAGCCACATGCAAGAAGAAAATGTATCATATGTATATATAATGAAGAAAATGTATCAGCATGTATATTCTAATGCTCGGCCAGAAATTATAAAGTCTGCACCAATTGGTGGATTCTAGATGAATTGTAAGAGCCACATGCAAGAAGAAAATGTATCATATGCATATATAATGAAGAAAATGTATCAGCATGTATATTCTAATGCTCGGCCAGAAATTATAAAGTCTGCACCAATTGGTGGATTCTAGATGAATTGTAAGAGCCACATGCAAGAAGAAAATGTATCATATGTATATATAATGAAGAAAATGTATCAGCATGTATATTCTAATGCTCGGCCAGAAATTATAAAGTCTGCACCAATTGGTGGATTCTAGATGAATTGTAAGAGCCACATGCAAGAAGAAAATGTATCATATGCATATATAATGAAGAAAATGTATCAGCATGTATATTCTAATGCTCGGCCAGAAATTATAAAGTCTGCACCAATTGGTGGATTCTAGATGAATTGTAAGAGCCACATGCAAGAAGAAAATGTATCATGTATGTAAATTAAGATGTTAAAGTAACGAAAATATATAAAAAAAATTATTACTTCAACTTTGCTTTCATTGCGGAACTCCACAATTATACCGTCACCTCTATGTTAAAGATGCGAATCTGCCACTGCCGGAAAGTGCACTTTTAAGGAGAGCAACTGTTGGTTTAAAAAAATATATATATATTATATTTCAGATACGCCAGTCATTTCTGATCTATTTTATTGATAATTAGTAGTTTACAAAATACTATTATTTCTATCATATTTTTTTAATTTTTACCGTGGGTCGATTCAAACAACACGCAATATGATTAAGGCTCGCAAATTTGATAAGTTAGTTAACTCCGTAACCGATAGAAATAGAATTTTGTTGATTTTTCACAGTGCGTATCATCAAATAGAGAATTTTTTTCTCCAAAAAGCTAATTTAGCGAAAATGGTAGATTTGAAAATTTAGCACAAAGGTGATGATAATATATACAGTTTTACCCCACTTAAAGATTCACGGATCACATTTCTATAGCATTCATTCCAATTTCATCCTTCATCTGCCATCATCATCATGCGTCACTGTCATATGTCAGGGTTGGTTTCAGGACTCCGTTGTGGACAGCTAGCTTCGCTTCTATGGACATTTACGTACGTATAATAATTATTACGAGATTTAACGACATAAATCATCTTTCTTTTTAAAGTGTATTCTTGTATATTCATGTGGAGTACAACAACTGTCCAACTTCTCGTATGGAAACGCTGCTCGTTTAAAATGTATTGTAAAGCCACGAGATCTGAAGTGCCAAATGCCTTCTCTCGTCTGTTATGTGGGTACTCCATGAACATGGAATGTACTTCTCACATAATATCGTCTCTTGAATGCAATACTGCTCTAGATTTACCTAACCACCCTAGCGATAGCGTATTTACGTGAATTCCGTGCATCAGTTCCAATTGCCCGGAGCCAGTGAGACCATGGCATTCCCAAATGTGATATATTATGAGCAAGAATGGATTGATGAATTGAATGAAATGGAGAGGAGGAAGGTTAGAGATTAACGGGCTATTCAGATCTGGTCACTTAACACCCTTAAAAAAAAATTAAGCATCATTTCAATACTAAATGGTGGCATTTTGAAAAATAAAAATTGCTAGTTTATTAAAATTGGAGGATTGCAGGCCTTATGTAGTGAATCATCAAGTTTTCTGATAAAGTTTTGGTACATGACAAATATATTATCACGATGTTGTGTTCATGAAAATCCTATTATTAAGGCAAATGCACGTGCAGGAACACGTATTTCGATGTATTAGGAATTTTCTAGAACTTGACCAGGAAATGGCCTGCAATCCCGTTTTTAACCGGATTACCAATACTTTAAAGAGATTTTCAGTACTAATTTTTATCAGTATGGAAGACGTAAAAACCTACTAAAATTATTTTTTTTAAAAACATCACCGTTTGTGTTGGTTTCGACTTCACAAATCTTAAAAAGTTAATTTTCTAGTTTTTTATTACTCTAGTAAGGTTAACAACGTAGAAAATATATTATTTATGGTGAGGAATCAAATGAAATATTTTTAATAAATTTATTTTGGATTTTTTTGGCATTTCAAAAAATACTTAATGGACGCTAAAACCCGTAGATATTTCATTTCGTATCTGAAAAGGCTTCTTTATGGTTAGGGTGAAACAGAAACCAAAAAAAGAAACCTAAAAAAATCTAAATAATAAGCTGGCTCACCATCTGGCAAAATGGTCAAAAAAAGCTTGTTGGTGGAAACGAGGGTCAAAATAAATTAATGTAAAGGAAAGAAAACGATCGCAAGAATGTTTCTTCGTTTATAAAAAAAAAAATATTTTTGTTAAGCTTATTTTTACATTTTTTCGAAACAAAACCCTAAGCTTTTTTTAAGTGTAATACAATACAATATGCTAGAAAATATATTAACAGTATTATTGACATCTTGAATATGATCAGTTTTTTTATTGTAAAAGGCATTTTTAAGAAACAGTTACATCTGCCTGGAATCAGTGGAATACCTTATCAATTTGTAAACGATTGACAAATGACAACCGGTAGCAGGTAATTCCTGGCTTCAATGTATTCTCCCTCCTATATCTGAGGCATTAAGTTGTCATCTCCGGACACACACAAGTTGTGACATTCTAGTAATCCTCTTATAAAGGTCACGATCAGTTGATTAAACGGTCTAATTAACAAACAGGAAACTAATAAACAAACAGGATTTGCTTTCAATTTAAGTGTAATTTTCAAAATGAGAAATGATCGTATCAATAAATTAAAAAAGCGGTAAAATACCTTTCTGTTATAAAAAATTGTTTTTTTGTCATTTTCGAAATTGGTTCTGATGTGTCACTTTTCCTGACTATATATATTTTAAAGGTGTTTTAAATTGTCATTTTGATGAGTTATCCGTTCACCACTGATATAGATTACATTGCATTGCACCACCCCTAAATATAACACGGAAAAATTAAATGATTATTTTAATATGGGTCACTTCAAGAAACAGGTTCAATTTTTTTATGAAACAATACCATGGTATTGACATTAAAAATTCTCTTTCAAAAATAATATATTGTTTGTCGTAGCAGTTTTGACATCAAGTTGCATTTATAATTTAGAATTCTTTTTCATAATTGAGAGATTAGAAAAATGTTGATGAAACGTTGATTTATCTAGTGATTGAGTGAGACGACAATAATAGATGAACCTACATATAGAGTAGCGCCATCTCACTTAGCCTCTTTCTATACCAGACGTACCATCATTATATTATGCTATTTGGAGGGCGGGTTTAGGGACTGCCGTCCAGACTACTATTTATTGAATAACCAAAATCTCTGCCATAGGTCGCGTCTGCCCAAGTTGTTCGCTACGTATGGTGACTTAGCAGGGGTGCCTGGGTGCCTGGGAGCCTTCCCACCAGCTGCATCGCATGCCAGATCGAGGATGGTTTGAGGAGATCCTTTGACCTCTCCAATTGGTCCCTTGACCCATAGCCTTAGCCGCAGTGGAAAAAAATATTCGGACGTCCGTCACTCCTGGATACACTTATCCCTAGATTGCTACCCAAACCTCAAACTTTTTACCTTCCTATAATTTCCTCTTCTTCCTTTTTTTAAAAGAGACCCCTCCACACAGCATTCCTAAAGATGAGATATGCTCAGAGGAAAATTATTTAATTTGGGTTCCCCTGTTTGGGATCTATGTATTAAATATCATAAAGTTAGAATTAGTTCCTTAAATCGGTGTATCAATCAATTAACTACCGAGAAGAACATAAGTGTTGTCTTAGCTACCTACCTCTGAGAAAAAACACTATATAATGTCAGTTTAAGTAGTTTCTAACTACCGTTAAGAACAGAAGTGTTGTCTTAGTCTACCTCCCACATAAAACAGTATATAATATTGATGCAGCCGGTATATATACAGTGACGTCATTTGTATCCTATACCATGTAGGAAGTAACCCCAAAGCCCGCAACCATGTTGGTTTTGAATGCATTAGAATGTCGTAGGTCAGATGGCAGACCGAAGGAAGGGGAATTTCCACATTTCTATGGTAATCATATTCACCCTGCTTGTGGTCCATGGCTGTGGTGTGGTTAAAATGGAAATCCTAGAAATTCTGATCTGATATATTAAATTTTAATGATATTGAAGTATGACTTCAATTAAATTGCCTTCTATTAATACCAAGAAGTGGAATATCTCTCACAAAACTTATGAATTCTATTTTAGAGGGTTCTAAAAGCTT
This sequence comes from Hesperophylax magnus, assembly GCA_026573805.1. NCBI lineage: Eukaryota > Metazoa > Arthropoda > Insecta > Trichoptera > Limnephilidae > Hesperophylax > Hesperophylax magnus. The sequence continues at coordinate 3,312,612 of JAIUSX010000104.1, forward strand.
TTATTTTAAGAATGTATAAGTCAACATAGATGTTTTTAACTTGCAACGTTATTTTCATAATTTGGGTAAAGTGTTAAGAAATATAAATTTAGGTTTTTGACATGAGTTTGTAGATATTCATGATATGTTTAGTATTACAAAAAAGTAAAAAATTACGTTAAGTGCTTATTATAAGTTAACTTGATTTGAAGGATTAAATAAAAACAAAAATATTTCACTAATATATATATATATATATATATATCTTAACCCGGGACAAATTAAGAACTTAAAATAAAATATAATTTCTGTAAAATATGTTTATAATACTGCTCATAAAATGTTGTATTATTTTTTTTATCATTACAAAAAAATTGTAATTCTCCTTTTACGAGGACTCTTATCATTACAGCAGTAAATGAGATAATTTTCGTTGCAAACCTAATATATTTAAAGATAGAATTAAAGGGTACATTAAATTTTATTATTATTATAAGAACAAAGGATTTATTTATCACCAAGTAAAGAAGAAAAAAATAAACACAATAGTAATCACAGCTCCAAGACGACCTACTGTGAACCTGCGAGGTTAGTACCTAATGACAAAATAATGTAATCTTTATACCCATATATTGATTACTATATTTACTATAATTCTTTAAATTGAACATGTATTGACCAAAAAAAATTGCGATCAATCGTAGTTTTAAATACGCAAATTAGTGATTGTCACCAAAATAAAGCCAAAGCTCATGGAAGTATTACAAAGGAAGACAAACATTCCCAGATTAAGAATAACCTGATTTTTTTTTCAATACTCTCCTACTACCATCATTATAAGCTGAAGATGTTGTTTGTTAAATGGTGGAGGACTTAGGTACCCCATTAATCGTACTCACGACGTGCAACGTGTAGGAAACTGACGCATTTGAAAACTTAGCCACTGACCGGTCTTTTTTTACGTTTGTGTTTTAGTAAATTGTTTAAGTTTTTATTTAGACCATATTGTTTGAAGACATTGAAGGGGGAAGTGCTGTGGGCGTCCATGTTATGGGCGTCCATGTTGTGGGCGTCCATGTTGTGGGCGTCCATGTTGTGGGCGTCCATGTTGTGGGCGTCCATGTTGTGGGCGTCCATGTTGTGGGCGTCCATGTTGTGGGCGTCCATATTATGAGCGTCCGTGTGGGCGTCCACGTGACCGAAGTAAGTTCATTTTTTCATTACTTATCACGGAAGTCATAAAATATTTTCTGTAGTGACAAGCTACTTCTAGTACGGGCCTCGCACTTGTAGAAATTGTGATTCAATATTGGTCAGTGTACGGATTCATTAAGACGCGCGCCTATGTAAATACCGCGTCTGCCGCCGGCTTCTCATTTAGTGTAGTAAGTACTTAAATACACAATCAAGTAAACAACTCACCATGACTTTCGATCGAAAATACGCGCGTCTCCATCATGGCGCCAAGCTACTAACCTCTGCTAAGACCAAACTCCGAAATTCACCACCGTTTATCTCCACCACTCACGGTGTCGAGCATATCACTGGAGGACCAGGAAGATCCGTGATCTTCACCACCAGCTGTTCACAACATCACTGAGCACTGAATGATATAACATATATTTTATCGTATCTACCTACCGTTACCCATAGATCTAATGAAAATTGACGAAATCAGTTTTTTTCTTTCAAATTGGCTAACTTGATTGATCTAACATTTAGGTACATATTTTATTTTCAGTGATTCAAATTTCATTCGTTCAATGCAGTTAATATTAAAAAAATATATATATATTTATTTCTTCTAACACAGCAAACTTATTTTATGGCACCATTTTAATTGAAATTAAAAAAATACTTAGTTTTTACCACTTTTATTGTTTATAAATACCAACATGTTTCATGAGCAACGCTCACTTCTTCAGGGTTTTAATAATACTAATTATAAATAATAGACATAGACAATGGTGTCAATAGAAAAATAATAGACATAGACAATGGCGACAATGAAAATATTAGAATGGATAGGGGAAAGAGAGGCAATATGGAACAATTTACAAAGGGAATAGGTTTAATATTGGGTCATTTTAAAATAATTTTTGATTGTTAATAATATTCAATTTTGCATTTACACTCTTCCTAATCTCTAAAATTTCTAGTTTATCCAACTGAATGCCATTGACATTACAATGTATTAATTCTAATCCACCATTGGAGTTAAAGGTATGACTAGTTTCCAACAAATGGTTGGCAAACTCCGAGAAACTGTCATTGTTTAAAGATTTCATTTCTTCTTTTATCCTTATTTCAAAGTTTCTCGAAGTTTTACCTATATAAAAGAAACCTTAATCATTACACTTCAATTTATATATTCCAATTTTTTTCATTTTTGAGTCTCTATCTTTATTATTTACTATGTAAATTTTAAGTTTGTTTTTGCATAAAATACAGGAAGAATTTCATTAGGTACATTATTTGTTAAGGAATTAGAAATTTTATTATTATATTTATTGCATGTTGGTATTTATAAACAATAAAAGTGGTAAAAACTAAGTATTTTATTAATTTCAACAAATATATATATTGAATGCACTAAAAACCCAAAAAAGTTTTTTGGCTCCTTATCTCATTTCATAGAACAGGAACACATCAGAATATAAATGTGTAAAAAGTGCCGACTTTCGGCCGTTTGCATTGATTTCCACCATCCCTTTACCAACCCCTATAAAGCATGTGACATTATTTGACCAGCACTAACTTTCCTCACAGGAACTATAATGTGAAAAGTTACGCCTCTAACAGGTTAGGCTTTGGGTTTTAGCCCTAGTTCGGGATTGAACCAAATAACGAACTGTGAGAATCTAACCAACCCGCGACAGCGGGAACATTTCGATGAATAAGTGAAATAAAAATATGTTCCGCCATCCATATGGAAGCCAGAAAGAATTTTAGATTTTAGTCGCAGTTGTTTGCCAAATAAATGTTCTGAAATTTGAGATTCAATAAAAAATAATATTGAAAATCACCTCAAAGAAGCTTATTTTATACATTTAACCTATACCATATCTCTTATAACTTATAATGATTTTTTATTAGTGACGCTTAGGTTAAATTAATGACTAGTGACTTACAACAAAGATTTTTTTACATTAATCAACACATGAGGCCCAGAGAAAATAATTACCCTCAGGGCCTCTATTGGGATGCTGTGTGGAGGAAGATAAGAAAAATAATAAGTTCTGGGAAGTTAAAAAGTTTGAGAGTTGGGTAGGAATCTAGTGATAAGTGTGTCCAGGTGTGACGCACTTCTTAGAATGAACATATCCTTCCCACTGGTCGAGAGACCAGTTGGAGCTATCAAATCAGCCTCTTCCTATCTGGCACGCCACGCAGCTGGTGGGCAGGCGTATCCTGAATACACTTCACCCAATGAACCCGGGCACCCCTCCTAAATCACCAAACGTAGCAAACCACTTGAATGGTTCGCAGAACAGCGGGACCCAAACCCGCCTCTCAAATTGAAAATATACTAATTTTTGTTACCGAGAGGGTATATACATAAAGCATAAAAAAAGTCTAAGAGAAAGAAAACCTAAGCCATACATCGAAAAACTACATAAACGAGGCAGCTCTGCCACCGTAACATAAATGAATTTTACTCTCGATCCGTAACATAAATGAATTTTATTCTCGATTTCTAAATTTTTATTTATTATTTACATTGGCGAAATTTCTTATAACGAACATTTTTTTTATCAATGTGGCTCTCCGAAAAGCCAGGAAAGTTAATATGTATATTATTGTGATGTATGGTAATAACTTATTTTTAATAGGGTTTTGAAGAGTTCTTCACCAATAAGTGAAGAAACTTTTGCAATTTTAATAGTCATAATTACAAGGTATAATATCAGAGTATGTACGGGTTGTATGATAGTGAATGGATTAAGGAGAGTGTGCCAATACCGAATTGTTTGCCGTTCTATCTTCTCTTACTGCCCCTGTGGTGAGTTAGTTAGTTTGTGAAAAATTGACATCTTGATTAATAAAGAGCATTATTTTCATTTGCTTTGCGATCTGATACATTTGATACGTTGATATATTTTTACAAAAAAATTTGGTCGCGAACTTTTTGAAGAATTGTTCATAATTTAGCCGAAAATATTTTTAGCCAAAGCGTACAGCGCCAACAATAAAATCCACTGCCAAACCAAAAGTAAGTTGGAACTACGATAGAAATGAACGTTTCAACCTTTTTGTTGAGTAACCAATGCTCGGTTGTTAGTTTTTGTCAATTTCGGGCGGCGGGGAACTAAAGGCGAGTGATAAAAATCGTACACACAAAGAGATACTTTTATCTTTGGATTGAAACCGTAGGACCGGATGGTGTGAACACTAAGCGAATGGAAGTGATGAATGTCTGTTCCTTCCGATCGGGTTGAAAATAGAAAATAAAGCATTTCACGTCCACTTATCAACGGGTCTTTTATATTAGTTTGAATTTTGAATATAATAGAGTATTAAACCTTGTGCAGCATGTAAGGTTGTAATTTTCGTTGATTAAGGATGAGGCTTTCTGCAATCAACTTGGTAGGTTGATTTGACAATTGATTCTTTGACCGCTCTGGCACGAAAAATACGAAATTTCATTGATTTTGATAGTAAGCAGTTATAGCTGCAAACTGAAAATGGATTCTCACAATTCAACAGTTGGGTACTTATATTTTATTTGTTTCTTTTAACTAAATATGCCATCATCAACTAGCCAGCAAGGACAATATAATAAGTCATTGATAGAGTTCTGACGCCAACCCTTGAAACCCTTAGTGAAACTCCGTGATAGTTGGTTATTTAAAAAACTTATTATTAATCATGATTTTGCATTTAGTTAAAACAATGGTTGCAGGAGTTAAAATTTTTCAGCATCTCGAAAAGAGACCTGATTTCCACGAAGCGATGGGTCAAAAGACCAATTGGAGAATTCAAAAGTATCGTCAAACCAGCCTCTCCCGATCTGACATGCTATTGAGCCAATGAGCAGAAGCATCCTCACACGGTGAAACCAAGCACCTCAGCTAATTCACCAAACGTATTGAACCACTTGGGGGTGACCTATGGTTATCCAATAAATGAATTTCAAATAAATTTCCTGGGCGGCGGAAAACTCAAACCCGCCTCCCGAATTGAAAAAAGGATTTTATAATATAACTATTTTTCTTTTACCATGATTATAATCATAGAAGTTTTATGAAATATTCTAAAGCAAAGGTAACGCAAAAATTACGACTTTTTAAAAATAGCACAAAAAACATTGTTTGACCGTTTAAAAAATACAACGGAGGTGTAGTTATAACTCTGTCTGGGTTTCCAAAGTTATAACATTGAATTGAGAATGCAAAAAAATGGTGAACATGAAAAATCACACCTTTTATTTACCGCAAAAACATATTTTCCCAGCAAATTGGCTGAAGGCAAAACCTGCCTAAGTCTATGCAACAAAAATAATATTGGTTCGAGCAGGGCTGCTACAAAAACACGGGGAAAATATTGCCGCAACGCTTAGCGTCTGTTGTCGTCCTGTGTCTACTTTGCATAAAATATTCACCACCTTCGGGAAAGGGGAAGGAAGGTGGAATGGAAATTGTCAGACTTTCGGTAACATCCCCTACCAAGTTCTGTTCCGCTGTTCCAAGGGGTGCCCTTTGCCCTGGACTCCGGACTTAGCAACGGTAATAAATGCAAATATTTTTAAGCGGTTATTTGAAACAGGTGTTGAAAATATGCATTTATGTAGATTTGTAATTATATTTAGGGGATTTCATAAGATTGCATTTTCAATGAATTTTCAAACAATCCACAATTTTCACACTTGTAATTATATTTAAGGGATTTCTTAAGATTGCATTTTCAATGAATTTTCAAACAATCCACAATTTTCACACTAAGAGCACACAGAGAGCGGTCAGAGTTCTGCGTTCTAGTGACCGTTGACCGCTCAAGAGTTCCAAAGCACACAAGCGGCGTTCAAATTCTCGCGTTCTAGTTTCGTTTGGGTCTTTGCATATGCAACATGTCACTAGAAAGTTCATCATCCGATGAAGAATTATTGCTCTTGTGGAGCTTAGCAGCTTCTAAAAAGAAAGGGAAGTATTGGGTGCACCCAATCAACACAACGCGAGAAGAACAAGGCGAATTTACTTAAAATTTAAATTTACTAGTAGCAATTTCAAACCAAGCTTCGGCTTTTTCGTCGCGGTTTTTATAATTTACATCACTTAAATCGTTTAATAAACTCCTTTCCTAACCAATTCAATGAACTTTTCCATGTTTGTAACCTCAGACATGGCGGCGTTCTGGCGTTCTCTGCCTCGGTGGGAAAAGAACTCTTAGAACGCGACGTTCCGTTTTGACCGCCGAAGTCTGACTGTCCGCTGTGTGCGTTGTTGTTATATCAGTACATTCTAATGAACGCCGAACGCGGAACTCGGAACTCGGAACTCCTGACCGCTCTCTGTGTGCTCCCGCTCTTAAGAGAGCCGAGGAAAGAACGCTTCACACCTCCGTTCTAGCATGCAATATGCGCTTTATCTTTCATTCTAATTTTGATTTGAGTTTATTTGTTTTCGTTCAACCGCGCTTATAAAGCACACTCAAAAAAATATTTGCTTGATTGTGGTATTTTTTACCCCACTGCATTAATCATTAAGGCTGGGAGAAAAATATTTTCCCTCAGGGACTATGTCGTCTTTAGGGATGCTCGTTGGAGGGTCTTTTTAAGGAATTGAAGGAGATGAAATTCTGGGAAGGAAATGGGTGTGATTGGTCAGTAGGAATCAAGGGGCCATTGTATCCAAGAGTGACAGACGTATGAACCCGTTGCGGTAAAATGAGACGAGAGTTCAAAAGGACTTGCCCAACCAGTATCTGCCGATCCAGCCCACCATGCAGCTGGTGGGCAGGAGCATCATAGACAAACCTTACCCCACAAACTCGGGCACCCCTGCTAGGTCCACTTTGTATATGATCTATGGTAGAGTTGTCAGTTATCCAATAAATGGTTCAAAAAAAAAATAATATAAAGTATACTTGCGGCATGTTCCAGAGTGGAAGACATATCCCAATTGGGGATGCCATAGTCTCACTGGCTCCAGACAGCTTGGAGAAGTTGAGATTAAAGTTGCGGTATTCACGAAACTTTTTTCCCATCGTTTCTCTTATATTATATTTTTGTGGCAACCCTGCATCTTGGCGGCCTGCTGTTATCACGCTGAGAAGATGTATCACCATTCTACTTCATAACGAACAAAAAATGCCAGGGCCGGCCTTTTGCAATTCAAATATGGCATAATTTGTCTGCGGAAAAAGCGAATGCCTAAATTTCCGCTACAAAAAGGTTCGGCCTAAGGAGGATTTTCCTGTTTTGCTGCTTCTGTTTTTACAAAATGTTGTGTCGGCTAATAACACGTTAAATAATTAAAAGTTATTTGAAGAATTATAATTCAAACACGACTACGCTTACTAATCCAGCGACCGATGTAACGCCATCAAAAATATTTTATATGATTTATTCGTGCATACTAGGTTATGAAAATAACAGATTGCGACTTTAAGGTCATTTTTTTATGTTAATGTGAATTAATTCGAACCAAAACCAAAAAAATAATTACTTTGAAAACATAGGTATTTAACACGAACCCTTTTCGAAACGTTTTTTGGAGTACATTTACAATTATTATTTTTCATTTAAATTATTTTACGACAGGTTTGTTTTTGTAAAATTAGAAACACGATTATTAGTAAGGTCCAACTATAAAAAAAAAATATTTGTTTATTTAAAAAGACTCTAAAATAATTTATTTTAATATTTCAGCTTCAAAACCACATTTTAAATTGTGAATTTGTAAAAACACAAAATTAAGATGGCAAGGATCTACCCAAAACAGAAAATGTTTGGCGACCTCTGATCTAGTCTTAACGAAATTTTTTTTATTTGTTTAATAATAATATTTTTCACTGGACGTCGCTGTTAGTTCTGCAAATGTACTTTGATGCGATTAGACTTTTTTAAGACGAACTACCCTGCGCTTTCTTGTTTATAGTTGAAATATTTTATGCACCCTGCAGCGTTATATACCAATATTATATATTCTCTAGTGCGAAACGTATGATTCTATTACGGAAAGATTACAAGGGCAATTTTAAGAATCTTCTTGAAATAATAGGCATCCATTGCAAAATAAAAAACGACGCATTTTATTGAAGCCCAGCTTCCCTTTGCTTACCTCTAAAATTCTGTCGAAAACAGGTATGGCCATCTCACTACAATCTTCCATAAAATAATTTAGGCACGTTGCTCGTCAAACTGAGAGCTCAAACCTGGAAAAACTCATGGTCACTGGCAAAGTGATCAAATGCAACTCATTGCAGTAGCATGATCATTGAATTTTTTAAAATTTCATTAAAATCAAATTTAATAATATAATTATTAACTTCTGCAAGTATTTTTTGCTGTTTGTTATTGTTACAGCTGATTCGCTTTCAAGGCCATTTTCAAACATTGAAAGCTCAAACAGCTGTAACGATATCAAAAACCAAAAAATATTTGCAGAACTTAATAATTATATTATTAAATTTTATTTAAATTAAATTTAAAAAAGTTAAATTGTGTTCTACGAATTAAACACAAAAACAATTTTTTTTTTTAAATGATCAAATGAGACAAGCGTGATCATTAGAGTGATTAAATGGAACAAGCATGAACATTGGAGTGATCGAACGCAAATGACGCGAAAATTGGAGTGACTAAATGTAAAACGCGCGCATGACCCCGATGAAGAGTGACTCCGAATGACTCCGTGGAGGAGTCTTGTTTACCAGGGAATTAGAGTGTGGCCACGATCTTCAGTAATAGCGCAACAACTCATATAGTTTCCACTTTACCTAACTAACGAACATACCTTGATCTCGTGACCTTTTACAAAAACTGCAAAAAATATCAACTGTCCTAACTTACTCAAACTTCAAAACATCACCTGGAACAAGGTTTAACGACTTAATCCACATTAGCCAGATGCACAAAAATGCTGGTATCAGATCTAATCAGAAGAATGTGACACTTATTATTTAGTCTGAAGGATTTTGATATATATTCCTTCATACATGCACTACTGTGAGTGGAAAATCGAAAGATGTTTACTGAATAATATGCCGAGGTATTTCGCTTCCTCCTGCTTTAATCAACAAGTAAGCAGGGAAGCAATCAGCAGAGAAGATGGAAGAGGCAAGGAAGTAGGGCAATATGGCATAATATCCCAAAAACATATCACGATACTCTGTATTTGTAAAAGTTAATTTACATACACTGTAAACCTTTTCTCATTTTTCTTCAAAACACAATTTTTTCCCTTTAAATCTACATTATGAAATATTTGCAAAGGTTTATTTATATGCTTAAATGTTAACCTGTGATACATAGTGAGAATGTGTGTAATTTTTTATGTTATTTTTTTAAATAAACTCTTGTTAACCCTTTCGAGTCATGCATACATTTGAAAATACATAGGTTTAAGAATTTTTTCCACCCTATCTAGTCGAATATAAATTGACGGTTTTATTTTTCCAATTGCTGTTGAAAATGGCTTTGCGCGCCATTTTTTATTGGATTTTTACTACTAGTTTAAGCGGTAGACATTTTTATATATTGAAATTTGATATTTGTGTTCAATCGCGAGCGATTTTTTTTCCTGTAATTCTTTAAATGTAAAGTATTTTTTAAATGTTTAATTTTTTTGTAATTTTATTAAAATTGATAAAATGTTTTATTTTTTACTATTGTCACGTCCTGTAAATTATTTTTAGTGAAATAAGCAATAACTTCTTAAATTGAATAAAAAAAGCGAAAAATATTCAAATAACTCTACCAATTCTTTAAATAACAATGTACAATAACCATTTAAAAAAAAAATAATTAAAATCCCAACATACACTTATATAAGAAAATTTAACCAATACACATAAATACATGTACCATTTAATCATAACCACGTAAACACCTCAGCACAGGTTCTCCCAGTGAGGTGTTCACGAAACATATAACATTACCCACCACAGTGTCACCTACTCAAACTTACCTCACACCCAGCATAAAACACCATATTAACAACAGTTCTAAATTTATGTATTATATACAAATGTAAATATTTGGTAGACACTGTAATGTATGTATAGAAATAAATAAATAAAAAAAATTGTTATCAAGTATCAAATTTGTTCTACCACTGTCAGTTTTAATACAGATCTGTTTTAATTCAGAGTTAATTGATTATAACTGTCTCTGTGTGTTTTCTTATTTTTTAAATAACTACAGAAAAAATATTACTTACCATTCCATCATCCATATTTTTAATAATACACGGCAATAACGCATTGGACCCCGTCTGGGAGGTAACGGCCGTGTTATTGTCGGTGGCGAAGAACATGCCTGCGGGGGCGGACGTGGGCTCACTCCCGGGGGGTGCAAACGACGCCGTGAGGTGATTCGTGTCGTCTTGGTTGGGGATGCGGACCGGCTTCTTGGTCAGAATGGAGCCCTGCAAAGCTGAGGCAAGCTGCATGGAGGGGAGGCCTGCAACGAAAAAAATATTCTATTAGAATTAGCGTCGTAGTAACTTTTGAATAGATTTCACTGCCTGGCTCTTCACAACGCAGTAATTTCAAGCAATGTTTTGATTTCAGCGTGGTGGCGTTTCGTTAGGGTTGTACTAACTGAAAGTATCTACTGATCTAAGTTGTTAAAAATCTTAGTTTTTTAAAACAGTGCAATCAAATGTATATTTTCAGAAAAAAATTAAAAGATTGAATTATGATAATTTGTTAATGTTGAATTACATTTGTAGTTTTTTTAATAAGACTTCACACATCACCTTTTAAACATTATTTCCATTTTTTAAATACTCATTCCTCCCATAAACACGAGCTCTCGGAGTTCACCTTATAGGATAGTAGAATAATTAGCAAAAAAAAAGTTTATTTAGCACACTGTCATAATTTAGAAATCTTATATTATTTTGTAATAAATAAATTAAACCGATAATGGTAACATTTTGTGATGGGTACGTTGGGTAAGTAGGATTTTATATTAACGATTTCTATCCACCAATATTTGCGTGAATAATAATATTATTTTGTCCAGGGTTATGTCCAAATATGGTCCAAAGTAAGGTATTTTGTAATATGATTTGAAACACAGCGTTGATGTGTAATAAGATATTTCTAACACAGCAAATTCCAATTAATTCAGTGTCAAACTAGGAGATAGACAGCGAACTGTATACACTTTTGATATTGATAGATTTTGATGGAATCTGGCTGAATATATTAATGAAAGAAATTTCAATATTCAATGGAATTCAATGGTTATTTGTGGTCGATACCGAGTTTACCCTCTACCTCAGAGGTGATGGCAAACAAGTGGATTTAAATTATAGACATCAGATTTGAATAGTTAAATAGATACCTAAATGGGAAGCGACCACAAAACAAACTCACTGTAAACTAGATAATACCTTATACTAACAACACTTCGATTTACATGAATTTACAACAACATTATGAATTAATCACTAAATCCAAATGAATATCTGTTAATGTATTACCTGGTTGGGGAATATTATAGATATTTTATCTACGCAAGCGTTTACAAGTTTGTGATTTTTATTTGTGCCCGGATTACGAATAATCTGTAATATTTAAACATCTCCTACTACCACCACATAGGGTCGTGATGGAGGACTTAGCCAAGCGAGGAATCGAAGTCTCGGCGGGTGGATGGGACTAGATGATTCCAACTCAGCCACTGACCCGACCAGTGATATATAATAAGTTAATGAACATTATTAAATAAATAAAACTTGTAATAATATTTATTTAAGAGGTATGTTTTATAGCCTTCTTGCAACTGAATTTCGTGCAGTTTAAAACATCTACTATTCCTGATAATGTATTGCCATCTGTATACAATCTAGGTAAGAGCGTATCTGAATGACGCAATCCTGATATCTCTGTCATAATTATAAAATTTTTGATCGTAAGACTAAGTAAATCAGGCTGTCTATAATACCGTATTACGAAAGGTTAAATATTTAAAAAAAATCGTTTGATTTATTGTGTAGGCAAAGAGTTTACAATAAACATAACACACGTTTCACTCAAATTAATATATTGATGATTCCCAAAATGAACCAATAAAAACAAATAAATGTACTGTAAAGTATCTTCCTTTCCTTCCTTTCCTTACTTTCCTTCCTTTCCTACCTTTCCTTCCTTTCCTTCCTTTCCTTCCTTTCCTTCCTTTCCTCCTTTCCTTCCTTTCCTTCCTTTCCTTCCTTTCCTTCCTTTCCTTCCTTTCCTTCCTTTCCTTCCTTTCCTTCCTTTCCTTCCTTTCCTTCCTTTCCTTCCTTTCCTTCCTTTCCTTCCTTTCCTTCCTTTCCTTCCTTTCCTTCCTTTCCTTCCTTTCCTTCCTTTCCTTCCTTTCCTTCCTTTCTTCCTTTCCTTCCTTACCTTCCTTTCCTTCCTTTCCTTCCTTTCCTTCCTTTCCTTCCTTTCCTTCCTTTCCTTCCTTTCCTTCCTTTCCTTCCTTTCCTTCCTTTCCTTCTTCCTTTCCTTCCTTTCCTTCCTTTCCTTCCTTTCCTTCCTTTCCTTCCTTTCCTTCCTCTCCTTAAAAAGCCCTACAAGCAGCATCCCCTATTATTTTCCTCGGAGCAACCTGTGTGAAAATAGTAAAAAATATAAATATGTACATAGATAAACATGAAATAAATTAACATACGAGTTTTTTGTTTGTTCAAAAACTATCTAATATACCTATTTGTAGTTCTCTTTAGATAATGCTTACAGATTATATAACATGGACATAAAAAATATAAATATATACATAGATAAACATGAAATAAATTAACATACGAGTTTTTTGTTTGTTCAAAAACTATCTAATATACCTATTTGTAGTTCTCTTTAGATAATGCTTACAGATTAAATAACATGGACATAATATTTTTATTCGTTGTTTACAAATGTTTTGTATTTTAGAAAACACGTCCTTTCGAATTTCACATTCGAAATACGAGTAGCTTATCGTGATATACAACGTGGCCAACCCACAGGGAAATGCATTTCAAACTGTATGAAATGATTAACATTTCACGTCGCATTTATTCTATTTTCACGGAGTTATTGCAAACTTTACGGGTAGTGTGACACGAATGGAAATTAAAATATTCACATACAAACAATCCTACACCCATTGCTATTTTAGAAATGTTTATCTTTTTTTTTTAAATGTAAATACTGCATAATAATCTCGACTGATTGCAACCAGTGGAGAATTATGGCAATTCCAATTATTGGCATATGGTAGGTAGTGTAGGAACATTTAATTTTATGAGACTAGAGTAGTAAGCAGAAAAAAATCGGGAAGAGAATGGGCACCATTGGTTACAAAGTAGAAGATTCCCTCAGTATCGTTCTGGTGACAAACAACTCTTCAGAATTGCAATTAACTAATCGAACCGATACTATTCCTAGTAAACAAATCCATTACGGAAAGCAGATTTCAATAATCAATAATTCAATAATCTTCCCCTTTATTTCCATTTCTACTTCAACATCGTAACATACCCCAATTGGGGTTGCCATTGTCCAATTAGCTCTAGATGGGACTCTTGTACCATACATGGATATAAAAGAGCATCACTGTGGGAAAGAAAATTGTTTGGTGGTTCGTCCTCTCTGCATAGCCGATACAGTGGCGGCTAGTGATTTTTGGATGTGCTAATATTAAAAAGGAGATTTTTGTTGTTGTTTTTGCCGAAAACGTCATTTTTTAAATGAGTTTTTTTGCATTAAGATTTTTAGGAACTCGATGAAATTTCCGGAAAACCGAATTCAACAAACAAACATCAATATTATCGAATTTATCAAACTTGCGTGATGATTACGAAAATAAAGGATGATGAAAAATGTAAGAAAATGAAAAATGTAGGAAGATGAAAAATGTAAGAAGACGAAAAAGAAAGAAAGCGAAAAATGTGAGAAATGAAAATATAGAATTTAGAAATGTTGGATGATGAAAAATATAGGCGATGAAAAATGTGGCATGATGAAAAATGTAGGACCATGAAAAATTTAGGATGATGAAAAATGCAATATTTCTCTGAAACGGGTGTTGGCTAGTTAAATAGGTGGGTGTATATAGCATGAAGTGACTATAAAATCATTTTAGATCATCATATTTTAAACGCGGATCATCGACCCGCTTAAGCTTTTGACAGCTGACAAGAATAAAAACATTACCTTCATGCCTTAAAGCCGTTCACTCTTTGATCTTTGGCTGAAACGGGCCGAGATTCTTAGTAGCTTAGAAAGAAAAAGGTATATAAATTAGTTGAAAAGACAAATAAATCGTATACAAAAAAAAAACGAAGAAGTTTACAAAATATAATATCTCTGCGCTGGTAAATATTTTATTTACAATTAATATTAAGGACATTTGTAAATATAGTCGTAATTTACATTTAAAGTAGACAGCAAACAATTTTCATATCAAGTAATCACAAACCAGAGCTAACAGCCTAATAGCCGTTCTGCTTTACGAGTTTTAATGAAAAATTATGCAATGTTTTAATTACGCATCACCGTTTTATTAAATTAATTAAGGCAAGTAGATATTTCTGCCTAAAAATAATGGAAATTAAAAAATGGTTTTCAAATACCTTCATTATGGTAATTTTATTGCGTAATATAACGAAATTAACTACGCGGGGATATATATATATATATGTATAAAGATCACGATAGAATTATGACTCCAACACTTGTGGTTTTTTATTCATTTTATTTAAATTTAAGCCGCACAAAAGACCCACCTGCTCCCAGCCGTTTGGAGCCAGAGGGTTCCATGATAACTCAACACAGTGACAATTCAACACACTTTTAATAAGTGATATAAAGTCATAAGAAACGATGAAAAAAAATTTTTTTAACCTAACATAATCTACTTAACGCAGTTAATAAAGTTTTTGTTTCATCACTTTCCATGACTTTATATAACTTTTTAAAGATGTGATGAATTATCATTGTGATGATTTATCCGGTTACCATATGATATACCATCGTGAAGTGGTATTTGAAAGGGTTGCCTAGTTGGTTAAAGATGAAAAATTGATGGTTGGATGTAGAAAAATCATATGAATGTAATTTGTAGTACAAATACATGATTTAAGGGTAAACGTTTCGTTTGTTATAGTTTACGCGTTCATAGATGGCGTTAATTTAATTATTTTTATAACATTCACCTCATATAAGCTATGCCGTAAAATATTAAAACGAATTAATAGTTTTGTCCGTAAAAAAACTTCAATTCTAATAATCAAATTCAAATCTAATACAAATACAATATTGGATTGAATCATTAGTACAATCATCATCACAAACGCCCTAATCGGGGATGTCATAGTTTAATGGCTCATGACGGAAAATATTTGAGTCGGATCATGCCAATTAATAATAATAATAATTATTGGATGACTTGTATAGCGCCGATTTTGTGCAAGATCACCTCAAGGGCGCTGTACAAACTTATAATACATTTCTACAGTGATCTATGTTATTACTATTTATGGAGAAAATATACAGTACAATACTTACCTGGTAAGTCACTTGAGATTAACACTAAATTAACATTATCTAATTGTTTATTGGCGAAATTTAGATACAGGATTTAGGACTTAATTGAAAAATTTAATATAACTGGACTTTCTCTCAGGAATGGTATATTTAATCTAAGGGTACGACAGCTTAAAAAGTAAGTTTTTAGTTTAGACATGAATTCTGTTGGACTTGTTATGGATCTTAGTTACGGAGGGAGTTTATTCCAAGCCTTCGGCCCAGATACACCGAAAGCGCGATCACCAAACTTAGTATTTGGCTTGCGCTTAGGTTCTATCAGTCTGCCTACAGCTGGTGTTACATAAAATATTTGAATGTGAACTAAATTACTTTCTTACAAAAAATACTAGCCAATACTAGTCCCCGGTGTTGCCCGGGCTTTGAACGGAGTTTTTCGACCTTTGACCTGACCTGACCTTTGTGACCTTTCTCATGTGTTAAAGGTCAAGTCTGCAAAAAAAATTATTCTAGGAATAAAAATGTAGATCTGTAGAAAAATCATATATATGTTTCCGCCCAATTTTCTAAATATTTTTATTATTTTTTTGTTTTTTTGCTACGCATGAAAGTCCCAACTGCTCCCAACCGTGTGGAGCAGTGACTATGGCGTTCCCAAATTAGGGTATGTTGTGGGGCTGAAGGTATTGGGTAAGAAAAGGAGAGAGGGTAGAAAAAGGTGAGGAAGTACCTGACTCTTCAGATTTAGTCACCAAACACGGCCAATGCCATTTCAAGCAACGTTTCAATTCTGAATGGTGGCAGCAAGTACCAAAGTACTTAGTAAAGTAAATGTCAGAATAACCCAATCCAATTTTTGTACATTTTTTTTCATAAAATATTGTATGTTATATAATTAGAATAAAATAACTTTATACTAATATATTTTACGCAACCCTGATAAAGGTTAGAGGTGAACCGAAACCGGTTGGTATTATGTATTAAAAAAATATACAATAAAGTGTATAAAAAACAAAGATATTTAATTCAAATTATTATATTCATATTTCATTCATTTTACGCCCCTGTAATTTATACGTGATGAATCAGAACATGAGATAGAAATAATAAAAATAAAATTATGTTAGCAAAAAAATATATTAAATAAAAATAGAAAATGAAAAATTTATATTAATAGCATATAATTATGATAACTTTATCATGAAAACACACAAATATGAAAGCCACAACAATTTTTTTTAATTAATGTGAAAAATGGCAATAAAAGGACAAAATGCGTGGGGTAACAGAGTCTCCCTCTCGTGGCAACCAAAATTTTGTTTTGCATCTTGTTAATATATATTTTTTTGTTAAATATTTTTAATTAAAAATGAAGTACTTATTTTGAAGCGATGATACTATCTTTAAGTTTTGAATTATACCTAAAGTAGATCTATTTCATAAATAAGCGTCGCACGCATAAAGTAGTCCTTAGTCCAGGGATGGTCGTTATGGTCACATTTCGTTTTGGGATTAATTAGATGAAAACCCGCTCCCAAAAAAACGGTCCTTAAAACGGTCGTACATTTTGCATTTTAATTTCAGAATTAGCCTCAGTTTGGGGTCGAAACCTTTGCTAAGGGTGCAGGAATATTAAATATAAGGGTGGTAGTTATGAGAAAGGTTATTTTGCTAGAGCCCTTGGGGGCAATCTCATTCAAGAAAGCCCTAATATACTGAAAGTGGCCGCGTATAATAATGTGATACATTTTTAATTTTCAGCTTAGTTTATGTATTTCGAATATTAATTTAGAGGATCTACGTAATTTTTCTTATGTTTATTTCTCATAACTAGATGAAATTATTATAAGTTTTTTTTTAAATTTTCTGCAATTAATTCATTATTTATTTTACATACTTTTACTATAAATATAATATACATAAACAACAATTCGCTAATGAAATTAATATGATTATTATTAAATAACGCACTGAAATAAATATTTTAGTGAGCGACGAATACTTGATAATGAATCGTACGATACACCTTTATCTTGATAAGGACATAATCTTTATATTTATTACTATTACCTTTTATGTAATTTTAATTTTTTTAAATACGGTTTATAGAATTTTAATTTTTTTTATAATAATATGTCTTTTTCCCTTATGCTTTATTATTTTACTCTACAAAATATTTTTTCTTAGTTCTGACATAAATCATGTACAAATACCATATTACGGGTATGATCGGGGCAGTACGGTAGTTATATAATATTTAAATTTATAATAATTGATCTAAATTCAGCTATAGAACGAATTAATTTAACTAGAAATTTAGGAGGTAGAGGTATAGTCAAAATAAATTATTTGAAACATAATCAGGTAGAAATGCTAAGAACTTTTTTCCATAGGAAAGCTCATAGCTCAGAAATGCACAAAATAATTTGCAAGGCAGTTTTAACATTACACCTTTAAATTTATACGACGAGAATGCCAACATTTTTATAAATCCCAACCAGGAATTATTAGATTCTTGGTCAAATAAAATTTTACACGCAAAACACTTCAATTATCTCAACCAAACGTATGTTGACTAATTTTTTGTCAAACAAACTGGATACAAATCAAATTGATGATTTATGTAGAAAATGTTTGGCTTTTCCGAAAACTATAGAACATATTATATCGGGATGTTCTGTATTAGCACCGTCCGAGTATACATTTAGGCACAATCAAGTTTTAAAACTAATTCCCCAATGTTTGGTAATTAAACATAACTTCATTGACTGCCATTATATAATACCATATTATGAATACGAACCAAATTCATTTTTAGAAAACGAATTTTATAAAATATATTACGATAAAACTATACTAACAGTTAAAACTAAAAAAATTATAAATATAAATGCAAAAATCAGTAATTTAAAATACATGTAGGATTACGAAAGATTTTTTAAATGTTTATGTTGAGGGATCAGTGGGATTTATAGGTCCAGTTAGGAGTTCTACCGCGCCAAACCCTCTGATATGAAAATATCTGTAGTCGGTGAATTATTTTCCCATTTGATCTCTGGTTAGTTGACGTGTTGTTGTTGTATTGTTTTGTATTTATTTTGCTTACATAATGCACTTGCATAATGTTGATTGACTAGATGATCATTAGTGGAAAAGTGTGTGGAAGGGCTTAGTTTTTCCTACGAGGAAGATTTAACCCGGACATAAAGTCGAAAAATATGGAAATAATAATAATAATAAATGTTTAATCCGGTATGTGGGGAGGTTAGTGAAGTCCCACACATTCAATATATTATAACATTAGGGTAACATACAAATCCCAAAACTGAATACCAAGCATATTAAAAATGTCTAACTCTATCTAGGAATAATTAATTTCGACATTCTTCGTTTAAATAAAATATTCATTAACTAAATAACCATAATGCCTTTTCCCCGCAGGGGTAGGCAGAGGTAGGCCTTGCGTCATTCACATTCATACATCTTCTCATACATTCTCTTCTATTATTCTGACTCTTGACATGGCCTGACTCAAGTATCTGATTCACTTGGTCGTGCCATGTCTTCCTCGGGCGTCCCCGACTTCTGCTACCATTCACATTTGCATCGTATATTCTCCTTACACTCCTTTCTTCGCTCATTCGATCTACATCCCAAAATCATCTAAGCGTCCCTTTCTTTATCTTACTCACTAGACTTACATCAGCCTTGCACTTTTTGCGGATTTTACCTATATGTGGTACGCCTCAGGGATTTTTTTGCTAACGCCAACTGCGTTCAGTCCTCCATTAATGGAGTTACCTACATTTACTCTTCTTTCAATTTCTCAATATTCATTAAATTCAGGTGTAACTAAAAATTTACCTAAACAACCATAAGAATCCATATCTTTAGTATTGTCTTTTAATGGTGAGGAAAGGTTATTTATTTTTTTATCTTTTTACCACTATGTAACATTTTAAAAGCTTCATGGTAGAATAGGTAGAATTTAATGGTAGAAAATAATATTAACTCTCAATGAAAATATGAAAACAGAATATTGTAATCAATATTGAACGGTCTGGTTTCAATTCCCAGTTGCTACCGTTATCTTTTATTTTTTGGTGATGTATGTATTCTAGTTTCATTGATAGTTGTTAATATGATTTAGTTTTAAATTGAGGTTTAAAAACTTCAAAATTACTTTAAAAAACTAAAACTTTTTAAGGTATGTGTTATACAATCGCCGTGTTATAAATGTTTCTTAGGTTTTATTTGGTTTTTTATTATTATTTTGAAACGCATTTGCGATTATTGTAGTTGATTATGATTTTTTGCTGAATTTTTTAATTTATGATGTCTGTACCCACTTTTTGTGAAATATTACATTTTTAACTTTATTTATCACTGCTAAACTACTTAGCAGTGAGAACGTTCGTCTTTGAGATAATATTGTACTATGTGAATTAATAAAATTGTGACCTGCGTAAAAATTAAGCGCGATTTAATGTATCATTTGGAACATATTCCTCTACCTACATTATTCAAATGCAAAGCCACTTGCTCGTGTTTGTGTCCAAATTGTATATACACTAATAACGTTATACCTTGTCCCGACAACTGGAACTAATCGTCTCTCTGACAATGATTTATCTAATAACAACCAAAGGACAATCTTATATACATAATGATAACATGATGTCTGATAGGTGTGTAGTTTAGTTAGTTACCTTGGCCGGCACCACTGACGGCGAACAGGAGAAGCACCGCCGGCCAGAGTCCGACGCCGTTTCCGGGCGTCGCGGCATTGCCCTCCCGCTTCCGGCGCTCCGGTGTCATCTCGCGGCGGAACTGGAAACTCACTCACTTGCCGTTGGAACCATTATTACTGTCTAGTTATCACTGTTTGTCACTTCTCTCGTTGGCCATTGCCGTAAATTATTACAAAAAATAGTTACACTAATTGCTTACTTAATATAATGAAAAACGTTGAAATGTATTATTTGTTATTAACACTATTTTGTAACTTTATAACACTTGTTTTACTTTTCACAAATCTCTTCTCAATCCATGTTTTTGCTGCAATAAAAAATAAACGTATTATTTTAAATGATAATGATGTAAAAATCGACATTGCTTAATAAATTTATCAAGAAAAATAAGCTCTTGAGAATTCTGTTCATGGCAAGGTAAAAACGATAATGGTGCTTGCCATAAATTTTCTTAGCAACTTTGCAAGTCAGATTTTTTTGTAAAATATTACAAGTTTGCGAATTTCTGCGATTATTACAAGGTTGTGTCATAGTTTTTATACAATGTCACAACAAGGGTAAGAATAACATTTTTTAAGCTTTAACGACCTTTAACGACTTTCTCGATGTTATTGTCAATTTTTTAAATCTTTTCATTTAAAATCGAAAGTTTGCTGTTTTTATTCTTGGTTCACGGGTTTTCAAAGATAACTTTTGATTTTTTTAAATACAGTAAAAAAATTATAATAAAATTATTACATTAAACTACATTCTTAACCCTTCAATGGCAATGTGGCCTGGCCAGGATACCTTGACTTACAAAAGAGATTTTCTTTTTTATCTTATTCAATTTTTTAGCAAATGATATCAATATACTATACAACTTGACGAGCTGCAAAAAAACTTAAAGAATTGTACCACACGCCCTGGACAAGCCATCCCAAATGTCATCAAGATCTGGTGGGTCTGCGATTTGGATACCAACAACACACTCATAGGTCAAATTTACAACTTCCATACGCTGATCGCGAAGTAAATTAAGGAGCACGATAAGTTATGGATTTAATTGATAAGAATTGCTATATTGGCCTAAAATTATACTGCGATAGCTTTTTTACGTTAATTGGCCAGAATTCTGATGGAAAAAGGACTTGCCATAATTGGTAATATACTCGAGATTATTCACAAATACAAAACACCTGCCTTTATCTAAGCACACTTTTATATGGCCTGGCCAGACCACATTGTCTATCCTAAGGGGTAAAAAAAGAACATTGCCCATCGGACAGTTAAGTTCAATAATAATTGTTTTCTTTCATATTCCACACATACCTTGTTTACATTGAATATCTGCATTTTTTGCCTGGTTACATAAATATTAGGGCTTTTAATTGAAAAAAGGCTGCTTTTAAAAGTACACTAGATTTTTTTTTGAAAAACATATTTTGTCTGTGATGATTTCGATCTACTTCAGCGTATTGTGACACAAACAAAACTCGCTTTTTAATATCATTTATACAGAAAATTGGTAAAATTCAGATGCTCATTAAAAATAAAATACAAAAAATAATTCATGAACTTTTTGCCTTGGATGTGAGAATACCATTTTCGTGAATTCAATTATTTTTTAGCGGGAATACGCGAGACATTTGGATTAAAAGGATTTTACAAAGAATTTTCAAAGCATTCAATAATTAATTTTTCTTTTTTAAGAATTTTCGTACTCCAAATTTGTAGATAATAAGTATAAAAAGATCCCGAAATCCTTTGTGCGATTAAGATTTAAAGCAGCATAAATGGATTGCTAAAATGTATACAAGGTATGATGAACAAATGTCTTCTTGTTTTGTTATATTCATGATGTGTTTTTTTTTGTGTACATAAGTATAAACTCAAAAAAACCGTAGCTGTTATTCTTGAAGGAGACGAAACAGGGCCACGGAAACGCAGACAGGATTATCTCCTGCGTCCATTTCAAGAATCCCCGGTTGCGGTCAGTAGTTAAGTCATTCTTCCTTTCAGTACCTTTCACAGTAAATTTCTACCCCCTTGCTGGGTAAAGTTGTAATGGGATAAATCAACTACCCCTTTAATTTATTATTTGGTGTGGACGCCCTACAACGGCGACACTGTTAGAAGAGCTATTCGAAGTTGGCTGACGGAACGAGAAGAGCTTCGTTTTCAGCATTTGAGTGGCGAACTGAGAGGTTTTAGTTTTTATCTACATGCATTCCCATATTATTTAGTTACTCTTTCTATTTTAAATATTGGTTTACTATAATTTATAAATTTTGTTCTATCATTTTTATATGGAACTGGCGCCCTAATTATTAATCGTAATTATATTTAAAATTTATTTTACTACCCACAATTTTTCATAACTTATCAATCCACCATGTTAATTATTTTAACGTAAAATAAGACCAACCTACTAACGCTTCTTCGAGGTTAGTCACACTCTGGGATTATTTATATTTAATTAAATCATTGAGTCTCTTGCTATTATACTTTGCCATATTGTTATACAATAAATCATATTTCTATAATATGAATCTTTTATTTAAGATAATCATCCTTGTTATTCATAGACTTAATTGCTTAAAATCGCCTAACATGTCATGTTCATAATAGCATTAAATTGCGTTTTACGCTACATTCGTTTTCTTTTACGCTACAAAGTCTGAATTATAAACTCGTTTATCTGATTTCAGCTCTTTATTCGAGTTTTTTGTATTAAACAAATGAATATTTTTTAAAAATAAAAGTGAAGTGATTTGTTCTTGACAAATGAAGGCCCTTTCCCTCAGTACCTCACGTGTGGAGTTAACGTAGATATATTTTCTTCTAAGTTTTAACAGTTTTCATCTATAATGTAGTAATTTCTCCTATATAGAGTTTAAACTTTTATTACATTTATCAAAATTTTATTTCGCTTTTAACTCCGTTTCATATATCTTCCTAGAATAGTTTAAAGACTTGTAATACTTAATATTTTAAATATAATCTTAAATTATAGAAACGTGTTAAAAATATTATTATATCCAAAAACAGGCTTTGCCTTTGTGTGATTTTTTTTGTCAAAATTATTATTTTATATTTCCTAGCATCTTGTGATTTTTTTTTTCATTTTATTACCCTGGATTTCGTAACTGTTCCAATGTAACAATAAAAAAATGCTAACACGACTAATGCCAGTTTGAGCGACGTGCAAAATTTCGAATGGGAATTGTCTGCAAGGTCGGTACTGAGATTACCTACTAACTACACCGTATAGTAATAAAACGCAATACTTTTCCTTTAATTTTATTTAACTATTAACATGCCATGTAAATCGTTCTCAAAATATAGTGCGCACTGATTGCCATACGAGTGCATAGGTACATCAAATAATCACCAGTCCACTCCTGTAATAAGGACAGTGGGTGAGCGCAGTGAGCGAATGACTATCCCCTAATCTAGCTTGACGCAGTGGTAATATGCAAGTCATTTGGCGTGACTGGTTACTTCATCATAAACATAGCTGCGGTTTCTAGTCCGACACTGGTTGATAATTGAGCTAAAAACATATCGAGGTTTGTGGCCTGGACAAAACTATCCTATAATCCTATTCTATTATATATATTTTAATTACTGCTGTCAGCATCAGTGGAGAAGCAGTAGACTTAAAATTAGTTTGAAATAAAATTTGAAAATTAAAATTAAAAATAGTGGTCAGGATAGACATCTCTGATCAGTTTTGTATAGATTTTGCTCTGCTGGTAAGTTATAATGAAATACAGTCACAATGTGCTCATTAAATTTTATTCTAAATTCTACTCTCTTGAGAGCTTGTCCTGACAGATTATTTCATGGTGCGAATGCAAGTTTTATTGTGCTGATTGCCGTTCGCTGCCGAATTTGTAGATTAACGTTGATAATAAGGAATTGCTGCAAAACTCAATGCGAGTGATATATTCGGTGAGTTTTCTGTTTTTTTGTAGGTATTTGGTGGCTGGATGATTTGTTACATCTGCTACAGAGTGAATTTTGTAACCAACACATTTTTTCATAGGGAATTAATTATTCCCTTATGGTCTGTGTGGCTTACAAGCAAGATCATCACCAATCAGTTTTCTTGCAAGTTTGTTAATATTACACTTCTAGTGTGATATTAACTTGCATATTTATATTTATCTATTGTCATTATAGTGCTTTTGATAACCCATCAATAAATGACAGTGTTATGCTGTCCAAAACGATAACGATAATTGAGCTAAAAAACATATCGAGGTGTGTGGCCTGGTCAATACTCTCCTATTCTATTATATATTTTGTAATTATTGGCATCGGTTTTCTTGCAAGTTGGTTAATATATATTATATCTATTGTAATTATAGTGCCTATGATAAACCATCAATAAACAATACTTATGCTGTCCAAAACGTTGGCTAAAGAAGAAGGTAATGCAACACGGCGTAATATCCCAAAAATTAATCACTTTAAAACTTTTGGCGGTAAAAATGTCAGATCACAACAGAACATGAAAAATTAAAAAAAGTAATAAAATAAACCAATAAAGATAGAATATTTATTTAGACTTTTAGAAAACGTCAATAGGTATCCCCGAATAAAAATCTGATATGTTAATCCGAGACAATATCTAGGTTACAAACAAATTATTTAGAACTTTGTAATCATTCAAAAAGATAGCTGCCCAAAATATGAGAAAAAATAATTGAAGACATAATAATTAATTTTTATTTGAAATGTTAGATCGATAAAAATCACATAAAATAATTAATTCTAATGGCCGAGTGGTTAGATGCATTGTCCCAGTTTGTTCTGTTTCATGTTTCATTTAGATTTATTAGTATTATCTTTTTCTTCAATAAATATTTTTTTAAATTAAATATTGTAAATTGGTTTATATAAATGATTTGAACAGTGACGTTTTTGGGAAATAGCATCCGAAAGACATGACCTAACCTAACCGAGGCTATGGCTAACCTAGGTGACCATATGGTGTGGTCCTATTAATAATAATAAATAGGATCCACCATGGCAGTATTTTTTTTGTATTATCTACATATTATATATATTCTATATATCTATATCTGTATAAATAAAAATGTTAATGTTTGTTTGTACAAATTCTTAAATCTCCAAAAGTTCTTTGACACCGATTGCTTTGAAATTATGACAAAAAGTTACATTCGTATACGCGTGTGTTTTTATTATATAGATGTCACCTGTGACAGGTAAAATCATGTTTTTTTGTCACCTCTGAAATGTTATTTTTTTTAAAAACAGCGCTCTCTATTGGACAAACAAGCTTTTTTAAAATACAGCGATATCTGTTGGAGAATAAAGTAAAACGTTCTATGGTTCTTCTATCTGCACAGACAGACTGAGGGAGAACAACCTAAGGTTCAGCTAGTTATTTATAAATAAAAAAATAGAGTCCTGATGACTTTTCTGTATTCTCCGCAAACCAACATAGTTCGTCACATACATCAGAGTAGACACTGGGCCGCAAACGACCCGGTCAAATATAGAACAGTTAGCACATTATATAGTTGGCAGCCCAAAGCCCGGCACACTGAAGCCTTGACACATTGGACGTTATACTGCGCGTCGGTAGGGTATTACCTCGCCATTTCCACGAATAATTAACATTACAATGAAACGGTGAAAGTCCGGCCACCATTATTCGAAAGGGGAACGGACTTAGACTACCGTACGGATCTAGTGCGGAGCTTGGTATGGAATAATTTAAATGCACATAAATTATAATTAAGGATGCTTGGTGAAATTTTAATACACACCTTTAAAATATGCCATAATGAACTACGGGTTTGTTTGCCGCTAGACAGTGCGTGCGTCGTCGCAAATAACTTCAATTTATTTGAATAACTTTGAAACATAATACAATTTACATCAATTTTATAATATTTAAGAAGAATGTATCATAAATATTTTACAAAACGTAACATGAAATAGAATAAGACACAGGAAATAAAAATCAGCCCGTAAAGAAAATAGTTGTTTTTTTATCACAATACATCTATTTTAATACGTTTTTTAAAAAATAAAATAATTTTTTTTTTTTTGACTAAGTATTGAAGTTTTCAACCCAAGAACTGGAGTCGACATCTCTACCTACCTCGCCAAATGCCGATCGGGTAGGACCGTCATTTATTTCATATATGCTGCTGTATATTATTGCTGTAATGACATTTCAGAGAAATGCATATATGCTCGCCTGTGAGAAACAATACGCGAAACGCGTATTCCTTTAACGTCCAACAGTTGGCGCTGTTTTAAAAAATAAACATGTTTTTTTCTGTCACAGATAACATCTATATTATATAGGTATACAAAATAACAAGAGTATTTGAATGCAACGTTGTGTCAAAATTTCAAAGCAATCGCCAAAAAAACTTTCGAAGATTTAGGATTTTGAACCTCACAACTTACTCAATTTGGAAATACAATATTCCAAAAGTAGAACCCACTGAACATTTTTGTTTATTACACAAAATACTTCTTCGACATTAATTTACTGAAAATTTGAATTAAATTGATCGATTTTATATGCATACGTTAAATAATTCACATTCACCTCTATACTACATTATATGCTAGCAGTATTGAAATAAATATTCTCAAAATTATTTGTTCAAGACGCCATAGCATAAATAATTTAAAAGTAATATCGCCTATTTTTTATGTGTCACCTCACAGCTTGTACTGACAAAAATAGGTAGGGCACTAAAAATATTGCCAATCTATCCCTACCTACTGGGATGATCGGAATGCGAACTGCAAACTAAAGTGGCGCCATCTCACCGAAGAGTTTTAGAGGCATTGGCGAGCGCCGTTCACGTTTCGGAAAAATTTCAATACTGTGGTCGACATCTACGCTCTGCACGTATACATAATTGATGTTCGCGGGTGACGTTTCTCCACGAGCGCTATGGAATTTGCTCGCACCACGTGACTTATGACACAAGATACATAGAACGAAAATTCGAGCCGGTTGAATTTAACTTAATAATTTTATTAATCGTATTTATTTATACGCCCATTGGGCTTTTACATACATAGTTCATAAAAAAAATAACATTCTGAAGATTTTAAGTTCACAATAGTAACAGTAATAATACATATAACCATATCCATTTGACACATTACAACAGCAAGTAAATAGTAAATGCACACAATAATTATTTGTAGGTATAAACCTTTTGTACAAAAATAAGTATATGCCTACTAAGGAGTAGGCATAAGTTTGTATACCTAAGGAGGTATACAAACGTAAATTAGGTAAAAAGTAATGTAAAGTTTATATGTACTTACTAGGTAGTGGCAGCAGAAACATGATATCATACGACACATAGTGTATGAGGCCTTTGAATTAGAAAGTTAACTAAATAATAATTGGCGGTATTGTTAAAAAAATAAAGAGCGTTTGACAGGTTGTCGTGGCCTGTTAAATCGAGGACGTTCGGTCTGCCATTTTACATAGTTTATATAAAAAATATTGTGAAGATTATAAATTCAGAATAGTAAAACAATAGTATAACCTTCCCCATTTAACATATAAAAGCAAGAAGCAAATGTAAACATGATAGTTTGTAGGTATAATAAGCCTGTTGTAAGAAAATAAGAATATGCCTACTTCTAAGGTATAAAGAGGAAATTTGTTTATAAAAATGTTAAGTTTATATCTACATACTAGGTAGAAGTTGTATTAACATAATATCTATGCAACACATAAAAGCTAGTGTATATATTTATTCATTCATTCAATTATCTATTCACGAACTAGCGGGCTCCATAAGCCAGCCAGTTCGTAAAGTGATAAATAAATGAAATGATTACAGTAATTACATGTGAAATTATAATGCAGTTGTAGTAATTTCAAGAAGACTACACCTATCATTGTGTCAATCTTGAAGAAATAATTCGATAAGAGGTGCAATAGCTAGATGTTTATTGTTTTGTTCTAATATATTGGTTTTAAATTTGCAAGCCGATAGGAAACGATAGACATCGATTGAACTATATTTGTTTCCAAGTGTATGAAGCCTTTGAATTGAAGAGTTTACGAAGTAATTATTGGCAGATTTGGTAACAAAATATAGAGCATTTAAACGTGTATCGCGGGTAGATATACGCAAATTAATTAAGCTCGTTAAATCGAGGGCGTCCAGGCTGCCATTTGATAAATTGAAAAGGCAAACTAAGTCACTCACTGTGCGTCTTGTAGTTAAATCGCTTAAGTTTAATAATTTTATTAGACATGTAAATTCTACAATTAAGTACTTCGATTGGTATTCCAAGTTTGTAATTAATAAACCTTTGAAACTTATGTTGTACTCTATCGATTTTTGCTGAGGAGTCTTATAAAACGGAGCCCAGATTGTTGAGTTGTACTCCAAATTACTTCTTACCAACCCAGTGTAAAGCAATTTGAAAGATTTAATTGTTTTAAATTATTTCATAGTCCTTAGAATGAACCCCCAGGCATTTAATGGCCTTGTTAGTTATTTCATTTATATGGGAAACAAAAGTTAATTTACTTTCAAATATTATACCAAGGTCCTTAATTTGTTTTACTCTTTTTAGGAAATTTTTGTTGATGCTATATTGATATTTAATGGGATTTTTGATTCGGGTAAAAGTTATTGACTGACATTTTTCAATATTGAGAAACAGTTCATTAAGGGTGCACCACTCTTGTAGCCTCAAAAGATTTGATTTCAATAGGATACAGTCATTATGATTAGTTATTGTTTTATAAATTTTTAAATCGTCTGCAAATAAAAGTATCATAACTCCACCAAAGATGGCAGTTAGAGTAGATCTTTTTGCTATGAAGCCATGTTGTCGATGTGAAATTACTTTATTGATTTCAGGCGAGAGTTTAGAGAGCAGGGCAGATTCAAGTATTTTCGGGATTGACAACTGGATACATATAGGTCTATAGTTGGATATATCAGATTTATCACCTTTCTTGAATATTGGAGAGAGAAAGCTTGTTTTCCATTTTTTAGGAAAAATTCCAGTTTTTATGGACAAATTAAAAAGATTAGTTTGAGGATAAGTCAAGACTGATGAGCATTTCGATAAGAAGATTGGTGGAATGTTTTTAGGACCGGCCGATTTGTTAAGGTCAAGAGATTTTTATTTAGTTCCTATATCACGTTCTTCAAATATGCATTGATTGAAATCGATGTTATTATTATAAGGTGTTGTGGCGTAGAACATTGGTGAGTTATTTGTAGAAGAATCGATTTTACTGAAGAATTCAGCTAACAGATTAACAACTTCTTGGGAATTATCGGCCGTTTTGTTATCTAAATACATGTTAGACGGAATACCGGAGTCACTGTTGTTAAGTAATTTTGAAAATTTAAAGATGTTATGGGGGGTTGGCAAGAGCCAATTCATCACAGTTGTTTATGAAATTTTTGTAACATAACTTGGACATTTTTTTGGTAGACTTTCTGAGCCGTTACTCGCCCTCAGGTTTGCCATTTTTACTGCCATTTGAGCGATGGTTCCCAATATATCGTTAGTTATAGGTATTATTTTAGCGATCTTGCGATTGATAAGCTTCATTATCATATTGGTCGATAAGTTGACTGCGTCCTTCGCCAGTGAAATATAAGCCTGAGCATTCATATTAATTGAAAAAATTGTAAAATTTTCCTTGAAGATATGGCTGGTGGGACTGCCTTATTTTCGCTGCGCTTGTAGAAACCGATATGAATGATAGCGAGTAGGTACCTCTGGCCAATACACTGCAATACACTATGCACTGTTTTTGCGGAGAGTGAGTGGTACCCGCTACCCACACATTTGTTTTGATTTTCGATGATATTATTATCGGTTGATAATTATAATTTTTATATTACCTAAAATTCTGGGGGTGCGTTGTTTCAACGCTCTATAGAACTAGTCGCCACTGGTTAAGATGGAACTGTAGGAAGGGATATATAAATGCGGATATTGAAGAGGCCCGGATTATAATATATGAAAGAGAAAAAACAGATACCGTTGGCTCGTTCCACATAGAATTTAAAAAAAAACGAGAAGAAGAAACTACCCGTTCTCATGATGTCAACAACACCTTCTATCCCAAATGTGTCGCAATTATACTAAATAAGTTATAATGTGCTGAGGTAGCCTAAAATTGTAAGCCTGTTACAATTTTAGGGCTAATTAAATGATATTTCTCTTTGTGTCTCTTGCTTTTTTGTATCATTTGTCATTTGAGTAAATTTTCTTTTAATTTTTCTTTATCCTAGTTTTTTTAATTATTTTTTTTATACGCTTAAAGAGGCTTTGACACGTTTTGTAATTTTGATATTAAATGTATTTAATGCATCCTTTGACTGGGTAGGTTTTGTAATTTTATATATTAATTTATTAATTATTATAGAGTATTTATAGCTTAATTGTTATCACGTGTGTTAAAACATCTGTATGAACCCATTAAAAATATAAATAAATATAAGAGGAAATGCTTTGCAAAGGTTATTTCTATGGAGAGATTATAATGAATCTGTGTTTTATTTAAATTCATGGTGTAACAGTTTTTTAAATAAAACAACAAGTAATTAGTTACACGGACGAGTAGAGCAAATGAAAAGTTTGCTAAAAAAAACTATAAATATTTTGGCACATTTGTATTTAGATCGGAAAAAGAAATTCAATGCCATCTTAATTTATAACATTCTTGGTGAATAATATAAAATTATATTTGCCCTCGGACATCAAAGAGTGTTAAAAAATAGTGTTAATTTTGACAAAGACAACCATGACAAACAGTTTACCTCCAAATCACAATAGATCCTATGAGTGTCATTGAAAAGAAAAAAACAAACAAAAAAAAACCTGTAAGTCCTACGAGACTAATGCAATAAACCTGCTCTCTCCAACTTTTAATGAAATTTCGGAGCTTCAAAAGCTTGATAAGGATTATATGAAATCATTTAACATTTAATACAAACCGTCTACGTTTTTCACACCAGTCGTATGTATAATAAACCTACAATTTAATTTACATTTTAATTGAAAGTGCAAAATAAAAACATTCGAGCAATCTTTTTTTTTCGTGAAAAACAAAGAGCTTGTCTAGAAAATCGCTGATGTAATTTCTATTTTTAACGAAACACGACGATCCTGTAAAAATATTCTTTTCAAATTGTTATATCTCCGCTTAGTTCCTAACTGGAAATTGTGATGTAATTTTCATTTCGACAGTGCAAAAAATCTTTTGTTCAATCGACAAGTTTTTTTGTTCATAAACAGTTTAGCGTTTATCTTAACAGGACTACATGCTGAATGGAAGACGGAGTATTTAAAAATCCCTGATGTATATTTTAATATTAAAAATGGAGAATTTTCAAAAATCTGGAATAATTTGTTCAAATTCTCTGAAACAACCCGTCCTTAATTTACGTTTTATGCTTGTGTAACAAGGATTGTATTAAGAAAGTATATTATTATGTGGGTCAATCAGAAATGCCGTACAATTGGGAACACATTTTGGTTAGTGAGGAAACACATGTTACCGTTTCTAATGAGAGTTTTACACGACTTTTATTTTCATCCAGTTACCACGTGGTTTGTCTTTTGATAATATGGATTCGGTATGAAAAAAACAATTGTTCTTTTGTTATTTTGGTAACTATTTTCTACAGTTTATTTGACATATGCCGTCTGTCATTGTTTTACATGTTATGTGTAAATGTTGCCGCTTGATTTCGTTTTATATTTATATTTGACACATATTACTATGAAATGTATTTATTACTGATTGTGAACATGTGTTATTGTTTTGGATGGTGAATTTCACGTGTATTTCGTCTTGGAAAAAAATACAAATAACAGATGCTTTTACGTGATCTAAGATTATGTGAAGGTCCCAAAAGATTAATTCTTCTCTAATGGCAATTAAATGTAATCATATATAACAAAATAATCGTGTAATGCAAAGATTTTTCATATGAATTCAGATATAGTTTCCATACAGGATGGGAATGAAAATAAGTGTAGTGTAAAACGCCAAGTAAGCACTATCATATACAAACTATGAATCTATGCCAATTGTGACTTATGGCGAAAGAATTCACCTATATTTCACTGTATATCAATTTAGTGTATCTATCGTTCAAAGGCATGAGGGGTGCAGCCCAAATTTAGGTAGAAATGCCACATTTGTAACAGTTTTAACTAGTGAAGTTAATAAATTAAATTGAAGAAATAAATTGTCTACTTAAAATCACACCCTGTAACTCAAATTGTATACATATTAGTAGTAAAGAACAAATAAAATATCTCGGAATAATTATCGACAGTATGATCAAATGGAAAAATCAAATAAACTCCACAGTAAACAGAATGAGGAAAACAATTATTTTACAAGCAATAATTATTAGCCTGAAACACTCATCCACATTGAGAATTCTCCTGATAAAAGATACATGACGCCAACGGGACTTCTTTCTTCGGAACGGGAATCTTTTATCAGGAGATTTTTCAATGTGGATGAGTGTTTCAGGCTAATAATTATTGCTTGTAAAATAATTGTTACCCTTTGTGCTATGCATAAAAAATCTTGTCGTTAACATTAGTTTACCAAAAAAAATAATAGAATGAGGAAACTAATATATATATTTTCCAGACTTAGAAATACTATCTCTTAAAAAATATTAAAAGAAATTTATTAAATTTATATTTTAAAGAATCATAGCTTGGGGGTGCATATAAATCACCCCTTCTCCACTCGAAACAATTCAAAAAATTCTTATAATAATTATCCTAAAAAAACCGTATTACTTCAGCTACACAAAGGTATCTTTAATAAAAATAATACCCCACTGCTAAATATTAGCATAAGGAATACTTCTGTTGCTGGACTAATGTACAACCCGTACGAACCACAACAGCACATAATCACTTTGTATGTATATAAAGGAATAAAATTATTTAATCAATTACTCGCTGATATGCAAACACAAAAAAAACGAAAAAATTAAATCATATTTTTGTAGTACCACCATATAATTTTAACTTTCTCTTAACATTTCTTGTTTCAATTACCTTTATAATCTTAAAAAATATTCTAAATCTAATATGTTAAAGTCTTAAGTTATTGATAAGGATTTATAAGTTATTAATAACTTGTACTCTCCTCACCACAAGCGTTAACTTTTTTAGGTGAGTGTATAATATATATAAGCTATAATCTGTTATATTTTGTAAAAAAAAATTTAAAAATTTAAGAAAAAAAAAAGATATATATATATACGAACATAATGAAAAAGATTAAAAATGCATAGTGTAGTCAATCTGAGGCTACATATCTGGTCAGTTAAGACAGTGAAATCCATTATGTGAAAGATTTTCTTTCACAACATTAGAAGTATTTTCCACGCTGTCCATATAAAAAAACTTCGTCGTGGTAACTCCTTTGTATTACGTAATAACAAAATGAAACCACCCACTTCATTCCACCCATTAATTAAATTCACACTTCTTATCTTGTAACGCAAAGCGAATAATTCCTTTCATTATTCGGAGCATAAATTAAGTCGTCTGCGTCTACTACCAATGACATGCAGATTCAAGATTGGAAACCAACTATGAAAATCACTCCAACTAGACTTAACTGATTAAGAGGAATTTTTTTTTAAAAAAAGGCTTTGAAAATTAACCTTTTAGTTCATGTTGTCTTCCCTGCCTAATTTGAGTGCTATTTATTTTAATATGGGCTATTATTAAAAACCATATAACATTAATGTTTAAAAAATTGTAATTTATATATATGCTGGTCAAGGGACGCACTTGACTTATTTCAGCAAGTGATTCCTGATAAAATTTGGAAATAATGAAATTTCGGAATCCTGTAACATCTTTTATGTTTTTTTTTCAACTTAAAACATTAAATTATTGGACAGTTAGGATCGGGTTGAGGGGTTTGATGCTTTCTCGGCTGAGTGACCAGTGAAAACAAGTTGAACAAAAAAAATTTGCTTGGTTTTGAAAAAAAATAGTAAAAAAGTCACTGGATTCCAAAATAAGTCAAGAACGTTCCTTAACACCGTATATATATATATATATATATATAAGTATTTGGCAGATATGAAACATCGAATTGATTTTTGATGAACGAAGAGTAAATGAAAGTAAAAAAGTTTTCAAATTTATGATAGATAATAAAACAAGTATTTTATTACTTCAACAATTGCAAATTTACTCTGTGGCGTCATTTTAATTTAAATAAAATTAATAACTTTGTATACACACTTGTAAAATCTTTCAAAACCAATGGTTTCTTTTCGAATCTTTCAAAACGAATTTTATCGTTTATCCTGATGAAGAAACCATATTACTAAAACGTACACTACGTATACGTAAATGTAGATTCACGTTATGCTGGTGACACATTACGATATACGCATCATGGCTCAGTCTACCTAAGCATATCGCTCATAATATATAAAGGAAAATAAGTAATTTTGTTTTGCATTTCTTCTTTTTCTCTCCTTTTCTTTTCCTGTATATGTAATCATCCCTAATTTATTTTGAACTATGTCTTACAGGATATATAAGTATTTTTTTGTAAATTCCTACCCTGGCTTTGTGCTTGTTGATTTTTTTTTCTCTCGTTCGTTTATTCTACTAACCTCCAATTTTTATTTTTGTACCTTGTTGTATGTGTAACTTTTTATATCAAAATATCAATATAAAATTATACCTCTCACTTAAGTATTTTACGTTCCTCCATTCCTAAAATAAGTTTTTTAACTGATCGGAATTGCTTGAAAATTAGTTTAAATTTGATTATTTTTTTTAATTTCTCGTGGATGGCATAACGCATAATAAACTATGATAATTTTATTTTTTTCTCGCTGGGATTTGATATGTAGATATACCACTCTGCAAGTACAACGACATTGGGATATTTGTAGTACGGATTAGGGGTGAGTGGCCAAAATTATAAAATCAGTTTTACCACGAACTAGAGAGTTAATTTTCAAAATATAATTCTTTTTTAACCTGTTATTTTACGTTTCAATATCAGTTTATGTTTCAATATTAAGTTATGTAACATTGCTAATTAATTTTATTTATTTATTGTTAAAAACAATGATTCCAGTAACATTTCAAAACATTTAGAATTAATAACATATATACTAGTACGTTAATATATATATATATATATATATTTTTTTTTTTTTATTTAGTAAGAGATTATACATTTATATAAATTATTTAAGAAATGTTTTGACTTCCCAACTAGGAGGATTCCCGTTTTAGGACTGTCAAATTAGGATGAGTATTAACATTTTGATAAGTATAGTATTAAAATAATAATGAAATAATAGGTATATGTACTTTTAACTAGTGCCTTACTAATATATTTTTTCTAAATATGAATAACAAAGAGAAGAAATAGAATAAAATAAAATATCCAATTAAACATAAGATTAACTGCTGCTTGGGTAGCATTCTAATTTAAAAGTACTAGGTAGGTAAATATATACACATAATGATAAAGATTAGAACAAAGAGGTATCTTTTACATGGTTTTATTTGTTGGAGTTTTTGTTGATGTTTTTGGTTTGTGTTTCATTTAATTTTTTGTGTTGTAAAAGTTCACTCTCCTTTCTACCTAATTGATTAAACCAATTAGTGGTCAATTTATGAAGAATAGCTGTGTTTTCCTTTTTCCAAGCATCAGGCATGAAGTTGTATAGTTTTGGACCTAAGAATGAGAAGTGTCTTTGAGCGAGAGATGTTTTAGTTGTGAGAGGTACAATTGGATTTCTCCGTGAGTGGCGGGTGTCGTGAGAGTGGTTAATAGATTGGTAGATGTGGCGTTGTTGATGGGTGTTTAAAATTAATTTTCTCATTAATTATTTACATACATTGATTACAACAGTTGCATATCAGCTTCGTGTTAAAAAAATACTTATCTTAAATCCGCTGAGGTTTGAAGGAAAAATATCTCAAAAGAAAATTGAAAAGTAGCGTCAAATGGTTTGGTTTGTGTACATCCTTCTTGTGTCTTCTTCATTATATTATAACATTAAGTTTTTTTTTTTTATTTTATATTGATCTATTTTGTAAATTCTGTTAATTTTGTCCAAAAAGGTAATAAGTAATCTTTGATAATGGGTTGTATTTTTGGTATAATGTAAAAAGTGATAATATTCAACTGTTGATTTCTCACAGATTAATTAATAAATAAAATGTTTCACTTCCGAGGTTATCACAAGGGCTTACATAAATTGAATATAATTGTCATTGCTAAATACATTTTATGAAAGTAATAAATGAGATAAAATGGAACTGCATTGCATGACGTCAGACATCAGAAAACACACAATTGTATTTAACAAAGTGGATTTACCTCATTTGCTAATTGTGTTATCGTATAACATTTTTAATCATTCAACGTTGAATTTAATCCAAATAATGGAAGGGATATTTTCAACTGATTGAAAAATGTAAATCCTTTTAATCCAATTTAATTCGCTGGATTCAATTTAAAATGTTTATTTCGTGTGCTGTGTACAATCTGTACCCTTCACCAGCTGTTTCAATGAACAACAATATCATTAGACTCGTTGAAATTATCGCTATTCCTGTTTTCAACACGCAACTCCAAAGTCGACTCCGAAATATACCAAAAAAGTAGAATTTAAATTACACTAAAAGGTCAGCTTGGCTTATCGTAAGACAAGATCCATAAATTCAGCACTGGCAGGAGCATGCCTTTTAATTAAGATGTATTTTGGATAACAGAGTGTGAAATTGACTTGCTGGATTTTTCATGGAAGTAGATACTTCTTGTACCGCACAATTTATTTTCAAGCGAGTAGTCGATAAGCCCGGGAGATTAACATGTTTGTTGCCAGTGAAAAACATTTCTCCCTCTTTTTAAGGATTTTTTGTCACCGCTGTAAAGCCTGGCTGAGTCAGCGGTTTTTGTTAATGTTTGAAAATGTCGAAAAATAGGATTATTAGATGCGAAAAAATTCAGATAAATGGTTATTATTTGATCTTTTTGGGTCGAATTTTTATATTTTGGGTCGATATACGTGTGTTGGAGGGTACATTGAGAAATTTTCAATGTTATATATTAGGTAATCAGGTGGGTAGGACATTTGACTTGAACTCCAAATAGATTTCTCGACCCGACTTACTCTCTTTTCGACAGCAGTTTTAATGTTTAAAATATTCGAAAATAGGATTATTAGAAGTGAAATCCAGATAAACGGTTGTTTTTTTCTACAGTTTTCTGGGTCGACTATTTACATTTGGGTGCATAAAAGTATATCAAGGAATGTTTTAATGATAAGGTAAAGCGTTGATAGGGTCGAATTAGCTCAGTAGTTTAGAGTAGAGCCTCGAGATCCTGGGTTCATTTCCTAGATGTGACCGAATCATTTTTCTAATTTTTTTATTTCGCATTTTGCGTTTATTGTCAACATTATCTTCAATCCACTTTTAATGAGACGTTCATTTAATATTCAGGGACCACATTTTTAATTGGTCGCCGATATGTTGTGATTCTTCTTGGCCGGGAGACCTGTCAGTCTTCGGCCCCTTATGAAGCGGAATAATTTGTAGTCAGAGGCCCACATATTTTGCTCTACCACACACGCGGTAACAATAAAAAGTACAAGCATCATCGCATCTTTGTGTGCGGTAGTTGGCGCACTACTGAGACATCCACTGAGAGATAGTCTATATTTTAATCCGCCATTAAGTCGAAGCTTAATGCCAAATCACTATTTTGATTAATCTTCATATCGAATTGGTGTACATTGTGAATACCTAAGAATATGTTTTAGATAAATTGAAGATTTTCCTCTCGTTTCGCATGAGTAGAATACAAATAAAAATAGTAAATTACCCAATAAAAATTATAAATATAAACTACTACAAATAAATTTATTTTTTCATTTTAAATGTATGAACGCGTAAAGGAAACATCTTTTTAAAAATACAGTATTATAGCTAAGATTATCTGTGACAGTTTCACTTGATTAACTTTTTTGCTTTCTTATAAATTTATTTACAAAATAAATAAAAACCACTTTTGTGCTTGAAATTGAACGTTTCTAGACTCCGTTAGTCAAGCAATTTTAATGCCTAACACCTACAATATAAGGTATATCAAGAATATACACATTTTTGGCTTGTAGTTTCCTCTTAATAAGATAAGATCCTCTCAAAGCTGCTGTGTCCACATGATGCACTGGAAGGGCCTTATAGAGTCGGCGATGAGTGAAAGGGGTGCGGTTCATACCACCGAACATGTGATCAAAGAGTGCCCGCTGCGTTCATTCCTCAGCGGGATAGATAAGTTTTACAAAGCAACGCCTGAGGCCCTAGTCTGGTTCACTGACCTAGATGTTCCCCTCTGAAATCCCTTTTTTATGTCAAACCGCATAAGAGTTCAAACTGCTCCCAACCCTCTGGAACCATATGGCATCTGACTACGGCATCTCCAATCGAAGTATGTTGTCAGGCTGAAGGTAGTGTGGAGGAGAATGAGACGGGGGAGAGGAAGGTCTAGAAGTACCTGCCTTTTCAGATCTGGTCACCAAATATGCTCAAAGCCATTTCAAGCAACTTCTCAATTCTGAATGGAATATCCTTAAAGTCCGATACACATAGCTGATTCCCGACTTGCTATGTTTTCGACAGCAATTAGGATTAGTGGAAAAGTCGGTACCATCAATCCTTGTGTTTACAACTTATTTTATAATATGTTTTTTAAATACATAATAAAAAAAATTAAATCTAATTAAAGTGAGAGTTTAAATTCATTATTTTTGAGTGGTTAAAAGAGCAGCTGCTCGTGTCTCCTGAAGTAGCAGAATTCTGTTAATATTCCTACTTGCTATCTCAACGAATAAGTAGGTGTCTAGCTCGTTTGTGGTTTGAACCATCTATGAGCACTTTAGACCGTCTAATTATATTACACTCCACTCCAATTTAAGGTATCAGTTTCCTTTGAAATATGTCTACATATATAACAATATAACGCAGACAATAATATAGTACAACATTTATTTTTAATTAACCCCTAAGCCTTAGAAGGACAAAACTAGCCAAAAACATTGGCCTCTCAAGGACAGATCTTACCGAGGCATTCAAGCATTATAAAATGATTTTTATCTTTTTTTTCTATGATTATTATTTCAATTATTCTTCACTGTTAGTCTAAATGTACATAATTTCATGGATGAAATCCAAAAAATTAACAATGTGTATGAAGTGACAGTTTTCTTATTAATTCCCTACATAAAAAGGAATGTGTTTTCTAAATATCGAGTTCTTTCAAAATCAAGGACCTTTCGAACTAAAATGTTTCCGTAAGTTTTTATGTTAATATTCTCATGATTCGTTTTAAAATTTTATGAATAGATTTCAAAAATATTTTTATCTAGATGGTATCTGTTTTTACGAAAACTTAAAAATATTAAATATATGGCATATAAACACCCTAGATGCATTCCAAAATTCTATGAAAGATGTACTGTTTCATTGGGATTTTTTTAAAGCCTGATGGTGTTTATAGCTTAGCTGTGGAAACTTCCGAAGTAACGAAATTTGGAATATTCCATTCATACATATAATGGCACTGGAATAATATGCGAGGTTGAGTTAAAGTCAATGTAATATTTTTTTTGAAAAAATATGGAAAACTTCATATTGATCATTGTTGGCCGCAAAAGGTTGAATTCACATTTAAAAATGGGAAGAAGTTAGTAATTTGAAAAGTTATCACAATTCTAAGTTCACCTATACAAAAATAATGAAATAAAAACTTTTGCTTATTGATAGTGATTTCATGTTAAAGTGTTATGTAATAATGCATACTGCACAATAATAAGATCAACACAATAATATTATTATTTGAAAACGTTAAATAACTATTGTAAAAGAAGCAAATTTTTAAATATTGGGCGATTATCTCCAATTATCAACAATTATCACCATAACAATTTATTTCATTTATGGCTTTGGTTATTTTCTTGATAAATGGATAACTGCGTGCATTCACTGAAAACTTTAAATAAAAGGGCTGAAATACTCTCATAGTATAATGCCAGTTTGTATGCTGAAATACTCTCATAGTATAATTCCAGTTTGTATGATGAAATACTATCATAGTATAATGCCAGTGTGTGTGGTGAAATACTCTCATAGCATTATGCCAGTTTGTATGCTGAAATACTCTCATAGTGTGATGCCTGTTTATATGTTGATAATGAATGGCGTTATTTAATGATTTCTGCATGTAATAATATTTGAATGAAGGTTAAAAACACACAACGTAATGAATATTTGCGAACGGTGAGTATTTGGAATATGTTTGCGTTATTAGAAAAATATTGATAAATTAGGAAATCTGATATGGTTGGCGAGAAAAGGGAATGAAGAATGTTTATTTTATCATGGACTCAACGAAATAGTTTCTAATGCTCAGTGATGCTCAGGCATATATTTGTCTCGCAAAGGACGCAGTGAACTTACTGACCAACATGATTATGGATCCCAATAATAAATTTACGAAAGAACATATCGCTAAAATTATTCCTAGAACCAATGACATATTAGGAACAATTGGCCAAATGGCTGTTAAGATGGCGAATCTTGAGGGTGAATAAACAGCTCTTAAAACTGCAACCCCTAATGTGTGCACCCCCTCAGTTTCACAAACTCAGAGTGTCTGTGATATCCTCGCCGAAATCAAAGAACAAAGTTACAGAGATAAAAATTTGATTATTCATAATATTCCGGAGAATACATCGTTATCTCAGACTGAATCAATAAATAGCGACATAGTGTCAGTGAAAAAAATAATTTCAGATTTAGATATGTCAACATTAAATCTTGACTTGAAAATCTACAGATTGGGTCAAAGGCGTGCCGATAAACCAAGAGGAATTAAAATCGAGTTTCCGGAAGCTAAATGGCCGAAAATACTATTAAGCAAGAAACACGCATTAAAAAATAATATACGTATTTACCAAGATCAGTCATTTATGCAGCGGAAACAATTGAGTGACCAAAGAAAAGAATTGGAAAATAGAAAATCTTCTGGTGAAACGGATATCACGATAAAATACATAAATAATAATCCGTCGATAGTCAAATCGAACCCAAAAAACTAAATTCTAAAATAAAAATATTTTATCAAAACGTACGTGGACTAAGAACAAAATTACAGGACCTGAAATCAACCTTACCTACTCTGGATTATGATTCTTACGCTTTCACTG
Source organism: Hesperophylax magnus (assembly GCA_026573805.1). Lineage (NCBI taxonomy): Eukaryota > Metazoa > Arthropoda > Insecta > Trichoptera > Limnephilidae > Hesperophylax > Hesperophylax magnus. The sequence goes on from JAIUSX010000104.1 coordinate 3,354,301, forward strand.
AGACATGGCTGAACAAAAACATTGATACTACGGAATTGGGTTTCTTTGAACACTCAGTGTACAGACAAGATAGGAGCAATAGCAATAAAACTAGAGGAGGTGGTGTGTTAATATCCGTAAATAAGAAATTCAACTCAAGAAAACTCAAATGCATCTACACTTATCTGGAACAACTATTCATCATGGTGTCTACCAATAAGGAAAAAATTATTGTTGGCTGCTTATATATACCCCCTTCTTCTGATGCTCAATTATACAAAGACCACTACCTCGAAGCTGAAACAATACGAAGAAAATTTCCAGATGCCACTTTGATATTAACAGGAGACTACAATCTACCTAATGTAACGTGGGACACAGAAAACAATAAAACTTCATGCACGGACAACATCAATCATGGTTCCCATGATATAATCGAGATGTCAAATTTTTTAAGTCTCCGGCAGTTAAACTATGTCTACAATGTTAACGCTCGTCTTTTCGATCTAGTGTTCTCCAATTCTTCTTCTGTAAAAGTATCCGCATCTGCTGAAGATATTCTCCCAATCGACAAGTATCACCCTCCTTTAACGATCGAATGCTACAGTTCAAAAATAGAAAAAAATCCATCTCCATCAACAAAATTAAACTTTTTCAAAGCTGATTTTAAGCAAATCACAAATCTTCTATTGTCTACTGACTGGAACTTTCTTGACTTTGAAGAAAACCTAAATGTAATGGTAGACAAATTTTACTTAATTTTAAATAATGCAATTGAATTGTTTGTACCCGTCACTAAAATCACTGTGCACAACTACCCAAAATGGTTTAGCAACGACCTTATTAAAATAATTAGAGACAAAAAAATTGCTCATAAAGTTTATAAATCGTCACGTGATCCTAAAGATTATGTAAAATTTTGTGAACTAAGAAAGACAACTAAAAATATGTCCAAGTTATGTTACAAAAGGTGTATCGAAAACTGCGAAGAATTGGCAGCAGCTAATCCTCAGAACATTTATAAATTTGCGAACATGCTCAATAATAATGACTCTAGTATTCCGTCAAACATGTATTTAGATAATAAAATGGCCGATACCCCCCAAGAAGTCGTCAATCTGTTTGCTGAATTTTTCAGCAAAGTCTATGATACTGCAAACAACTCTCCATTATTCGATACAACTACAGCTAACAATGACAACAAGATCGATTTTAGCCAATGTATATTCAAAGAAAGCGATATTAGAACTAAATTAAAATCCCTTGATATTAATAAATCGGCTGGTCCCAATAACATTCCTCCAATTTTCTTATCAAAATGCTTATCAGTTTTAACATTACCTCTAACTAAACTTTTTAACTTGTCTCTAAAAATTGGTACCTTTCCACAAAAATGGAAAACCAGTTTTCTATTTCCAATCTTTAAGAAAGGAAATAGATCAGATATCTCTAACTATAGACCTATATGTATCCAATCGTCAATCCCTAAACTATTTGAATCTGCTCTGCTTTCTAAACTCTCGCCTGAGATTAACAAAGTTATTTCACATCGTCAACATGGTTTATCAGGAATACCTATTTAATACAATGCAAAAGCGTCTTCAAACAGACGTAGTGTATACTGACTTTAGTAAGGCATTCGACAAAGTCTCACATAAAATTCTCATACATAAACTTAGTGCCCTTGGAATAACAGGGAATATTTTGAGATGGTTTGAGAGTTATCTGCATAAAAGAAAAATATGTGTTAAACTCAACTCACACTATTCACACCAGTTCGAAGTCTTTACCGGCGTCCCACAGGGGTCTCATTTAGGACCAGTACTATTTTTATTGTTTATCAATGATATAACTACGGTTTTTGATGGAGTCATGATTCTCTTATTTGCAGATGATCTCAAAATTTATAAAACCATTACAAATATTCATGACTGTTACGTACTACAATTTAATCTTGTGAGGCTACAAGAGTGGTGCACCCACAATGAACTATTTCTAAATATTGATAAATGTCAAACGATAACTTTTGCCCGAATCAAAAATCCCATTACGCATCAATATAGCATCAACAACATTTTCCTAAAAAGAGTTGAGAATATTAAGGATCTTGGTATTATTTTTGACAGGCAACTAACATTTGTTCCTCATATAAACGAAATAACCAACAAGGCCATGAAATGTTTGGGTTTTATATTAAGAACAGCGAAAGATTTTAAATTAATAAATTCCTTCAAACTGCTATTCACTGGTTTAGTTAGAAGTAATCTAGAGTATAACTCAACAATCTGGTCTCCATTTTATAAGATTCACCAATTAAAAATTGAAAGAGTGCAACATAAATTTCTGCGATTTATTAATTATAAATTAGGAATTCCAAACGAATATCTTAATTACACTTTCCTCATGAACTTACTAAATTTAACCGATTTATCATTGAGACGCACAGTGTGCGACTTAGTATCTCTTTTCAAAATTTCGAATGGCAGACTGGACGCCATTGATTTGACGAGTCTTATATCGCTCCGTATACCTACGCGCGACACTCGACAGACCGCTCTATATAATGTTCCCATATCTGCTAACAATTATTTTCAAAACTCACCTATTCAAAGACTTCACATACTCGGTAATAAGTATAGCTCAATTGATGTTTATCATCACCAATCAGTATACAAACTAAAATACAGTATACTAGAATGTTTGTAACAGATTCATAATTTTTTTTCAAACGCATATTTTATTGTTTCATTAACTAAGCTTTGTTTTGTAAAATTCCCAATCGGGCAAAATAAAGATTGATGATTACAAAGATGGTTTACAACAAACTGTAGTGTTTATCTTTATAATAATAATAACAAACTTACTTGTCTTGTGTGTCTTACCTACTTACATTATTGTACTCTTGTAACTACACTATATTTATATAAACTTATCGAACTCATTGTCCAAATTCCAATAACACCGTAACTATATACTTGAATTGTATCTACTTAACTACCTACCTATATCTGTTATATTTTTCTCAAGTTTATGTATTAGTTTAACCTATGTTCTGTAAAATATTCAACCGACGTACTTTGTACAATAAACTTTGCTTGCTTATGTTTATAAAATAATAACACCATAACAATAACCCTACACATTGTTATGTAAGTTCATACTCAATTTACTATGCTATGTAATTAAAATATTTTATAATGCTACTGAACAACAAAACCCATAACATGTATATGTAAAAGCCTTCTAGGCGTTAATAAAATGAAATAAATAAATAATGAATAGGTTTCAAATTACACAATGCGTGCTGTCATAACGAGTGTATATATTTTAACCCTTCGAATGCCTGGTAGGGTCTGACAGACCAATGGCATTTTAAAACAGCTGTAACTATTTAAAATTTTGTTGCGAGTATCATGCATTTAGTAGTTTCCACTAAAGATTCACGCTACCATTATATTATAAGTAAGTTCTAACCACACTGCCCTTGTAAGCATACGTCGTCCAAGTCCGGGTGCAGGCCTCGTATACTCTACCAGGCGTGCGATGTAGTTGTTCGGTAAGTAGCTATCATTTTTTATTTAAAATATAATTCTTTAAATTCGCACTATTCGCAATGTCTTTGGGACCAACCGCAGATGATATTGAAGAACTATTATTTGAATAAAATCATGATTCTGAATAAACCGTTAAGATTGATTCACTTACATTTCAATAAAAACATTTTTTATTGATGTTTCCTGATATAAATCACAGGTGTAAAACATATCCCAACACAAAATAGGAAAGGCATGTATGTCACTCTTGCTGAAGATATTCACATTTTGTTTAGAGTACTTAATTTTCTCCTGTCAAAAATGTCCCATTTTTTAAGCCTACAATTCGAACGAAACTCAATCATAAATGTTGTTTTCCAAGTTAAATATTGGAAAACGATTCCTGTACAACAAACAATCCGTTATTTTTTATAGTATTTAAGTTTTACGCGAATATGAAAAAAAATGTTTTTTGCTAGACAAAAATTAGGGGGTTTGTTTTTGGCTAGCAGTGTATGAATAATAGAGTTATAATTCCTGAAATATTTTGTATCTGTTTATTATAATATTAATTTAGAAATTTAAAGATATTTTTTATGTGAATACCGCACAAAAGTCCCAACAGCTCCTTTCTGTCTGGAGCAAGTGGGATTGTGGCATTGCCAACTGTGGTATGTTGTAAGGCTGAAAGGTAGTAGGGAGGGGAAGGAGATGGGAAATAGGTAGGTGGGGGAGTACCTGGCTATTCAGATCTGGTCACCAAACACGGCTGAAGCAACTTTTCAATTCTGAATGGTGGTCTTACACCAGGGCGATACTGAGAGTATCTTTCATTTGGGAACTTGCCACAAGTATACTTTATATTATTTTAATTGAATAAATGGTGAAATAACACAATTTATTCAATAAAATTTACTTGCGCACGCCGGGATTTGAACCCGAGACCTTCAGCTTGCTTGTTGAGAGCTTTACTCCTCGGACACGTCAAATAATGTCATCGATAGTGTCATAAAACACTTAAATTAAATTGAAGCATTGATTTCGGAAATTACGGATACTTACCTCATTTCATTTTATTTATATTATTTTTATTATTATATTTCACAATAGCCATTATCAAAGCGTATTTATTTAACACCATTCATGTGAAAAGTTTCCACTTTGGTTGAAACGCGTATTCATCAAATACACGCCATATTTGTGAGTTTTGCTGCGCGCTGTTGTGCACAAAAGCGTATTAATTAGTTTTAATTATTAAAACAAATATGTTTTATCAGGCAGGATGTTGTACAAATGCTATCCAAATTCTTTTCAACAATTATACTATAATATTCTTATTGTTACAGAAGTGGCAATTAAAAAATATATGTAATTTGCATCGGAACACCAGCTCCAAATCAAGAGGAGGAGGCGTCCTGATAGCAGTAAATAAAAAAATTTCATCGAAATTATTAAAAAACAAAAACAATGATGTTGAGCAAATTTTTGTAATGTTAAACGATAAATCCAAAAAAACTATCATCGGATGTGTATATATTCCACCAAATTCTAATATAATAATGTATAAAAATCACTGTGAAGATGTCGAGCTACTCAAATCTAACCACCCTAATCACAATATTATTATTTGCGGTGATTATAACCTACCTAATTGTAAATTTAATGATTTGGATTACTTACCATTAACGGCGTGCGAGAGAGAAATCTTAGACATGTCGAACTATTTAGGTCTATTTCAATGTAACAATGTGCCGAATTGTAGTAATCGGACACTTGATTTAATTTTCTCTACTGATGAGGATATAAAAGTCTATGAGTCAGCCGAATCCTTTGACACAATTGATAATCACCACCCTCCACTAACAATACTATTACCTATTACAATAGAGTGTGACCCCCTAATTAAAAATTGTAGTCGTAATTTCATTAATGCTAATTACCAGGACATTAATCATGCACTTAACAAAGTAAATTGGTCTGTTCTCAAGGAAGGTGATCTCAACTATAGCGTAGAACTATTTTACTCTCAACTGAATAGTATCATCTCCGACACAATTCCTCTAATTCATCATAAAGTACGAAAGTATCCGATATGGTTCAGCAAAGAATTAATTCAGTTAATTGTTATTAAAAAAGAAACACATAAAAAATATAAAGAACACAGAACAATTCCCAACTATATGGCATTCAATAATATTAGAAGAGATTGCAAAAAAATGACAAAAAGATGTTATAAAAATTACATTAATTCTGTTGAGAACACGATACTTCATGATGTAAAATACTTTTGGAAATACACAAAATCATTGAAAAACAATGATGCTGGTATTTCTGGTAATATACGTTACAGACAAAATAGCTCCAGTAAAATTTATGAAATTGTTAACATGTTTGCTGATTACTTTAAGGACGTGTATGAACCTGATATTCCAGATGACTTAATTCCTTACTTCAATACGGATTTAAATTTACACTTATCGCAAATACACATTGATATTGAAGACATTATAGTCTGTATTAAATCACTTGAACCTAAAACAAGCTCGGGACCTGATAAGATTCCTTCCATCTTATTTAAGAATTGTGTCCAAAGTTTATCTTTTCCGCTTAATATACTGTTTAATAAGTCACTCTCCACAGGACACTTTCCAAAAATATGGAAACTTAGCTACTTAACTCCTGTATTTAAAAGTGGTGATAAATCCTTTGTTGAAAATTATCGGCCTATCTGTATTCAATCGTCTATACCTAAACTATTTGAGAAATTGATTCTTAAGAAAATCAGCTTCTTTGTAAACTCTTGTATCGCAACTTGTCAACACGGCTTTATCTCCGGCAGATCAACTTTGACTAACCTAACATTATATGAAAATTTTATTTCCAATGCACTTGCCAACAAACAACAAGTTGATTCTATATATACCGACTTCAGTAAGGCGTTTGATAAGGTCTGTCATAAAATCCTCATTAATAAACTTTTGAAACTCGGAATTAATGGAAACCTTTTATCTTGGTTTAAGAGTTACTTACTTAGGCGTCAGTTAACTGTCTGTATTAATGATCACTTATCCTACATGTTCGAAGCTACCAGTGGCGTACCCCAGGGTTCGCATCTTGGTCCTATACTTTTTAATTTATTCATTAACGACGTAACAAACATATTCACCCGTGTTCTCATTCTAATGTTCGCTGATGATATGAAGATATATAGAATTATTGACAATATAGAGGACTGTCTAACACTTCAATCTAATATTAATAGCTTTAACGATTGGTGTCTTAAAAACAAATTAACACTTAATGTAAAAAAATGTCAACTTATGAGATTCCACAGAAAAAAAAACCCATTGTTGTTTACCTACTTTCTCAATAATCACACCTTATTATCTGTTGATGAAATAAGAGACCTTGGTATAACCTTTGACACTAAATTAACTTTCATTAAACATATTAATAATATAACCAGTAAAGCAATGCAAATGTTAGGTTTTGTCTTACGGATTTCAAAGGATTTTAAAAATTTTAAAACTGTCAAATTACTTTACACTTCACTTGCTAGAAGCCAACTAGAATTTAACACCACCATTTGGAGTCCTTATTACAGTGTACATGAGAATTCCCTTGAGCGCGTCCAACATAAATTTTTACGTTATATTAATTTTAAATTGGGAATACTCATCGAAAACATTAATTACCCCTCTCTGTTACATTTATTGGGACTCGATACATTAAAAGAAAGAAGAATTTGTTTTGACCTATTTTATTTATTTAAAATCATTTCCAACCTGTTGAACTCCCCTGAACTTCTTTCGCTAATATGTTTCCGTGTACCTAGTCGATCAGTTCGTTTCAAATTACCTTATCACTGCAACAATACAGGATCTAACGCCGAACTCAATTCCATAATGAATCGCCTACATGTACTTGGTAATAAATATGTTTTGGATGAATCTATAAACATTGCTAGCTTATCCTCATACAAACACCACCTAATTAAAACTGTATGTCAGCGCTTCTCTGATTGAATATAACCAAATACAGTTTTAAAGTATTAGTTTATCCGGGATTTATTGTAAATTAATTGTTTATATATTTATATATACACATTGTTGCATTGTATTTATAATAACCATTTCTATTGTTCTCTTTTATGTATTTTGTATTTATATTTTTTTTATCTATGTATATTCTGTATTTATAATAAGTAAAAAAAAATGTTATTCTTTTGTAAAAGCCGCTATAATCGGCGTTAATAAATAAATAAATAAATAAATAAATAAATATAATGTTATGTTTTTACCTTGTAAAACAAAATATTATTATAGGTAGGTAAATAGGTTTATTTTATGTTACAATAATATTTTTTTATTTCGTGTATATCACTTTACTTTATTGAAATTGTAGTGGAGCAATCCCCATTTTAAATACGACAAATTATTTATCTAGTGACTCAAGTAGTTTTGCTAAATAAAGTTTGTACTAACAGAAAATATTAATCATTTGATGACATTTTAGGAATCCACTAAGCAAAGTTGCCTATCTTGTAAATGTTAACTTTGTGTTTCAATGCATATAACCGGACTTGCATTACGGTTTCAAAATATTCAGATTTCAATAGAAACCCCCATGTTGACGCAAGTATTAATCTTCCTTTAACTTTGTCCTTGTATTTTCCCATCACATTTTAACTACAAGTACCTATCATTATCTGACTATACCCACGTATTGGTGTGACATTTTAAGTGACTGTCAAAGCAGTTTATTGATGGAGCCTTTTTGATGAACCCTATTTGTGATCAACGCTGTTATTAATATCAACTCAGGATAGAAGGCCTGTGCAGTGAACATATTCGGTTCCCTCAGTGTGTTTCGTATCCGACCTGGATGTTATGGAAGCTTGTGCGTGAAATAAATCATATCTTCTGTGAGTGAAGCCAACCATCATCGTCTTTGAAGAACATCAAAGGGGTGAGTCGGATTCGTTCCTTACTCCATGTTCACCATCTCCAACCATAGTTGTGTCAACTTCTAAGTTCACAAATAATATTTTACAGTCCACTCTTGATCCGCTTATTGCGATCACACTCCAAATTAAACGCATTTTAATTCATGAAACCATGTCGTTTTTACAGCGACTTTTAAAAGCCTATGATTTAATATTATTGCAAATGACAGCTTTGACAATGGTTGGTCCTACATATAAAATTGCGGGTTTTGATCCAATTCGTATGTTTGGCAATTCATTTCGCGTTGAATTTTTCATGATGTTTGAACGTACTATGTTTGTAGGTTGTAAATTTAACATGAAAGGATCGGAGCTACGAATAATGTCACAATAAAATAAAATCCAATCCATTACGGGAATTAGGTATAAATAAAGCACTTTTTGCTAATAATTTGTGGGAGTTTACGGGAATTATTGGATACCTATGACAGTGTTATTCATTTTTGTGCCTTTTATGAGAATATTTCAAATTGTTCAATAAATCAACCGCAGTGAGTCTATGGCATCCATAATGAATACCTCCTTGGCCTAGCAGTTAAGGTCTTAGGCTCCAAAACCCGGCGTATGCAAATATTGTAAATTTATTTTAAGTGTGTTATATTACACATGTCAATATTAAAATATATAGCTAGTATAATATTTATTAAATGATTACTCGTCAAATAAAATATTAAATTAATCGGAATTGTATAATTTACTAATCATTATATTATAATTTAAAAAAAAACATCTCAAACTCTTTTCTTACACTTTTAAGCGGAACTTTGATACTTTTTAATGAAATTTTGTACGCTTGAAATTTTAAGAAGAGGCAAATCACTGTCTTCATCCGATTTCGTAAAATTCTCTATAAATCCCAGGCAATGTTGGGGACTTCTGCTGGTACTATAAATAAATAAATAAATGAAATTTTATTAAAATCTCAAATATCCATTTCGATTGTAGGTTTGAAATTTGGTATTACAAAAATAACTTCCTACTTATTTTGCAAAGCCATCAAAACATTACGACACACAAAAGTTCACTTAAAAATATGGTGAATTGTCAGAGAACGTGATTTTTGTATTGAATGATAACAATATAATAATTTAATTTTTTTACCCAGAAAAATAAGTGAATCTTATAGACTGATAGAGGTATTAAATGTTTACGATCCAGACAAATCAGGGTCTGCCAATCGGCTGGCATATTTGAAGTACGCAAAAAGTCAATACCATTAGCAGCTTTTCATGTTTAGGACAAGACAATAACCTAAAATAAAGCTAGAATCTTAACGACGTAAGTGAAGCAGCCGTGCACAAAAATATGCGACGCGCGGCCCTGGTGTATTGAACAGAACTGCAGTTTAATTTGCCCTATCAAATCTATAAAATAAAGTGGGAATCTTAACAAAATAATTGATGAAGTCGTTTAAAAACAATATTCAGCACGTGACCCGGCATAATGGACCTACGGTCGACTTTGCCGTAGCAGGCCTAGAAAATCGATATTTTCGTGGGGTATATTTTAATTATTTCTGATAAATGTATTACTAAAATTTAAAATGTTTCTCAAAGGATCTTCCGGGAAGTTACTAATTCATCGTTTAATTTATTTTATTAGTCCATAGAATTTACACGCTGATATTTTTATTTTCCTTACATTCCACATAAAATAAAATCAATCCCATAAAAGCAAAAGTCACAAACCTTTCTCTGGGGCCGTTAACCCTAAAAAATTTGCCAGCACAACCCCTTGCTACCGCCTATAGCCTATAAAGGCTGGTCGAGACATGTATTTGGGGTTAGGAGGTCTAGTTTTGTGGAGGCAGCAACTTACCGGCGCAGTGAAAGCTAAACGCCAGGCTAAATAGCCCCAAGAGACCTGCACGGCAGAGGCTGATCAATAATTTATTAATCCCCATGAAGTTGTTAGATTTTCAAACTTTTAAAGGAACTATATGTTTTTCTGCCGAAGAAAATCTCTTTCACAGTAGCAATAGGAATAAAATGTGCATCACTTCGATTACTTCAAAGAAAGTTCAAATAATTCTTCTGTAGATGAAAGTTTTCTAGGGTAAAAGTTTCTTTATAAGATTGCAAGACAATGTAAAAAGGTGCAAGGAGCAAATAGAATATTCCCAAAATTTGAATATAAACATATAAAAATTAATGTTTCTTTGTGATTAGTGCCAGGAGTGTTAAGAGAGTGGTTTGAATGGTAAAAAAAGTCGGGGATGACCAAGAACGACTTAACACTAGAAAGACCGTAGCCGTCATTTTGACAGCTGCCCGATGTAAGGTGAATGTATTTTTTTTTTAATTTTAATTATTCTTCATTTAACGACTATGGTGAAAATAAAGATTTATGGCTACGCCGTTAATTTGACGGTTAAGGCCATTAAACTGAGTTGTACAGAGTTTACAACGTACCCATTCTACCTCGCAAAATTACCGTACTAATCTGTCTTTCGTTCGGTATGGCATATCATTCGAACTCAAATTGTATGTTGTGATTGGTCACTGTCTTTTGATGTCAGTTGTTAGTATTCTATCTCATGTTGATCTCTGCGCACGTATATTAAGTCACCGAAAATACATTTCGTTTTTGTTTTTGTAGATTATATTCAACCAAATGTGTATCTAATTGAAGAAAATAAGCAATTACATTAATTATTGTTTTATTTATTTCATATTATACCAAAAATTACACTCACATGTGATCAGCCGTCAATATGACGGTCGCGGTCTTTATACGTATGAAGCAGTAACCGGATATTCTAGTGTTAACGCAATATCTCTGTACTGAAATAATGTTAAGTCGATAAAGTTTAATTTTTAACATTAAAAATCTTGGTTTCACAATACTACATGAAGTGAATGGTACAAAAAGTCGGCGATGACAGAGGAAGACATGGAATGATGAAAATAATCATATTCTTGTGTGTGGTAAAATGTAGCGTATGTGATGAACGAAGAAAGGGGTTTAAAATGTTTTATTTCTGAATATAAATGCATACATTTTAGCAATTGTAATATATTATATCATGTATCTATACTATCATAGATTTCAATCAATACTAATCTAACCTAGTCTACCTTTAAGTTTTGCGTGTACTTGTATCTCTAACTTTTTTATATCCATCTAGAGTTTCTGTTATTTGTATATTTTCTGATGTCACTGTTTATAATTTACTGTATATGGTAAAAAAAAAAAAAAAACAAGAAAATAAATGACATGGAAACGAATGGTAGAAGTCAAGGACTCCTGTAAACTGTATTACTTATTTACAATATATTATTTCCGTATTAAAAATGCACCCAATTTTCCGTGACATTAAAATTCACATTTTTAAAAACTTTTTCCAAACTATTCACAACCCCGAACAAAGCCGGGCACACGTCACCTTTTATGTATTTATAATTTTTTTTTTTAGATTCAGATCCTTTTAAACATTGGTGTATAAATAGTCACTTTATGAATAGGTGATAAAGCAGGTTTACACCCATTGATATATTTAATTTTCATGAGACATGAAGCTAAAAAATAGGTTTCGCTTTTTGACCTCTAACTGACCTACAACTCTACCAATGCTCTAACTAAAACTACCGACTCCGGTGTACGCGTATTGATTATCGCGTTCTAATAGTAGAACAAGTTTCGACAAGATATAAATACGCAGTAGCACCTCTAATTCTAGTTCTATGTGTACACTAAACGTAAATTATCTCTTCATAATAATTTTATTTTAGTGTTTTGTTTATCGAATTTTGTTCAAACTTATCAATTTAAACTGAATTATGAATGACGTATCTTTATAAAATTATTAATTTCTTCGTGTTATGAAATTGGTAAGTAGAGAATTTTTGATCCTTCCAGAAAAAAGTAATGAATATTCATCAATTAGTTGCAAACGTTTGCCATCATTTCACTGTGAAAAGTATTTCAGAAAAACATTTACCTTCGCTTTACTACTTCATGTAATTTTCAACCGATTTGGCTGCCCGGCCAATCTTCTGCCATAAAGAAAACATTATCTAAGTTTAAGCTTCGCAACGATGTGAGTAATAAGACGTAAAATCTCGTAAACGCGGATGGTTTGTACATGTGGTGCCTACCAAACATGAGGCGAAACATTAAATAACTTTTATTATATTATTACTTTTTCAAAATGGTGCATGATTTCAAAATTATAGCAGTGTGCCAAATATTTTAAAATTTTACTCAATGAGGTATATATTACATTGTCGCAAACCATTATAAGCTAGTCGACTCCGTGATTCTTCGCTATTGTCAATGTCTTTCTTGGGCGTCTCCGACTTCTTTCACCATTCAATCCTCTCTTTAAACACTCATGGCACTAATTGAAACAAACTTTGTAATTTTCAGCGATATTTATGTATTTATTGACGCCCTATTGAGCTTTTAAGTACATAACAATTACAAGTTTCATTTTTAACAACAGTATAAAACAAACAATAGAAAATCGAAATAAAATATAATGATTTCTCATACATTATTTACATTTAAAAAATGGTGGACTAATTTGGCTTTAAATGTATTGAAGTTTAAATTTAATATGTCAGCGACATCACTTAGTTCATTGCCCAACTTATGTATTCTTTCTAACACAGAATTCGTAGCGAAGTTATTGTTGTAGAATAAAATATTCCGTCTAGTATATTTTGGAGGTATATGTAAAGATAGCAAATTTATAGTGTCAGGGCAGTCTAACCTTGAATGAACAATTTTATATAATAAAAGGAAATCAAATTTTTTTCGCCTTTCAGATAATTTCGATAAGTTAAGTTTACTGCGTAAATTGACATAATTGATTTCAATAATAGGAATACCAATTTTGAAATTAATAAAACGTAAAAATTTATTTTGAATTTTTTCAATTTGTAAACAATGAGAGTTGAAATGAGGACACCAAATGGTTGCATTGTATTCAACCTGACTTCTTACCAGAGACGTGTATAGTAATTTTATAGTTTTTATGTTATTAAAGTCTTTAGCGATTCTGAGAATAAATCCAAGCATTTGTAATCCCTTACTGGTAATGCTATTAATGTGATTCAAGAAGCGTAATTTGTAGTCAAAGATAACTCCAAGGTCATTGAATTCAAAAACTCTTTTTAGATTGGCATTGTTAATTGAGTAGTCGAATAATAAAGGGGTTTTGGATCTATGGAAACTGATCGTTTGGCATTTGTTGATATTAAGATGTAATTTGTTTACCATGCACCATTCATAAAGTTTATGTAAGTTCATTTATAGAGTTAAACAATCAGAAGAATTACCGATCGATTTAAACATCTTTAGATCGTTGGCGAATAGAAGAAAGTGAATATTATCGAAAATTAGTGAAATGTCATTAATAAATAGTAGGAAAAGAATTGGTCCTAGGTGGGAACCTTGGGGGACCCCACTGGCAAAAAAAGTGTAAGACGTTGTGGAGGAAATTTTTACAGATAATTTTCTGTATGATAAGTAACTTCTAAGCCATTCGAGAAAGTTGCCGCTTATTCCCAAGTGTTCTAATTTTTCCATTAAAATGCGATGAGAAACAGTATCAAAGGCTTTGCTAAAGTCAGTTTAAATTGTATCAACTTGAAAACCCTTGGACAGTGCATTAGAAATAAAATTTTCGTAAAGCATTAAGTTAGCTGACGTAGATCTGTCTGGCATAAAACCATGTTGAAATGTTGATATAATTGGTTTAATTTGATGCATGATTTTACTTAATATAATCTTTTCTAAAAGTTTAGGTAGTGATGACATAATATATATGGGTCTATAATTTTCAATTCGACATTTATCTCCTTTTTTAAAAATAGGTGTTATAAAGCTACTTTTTCAAATTTCAGGAAAACAACCTGTAGATAAGGATAAATTGAAAATTATAGTAATAGGAAGAGTTAGAACATGAATACAGTTTTTAAATAATATTGAGGGAATCATATCTGGCCCCGAATTCGACCTGGTATCCAGGTATCGAATTTTGCGAGCACAAACATATGCAAGCTTAATTTCATATCTTTAAACTCTAAATAGTATAAAACGAACTCCGCCTACACAGCGCAGGGCCGCTAAACCTTTTTCAAACCACACATCTTGAAGAAGTTACATGGACACCTGTGATACATATTCCTTTATTACAGCGGCAAACAATATTATTAACTCTTTACATACCACTATTATGGATCCTACCAACAAGTTCACGAAAGAACAGATGAGTTTATCACCTAAACTTTCGGAGCTTCTGGGCAATATAAGTCCTGTTGCTGCTAAAACGGGCTTTTTAGAAAGTGAACTGAAGACATACCAACGGATCTCACAGAATCAACCGCTCCAGCCTCCGTCCCAATCCCTGCCAAACGGGGCACAAATAGCCCAGATGTGCAAAGCAGCCGACGAGTTGGAAGAAAAAAAGCTGAGAGCCAAAAATTTAATAATCACAAATGTGCCCGAAAGTGTCACGGCGAATCAATTGGACCGAATTAAACAGGACAAAGTGGAAGTATTAAAAATTCTCAACAGAATCGATAACACGCTTGCTGAAAATTCTGTCAACGTCTTCCGCATTGGCGTAGTAAAACCCAATAAAATAAGACCAATGAAAGTCATCCTTAATGATCCGTCGACGATTTTAAACATATTGCGTAAAAAAAATATAACTCTGACACACACCGAGTGTAAAATTTACTCCGATCAAACTCCTCTACAAAGGCAATACCTAATAGATCTTAGACAAACCCTTGCAAACCGTACCCTGGAAGGCAAAGTTGGACTTACTATAAAATTTATTAATAATAAGCCAGCAATTGTTAAAAATGTCTCAAACAACCAAAATCCTCCATTGGATATGGCCTAAATATTTACTACCAAAATGTAAGAGGACTGAAAACTAAAATCAATGATTTAAGAATTAAACTACCAACCCTAGAATATGATGTTTACTGCCTCACTAAGACATGGTTGACCCCAGATATTAAAAATGGCGAGTTAGGATTTCACTCCCATAACAACTATCGAATGGACCGCGATACTAATACTAGCAACAAAAGTAGGGGAGGTGGTTGTCTAATTTCTATTAATACTAAATTAACCTCAAGAAAACTCAAATGTGCAAATATCAACGTGGAACAACTATTTGTTTTAGTGACAAACAAAAGGTGAAAAAATTATAGTTGGTTGTGCGTACATTCCACCCTCATCTGATGACCAGCTTTATACTAGTTAATGTCAAGAAGTAGAAATATTGCGAAGAAAATACCCAGACGATAAATTTATTCTTACAGGTGACTTTAATCAACCCACTGTTCAATGGGATATTGACAACAATAATACTTGCACAAATTCCACGTCCAATAATGGTTCTCGTAAACTTATAGAAATGTCGTGTTTCCTAAATTTTAGACAAGTGAACATTATATATAACTGTAATAATAATCTATTAGACTTAATTTTTAGCAATTCCAACAATATAAGTGTACAACATGCAAATGATAATGTTTCAACAATTGATAAATACCACCACCACTTTTTGTTAAGCATATATCTGCACAAATTTTAAATTTAGAGTCTTATAAAGAGAAATTAAATTTTTATAAAGTTGATTATTCCAAGATAAACGAGTTTCTTGCCAAATCAGACTGGAACTTCATTAGTAAATATAATAATATTAATGATATAATAAAATCTTTTTACTGCATAATTAAAAAATCAATTGAACTTTACGTCCCTATTACAAAATAAAGGTCATCTAATTACCCCAAATGGTTTAACAAAGAGCTAATTTGTACTATCCAGGCAAAAAAACTTGCACATAAAACATTCAAAATATCTCGAGCTCCAAATGACTATCTACTTTTTTCTAAATTACGCAACAGGGTGAAAAACATGTCGATCTCCTGCTACAAAGAATACCTGGAAAATATTGAGCAATCGTTACAAAATAAACCTCAAAATTTATTCAAATTCGCAAATAATCTTAATAGTAATGAATCTGGTATTCCGTCTATCATATCATATGGTAAAATTGCTGATACACCTCAAGGAATTACTGACTTATTTGCCGAATGCTTTGGTGAAGTATATAAAGCAAACTCATCCAATAACCAAATACCTCAACTCAACTCCAATATTTGTATTGATTTTAACGACCTTGTTATTGATGAAATTGATGTTCAGCGTAAAATAACATTATTAGATACTCAGAAATCCGCTGGCCCGTTCACCGTACCTGCAATTTATTTTAAAAAACTGTGTATCTAACATAAAAGGTCACCTAACCAATATATTTAATCTATCTTTAGCATCTGGCCTTTTCCCACAAAAATGGAAGACCAGTTTCCTTAGTCCCATCTATAAAAAGGCGATAAAACGGATGCTTCTAATTACAGACCTATTTGCATACAATCAGCAATACCTAAATTGTAGGAATCCGTATTTCTATCAAAATTTATGTTGCAGGCTCGTAAAATCATTTCCCCTCACCAACATGGATTTATATCCGGTAGATCTACACTTTCAAATTTAATTATATACGAAAAATATATATCACATAATCTAAATTCAAAATTGCAAACGGATGCAGTTGTGATGAAAGGCTTAAATCACAGTGAAAAACAGATAAACCATAGCTGCTAAAAATATGCAAATTATTTATGAAAACCGTCATTCTAGCGACATCTTTTGATTTAAAATTGATTCAGTTTGTTTGCAGTAGACACCTGTAATAGTTGGAATTATGTCGAGATTCTATAGCATAAACACAGAGGTCATTAAAATCGTCTAGGAACGAGAAAGGATTCCCCTGTCTAGGCCTAAAAATAAACATTAAATTTTGTCAACCAATAGATCTGAACAAAAAGCTATAAAATTTTGAGTAACCAATCAGTGAACGGAAAGGCGTGTGTCTACGAAAGACAAAGGAATGAACTTTGGACCCGACATTAAAATAGATAATTAATTACATTTCCATTCCCACAGAAATTAGAGGCGAACGCACTATAGAGTAAACAATCGACGTTCAAGGGAACGAATCCTGGGAATGTTTACAATAACTGAGACATTAAGGAGATAGCGAACCATTGAAATCGAGGGCTTTGGGACCTTACAAGTTGAAAAACACACGCGAAAATGCAATGGAAAAATTATAAACGAAATAGTATAAAAGAGAGGGCGGAAAAACTTAGGGAAATTACTGGCAGAATTTTCAACTGTAGTGCAATTATTTATGATAGAAGTAGGGTGTCAAGTTCGATAAAAAATCGTACTAAAGAGAGGTGAGAGTGTTGGAGACAATAGAAACTAATCGTTATCAATTTAAGATGAAGCGGACATATTGGTAAATCAATTTTGAATGAAAATCTCGCGAAAAAATAGACATTTTAGAAAAGTGCAGCGACTGAACGGAAGGATAATACAGAGATTTTGAGCTGCTACAAAGGTCCTAGGGACATGAAAATAGGGTACCATAGGAAGGCAATAAAGCTAAACATATAGCGATAGATTAAATTCAGGAAACGTAGGCATTTTACATGATTATCAGGGTAGATAGATATTAGAGTTACACAAGACTGCAGGAGAAGTGACATGAGATAAAAGGTTGACAGTCTCATGTGTATTTTAAAGGATAAACAATCGAAATTCGAACATGATTCTTATTTACGTTAAGGTAATAAACGATTAGAAAACCAATAAAATTTAACGTAGGGCTTATGGATTGTTTAGATAAAGCAAAATAGATTAAAACTAATGGCTCTAAAATTAAATTAAATTTACGGCCGTAGTATATAAATTTGAGACTTAAACAGATGTCCAGACGTATGATATATGTGAAATCTTGTATGTGAGACATAGAAGATGGGGCGGAGATCGAGTAAGGCAATAAAAGTGACAGATATCCCAGAGTCAAATAAGGTATATCTCCCATGGAAGTGTGGAAAACTATATATTAATTAATAATAAATGAAGTATGAAATTTTCCTGGAGACCACACACATCGGGAAAAGTGAGGAAAAGATAAAAGAAAGGGTAGAGAACGGGGATAAGGAATGATCCAAGTGGAGAAAAGCGATACAATTCTAAGTTATCTGTGAAATAAATAAATACGGCTTGGAATATAATTAGTTATAGAGTTATGAGAAATAACATAAGAATAAAGAAGAAATTTGTGGAGAGAAACATCTGAATAAAGAAAATTCAAGGGGAAAAAGGTAAAACTCAAGTCTGCGACATAAAGAGAGAAAGTACTGGTGAAAATGGAAAAGCTCACATAGGTGACAATAAAATTAAGTAGAATTTAGACAAATCGAAATTCAAAAATGCATATTAAAGATTTCGACATCTATTTAATCATTTTTCGCACAAGATGCATAAAATTGAGATCTATATATATGTTACTGAGGACGGACCTATCGCGAATTGAGAAAAAAAGGAACGCAAAATCATGATATTTTAACTACATTTTGTATGAACCATGGGACAAAGGAAGCCTGGGCAATGAACGCAGTCTTACCCGATTCGGACCCTATCGAATTAGCGACGTGAGAGAAAAAACTAACCGCCGCCCAGAGCCAGAAAACAGAAGATCGTATGTAGGCACAATCGATACTAGAGGCAGGGATATTCAAATTTACGAGTTGATAGGAGATAGAATTAAGCATCAAAAGAAATTCAGGTACGTCTTTTGGAACCTGAGAGGGGTATAAAATACGGTGCACACCAGTTTTGGGGCAGTCAGTCGAGGTTTTTGAAAAGGAGGATACGCCGCAGTACTACGTTTCTTGGTAAAAAATTAATAGTGAAAAAATCTTTAAGTGTTAAATTTTAAATAAGTCCCTGGACTTAGAGAATTTGTGAATAGTACAAGTACTAAAATCAGTGAAATTTTCATAAGTCAGTTTAATTTAATCAAACAGTGTTTATAAAAAAATAAATAGGGTTAAACTCAGTGCTTAAAAGTGTTACGTGAATAGTGCAAAAAGTGCTTAGTGAATTATTAAAATTTGAAAATAATTATTTCATTCAAAGTGACAACATTCAAATTTAATTTAGAGTTTTATCGTTAATCTAGAATGAACGCGTTCGCGAATTGATATTTAAAAATAGATTATAATTTAGCATCAATCAAACACAAAAACAAAAAAAAAGGATTCAATAATAATAAACGCTCAAACCTTTGTTCAAAAAAGAAACAGTTCGAAAAGAAAATTAATTGTGGATAGGTTGAAATATTGATGAAACCAGTGCAATTTAGAAGAATGTTTTAACAGATATTTAATTTATTCAGAATCGTAATAATTAAAAGTTTGCGCAATTCGGAATGAATTTTCTTATAAATTTATATAAAAAAAATTAAAAAGGAGTGAAAATAACAAAAATAGTTCGACCTAAATAATTTATAATTTTCCGGCACATCTATATCACAAATATTAAATATCAGCTAATTTATATGAATCAAGCAAGAATAAAATATTAAATAGGAATAAATAGTCGAAAAGATTAATTTTGAAATTATTTGAAAAATACAGTTAATTAGGTAGGATTTCTTTGACAAGATTTGTTGTGTAAATCCCAACCGGAAAAATCTTGAAGGGGGTGAGTTTTCCTTTTATAAACAATTTTCAGGCCCATGGAGTGAGGAGATACAGCTGATTATGGTATCCCAATTAAATTATTAAAACAACAAAAGGAATTACGCATTAAAATATGTGTATTGTGTATTTATATATATATGTATATATATAAATATAAAATAATATATTGTATATAAGGAATATATATATGAGTAATGTATTTATATATATGTATTTAACTTATTAATCGAAGCATCGAAATGGTAGCGATTTTTAATACCTACCCGAGGACATATCGATATTATTGAAAAAGAAAATATGTATTTATTAATATACAAGTCTATGTAGAATCATATATCTTATATTTATTTATTAATAAATGTACTCTTATTTAACATATTTTGGCAATCGAGAGATGTGTACCTATATATATATATTTATATTTATTCTACATTTAACCTCTAGTAAATTTACTAAATTCGGAAAACTTAAAAAAAAAAAGGAATAAAAAAATATTGAATTAAATATCAAAGTCGTGAGGTTTAAATTAATAATGCACAATACAAGTAAAGATGCACAAGTGACTTCTAAGAAATTTTTAAAATAAACAAATCTCACATTCGGGTTAGTGTGTCAGGAGATGTTTACATTATTTGTTTATAAATAAAGTCACTGGAGAACTGTGTCAACCGCATAATTTGAAAACGACCTTGGCCGTAACTAGATAATTTATCAGGGTTATAAGGATAATCATCAGGATGTCGTTGTGCAATGTGCAGCAATATGGGTCATTCACAAATACCTATCAATCACAAACAACAATTGAAAAATCATGGGTTAGCAAGATTTATATTGAATAATTTCATGAAACATTTAAATATCATTGATTAGATAGTCGCATAGGTTTCATTAGTTACTTAAAATAGCTGGAAGCCTCGTGCTCACAAATACCTATCATTCACAAACAACAATTGAAAAATCACGGGTTAGTAAGATTTATATCGAAAAATTATACGAAACATTTGAATATTATTGATGGAGTGTTCGCATAGATCCCATCAGTTGCCCGAGACAGTTGAGAGTCGTGTACCCTCTTATGTGGCAATCAGTTACATGAAACAGTTGAAAAATCACGGGATAGGATGAACTAAATTTAATGTTGAACCCTGGAGAAAAATTTAAAATGAATACAGTTCATCCGATAGGAGGCAGTGGTCGCTCCTATAACAAGACCATTAACCAAACAATAGAGATGGCGATCCTCTTAAATAAAAGCGTCAAAACCAAACAAAAAGCCTGGAGTTCGATAGCTCTCCAAAACAAACTATCAATAAGATCTTATTTTACTAGTATTTATTAGTATCACCTTATTATTACGTATTTATTAGGTTACCAAACCTAGAGCTTCGCAGAGTTCTTGGCGCGAGATCCGAGCTTGGAATGCGAGGTAGATAGCCTTGTATTGCAAGTTATAAACCTTTCCCAAAACGTATGTATACATATATTTATTCGTATGTACTGTTTACTGGAGAATGCGGACCTGCATACAGCTTGCATTTATGTCTGTGGACCATTCTCGCATTTTCTCTTAAACGTGGAATGAGGATTCACGACCCGTAAGTCCACACCAACCGTGAGTATATGATTGTATATAGGACGAAACCGGTTCGCCCTAAGTAAATTGTAGTCCAAGGAGGAGTAGGAATTTGGGGGTTTCGGGACCCGAGGGAAGACTTGAAGGCAGTGCATGATGACGTGGAAGGTTCATTGGGACGCGGTGACTTAGGCACCAATCAATGAACCGTGTCAAAAGATTGTG
Organism: Hesperophylax magnus; assembly: GCA_026573805.1. Taxonomy (NCBI): domain Eukaryota; kingdom Metazoa; phylum Arthropoda; class Insecta; order Trichoptera; family Limnephilidae; genus Hesperophylax; species Hesperophylax magnus. The sequence goes on from JAIUSX010000104.1 coordinate 3,376,204, forward strand.
CGGATTTCTCGTTGACTCACGATCATCTCGTTTACTTGCAGGAGGATAGGAGCCAAATTTTGCAAGTAAAGGGTTATTCTGAGTTCGTCAAATATACAATTAACTAATTACATTAACCTACTAAATCAATTTTTACATGTACCTTATAGCAGCAGAATCATAAAGGAGTGGCGCCAAACAGACACAAGAGTTTACCAAAATCAAATTTACTGACAATTTACCATTTGAGTCATATTTAATTACCTGTCCAAATAAACATGTATAACATCCTTTACCATCGATTATTTTAGACTTCGTTAGGGTGCAGGGAATCAGAATAGTTACACAGGGAAAGTTAGCTCAATTAGTGAAATCATTTAAATTTAGACTTGCAATGGAAAGACCAATTCAATTTTGAAATTCAACGCCTTGATCAGAATCAAAAGGGTTACCACAAAAATGAAAGTAATTAAAATCCTATATCATAAACCAAAAAATTACACAACGTTTGATGGAATTTAATTACAATATAAATACGAAAATATTTGCGTTCAATATCGTAAATAACGTATTAATTAGTTAAGTACATATGTCTATAAAGATATACAGTACAAGAGAGCTTTAAGTAGCTTTCTGTAGTTATCAAAGAAATTAAGGGTCCAATTTTCATGGAGGCTTATGTGTTGTAGGGGAGGAATTTTCCATCCCTGCGAACACATATGCAAAGTCTTAGGAAAAAAAAGAAATATCGGTCATAGCCAAGAGAGAAGAAAATTTTATATTGTAATAATATAATAAAAAGGATGGCGAAAGGGTGAAAATATTACACAGTTTACACAGATTTCAGCAGAGCGTTCGATAAAGTTTCTATAAAAATCTTATTAAACAAACTAGAAGTATATGGGATAAAAGGAAATCTGCTAAAATGGCTTGAGACCTATTTGACATCTAGAAAACTGTACGTTAAACTATCTAACAATATTTCACACGAAATTGATGCTTCAAGTGGGGTGGCTCAAGGTTCTTATCTAGGTCCGATTCTTTTTTTGCTTTTTATCAATGACATTGTTACAATATTTGAAGGTATCCATTTCCTATTGTTTGCTGATGACCTCAAAATTTACACTATTATAAGAAATTTAATGGACTATCTTGTATTGCAAAAAAACTTGGATCGATTATATAACCGGTGTAACATAAATGATTTATTTTTAAACATTAACAAATGTCATTCTATAAGTTTTTCTCGAAACAAAAATCCAATACTCTTTCAATATCATATTAACAATGTGAATCTTTCTACAGTAACATTAATAAAAGATCTGGGTCTCGTTTTTGATAACAAGATGACATTCGTCCCCCACATCGATGCAATCACGAATAAAGCACTTAAATGTCTCGGATTTGTATTAAGAACGTCCAAAGATCTAAAAAACATTGTACATTACACTTGTTAGAAGCATTCTCGAGTATAATTCCTCTCTCTGGTCGCCTCTATACAATGTACACTCACACAAAATTGAAAGAATACAACACAAATTTTTAAGGCATATAAATTACAAATTACATATTCCATTAGAAAATTTTAATTATAATTATTTAATGCACTTGCTTAAACTACCTGAATTATCACAGCGAAGAAAAATCTGTGATGCTTTATTATTATTTAAAATTATCAACGGTTATTTGGACAGCCCTGAACTAGTAAATATGATAAATTATCAAGTTCCCAATAATTACAACTCTAGACTTCATGCTCCATTCAATATAGTTGCTTCTCGCACTAATTTTATGTTCAACTCTTGTCTTCAGAGATTGCATCGTGTGGGGAATGAAACATGCTCTGTTGATATATTTTTTAATAAAAACATCGCTTCCTTTAAAAAGCGTATATGTATGCAGATATTAAGCAAAAATCTTGTTGATTGTTAACAATAACAAACTTAATACTCTGTAACTATTTTCATAATACCTACTTCTTTTTGTATGTAATTGTTGTGTACCTTTTATTTTTGTCATAATAATAACAAACTTACGTACATTTATAATAGCAAAAAAAAACAAAACAAATCATATATTTTAAATAACAAGAATATTACCTACTTTTATAAATCGCTAGAAAATGTTTAACACCACTGCCAACCGGTATGCTTCGAGTATGTTTGTAATTATGTTTTGTGTAATATTGTGACAATTATAATTGCTGAATGTACTGTAGCCTGAGCCCAAATAAGTATTTGCTGGTTGAACTCCTTTATACAATATACAATTTACTTATCGTATACTAATACCTACCTGTGTTGTGCCTACTTATGTCTTTCATGCTCAGCTTATTATTTTATTTACTATGTTATACTTCTTATGATGCTATATACTTGTCATAATGCTCCTGTATGATTTACCTTGCATGTAAAAGCCGTCAAGGCGTGAATAAACAAATAAATAAATAAATAAATTTTGTCATGTATCATATTTAGCCATTCACATGTAATTTTGTAATTGTTAACATACCTTTTAGTTTATTTCTCTTTTATAGCAATGAATTAACTCTATCTTCTATCTATTCACCTACCTTCCTTTCATATTATGTTTACTTTTATTTTTATTTTTAAAGTCTATCTTTTTCCATTTAAAAATGTTTCTGTATGTTATGTTATGTAAAAGCTTGTTATGTAAAAAACTTGTTACGTAAAAGCCCACCAGGGCGTTGAAATTAATTAATAAAAATTAATTAATAATAAAAAAAAAAAAATAAAAAAAGTCGCTGTCCGCGTCTGTGCGTTTGTGCGCTAAGTTCTTCTAAGCTAACTAACGGATTTTGACAAGGAATATTTTCCTTCATTTAGAAAATTTCTTCCGAAAGTCTTATGTGTATAATATATGAATATTTTATTTTTAGAAAGCAGAGAAAAGTCGAGCAACACGGGATACACCTCTACTAGTATTACGTAAGACTGACTGATGTGTACCCGACGTTTCTAGACTTTTCTCTGGCTTTTAGAAATTTTTTAAAGGATACTGAAAACCCTAAAATCCGTTGCGTGCTTTAGAAGAACTAATCGCACAAACCGACAGACGCAGAGTGCGACTTTGTTTAATTTTATACTATTTCATTAATTAAAGATGATGTTGTTCTGAAGAAATGATGTATAATACTATATATTTTTGTGTAGATACCTCAAATCACCTACTTATTTCGCATGTGTTTTTTCGTTAAAGATAATGCCGCAAAAATGTATAATTTTTTTGTTATATCCAACAATTCCTTCTTTTCAATGTACCTAATATAAAAGGCCACATTCTCAAGCTTCCGGTAATTGTTTGGTTTCGGTTTGCTTCTTATAGTACTTTGTTATGCTTAATGTCTACTCAGAATGTTCTTATTTCTGAACATAAACTGCCTCCTGTTTTATATTATATTTAAGCTTTAATATTTTTGTTTTGTCCTGTGCTATAGCACTGTTATTGTTTATTTTGTTTTTTATGATCGCTCTGTACATATGTACTGTACATTTGTTCTAATTGTCCCATACTATACTAGCTGTATCATTATCAATGTTGTTATCATCGCTTTGAATGCACTGTACATTTGTTGTCATGTTAGTTAATATTATTGTCCTATGCTATAATAGCACTGTTATTGTTAATTTTGTTCATTTGTAACGTCAAAGAATTGTGCAAGTTTGGATTGCCAGGGTAGTGCCTGATTATTGTTTTGTAGAGGGTTTTTTCGGGTGGCTGCCCTGCGATCGGTTGGACGAGCGGGCAAAAATAACGCGGGTAGGTAGATTGAGGAACAATACGAGGGACGACGATTCCGCGGTGCGCGTGGTTTTTGGCGAGAAAGAAGTGATATTGAAAATAATGAAAAAGATCGCGCGGATACCTTGAACTTATCCTTCGGAGACTTTCCGTTTAAATTTACAAAACATAAAACCAACGTTTCGACTCCTGTGTGAGATCGGCCTGTGCGGTTTGAGTGTTGTGGCTTGAAGAGATGAAAATATACAATCGGTTGTTTGAAAATAAAAATGGTTTTATTTGTGAGTGGTTTTGAGAGGTAATTCCTTGGAGACTGCACTGGATTGCCAAGCATGCTGTCGAGGTGACGCAAAGATGAAGCATCATTGTCCCATTAAATGTTTAATGGATGCTGATTGATTGAGGATGGCCTCACGCACTCTTTCGCACTCCATCCCACGAATCTCTACCCGGCTCAATCTGCTCACCGCTGGCGGACTCTCAAAACACCTTCAGACGTGACGTTCTTCAATGCTTTTACATATTATGCCTTCTTGCTTTAGCCCCATCATAGCCCTGGTGATTGACAAGGGTCCATGCTCATCAGACGTGACATCAGACGTGACACATTCCAGTGGGACTATTCCATTCCCAATTTATTATTGGGGTGCAAATAAAGGATGTGGGCTGAGAACTTGGATTTATATGCTATTATCAAATTTCAGGCGATCACATAATAAAAAAGCCATAATAAATCATAAAATAAACAAATTATTAGGGCCAAAAAATTAAGTGTAGGTACGTACCTACATGAGTGAGAGTGAATCTACTTTGCTCTGCTCCCCCTGGGTATATTTTAGTAATTTTTTGTTACATTTACCCATCATTAGAGTCCTCGAGGAAAATAATTTCACTCAAGGCCTATGTCATATTTAAGGATACTATATGGAGGGTCTTTTTGAGGAAAGGAAGGTGAGAAAGTTCTTGGAATGGAACATGTATGAGGAATAAGTAGTAATCTAGTAATCAGTGTATTAAGAAGTGACATACGAATGAATATATCCCTCTCACTTCGGCGCAAGGCGATGGGTCTAGAGACAGATAGGCAAAGGTGTCGGTTATCCAATAAATCGTTTCCGGGGCGGTGGTATTTTAACCCGCCTACCAAAATGGTTATTTATAATGTATATTTACACAATAGTGTTATTTATTTTTATAAAGATTTTTACTTGGTGAAAGTAGCTAATACAAAATAGAAACTCTCGAATTAATGATTTCTCTTGAAATAACACTTTTTTTGTACAAATGTAACAAAAATACTCTATTGCATAACAATTACACCAGAACTATAACCGACCGATAACTATAACGTGCCTAAACTACAAACTACGTCAGCTCAAAGGCAATTCTTCTACCCAGCTACTAAAATCTTCAAACTTCTCCCTGATAACTTAAAAAGAGAACCCCAACTCCATACCTTCATAATACAATAACGCTACGGATCCTTACGTCTGTAATTCTTCTCAATGATAATACCCTTATATTCAACACTTTTACCACTTAAACATTCTTCAGAAATATCTCACAGTTTCTACCTAATTTACTTAATATAATCATTATATAAAATATTTATAAATTAAGCAGAATTTTATTACAATAAATATGACGTACTATCAATCATATTAAAAATAAATTCAATTTGTTATCTTCACCTGCCATAATACAGGGTCGTTCCTAGCATGGCGGGAAAAAAAATTTAAAAAAAATTATTTAGCGTACAAAATTGTTTGCATGAAATTGAAAATTAGGCACCCAGCTCTGGTATGGAGCCTCAAAATAGTTGAACAGATGCTTTAATATTACACCGTTGAATTTTGCATCCTCCTCTGGGCTGGAGCCCACCTTGATAGTTTCCCTATCTTACCAAATAGATTGCATCCTTAGAGCAAAGGCGTCGAGTGAGATTATTGTGCTTGTTCTACGGTTCACATTTATCACGTGAGAATAGGGTTGTTCGGGCTGAGGAATGATTTCCCGGCCTCCTTGTATCATCCCTCCTACAACACTGATCTCTTGAAGACGTGTTCACTTGTTCCTCTCCTCATAAATATTTTCCACGCAGCATCCCCAAAGATGACAGGGCCTTGTGCGTGGAGTTAATTAAATAAATAAAAAAAACGAATATTGATATATCACTGCATATCTAATACTAGCTAAATAACAGCAAAACCCTTGGAGAATTATTTTTTCATCCCAATCATTTTTAGCTAAAATCTTGAATTACTTCAAGAGCTTTGTAGTTTTATACATATATTTGATTTCAGAACATTAAATAAGAAAGACGCCCATTTGTTTAAATCATACTTTAAAAAAAAAACCTGGGAAATAATTTATTTTTGCTTTTATTATTTATTTTATTTTTATTTATTATCATTCAAACCTACTGAACTACTTTTTAATCAATACAAGAAACTTTACAACATTTTATGTAATTACATAGCCAAACATTTTCAAATGGTTAACATCATTAGCGGAAGATTCCGGGTAGTAGAACATTCTCCAGCTCTCATATAAGCCAAATTGTTTATTTCTAAATATTAGCGTCCAAAGGTTATACCCTACAAATCCTCTTTTTTGAAGAAAAATTACAAAGGAAAAGATACATAAATAATCAAAGACTAACGTTATCTGCCTTTCTTCAGATTTTCTCAAAGTTGTGTTAATGTTGCGTACAATATTATCTTAATAACGGAACAATTTCTATATGAATCAGTCAACATCTGAGTTATTCATCTCCAAATGGTAAATTAGACGACAGATTCATAAGTTATTCAAACGAACGTATTTGCTAAGTGCTTTGAATCTCTAACAAGAATAATTATTATATATCCACTGGTGCAAAAGTAAATTGGCTAAAATTAAGACCGGAAAGTAAACTTGAGAGAATAAATAATGAATTTTTGGTTTCAAACTGGCATTCATCTTTCAACAATAAATAGGGCTGAAAATGATAGACTCATCGCGAACACAACAAACGAAATTATGGAAATTTTGTAAAAACATTGCTAAATGGAAAATTCGTTCACCCCCAGTCTAAAACCTAAATCCGCGGCTCTTAATACCGTAGGAACTGTTCTTCTAGGTACATGGTTTCCAAATAGGAGCGCAGGTTCTAATCCTACCGGCTGCGCCAGTATTTGTGTCTCCGGGTTTTCTCACAAACTATCTTATTCAATAAAACACCGGCTCAAACAAAACACTTTATTGTGATACAGGGTTTTCCAATAAGAGGTGTTATTTTGATATTTAATCGTAAAATATCAATGGTTTCGTTGCTTGTGTGGCACGTAGCACCGTCTTGTTAAAAGTAAACGTTGTCCAGATCAATATCATCCAATTCCGGCCATAAACAATCATTAATCATCCCTCGATAGCGATCCACCGTAACTGTTGCTCCAGCCTCATTTTCAAAAAAGTTAGGTCCAATGACTCCGCCGGACCATAAACCGCACCAAACAGTCACACGTTGAGGATAGAGAGGCTTTTCAACAATAAATTTTGGTTTTTCCGAGCCCCAGATGCGACAATTTCGCTTGTTGACGAATCCACCGAGGTGGAAATGGGCCTTATCACTCAAGATGATTTGCATTTGATTCACTCAAGTGAATTTTAATGCGTTGTTGAAGTGTGTATTGTTCCATTTTTATTAATGGCGTAGTTTTTACTTGTCAAATGTCAAAAAATGACAGCTTTGAAAGTAACATCTACCGAAATAGCGGGCTATTCAAAATAACACCTCTTATTAGAAAACCTTGTAGATTGACAATGGCTACGATATCTTAATTAGCAGGCGGTTGGAATAATCTGGACCACGACCTTAAGGTTTTCACCTTATTTACTGTCCGAATATTCTTAACAGCTAACGCCATCTATGGGTAACCTGATAGACTAAGCCAGTGCGTCAATGGGCGAGCTGATATACTAACATCAAGGATATTTAATTTTTTTATTCCCTACACTTCTATTTAGTCACGTTGTTGTATTTGACTTCTAAGAATCTGGGCATCTTGTATAAGAGTCGCAGATTCCTCAACAGAAAAATAAAGTAGTCCAACAATTGAATTTAGGAGCCACCTCTGTACTAGAGCTCCACAATCTTTGATAACTCTACTTGATTCTGTGCAAAGGAGGACGGTCAGTTTTTAACTTGCCGGTTGCCATCTCTAATGCACACACGCAATATAGGGGGGCTGAGTCTGTTATACAAGTATTTTAATGGAACCTACCCTAAGGAGTTAGCAGAATTGATCACGGTGCAGTGGATCATTCGTTCACAGTTGATGTTAGATTCATGAGAACGGTTCGTGACATCGACTCGTTTTTTGTTTAAGTCGGCTCGTATGTGGAATGAGATACCGGCATATGTTTATTGCGGACTTCTTGAAGATTCACGTTTATAAATACCTTTCTAGAGCCCCCACCCTAGCTCACATTACAACGCTGTCTAACTGAGTATTTACACTGTACAGATAGGAGGGCTCTTGTGATGTGTCACGTATAAAAAATAAGAAAGCAAGCAAGCATCTGAAAAAGTTTATAATTAATGTTCCTAACGATTTAGCAGAACGTTATACAAATTGAAAAAAAAACCTTTCGAAATGTGATCAATATTAATGAAAACTGTCGTTAATTTATTATTTAATGTATCGAGAAAGCTAATAGTATACTTTCTCGTGTCCTTAGAAAGACGGTCATAATAGTTTTCTTAAATGTATTTAATTTACATTCCGTTCAGAATAATAAATCAATTATTTAATATTAGAAGCCCCTGGCTATCGCAGATCCACCGACTCCGATTAAAATAAATCTTGTGTAACACCTAATCACTATTTTGATTAATTTTTATAACGAATTGGTGTACATCATAAATACAAAAAAAAATGCTGTATGTAAAATGAAGGTTTTCCTATCGTTTCGCTTGAGTAGAATACAAATAAATTACTCAATAAAAAATATAAATGTAAAATTATTTACAAAATATTTTTTGAATAGAAATTTATGAACGCGTAAAAGAAACAACTTTTAAAAAATTCAATATTATATTATAGCTCAGATTATCTATGACAGTTTCACTTGATTAACTTTTTTGCTTTCTTATAAAATTATTTACAAAATAATTAAAAATCAGTTTTGTGCTTGAAATTGAACGTTTCTAGACTCCGTTTGTCAAGCGATTTTAATGCCTATTACCTACAATATAAATTACACCAAGAATATACACATTTTTGGCTTGTAGTTTCCTCTTAATAACTACATTTAGCCTTTTGCCGTGTTTTTTTAACCATATCTGAATAGCCAGGTACTTTCTCACCTTTCTCCTGTACATTTTCTGCACCTCCACACTACCTTCAGCCTCACAGCATACCTAAATCGGGGATGCCATAATCTCATTGGCCTTAGAAGATTGGGAGCAGTTGAGACTCTTGTGCGGTTTCACATTAAAAAAAATACAGTGTGTGGCAAGCCTACGCACGACGGAAGTGAAACTTTTAGTATTCTTCTCTCTCTCTTTTCATTTCATTCTCTCTGTTTTTCTGTCTATTGACATATTTATAAGTAGCATGTGATAAAAAAAAATTAAAAGTTATAAAAATATGGGATTTGAACCCGGGTCCTGCATAACGAGTGTCGAACGCTCTGCCTCTAGACCGCGAGGAGAAAACCGCGTATACAACGTGTAAACGCAAATTTTTGTTTTCAAACACGGCAAATGAATAATATCACATAACGTCTCGTTAACGCTTTATATAGGGTCGAATCGAAAATATATCGGCAGTGTAAAGTCATATCTGTCGTTTTTCAAAATATTTCCGTATATTTGTCCGTTTTGGAAAAGATCTATCGTGTTTTAACAGTCTCATAAAACTCACTTACGGCTGAGTTTTTTACTAAAAAAACTTGTCACGCACATCTACGAGGGTAATCAGTCGCGTTATCGGCCTTGATAAGTAATTTTATTGATTCAAAATAAAAATAGTTAATCAAAATACCGAGCGAATCTACCGGCTCGATTTGTAAGCTATATTTTGACCAAAATATCATATAGTCAAAATATCTTAAAGTCGCAGCACGAGAGCATTTTATCACTTTTCCTCGTATTAAAAAAATCACAAAAAGAAAAAAATATATATTTAAAGCGGGGATCGAACCTCGGTTCTTCACGACGACAGTCGGGCGCTCTGCCTCTAGACCGCCAAGCTGAGTTTGGAGAGTGACCTAAACTATGTATATAATATTAGCTAAGCTCCTATAGTGAAATGATCACGGTTTTTCGTGACGGTCATGAGTCGGTTTTACTCTTTTCCTCGAAATTGCATGACGCGCGTAAAGAAGTTTCACTTCAAAAAATTATGCTGCCTCAAGAACTGACCAATCCGAACACACCTTATTTTACCTGCTAAATTTGATGATACACCCAATATGTTTTTTTTTACATCGTTTATAAAGCTAAGGTACTTCATTCAAGTTTTCCGTTATAATATTTTTTTCCAGTTTTCTGATTACCCAAAAAGGTTTAAAATCTGATTCAATCGAATTTAATCCCCGTTTAAATTAACTTAAAAAACTTTCCTTTTGCTCAGGGTTCCATTGAATTCTAGATCTTTGTTCTTTAAACAAAGACAGAAGATTTATAAAACCTTTCTTGCTCGGAATATATATTTTTTCAAACTGAATGACGTTAATTGAATGACTTTGTCGTGGCGAGTTAATTCATTACTTTAAGAGAAGGTGATTTACGGAAACGAGGACTTTTATCAAATAATTTTGTCGGTGTTGAATTTCTTCCTGAATGATATTAAAGTTTAATCATTTTTGGACAAAGTAAAGGGGTTTTCCTCTAAGGAAAGAATCTGAGAATTAATATTTTCTGTTTGAAGGTATTACACAATTTGCCTTTTTTTTCAATTTTGGTTTTAGTCCCAACTTCAAAACTGGTGAAGCAGAATTAGTGGATATCAAATTGGGACGTTGAGGTTTTTCAGCCTATCGATGGCACTGACAATTACTTGATTAGGCACAGATGTGCCACTGGGAAACTGGTAGAGTGAGAACATTCTTCCATAAAAAAAGTTCAAAATTGTAAATGGTAATATAGACAGTCATGATTTAATTATCTCTTAATTCTGATATGCCAACGAGAGCTAATGGTTTCAAAATCAAGTTTCAATGTAACAATACTAAGACTGATCATTTCAAACACTCCCTTGTACCTATATTAAATAAAGTTAGTAAAAGATTTGCAGAAGTGGCGGATCTATTTAAGAGGAACAGCTGCGATTTGGATTTTATACCAAACTAAAAAAAACATTTTTGTAATCAAAAGGCATATCAAATATCTAGTACAAATATGTATTACTTTATTTATCTATGTTTTAAATTATAAAATATAGCCTTGAGTTTTGTGAGTTTATGATAATTACTAAACAAATAATTTAACCCAATATACTATCTAAATGTATATTAATAAATAGTACAAACTAAATAAGATGTTTTATTTGTGTGTGAATTTTAAAATTTAAATACGAGAAATTTGAATTTAATATGAAAAATTAAATAAAATTTAAGCACATCAAAACAGATTTTGTAACAATTTCTATTTTTTATTTTATATTTCATTAAATATTAGTAGTAGAAAAGTCATGATTATTTTTAAGTCACAAATAATTGCCAAACTTAAATCTAAAATCGTGAAAAATCTATTTCTTTAAAAGACCATATTTTATAATTTGAAACAAATTAAAAAAATATCACATATCCGTACAAGATATTTACTGAACCTTTCAAATAAAAAATATATATTTTAAATTTCGTTACGTATTTTGGCCTTAAATCAAAATTTAAGTTTTGTATGAAAAAGGCTGCACAACAAGTCCCCTTAACTGGAACTATAAAACACGCTTTACAAATATAAGGTAAAAAAGGCACGATAAACTGCTTTTTAGCCGTTTGTCTAACGGGTTATTTACATTATAAATCTTATTATAGTGAGTTTACAGTTACTTTTTTACAATTATATGTATAAAACAAAAAACAAAAAAAATTTACAAAAATATAGCAAAAGAAAATTATTAAAAACATAAATAACAATTTTAAAAGTCTTTAGAATAATATATCATTGTAAGCTAATACAAATTAATTCTTTCAGTAAGCCAAGTCTTCAGTAAGTTCACCAATTATTTGTTTTGGGCTCACTTTTAAATTCAGCAGGTAACATATTAAAACAACTGGGAATCATATAGTTTCACGTTCTTTGTCCATATTTATTTGTATGCTTAGGTACAATAAGTCATCCATTAAAGTTAAAACGAGTATTATGATTGTGTTCTAGCCTGTTTATATATAAAGGGTTATTTATGTGCTGAAATATAATTTTGTACCACAGAATTGCTCTCACTGAAAGAATATTGAGACTCTGATAGAGGTATGGAATATTATTCCTTTCTTTGTATAATTTTTTTCAGCTAATAATTTGACAAATGAATCGTGAAATAACACAAATAAATCAAACAAAATTTACCTGTGCACGCCGGGATTTGAACCCGCGACTTCCAGATTGCCAGTCGAGAACCTTACCTCTCGACCATGGAGGCTGTCATGTGAATTGAATGAAAGAAGAAAGGAGTATAAGAAAATTTAAGACCCGAATGTAAATGGTGGGAAAAGTGGGGGACGCATGAGGAAGTGAACCAATTACTTGAGTCGGCCCATTCAAGAGTCAGAATAACAGAAGGGTGTATATGAAATTGAATGAATCAAGGAATTTGTACCAAGACCCTTTCAGTAACGGCGTGATGGTTAGTTATTTAGTTTATGTCACACAATTCAGATTCTACACGGAGAAATGTGACGAATGGTGATTTATTAAAATCCTGTTAAAAAAGTGAAAGCATTTCATTTCGAAATAAACTTTTAGTACATTTATAATATATCAGATTTTCAAACATGACGCTTATTATAAACAAAAATAAATACTATTTGTGTTGATAATCATGCAAATTAATCTACGCCCTCTACCAACAAAATTTTATTTTCCTTAAGAATTTCCTCAATCGTTATTAATTTAATTTATTTTTGATGTTTTTGAGAGTATTATAATATGAAATCAGTGGCGGATTAAAAATTAACGGCACCGTTACCTCGAAGTGGATGGGTTAATTACGTAATAACCTCTCGAGCTCAAAATTTCAATAACATTCATAATCCAAGCCTTTGAGGTTCAGTGAGATTTTTAAAGGAAAAAATTCAGCATAATAAATTAAAATGCTTTTTAAACAATAATGTCTACAAGTGGGTTTATTTGTTGAAAAATTTTGGAATTCTATTAAATTTACCCCTAAAAAAAAGAATAAATGGTTTGACGCAGAATTGAACCTTCCTACCTTGGAACTGGAGTCTTCAACTCTACGACCATCGCCAAATGCCGATCGGTTAGCACCGTATTTTTTCTCGTACGTTAACTGCTGTAAGGACTTCCTATTTCAGAGAAATGTTTATGTCCGAGTGTGTATATGATTGCCATCAAAACTTGTCAGAATACATTGTCATCGACAACGAATTTCAGTTTAATGTCGGTAAGTGGGTTAATTTTCACTTCTAAGATTTGCATTTCGAAAACAAAAGTGTAAATCAAATAGATGTATTTAATATAGCTACATCATATAATATAGTACAGCGCATTTTTTTATTTATTTTTATTATTTTTTTGAACTTGCGAAAACATATTTAATCTCTATACTTCACAACAGCTCTCGATCTACAAGGTAGATACCTATTCATTAAGAATACCGTGATATATGACTTATGCACTACGACGTATGCACTAGGGATAAACTGAATTTTAATTTTATTAATGCACATGCTTTTGCTTCCCGAGGTACTGCAGCGCTACGGATTTTTTTATTTAGGAACAAGCGCACTTTTTCATAGCGCTTGTCCGCCACTAAATGGGAAGACTATGGCGTAAAGTTATGTCAATCCAATAATATATAGTATTAGTAATCAACACCATGGCTGTCTATAGATAAAGTTTCATTTGATCATTTTCTGGAGAAAGGATTCTATCGACAATCTCCCATAAATCCATTCATTGAAGAATAATGTAATAATTGTTTGTTTTAGTTTATTTTATTTGCTCCTTATTGCCTCTGTTTAGCCTGTAATGGAAATTATGAATATTGTCCAATTACATTATACTGATTTTTCAGATAAATTATTACGTTTCATTCAACTGTTATAAATTATTATAAACCATGTCTGCATGGCAACAAAGACTAGCGAGAATGATTAGCGAATCCTTATTCTTGCGGTAAAATGTAACATTATCTTTATGATTAAATTTATATAAATCTGAGGAAAATATTTAATATCAAAATTCAAACTTAACTACGTTACATGAATTATTCATTGTAAGTGATAAGATAGTTATGTTCTAACTATTACAATTTCAATTAAGTTGAAATATACGTTCATCTGTCAATTAGCATTTATCTAATGTCTTCCAGAATAGCATTTAGATTGAAGGATGTTTTATAATGAAACAATTATTTAAAAAAATTGTCAATGCATAATTTTATGTATAAAACAATGTTAATCGTAAAATTGCATCAAATATCTACGCTTTATATATATGACTAAGATTACTGCTAAATATTTGTGAAAAATATGGAAAACAGCATAGTATGATGTACCTACTACCCAAAGAAGACGGAATTGATTGCGTTCCATCACGAAAAAATCCAGATACAAGTAAGATGCTCCCCGTATACCTTAACGAGGCAAGAATAAATACATGTTCGAACGTAAAATACTTGTGGCACATTACTCATCAAGACCTATCGGACGATGGCGATATCAAACGACAAATGAGAAGCCTAAGCATAGTGTCTAATATGATTGCCCGCAGATTTTCCAATTGCAGCAATACTGCTAAAAACATAGTGTTTAACGCATTCTGTACTGGCCTGTATACGTGTGAGACATGGTGTCACTACCGAACTTGCTCGATGGAACGACTCAGAATTCAATATAATGACGCCTGTAGAATCATATTTGGATACCGACGATACAGCAGTGCGACGACAATGTTCACGGAATTAGGACTAAATGCCGGCCTGATGAGACACCGGGTCACTCGAGCCAGGATGCGGCCAATGGCCTCCGCCAACACGGTGGTGACCGCAGCCTAACAGCACCAAGCGCCACTCCTGAGTAAGCGCCGGGCCCAAGCTCACTCAAGACCACGCCCTGTCCTTAGTTGTCAATTTATTATATCTATTATACAAAAAATATGTTTATCTATATGGGAAGTGTGGGATTGCACTAACCTCCCAACATCCTGGAATAAAAATTATTATCATTATTAAATATAGATTTATCCTCACGACACAAGTTCAAACATTTTTTTAAAAACCTTTCAAATAAATCATAAATAGCATACGAGAAGTACACCCAGGCACATAAGTGTATAGTTACATATTTAAATAATTATCTTAGATTCGGACAAGTATTCTTGCAAGAACATTAATATCTTCCTTGTTTTTGTTTTTATGAAATCCGAAGGTATGCCTGTTATACGGAACGATTATTTTTATTCAAAAGCACATAAACAATAAATATAAATTATGCTTCCGAAAACATTTTCTCGCATAAACCTGCATGTATGTTGGTTATTTAAATTTGAATATACCGTTGTGTTGTTTGAAATGGGCAGATTCAACTTTTTTTAGGCATTTTTGTGAAGATTGAAATAAATGACAAAATGTCGTAGAGATAAAAAATAAACCGGTAAAAATAAATTTCTTTTCCTGCTACTTCTATTTTCGTTGAAGGTGATCCGAGAAACTGGCTTATAACTGCTGTGAACTTTAAATGTGTCTCTAAAAACTTGATTAAAAATAAAAATAAAATTGGTTTGAATGAGGATTGAACATTTTTCCACGGTATTTATTTATTTATACGCCTTTTAAAGTTTAAATATGAGTATATCTGTATTATATAGGAAATACTAACAGTAAATAGATGTAATCCATCATAAAGTAGGTACAAAATAGATCTTTGAATACACTAATGTAAAATTGTAATTAAAAGTACAGTGAGAATATATTAAAAAATAATAAAAAAACTAAATATGAAACAATATTAGTAAAACGTAAGAGTAACATAAAATAAAATAGAAATTATAACAACACTACATATAAAACAAAACACTAAAACTACTTTACTAACGTTAATCTAATTTTAAAGATTAAAAAAAGTGCTTGTATAGATTAAGCTTGATTCTATACATGGTGTTAGTAAATATAACAATAGTACCCCCATACTTGTTGCCCAGATCATGCATCCTATTTGTCAGTGAATGTGTCTGATTGTTGGTTCTGTATGGTTTGCTGAAGAAGGTTATATTTTATTTTGTATTCCTAGTCGGCACATGGAATTTAATTATTGGCGACGATGGCAGGACTGTAAATTAAGTTGTTAATGACTCTGTGTAACATAACCAAACAATTCTCCTGTCATACTATTAATATGGATGGAACCGAGATTTCATCTTATGTGAATTATTGTTAATATTTAAAATGCCATCAAAATTCAGAGAAATGTGTGTTTACGCGCGTGTGGCTACGTGAGTGCCACCAAAAGTTAATACAAATTGAAAAAATCTCCCGAGAAAAAATAAATGCCGCCGGCGAGAATTGAACCCTCAGCCTTCTGATTACCGGTCAGCTGCTCTATCAATTAAGTTACGTCGGCTTATTCCAAGCCCGCCAAACAATGTACTAGTATTTTTCAATCAACAATTATTGTCTATAAAATTTTTTTCACCTGAAAACAACCAACTTTATTTTTGTGGGTAAGACTTTGTTGGTGCTGAATCTCCCATTAGATTGCGTCGAGACATATTATATCTTCATTTATTGGTGCATTATTTTTGACCTATCAAATATTATTATTTTTAATGATTAACTATATAATTACTAAATATTACACAGAATCAAATACCAATTTCATTGCAAAATTATTAATCTCTAAGCATAATTTTTAATTTTGTTTTTCTTCAAATCTGTTACTCGCATTCATAAAAACCTTTTTTTTTAATTTCTACATTTCTGCCAAGATTGCAAAGAATTTTAGAGAAATCCATAAGAAATTCATCACTGAATAATTTATTATTATTCATCGAACACTTTTTTTTATTTAAATGAAATGTAGATAACAATACCGAATGTAAAAATGCATGGTCCTACTTATAATAATTTTATTTCAGATATAAAAAGACCAATATGTAATAAGGGTCGCTAAAAAACTCGAATGTAGCAGATGGGACATTGAATGATGTAATATTAAATTTATTCCCTCGTATAGTTTGGCACTTGAGAACTGCAGTATGGTGGCAGTCCCAGAAGATCATTCATTTTATATTTGCTTTTTATAGAATTTCCTTTTTATCTTCTTCTCTACCTTTTCGATTACAGAAATGACATAACTTTGACATGTTCAAAACTTCTTTAAACTTTCGTTACACGACAAAATTCACGTACCAATATTTCAATGACAGATTTCAACACGGACGGAATTACAGATTGAGAGAATTACACAGTACACACCTTCTTAATTTTTTATTACTGGAACTATACACGTCTAAGAAGACTTACCTAACCTAACATATCTAATTGTTTTTTCAACGCGAAATTTATTTAGCACACAATACTATAGAATGTAAATGCGTAAACAAATATATTTTTAAATCTTAAGAAAGCAACAAGAATTATCTGAAATTTGGAGTACATAATCTTATATTACCACCAAATATACATGATTATATATAGGTATGTTAAGAACAAAACTACGTGAGTACCTATCGCAGAAAACTTTCGTTTGGGGTAAGTGTTTTACCCCCCTTCGGAACGGATGTGTTTACTTTGACTTTCGTCTCAAACAGTCGAAATGAATTTTTCTAATTTCTCATTTTTTATTGACAATTCCGAAGTTGTACGCACTAGAGTACTTTTTTAATTAAAATGATTATCTTAATTATAGAGTCTGCGATATAAAATATATACATATATGTAATAATAATATCTAGAGTATGTGATGAAAAAAACAATTTGAGTACTTGTCGCACAAAACTTTTATTTGGGGTAAGTATATTACCCCCTTCGGAACGGGAGTGTTAACCATGACTTTGGTCTCAAACAGTAAATGTTCGTCTGGGTACTTTTCTAATTTCTCATTTTCGATTGACAGTTCCAGAGTTGTAGTTAGTTTTATAATAAGAAAACTTGTCTAATCTTTTCTGCGTCCTTAAAACTCATCGCATCAAGAGTGCTTTGCAAGTTTAAAAATGTTTACGAAAAAATGTATAGCCATCTTAAATACAAAGAAAGAAGTGTGAATTATTTTGAAACAAGTCAAGCTTCGTGAGACAAAGTTTTAAGAAAAGATTTTGTGTTGTAGATTTTTATGAATTTTTCACTAAGTTTTTTTTATGAATTCACTATCCATGCAGTAAAATTTCAAATATATTCTGCGCGTCGATCACTTTTTTCCTTTTAAAATTTCTGTATACCTTCATCAATGATCTGTAATATAATCCTTTTAGTATTAATCCTGCATGATTTCAAATCATTGATCGATTTATTATACCTTGTGGGTGGTAGAATCTAACCCTTGACACGAATTCGAACGAAACTTTTCTAAGCATTTTAGGTTGGCTTCTCTCGATGTGGAATTTCATTAGTTTTATTTTTGATCCCCTGTGATACATCAGGCGGGAGACCTAATTGTCAGAAAGAGGGAAATTTTTCATTTATCACAGAGGATACTTGTCAAAGAAAAATAGCTCCAGGCAGTACGAATCAAATCAGCAAGCAAACACATTCTTTTATACCGACAAACGTAGAAGATTCGCAGAGAGCGATTTTTTTTTTAATTTCTTTAAAAAATTTCTTACAACAAATTTAATTTTTATGAATGTTTTATTGTCTGGAGCCCAAAATACCTGAAAAAATCCTTGACTCTCCAGAAACTGGAGGTTCGTTTGATATATTCCCTAATTTTAGTGAAGAATTATAATCGTTATGGCAAAGAATGCTGTCATTGTTCTACCGATATTATAATGGAAGATGCTCCGAGAAACCAGTGTCATTGATCTATTTGGCACTGTGCCTAGGTGCACGGTTGACATTTGTTACATGATATATACGGGTCATTTTTACAACTTTTTCTTGAGTTCAACAGCTCGGCCATAAAATGATTTGACGGCCTCTGTGTTATCCCCCTCTCTTACTTGATCTCTACAAGACCCATGTTCACTACTTCCTTAAAAAAAAAAACTCTTCACACAGTATCCCCAAAGGTGACATAGGCCCTGAAAGAAATTAGTTTCCTGCGGGCCTCCTGTGTGAAGTTAATGTAAAACAAATGAATAAAACAGATATATAGTGTACTTTTAAGCAATAGGTACAAAACTTACTTTTTCAATTGAATTACAATTAAATTGTAGAGATAAATGTTTCTTTTTTATCAGGAAATTATTATACCACGCAATTACGGACCCTACTTTCTTCAATAATTCAGTCTCACACTCAAATTGAAGTATGTAGTGAGGCTGAATGCTCATTGGTTCCAGACGGCCGGGAGCAGTTGAGACTCTTGTAAGGAATTCTTATAAAAAAGTACAAAACCTTGTTAATTACACATTTTTTTGGGTTTGTTTTATCAGCATACTAATTTATGCCAATCCGAGCATAGAGGAGTCAAGGAGCACAATATCGTTTGATAGTGTCCCATCAAAGGGACATCCCTCTAACACCTTTTTTATTATTCAATATAAACACCCGCTTATTTAAAATATCGGAAAAATAAAGGCTTCACTATTTATTACCATTCCGGATTGCATTCAGTTGGATACTCTCAGTATCGCCCTGGTAAAAGACCACCATCTGAATCAAAACGTTTGATGATTATATTTGAATAACCTGATACTTTTCAACCTTTTTCTTCCCGTCTCCTTCTCCCCAATCTCACATCTTAACCCATTTGCGGATACTGTAATCCATTGACTCCAAAAATTTATAATATTGTGCAACATTCTTTATCTTGGGACGGATTGTTACAGTCAGCTTTTGTCACAGATTTGAACAATTCATCGATTTTCAAAGTTAAAATTCGAGTTCTATTCATGTTCTATTATTATTGTTTTACAGTACGGATAGTTTGAATAGAAGTTTCACAGAATTTATTTATTTTTAAATACATGATATTCGACATAAACATTAACGGATAATATATAAAAGCTAGGTGGCTGCCTGTATCATGGTGACAAATGGAACATAGCTATTTTGTATAAAGTCTAGTGTAAACATTTGAATTAAGTAAATATATAGATATGGCGAAAATCGGAAGACTTAAATAGGTATTAGAAAAAGACATGCATAGGTATTAGATTACATACACATATGTGTTCGTTTAAATATATATGTTAAGACACATACACATGCATATATACACACATTAACTTTGACAATAAAAATATATAAATTTGTTTAAGACCACTTTAATTTTAATTACACTCTACCTATTTCGGAAGCACCCTTCCTTCTTCAGGAGAATATTAAACCGTTTTAATAGTTTAAAGTTTTAATATTCTCCTGACGAAGGAAGGGTGCTTCCGAAACCGGTAGAGTGTAATTAAAATTAAAGTGGTCTTAAACAAATTATATATTTTATTGTAAATTATGGCGAGCCACAAAGTTAATGCTTATTTCAAATATGCATTAACTTAGAATTTTGATGAATTGTTCAAATTCTGAAAAAACTGTCCTTACATCTATATATAAAATATTTTTTCTTTAAAGAAAAGTATACCGGTGTGAATTTGTTAGTTGGTTTGTTTTTTAAACAAAAATACAGTTTTATTTTAAGATAAGTAATATTCTTCACACTTCCTTTAACACAAAAAAAAAATTTCTGTTCAAAAACGTGTCCTTCAGTTTCTAAAAACCACCCCTACGCCTTTAAGCAAAATTTTGATGAAATTTTGCGCACTTGACGTTCAAAATGAGAGAAAAATAATAATGACGGTTGATTGCATTATTGTATTTGTTTCCGATTTTTAAAAAAAATCTCTGATTTTCAATTGAATTTGAAAACTATCTAAAATATTATTTTTTAATTCGGTGCATAAATGTATAACGGAGGAATACCTAAAATCTGATCCCAGAATTTATTATATTTATAGAGTTTGTTGCGGCGTGAATGGACTGTAATTGCGATATTTTGTGAATTTGTTCGATTTGACTTACCAATATCTCCAAGCTGTCGGCACCTTCCACTTTGCTCTGCGGTAATCACCGGTAGGGTAATTGTTAGTATTGGAAGAGAGGTCAGGAAAGGGAATGGTGATATTGGGTTTGCGAAATGGTCAATGCGTTAGAGATTGCTATTTTTTATGCACTACGTCATGGCGATCTTTTGCGGTATAACATTTGCTGTTTCCAGCGCGGCGCGGTGGTGTAAAAACTCAAGATAGGTTATGCGGAAAGCGGTAGATCGGTTGTACCTTGCGGCACGGTAAGTTAAATACAACTGACTGATGTAGGTAAAGGCGTGGGACGCGGGCGCGAAACAACCGAACCAAATACTATATGCAACAATTATAACTGGCCCGAGCAGAGTTATTAAAGTTATTAGAAGCAATGTGTAGTAAATACATACCACAGATGAGGAAAGGTTAGCACCTTATCATTGTATTACACAAATAGATTATTTAGAGTTTCAAGGCCTCAAAAAGCTCACATCATAGACAAAAATATATTGTTTTCCAAAGGCGTAATCACGACTGCGCGCTGAACCGAATTAAATAAATAGAACGGTTTCCCCGAAGAAGGGTAGTTCAAGAGTCAAGCTAAGGTCAACTGACTCAATCAAAGGCTTAAATCGGACCTAGAAACGTAACCATTAGGGTTGAAATCAATAAATCATTAATCATGGCTCGTAGCCCACGTACCCAAACAAAGTAGTTTTAATACATTAGACTTTTAAACCCCAAAATCGAGGTACGTTTTCAGTGTTACGATGATTTGGATAAATTATGAGTTCGGTCGGGTTCTTGGAAGTGTCTGTTATTTAATATAATGATCTCATAATTTCTAAATCAAGAAATTATCAAGCTCCATTTCTACTTTTATTTAACCCTCAAATACCAATCTGGGGTCACGTGAACCCGGCCGAGAGAATACATTTTATCTCCAGCTACCGTTGTACGTGTAAAACCTTCGCCGCCCCGGTAACCTTTTTACTTTTCAGTATCGTTTGAACTGTCTTGGGAGCAGGGCTCTATTTGTCTTCTTTGAGATGTTTCACAAGCTGGGTCCGTACGAACCCAGTGTAGTATTTGTATAATAGTTTATTTTTAAACATATTTAAAAATTTCGGACACAACTATCTTTCCTATTTTTTAAGAAGCACGAAAAAATATTTCCGAGAAATAATAAATAATTATTTATTTTAAATACTTCTTATCATCTCGTGGCGTTGTTGCATTACATTTTATATTTAATTTAAAGCTGAAATAGCGCTTCTCCCCATCTCAAACACGAGAATAGATTTCTCAACTGAGTTAAATAGTATTAAAAAATATATATATATACATACTTATATATCTTGTAAATAGCTTTTAACCATTGTATCCATGTAAAATCAATTATAAATAAATATAATATTACAAAGCAGGTCCTTAAAATTAAATGATATTTAAACTGTCTCTTCACAAAGTTGTAGAGCTTTTGTAAAAACATAATGTTTAAATTAAATTGGATTTCGGAGACAAACGTACATTTAAAAATGATTTTACAAATAAATTTCAAAAATTATTAGGCCTAAAAAACTTTTCACTTTACATGATTGAACGTTCAACAGATAAATATTTTAGTAGTTACCACTAAACTAGTTCTATATTTATGTTATTGTACAATGTTTGACTCTTTAAATTTATGACAGCTAATTTCTGAAGTATTTAAGAATTTTTTCATGAACAATATGTGCCTCTACATAAATTATAAGAACTAAACCCATACTGAAACGCGGTGTAAATATCGAACAACAAAAAACTTACCGCGATATTTGTGTGGTTAAAAAAGACTTAACCAAGCTTAAGGCCGACTTTACAACATCAACATTAACGTTTAGATTCTTAAACATTCGTTTAAACGGGCGTATAAGAATCTAATTAGTAAGAGCTTATATGTTTTTGTATATATAGGGTACGTTTCACACGATAAAAATAAATCCTTTTAAATATATTTGCGTCTCTATTTTACAAGAATAATGATGCGGTAACGCTTAAATTATTGCAATTTATACGGTGCACAAAAAGAAATGTCGTGGAAATGTGTGATGATTGCCACAATTTATTGTTTTATATTGCAGAAAAATATAAAAGACGGTACAATTTAGAAAAATTATATTTTTTTCAAAAAAACAAGTAAGTTATTACTAAAATAGTATCAGCTGACGCAAGACAAAAATTTGAATATCAGCGATCAAAAAATGAAAAAAACCGGCTTATAAGAATTTAATCATCAAGAATTGTTAAATTAAATCATTTTGAAGTATAGATATTTATCCCACCTACTGTGCTCTCTCCGTAAACTCACATGATAAAATAATTTAATTAAATCCATTAATTAGTAATTTCATAAAACCTTCGTTGAAAATCTTTTTTATTCAAATTCAACATATTTAGCCACTGTAAAACTTCCCATACAGGAAAATCGACTAGTAATTATTGGTTAATTCTACATCACTGTGAATGAATTATTATAAAAAGAGAATATTATCGTTTCGTTCAATATTTGAATGGTTAAAGCTTGGTTCAAATATGCGAAAGCTCCTTCAATTCGTTGCGGAATATCGAAAATCTATACCTCAGTAAATAAATAAAAAAGCTATTTTAGCACAAAGACAATCTCATACTTCTTTATTTCCGTCAAGCGGCTTTGAAGTTTTCACAGGGGACTAAGTCAAATGTGGGCAGGCTGTGTGGAGGGTCTTTAGAAAAAACGAAAAAATGAGCCTGGGTCCAGAACAAGCTCACATTGTGGTAGGCAGCAACCAAAAAATCCGAATTTAAAGTAATCAAAGGAACCTACGCAAGAGAACAGAGGAATGATTTTGTTATCCTTGTTTCAACATTAAGTGCACGTAACGAATGAAGTGTGTTGGACATTCATTTATCCTTCGCTTTCTTTGTATTTTAAATATATTTTGATATTATTTTTATTTCTTGCTAAAGCTATTCTGGTGAGTAGCAAAACTCATTTTTGGATGGGAGGAACTTTTAGACAAATATATAGGTGGGAGTTGATAAATTATAATTTTAAATTGGTATTTTGTTTTCAAAATTATAAGTTTCAAATAAAACAAGAAAAAACTACACTAAAACAATGGTAAAAATGGATTATGCTCGATAACAAATGCAAAATAGAAAAAGGGGGAAAAGAAACAAGAAAATTACCTATTTTAGTTTTTGAATGTACTTAAAAAAATCTTTAAGGCATTACTTTGTTTTTATTTTTAAATATGATTGTTGTTTTTATACACATCTAGAAGAGAGTTATAGAGTGTATAGGCAATTGTTTAAGAATTGAAAATGACTTCGAAATTACAAATCGAATTACGTTTTTCATAACCACTTCGTTCAATATAAAATTCACACCTATTTTATTTATTTAATTTTTTTTTATTTGTGACTACATAAAACACATGAACATACAAAATGTTATGGTGTAGATAAGTTTAACAATGGTTTTTCTTAGTCCTCCTTACTAGGGGGTGCTGTTCTGAAGTGGAATAAATAAAGTGGTGCGTCTTCTATGTATGTCGTTTTAAGTGCTGTTTTTTTGTGTTTTTCATTCCCCTCTGTCAGCAAGATTTTAATATTCTTCACTTGTTCTCTTTTTTTCTGTTCGTTTTAGAAACGATATCGTGGAGTTTTGTTGCAAAATATATCATGTAGTTTCAAGAACAGTGTTCTATCTATAAGAATAACTCGTATACTAAATTAACATTGGGCGTGGAGTGAATTGATAAACTTTTGAAAAAATCTATGAAAAATGTATGCATAACTTAATTTTACGGTAACGCTGGCGTATCGTCTTGGATCTGAAGGATGTTTCCGAGCTTAGTAAAGAGAAGGTTAACAAAGTGAAGTACCTATTTTTATTTAAAATTTAATCGTACCTTTGATTAAATCCTTATTAAATAATGTATTTAAGAGTAGGTACTTACATTGGAGTTTGTAAAAATAACTTTTCCGCTACAACTTTCATCCCTCGAATAATTTAAAACGATGCTAGTAGCCCGCACTAGTTTCAGGAGAAGTTTTAAATATCTTGGCTCTAGTTTGGACGGTGTGATTAAAATTGTTTTAATATGGTAATAATGCCCGAGCTAAGCCGGGATCCTTTCTACGTGAAATTTCTTATTAAGTGCGATGTTTTTGATGAAAAAAAATATACCTCATTTAATATTCCATTTATTATTTTTATTCCGAGATTTATTCTAGGAGTAAGTAAAAAGGTACTTTTTACTCAGAATAGCCACATATCTAATTTTTTCGTTCTTGTTGATTATTATTAAAGTTTTTCCCGTTAATAAACTACAATTAAGCAGTTTGTCAACAGGATGTACATGTTCAATTACAATAAAAATATGTATAGATTATTATTATTGGCATTAATAGTTTAAAATAACACTAAATCTACATGCTAATAATAAAAAACTATTGATTGATAGTGATGATTAGTATAGTATTTCTACTTATGAGCCATGTTTTCTGCATATATTTGAATCTCTTTGGGAATTTACAATTTTCGATAAGAGAAAAGATGTATACACTAATCAGCCATGATTATTTATAATCTAGAAAGTGAATTTATCAAAAGATTTCAAATGCTGAGCTCAGGTGTCGTGAAAATAGAATAGGCTTTTTCTGTTTAAAAACACTAACTGAACGTGCTTATTTTCAACTCACAAGGTCATATCTATCGTGAAACTTCTGTGATCAGACGAAACGCGTACCACGTGATGCCTCGGATAAATCCAGTGGCGACATGTGAAATTTAAAAAATATATTTTAGTGGAAAAAGTATCTGACAGTAAAAATTACGCTAACATTTTTTATTCCAAATAAACTCATAAATTTATGGTTAAGGTCAGACCGGTACGTCCTGATACACTCTACATAGTAATAAATGTATAGTTTTTCGCATTGATATTTTGAAAATATCAAAGTTTAAAAAATAATAATAATATTTGGATGATTTCTATGGCGCCGTTTTTGTGCAAAATCATATCACTTTTGCTTTCGGTAACCAATGAATGCAAATCTTGGCAAGCGGAAATCAACCTACTTCCCGATATCCGCTGAGCTGAAACTCAGTAGATGACATGTTGTAAATGACAATGCATTCTGTCAACTTTTGGTGGCAATTATTTACACTCACGCGGACATATACGCATTTCTCTGAAATTGGATGACACATTACAGCAGTTAATATACGAACTAAATGTCGGTCTTAACCGACCTACATTTGGCAATGTTGGTAGACTTGTCGACTCTAGTTCTTGGGTAGGAGGGTTCAATCCTCAGTCAAACTAAAGAAAAAGATTGTTACGTATTTTTTTTTCTTAAATTTCAGGGTCCTTTCATTTCATCCGCACAAAGAGATATATTACATCGTCTTGATATTAGTTCCTTAACAAGGCAGATTGCTTCTTGAAGGAACGTTACTGCAGAGACGCGACATAACTTAATTTCTCCGTAGCGGGAACCAACTACTTTTCATTACATGTTCTGAGCAAACAGTGCAAACTCTAGGACGGAAAACATAATTTCTGTATGTATTTGGAAGAATTTGTCTTTAACTTATAGACTAAAACATACAATCACGAAAGACAGTAATATTATAAATGCATGTTTTTTTTAAGTAGATTATATTTTTAAGCATGATTCTACCAGACCTAAATACAATCTAGAACTATCTAGTCTTGAACAATTTAATGTTTTACTGATTATTTAGAAAATATTCATCATAGACGTGAAGAAAAGTCAATAGATATCGAAAATTAAAATAAAAATAAAAATGCTTATATTTATCCAAGACACTATCTAAATTGCATTTAGTTCGCGTAAAATCTTCCAATCATTTATAAAGATAGCAGCAAAAAAACATGCGGCAAGGAAGAGGTAGTGGGTTTAATTCCTACAAGCAACTGAATATTTTTCTGTCTTTTCTTTTTCTCATCTATTGTTTGAGAGTAGTTATTATTGTCTTCAATGATTTGAATAATTATATGTGTCTATATAACACCTGTTCCTAATCGAAACGAAAATTTAATTCGTTTTCATTCTCATCCAGTAGCAACAAACCTGCGGAGGGATTGAATTTTAAATCTAATCTTATCCAAGTATCCCACGTGAAATACCACCACTCAGAATCGAAAGGTTATAAGTTAACAGATCCAAATTTCCTGAATTTCTAATTTCCAACTTCTTCCTTTCCTAAACTTTATCAACCTCAAACCATACTTATATTTAGCACTGGGTATGCTAAACCACACTGGCTCCGGGCTGCTAGAATTCTGGTGCAGAATTTCATATAGGTACAAGATTGACGGCCGGCATAGTCCAGTGGTAACGCATTGGACTGCCATTCCGAAGGTCGCGGGTTCGAACCCGGTGTGCGCAAATAAATTTTATTTGATTAATTTGTGTTATTTCACAATTAATTAATTAAAATAATATATAGTATATTTGCGGCACGTTCCAGAGTGGAAGATACTACCAGTATCGCCCTGGTGTAAGACCACCATTCAGAATTGAAACGTTGCTCCAAATGGCTTTAGCCGTGTTTAGTGACTAGATCTGAATAGCCAGGTACTTCCCCACCTTCCTCTTTCCCTTCCCCACTTACCTTCAGCCTCACAACATCCCCCAATTGGGGATGCCATAGTCTCACTGGCTCCAGACGGGAGCAGTTGGGACTCTTGTGAGGAATTCACTATAAAAAAAAAAATGTCAAAATGCGAATGAGCCATAATTTTTGCAAATAGCGTCAAATGTCATTGTGCTCAGACATTTATGCTGTAGACAGATAGAGAATTAGTTGACAACAAGCTATGTAGCGAAACACACCTAAAAAATGCGGAATTATTGTTACTGCTTATTTGACCAATTTCCGGTAAGTTGTTTTAACGCAGCGTGAATTTAGTCGTCGTTTTCCTCATCATCAAAATGCCGTAGTCAACTAGGTGGTAGTTCTCTGACCAGAATCATTTTTTCAACTTAATGTCATCAATTTTACAACTTTTAATAATCTTTCCGTGAAAATAAAACCCAAATTTTTCATATCTAACAAAATTACAGTTAATTCATATTATGACATTACTTTTGCCCCCCCACCTTTTACGTTACCATTTTTCTGAATAAATTAATCATATCGTCTTTTTCTATATAATTTTGTAATTTTATTTAAACGAATCCGGAAGCACGGAAGTAAAATCCATTTATATTCTCGGATGAATAATTTTGCCTGATTAGCATAAAACGTATTATATTTAAGTAAAATTCGATGGGATTTCAGCCGATATATATATATATATATATATATATATATATGATATGACACGAGATTGACATTTCGATTAACATTTTTGGAGGTTTCGATTTAAAAAAAATATTTTAGGAAGTTGGTACACATATAAACAAAAAGGATCCTTATCTTTACATAATTTAAAAAAAAACTCATATTAAATAAGTAAGTTGAGCGGCATCATAACAGTATATTTACTAGCAGATAAAAACCCGCTCCCACGGGTTTTTGCTGAAAGGCCCTGCCGGCGGCTTTTTGATGGGCTCCACTCAATTAAGTAAAGTTCCCTTATAATAGAGTTTTGCCCGTTGCATGTACAAAAGCAAATATTAGGAAGAGTGAAAAATGTACTTATTACATGGGTACCTATTCATTTTTATCCTATTTTTTTATATAAATCATCAGTTTTACATTCATTTATGTTAACTAAAATAATTCGTAAAATTAGTTTTCACCGCTTTCGATTTTTTTAAAGAAGTATTTGTGAGTGCCTACGTGCTATACTTGAAATTTAACGGAGGAATGCTAAAACTAAATGCGAATGACGAAAACTAATTTCTTCTAAGTAACAAACATTCATTAGCAAAGTAATTTACTGAAAATGAGAATTATTAAAATTAAGGAATGATCTCGAAATTGTGTATCTCTAATCTCTAAATGGTATAAAGTAAAGTCGCTATTCGCGTCTGTCTCTTTGTGCGCTTAGTTCTTCAAAACTACTTAACGGAGTTTAATGGGGTTTTTATTATCATTTAGAATTTTTTTAAAGGTTTACATAGATAATGCATGCACATTACATTTATAAAAAGTAGAGAAAGGTCGATGTTTTTTAAGCAAGTCATAAAAAATAATTTTTGTTCGCTTGCATTTCTAACGCTGGATAAACCTTATGAGTACAATTATTTTACAAGCAATAATTATTCGCCTGAAACACTCATCCATGTTGAAAAATCTCCTGATAAAAGATACATGACGCCAACGGGACACGAACCCGTGTCCCTTCTGGTAATAATTATTGCTTGTAAAATAATTGTTACCCTTTGTGCTATGTATAAAAAATCTTGTCTTAAACATTAGTTTACCAAAAAAATAATAACTTATGAGTACACGTCAAAATAATTGGCCATGGAATTGTTTATAGTAAAAAGACCTACAAAGTAGTCGGCGACGGTATATTTCTATCTCTTAAGGATAACCCATAGTAATCATTTTTATCGTTTACATATAACCTAACGTTTTAACGAACACCAAACGCCTAACCTAACCTAACCTAACCTAACCTAACCTAACGTAATTTTCTTTATTATTTTTTTTTGTGTCGCACAAGAGTTCCAACTGCTCCTAACCGCCTAGACACAGTGAGTGCGCAAGTAAATTTTATTTGTTTAATTTTTATTATTAACTTAATCAGTGAAAATAATACGTAGTATTTTTACGCACTTTTAGAGTAATAGATACTCTCACTACCGCCCTGGTGTAAGACGGCAATTCAGAATTAAAACGTTTCTTGAAATGGTTTTAATCATGCTTGGTGACCAGATCTGAACATTGAGGTATTTCCCCATCTGGTTCAATAACCAGATAAATGTAAAAATTCACCACGTGAACGAATAAAATTAATGTATTACCAACAAAACTACACCAAAACTTTACTAAACTAACTAACCATGATAGCCAGAACACAACTCTATCATGACCCGCTCTCCTTGTTGCACTCACACTAACAACTTATCATACTGCCCACCCTTTCTCTTTCCATCTCCTTCCCTTCCCCATACTCTTCAGCCTGAACATATCGGGGATGTTGTAGTCTCACTGGATCCCTGTTTAGCAGGCTGCAGTTGGGACTTTTGTATTCCAATTTAAAAAGAAAAAAAATCTCTTCTTTCAATTCAACTTTATTGCTCCTTGTCTTCATTGGGCGTTTCTGACTCTTCTAACGCGTCATTAAAAATACTAATTTCGGTTGTGATTCTGTCTGTAACTCAGTTTCATTGAATTTTAAAACATGGATTTAATTTGAATTCTTCTGGTGTTAACAATTCAGACAAAAGATATCGTATGTACCATAATTATTGAATTTATTAATTCGTTTAAATTTTTTTTCATTCGAAAGGCAATTTTTTATCGTGATCGTCTGTTAAATTGACAATGTATGTTTTGTAAGCTATGACCCTAACGAAAATATTCTTCAGCTGCATTTATCCAATAATTATAATATTCCGTGATTTTTCACGTAATGTAAAATATAATTTTCCTTCGTGCACCCATTCGGTGAAAAGCGTATCGGCCAAAAATATTCGTGTTGATAAATAAATCTAAAACACAACAAACAATTCTGAATAAAAAGTATCGCCTGACAGATTTAATCTGTGATATGTCATTAATCTTCGTCTTGCCACACCCAGTCTATCATCGCTGCTTCTACATCCGTTTCCTCTGGCAAATCAACGGCCACTTCCTTTTCCAGTTCCATTTCCGCTCCTCTGTACGTGATGGTGGCTTTTAATTAATCAAATGGTCAGATGGCCGATTAATTAGAGGAATAATTAAATAATGATTTGATTGTTTTCGTAGTAAAGCAGATAACTATTTACTGTCACTGACGCAATGTTGTTGATATATTATAAAATTATAATTATTGGACGGCAGACATAATTACAATAACTACTTATTTTAACATCTAATTATGAAGACAATATAAGCGATTCTAAAATGAAAATTTTAAAAAGATACGGTCGAATAAGGACATCGCATTTAGGTCGTGAGTTCACATCGGTGGCATCTAGATGCTGGGTTCACGTTCTAGATGCGGTGGTATCTTTATCTGATTTTTTCTGTTTCAAATGTTCGTTAAAGAATAGCTAATATTCTTTTCAATTATTAAATGTTATATATATACGTTAATGAAGATTATGTTGGTAGCTCTCAGTCAAAGTATAATATAGATATGGTCGAATCGGTGGTCTGTGTGGTATGATTCAATTCTTAGATGCGACAGAAAGTTGTTTGTCTTTTTTGTTTCACATCTCTCGTTTGAGAACTGCCTATTCAGATCTGGTCACCAAACGTGGAAAATTCAAGCTAAGTTTCGATTCTTAATGGTGGTTTTTCACCAGAGCGATATTGAGAGCATATATTACTCTGTAACTTTGCACGCACCATGATTTGTATCGACAACCTCCAGATTTGTAGCCAAGGATCTTAACCATACAACCACGGAAGCCGTCAAAGGTACTGGACACAATATTCACTGTGAAATTAACAAAATAGACCTTATCGGTCTTGGTTATGGAATAATCTTCTTCACAAAAATGTTTTTGACCTTTGCCAGAGCTTATAGCGGCGTAATTTAAACACTAGATACTATAAACACTAAATATTATAATCTGTTCTATTTTAATGTGTGTCTATTGTAAAAGAAAAAGGTTAACATTTTGTTCATGGTAAGTTCTTATAAAGCCTTTACAGAAACAGGAGATGAAAATTTATTAATATGAAACTGAAAAAATCCTTTGTCAAATTGATGAAAGCTTCTTTCCGACGTAGTTTATGATCCCTCGAGAGTCTCTTATACTAAAAATAATAAAATATTATCTGATTTTCGAGTGGCATGATTAATGATTATGGGCGTAGATTATTTTTAACTTATTGACAGTCTTCCAAAATCACTCTAAAATAAACTTTCAGGCATACTATTTGTCCCAAGGCGAAACTTGCAATAAATCACTGAAAACAGATTAAAATTTCTTTCAAGGGGGAGATAAAATTATTGCATAGTAAGATAGGTAAAACGTAGATAAATTCAGAAATATTTATATTTTGATACAACGTGTTCTGTGTGTCTATTCGTTGCGTTTTCTTTTATCTTCTAAAATGTTTGATAAATGCAGCTATTTCACAATAATATTTTTGTTGGTCCGGTATAACTTAACCTCAACTTATCTAACTAACCTTGCATAACCTAACCTAACCAAATTAATTTGAGAACTATAATATATTAAATAATTAATTAAACAATCTTAAATCAAATCATTTGAAAGTTATTACCTTTTTTGTTATTTGTTTTTGGGGTGTTATGCCGTGTTGCGCTAACTCCTTCTCTGTTATCAAATAACACATCTGCCCTGATTATGTGAAACGTTGGATAAAGAAGGAGTTACCGCAACACGGCATAACACCCCAAAAACAAATAACAAAAATACATTTTTGGTCGTGAAATCTTAAATCATATTTGAAGTTATTACCTATTAGTGGGCAAATTTAAATATCACAGGAATTTCTAGAAATAGTATAATTATATTTTACGAATTTCGGAAAGAAAATTTATTGCATGTAAGGAATAAATACAAATTAGTTTCTATAATAATATATTTCTTCAAATAAACGAACTTTAAACTGTGGATCCCTTCAAATTAGCTGTAACAATTTTTTTTTTATTAACCCCATGCCTCTTAAGTGACACTCAAAAACTGACTTCGTATGTTCGTTCTGTCAACCATATAATTTGTATTAAAAATAAAAACAAATATTCCACCTACCTTAAAGGATTTCTCAGAAATATAAAAATAACATCAAATACACATTTTCTTAATTGTCATAAAAACGCAGTGATAATTTTAAAATCCCTGACGAACTTTTAAAATACAATGTTCTAAAACTGTTTTTAATTTTATTTTTGAAACATTAATTTTATTACAACGTGTTTTCAACACAACTTTAAAACTGATAAAACTCTCAAGATTAAACTGTTTTGTTTGTTCAGAAATAATAGCGCACTTCAAAACACTTGCGTTTGAACTTTCGAACGGAGGAAATAGGTTGTAGGGTTGTTTTCAGTCAGGTTTTAACTTCCGGCGTCTACGTCCCGTGGTGGAGCGTCCAGTCGCTGTACTGAATTTAGCGAGGAGGGGTAGTTTGGTGGAAGCGGGGCGCCTGCGCCACAATCTGATTCGAGATGATTTTACAGCGTCCTCAGTAGGGGATGATTATACAAGTAGGACAAGTCGAGATAAAGGAACGGGCTTTTAGGGTTGAAGTCGAAAGTATTAGTAGTTGCTTTTTGTCAAGGAAAAACATTTTTAGATCCCGGTATTATACTGGTGAGATAATGTACGGGCTACTCTCATAAATAAATTGTTGGTGATATAAACAACGTGGTTTTAGGGAATAGCGAAAAAAATATCTTTTGTGACATAAAGTGTATTTGGAAAAACAAGTCTTATATTTATATACGCGCTATGTAAAGAGTGTATATATTGCTAAATACTAATAAGTGATTTAGAGCTAATTAGTTATAACTTATAAATTACAAACTAATTTCTCGCATTACATATTATTATATGAGTAGTAAATTCTACACCGCTAAAAAACCGATTACTCACACTTAAATATTATTATATGAGTAGTAAATTCTACACCGTTAAAAAACCAATTACTCACACTTACATATTACTTATTTATAATAAATGTACATATACTCACTTACATATTATGAGTAGTAAATGCTAAACTGTTAATCAACCAATTACTCATATTAAATATTATATATATAATGTAGTGAATGTCAAACCGTTAATCAACCAGTTACTCACATTACAAATTTTGTGAATAGTAAATGCTAAGCCTAATTCAACCAATTAATGACATTAAATATTATATGTGTAATTAATGCTAAACCGTTCGTCAACCAATTACTCACATAAAATACTATATATGTAGTAAATGTCAAACCGTTAATAAACCAATTACCCACATTATATATTATGTAAATAGAAAATGCTAAACCGTTAATCAACCAATTACTCACATAACATATTATATGTGTAGTAAACGCAAAAACGTTGATCAACCATTTATTCATATTACGTATTTTATGAGTATTGAATGCTAAACCGTTAACTTATTAATCACAAAAGTAAACAAAATTATATTTCAAAAAGGACCACACTACATGGCCATTAAATTATATAACAACCTTTCACGTAGCTTCAAACAAATAACCGACATATTTAAATTTAAATCATCACTAAAAACATTTCTTTTAAACAAAATGTCACTACACCTTAAATAAATACCTTACATAAATTAAATAGGTACCTCTGTTTTTAATTTTTTATTTACATACATTTGTTAATATGTAATTATTGGGTTATGTAATATAATGTGTATTTGTAGGGTTTATTATTTTTATTTTTTTTATTTTTTTATTATTTTTTTTTATTGTTATTAAGTTTAATTTGTAGAACTCCATTTTATTTTTTTATTTTTTATATATTCAATAATATTGTTATTGGGTTTATAAAAACAGTTTATTTTTAAACAAGTTCTGCTGTGTAATTATTATTACGCGTGACAGCTGTTTCGCCCTCTGAAGGCATTATCAAACTGTATTTGTAGGGTTAGCTGGAAGAAATAGGATGTAACCTACAAGCTACACCCTTTGGACTCTGTATTTTAGTGCAATAATTTTTTTTTTAAATTTGAATTTGAATCAACTAATTACTCACACTATAAACCAATTTTTTTAAATTAGATTTATTAAAGAAATACGTCAATCAATCAAGTACATATAAAATAGTATTTACATGTTGTTTGTACATATTGTAAGATTTGAATATTACCCTTCCATGGGAGTATTAGCTTGTGGTTGGAAGAAAAGTGCACATTAAAATATTGTAATTATTTATAATTAATCAATAATATGATATGTAAATTATTTTGAGATACAGTAAGTACATTGCAGTGAGAAAGTAAAAAAAATCATTATGTAACATGTTTGTTAAACATGATAAAAATTTAGGTAGCTAAAACGTTTCTAAAATAATGTAAATAGTAATAGACATTATTTTATGGGCATAATTTGGAGAAGAAATTGTCACTTATGAGAAATGAATGAGATTTAGGTTAGTTTAATTACTTACGTATCGTGGAAAATGCCCAGATTCGACTAATTTTCCCCATTCTTTAATGATTTTTAGAGTATATATTTTTTTAAATTTTATAATGTATTTTTTCAATTAATTAAGCATGACTTTTAATTGACTATAAAAAAAAACATTATTTCATAAATTTTTGTCAATATATTACGGATAGTTGAATGCATTTTACCCAAAATCAACATAAGTTTGCATAGGGAGGTTACCTCCATGTGTTAGGTGCGCTTAGGCTTTAATTTTCTAAATACTCTGGTGAGATGGTGGGTGACAAAATTTGTTTTTCGGCTGTCACAAGGCTAAATAAAAAACGTTAAAAATTAAAAAAAAGTTACTGTCATAAAGAGCTACATCTACATAAATACGATAGGATTCTAGGTTCCGGATACATTCACGCGAGGCCACCAACACATACATTTTGAACTTCTTAAGTATCATATTGATTCCTTCAGCCGAGAATACTTACTACATTAATAAGATAGTTAATTTTCTCGGTCACTTGACATGTTTAAAAATAAATTGTGTTGCACAGTGATGAGATTAGGTTTAGAATCAAATGAAATATAATGCTGTTTCCATACAATACAAGTCTATTGTATTAATAATAATTACACAACATTTATTGAACAACTCGAAAGATGTTAAACAAATGAAATCTTTATCTTATATAACCGAATGAACTCGAATTGGAAAATTGAAGAAATTACTGTATTCAATTTCACTTTGGAAAAAAAATAAAATTTCGCGTTTCCCAGACGAATACAAAGGACTTGATTATTAAAGGATAAGAACATTGATCATTTAAATGCAGAGGATCCAGGCAATGATATGTTATGTCGTAGTGAAGGTTCATTTTTTTTACATTACATTAGATACATGATTTATTTATTTGTAAGAAACAAACAGCATTTACATAATATACAATGATAGATATAAATAAACAAGTTAACTGAAGTTAAGCCACAGAAGTTTCTTATGCTAAAGTTCGTTGGAATTGAAGTTTTAATATCTTAAAATTAATTTGGTGTTAAAGGAAGTGGAGAGGAAGAGTAAAATAGGAAGAGGATAGGAGATGCTCCCGATGCATTCCATACTCTCATATAAATAATCGATCGGACGAATTACTTCATATTGATATTTCTTTAGGTTTTTACCAAAAATTGCAATGCTGTAAAATAAAGTATTATTTATATATAATGAGATAATGTTTTTTTTGTTTGTTTTACTGTTGCTCCACTCAGGAAGCCTTCAGGAAAATTGTTTCCCTCGGGGCCCATGTCATCTTTGGGGATGCATTGTGGGTCTCTTAATGGAATCGATCCCATCACTTCCACTGTGGTGCAACGCGATGTCTGAAAAATTCTGGCTAGATAGATAAGAAGGTTTCCCTCAGCCAGTTTCATACGATCCTGTCCGCCACGCATTAGGTGGGTAAAATCATCGCCACCCAGACCTTGACAAACCTCACCCCATGAACCCGGGCACCCTTGCTAAGTCACCAAACGTAGCGAAATACTTGGGGTGAACCATGGCAGAGATGTTGGTTATTTAATACATGGTTGCCGGGGTGGCGGTACCCATAACAGTGTACCCTTGTACCCTTGGCCGTGTGCCCAGCGTGTGCTTACCTTTAGTCCAGTTTCAGTCCAAATCCTACGAAATATTTTTTGTACGCGCAGAGAATTGTTCGGCGGTTTTGCGATATTATACAATAAATAACTTTATTTTTATGAAGAGAATTAAAGCATCTTTATTGGATGTATAACAATTGTCAACTACACACTACATGGTCAGTTCGCCAGAAGAATTTCTGTTCTGCGTTAAGTGTGCACTTCGTCCTGCGAGAGAAGTATTGCATAAATTGGTTGTAGTTTGTCCTTACCGTTACGTGTCCTTCGTCACGATGCAATCAAGATTTTCCGCTTACTGTGTTGGTTGAAAGATATTTTCATGTTATTTGTAATCCAAGAGCTTGGATTTCTCTAAAACTGTTTTTTTTTCTCAACTCCATCGCATTCTTTTTCATCTTTAAAAAGGATGATACTAATACTTGTTTGTATAAATAAATAAATCGATGGTTGCTTTAAAACATTTTCCTTTGCTACTCTAACCCTCCAGACCAATTTTCTTTCTAATTTTCTGCCTTTACTTTCAATCTATTAATTCCAAAAAATATTGTGCGTTTCTTTAATAACATATACACAACACATTCTCTGTTATTACTTCACAAGATAAGACAAGATCAATACGAGAGAAACGTATCAGCAATTTATTGAATCTTCGCTTTGATAAATTGTTTCATTCAATCAAATATCCCAGATGGAAAAAATCCATAAACCCGACTTACTTAGCGTAAATCCTCCCAAGATGAACTCTATATTACGTTTTCCGGTTTGGTAGTTCTTCCTTTTGTATTAAAAAAAATCAAACACATTAATTAACTTTTTTTTCTTTGGTCGGTGTAATCATGAAACATGTAACAATTTGACATATTGGTTGAATTAATTTTTATTTTTGAAACTGAAACATGGAGAAAAATGAGTACGGCTTTTTCATCAATATACTGTTAAGATTGAGACTGCGTGATCATTTCCTAATAAGACATTAGTCATTCCGGATATATCTGAACACGTGGTCACGTTGGTGGCGGATGTAATTAAGATGAAATGTATTCGTGCTTAAATGATTTTTGTTATGAAATTTTTCCAATCATTCGTTATTGACCTCCAGTCTTTTTTTGTAACAGGAAAACGAAATTTTTTTAATAAATTAACAATATTTCTTATCAGTAAGTTTTCTCCGTGCGTCGTCTTTAGTATCATTCAAATCTGCTAAACTAATTTTGGACTTTGTTACATATTGACAACATTTTATATAAAAACATGGTAAATTTTCAGAAATTATGTATGTATAATAATGATGATGATAAATTAGCAGTTAGATCAACGGGTGTACTGGACGGGAGTCCGCACAAGACTGTAGATTTGGGCGCCGGGTCCAAACCGTGTCTTCAAAGATCAGATAAACAATTAATTAAGAATAAAAAATATTTTATTCATTTATAATTCGTTGTTTAAAATGTGTAATTATTTCGTGTAAACGTTTGACAGATTCATAAATGTGGTAATTTTTAAAGTTCAACAGGTAAATTTCTGCATTTGAAATACTAAAAAATAATTTTTCATAAATACTTCAGTTTCACAAATCCTACGATTATAATATCCCGTGATTTGATCCGACGGGTCTGTGTAATTGAAATATAATAATTAATATCCATTGGGTCAACTATCCCGCTGTAAGTAGAGAGGATAGTACCCTACATTCTTTCAGTGGTAAATGGATGCTCTCAGTATCAGCCTGGTGAAAGACCACCTTCCATAATCAATATCGTATTTAGTGACCAGATCTGAATAGCCAGGTTCTTCCCAACCAATTGCAATTTTTTTTTACACTAGGCCCAGAGGAAAATATTTCTCTTGGGACTTATGTCATCTTTAGGGATGCTGTATGGAGTGTAAAGGTGTAATGTTAAATCTGCCTTGCAAATTATTTTGTGCATTTCTGAGCTATGAGCTTTCCTATAGAAAAAAGTTCTCAGCATTTCAACCTGTTTCAAATAAGTTATTTTGACTATAGCTCTACCTCCTAAATTTCTAGGTAAATCAATTCGTTCTATAGCTGAATTTGAATATTTTTTTTTTTTTAAAGAAAGACTAACATTCCAGGGTTACGAATAACCTGACAATATTTGAAAATCTCCTACTACCACCACAGTAAGCTGAAAATGTTGCTTGTGTTGTGATGGAGGACTTAGCCAGCCGAGGAATTGAACACACTACGCCTGAATGGGACCCAAGCGCGATGTCAACTCGGCCACCGACATGAGGAAAGAAAGATTTTCTTTGTTCAATCAATAAAAATACCACTTGAATTATTACCTAACTATTTAATTACATATTTTAAACTAACTAACTCTACGCATTATGAAATCAAAACATACAAAAACGTTTTTTATTTATTATTTTTATTTAGGGATTAGGACGTGGGAACTACATCTAAGCCCTGAGATATTCTGCCAATTTACTGCGTGGCGGGCCGGACAGGAGGGAGATTCTTTTACCTATCTAGCATAGAGTGGAAGATACTACCAGTATCGCCCTGGTGTAAGACCACCATTCAGAATTGAAACGTTGCTCCAAATGGCTTTAGCCGTGTTTAGTGACTAGATCTGAATAGCCAGGTACTTCCCCACCTTCCTCTTTCCCTTCCCCACTTACCTTCAGCCTCACAACATCCCCCAATTTGGGGATGCCATAGTCTCACTGGCTCCAGACGGGACCAGTTGGGACTCTTGTGAGGTATTCACTATAAAAAAAAAAAAAAATAAAAAAAATAACTCTCGTCACTCCTGGACACACTGACCCCCAGATTTCTACCCACCCCCACACCTTTTTGCTTCACAGATCTGCCTCTTCTTTTTTTACTGAAAAGCATCCCAAAAGATGACAAAGGCTCTGTGGAAAATTGTTTTCCTGAGGGTCTTCTGTGAAAAATCAATGTTGAAAAAAATACGATAATATTATAAAAACTAAACGAAACATGAAATAAAAATACAAAAAGGCAACGGATGTAACTGGGGATCGAACCCAAGATACCAAATCATACCGGGATAGTCCTCAACCACTGAGCTTTGAGACCTGATTACTTCCACTAATTTTATCGTACTCTTAATATTTGAGCCTATGAATAACCAATATTATTCTCAATTAATTCCATTTCAGTTAAAACAAGGAATCTAAATAATCCGGTCTCAGTAGTTCAGTTGTCGTGTTAACCCGGTAAACACTTTCACTGTAGGGCAAGTAAGCTGAATTTGAAAAATATTTACAAAACAGAAATTAGTAATTGACATAACATGACATGTGATGATAAATAATTGTGATAGAGATAATCGAAACATGTGATACTTTTTCGTTTCTGAAAAATGTTTTCATTTTTATTAATCGCCTTCTCGTGTTCGTTCCTCGACAAAGTCAAACTTTTTTCGACTCCGAACAATAAAAAAATCTTTAGAACATTAATGGGTACACAAGCAGTAGAAAAATTGTTTTGAATAAAATGCTAATATGACTTCAACAGTGTCAGAGTAAGTCAGAAATAGTTATTTATAAATTAATAGTTGCACATGGTCAAGTTATCACTCTCATCTCAGATCTCAGCTAGAATAGACGATAGTTCATAGTCATATCCATATATATTGTATCGCTTAATTAATAAACAAAATATTGTAAACCGGGGAGTTATCATTTTAAATCCCACACAAATGACAACTACATACATTCTTGGGTTAGATATAATCTGACAATATATAAAAATCTCCAACTACCATTATAGTAAGCGGAAAATGTTGAATGTGTTGTGATGGAGGACTTAGCCAGCCGAGAAATTAAATATAGATCCAGAAGTGGTGCCAACCCAGCCACTACTGGTCTGATTACAGATAATTATAGATTGAGTACGTGTGAACAGGTACCATAATTTCTAAATAAAATAAGGATTATGATATTCCTTCGGATCCTGTACTCACATTGTGAGGGTAAGTTCGATATTTAATGTCGGATGGTGCACATTCTTCCATAGGTTTGGTACCGGACTCGATCG
The DNA here is from genome assembly GCA_026573805.1 of Hesperophylax magnus. NCBI lineage: Eukaryota > Metazoa > Arthropoda > Insecta > Trichoptera > Limnephilidae > Hesperophylax > Hesperophylax magnus. Next base: position 3,417,233 of record JAIUSX010000104.1, read on the forward strand.
ATTGTGAGAATAGCTACTTAAAAAATATTATTTAGCTGGATAAATTATATAAATAAATAGACTAGAAGGATGTTCAAAGCGATCTCGCTCCAAATGCATAAAATGTGATGTTTACTTACGAATATATCTATCAAATTCCGTTTCTTGAAATTTCATTGCAAATAATTAAAGATTTTTGTTAATCTACGTATGAATATTTTGCTATACCGCTACCTTATTTTGGCACTGTTGAGACTCAGTACCCACAATTGTGAGTATTTTTTTTCCTTGAAAATTGATTAATATTTTTGAAGTGAAACTTCTTTACGCGCGTCATGCAATTTCGAGGACCGGAGTAAAACCGACTCATGACCGAAACGAAAATGCGGGACCACCGATTAAAGTTCATTTGATCTAGTCAAAGTTTTGAAGTAACATATAAATGCTTCTTAGCTCATCCCGACAACTGGCGTTGGTGGTGTAATGGTCAGCATAGTTGCCTTCCAAGCAGTTGATCCGAGTTCGATTCTCGGCCATCGCACATTATTTTTTTGTTTTTAACGCCTTTTTCATTCAATATCTTATTTTTTAGTAGGTCAGAACATTTTTTAAAAGAAAATAATATTGCAAAATAATAAAAACACTTATCTCACTGTGATAAAACATTACTCCGCTAGAGCGCGCTTTGCGTTATTGTGTTGGATTAAAATTATTATCTAATCCGTATATTATGATAATTGTATTACATTTATTTAATTAATTTATTTATTTTGATAATATGTAATAATTTACAGAAAAAAAAATTAAAACTATCTCCCTCTGATAAAATATCCGTTCGCTAGAGCGCACTACGCGATCTTGTGTGGGATTCTATTTCTGTACATTGTACATTATTTTTAAAAATATATTATATTTTGGGTGTGATGTAGGTAACATTATAAAACATAACAAGCTCTCATATTTTCAGAACCTACATAATATAATCAATTTATGCGGCTTTGCTTACAGTTGGTGCTCAGCGTGGTTGGCTTTCAATCAGTTAAGCGAGGTTCGATTCTCGGCTGTGGCATTTTTGAAGTGAAACCTTGTTGAGGTGGGGGAGCCGCTCACGAACGTTCTCTCTCTTCTCTTCTTTCCTCTCTCTCAGACACCAGCGAACTGCGCCACGCCAAGCATCAGCTGAAACTAGAAGTTTCACTTCTGTCTTGCGTAGGCTTGACACACCCACTTTTTTTCCTCTTATTTTGTTACCCTTATTCACTATTTTTGTTCGACTGGAGATTAAACCTTCCTCGTCCTGGCTAGTAACTTCTTTGAACTCTTACAATACCACCAATAGTTGATATAATGCATTATCATCAACAACAAGTCTGTCGCCCAAGTTAAGGCTTAATTCACGATGGAAAGGGGTTAATTCAATTAATTAATTCATAAATTAATTAATTCACTGATTCATTTTTTCATTCCTTCGTTCGTTCATCCATGCATGCATTCATTTATTCATTCATTCGTTAATTAATTAATTAATTTATTCATTCATTCAATCATTGATTCATTCATTCATTCAAGAAAACAAAATCTAAATTCAAATAGATGTATTTAATAATAAACAAGGTTCTCAAAAGGAAGCTATTACACGTGTAGTACCTATAAGATAAATTAAAAAACATTGTATTTTATACACTGTCTTCAAAATTCTACTAAATTTTTTTTTTCACATAAACTTAACACAGGAGACCCTGAGGAAAATGTTTTCCCTCAGGGCCTATGTCGTATTTTCGGATATGTTGTGAGCAAAGATATTAGAAGAACGAGATATGCTATGTTGGCCGCCGGACCGTAGGCGAAGTACTACCTAATTAGGGTACTTTGAACGATATCGGGACGTGTACGCACAGAAATCTGTTCTATGTATTAGTGCAAATACCTTAGCGGAAGCGAAAATGTGCAGTAGTATTGGTGAAAAAAACCGGCGACACTCGGCAAAACAATTCCACACAGTATGAACTGCTCATAGCACATCTCGTTCTTCTAATATCTTTGGTTGTGAGGGATGTTGGGAATCTGGGGGGTTGGTGTGTCAATTCCATTTAATGCAACAAATAATGTATTAGTTACTATTGAAATTTTCACTTAATCTTTTACCCAAACACACAAAAAAAATGTTTTTGACTCCCACTAAAAGGGTGAAATTTTTTATTTACCATTTTCCCACACAGAATCAACACTCTTATTTACCCAACTCCCAATTTAGTTAGCGTGTACAAATAACGTTATAAAACCATTTTCGTTTATCTAATAAAAAAACACCAAATCGTTTATCACCCACAGGAAGAAACGAGGCGACGTAGCAGATAGAACATCCTGATTGAATGTTGGCTAGTTTTTTGTAACAAAATTCCAATGAAAATAATAAATCTTTTCTCATTATTTAGTTGGAGCGGTTGCGTCGCTTTCGCGTCGTAACTTTGGATCAATATTTCAAAACAAGAGACTATAATCAATGGGTGTGTTAGGGAAAAACAGCCTATGATCAAAAATATTAATTTTGATTGTGCTTTATGTGATTGTTAATTTGGTTCAATGAACTTGTATTTGTTTTGGATTTAAGTGTCACTTTCAAAATGTGTAACTGCTTTTGTGAAAAATTTAGACAAGCAATAAAGTCTACAAAATTTTAATATTTTACAAAAAATTGATTTTTGCATTTTCAAAATTGGAACTTATGTGTCAAGAATTCAGACAAGCAACAAAGTAACTGCCTATAATATGATATTTTTTTACCAGAAAATTATTTTAATTCTATTTATGAAATGCGTATTTCTATTGTTTAAATTTCTTACGGTTAATTTTGACAAGTAAGGTCAGAATTCAGGATTTTTCAAGGGTGCGCTTTTAATCTAACATATAAATATCATTCCCACAATTATAATATCCCATGAATTTTCACATCAATATTCTAATTTGATTATCTTTAATAATTGTGTCCCTCTCGCTAATAATAAAATGGAGTAGGCAAGACTGTTTTAGAAGAATGCTGCTGTTTCTCAGTGAAGTTTCACAATTACGTACATAACTGTCGGAAGTGCATAAATATGCACTAATAAATTCATTCCTTAGTATGTTTTGTTTGGGTCGGCTTCAATTGCGAGATCTTTAATACGATGCTCGAAATATTATATATGTTACCTATATCAGTGGCTGAGTTGGCATTGCGTTTGGGTCCTACCCAGGCGTAGTGTGTTCATTTCCTCGACTGGCTAAGTCATCCATCACAACACAATCAACATTTTCCGTTTACTGTGGTGGAAGTAGAAGATTTTCAAATATTGTCAGGTTATTCGTGGCCCGGGAATGTTAGGAAAAAAAAAATCATCTACCATGTTTTTGGGTTTTTATCTAGTACCTTTATCAACTGTTTTACAACAGAAGATTATATCAAAATATCAGTGATATTTTTTGGTGAGCCAGCCACTACCCCCTTGTGCTACAAATTACATAATATATCGGAAGTTGACTATTGGCTCCCCTCGTGCCTTGTACAGGAATAAGATACGATTCATAAAACGACATCTGTGGACTATACCACGCCGGTACTTATTAAGGTCAGATATCAAATTATACCGTGAGGGGTTTTATTAAAATTTAATAAGGGACCAATAACCTATTTGCTTTATTTCCGAATGAAAAGGCATTTTTATTGTATAAATACAACAAAAAATGCTGACAAAAACAGAATAGATAGCAGTTAACTAACTAACTAACCATCACGCCGTTTCCCCGCAGGGGTAGGCAGAGAGGACGGACCGCCAAACAACTCGGTCTTGGCACACACTCCTTGCCTCATTCACATTCATACATCGTCTCATACATACTCTTCTATTATTCTGACTCTTGACATGGCCCGACTCAAGTATCTGATTCACTTGACCATGTCTTCCTCGGGCGTCCCCGACTTCTACTACCATTCGCATTTGCATCATATATCCTCCTTACACTCCTATCTTCGCTCATTCGCTCTACATGCCCAAACCATCTAAGCGTCCTTTTCTTAATCTTACTCATTACGCTTACATCAGCCTTGCACTCTTTGCGGATCTCCACATTCCTCACACGATCAAACATGGTTTTACCACACATACGCCTCAGGGATCTCATTTCAACAGCATTCAATCTACTTTCATCCTTTCTATGCCAGTTCCATGTCTCACTTCCATACATCAAGGTAGGTACCAGCACTCCGTTGTGGACTGCTAACTTCGCTTCTTTGGACAATTTTTTGTTAGCGCCAACGGCGTTCAGTCCTCCATTAACGGAATTACCTGCATTTACCCTTCTTTCAATATCTCTGTCAGCCTTCCCATCTGTCGTAAACATACTTCCTAAATACACAAACTCATCCACCTGCTCCAAGTATTCCTCATTCACAATTATATTGCACACTATTTTCGTACTCTCTCTTTCAAACACCATTACTTTAGACTTACTTACATTCATCATTAACTCATTCTTCATGCATAGTTCGTTCATCCTAGACACGAGAGACTATAGATCTTCTATACTATTAGCAATCAGCACCGCATCATCAGCATACAACAGGCAACATACTTTCAAATTATTCCAGTTCGAATCTAATAAATTAATTTTTCACTTGGGGGATTTCCGATTTCCGGAAGGTTAAGATTTTGAACTTACACATGTTTCTATAAAACCATTAATAGTAATTCAAATATAAATAAATTAAAACACTCAATAAAAATATGAAACCGAAAATAAAACGCTAACGGTCGCAAGTGGCACACGAACCAAGATCATTAAGTTTTACCGGGACTGGGCATGTTTTATGGGCCTTCTAAGTTTTAAAACTTATTTTTTTTTACTTTGTTATTGATAAAAACAACTCTATAACTACTTTTTTCAACTATTTGTATCAATGTCCGGATCGAGTATACTTTGTGACAGGCATCTTCAGACTGGTAAAATTATTTTAACTAAGTCTATGCTATTATGGCATAAAAGTCAGGAACGAGCGTTTTTGGCTCTATACAATATTTGTGACTTATTTTATTTTATTATTAATGGAGCAGCTTTATTACATTTGGATACCACTTCTGGTGGGTTTATTACCTTTACATTATTACCTTTTCGGAGACAGGTTAGGTAGGTTGTATTGTGTTAAATGATTCTATGGTTTTTTATTACATTTTTGTTTAGTAATATTGTTAGCAGCTGTATGTTTAACGTTTGGCAATATTAATTTTTTTCAAAAAAATTTCGATTAACATTTTTCAGTTTTTTTCAGAATTTCATGTGTAGAAACCGTAGATAGAGACAAATGAATGATGTAGTCATAGCGCAGTAACTTTATTGTGTTAATTTTGTAGTGTCAGTGCGCATTTCGATGGAAGGTTGTAGGTCAAATCCTTCAAACTCCTTCAGACTGATGCTCGACACCGTTGTAGAGATGATCGTGGAGTATGATGGCGAAGTATTCGGTAGCTCTACGCCATGCGGGCGGAGACTAGAATTGAAGGTAATGTTCATCACTGGTGGTAAAGACTATAAATCCTCCAGACCCTCCAAAGAGTTGCTGTTTGATCCTCGACTCGAAAATCAGAAGATATTGGACACCCATTAAATAAATCAAACGAAATATTGCTAACATGAGAAAGTTTTACATTAATAGAAACCTAAGAATCTTCAATTTGCTCATTTAACGGATTTTTTTTACATCGTTTTATTGTTCGAAACATTTCCGCTGATAATTAATTGGTTTTCGTCGATTTACCGACGGTAACGGCAGCCGGGCTCGGGTTTGTTTGGAAAATGCTAAGCGCTCTTGAAATTTCAATCACTTAAGTTGCCGTGGACAGTTTTGTATTGCAGAAACTTTTAATACGACAAATTTTCAGGATCGGGCGTATTAGGCGGAAGTTTACGGTTATTGGTGCCATCGCCAATGGCTTCATAACCACTGGAATAATTTTCTGAGTTTTAGATTAATGTTTATGATATAATTAGCTGGCGGGTGAGGACCCGGCGTCGCTTGAGTTTTTAATACTCATAATGCGTATAGTGTTCACCGATGAATGTGTTTTGCTTTGTGAAAAATTTACTACAGGGATAACATCTTTTTTTAAGCAACATACACTTTTAATGAGCTCTGGCATCATGAAATTTTCAAACATTTTTTTTTTAAATTTTCTTGTTTCTTGCAAATATGTTTACTTTCCAACAGCGTTTGCATCATGAGCTCCGGAGCTCACTAACATCAACTTAACAGCAATAAACAAGTTTATTACAATTTTAATACTTGCAGAATCGTAAAAAAAATCCACAAAAAAGTGTTCTTATTCGGGCGAATTCGATTAGTAACCACCAGTAAAATGTAAAAAAAAATAATTTAACAAAAAATTGAAGGATTGGAAAACAGTTAAAAAATTATGTCATTCTGTAGTATCACATAGATTAAATTAAATAAGCAGGTACCTACTCATAGGTCGGTTATATAAATACAATAAAAACATATTTATAATATCTATTCAATGGAAACAAGGATGGAATAAATTGTGAAACTTTTAACCAAGTAGTTGTTAAACTATTATATTGTATTCAATATTTTTACTTTCCAAGAGTCCTGCTAGATATAGTTGAGAAAATACAAAACGGAATGAATCGGAACAAGAATTCAAACAAGCTTTCAAAACACCCGTACCACACAATACTTTATTTTCTATACAGGAATGACAAAAGGAAAAATTTTCACGCAGCTGTTGACTTAATTTTGTCATTTCAGCTTCCTCCATTCTCCAAATCAAATAACTATCTTCCTGAAATTAATTGGGTCTCCTTTCCAGCACCAAACAAAATTCAGTTTCCTGCAAGAATCTCCATTTTCAATCATATAAAATTCTGAAGCAAGTGCCATTTGTTGGAGTGATCTGAGATTTTATTGGATTCTGATATTTTATTTGGGTTTTTTGTCAGGTCAGGTTGTTTCGTTTTTTCTTCTTCTAGTGTGGAATTTTAACAAGCAAAATGACCGAACAAAAAATCCCTCTCCCTACGACGTTTTTCATTCAAATATTTGCCAAGTCAGCGGACGAAGGTCATGAAAAACTTGAAGCTTTGATTTTGTTTTTGAAAGTACCTATTCGACCTTTTTGTGAATTCGCTATTTTTATATTTTGCTCGGGTTTGATTGATTCGTATTAAGATAAGTGGCTTTATAAAAGTGTTTCATTTGTGATAATACCACTGGTTAATATGAATTGTATGAAATTTTTCTTTATCGAGATTTAGTAACAATTTTGAAATATTTCGTGTAATCGTCCGATGGGACTAACAAAGAGAGAAAAAGGAGTTAGGCCACGATAAACAGCAACTATGCTGTAGGTCACTCTGTTAAGTTAGATTCGTTTGATGAGTTATCAGGGGTGCCTAAGATCGTTTGTTTTATCAATGTAAACGGTTACAAACTGCAGAGCTTAAAAAATAAGACTTTAAGAAAAATACTTATTCATTTGGCCAAGACAAAGGTGAAAGGGTGAAAATCAAATTTTAAAAAAAAATACCTTAAAATGTAAAAAAAAATTGCAAAACTTCTATTTTTAGCTAGCAAAAGGAGCGTGTGTATAAAATACCTTAGAATTGCCCGCATTGGCGTCTATTCGAAGCACATTCGGCAAACAAATCAATATTATATATATAAATAAAAATGCTAATGTTCGTTTGTTCAAAATCTAAAATCTACAAAAGTTCTTCACCGATTGCTTTGAAATTTTGACACAACGCTGCATTTTAATGCATGTGTGTTTTTATATACCCATATTATACATATAGATGTCATCTGTAAAAACATGCTTATTTTTATAACAGCGCTAACTGTTGGATGTAAAAGCAACACGTACTACTGTTTCTCCATCTGCACAGAAAGGCTGAGCCAAAGCAAAGCGTGGTGGGGTACAGCTAGTTTTATATACATTATAAATTATGCACACAAACATGCAGAGAATTCAAGAAATATTGTTTGCATGGCTAGATTGACTCATTAATTATTATTTACTTAAAATATTTTAAATATCACCTTATCTCCATGATAACAATACATAACATTCATAATTTATTTCAGGTGATAGATATTTTAACTAGCCAAGACTAGAAAGCAAACGAATCAGATCTAACAGTGCCCGATGCAGTCATGGCTTCCATCACATTGAGGGGATATATGCTTCCTATCCTCCTGACTTACTCACTGAAGTTAGAACCTGAGCAACTAGTAGAGAAAATCGCTAAATACAACTTTATTGGGCAAAGAATATCTGCAGAGGTAAATATTTTATTTATTTACCTACCCTTTTAAAAGATTTATAGGACTTGTATACAAAAGTACTATCTTAGCAAATGAGTGAAGATAGGAGTGTAAGGAGAATATATGACGCAAATGCGAATGGTAGCAGAAGTCAGGGACGCCCGAGGAAGACATGGCACGATCAAGTGAATCAGATACTTGAGTCAGGCCATGTCAAGAGTCAGAATAATAGAAGAGTATGTATGAATATGAACAAAGCAATGAGTGTGTGCCAAGACCGAGTTGTTTGGCGGTCCGTCCTCTCTGCCTGCCCCTGCGGAGAAACAGCTTGATGGTTAGTATATATTTTATCAGTTTGTCTATATGTCTATTAAAGCATATTTTTTTCCAATGCAAAAAGACAGACTTAATAAAAATCCTTAGTGTGAGGACAAACTCACCCGATAAATTCGCTGTGAAGTTGCCGAGAGCAAAGTGGTAACGTTGTAAATAGCCCGTATCCATTGAAACGCAAGTAAACAATAACATTACGCCGAGCGGTTGACTCTTTCAATTATGCTACAATTCGTATGTTTAAAACTAAATTCAAAAGAAAAATATACTAAAATTAATAAAATGTAGGAACACTTTGAACTTTAACGTTATTTAATTATTAATCACCTACTAATGTCATTGCTTTAGACTAATTAAACGAATTTTCAAAATGTCCACTTTCCAAGTATAATTTACATCATGTAGCTCTAAACCTAATGAATGTCTGCCCATTCTTCGTGAGTGAAGCCAGACATTATGACATCAATTAAAATTACGCACAAATAAACACAACGTTAAAAGTATGTCTTTGGAGAAAACCAGCACTGAATAAAGGTGTTTTCTTAAGTAAGTGTTTAAATTCACAGTAAGATAAAGACACACTAAATTAACAAGTTTGCATTAAAACAATGAAGTTTTTAAAGTTAAACACGGCTAAACACATTTAATTATCAGATCTTTTGCGAAAAAAATAAAAGTTACTGACACGAAGCGCGGCAATTAAGACTGACGGAATGACAGGGCTCGGGCGCGGGACAATAGATTTAGCAACAGCGCAATAATAATGCAAGACCCACACGGCGGATCAATTTTATTACGTAGAATCACCTCCCGAAGTTAGTGCACTTTACTTCCGAAAACCCTGTATAATTGCGGTTTTCTTTAAGGAAAATTTTAGTTTTTTTGCAGTGAACTCACGTAAAAGGATACGAAAAGACAAACTCGTGTTATAATTTCGCGTTAAAAAATCCACTCGTCCAAATGATGCTCGTACTGCCAGAAATGAATCCAAAGTACAAATTCCATAGGTGCGTTATGAGGATCAGCACCTATGAGACTTTCCGTCATATTTATTACAAAGAGTTATGTTAGTACAAAACATAGTAGTGGAGACAGAAAATGGAGTAATGATGTGGGGTCGTATTTATCTGATACTAGCACAGATCCGTGAAAAATTACGGGCTATTTTAGTTGTATAATTTTTGAAGTAAAAAGAGTGGTAGACCCGCAAACCTTAAAAATCTACTGCTCCCAACAATCTAGAATCCAGTGAGACTATTGCATCCCTAACCGGGGTATCTTGTGAGGCTAAAGATAGTGGGGAGGAGAAAGACAAGGGGAAGATAAATATGGGGAAGTACACGTCTATTCAGATCTGGTCACGAAACACAGCCAAAACCATTTTAAACTTTTCAATTCTGAATTATGGCGATACTTAGAGTATCTTCCACGCTGGAACATGTCGCAATACACTATATATTATTTTGAATGAGTAAATTGTGGAATACGACAAATAAATCAAATAAAATTTACTTTAGCATGCTGGGATTTGAACCCGCAACCTCCAGCTTGCTAGTCGAGAGCCTTGCCCCTCGACTACGGAGGCCGTCGTTGTTATTAAAGACCAACATGGGATTTGCTCATATCTCTTTTTCAATTTTTAAAAATCTCCTTTTTTTAAGTCCGATTTAACTCTCCCGAGATAAGTCACGAACCGCAACTGCTAACAAAACGTATTAATTGTAACGTAATTGTATTTTGATGAAAATTGTCACTCCATGTTACTTATATCAATTTTATTTCTAATTTACCTGAAAAATCATTGATTCGTGGATAAATATAAAATGATGATGGATGAGTGGCCAATACAATATATTAATATTTATAAGCAAAAGTCAAGAAACACAAAGATTTAATCACAAAAATTTCTTCACTTCCGTAAGTTTTCGAATTTTCTCCATACCAACCTCAAGGTATTGCGAGAGAAGGTATAAAGCTGTACGATCTCATAAAGCTCTCCTCGGAAATGTTCCAAGTTGAAAGCACAACTTGAGGGATAAATCAGGCTACTCCAGACAGATTTCAGCCTCCCAAGTAAGTTTTTGACACGTGTCCGATTTATTTCAACGCAGTATGAATTACGATTTCGTGTTTTTAATTTTCATTTATCATTATTACGAGATATATTGCTGAGACGGTCGTTTGCACAAAATTGTCCACTAATTTCTTCACTATCCAAATTTAATATTAATATTTTATTGAAAAAATATTTTCCCTCGTCTAAAAAAATTAACATTATTTGGAATATGTTGTCATAATTTCGTAATAAGAATTATATAAATATTTGTTTCGTATAATTTTATGACTGCTATTATTATTTTAATTTTAGTTTATTAGGAAACAAACAGTTTTGCAATTTTGTATAAATAATCAAATTTTACATATTTGCATTGAACAGTGAAGTTTCCACATATAATTCATCTTACATATGGAATATAACATAAATAAACAGAAAAACATAAAAACACCATAATGAAAATTACTGAGATATCTTACACAGCTTAATGAAAACAGCCTAGTGAAAATAACTAAGATATCTTAGATATTTTACACACAACAGAAAGAGAGGGGACGCAATTAACAATTTGATTTAATTTTCTCCAATATTCATTGAATAAACTGAACTAAGAACAAATGGAAAGTATCGGCGTCTGAAAACATATAAACTTATCTTAGAATTCGGTGTAACCTACGTATTATTAAAAAAATCTATTTCTCAAGAAAGGGGACTTCCGTGTGGAATTAACCCTCCGAACGCCTGTTAAGATCTGACAGGCCCAGGATCTTTTAAAAGAGCTGAAACTATTTAAAATTACTATGTATATACTATATAATATACTATATTTCCAACCATGTTGCCCTCAAAAGCTGCCAAAGTCTCGTAGCTTCTTATATGCCCTACCAGGCATACGAACTAGTTTTTTTTATATGTAGTACTTTCGTTCATTTTCCTTAAGAAGTGTTTATTGTTTTCTGAAGTTTTTTTTAATGATTTGAAATAATACAACTTTCTTCGGGACTAACCGTAGAGGATATTGAAACACACATTACATTAATTTTTTTTTCATCGTTTCTAATGACTTTATATCACTTTTTAAAAGTGTGTTGAATTGTCACTGTGTTGAGTTATCATGAAACCGTATCGCCGGGTCTCACAGACTCTACCTGTTATAATTAGTGGTATTATTTCACCAAAGCGTGCGAAGGGTTAATACAAAAGTCAATAGAAAATAAATATTTGACTACATACAACCTACTTCTTTTTACAGTATAATTTTTTTTTGCTTTTGGGCTATTTCTCAATCCTCCCCAAAAGATGTCATAATAATTATCTATTTTAGTAAATATTTATTTATTACCGGTAACTCATGCGATATGCATTGACACTATTCTAGTACCGAGCTCAAGTTGAATAGAGTGCCGATTATTAAACAGGGATTTTATAAATAAACATATCGCAAATCGAAACATACTTTATTCTATAAATAGTACCTTTGTCAGTTAACACGAGGACGGTGTAATACTCCATGTTAATAATATGACATTAATTAGGTTCTAAATGAAACAACGTGCTTGGCTAGGCTGACAAAATGGAAGAGAGTTTATTACATAACATAGACAAGTTAAGTTTTTTATAAATAAGAGATGGTATTTTAAGAATATTGTTCAAATGTTCATAATTTGGAAAAACGATGACAATGAAGAAAAAAATAAGTGTGTCATAGTCTACTACTTGAGCGATTTTTGACACATTATGCCAAGTTTGAGAAATAAAACACAAAAATATTTTGGCATCTTTTTTTATTACACTGTATTTTTTGTACATCAGAAAGAAAAAAATTTCTAGATATTAGCAGCTATTATTTTTTTAATGATAAACTAATGTTTATAAGACAAGGTTTTAATGAATAGCACAACAGATAATAAATTATTATAAGCAATAATTAGTCGCCTGCAATATCAATAAAAAATGAAAATATCTCCCGAGTAAAAATAAATGCAGCCGACGGGAATTGAACCCGCGCCTTCTGATGTCTGGTCAGACGCTCTGGACCACTGAGCCACGTCGACAAGTTACTAATTGACATGTTTTTGCAAAAATGTTCTTTGAATGCAAAACCACTTCTTTCGCATCAAGCTTTTAAAGAATCCATTTATTTTTACAAGGTTCTAACATTACTTTGAGCCTTTTGCAATCGCGATTTTATTTGTATCTGACAGTTGATCGTTGTTATAAGGTGCAGTGTATATCGCCACTTTGGTTGGATAGGGTTGATATACGAACTCTTTAACATATTTTAAAGCAAAATAATTAAATATGACTTGGCTCCGGGGACCTGTCTTGGAATGGATTTCGGAAAATGTAGTTAGAACCATGTGCAATTAATTATTATGCCCTCTATGGTTCTATCAGCACGTTAAGGTATGTCTTAAATTAGTAAGTATATGTCATTTTTAAATACGTCCCTTTAAACTATATTAAACTAAAATAGAAGATTAAAATTAATATTCAAATTCAAAAACAAAAATTTGTCAAAAGCTATTGAGAAATCGTATTTGAAAACTTTGACATCTCATATCTCAGAACTGGGTTATGTGAAGTTAGAACACTGTCTAACTGAGGTGATGATTTAAAACTTTTATAAATAGATAAGCACATTAACTGGTAAAACGGTAGAATTTTTAAAAACATCATTTTGTAAAAAAAAAAGTAAGTTATTACAAAAATAGTGTGTCAGCCGGCGAACGGCAGGCGATTGGTATTTTATCCCTGGCACACTAAGAGGTGTTTTCTTCAGATCTCTGAGGCGTATGTGTGATAAAACTATGAATGCTCGTATGAGAAATGTAGAGATCTGCAAAGAATGCATGGTTGATGTAAACGTATTGTATGATTAAGAAATGGACGCTTAGATGGTTTGGGCATGTAGAGCGAATGAACAAAGAAAGACATGTAAGGAGAATTTACGATGCAAACGTGAATAGTAGAAGAAGTCTGGTACGCCCGAGGAAGACATGGCACGATCAAGTGAATAAGATATTTGGGTCGGGCCATTTTAAGAATTTGTATGTATGTGAATGAGGTAAGGAGTTTGTGTCGAGACTGATTTGTTTGGCGGTCCGTCTTCTCTGCCCACCCCTGCAAGGAACCGGCGTGATGGTTTGTTAGTTAGTGAGTTTCTTCACCCCGTGTTTTGACACAATAAAACGAAATTATTTTTTTTGGCTATTTTTTCTTTTAACCTAAATTAAGAACCTAAGAACTTATTTTTGGACCATAATTCATATTTTGTGACTAAATAAGAGAAGAACAAAAAACAATTGATTTTGACTAAATAAGTTCCTTTGCACTATAATCTAAATACTACGAAGTTTTTTTTTCAAAGTGCGTATTAATTGTATCCCTATTGTCTGTATATTTGCCATAACGACAAAATGGCGCTGGTTAGCCAATTTTATATTTGAATTTCTTTGAAACACAAGGACCTTTGATTATCTTACAGCTATAATATTATTCTTCATCATGATGATCCTCTCAAATCATCGGAGACAGGAAGCCATTCAATAATCTCCCTTTTGGCCGTCTAATCTCAAATACTTTGAAGAAAATACCTTTTTATATGCCAAATCAACGAATTGTTTATTTTTTCTGTGTTTTTTTTACATAAATATTCAAATGTAAGATAATATTTTGCATAATGCCTCGAGATCCCCGAATCAGATTGACGTAAATAGCAGACTTTCTCTGATATGAAATATAAATTATGCAACATGTTATCTTTCAGCGAATAAACGACTGAAAAAATAAACAAATGTTATAAAAAATTCATATAAGCCAAACCCTAGGCCATTTCGTAATATTTTGACAAGGACAACTGAATTGTGGAGGATAAAAACCAATACCGCTGAAAATATTATATTTGTTTTTGATAAATTAATGAACCTAGCGGCGGAATTGAGGGTCCTATGGCAAACAAAATGCTTATTTACGCTTGGTTTAATAAGAATAATTTATTTCAAAAATTAAAAAGAGATAATGCCAGGCAAAATATTCCATAATTCTGAATAAAATAAAAATCAAAATGTAGATGTTCATGTGTTCAAAATCTGAAATCTTTCTCCGATCTGTGACAGGTGAAAACTTGCTGTTTTTTTTAAATCTCGCCATCTGTGTGATGTAAAAGCAACACGCTTTATTGTTTCTCTATCTGCACAGACCGATTGAGCTACAGCAACGCAAGGAGGGGTACAGCTATTAAGTATATAAAATTTAGAAAAGTGAAAAAAAAAAATTAATAAATTATGCGAATAGTCGTGTATGGGCGATATTTGACCGTCTCCCGTCTCCTGAGGGCCATCAGGGATGGTAATCTTGGATCGGCGTAGTCTGCGCCATAATATTCCCACGCGGTGGCGGAGAAGTGCTCTGAAGGAGTGCACTCGTCTTTCCAGGAACATTTGCGTATCGCTGCAGTATCTTGGTAGGCTGAATAATTTACGATATGCATTATTGTAGGTGACTATATCGTTGTAGCTTATATCGTTGGGATGCAGTGTAACCTCAGTTTTCCAAACTACTCAACCTACTCAACCTACCCAACCAACCCCTTGACCATCTCCATATCTCCCTACTCTATTTTGCTTAGTAAAATTTCCGATAATGAGATTCCGTAGTCCCACCGGCTTCAGGCAATTGCGACAATTATGCTGTATTCACAAAAATAAATAAATTATGCAAGTTTCCAAATGGATCTATTTATGACCAGCATCACAGTTTCTCTGAGATTAGCTTATTTCTGAGTTTAAAAAAAATATTTTCCTAAAATATTTAATTTGACATTTATTAATTATTCAACGGAAAGTTAACAGAAAGCTTACCTTTCTAACTTTCTACCAAAAGATGAAACTCATCCTTCCTATGTCTTCGGTCAGTGTATTCTGTATGCAAATATTTCCATAATCGATGTTCGCCTATTGGCTTGGGCAAAGTGGACAAATTTAACTGAATATTGAGGCACGATCATATGAAGACCTTCTTTGAACTCTTTTTATATTAAATCCCGTTTTACTCGTCAAAAGTTTGCCCTTTCCAAATCAAATTACGCCTCGATGTGTAACAATTTGATCAAAATGAAGCCCACGTCCTGGCATTAGACTTTTTTGATATTACTTTTCCGAATTTGCATTCAGGACAAGATTGTGGATTTGACTTTCTTTGAAAGAAAGAACATTGCGAAATAAACGGCACCAACTACCAAAGCTGAGCGGTGACGTTGATTTCATTTTCTAGAATATACTGACATTATTATTTTCCACTGAAAAGAGAAATCTATAGAAATATTCTGTGGGCGTGTCATAACCTTATTTTACTTACATATAATGAAATTCATCAAACACTTGCTTAAGTCACAATTTTTTTCTGAATCAGATGTAAACAGTAACCTTTGTCTTGTTTTGCAGATTAGGTATTCAAAATTTCATCAATCTCGGAAAGATACTGTAGATTTGTATACAAATCAAACAAACGCTGCCACAGACATTCTCCATTATTTAAATAGATTTTTAAGTACAGAAATTCATTCTTGAATATTGTTATTTATGAAAAAAATCTTACAATTCTTCACTTTAATTTGGTCTATGAAATAAGTTAGTCTAACCTCAAAATAAAGGTAGTCAAGTGAAATTTAAACAGAGAGCGAAATGAATAAAACATTCAAAGGGCAATTTCCGCTCTGTTTACAAAGACTGGAGTTCGTTTCGGTACAAAGCAAAGAAATGTTTCCTTAAATAAAGTTTAGTTTTATAAAACTACATAAAAGACTAAAGAAGGAGTCCAACGAAAGGAAACTATATAAAAAACAACTATGGTTGACACTGATAGTTTAAAACAGTTAACGAAAAAGCATTTTCATGTCGTTGTGTACTGTGTGTAATACCAATTATGTATTTACTTAAATAGGTTATTAGTTTTTTCGTGGTCTATGAACTGCATAAATGGGTTGAAAGGGGATTAACGGCATAAGAAAAGTTTGGTAAAGAGTAAACATAAAGATCTGAATGATATAGCACCGAAAAGGACTTAAATAAACTGAATCCTACTGAAGGAGATTTTCGAGGCGTATGTACGTTTAAACTACAAATTACTGTCTTCTCTCCAACTCTGGTCTCTCGACCTATCGCTTTGCGCCGCAGTGCGAGGGATATATTCATATCACCGCCACTCCTGGACACACAAGTACCTAGAATCCTACCTAACCCTCATACCTTTTACCTTCCCAGAACTTTTCCCCTTCCTTCTCATAGAAAAAGACCCACCACACAGCACACCAAAATATGACACAGGCCTTGATGGATATTATTTTCCTGAGGTCCTCCTGTATGGGGTTAATGTAAAAAATATGTGACGCCAAACAGAATCGAAGGAACAATTGTAATGGTAAGTACCACAGTATACCAACTGCTCCCAACCGTCTGCAGGCGGTGGGACTATGACATCCTCAATCGTGTATGTTGTGATACTGAAGGTAATGGGGAGGGGAAGAAGATGGGTTTAAAAATGGTGGAGAATTACTAGGCTATTCATATCTGGTCATCAAATACGTCTAAAACCATTTCAATTTAATTTAGGAGGCGTGTATGAGTACTGCCGCCCCGTGAACCATTTATTGGATTACCAACACTTTTGCCATAGTAAATCCAAGTGGTTTGCTACCCTTGGTGTCTCAGCATGGGTGCCCGGTTATGGGGTGAGGTTTATCTGGATCTTGGCGGCCGTCGCGTCAGACCTGCGTTGCGGGCTGGATCAGGAGAGGCCGGTTGAGGGAGACTCTTTAACCTTTCCAGCCGGACTCTTTCGTCCCGTCGCCTTGCACAGCAGTGGGAGGGATGGATTTGTACGTCAGTCACTTATGGACTTACTGACCCCCTGATTTCTAGCCACTTTTCTTACCGTTTTTCTTCTCAGATTTCATTAACGGGACTCTCTACACAGCATCCCCAAATATGACTGACAGAGCCCCTGAGTAAAATTATTTTCCAAAAGGGTGGTCTTTTCACCAGGGTGGTACAGAAAGTATTTACCATTCTGGAATATATCGCAATGATACTATGTATATATGATTTTAAAAGAATAAATTGTGAAATAACACATTGATCAATAAGAATTGTAATGGATTGTAACCATTTCACCACGGAGGCTCTCTACAGATACATTTTGATACTATGGTTACTAAGAAAACATTATTTTTGTTTGACCTAGAAAACCATGAAACCTGAGTCCATTGTCTTTTTGCTCCCTACCACAAAGGTTATCAACATAGAACTTAATCTGTTCATATTGAATTTATAATGGAATTCCACCACGAATATTTACGGTGTTATTATCTTCATTATAAACAAACGTTTAACTGGAAATATTCATTTAACTCAATTTATAAATCCGTCAAAATAAAATTTACAATTTCACAACGCTAAAGCAACTTAGGAAGTTTTAATAGAACCGTGGTAAAAAAATCTTTAGAATACTGTAAAAGCACCACTGGCGACTTTTAAGCTGGAGGTCACGGGTTCAAATCCCGGCGTGATATTTTATTTGTGTTTTTTTCACAAATAACTAATTTTAATTAATATATAATTCATTTTCGTTACGTTCCAGAGTGGAAATATTCTCACTATTGCTCTAGTGTAAGTCCACCATTCAAAATTGAAACGTTGCTTCAAATTGCTTTAGCCGTGTTTGGTGACCAGATCTAAATCTAAAGCGCCTAAAATTTTCAACTTACTGAGTATTGATATTAAGACATCGAAAACTGATGATCTTTATGCCATTAGTGTACAGAACTGGTTATTTGCTCAGGGAATGAAATATTATAAAGAATGCCTTACATCTTTGAACTGTTCTTATTTTTTCATATTTCTCGAGTAAAAATTTTATCTCTAAATTAACTTTCAACAAAAACTTTATATTACGCTGATGCGATTATTCTTATTTTTATTTCGTTTATCCCTAGCATCTATTATCTATTATTTTTATTTGTATCCTACCATATTTTTATTTTTATCTTTATGTTTACAAGATTCACCTACTCCAATTCCTTTCCTGTATGGTGATCATGTACATAATATTATATATTCAGTATTGGTTATTTATGAAGGGAAAGAACTATTTTATAGAATACCTGACATCATTAAATAAGTTCATTTGCTTTATTATTCTTTTTTTTCATTTCAATTCATGTTTAAAATTTCTTTTTAAAATAATTATTTAATTTATCTTTATTTTCATCGCTTTCTTATTTTCAGTTAAACCTATTTAACCTATACCTATTTTACAACTGAATGAATCATGTATTACATTTAGGTATATAATTATACATAAATTTCGACTACCATAATACGGACATGTGTCTAGTGTGATAGTCGAAAAGCATGTAAAAAACCTGTATCCAAATATATTTTTTATGAATAAAGAAAATTAAAAAAAAAAAAAAAAAAAAAATAGCCAGGTACTTCCCCACCTACATCTTGCCCATCTACTTTCTCTCCTCACTACCTTCAGTCTCACAGAATACGGTAATTGGGGATGTCATAATCTTACTGGCTTCAGACTGGTTGGTAACAGTTGGAATTTTTGTGCGGTATCACATTAAAACACGTTTTTAACATCACAACAATAGAATACTGCCTGGTATTTAATCATAAAATAAATATAGCTACAATGAAAAACAGTTTTCAAAGAAAAAATCTGTAATCTCTTATTTGATATTGAATTAATTTAGATATTTGTTTTTGACAACATTCATTCATTAATTCATATAATTCCACAGACAGCATTCTTTCCTTTATATTTAGCAATATTATGTGAAACCTTTGATGTGTTATTAATAATTTGCAAATATCTCTTTACGAATTTCCTCGGAATATTTTGTTGTATTTGATTTTACATCAAAGACTAGTGAAATATTAGATATCTAGGAAAAAAAATCAAATAATATTTTCAGAAGCAAATAATATCCTTGTCAGAATGAGACAAAGAACATTGATATTAAGGCGAAGGTAAATGCTAAGTCATTATTTAGATTAATCTTTGCTACGAATCGGTATACATTATGAATACCAAAAATATACTATGCATAAATTGAAGCTTTTTCTTTCTTTATTATTGATCGGAATTGGAATAAAATTATTGGTTGCGTTACAAAAAATATAAACGTAAACCACTGATATTTTTGTTTTTTCTTGAGGTAACTAAGAACTCATATAAGAAACACCTTTAAAAAAATACCGTTTTATGGCTAAGATTATTTTTTATAATTATTATTGACTAACTTTTTTTCATTCATATAAAAATATTCAACAAATAAATAAAACTCACTTTGGCGCTTACGTCAAATATATCCAGACTCCGCTGGTTAAGCAACTGTCGCCTCTATTCGTGGTGATATAAGACGCAAACATTCTAGGATCTGTACAGAAGTCCGCGGAACGTGGCACGGAACGGAAGTCGGTTTGTGACAGTTTTTTCGACGGTTTTTTCTTGTCGGCATTATTTTGGTTACGAGTATTATTAGTTCTCAAACGGTGAGGGAGTTTTGTGTGAAATTGTTATTATTTATGACCAAAATATTATACTTTTTTATCTCAAAATACTTTTGAATGTATAGTTTTATTCATTATTTAACAAAATTAATGACTTACTTCTTACGGAAAAAATGCTTTCCGTTTGCATTTATGTTGACTAATAATGCGTTTTTAGATGTCCATAATTTATTGAAGATGGGGAATAAAACGAAATAATGTTGTAGAGAGGTTTAACGGAATAATAGCCAAATTTGTAGGTGGAAAAAGGATAAATGATTCCAATAAGCAATCTTATCAAGGGCGATGCTATGCAGCGGTTTTATCCCACAACTCTCGAAAACCACTGTATACATTACATAAACAGCTTTTAGGGAAAACTCCTGGAGGCAGACTAAAAAAATCAGAAGAAAACAGACTATCGAAATGTCGTCTTACTTTGCGATATTTTCGGAAGAAAAATCGAATTCAGCGACACATGAATCGAAAAGATGCTGAGTATGGAGAGTTCTGCATAAAACCAGATATTCCTGAATCTATTTTCGAGGCGGAGAAAGAACTACTTTTGGATGAGTTGAGAGAAAAACAAAAAGGTAGGAATAAAATAGAACGGGAAACAATTTTACAGAGTAACTGCAGTGAATGGATGGAGTTGCGGCGTAAAATGATCACAGCATATTCATTTGGAAAAGTTGTACGTAGAAGAGACAATATAAGCTGTGCAGCTCTTTTAAAATCGTTGCTGTACAAAGTCAATGTCTCTCATGTATCTTCAATAAGTCACGGAAGAAAATATGAGAAAGAAGCTTTACATCAGGCTAGCGTTAAACACGATATTGAAATTCAACCGTGTGGGCTATTTATTGACAAGAAATTTCCATTTCTAGGGGCTTCTCCGGACGGTCTTAGCGGCGATATGCTAGTAGAAGTAAAATGTCCTTTAACCTCCTTCAAACTTGGCTTAGAAAGAGCTATTCAAGAGAAGAAAGTTACTTTTTGAAGGACAAACAAAGATGGAAGTATGAGCATAAATACAAATCATGATTGGTATTTTCAGGTTCAAGGGCAACTTTACATTACGGAAAAAAATGTCTCTTTATTTGTTGTATGGAGTGGACAAAAATATCCTTTAAAAACTGAATACATTTATAAAAACGATGATTTCTGGAAAATAAAAAGAGAAACCAAATTTGTCCGATTTTATTTACATTGCTTACTTCCTGAAATTATTGATCCAAGAAATAACAGGAATATGCCAATTAGGAATCCTCCTTTTATAGTCGATGCAATCAATGACAAACAAAAAAAACACTCAACCTCCAACAAAGCGTAAATTAACATATTCAGAAAAAAATACCAGATCCGTGTGATGATGTAGAAGTTACGCCTATAACGCAATCATCATCAATGGAGTTTCAAAATGGCATAATTACAGACGATGTGTTATCAACAATTGTTCCTGATTTCAACTCTATTGATATTGAGAATGTTATATCATTTGAGAAATTTTAGGTTTATGAATATGCTACATAAATTCACAGTACAAGTATTTTTTGTTTTTCCAATTTTTTTACATTATAATAAAAGCAGGTATAAGTACATTTTTTTTAAATACATGTAAAGCTAATATGTTCTAATTAGTGGTAATAATACCTCCCTAGTTGAGAAATTATCGTGATTAGAGAGGGAGTACTATCACAAGTTGATATTACATTATATATTTAATAGTTGCTACAATTAACATGCATGTAGAATTATATACTCATGCACTATTTTTTAGAAAAAAGAACTTAAGAATTGTTCCTTGATAATTTCTAATACTGGATATTTGTTAAATTTGATTAAAAATTATTTGTAAATTGAATTTAAAAAATATATTAGCAACATAAATTTGATAAAAGTGTATCTAATTTTTTTTAAATAATATATGTAAGTGACATTTCAATGTTACGTATTATTAACAAATATTTTATATGTATTAATAATGCATACAAATAAAATCAATAAAAAAATATAGAGTTATTATTATATTAATCACTAATATCCCCACAGTTTGAGTCCATCCGGCAGTCACAGCTCTGTCGCTGTTGTCAAAATAAGATTGATAATAATCGTCCACCAGTTAAAAAGGTATTAGTAGGTACACGGAAGCATTGGCGAACGGGGAGGCCTAGTCGGGCGCTTCCTACGTATTGCAGGTACATAGTACGCGGCTACTGCAATTACTTGTCTCGTGCAGATAAGACCAAAAAATGTGCACATTTTATATTCTGTTGGAAGGGGTAGAAACCCAAATATGTTTGGCGTTTATATTCGCCTTAAATTAACACCATCGCGAAACTCTGACGGAGATGTAACGAAGTTAAAAATTTATTAAATATTTATTTCCGATAGATCTTTAGAAGTACAAGGATGGGCAAAAAATGTCATAATGTCAAATGTCATTGTCCTTTGACATGTACATATGTTCTAGACCAGAGGTTCCCAAAGTGGTATATATGGATCCCCAGGGGTCGATATAGGCTTGCTGGGGGTCTATGTCAGCGAGAAATAAAATTGGGGGTCCACGAGATTCAAATGGGAGTACATACGAGCGGACCCCCATTTACCTCAAGTCAACATTTAGGAGTTCCGTAAATGACACAATAGACCTAACACAAATATAATAGACTGAGAAATTACTTATTTGATATTTGTATTTTTATATTTCGTTGTTGTTAATTGAAGTATATAAATAGAGTCTACGTTCCTTTTCTCGTCAGAATTAATATATTCAAGCAAAACATTGCACATTTTCCTAGTTCCCCAAATTGGTTTTGAAAAACGTCCAGGGTAATAATGACGTTCAACATTTAAATGCACTTCACACAGACTTCAAAACTAAGTTTGAGGACATTTTGACTATGGAAATGCAACGTCGAAGAATTGGATATTATGTGACAAGAAGAACTGACGGGAATAAGCACTGACAAAGAACTTAAGGGGCAGTTCTGTAGGGCTAGCTACAGAAAGAAATTCCCGTTGCTTATCCTGCTTCATTTCCATTTGATGTAATACCTCCCAAGGGTGCCCCTGCCTGCACAATGTAAAGACAGAGCAACTATACCGCCACCCGGTTGTTGGGCAGGCAAGGGAAGGGAATATTTTTACTAAAAAAATAAATGATTATCATATGGGACGTTCACAGTTTTAGGAAAATTCAATATTCGGCAGGCAGGGGGTCTATGGAAAAAAAAATTGGCAAGTGGTCTACGGGGCAAAATAGTTTGGGAACCTCTGTTCTAGACAGATAAATAATTAGTTCACAACAAGCAATGGAGCGATACACATCAGAAGAACGCGGAAATATTTTTCGAATGAACTCTTTCAAACTTAATACTGATGTCACATAATACCTTTTAACACCCATTAAACATGACTATCTTCGGAATAAAGAGAGTTGATTTGATTTGAAAATGCTTTATCGTTTTCGCACGAAATAAGAAAAACAATCAACCCGTAAATAAAATGACTTTTCAAACTTAATAAAAATAAAGTTTGTCTGAGGAGTGAACCTTCCTACCTAGGAACAGGTCTATCGGGTAGGACCGACATTTATTACGTATATTAACTGCTATAATGCCAACCGATTTCAGAGAAATGCGTTTATTTCTGCGTGTGCGTACATGGTACACCAAAAGTTAATTGAATGCATTATCATCAACAGTGAAATATTTTATAATAAGCCATATTCTAAAACTTCCGGTAATTGTTTGGTTTCGGTTGCCTCCTTATTGTACCTTTTTAAAGTATCTGCTCAGAAAATTCTCATTTCTGAGCACAAACTGCCTCTTGTTTTATATTATGTTTTAGTTTTAATATTCTTGTTTTGTCCTGTCCTGCTGTTATTGTTATTCATCAAGTTTTGTCATCACTTTGTATAAACAGTGTTTTTAGTGTTATAATATTAGATTTGTATTGGGTAAGACACACTGTAGGAATAATTTTAAGAACCACTAATTCTGAATTACCATTTTTTAAGTTTGTTATACGAGTAGTTAAGCGCACTTGAAGTGAAATGACACTAAACTGCGCTATATAAATGCCACGATATTATTATTATAATAAATGAGTCTATCTGCCCAGTTTCAGCTCAATCTGAAAGTGGTTTAATTTCAGCTTCCAATATTTGCATTAATTTACTATCAAAAACAAAAATTTAAAATGACTTTATTGGGAACACACAGGCAAACCCGTAGCTTTTCTTTGCTTATCTCCTCGGTGAACTCGATAAGGATTTATGACCACCTTGGCAAGTTTTTCAAAGAAAGGTTAGGATAAGTTTTGAATTTTTCGGCGCCCGTGGTCGAGGGGTAAGGCTCTCCACTAGCAATCCGAAGGTCACCGGCTTAAATCCTGGCACGCGCAAGTAAATTTTATTTAATGAATCTGTGTGATTTCACTATTTATTCATTAAAAATAATATAAAATATACTTGCGGCACTTTCCAAGGTGGAAGATACTCTCAGCATCGCCCTGGTGTAAGATCACCATTCAGAATTGAAACTTTGGTTGAAATGGCTTTAGCCGTATTTGGTGACCAGATCTGAATAGCCAGATACTCCCCCACCTTCCTGTTTCCCATCTCATTACCCTCCCCACTACATTCAGACTCACGACATACCCCAATTGGGGATGCCACAGTTTCACTGGCTCGTTGGGAGCAGTTAGGATCCTTGTGCGGTATTCATATTTTAAAAAAAAGTTAGGTTAGGTTTTTTGACGGTTGTCATTCCAGATATTAGGATTAATTTAAGAAAGTTGGTGTAATTCTCTCCACGTGCAATTTCATTCATGTGTAATTCTCGCAGTGTAATATTGGTACGTTAAGTGCACCCCTGTGTAATTTTGTCCTGATACCGTAAAAACAATTTTGGTGGAATTTAAAATATTTTTTAAAGGCATAACTTACCGTGTAAAACTTCAAAATTGTAATATTTAATCATTGAAGATATCATTAACAAAACTAAAAATTTAAATGATAACAAATACTGAAGCGACCCAAAAGTATATGAAAAGTATCAGTAGTGTCAAAAAATTTTGAATAATTAATTTTTGTTAAAATAATTGTTATTTAAATACGAAAAGTTTTAGTGGTGGTAAAGATTCATATGTTGAAAACTTTGAGTTGTAGTATAGATTCATATGTTCCTTAAAGAAAACTTTTAGTGGTGATAAAGATTCATATGTTGAAAACTTTGAGTTGTAGTATAGATTCATATGTTCCTTAAAGAAAACTTTTAGTGGTGGTAAAGATTCATATGTTGAAAACTTTGAGTTGTAGTATAGATTCATATGTTCCTTAAAGAAAACTTTTAGTGGTGGTAAAGATTCATATGTTGAAAACTTTGAGTTGTAGTATAGATTCATATGTTCCTTAAAGAAAACTTTTAGTGGTGATAAAGATTCATATGTTGAAAACTTTGAGTTGTAGTATAGATTCATATGTTCCTTAAAGAAAACTTTTAGTGGTGGTAAAGATTCATATGTTGAAAACTTTGAGTTGTAGTATAGATTCATATTTATAAAGCGTGTATTCGGGAACAAAAGCCCAACAAGGCCACGGGGCCAGATGGAATCCCACCTCATATCATTATCATGTTGGAAGAACATTTGTTTAACCCGATATGCTTTATCTTCAACCTCAGCATTTCAACTTCCACTTTTCCTCAATCCTGGAAACTTACCAAGGTTAGCCCGATACATAAATCTGGAACAAAAACGGAAGTCCAGAACTATAGACCAGTAGCGGTTCTGTCAATACTCCCAAAAATATTTGAAACAATAATTTGCGAAAAGCTAAACAAACAAATTAAACCGTATCTTTGGGGAAACCAACATGGATTTCTATCAAATAAGTCCACCGTCTCTAATCTTCTAGAACTCTCACAGAGAGTAGCAAGAGGATTAGATGCTCAACATCAAACTGATGTGATCTACACGGATTTTGCCAAGGCGTTCGACCGAGTAGATCATGACGTACTGCTACGAAAAATACATAGAATTGGTTTCGACAAACCCCTCCTAAATTTTTTTGTCACGTATTTAAGGAATAGGAAACAATATGTTTGCATCGACGGATACAGGTCTAGAGAATTTTATGCATTCTCTGGAGTGCCACAGGGGTCAAACCTAGAGCCTCTACTATTTATAATCTTAATTGATGACATTCAAGAATGCATCAAACATTCCACTTGCCTGCTTTTTGCTGACGATCTAAAATTACTTAAGAGAATTTGTGATGGTCAAGATTGTGTCAAATTGCAAACTGATTTAGATTCAATTTCATCATGGGCTGATGAAAATAAATTATTTTTTAATACAAAAAAATGTGTCGCTATCTCGTATACACGTTCGAGAAACCCTATCAAATTCGATTATTGCATCAAAAATGATATATTGTCAAAAGTAAAATCCATCAAGGACCTTGGGGTAGTCTTTGATCCCAAACTTACGTTTTCGGACCATATATTGCAGTTGACGACATCATGCTACAAGCTTCTCGGATTTGTCATAAGACTCTGCAAACAATTTTCCAATCCCGAGGCAATGATGACTTTGTACAACTGCATTATAAGATCTAAAATTGAATACGCCTCCGCTGTATGGGCCCCATACCAACAAAAATACATTGAAAAATTAGAACAGATTCAAAAAAAGTTTTTGAGATACATGTATTTGAGAATGCACGGAGAGTACCCGCGATTCATGCATCACGAAAAATTGCTTGCCAAAACGCGCTACCAAAGTCTCCACTCGAGGAGGAGTGGGGCCCTTGCAGTAACGGCGTACAAAATTCTTAATAATTTAATAGATAGCCCATACCTTCTGGAATGCTATAAGTTATACGTACCGAACAACTACAGCCAGGGACGGCACCATGATCTGCTATGTATCCCACGTGGCAGAACGGACGTACTGGCTCGGCATAGCATGACACGAGGTATGGCGCTGTTAAACAACGCCTCCAAGACTATCGATATTTTTAATAGTAGCCTTGAAGAATTCAAGAGGCATATGAATGTAAAAAATCACTATTTATAACTTGTTATTTCTATTCTTTTTCTTTTATTGTTTCGTATCATTTATTTATTATTATTTACATTGTGTAGTTAATGTTACATGTGTATTGTAAATGGACACAAGTCTGTAATACACAAATTAAAAAAAAAAAAAAAAAAAAAAAAAAAAAAAAAAAAAAAAAAAATGTTCCTTAAAGAAAACTTTTAGTGGTGATGTAGATTCATATGTTCCTTAAATACATATAAAAACACACGCGTTTTTGAATGGAACGTTGTGTCAAAATTTTAAAGCAATCGGCGAAGAACTTTCGGAGATTTAAGATTTTGAACAAACGAAAAATCACATCTTTATTTATATAGAAGATAGATGGGCTTTTGAAACATTAGATAAGCCCAGATTGGAGTATAAGAGAAAGGGGACACACCCGTCACAATTTGAGCCACAAAATATGCCACCTTTCAGAAGATTCACCAGTAATGTGAATGTTAAATTCTAAAAATTTATATATATTAATCAAACCTTCCTAACTACTATTTTACACTGACCTGCACTGATCACAATGCAAACTAGAAATGTAGGTAATGACACTTTCTTATTCTTGCAACAATTATTCCGGTCACGGTCTGGTGCCATTTTAGGTTTAGTACATTTGGTACATGGTACATACTTGAATTGTTATTTTAAATATTGACAAAGGGACGCTTCAATTATGTTTGAACAATGAACATGTCTCGTTAGATAATGTTTGCTTTGAAGAAACTTTGATATTTTAAGACAGGTATTTTTTTTTTGCAAAATCGTACAAAGTTTTTGCAATAACTTGAAATGGTTCAGCCGTGTTCTTTCGTATTTACTAACAAGAAGAAATTTTTTTCTCGTCTCTCTTACAATGGATCATTGTAAACGATTTAAGTTTCTCATCTTCCCTCAATATCCTTCCTCCTTTCGTCCTGCCCTTGGCATCACTGATTCTAAACATTCTTCTTACTCGATCCATCAATGTCATCTTCCCCGCCTTCTGGCTTCCCAATAGATTATACCTATTTCAAGGTTCCAGAACGGCGATGAAATTTTTTTATTGTATTGAATAAATAGTTAATACATATCAACAAATAAGTCCTGCTAAGCTAATTGAATTGGCTTGTCAACAGGTGCTTAAAGTTTAGTTACATATACATTTTTATAAGTTATAATTTACATCTTATATCTACAGAATCAACAATTTTTTCATACAATTTTTCATACATATTAAAGTGAATATTTTTTTTCCGATACACAATTTTTCACCTTATATTTAACCTTATTCACAGACTTACATTGCTTTATAGTGTCAGGTAATATATTAAATATCTTCAGTATGTTGTATTCAAACGTTCTCTGTCCGTATTTATTATTAAATTTTCGGAACTATTAACCCGTCATTGCGCGTGAATCTAGGACTGTATTTATGTTCTAATTTTGCTTTAAGCTGCGGGGTAAATATATACTGAAGTATGATTTTTTGCCATAGAATAGCCTTAACAGGTAAAATTTTGGCACTCTGAACAGCAACGGTGTATTATGTCTCTGTTTAAAAATATTAGGGACGACTAGTAATTTTACAATTGCGTTTTGTACAACTTGGACTTTGGTTATAGTAGTATTTCCCCATATGGTTAATCCATATCTTATAATAGATTCTGCCATTGACATATAAATTATTTTAAATGTTTCAAATGATAGGAAAAAATTGAATGTGTATATTCTGCCAGCAATTGATCTGAGTCTTTTACAGGTTTTTTTAAAATGTTTGTCCCATTCGAAAAAGCAATTTACTGTTACACCAAGATAAAAAATATTCCGTAACTAATTCTAAGCTTTCACATTTACAATTAGTCGGGATATTTTTTATGGATGCAATTAAAATTATGAGAAATAATATTAGGATTAAATTGAAATCTGGCATTAGGTGATCTTATATGCATAAGTTTGGTTTTTTTAGCATTTATTGATAGTCCTGCATCATGTGACCATTTACAAAGTTGATTAAAGTCATTGTAAAAAAAAGCACAATTAATGTTAGTTCTCCAAATAACTGAATATTATGTAATATAACATCAAAATTTGGCTAAATAAACATAAAGATAACAAAATTATATAAATTATGAAGACAACTAAAATACATAAATACCATGGAGATATACAATCTGAAAAAACAAAAATATGTGCAGCATAATTTCAGAAATACCATGGAGATTAACATATTTAAAAATGGCGATGTAAACATGAAGATAATGAAATTATAAAGACAGTTTAAGTTCAAAAATAGCATAAATATATGTACACTAACACAACAGCCTGCAGTCCGCCTCGAATCAGGAATCCCTGGTAAGTGAGAAGATGTTTAAAAAAATTAACTTCTAATATACTATGCTTATATCTACTTAGTGTCACACCCGATGAATTTATCGTCAATTGAAATTAATAAAAAAATAAAACCACAAATCAACGATTATTTCAAGTTGTGTCAAAAATAACCCGACTTGACGCACGCATGCGCCACGCTGTTATCATACTACAAAATTAATTTGCTTCGTGCTTATGGGGACGGTATCAAATCTCGACTTCAGTACAGTTAGGTATTATTGCTACTTGTAAATGAATCGGTCGGCCGCTAGAACAGCTGCGGTTTCAAAACCAACACCGCGTCTTTTGAGTAGATAGGGGGATGATTGACACGGTTTTGATAAAATACGAAATAAAAATACACGTGCTTTATAAAATTTATATTTATTTACTAAATAATGGATACAACTTGACAGAATAAAAATCATACTGGCAAAATAATGGATATACAGTCACATCTTTTGCGCCCTGGACCTTTTTTGACGTCTCAGTTTTTTACTCAAAGTCACATAGAATCTAATCGTGTTTTGACTTGGAAAAGATTTTTGGTTCATAAATTTGATTGTATGGTTTGTGTAATGACAATAACTGTTTTTTTTTAATATAATATTACCAGAAAGCAATGGGTGTGAAAAAAGGGAAAACGTAAAATTAAGTTACGACAAATATTTTTTCATTATATATTTAGTGCAATAGAAATGGAAAAAAGTTTATTTGTAAATCATGAATGTAATTTGAAAATTTATTTCAATGTTTTTTTCGTACTCGGGAAAGAATATATTTTACAATATTAACTTAGATATACAAAAAAGTAGAATGAAGTACATAAACTAAGAAAAAAACACAGTCTAAGATAGATATAAAGAAGTTGATAAAAATTGATATAAAATTATCTAAAAGTCTTGGTTAAAAATACTTTTTTCATGTTTTTAGCATAATATCCTCGAAAAGTGCCAAAACTTTGGCTTTCTTTGTGGTTAAGGCTATTAAAAAAGTTTTTTGTACATTGTATAAAATACACTATAATTCTTACTATGCATGTTACCGGTAATATATTATTTTATATTTATTTTCTCTCTCTCTCATATATATATTTATATATATTTTTTTAATAATTTATTTATAATACTACTACCCGGAATTAGCCATCAACAAAATTCAGTGCATTTATCAATGGATCTGATAGACATTAGGTAAGTTATTAGATTTCACGGCCAAAAGCATTTTTGTTGTTTGTTTTTGGGGTGTTATGCCGTGTTGCGCTAACTCCTTCTTTAGCCGACGTTTCGGACAGCGTTGCAGTGTCCATCATCAGGGCAGATCCGGTAGATCACATCTTCGGATCTACCTGATCTGCCCTGATGATGGACACTGCAACGCTGTCCGAAACGTCGGCTAAAGAAGGAGTTAGCGCAACACGGCATAACACCCACACTAAACTGATAGACATTGTTCCCAATCTTAGCGACAGTTTGAAAGGAATCGGTAGAATCGTTGAAAGCACCTTCACACTAGTCTCGCAAAGTCCATCTCCAAACTCCGTAATCCAGATTTTGCACCAAATCGGCAGAAAACTCAAGAAATTCGAGCTGGATGCTGAAGTTATGACGTTAGATCCGAGTTCAATGCACATCCAAACTCCTTAATCCCGATTTTGAACCAAATCAGTAGAAAACTCGAAAAATTCAAAATGGATGCGAACATTATGCATTTTGACATTAGATCCGAGTTCAATGCACATCTAAACTCCCTAATCCCGATTTTGAACTAAATCGGTAGAGAACTGAAGAAATCCAAGATGGATGCTGAAATTATGCATTTTGACATTAGATCCGAGTACAGTGCACATCCAAACTCCCTAATCCCGATTTTGAACTAAATCGGTAGAGAACTGGAGAAATTTATGATTGATGCCGAAATAATGCATTTTGAAATTAGATCCGAGTTCAAGCCACCACCTACTCCGTTTTACCGACTTCGATAGAAGTCGGTAAAAAATTGTAGAAAACGTGTCCATCGGAATGATGTATTTTGACAAACCTTATTCTTCTTTTCCTCCAGTGGAGCGGTCTCTTTCGGCGCTGTACGCGCGAGTCCCTTTATTATTTCCCATTTATGTGCCCCTTTATTATTTACGTATTGGTACCTGAAAAAGGTAAAAAAAAGTTGAGACCGTAAAACAAGTTTCAAATTATATATTACAAAATAAATAATATTTAATTTCCACTTACCCCTTGGCTATAGCACCAATCTCCTCTGGATTCCTATTAGAAATTTGAAAGTTGGCCGAGCACTGGAGAATAAACAAAATAAGCGTGCTCCCACTTCCGAATTCACCTCGAGACTGACAGTCACTAGCGGTGTTCGGTCAAGCTATGGACAATGATTTCATCCATAGGATTTTGTATGACGGAAAATAATTGAAATATTCGGGAAGTTTAATTGAATCACAACAAAAATCCATATATGTTAAAGTGTTTTTTATTTATTTAAAATGACCTGTATCATATTTACTTTGAGATGACCGATGGATTTTTAAAAAAAATCTCTCTGATAGGAGCTATTCTGCTTCCAGCGAAGGCATTTTTGAAGTTTTACGTAAAGTTGCAATGTGTATTTCATATAGAATAAAAAAGTTTACGATAAAAAAAGTTAATTCACTGGTAACATAAGACATTTTTCTAACTACCCCTATAGAATTTTTAGATAAATTATTAGTGGTATTCCTTTTACTAGGTAAATACAAAGTGATGTTTAGCGCTATTTATGATACTTCCCCCTTATGTATAAGTGTTATGTGTTTTCATTACATTGCTTTTGTTGTTTGCGTTTGCACAACGAAGTGATTGCTTTCTATGGAGTTACTATCATTTTTGTGTGTTTTATAAATTAATTGTATGGCTTCATATTTGTTTACGTTTCATTTTGATAATATAATATCATCCAAGAGCACTAGATACGTGTTTAAATATCTGCATTTGAAACATTTATGGGGGGCTTAAAACATAAATCGGACAAACAGATAAGACTGCAATTAATGATCCAACTACAAGGTGGCGTCCACACTCGATTTCTTAAGACAGTAGTAGTAACTTTGTTTGAATATACATAAAATTATCAATACACAATTATTATTCCGCATCTTTGAGGAATATTATAGCGATCCATCGTTTGTCAGCGTATATTGGTCGTTCTTCTGTTTACTTCACAAATATCAACGTCGCGATATAAAAAGCCATTTGCAAAAATAATACCATTTTCCGATAGGACGTTGACCTTTGTGCAATGGTTTACTTACGTTTTTTGTAACTGACAAGGGTTGATCCTATTGTCCCTATAATTACATCTAGAAAGTCCAATTTTTAAATCTTACCACTCTAACCAACTTAAAAGTTACGAGCCGCCCAGAAATGGTAAAAGTATGATAATAATATGATATTTATTGCAAAGTATTGAATAAAACGGTGTGTCTACTGTACTCAGGAGATAGGGATAGATAGATAGATAGATACGGGATAGAAGAAGGTCCTTAAGGCAATGCCATACGTAGTAATGCAAAATCATGTGTTTTTCGTTTGAAAATTTGGTCGCCTATAATTGTTTCAGATGCTTTAATTAAATACTGCGAGTAGAATACATCTTGGCCTTTGAAATAATGGAGTATTTTTTAGATAAGTCTTTTTATAAGCCCAGAAAAAAGTAATGTAAAGGCCTATGAAAACTGCTTTAAAGTTCAAAATCTCCTACTTACGAACCCATTTTCGGTTATGATTTTATTGTATAATGTGGCAAATTAAGTTATTTATAAAATGATCGAAAGAAAATTAAATATTTATGCCTGAACATCCACAAAATAAAATAAAAGGCAATTTATGGCCATGTTTTTTTCTTGCATAAATCAAAACAGGCGGATGGTGTTAAGCGGGAATTTAAACCTTATCGCCATCTGCGTAAGGGTCGTTATTGATAGCGGCTCAATTTAAAATATTACACGACGTAGTGCATCGCCTTAATCCAATCCTTAATCGTGGTAGGCATGTACTGTCTGCTGTTTTAAGTTAGTACATTTTTGTGTTTTCTTTTATTCTTATATATTTACCTTTTGCCGACTACACGATTAGATTTATCACCGGTCTGTTATAGTTAAAAAATATATATACATACTTTATAATTTAAAACATAAATATATATATATATATATATATATATATTTATATTTTTTTTGTTCAAATTTTTTTTTAAAAGAATGAAAGTTTTTTTTTTAAATAGCTATTGCCGATAAGTAAATCGAAATTCCATACTGTGGGTATTACTTCTGTTATTATGTAATTAACAATAATAGATAATAATTAGATAATTATTGAAGACAATATTAGCGATTTCTAAACGAAAATCTGAAACAGAAAAATCAGAAAAGGATACGGTCATATCTAGGACTCGAACCCAGGACCCTTGCCTTGCCGGGGCACCGCTCTACCACAGAGCTAATGGGACCCTATCCGCTTCGGTCACTTTTAACTGTATCATACTTCGAATAAGAACTACCAACAATGTCTTAATTTTTTCACCGCACATTATTTATTGGCAACTATCTTTATGTATGATCGCATGATTCAATCCAAACTAAATGCAATCTAGACAGCAGCGTCTTTTAGATAAACCTATCTTATTTTTTATTTTTTTTTAATGTGCGACATCTATTGACTTTTCTGCAAGTCTATGATGAATATTTATTTTTTGGATTAACTTTATTGAGTAAAACCTCAAATTGTAATATATAATTATTGAAGGGTCCTGGGTTCGAGTCCTAGGTGTGACCGTATCCTTTTCTGATTTTTTCTGTTTCAGATTTTCGTTTAGAAATCGCTAATATTGTCTTCAATAATTAAATATTACAATTTGAGGTTTTACTCAATAAAGTTATTCCAAAAAATAAATTAAATAGTTAGTAAAGTACAGCCATTTTTCATAAAAATATATCCCTATACTACTGTAATAATATCATGCAATGTTTTATGAATTTAGAATCGGGCAATCGTATGATTCTGACTGTACTTTATTTACTTAACGTTTATCATCGTGACCAATGTAACTAATTCTCTGTAATTCTTTGTTCGCTGCTTCTTCTTCTTCTTGCGAATGTTGTCAAGTGTACCTTTGCGTGAAATACTTCACAAATATTGCTTCAAGATTCTCATTTTGTGGGAGTAAGCATCGTTTTCGTGTCAGTAAAGAGTAAGGACTGAGCGTAGTAGACCGGGCACAAGCTGCAAAAGGAGACGAAACTACTCAATATTTATTCCAAATTCTAATTGAGAAAAAATAAAATAAATCACTCTTATTTAGTTA
Source organism: Hesperophylax magnus (assembly GCA_026573805.1). Taxonomy (NCBI): domain Eukaryota; kingdom Metazoa; phylum Arthropoda; class Insecta; order Trichoptera; family Limnephilidae; genus Hesperophylax; species Hesperophylax magnus. Next base: position 3,452,268 of record JAIUSX010000104.1, read on the forward strand.
TACTACTTGTCCTCCACAACAGACACAGAACAGGCGAACTCCTAGCGTTAAAAATAGCTGATGGTGATCCCTGTAATGCTGTCCGAAATTATGGCTAAAGAAGGAGGTAGCACGACACGGCGAAATACCCCAAATATCAATTACTATGGCAAAAACAGTGTACAGTAAAATAAAAACGGTTGAATGAAATACACAGTTAGTTTTTAAAAAGTGTTGATAAATTATGATAAAAGATTTTTCATACGAAACTTAATTTTGTATTTGTGGCCAAAATATTCAACCAAAATGAATTTAAATTTTCAAACAAAATATTATAAGTAGCACTTTGCAAATTTGGCATTATTTGTGAGTTAATGAAAATTATTTTAATAAAATCATTCCTGTCTACCTAGTACATAATAATATATAAATATGATAAAATAAAATAAAAAACGGATTAATAAAAAGGCATTTTGATACGCTTAAATTTAAATTATCAACTGATATACATACAAATGAGAAATTGAATGTTAAATTAAAAAAAAAACGTTGTTTTATTTTTTATTTGGTTACATTGTCACATATATTCGTTATTGGAAAAAACTTTTTTATTATTACGAAACTCACTAAAATTGCGTAAGTCGCCCATAAAATCTTGATAAATCGAATTCCAGTAGCATGTCTTAATACATTATAATTTCAAACACAAATAAATTATAAAGCCTACAACCGTACTAGATATTTACTATACATTTAGATTTTTTAAAACTGTTCATTTTTGTAAGGTATTTTGGCCTCAAAACAAAAATTAAGTTTGGTAAGGTATTTTGGCCACAAATCCAAAATTAAGTTTGGTAAGGTATTTTAGCCTCAAATCCAAAATTAGGTTTTGTAAGGTAATTTGGCCTCAAAACCAAAATTAAGTTTAGTAAGGAATTTTGGCCTCAAATCCAAAATTAAGTTTGGTAAGGTATTTTAGCCTCAAATCCAAAATTAGGTTTTGAAAGGTAATTTGGCCTCAAAACCAAAATTAAGTTTGGTAAGGAATTTTGGCCTCAAATCCAAAATTAAGTTTGGTAAGGTATTTTAGCCTCAAATCCAAAATTAGGTTTTGAAAGGTAATTTGGCCTCAAAACCAAAATTAAGTTTGGTAAGGAATTTTGGCCTCAAATCCAAAATTAAGTTTGGTAAGGAATTTTAGCCTCAAATCCAAAATTAGGTTTTGTAAGGTAATTTGGCCTCAAAACCAAAATAAGGTTGTGTAAGGTATTTTGGTCTCAAATCCAAAATAAATTTTTATAAGTTTTTTTGGCCTCAAATCCAAAATTAACTTTGGTAACGTATTTTGGCCTCAAATCCAAAATTAAGTTTCGTATGAAAAAGGCCGCGCATCCCTTCTTGTCAAGTTCCAACAACTGGAGGCAACACAACCACAATTCGTTGGATCACGATCTAAACATAGTCATGTCATAGATATGTCACGTGGAAAAAAATGTTTTTAAAATAATTATCTGTGCATAGAAATGCACTCTAGAAAACGAGCATTATTGATTCCTTCGGCACGGGTGCATAAGATTGGCTGAAGGGAAACGAGCAACACTTTGTATTTATTTATTTGTGTGACTAATCATTGTGTTCAGTTTGTCGGCTGTGTAGGGACTTGATCGATTTTTTGTTGTTTCCACCTCCCCACAATGATAGTCTCTTCAAGATGATACTTTCGTTTATTGCCTAACCTTCCGCACAGAAATTTTATGTTTTTAGTAGATATTTTCAAGTTAGTTCGTTTCGGGCGTGCTAGGCGTCAACCAAAACAAATAATTTAATACCTTTCAAATAAAGTGCACCATCTTTTGAAGTAATCAAAATAAACAAAATTCCTATCGCTATTTCGCTAGGGATGGACAACCAATGGACAAATAAGTGTCGCGTCGCTCAATAGTGTCCCGAAGTGATCGAAGTGGGATCAAGGTAGCCTTAAGACCCGCCGGATCGACTAGATAAGCAGGATAGGCGGAAACACGTAACAGATTGATGACCTTCATCACAGATCGGTAGGTTCATTGGGTACGGGCTAAGATTTTCCGAAAAACCATCGCAGGATAAAATGTTTAATTATTTTAATTTTAAATAAACTTTTGTTTTATGTAAATAGGTACTGAAAATAATAAATTTTCCTCATTTGAGAGTGTAAAATGATCTCACCATGGCAAATTAATCATCCATTTGCAGTACCTATAAGATTTCTCATTTTAACATTCTTAACATTTGGGAAAAGACGTAGGTGCAATTACAAACGAAATTAAGGTTTTAAAAAGTATATAGAAAAATTCTTTATGTCATGCTGTGCTATGCTAGAACATTTCTGCCATGTGGTATCTTGAACAAATCGGGGCCACGACTATGCACTACTTATATCCTTCTTTCTCTCCTCTCCTACTTCACCACTTATTTCAGCCCAATTCCATACTTCCAGTGACTTATTTGAGTTGAATATTTTGGCGTCTTACTTAACATATTAAATAATTAGATCTAAGCATATCACCGAGAAATGTGGAAGCAACCCGCGGGCACTTTCATCCAGCAAACCGTAGTTGAAGATGATTATTATTACAAATAATTTTTAGTAAGTTAACACACGAAGAACAAAGCATATCTTCGCAAAGATCGAGGGTTTTTAATTCTTCATCCAAATATTCATAAAATAGCCAAGATTTATCATAATTGATCGGGGTAGTTAAAATAAACAATAATTCAATCAAGAGTGAATTAACGTCAAAAGATTAACGAATCTTGTCTACCATCACTTTTTGTGAAAGAAATTGTATATTTTACCATCTACTTGCCAGTCTACTCCGTTTTCTTTCCGATCAAAGTTTTAGTCTTGTTACGTCGAAGCACCGAGCACCTGAATTTTCTCGAAGTATGGAGTATCGACAGCGAACCCAGAAATAATGGGAAATTTTAAAAGCTACTTAATTGTAAAAGGAAACTTTTCCAGACAAGATTTCCAGGGGTATTTTCCGGCAGAACGCCGCGGCTGAGGACAACAACATGTCTTGCAAGATAAATACTCGTAAATTATTTGTTATAACATTTCCTAAGAGTTGTATTTTCTTTCACGCTTTTAAAGACGAGAAATTTTTTGTTTGTGTTGCCTTTCCAACGATGTTTTTCTTGATATTACTATTATTCGAACTTTATTTATGGTTGTCAGAATCGATCGGTCCAGGAGCTATTTCTGTGCTTTTGTGTAGAATTTCTGAGAATTTGAACCCTTTTCTTCTGTGTTTCATTGATAAATCTGTCACCATTTCGATTTCAACTACTACTCAGCTTCTGTTTGGACTTTTTGAGGTATTTTCAAAATATGATGATATCATTGACACTTTACCTTTGTACAGAATAAGTTAACTATCCCTGGGCAATATAATAAATTTATGGATTTTTTTAAAGTACCAACGTTTTTAAAGTTGCAAAGTAAATAGGTTTAAGTATCCGTGGACATTTTCTAACCTATTTGAGTAACTGAAGAGATGTACCGAATACGGCATACGACCGTAATATGAGATGGCGGTGTTTCTCAAAAGCAAAACAAGAGCACATCCTATAACAGTATGATCAAGCACTCTCGCTTTCCCTCCAACCGATCAAAACGTCGTGCCGGCCGCACAATACGCGTCAAAGGGAATACCTTTCTAAAGATTTTCTGTTATGCATTCAATAATATAATTATTCATTTGACAAACAAAACGAACAGTTGTAACGGGATGAAGCCACATAATCTCGAAAGCTTTCTCATTCACACATATAATGGCATCCCTATCAACGAACGCAGGACATCATAGATCTCTCACTGGTTACACAAATTATTAACCAACTAATCAGAGGCCAGTTTCACGCTACCTACCAAATAATTTACCACGGACGGCCTATATAAACAGACCCACGGCCTTGAACCTACAGAAATTTTGAGCTGGTCGAAGGCTCAAGACCTGATCCTGGTAGCAAGATGAGTAGTTCTTTTCAGCGAGGTCTCAGAGAAATACTAGGCTGAAAACTGACACATAAACTGTCCCTTTCAGTAAGGTTGAAGAGTGCCTATATAAATTCATCTTTTAAATATAGTCAGAGATAACGCGCATGTCACTTTTCCCGTGAGTACTGTTTTATCTAAATATTTATTGTTATTTCGAACTGTATCTACAATAATGTCTATATTCCGAACTCACTTAAATGTTTACTATAATTTTATTTAAGGAGTGTTTGTTCGTACAAGTGATAAAGATTTGTGTCATTATAGTATGTTGTACAGTTTACTTATTAAAAAGTTCTGCTGTGTAATTATTACTACGCGCGAAAGCTGTTTCGCCTTCTGAAAGCATTATCAAACTTCTAACGATTTTACTCTTTTTAGTACTCATATTTTATTACCTGTGCCATTATGAATTTCCGAGTAAAATATCGTAAATTATGTAAATTATTAATGGTTATTAATAATTACCATTTAAAGTTTCCCTTTATTATTGCATTGCTTAAATTTGAAAAAAATGTTGTTAAAGTAGGTGTTTTCAAATTAAACAAACTGCACATCTTGATACAGGAATGCCCTAGTGAAATGTGCAGAGTATGTTTTTTATGTTAAAAACTGTTTTTTTTAATAAATAAATAAATAATTTGTAACAGGGGTTTTTTTCCTGCATTATTATTTTACTAACTTGTATTTTGTAATAATTGAACTAGGCTTAAAAATGTCTAGAACTGGCGAGGGAATTACATTTTGTTGTTCATTTACCAAACTAGCTTAAGGATTATTAGAATTTTTATGAATTTTCAACTGTTCTAAAAGATTATGTTATGATATGTGTAATAGAGTTGGCTTATTATTTTCATCTTTGAATGAGTGATTTTTATCTACGAGATGTTTAGAAAATTGTGACTGTATTTTTTTTTATTTTAAAACAATCGCATGTGTTCTTATGGTACGCATACATGTGCGAACCGAACCACGAATTACGCGAGAAACGAAACAACTGCAAGCGGCGTTTCGCGCCATTTGTGGTTGCTTTGTTTCTTTCCCATAAGTTGAGGTTCAGTTCGGCAGTTCGGCACGCGTATGTATACGCAGCCTTAGAATCTAGTATTATAGGACCGGCCAGTTTGTTCAACATATACACTGTTGCTTTCGTCACATTGCTATTAAATGCTGCTACAGGGTTTTCCAATAAAAGGTGTTTTTTTTTTTTTATTTATTAAGTTAAAAGAAATTTACATTTCACTTTCTTAACTTAAATATATAACATTAAATAAGTAGTTTTCTAATATTGTTCTAGTAACTTAAGAGTAAAAAGTTTTTTTTTAAATACATTTATACTCTCCGTTTTAAGTTTATCTGGAAGGAGATTGTATATTTGTACACCCTCGTGGCCAATGCCTCTTTTGCCACTTTCAGTCCTTACAGCATGAGTGTATAATTTGTTATGCTGCCTAGTATAATGTTCGTGTACTTGTGACGTTTGTTTAAATATTGGGTTTGTGTGTACAAGTCCATTTTGGATTTTGTAGATTAGGAGGCATATGTTGTATTCGTACAATTTTCTTATTTTCAAAAGTTTCATTTCCTGATACAGTTTTTTTGTGTGAGTGTCCGGGTTATAATTGAAGAGTTTTTTAATAACTTTGTTCTGTATTGTTTGTAAATCATTTAGGTATGTAATGTATGTGTTTCCCCATATTTCTATTAAATAATTTAGATGGGACTGGATGAAACCAAAGTATAAGCCCCTCCTTATCTCTGTTGGTAAGAGATTAGTTATTATTTTGAATAGCCCGCTATTTCGGTAGATGTTACTATTGAAGCTGTCATTTTTTTGACATTTCACAAGTAGAAACTACGTTTTTAATAAAAATGAAATGATACACGCTTCAATAACGCATTGAAATTATTAAAATTCACTTGAGTGAATCAAATGCAAATCATCTTGAGTGATGAGGCCCATTTCCACCTCGGTGGCTTCGTCAACAAGCAAAATTGTCATATCTGGGGCTCAGAAAACCCAAGAGTTATTGTTGAAAAGCCTCTTTATCCTCAACGTGTGACTGTTTGGTACGGTTTATGGTCCGGCGGAGTCATTGGACCTTACTTTTTCGAAAATAAGGCTGGAGCAACAGTTACGGTGAATGGATTGCGCTATCGAGAGATGATTAATGATTTATTTTATGGCCGGCGTTAAATGGTATTGATCTGGACAACGTTTACTTTCAACAAGACGGCGTTACGTGCCACACAAGCAACAAAACCATTGATCTTTTACGATTGAATATCAAAATAACACCTCTTATTGGAAAACCCTGTATTTTTTAGTTTCGGTACTTTTCTTTTTGAGTATTTAAGAAATGATACTAAATTATTTTTTGTGTGGAAGACAACATCTAAACCACAATTTTTTAGAACTTTAGCAAGTTTAGATGGCAGTCTAACGAATTTCAATTTTATTATTTTTTTGTATTATGAATCGCTGGTAAAATTATGTTAAGGTTATTTCTGAATAATTATTTTTTAAATGTTAAAATTGTGTTTATTACCTTCTGGTATGCTTTATTTTTGATCGGGCTGTTAATAATGATAGATAAGCTCAGATGTTCGCGTGTTGACTAACTTCAACGCGAAGACAATGCAACAATATTAAGTATCAAATTGAACCACGTAATACATATTTATTAAAGTTTGCATGGTTCTCAAATAAAAATGTAAAACTAAAAAATGTAAAGTACCTTTCAAAATGTGTGAAAAATAGATAACAGTAGCACATCACTAGCACGGGGCGTTCGTACATCGCCGGGCCGAGGTCGGTCGGTCCTCGGCCGCTGTAATTTATCATTGTCTCGCGGGGATCCCCGACCGATCCGTGGCTGCTATTGGCACCCTTGTGGAAATAGGGGTGCCAGTATTTAAATCGGTTAAGGCACCTTTCAGACAGGAAAGAAAATTATCGGGAATATTATGAAGCCTTGTGAAAACTGTAAGGTTGCTTAAAGGTGCTTATTTGTCCCTACATACATATTATATAAATGTTTTTTTGTAACATCTGAGTTTTTATTGGTTTATCTGAATTACTATTTAATCAATATTGTTAATTAAGGTTCAATGTGGTAGAACAGTTTGAGACAGCTGAGAAGCTGTTTATTGAATCAGTAAATAGTCTCAGAAAATTCTAGAATTATGAAGTCAGCACAGTCTTTTGGTATGGAATTATTAAGTACTAAGTATACTAAGTGCACTCAGTCATTGCATATCTTTCTGTGCCTCTATCATTATTTCCATCATCAGCTTTATGAAGTTTTTAAATTTAACTGCTAAGAGGAACGGCTGCGAAGCCTTGTACATGAAAAATCAATTTTGGATTTGAGGCCAAATACTCAATATTTACAGAACCCAATATTTTTTTAAGCAAGGGTTATAGCAAATATCATCACCTCTATGCAAATCAGCCATTTGCGCGAAAATTAAATTTTATTTTGAAAAATTCTCTATTTGATGATACGCACAAAAAATCTTGAAAATCCTCAAAAATCTATCTCCAGCGCGAGTTATGAAACTTAGAAAATTTGCGAATCTTCATTAGGTATATTACTTCTCATTCGAATCCACCCATGGTAAATTTACAAACCTTAACAATGGTTTAAAATATGAATTATCAATAAAAAAGACCACAGACGACTTGCGAATCTGACATATAAAATTTTTTGCTCTCCTGAAAAATTAACTTTTTGCAGATTCGCAACTTTAGCATGAAAATGATGATAATATATATTACGGAGTACTTATTTATCTATTTGTGTTTTCAATTATAAAGCATAGGCCATTCAAGAATCCAATTTTTCATAATTTTAGCAGCAGCTAAGACATTTTTTATGAGCAATCAGCAAAATCACGCCAAATAAATACTTAGTAGGTATAGACATTAATTAATTATCTTTTAGGTAGTTTGAATTAAAGCAATCATATTACAGTTCTAACATTATTATAAACATATTATCTTATTTATCATTCAAATACTCAACGTAATAACAAATTATAAATTATGTTTATATTTGACTTTCTTTCTAATAATTGAAATTCCGTCAAAATGATGGACAAACATAATTTTTCGATTCCTACCATAGTTAGGAAACTTTAAAGGATGTAATTAATATGGAAACCATAAAAATCCTCTTTGCCGTTACGTTCAGAAATTAGTGCCTGGAACTTCCTTTACATGAAGATGATTCTACATCAAATTCTAAGAAAATTAAAAATTTAAACTTGTTATTTTTTTTAACACTTACCGAGATAAATGCTTGGAATTTTTGTATTTAATTAATATAAAATTTAAAAAAAGTGTTTATTAGAATGTATCAGAATAAAAATGTAAATAAAAAGGGTTTATTAGAATGTACCAGAATAAAATTGTTTAAGAAACTGTTTGTTAGCATATACGTTCGGAAAGCCGAATAAAAATATTAAAGAAACTCTTTATTAGATTGTATCAGAGTAAAAATGTTAAGGAAACTGTTTATTAGAATGTATCAGAATAAAATGTTAAAGAAACTGTTTATAAGAACGTATCAAAATAAAAAATATCAAAAGTAACTGTTTATTAGAATGTATCAAAATCAAAACCAAGAAGAAAAAGCGCGCGTACGTGAACAGCATTAAAAATAACGTTAATGAAATTGTGTTTTACAATTTTTCCTATCCATTATCATATTGACAGATTCGGATGTCAAAACTAATCTCAGATTTAATTCGTTCTAAAATCTTCGTTGCTCGGTTTTGCCATAATAATGAGAGAAAAATTAGGTCCAGTTTATAAAATTTCTAGCTTTTGTTAACTTTGTAGAATAACAAAGAACACTATAGTTGCTTTTAATTTAGATTTGAATGGAAATCAATGTCGCCACTACTTTCCTCTTACACCCTGAATTCGTATATCATCATCACGTTTTTTTTTTATTTTAGAAACACAATTTGATTCGTTTTTTATTCGGAGAACGATCAGAAATTTGAATTACGAAAAACGCCTACAAGCATTTCTAATGATTTTATTTATTCCACGACTAGCTAAAGTCCCCGGCGTTGCTCGAGCTTTACGCAGAGTTCTTCAAAATTTCATGTAAACAGTGACCTTCTTCTTTCTCTGAAAGTCAAGTGTGCGAAATTTCATCAGTCTCGGAATAAAACTGTAGATTTGTACACAATTCAAATCTTCTTTTAAATATAAATGTATTGATGGATTTATTGTCCCACTATATTTAAAAAATGCTTTTTCATGACGTAGGCATTATCAAAAAAATAGCTTAACACACTTCCGTCTGTTTATACCAAGGCTATTAGAAAGGCATAATTTTACTCATGGTAGGTAAATTATACATCCGAAATAATCTAAAAGTACAAATATTTGTAATTAGTAAGTACAGTTCCCGCCACATTACTTATTTAGAATTAACGGCACAAGTGCCATTGCATACATTTTTTGACATTCATATAGAATAAAGAAAGAAATTATGTATTATAATGCATCAACTGTAAAGCGCCCCTGAGGCGATATCTCACAAAAGTGGCTCTATGCAAGTTGTCCAATAAATTAATAATTAATATAAGTAAACAATACAAAAGAAAAAATAATAATCATAAGTGCAAAGTTAATGAAAGCAGTGAAGAAGAAATTAAAAAAAAAACTCATATGCAATACGCATTGACTTCGTTAAGATATGTAAGGCCAAAGTATGTAATTAGTACATAGAGGAATATAAAAAAAAATATTATCAACATTAGCATAACAGTTACCAATAGTATGTAATCTATTAATAACAGAATTTTAGCTTGAAACCGTCGTATAATTGTCATAAATACATACTATGGAATCTTAATCTAATGGTAGGAACGTGAAAGTGAATGCAACTATTCCAGCAAAGATTCTCCAAAATGCCTCAAATGTGATTTTTAAATGATAAATCATTAAGCAGCACTATTTTTATTGGGTAACTACCCCCACAAATGATAAATTCTGGCAACCATGCCGCGGGCATCTTCTGGCATATTTATTACGGGAGGGTCTGCGGCGGGATCCGGAACTCCATTCTTATTTAAACAGGTGTTCGTGAAAGATTTGTGGAAAATTTATGGTCTCCATTAAGCGACGGTGCATTTTTTGTTCAGCGACATCATAAATCATGGTTAAATCTTTGGAATTGAAAGATTATTTGGATATTTTAATGTTTTGTTTATCGAAAAACTTGTTGACAGCATTATAAAACTGTTTAAGCACCATTGAGGTGGCATTTCACAAAATAATGCTTCACAAATAAATATTTAAAATCTCTAATTTAATAACATTTAAAGGTCGTTTTTTTATTCTTGACGCTTTGAAGAATCGTAGGCGATTATTTTATTTTTTCGAAGAGAAAGACAAACATTCCTGTGAAAATGATTTTTTTATATTTTTATTGGAAAAAAAAAGTTTTTTAAAATTTTAAAAATACATTTTTTATATACTCGTGTATGTATTGTTGTGGGTGTTTATAAAGAAAGGAGAGAGGGGAAGTTCTGGGAAGAAAAAAAGAATGGGTAGTGGGTGGGGATCGGGGGTCAGTGTGTCAGGAGTGAAGGATATATGAATCCATAACCCCACTGTGGTGCTAGTCGATGGATCGAGAAAATCCGTCTGGAGAGGTTAAATTGTCTTCTTCAACCGGCGTATCTTGATCCGGCCCGCCATGCAGATAGTGGACAGACGCATCAGCCACCAGGACCTGGACAAATCTCACGCCATGAATCCGGATACGCCTGCACTGCCTGCCTACCTGTACAGTGTACACCTGTGTGTGAATTTATTGATCATGCCCGATTTTTTTACGAATAATTTTTGTAAACATTATTACCAAAGAATTCAACAAAAAACAATTCAAACGTTGTCATTGAATACGAAGATGCATTTCTTGCGATGCGGTCATAATATAGCTGTCACTTTGTGGTAAACTAACCTTTTTATACTAACAAACTAACTAAAGTAAATTTAAGTCAATTGATAAACGACCATGTATGTATATAAAAACTTTACTAATTGAAACGTCAAATAGAAACTTACATAAAATAGTTCGCGGAAAAACTTTTGTTTTCTTGAAATTAAAACCAAGTTCAAATATATATAAAAAATTAAAAAACAAAGACAAAAAGTAATTGCTTATCTAGTCAAAGGGGGTTGTTTATCTTTTTTTTAAGCTTTTGAATTTCGGAATTTTTCGAATGAGGAAAAATAACACAAATAAGTTATAAATATGTTGAATTACACGAATATAACAGTTAATTGACCATTTTATCAAGAAAATAGATTAATGGAGATATTACAAGAAAACATAAATCTTGGAAGGGGAAATTAACCCTGTTTCGGACATCCAATCAAGCTAAAACTCAGACTCGTTGTCAATAACAATGTATTCTATAAACTTTTGGTGGCAATCAAACATATAAGCATTTCTTTGAAATTGGACGAAATTACAGAAGTTACAACGAAAATCGATCCTACCCAATTGGGATTTGGCTCAGTTGTTGCGGGATTGATTTCAGTCTCTGGGGAGGAAGGTTCAACCTTCAGTCAAACCATTTTTTGTAAATTCACAGCACTTAAGAGCTAGTTAGTCCCTATGGAGAAAGGTTCAATCCTAAGTCAAACAGAAAAACTTTAAAAAAAAAATTAAATACATCTCTTAATAAAAAAAGATGTTCCATGGTAGAAAAATTGTTTTTTAATGATTATAAAACAAGGTTTTTATGCATAGCACAAGAATAATAAATTATTAAAAGCAATAATTAGTCGCCTGTAATTGTTTACAGATGAAAAAAAAATAATGAAGAGTAAATGTTGATTGAAGTACTAGTACATGTTGAATTAATGAACTAATTGTTGTTTATGATTATTTATTATCCTTTTGATTTTTTAATGGTTGATTTTTATATTACATAGTTTTTACTGCATCGGATGAAAAGATTTCTATCGTCGCATTTATTATGTTCTAAAGCCAGCAGAATTGAACCTGTTTCTAAAAGAAAAACGTTCTGAATAATCAGATTGCTTGCAATCTTGTCAACCGACACTTCAAAAATCTAATTTTTCTTCTAGTATTAAGTGAGAAAATGATTGGAAAATTATTCCATCCCTCAGATATCAGCCCATCCTAGGTATGATAGGACACTCCAGGGGCTGAAAATTTTGATTTAGTAAAAAAATATCTGAACTTTGCCAATTTGTCTCCCACCCAAACTGATTGCCGCATTCTGTCTCCATTAAAGGAAAAAAATAGTACCCAACTTTTAGCCCACCTGTATTTTATCTTTTTCTTGGGTATTTGAAAAGTTTTTCTGCTATTTTGAACTATTATAAAGCTAGCTTAAGCTATTTTCCATATAACCTTTAAAGGTTTTTTGAAGACTTTCATTAATCTAGCGAAATGACTACCTGTCTAAGATTTTATAAGCTTTTTAACTTCATACTTATTTACAATATCGAATATTATTGATATTATTTAATGAAATACGTGAAAGATGTGAAATATTTAACGTCATGTTTTTGATGCAAATTTAAATTTTGTACGTAATATAAATTAAAAATATAATTTAGATCAGGAAGTAGCTTTAGATTAACATAATGAGGATGAGTGTATTATCCATCTAGTTTAGTTTTAAGGTATTTTCATAAATAGAGGTAGTTATGCTACATGACAGATATAGCATGTCGGTTGTACCCGAATGGTTACGACTCTATGGCATCCCCGGTTGGTATATGTTGTGAGACTGGCGGAAGTAAGAGGAGAAGGAGATATGGATGTGGAAGGTATATTAAGGAACATACCTAATTATTGAGATCTGGTCAGTAAACATGACTAATTCAAAGCTTTACTAATAATTTTACATAAAAAATAATAATAATACATAATATCTTATCTTAAAATTATTCCACATTGAAGTGCATAAAAATTTTATCTAACACTCTTTACTGATAATTTATAACTTATTACGTTTTCTTGTGTAGTGTTCGTATACTTGGGACGTTTATATAAGTATTGTGATTGTGTGCATTGTTGTTAAGGTGGTATTGCAATATGGCGATACTGAAAGTATGTAATACACAATCACAGAAAAAAGTATTGAGACCCCGTTTGCAAACTTAATCATGATAGTAAAAATGATATTTTTGCTATCATGTGCACCAGTCAACTGAAACGAAATAAAAAGCAATGAATTTTGACATATACTACTTTCATAATAATTTTGTGTTCTACAGGTTGGTACTTTCGAGCAAAAATCATGATGTTCTGCCTGAAGGTTTTAAACGTTAAACGTGAAGGAACAGTTTAACTATCATATAAAAAAAAGAAACCTTCCCCATTAAAATAATATTTCAGTTTCTGCCTATATTGAACGTATATTATGTGTTCTTTTAGTATTTTTCAATACTATTATTATTTTTCTTCTCCACGTAAAATATTTCAAATCATAAAAAAACATAATTCAACAAAAACAAATCGTAAGTGGCCATTCCTCCGGGCACAAAGTAATGGCCCTCCCGGCAGGTCTATGATAATAATCGCGGTAGGACAATCTCAATAAATCAACCAGTTCCGCAAGAAGTTGGGAACATTACCAATAAGGAAACAAAAAGTTCCATCCAAGTCATTGTTCTAGCTCCGTCCAACATTCGATAATGTATAAATCATGTTCTGAAAGCAGTGCCTCTAAAACTAAGGCAGGGCTGTGAATTATCATATTGGTGGTCTCACATTGCATGCGAATTTATTTTTGTGGTAGACTGTAATCAATTATGCTTTAATGTTTTCTTAACCTTTCAAATTAACAACTACTTGGGAAGCTGGCTAATATTTAGTTAGAATCGGGAACTGCCATACCACTGGTCAGTGGGGTATAACTTTGATCGAACATTGGAACCGTAAAAAAGACACGGAAATCTACATGGCTTATGACGTCAAATTGTGGACAAACCACATCCATCGATGAAAAACTGTTAATGTCTTTGGAAAAAACTGTTGACAGCTGAGTTTTTGCTGAGTGGTACATCTTGGTTGCTTGATATTTGATCTCGAACTACGCCGTTGTCGTGTATTTTTGGCGGATTTGAATATATTGTGCATCCAATATTAGCGAGATGTCTGACAGTTTGTGGCTCTCATTTCTCAATTGGAAGCAAAAAACCGAGTGATTCGTTATGAAATTTCGCGTTACCAACGCTTAATTTTGACATTTTGACTAGAACACGTGTTTTTTACCAATAAAACTGGTAAAAATCTCTCTTTATTATATTCCTTTGTAATAGCCTTAATTTAACTTCACCGCAAAAAAGAATATATTTTATCTTTTCAGATATTATTCTTGTTCCTGCCAGAATGTAAGTATTGTGAAGCCGTACTGGATCGTGATTATAGCATGCAAGGTAGAATTCCATCGTCTTAACTTATTCATTAATGATTTAACCTGTATCTATAACTGATTGTCTTTCTGAGATATTTTCATTTTCCTGTCGTGAGGTTATATTTTGACACTTAAAACATTTTAAATTTTTTAAATATTTTTTACTAATAAGTAGGCTCCGAATGAGAATAATACTGTCTGTTTTTTTGAATATCCTCTATTCTTGTCGTTGGTGTGTGACGTAGTATTATCGCACGCATCAAATTTGTCTAAATATTGGCATATCTATGGTTAAAAGAGGACCAATTTGTTTCATACAAAAAGCCCGTTTTCTTAGCAGACTCGATATTAAATAGACTCTGGGGGTTACTTAACGTGTATACTGCACATCTTGTCTTAATAGAGTGACAAGGTGTAAATAAAATATTGTCATTCAGGAAGGTAATACAAACTGTCAGAAAAGGACATGTATCTGTGTAAGGGAATGAAGCTGCATGTGTTAGTGGCAAATGCATAGTTGCTTCAACAAAAATATTGTTATGAATGCAAAACCCCGTTTTCGTTAAATCATTGAAGATAATAATAATGACTCTCAAACGAAAAACAGAAAAACGTTCGGTCGCATCTAGTAATTGAACCCAGGACTTAAGTCTGGCCAGAGCTTTACTCTACCTTTGGGTTAACTTGATCATATCATCTTCCATTATATGAAACTGTATCCTACCGCCTTTTAATACCGGATTTAAATAGACAAAATCACGTTTATAATTAAGTTACGGCCGCCCAAGCAACGCTATCTAATAAGAACAATGTTTATGTTTGGTCTTGATATGAGAATACGGTTGGTTCCTACCGGGATGTCATTTATCCAGTTCCTACCTCTCCGTAACCATGAATATGAAAACTGTTTAAATTATGGAACATTACAATTGAAGATAAATAGTGCAAATTTTTTGAAAATAGAAGAAAAATTTGTGTTTTTGGCGTAGATAATAGTTAGGAATATTTTGTACAGGTATTTATTTGGTAACTTCCAATGTAAGAGAGAAAAATAGACACGTTTCGAAACATTTATATTATCTCTGCAAGCAGTCTCGCTTGCAATTATCGCTGAAAAGTAAAAAGAAGAAAGTTGACTATCTTGGAAATGCATAATATCGTTTTAAGTACTCATTCGTTTTGTTGTGGCGATAATTACTTCGAGATATCGCAGTGGAACTCACTATATTGTGATTGTGTAATGTTCTCATTTACAGAGATACAGTGGTAAGTGATTCGTCATTCCGTTTTCCTTCCTTCCATACGTTGTTCATTCCTTCACATACTATCGCCCAATTCCAGCAGATACCGTTTCATTTCGTTTCGTCTAAATTATTTACAGTTAATTTACAAGTGCATCTGATGCTTTAATTGGTAAGCAGTTTTGGGCGCAACAGTTTTTTTTCCTTTCATTTAAAAATATTGTGTATCATCCATTTTAAAATCAAATAAAATTCTATGCAATATTCCTACTAGTTTTATAACTTTACATTCTACATTTTAATGAGAACTTTGACTGTCTAGTTTGTTCGTATGAAAAATAAGTATGTGGAGGTACGCCTTTTCCTTCTTGCGGAAGTAAAGCCGAAAATTTCCCACAAAACCCATAAAATTATACGACCAACAGTAGGAGTGTCACGAAGTTTGCAACGATATTGCCGGCAAACAAATATGCATTTTTCACATGGACTTATCTGTGGTATTATATCATTTTAAACACATTCGAATGCTTTTCCAATAGTGAGCAATTGCAAACATAGTACATTTTGTTACGCGTTAGTGAATGATGTTGTTGACTGAGCCTGAGCGTCGTGGTGAAGTCTTGTTTTAACTCGACCGTTTTTCATTTGGTCTGTCTGTAAATTTATTTGTAAGTTCTGTTTCCGTTTCAAGTTAAAATTCTTTTTTCAAATATGAAATTTTCGTGTTTATTCGGACTTTCTTATTAGCATTTTTTCTATTAAATATGTTACATATATATTTATGAAGAATGTGTGGAAAAATATTTTTTGATATAGTGACGTTTCATTGGTCAAATTTAAGGTGTAATTTATTTATTAAAATTCAAAAAATATTGTAATAAAGTACCTATTAACAAATTTATGATTTGCAGAAAATTTTTAGTTGTTATTTATTAAATAAAAGAAAATTGGAAACGCACTTTTATGGACGTGAGATCTACTGTTCTCAGAACAACTTGTTTATAGCTTAGATGAAACTAAGTTACAATCAGAATAAATCAAATTGGAGAATATTGAAAAGGACAAAGGAAAAAATATAAAACAAAATAGTAGGAAGTGAAAGAGATGAAAAAAGAAGGGATTAAAGAGAAAAATGAAACAAAACATTGGAATGTTCTCCTAAAGCAATCCATTCCATGATCCTTATTTAACCTACTTTCTATATTGATCTTGAATCTTGGTTGGTATCTATAGACTGATTATAATCCAATGTGCTTTCCATTCTCAGAACACGCGTTCCAAGTCCTGCAAATATCCTGCCCCTAGGGTACCGATCGCACTGGGATTAAAGTTCTCCTAGCTAAGATCCTACAATCTTATTGAATCGTGACAAAGCTTGATTGTTAGCAAAACTCCTAGAAAAACCCCTAAAATTCATAATACCGAACGTAGCGAAAATTACTCTTAGATGAAAAATATTTGGTTCTCGATAAAATGTTTGCATCCACAAGGAGTTGAGGGAGAGGAAGGTCGCGAAATACCTGGCCATTCAGGTCTTGTCACTATACACAGTTTAAGCCATTCCATGCGAAACAATGAAATATTATTATTTTTTTAATAATTGTTGTAAAAACTAGCAGTTTTTTAAGTGGACCTCCCATGATCTTGATTATTCCGATATAACAGCTCGTAGCGCTCGTGCAAACTCTGGCGGAATAAAGAGGTAATATCGAACACGGCTACCATCATGACAGGATTGACCGGTCGCTGAACATACAAACAGATGTATTTTTTTTATCATTGCATATTTTGAGAAGCACAAGCCTTGTAATGTGTATGTTAATTGCGTCCCCTATTTACTGGTGGCCCTTTTTATATTCCAAAGAATATGTTAGTGCTCTGCCCAAAGTCTGTAGAGCAAACTTGCTAATGATCCAAGTTGTTCGCGAACTTCAGATTACGTAAACAATGTCTAGCGGCGATGTGAAGTTATTTTACTATGACAAAACCATCTCAGAGATAACATGACTACATTGTGGCCTATTCTAAAAAAACTAAGGAGGGTCCGGGAGATTGTTAACGAAGAGTCGTTTCGAGAAATCAAAGGTTAAGCTTCTATAGTTCTGTGATAAATCATCAAAGTGAAAGATCAATAATTTATGCATAATAGTACCGTGAAGGTATGCCAGGGCGCTTAAAACGAAAAAAAAAACAAAACAAGTTGTCTTTACAAAATACTTCGACAAATCTTCGACAAAACCAAGCTCAAACTGATCTGATTAACATGAGATTTGTATGATTCATTTTGCTGAACAAACGATGACAGTGCATTCTTTCAACTTTTGGTGGCAGTCCAGTCTCTGAAAAGAGACTAAAGTCTAGAAAAACTAATTTTACTTTAAAAGTTCATAGCAGTCCCTGGAGAGAAAAGTTCAATCCCCAATTAAACCAAAACATATGTTTATATTTAAGCACATCTAAATAAATAAATGAATGTCCTTTAAATAACAAAAAAAATCCTCAATAATTGCATAAATGTATTAGTTTAGGTTAAGTTTTTTCTTATTATTCCAATATGTATAATTGCAATAATTATTATGATAAATTATGATGTATTTATTAATTTTCATTATATTATATTATCATGACAAATAAACCATTGGTTTCGAACCATGTCGATCTTTTTTGATTAAATAATGGCATATACAAAGTATTTTATTTTGGTAGAAATAATTTTTCTTTTTAATCTTTGTTTTTACTTTTTAATTTGTGTATATTATTAGTTTGCACCCTCTCCTAACTGTACAAAGTTAACAAAACGGAAAAAGAAATGATTTATTTTATTCAGGAGGCAAGTAAAAGTATATTTATTACAAAATCATGGGAAGGTCGACTATTTTCGTAATAGAATCTAATTTTGACGATATTTACGACTAACAATTTTAGTTTACCTTACGTCCAGCTTTGAGACATCAATACAATACTACAAAGAAAACAAATTTAGCAATGAGAGTAGGAAGAATTCTGGAAACCTGATCTTTAATTCTTTTGTTGAAACCTAATATTTGTTGTTGTATATAGTTTAAGAAAAATAAAGAGGAGGTTTTTCACGCATAAAGCTAAATAATAACTTTACTTCCGTGACGTGCGTAGACTGCGTAGTGAACATCTCGTAATTACTGAGTAGTATAAATATTCACCAGGCAATAAACCCGCCTGTAATATATATTCTATGTGTAAAAAAACATGTTGAAGGCTTTTTGATAGTTACGAAAACAAATGCAATTTTATATTTTGTAATAAGTGAAATCATTAAAAAATATGAAAATGCGTGCTTTTACAAACATGTGATAAAAATAATTAAAATGTGGAACGGTAATCATGAAGTAAAATTTGCTATATTGTATATAACCCATGTGTACGGGACGTATTTGCCTGCATAAGAAAAGACCTTTAAAATATAAGCACCGGCACACATTTACCTTTGTTCTTTGTAATGATTCAAATAAAGCACTTGAATTATTTCATATTAATCGTCACAGAGTTATTTGAACCACGTAAAAATGCAGGGAATTTCGACTCTTTTAATATCTTTGCATATAAGAAATACGTCTTGAAAAAGACGATATATTCGACATTTGTAATCTGCATTTTTATAAGAACGCCTTTATAAAGGTGGTTGGTTCCGGGGTGACATCAGCAGAGGAAGTCGAGGGGGGGGGGAGAGCCTAAATGGGGAGCTTAGAAATTTTACACAAGAGAATAAATAAATGAGTCAGTCCTGATATTGTTGTTGTAGTAAAAAATAAATCTATCGAAAATGGTGTACGGAGGAAATTAATTAGAATAAATCAGGGCTGTCTATAATTCCATCAACAATTTTAAAAATAAAAGTCAAGTCGGTATATTGTGGGTAGGTTACTAATTTATTGCTTGTCTGAATTATTCTTCACTCCACAAATTTTGAAAATTACATTTATATTCAATGTAAATTTGAGTTCATTGAATTTGAATAATTTCACGCGGCAATAACGCACATCATCACAGACAACCGAAATGAGGTTTTTTCGATACATTGAGAATAACGTTTTAAGCTGGTGTAAACCTAAGTGGATATTAACACTCTCGTTTCGACGAGGGATAATACCACGGAGAAAAAAGGGGATTCTTTCCTCCGTGGTAACACACTGTTTATTTCTTTTTTTTTATTTTATTTTTTTTATTAAATATCAAAATAATATACAAAAATCAAAAAGTCCCAATAAACTACTTTAAAGTAGTTTGTCATTGAGTGCTTTTAACTTGAAACAGATTATATCAAATGTATACATTCATATCATGAGAGGTGTAATACAATAAAAATAAAAACAAAAAACAATTAAAGCGTATGCAGTTAGAAATAGTTTGTATTAGAGTCTAGTACAAACTATTTCTTTCAGCTAGCCAATTTTCCACCAAAAATTTTTTTTTACATTTGTACATTTTTTGATTTCTGCAGGTAACATATTTAAACAATTTGGTATCATGTAGTCTAGCGTTCTTTGTCCATATTTGTTTACATGCTTTGGTACGATTAGTCCTTCATTTAATGTAAAACGAGTATTGTAAGTGTGTTCCAGTCTATTTATGTACATAGGGCTATTTATGTGCTGAAAAATTATTTTATACCACATAATTGCTCTTACCGAGAGGATTTTCAGATTTTGATAAAGGTATGGAACATTATGCCTTTGTTCATATAAACTTTTATGAGCTAATAATTTAACAAGAGAATTTTGAACTGATTGAACATGATTTATATTTGTTTTAGAGGAAAATCCCCAAGCTGTAATTCCATACCTTATGATAGATTCAGCTAGTGATAAATAAATTATTCGAAGTGTGCATATTGGAACATAAAATTTTAATTTATATAATCTACTAATAATAGATCTCAGTCGTTCACAGACTTTATTTATCTGTAAATCCCATTTGAAAAAACAATCAATAATAACACCTAAATAAACATATTTTTTAACCAGTTCAATATTTTCACATGTACACAGCGCAGGGATACCAACATGTAGGCAATCTGAATTGTGTGTTTTAATTTCGGGTATAATAGTATTTACCTTGGCATTTGGTGATCTAATGTGTATCAATTTAGTTTTTTTTGCATTTATGATTAGGCCAGAGTCGTGAGACCATTTTAAAAGTTCAATGTAATCTTTTTGTAAAAGTTCAATACATAATTGCAAATTACTGCAAGAAAACACCAATGCAGTATCATCCGCGTACACAAAGTGTTTTACATGTTTAAAAATAAATTTAATAAAAGATACATAAATTATATATAAAATAGGACCTAATATGGAACCTTGAGGTACACCTGCTAAGATTTTTCTTTTTTTACTTAATGTGTTCAAAAGCTTTATTTGCATGCACCTGTTGTTCAAATAATTTTCAAATAGTTTTAGAAGTTTCCCTCTTATTCCTATGATTTCTAGTATTTTCAACAATTTTTTATGGTTAATAGTGTCAAATGCCTTGGAATAATCTATAAATAAGACTAATACATGATGTTTATTATTTAAATTATTATTTATCAAGCTGGCAAACTTTTGAAGTAGCACTTCAGTGCCCTTTTTTTTGGAATCCATATTGGTTAGTATCAATAATAGAAAAATCTTCCAAATATTTTATTAATTTAATTTGAATGTATTTTTCAAGAATTTTTTCGAGTGATGGCAAAATACTGATTGGTCTATAATTACCCAAAATGGTGTGATCACCTCCTTTATAAATGGGTCTGATAATACTACATTTTAAATCATCTGGAATTTTTGCTTCAAATAAGATTCTGTTTACAAAATGGGTTATAATTGGACCTAATGTTAATATATGTTTTTTAATATCGCTCATTCTGATATTATCGATTCCAGGAGAAGAGCTTTTAAGTTGTTTCACAATGTTTTCTATATCAGCAATTTTAGCCCTAGGTAGGTACATGCTTTGAGGCATCTCCTCTGGTTCAAACCCAGTTGTCCTGTGATTACATTTATGTAACATATTGCAAACATTGTCAGAGAAATAATCAACAAAGTCATTTGTTACGCTTTCATCGGTCCGATCTTTCATCAAATATTTGGATGCAACTTGGTCACAATCATTTTTACATTTCTTTCCTAAAATTTGATTACATTCGTCCCATGTTTTTTTTGAGTCTTGAAATATATTTTTGAATTTATCATTATAGTATGAGGTTTTTAATTTTATTAACAATTTATTTAAAATATTTCGAAAACACTTATATTCTTTTTCATAGTATTTGTTCGTTGGAGCATTTCTCCAACGTTTGTATAAAAAATCTCTTTTTTTAATTTTATAAAGTGCATCAGTAGATATCCATTCATTTATGGCATGCGGTCGGTTTTTTGATTTTTTGCTTATTTCAATTGTGCTTTTTTTATACAAGTCATCAAAATAATTTTTAATTTTCAAATAAATAACAGAACATTCGGTTTCATTTAGAAGCGATTTCCAATCATAATTACAAATATGTTTATCAACCAGTTTTTGCGAAAGAATTTTAACTTTATTATAATCATTTGAGTTTAAATTATCTACCGAGTTATAGCGTATACTTATAGCTGTTGTATTGTGATCGGCAATGTTATAGTCACATACACATGCGAAGATTGTACTGGTTAATCCAGCGGGCAGTTTACCGCTTATTCGCACGTAGAAATGATCGATACATGAACTATTTATTTTCTGTTTAACAATTACTTCCCTAGTGACGCCATCTATACATTTTTTCAAATAGTTATTTGTAAGAATATTTTCATAATTTATTATGATAGGATCATTTTTGTTTAATAAATTTAAATTTATGTCGCCGAAAAATATTACACTTTCATTTGATTTAATATTGTTTTCAAACACAGAGGATATTTCTGACAAAAATGATAGCTTATTTAGATTCGGAGGTCGGTATATTGCTAAGACATTTAAAGTGCTCTTATTTGGAAGTGTCAATATTCCAAAAACGTTCTCAAAAAATTTGGTGTCCAGAAATATTTGCGAAAAGGAAAGGTTATTCTTTATATATAACAAGATGCCTCCACCGGATTTTTGTTTTCTACAATAGTGATACGAATTGTATCCGGGAATATCATAAAGATTAACAAGTTCCGAACGAATTGCCGTTTCGCAAAGCATGAGTACGTCAACGTGATTTAAACAGTCTTTAAAATAAACATGAAATAGGTCGAAATATTTACATATTGACCTAATATTTAGTTGAACAAAATTAAGTTTACTTGTATCACATTTCCTTGAATCTTGCTTTTGAAACCATTCACGCAGGTTATTTACTTTACAAAAATTAATATCATTGTCATCATCTATGAAACTAAAAGACATAATGATTTAAATAAAATATTTCCAAAACATTCATGGTTAGATTAATACACAAATGGGTAATACACCGAAACGAGAGTTGAGTGCGATATGTAAGTTGTAATTTTATATCACATTCTCTACAGTTCAAGTAATTCTAGAAAAACCGTATGTAATGGAAATGCACTTAAAAAATCCATTTAGTATTTTAGCATTTTAATGGAAAGCAACTTTTCAACAAAACTTCGTATTATCTATTCTACTGGTTTGCATTACTTAAATATTGACCACTGTAATTCAAGAGTACAATTGTTATTGGATAGGGCAAAATGAATATTTTAAGTAGTAATGCAAAATCATGTGTTTTTGGTTTGAAAATTTGGTCGCCTAGAAATGTTTCAGATGCTTTAATTAAATACTGCGAGTAGAATACATCTTGGCCTTCGAATTAGTCTTTTTATAAGCCCAGAAAAAAATAATGTAAAGGCCTATGAAAACTGCTTTAAAGTTCGAAATCTCCTACTTACGGACCCATTTTCGGTTATGATTTTATTGTATAATGTGGCAAGTTAAATTAAATAATTATGCCTGAACATCCATAAAATAAAATAAAAGGCACTTTTTGGCCATGTTTTTTTCTTGCATAAATCAAAACAGGTGGATGGTGTTAAGCGGGAATTTAAACCATATTGCCATCTACATAAGGGTTGTTATTGATAGCGGCTCAATTTAAAACATTACACAACGTAGTACATCACCTTAAGAGACACTATCGCTCCGCGGTATATGGGGTAACCTATTGCCCCCCTTCGGATCTTCAGTGATTTTTACCTTCAGGTACGGAAAGGTTGAAGCTATGTTGGTATACATAATGTAATTTTATTTTAACAGGTAACAGGTAGCAGGTTTATTTTAACATGTATGGAAAGGTTGAAGCTATGTTGGTAATTATAATGTAATTTTATTATGCTTAAATACACCTTAAAAATTGTTAAATGTTATTGTTAACTACCTTGTAAGGTATATAACATTTCTATATACCTTACCATAATTTGATTACGTTCACTAATCAAAACGTAAAACAGTTTTTTTTTTAATATTCCATTTTCTGTTTGAAGGAGATTGTATATCTGAACACCCACAAAGCATATGTATATTTTACAACATTTAGTTTTTAATAAATTTGTGAAATTTATTATGTTGCATAATCATTGTTGATTTTTTGCAAAGATTGATGGTTCGCGGCACCTGACGTTTTTTTTTAATAAATTTTAAGCAATATTGTTTTTACTTTTAGGTGCCTTCTTATAGACGTTTTTTTCTATGACCACCTATGCTGAGAAATTCACAGCTTGTTAGCGTGGCAGACTGCTACGGTTACCTTCATGAGAGAGCACTTAAAAGTTAGGTTTCTATGAAGTAGGTAAGTACTACGTGACCAAGAACAAATTTAAGTTGACAATGGAGGCATGAGAAAACGCGCCTGGCTTTCTAATGGGCTTATTTATTAGTACCTAACTCCACACTGTTGAGTTCAGTAGCTAACTTTGGTCCGAAATCCCAAATTTTCAGAAGACAACAAAACCTTGAAATACAGGGTGTCCCAAAAATGTTTACACACAGTAATAACTCGTAGTAATAACTAACTAAGTGACGTCAAGAAGATCGCTCGCCGAAATAACAAGTTCCGACAAGCACGGCGCATAACTCCTATGAGATCATTGCAACTACATTAGTTTTTTTAAAGTTGTTATTAAGCAACCTCTAGGATTTATTGATAGATCAATTAAATTGATGCATTTTAGTGTTCGAGCCTAATCAAATGCTCTTCAAGTAATGCAATATATCGCTTATAGATTTTCTGGTTCTTACGATTAAGTCGTAAACCATCAAATATCTATAGTGTCATCAATAGTATTTGGAAAGATTCCAACATCCGCACCATTTGTAAATGGTCACAAAATTTATCCTGTGCTGACCACTCTAAAAATTGATTCTGGAGTCCCTTAAGCCATCATGCTGTAATTTGACATAATATGCTGTAACAATAAATAGAACAACGTCCATAACTTTTGGTAGTAATCACGCATACACAGGCAGAATTTGTGTAAAATTGGATGATATTACAGCAATTAATAAACAAAATAAATGTCGGCCCTATATTATCCTGTATTTGGCTCAGTTGTTAGCGCGGTTGATTCCATTCCCTGGGGAGGAAGGTCCGATCCTCATTGAAACCAAAAAATGTATACATGTTAGTAAAAATAGATGTAAAACTTTTAAAAATAAATTACGTGTTGATTTATAATTCCCTTTTTGGTTCTTTGCATTACTACACGATACGTCTTACTTATACCTAAGCATACTTATTGGACACTTATACTAACTTAATTATAATGTCAAGAGAGTCCTCATTCTTAAATTAAATTAAATGACGTTGTTAACTCCTGACAGGCCAAGATGCCAAATAAAAATAATTTCTAAGATATCTTTATATGAGAATGCATGGTGAATACCCACGATTTATGCATCACATAGATTTGCTCTCCGAAACGAACTACGAAAGTCTCCAATCTAGAAGAAATGGGACCCCTAAAGGAACAGCTTTTAAAATCATGAACTATTACATTGACAGCCCATACTTCTTGGAATGCTATAAATTGTTTCTACCCAACAACTACCGTCAGGGTTGACGCCACGACTTGCTCTGTATTCCACACGGAAGAACGGACGTTATAGCCCAGCATAGCATGACAAGAGGTATGGTGCTGCTAAATGATACCTCTAGGTCTCTTGACATCTTCGACATTGGCCTTGTCAATGTTAATTTCAAAAGTCATTTTAGGCAAGAACTCTAAAATATCGGTTATTGTAAAATGTTTCATTTAAAGCTTTGTATATTTCATGTGTATTGTAGTAGGATTGCATCAATCTGTAATGCAAAAAAAAAAGTTCTGTAACCTTATGGGCTTTTAAACTATAGAAATCCCAAATTTTCAGTCAATTATTAATGATTAATTATGTATTTGCGCAGAAATACGTAAAATACTAAAAAATGACATGTCAAGTATTGAAGCTAATATAAGGAGGATAGTAATTTTGAGTACTACCTACTCCCCCACTTGGCTGCGGGATAGTTATAACCACTATTTTAAAAAAAATAAACGTATTAAATTTTGATTTTTTTTTCAATATCAACATATTTTGAAACATAAATTTGTTTAACGACACATTTCAAATTGGCTATTATTGAAGACAAAATGTCTTAATTCTGGTTTGAAAGAGATTTTGACACATTTTCAGGAAAATATTGTGCTCCTGTTAATTATAAAAGCTTAAAGATTATATTGCATTATAATTTTGAATACATATATATATGATCAAATAACCTATTTTTCTAATTTAAAAAAAAATGTGTAGATACTTAGTTATTTACACCCCAACCTATAGTAGGTATGACAGTGGAATATTTCGCTGAGACAATACAGAACTCATTTATCTACGGCTAATATGGGTAGTCCCTGAGGGAATTCTTTCGTAATTTATTAAATTACATCGACAAACATATTAAACACATCTCTACATACTGTTATAATGTATTTTATTTGTTAACCCGCCATTTGTGACGTAAATTAGACCAACATTTTGATGTGGCCGGTCCTAGGTACCAGGTTTTTCAACCTAAGATGTTAC
Source organism: Hesperophylax magnus (assembly GCA_026573805.1). Taxonomy (NCBI): domain Eukaryota; kingdom Metazoa; phylum Arthropoda; class Insecta; order Trichoptera; family Limnephilidae; genus Hesperophylax; species Hesperophylax magnus. The sequence continues at coordinate 3,479,004 of JAIUSX010000104.1, forward strand.
TTACAAGCAATACTCTATGCTACTTTTACTTGGTCAAATATTAAATAGATAAGATTTTTAACAACAAAACAAATATATATCACAAATTTCGTTTATTAATCTTTTCACTTATGTACATAGAACACTAGAACTTGCTTATAATTATTTTTATTGATTATTTTAATAAATAAAAACTTTTAACATTATTTTTTTTCTAAATCGGCCTTAATCAGTCTTAGGCCTCCGTGGTCAAGGGATAAGGCTCTTGAATAGTAAGCCAAAGGTCGCGAATTTTATTTGAATTGAATTATATGACAATTTATTTATTTAAAATAATGAATAGTGTACTTGCAGCACGTTCCAGAGCGGTAGATACTCTCAGTATCGCCCTGGTATAAAAACACCATTTAGAATTGAAACGTTGCTTGAAATGGCTTTAACCGTGTTTGGTGACCAGATCTGAATAGCCAAGAGCTCCCCCACCTTCCCCTTCTCTATCTTCTTCCCCTACCAAATATCTTCTGCCACACAACACACTCCAATTAGGGATGCCATAATCTCACTGGCTTCAGACGGTTGAAAGCAGTTAGGACTCTTTTGCGGTATTCAAATAAAAAAAAATTACTAGGAACTACAAAAAAAAAACAAAAAAGGTTAACCTTCCAACCAAAAAAACAAAATATCCATCGAAAAATATTCTTCTTCAAGAGCTTTTATTTGCAGTGTATTATTCTGTTTCAGGTATCGCTTAAATTTATTATAATTATTTTCTTCTTCAACGATCAATTTGTCTAGTTTTCCGAATTCGGGAAAGCATTCAAAATTTTAAATTGTGCATTTTATAATAATAATAATAATAACATGGAATTTATATAGCGCAGTTTAGTGTCATTTCACTTCAAGTGCGCTTAACTACTCGTATAACAAACTTTAAAAAAATGGTAATTCAGTATTAATGGTTCTTAAAATTATGCCTACAGTGTGCCTTACCCAATACAGATCTAATATTATAACACTAAATACACTGTTTATACAAAGTGATGACAAAACTTAGAATAACAATAACAGTAGGACAGGACAAAACACGAATATTAAAACTAAAACATAACATAAAACAGGAGGCAGTTTGTGCTCAGAAATGAGAATTTTCTGAGCAGACACTTTAAAAAGGTACAATAAGGAGACAACCGAAACCAAACAATTACCGGAAGTTTTAGAATATGGCTTATTATAAAATATTGAAAAGAAGTTAAAATTTATAAATGGTAAGATTTTTTAAATAATTTTGTTTTTAAAGCTCGTTTAAATTCAGCCAAATTCTGGAGATTAGTAAGAGCTGAGGGAAGTCTATTCCAGATGAGAGGGCCTGTTACACTAAAAGAACGATCATAGTAAACAGCTCGATTTGACCTAGAAAGTTCGATTAGACGATTACTAACATCTAGATCTGCTGACCTTAGAGTAAGCTGTCTATTACTTAAGTTTTGTCGGATACATAGTTCCTATATATATGCTGGCGCCATTCCTTGCAATGCTTTGAAGGTCATTAAGCAGATCTTAAACTCTATTCTTTCAGGGCATCGAAGCCAGTGAAGGCGATCCCTTAAAAGTGGGGTTATACGGCAATACTTAGATTCACCAAAAATCATTCTTGCCGCAGCATTAAAAACTGACTGGATTCTATTGATTTGTTTCTGAGGTAGGCCGGCATATGCACTATTGCAATAGTCCATACATGAGACGACGAATGAATTTATGAGTGGCTTTGCTCCATCAGAGGGAAGGCATCTTCTGATTGATTTTATCTGCCTTAAATGGAAAAAACCAGAACTCACAGCTTTTGAAATTTGCGATTCAAGAGAAAGAATATTGTCTATAGTGAAACCTAGAAAATTTTATTTCTGCAGAAGGGATTATGTCCGTATCCTGAATACGGATCGGACTGAAGTCAAGGAGAGCTTTCCTTCCAGGGGAAGCTATCCACATAAATTCTGTCTTTGTGGGATTTAGTTTAAGTTTATTGACAGACATCCAACTTGAGATTGTGTTAATGAGGCTAACCACCTCGTTTTTAAGGACGTCTTTTTCGTCCGGAGAACAAAACTTGAAAATCAAACAATCATCTGCGTAGCCTTGTGATTCAAAGCCAGCTGAGTGAATTAGTCGTTCAAGACGATTCGTATAGAGAATGAAGAGAATGGGGCCTAGGACAGAACCCTGGGGAACTCCAAAATCTATGGGAGTTTCAGGTGATGTACGTTTATTGAAAGTTACTGAGGCTACTCGTCCAGACAGGTACGATGTCATCCATTGAAGTGCATCACCTCGAACGCCAAATTCGGTTTCAAGCACATTTAGTAAAATACTATGATCTACTGTGTCAAATGCCGCACTCATGTCAAGAACAGATATCAAACCCAACTTACCTGCTTCCATCCCGATGATCAAGTCTGAAACAACCCGCAAAAGAACAGTTTCCGTTGAATGAAACCGTCGATAAGCGGATTGATTTTTGGCATACAGACCAGCGGAGTTCAAGTACCCCACTAATTGTTTGGCAACGATTTTCTCAAGCAGTTTTGATAGGAATGGTAGGTTGGATATTGGCCTGTAATTATCTGTATTATCAGTATTAAGATTTTGTTTTTTTAGTATTGGAGTTATAATTGATTTTTTAAGTGATCCCGGTACAAGTGAATTTACAAGAGACTTCCGGATAATTTCGGTAATTACAGGTGCTATATCCGGGAGACATTTCTTTAAGAGCCAGGTCGGTATGAGGTCTTGAGCGCATTGCTTGTTTGGGCAAGACTTCACAGCACGTACGACATCTTCTTCCGTTACTGCTGCAAAAGTAGTGAAGTTACCAGTGAGCGGAGTTGTTGTTGCGACAGAAGGCAATCCTACCCCACCGAGAGCCTGAATTGTTTCGACTTTACTCCTAAAATATGTCGCAAGACTATCCGCTTCAAGAGAGGAATCAATCTTGATGTTGCTCTCTCCACATAAAGTTTTTATATTTTGCCACAGTTTTCGAGGATCCTTTTCTGCCTCAATTTGTTCACGCCAAAAGTTAGATTTTTTTCTGCGTTACTTTTTCCTTGTAAGCATTTTGTTTCGCAATCCAAAGTTGCCGATTGCTGAAAGTCGGGTTTCGTCTGTACAACCTCTCGAATTTTCGCATTTCCCTTTTCTTCTTGAGACATTCAGCATCGAACCATTTGCAGCCATTTCGAATGCGGCAGACCTTCTCTGTGAAAGGCGCATTTTTGTCAAGTAATGCCAGTAGCGTAGAATTATAAAGAATTACTAACTCTTCTACCTGGTATTTACAAAACTTTTCCTTATCACAGAGCGGTGAGATTTTCAGTTCATTGCAAAATGCCTCGAAGTCGAATTCTCTCCAATTTCTAGAGATAACGGATTTAAACTCCATTTTTGGAGGATCGAAGGCAAACACGGATGTGACGAGACGATGATCCGATAATCCAATGTCAGTCACGTGAGTTCTATTCGGGGGAGACCCAACTCGGGAAATGATTACATCAAGTGTACCTCCTGCATCATGAGTAGCTGAGTTTACCCACTGCTCGCAGCCGAAGTCACTCAGGATTTTGGTGAATTTTTTTGACATGAGATCAGTTTTCTTTTCTAGGTGAATATTTACATCTCCTAAAATGATAACATCACAGTTGTAGTTGGAGGTGCATTCTAGGAGAGACCTGAATTCATTAAAAAAATTTGCAGTCGGTGCGCACGACCCGGGACGGTAGATGGAGATTATGACGAGGGATGCACCATTGGCAGAAGCCTTGCAACTGACGAACTCGAAAGTAGTATAAACCTGACGTATCCCTATATTGTCTAAACGAATACCACTTTGCGCTACAATTGCAACTCCCCCATGATTTGTAAAATTAATGTTCGTTGTATCATCTTTGATGGGCCTTGCAGCTTCATAAACCGAGAACCCGCTTGATCGAAGGTTTTTGATTGAAAGTGAGTCTGCATTTTCGTGCCAAGTCTCCGATAGCGCCAAAATGTGAATACCTTTGTCACGTATCAGATCCACAATATCATCGTGTTTGTTTCCAATGGATCGCGCATTCCAGGCGGCAACGGTTAAAAACTTAGGCGGACGAGCATTCCTGGTTTGTGCTAAACGCAAGATTTTAACTAGCTTAACTTTCCTCCCGGCTCTACACCCTCGTTTTCTTCCCTTACGTCGGGGAAATAGTACACTATTGTTATTATCATTATTACTATGGTTTTTGTCATTATCACTGCCATTATCACTATTAATATTGTTTTTAACTGGCAAGGGTCGTAAAGCACACAATTCGTCCAAAGTATATCTTATCATGATTTATGACCCTTACGACCCATTTCGAAAGTTCACACAAAAAATACAACGTACCCTTATATCGGTCATCGCACCGTCCCAGCAGAAAACATGTGGCATGCATCTGTGAACTCGCACTGCACCATTCAACAAACTATGTCTGCTAAAAAGTTTTTGAATAAAACTTTTACATTCAATATTTGAAAATGTCATATCTATCAGAATTTACACTATACAATTATTTTAACATAAAAAACACATAATTTGGCATATTTCACTTATAAGGACACACTTTAAGAACACTAGTATAAGAACTACCCTTTCAGGAGAATTTAAATCTGGGAGCTTAAATAGATGCGTGTCTGCAGCTTCTAAGCGCGAACCGTCTGAATACCGTCGGTAAGTACCTTATTAATAACAACTTATGAGAGCAAAATATTTTGCTGAATGCCGTCGGTAAGTACCTAATTAATAACAACTTATGAGAGCAACATAATTATGCTGAATGCCGTCGGTAAGTACCTAATTAATAACAACTTATGAGAGCAACATAATTATGCTGAATGCCGTCGGTAAGTACCTAATTAATAACAACTTATGAGAGCAACATATTTTGCTGAATGCCGTCGGTAAGTACCTAATTAATAACAACTTATGAGAGCAACATAGTTTGCTGAATGCCGTCGGTAAGTACCTAATTAATAACAACTTATGAGAGCAACATAGTTTGCTGAATGCCGTCGGTAAGTACCTAATTAATAACAACTTATGAGAGCAACATATTTTGCTGAATGCCGTCGGTAAGTACCTAATTAATAAAAACTTATGAGAGCAACATAATTATGCTGAATGCCGTCGGTAAGTACCTAATTAATAACAACTTATGAGAGCAACATAGTTTGGTGAATGCCGTCGGTAAGTACCTAATTAATAACAACTTATGAGAGCAACATATTTTGTACCTACATCTTTTTTAAGCTAACATAGTTTGATAATTTTAAGTCAAACAAAAAAACTGAGAAAATAACACAACGAACCGTTCAGACTCTAAAATTTTGCACTCTTGCAAATGTCGCAGTAACAGAATAAATTCGAAATTAAATTTTTGTTGACTCAAAGTAAATTGTTGTTTACTTTGACGTCTGTTTCATTACAAAATCCGCACACAAGTAACACTTGAAAAGTAACATGTTCCTTGGTGCTTACGAAGTATACAGAAGCTCTAGAGAGCATAATGCGCGCAGCTAACAAAGTTATCACAATCTGAAGCGGTGCTTCAATACGAAAACAGACTGGCACTGAAGATAAAACGATAGAAGTATTATTAATGGCGTGTTTGTGTGCCCAAAGAACTCATTAAAATTAGCTTAACAAACATTTACGTATTTCAAGGCAATAATGTAGTACAACCTCCTCTTGAACACGGAAAAGGAAATACGCACCCCGACCTGGAGATTCCCACCTTATTTATCTCACCCTCGGTCTCTACAATACTCGAATACCAAACGCCATCTATAGGTAATCTAACAGACTAATCTGGTGCCACTATGAGTGAGCTCTTACACTAAAATCAAAGATATTATAATTTAATTATTTGTATGCGTAAAAATAGGATTATATAAATGTTGATAAATACTATTAGAGCGATACAGGTATAAATAATTTGATCATAAGAACAGTAAGAATTAGTTGGTAAGGAAGTAATAAAAAATTAACTTCTTTTAATTCATCTTTATATGTGCCTGTCCTGCTAAGTAATCCTGTGTTGAGAGTAGATGCAGTTTAAAGCGTAATTTGTGTTCAATCTAATGGTCAGTGGTACAATTGAATAGCATTGTTGCAAAGTATCTAAAATTTCTTTGCCCGAAGGCTTTGATGTATTATATATAGATGAGACATGAAACAAAAAAATAGTTTCCACTTTTTTTACATCATAGTTACCTCCAACTCTCTCAAGACTCTAACTAAAATTTATTTATATAGTTTATCACATTCTAATATTGGAACGCGTTTCGAAGTTAATACGTAATAGCGCCTCTAATTGTATAGCTCTATGACAAAACGTTGTTTTAGTGAGAGAGGTAAGTACATGGAACTAATATCCATACTCTTTGGGTAAGTAAGATTATGCCCTTTAGATCTACTATCACGAGCAGTTTTAACATTGTCAAAAAGTGTTTTGTATTTGAAAAGGTATAATAGTATGTTTTGGCGTAAAGTTGCCAAGTGTCCAAAACACAGATTGTCTTAAAGATTTCGTTTGAAATGTTGGTGATCGGCAGTTGTTGAATTATTTTTATATTTTAACTTAAATTAGTATGTGATGTCTGAGCTTTAAATATGGGATCAATGGCGGCAACAATAGCTCCACTCCAGTCTATAATACTGGTGATTAGATATGTATGAAATTACGTTAGTGATTTTGTATCAGACGCAAGTCCTTTACATTGACTGTAAATAAGGGGTGCTGAATCTTCTAGTCGGTGAGCTGCTTTATGTTCAGGGCCTTTTCCGGTTGCTGTGATGTCGTGTATCCAAGGAGAGAGTAGTATAGGTAGTCCAAGGAAGCGAGAGGTCAGAAGTCAAAGGCGGTGGTAGTGGTTCCAGCGGGAGAAGCAGTCCAGAGTGAAGCGGTCAGAGTAGATGTCGGAAGAGAGAGACTTGAGATCGCTTTACGCGCGGTATATATAGGACTAGCGGGGGCGTACACACATCGGTGTGCGCGCGTATGAAACGCCCCGCGTAAACGAGGTGCATCTTTGTGCAGCTTCGTGTGTTTTCATATGACTTTAATAGTCAATATTAAAATTATTTATTCAATAGTACTCTTTACGCCGCTTCATCTCATGAAAACTGTTTTTCCCTAGCATTTTTAATGTTTTTATAATAAATTGTACAATATGAATCAGTGGGTCCTCAGACCGACAGTGGTGTGAGGAAATCCTTATAACTACTTAATATTAATGTTTACATATTTCAATATTACTTTACAACATAGACGCGAGTCCAGCCTTTCAATCTGTATATTTTCATTTAGCATTATGGCGGCGAGACTCACGCAAATCTAACATTAATTTGCGCAATTATATATGAAAAGAGAAATATTTCTAGGTTTGTCGTGCTTTGCGCTGATTGGCTGACCATCGCTGTTCAGTGTTTGGCGTTGCTTCGCCTGGGCAAAGGAGAGAGGATGCGACGTAAATACTGGGTCCACGGCTTGCGATGTGTCCAGTGCTCTCCAGCCGGGGAGGGGGTACCACGTAAATACTGTGTCCGGACGCGCGTTGCGCTCAGTACTCGCCGGCCGGGTAAATACTAGCTTTCTTATCATCCCATGGTCAGAAAGCTGCTTGCGGCCTTTGGGTAGCATTGCGCAATGCGTTCGATACAGATTTCTAGAATTAACATTCCATGCAGTTTCATCAGCCACCTGTGCGCATGTGTTATCAAAGACCTACATGGAATATAGGTTCAGGTTCACTGGCTTCGGAGGCCTGGGCCTCTGAAAGTTAAATGCAAATAGGTTGTATTAGATTTTTATTTCGGTACACCTATATCACTTCTAAAGATTAGGTGTTCAGTGGTGGAACTGGTTACTTTGTAAGTTCGGAGTGTCTCGTTGACTTTCTATAGAGAAGCTGAACATCCTTAAAATATTTTACTATTGTTAATCTTAAAGCATCGTGGTTAGAACTTTGAATCGAGGCCGGAAGTAAAAAACTCTTTTTTTATATTTCAGACCACTATTCAGAATAATTGGTATGTTGCATGTTTGGCCGAGTGCTTAAGGTCTTTAACTATGGATTCAGAACCCAGGGTGTGCAAATAAATTTAAATCAAATCATGTGTTAGTTCATATTACAAAATAGCAAAATGAATTTCCGGCACTTTCCATTTTGAAAATATCTACTTTCAATCACACCCCGGTAAAAGACCACCATCCAGAATCTAAAGACGTATTGTTTCACGGAATTTGAACTACTCATCAAACTTCAAAAGTTAACTATCAAGTTCTATTAAGGTTTTTTTTATTTTATTTTATTAGGAGAAAACACAGATACAGGCAGTATTTAAAAGATAGTTTTATAAAACAATAACTTGAAAATTTTCCTGCATCCTAACTATTTATCACGGATTTACTTTGGACCTTCGGATTGGTTCTATTCAAGTTCTGTTATTATATCATTATTGGCCAGATGTTTCACACTATTGAAATACTAACAAAGCTTGAATAAAACCTTTAAAGACCTTGAAAATTAACTTTGAATTATGATGAACTGTTCAAATTCTGTACTGCGCCTGTGGCAATACGGACCAAACCGCCGAGCACATTCTGTGGCACTGCGAGATAATGACGGATGCGAGGGATGAATTACTGAGAGGCCTAGATGTAATCACGAGACCGGTTTGGAACGCCAATCTCGTTTCGAACAAGATAAATTTCGAATGTCTGAGGAAGTATGTTAAGTCATGGGTTGAGAGATGGACAGCTTTGAGAGTCGCTGACTAGAGTAAAATCAATCATAACCTGGTGTACTTGCTCCTGACTTCCTTGACCATGATTTGTATACTCTTTTACACCCTTGCCAGATTTTGTTGATAATTGTTCTTCACCCAGCTCAGATGATAAACACCAGACCCAGGAGCAGCAGCTCCCATCTTTGTGGATACCTTGGAATGACAAATAAATAACATCTACACCTGTTGACACAGCCGGTATCCCGGCTAAGAACATTCTCAGTGAAAACTTATTTAAACATGCGCAATTTCCGAATATCACACCTTCCTCACCTTTCCTATTCACTCTCCAGCCACAACCCTCCTATTATTTATTTTTTTTTCTCTTTGCTATGGAAATTGTATCTTCTACCAATTTTCCGTTCTTTTATACTTTTGTTTTATTTTTACTTCATAATTTTCTTTATAGTTTCCTTACATTTCTCTTCTGCTTTCTTTTCTTATATTTTATATTCAGGTTATACACCCATATAGGGGCAACACGAGTTCGGGATGAAACTGAACATCAATGTTCTGTCAATATCCATTTTCCCCACAAGGGGGTGGATAAACCTCGTCCCCTCATACGGCCAACGGACAGACCCCGGAAACAGGATATCCACAAACCTACCGCGCCTCCCCCGAGGAGAGTAGCAGGTTTGAGGGATGGTCAGTCGACCTTAGGGGATCTTCCTCCCCGCCTCCGACGACTCGACGCATCTCTCCCTAGGGTCTTCGGGTATCCACTCCCCCTGCTCCCAGTTACACTTTCTTCAGGGCACCACCGAGAAATCGGCTAAGGGGAGCGGTCCCCTGACTTTGTAACCGATCAACCCAATCACCAACTGACTCGCCTCGGGACCGCCGAGAAGAATGTGGATTATTCCTCTCCGGACCAGCACCAGATGTCTTTCGTTTATAATTTTGTTTTCTCTAAATTACTATGCACATACTATGGAGACAAACAGTCTACACCAATGTTTTTATTTTTTTTCTCCCCTTCTACTAACATAGAAACAGAGGTAAGTACGTTACTAACAAACTAACATTGTACATAGTAAGCACTCGCAGACTGCTTCCCTAACAACGTATGCGGGGTCATTCGAGGTTTAGCTTCGTTCTTATTAAATGTAGAGTCGTTCTTAACAAAAAATTAGCGTCCTTGCAAGAGCCTTGAAGGGGTAACCATAAGTTACCTATACCGGGGCGGGTAAGTGGTGGGATCCTCGAATGTTCAAATTCTGTGGAGCAACTAATATTGGGTTGCTTGAAATGGCACTAACCGTGTCTGGTAAACAGATCTGTAAGCAAAAAGGTCTAAAAGCAACCTCGCAGTATCAACCAATATTATTCATTTTGCGACAAAACTCCACAACATCCTCCCCTTGTTATGAAACAAATAAAAAATTTGAATGATTACAAGTCAAGAATAAAAATCTTGCTGAAAGAGATAAATAAAAAAAACTCATAGAACAGAATTGAATAACTTTAGTCCGCTTCAGCACAGGTCACCCTAGTGAGGAGTACTAAGAAATACAACTTATTATACATATATTTAACATCATATTTTGTATGTACGATGTTTAAATAGTAGCTATAATAAAAAAAAATAAACAATAAGGGGAATATTATAAAATCGGTTAACAACACCTCTGCAGCACCTAATCCTAATAATTTTACTAGTTTAATTTTTTTTCCAACAAAAAAACAAGTTAACACACTAGACATATTTCAGGATAGAGGAATACATTCTATATTGTGGTGCAGCAGGTTTACGAAGATAAAAAACAATGCAATGGTACAAAAACTTATGCTTATTATGTGGCAACGTTTAATCTATAATAACCCACTATTTATTTATAAGTAAAACAATAAAATGTTAATCGATTATTTAATTTTAAAAAATGTATGGCCTTTTGCTCACAAAGCAACCAAAATCGAGCTGAAACTGGTTGGCGATAGCAGGTTGCAAACTGGTTGGCGACCAATCTTCTTCCGTTTACGATACCAGTCATTATATCAGCTTGTAAATGGGTTTACGATGTCGTAACCCACAAAATATAAATAAAATTGTTAAAATCTATGATCGAGGAACGAAGAAGGGTTGGAATAGTCGACTAAAGGGCTATTCCACACAGATAACGAATAAATGAATTCTAAGGCTTGTGACAGGCGAATGCGAAAACACAATGCGTAACGTTAATTCATAATCAACCTACCGGGTGGCGATGGTGAAATCTGCATAGTGAACCTCACCTGTCAGCACTGGAAGGGGATTGTGGTTCGTTAGCACTCGTTATTTAAAATTAAATTGCGATAAAATAAGTATTATGATTATTCCGATTGGTAACCGGCGATCGAGATTTGACAGGACGAATGGTTTTTGTGCGACTGCTCGGCTCACGGCCATCCGTGGTTATAGCTGACGTGTGCGAAATTTAAACTGTACAGTTTAAATTCTGACGATACTTTTGGTTAGCACACGGCCTGTCAGAAGCAATTGGCGTGACGGAACATTCTATTTATAAATTGCACAATTACGTTAGAAAATTAAAAGATATCCCGTACAAGCTACGACATTTTAATACAATACAAATTAAACTCCAGACCCAGGCACACAACCACCTCCACAAGATCTACACATATGTAAGTGTGTAATCTTCAGCGAATTTTTTTAGCTTCTTACTTTATAACACCACAAGCAGCCCTTTTATGGCAATGCATTTTTTTTAAATAGCATAGTTTAAAAAAAACGCGTGGATTTGTAATAACATAAAAAAGCTGGTAAATTTACTTTTTCCCCACTTCGATTCAATCGTTTCCTGTTATGTTGCTTCGTGGTGAAACAGGGAATTAAGCAATATTCTTAAAAAGTGACAGCTGGTCAGGCGCAACTGGACCATAATGGCGAGTTGCGAGTGACTGTTCGTCGAGGTTGAAAACTGGTCTTCGAGAAGCCACGTAGCTTGCGGAACGCCTTTGAAATACACAGGACAGCAACTTGAGTTGCCAACTGGTTTTTTTATGTTAGTTGTAACGTGAGTGAATGGCCTTAATATTAATGGACGACAACTTAAAGTTTTCGAAAATAAATTTATCAGATGACAAATATTAATCATGGCAAACTAAAACTAATCAACTTACTAGGCAGAGAGGACGGACCGCCAAACAGCTCGTTTTGCCTCATTCAAAATCATACATACTCTTCTATTATTCTGACTCTTGACATGGCCCGACTCAAGTATCGGATTCACTCGGTCGTGCCATGTCATCCTCGGGCGTCCCCTACTTCTGCTACCATTCACATGTGCATCATATATTCTCCTTACACTCCTTTCTCGCTCATTCGTCCTACATGTCCAAACCATTTGAGCGTCGCTTTGTTAATCTTACTCGTTACTCTTACATCAGCCTTGCACTCTTTGCGGATATCCACATTTCTCACACGATCATTCATGGTTTTACCACACATACGCTTCAGGGATCTAATTTCTACAGCATTTAGTCTACTTTCATCCTCAATCATACGGGTTTTAAAATAATCAATGAACTCTCCTTAAATGCAAAGTTATGTTACTCAAAGCGTTAATAAGATTTTTTTCCTATAAAGGCGATGCCATACGTAGTAATGCAAAATCATGTGTTTTTGGTTTGTAAATTTGGTCGCCTAGAAATTTTTCAGATGCTTTAATTAATTACTGCGAGTAAAATACGTCTTGGCCTTTAAAATTAAAGAGTATTTTTTAGATAAGTCTTTTTATAAGCCCAGAAAAAAATAATGTATAAGGCCTATGAAAACTGCTTTAAAGTTCAAAATCTCCTACTTACGAATCCATTTTCGGTTATTATTTTATTGTATAATGTGGAAAATTAAGTTATCTATAAAGTGATTGAAAAAAAAAATTAATATTTATGCCTGAACATCCACAAAATAAAATAAAAGGCACTTTTTAGCCATGTTATTTTCTTGCATAAATCAAAACAGGCGGATGGTGTTAAGCGGAAATTTAAACTTTATCGCCATCTGCGTAAGGGTTGTTATTGATAGCGGCTCAATTTAAAATATTACACGACGTAGTGCATCGCCTTAGCGTTCTCTTAGATAGAATAATGTCTTAACGCTGCATAGTTAACATTGTATGAACCTTGTAAAAGCGCAAATGAACGAAGCGCAGCGCTTCAGGGAAATATAATTTCCGTTTAATCGGAGGATACAAAAAGTAATTAAACTTCCACGGAACAGGAGCACTGTTTGTTGGGATTTGAAGGAACTATTTTCTAAACTTAAAACAAACCCTTGTAAGCTGAAGCGATACTACCAACACTTCACACCCACAATACTTGTTTTATTTGCTAAATAATTGCTTGGAGAAAGTACAAAGGATGTTTCTGATTTGTTTTATAAAAATAGAAAAAACCTAAAGTGATATTTGCTAAAAACATTAATGTCTTATCTGAAACAACCACTTCAGTTTTCTCCATGGACTGTCCTGAAATGTTAGTGCTATAAATAGCAGTGTCTCTATTAGATTTTTACATCTTGACCGAGAAAACAAATTTAAACAAACACAATTAAAATAACACAGTTAGACGAGCAACGAAGTTGTCTTTTGGACAAAACACCATGAATACCGTGCAATAAAATCATTCAATAATCCTTCATTGATAAAAAAAATTATTGACACAAAAAAACATTTCATATATAAAATTAAAAAACCGATAAAAGAAAGAACAATAAAAGCAATACCCAAAAAATAAATATCAAACATTTATGTGTAATACACAATACCATTACAATACACAACAATACCTCATGAGATTTGCCGATTTTTTTATTAAACTTTTTTTCGTCAGCGTCTTTTTTGTTTTATTTTATTTTAATTTATTTGAATTAATAATTTAATATCTTCCTTTTTATTTAATTTAATTAAATTGTAAAATCGGGGACTCAGCAAGGGCAAAGTAATCAGCGAGGTCCACTTATAATGCTTGAAAACACATACTATTATTATATCAATATTTTTTTCCTAAATTCTACTCGTACTATTTTTAATTAGTTACTATTTTTTTATTAGAACGTTAGTAGAGTTAGTAAAGTCAGTTGAAGGTAATAAACGAAACATATTTTTTCGCTTAATGTCTCTCTAAATATAATACATCAATAATTAAACCATATTTTCTTCTGTATCAATCACAGCGCATCTATATATAATACACCAATGATTAAACCAAATTTTCTTCTGTATCAATCACAGCGCATCTATATATAATACACTAATGATTAAACCATATTTTCTTCTGTATCAATCACAGCACATCTATATATAATACACCAATGATTAAACCATATTTTCTTGTGTATCAATCACAGCACATCTATATATAATACACCAATGATTAAACCATATTTTCTTCTGTATCAATCACATCACATCTATATATAATACACCAATGATTAAACCATATTTTCTTCTGTATCAATCACATCACATCTATATATAATACACCAATGATTAAACCATATTTTCTTCTGTATCAATCACAGCACATCTATATATAATACACCTATGATTAAACCATATTTTCTTCTGCATAAATCACATCACATCTATATATAATACACCAATGATTAAACCATATTTTCTTCTGTATCAATCACAGCACATCTATATATAATACACCTATGATTAAACCATATTTTCTTCTGTATAAATCACAGCACATCTATATATAATACACCAATGATTAAACCATATTTTCTTCTGTATCAATCACATCACATCTATATATAATACACCAATGATTAAACCATATTTTCTTCTGTATCAATCACAGCACATCTATATATAATACACCAATGATTAAACCATATTTTCTTCTGTATCAATCACATCACATCTATATATAATACACCAATGATTAAACCATATTTTCTTCTGTATCAATCACATCACATCTATATATAATACACCAATGATTAAACCATATTTTCTTGTGTATCAATCACAGCACATCTATATATAATACACCAATGATTAAACCATATTTTCTTCTGTATCAATCACATCACATCTATATATAATACACCAATGATTAAACCATATTTTCTTCTGTATCAATCACATCACATCTATATATAATACACCAATGATTAAACCATATTTTCTTCTGTATCAATCACAGCACATCTATATATAATAAACCTATGATTAAACCATATTTTCTTCTGTATAAATCACATCACATCTATATATAATACACCAATGATTAAACCATATTTTCTTCTGTATCAATCACAGCACATCTATATATAATACACCTATGATTAAACCATATTTTCTTCTGTATAAATCACAGCACATCTATATATAATACACCAATGATTAAACCATATTTTCTTGTGTATCAATCACAGCACATCTATATATAATACACCAATGATTAAACCATATTTTCTTCTGTATCAATCACATCACATCTATATATAATACACCAATGATTAAACCATATTTTCTTCTGTATCAATCACATCACATCTATATATAATACACCAATGATTAAACCATATTTTCTTCTGTATCAATCACAGCACATCTATATATAATACACCTATGATTAAACCATATTTTCTTGTGTATCAATCACAGCACATCTATATATAATACACCAATGATTAAACCATATTTTCTTCTGTATCAATAACATCACATCTATATATAATACACCAATGATTAAACCATATTTTCTTCTGTATCAATCACATCACATCTATATATAATACACCAATGATTAAACCATATTTTCTTCTGTATCAATCACAGCACATCTATATATAATACACCTATGATTAAACCATATTTTCTTCTGTATAAATCACATCACATCTATATATAATACACCAATGATTAAACCAAATTTTCTTCTGTATCAATCACAGCGCATCTATATATAATACACTAATGATTTAACCATATTTTCTTCTGTATCAATCACAGCACATCTATATATAATACACCAATGATTAAACCATATTTTCTTGTGTATCAATCACAGCGCATCTATATATAATACACCAATGATTAAACCATATTTTCTTCTGTATCAATCACAGCACATCTATATATAATACACCAATGATTAAACCATATTTTCTTGTGTATCAATCACAGCACATCTATATATAATACACCAATGATTAAACCAAATTTTCTTCTGTATCAATCACATCACATCTATATATAATACACCAATGATTAAACCATATTTTCTTCTGTATCAATCACATCACATCTATATATAATACACCAATGATTAAACCATATTTTCTTCTGTATCAATCACAGCACATCTATATATAATACACCTATGATTAAACCATATTTTCTTCTGTTTAAATCACATCACATCTATATATAATACACCAATGATTAAACCATATTTTCTTCTGTAACAATCACAACACAAACTATCTATATAACTTACCACTAAGCGTGTCTTCACCGAACAGCCAAAAATACCTTTTCGACATAATCAAAACGTCTCCGTCCTACATCTAAGCTAACATGATTAGTTCTAAATATATGTGATACGTACGTGGCACATATTTCTTTAATTTTTAGTTTCTATTATTACTTTTAGAACATTGTTTAAGTATAAAATTGAACTCTTTTCTACTATTTTTACCCATTATTTTATGACATGTATTAAGTATGTAAATGTAAAAATATACAGGTATGGACACCGCTGGCCCGGGAATCATTTATTGGATAACCTACACCTCTGCCATAGGTCACCGAAAATGGTTCGTTACTTGGTGATTTAGCAGGGGTGCCCGGGTTCAACGGTGAGGTGTTTTCAGAACGCGGAGGCCCACCAGCCCCTTGACGTGCCAGATCGAAAGTTTCGGGAGACCTTTTGACCTCTCCAACTATTCTCTCGACCCAATGCCTTACGCTGCAGTGGGAGGGATATTCCTGCACCCTCGATTCCTGCACCACACAAATCACAAACCCTTTTCTTTCCCAGAACTTTCTCTCCTTCCTTTCCTTAAACAACACTCTCCACAAAGCATTCCAAAAGATGACATAGGCTCTGAGCGAAATTATTTTCCTCAAGATCTCTTGTGAAATTACTTATGTATTTTTATGCCCTTCTGTCTTTATTTGGTAATATAGCTTTGCTTCATAAAACATTATAATATATATTATTTAAAATAGACAAACATTCCCGGTTTACGAATAACATGACAATAATTTTAAAATCTCCTACAACCACCACTGTAAGCGGGAAATGTAGCTTGTGGCATGATGGAGGACTTATAACGAGGTGTAGGCTACTTGCACCACATTTAAAAAAAATTAATTCAGCCAAAAATTCTACAACATTCTTGTATCATTTATTATTTGTTTTCGTATTTTTTGAAAATTTAAATCCGCAACATCAGAAAACTTTTTTATACCGGAGGAACTGGACATATTTTTTTATGGATGCGAAAAAAAATATATATTTATATATTTTGTAAGCTGCTAAATCTAAAGTCGTACGCACTTTATGTCATAAAATCTATCGAATTTATGAGCGGGAAGCGGACTTTGTGTTGTGTTTTATTGTTTAAACATGGATTTATTAACTAACTTAGGGTCAGAGATTGTAAAAATAACTATAGATTTTAAATAGTTTCTTCGTGCAAAAATACTTTTGATATAAAACTAAAGTAAAAAGGTTTTTGTTGTACCGATAATTGAGCTGTCAGCAAAAAATGGTGTAAGGCTACGCGAGAATTGTCATATCAGCCATTGTGGATGAATTTATTCTCGGAAAATTGTTATACTGACCCTGAACAAAACCAATTTCAACCATTTTTTAAATCGTAAGATCAACTTACAAGTGAAGTAATGACGTAAAATTTCAAAGTGTTTCTACATTTAAAAAAAATCAGAAATTTTATAAAAAATAAATAAAGTAGATCGGATAATTTTGTATAGTGACTTCACGACCATTTGTTTATTTTATTATTTTAACAAAACTATACGTTTCTGTGTTTTTCAGTAACATTTGCTAACTCTGGCTCAAGTCAATACAAATTGTATGCAAGTGGCCTATTGAACTCACGACTTCTGGGGGAACCCAGACGCAATGCTGACTCAGCCACTGACTGTTCCGGGCCAATGATTAAGCAGGTAAATTATTTTTACTCAAGCCACACTAAGCCCGACGAAAAACTATGTCTTTAATCATTCACTTTCGGTTAAAAAGTCGGAGCATTTCCGCTTTGCTTATAGAATCCAAATAAATGGATAATTCTGAACGAATCCGAAAACTTTAAATAATTTTTGCAAAGCAATGAAATATGCTTTCAAATTTTAATATTACAATTATTTTTTTTTGATTTTTTAAAACATTAAATTTTTCACCTCAAACACAAACATTTAAAAATAAATCTTGGTTTTTTTCTGAACTAAAACTGTTTACGAAAAACACGCATATTATATAAACATTGTTGTTACTTTTTGTTTCATGTAAAAATAACGAATTTTCTTGATTTTTTTTCACATTGCGGTCGGAACCTTTGTTTTAATAACTGTTTTTTAACTTACATATTTCATTACAAAGCATGGCGTTTTTTTTTCTACCACCGCTTAGATCACATTTCTATCAACGACAGTAAGTGAGGTACAATGATTTTTATGATACCATTCGAGCTGTTCTCAAAAATTGGATTGAGGGAATTAACTAAATTAAATGATTTGTTTTTGTATAGGTTCATCAAGAATCAAACAAGTTTCGTAGGCGGCTTACTAACCAATTATCTGCAAAAATTTGTCACAGTCAAGTTACATACTGACTGAAATTGGTGGAAGAATTGTTTAATTGAGCGAACAGTGACTATACCCAACTACAGCATGTGTTGAGTACTCAAACGATGTCTAAGATCACAGTTTGCTTCAATATTTGAGATAAATTATTGTTAAACAAGGTGTGAGGAAACTATTAAGTACACTACAAGCACATTGTAAGCAAACTATTTTATTGATATTTAGCGGTTTACCGATCGGGTTGAGCGCATCCTTTGATTTCGTGGATGGTTCAAATCCTTTCCGATTGAATAGCTTTAAGGCTTCGTTCCGCCATTGCAGCTTTGGAGCTTTGGATGTGTGTTGTGTGTTTTGTACCGTGTGACCAAATACATCACCTAATTAATTGATTAGAAAGCTATCTTAATTGAATGGGTGCATTGGATATTTTGGGGGAAATACGTTAATGGAAAAAACGTTTTTGTTATGTTCTTAAGAAGAACTGCAAACCGATAATAGTATGTTATTCAACACAATTAATTTTATACAAACGAACAAACAACTAAAATAAATTTAAGAAGCTGAAAGCGATAAACATTTCCAAATAATTAATTTACTAATGCAGACCCTTGCAAACGAAATACAAATTTATTTACTTTTCGAGGGAAGTTTCGAATTTTCATAAGAATAAACGTTTTCATTAAGTTCTGCTGGTATGTATATCAACAAATTATGCCTTTAAAGCATGCATTATTTACTATCTGAAGTGTACACGGCGTTGCTATGGGGTAAAGTGTTGAGGTTTTGAATTCTTGTGTACCTGTCAACTGGGTGCATTTTAAAAGTAGAAATACTATTATCGTATAGTTATAAGTTGTTCCACTTAATCGCGCTATGTCTTCCTAGGGCATCCTCAACTTCTTCAACCACTCACTGCAATGTATCTCATTGTCTTCACACATCTCTCTTGGTTCATTACGCAAACCCCATTTGGCACTAACAAGAACTAAGTTTCGGAATCCATAGTGCATTAGTTTCAAGAAAAAATAATTTTTTACATATATGGAAAAAAAAAAAAAAAACACTTGAAATTTTTTCATTTAACGGCGAAACAGCTAACATTTAAACGCGCAGTGAAAACTAGTATAACTTCCTAACAGAACCAATTCAATGAATTGTTTATTTTTAAATTATAACAAAATTTACAAACAAAAATAAAAATGTACGCACAAAATACCAATCAAAGCGGAAAGTTCCTTGGCTATGGGTGTAGAGCTTGCGGCTTAAATTCCGAACCAAAGCTATTTAAATTATTGGAAAATAATAAACTTTGTTTAAACCACAACTTTTAATAAATAAAAATCAACTCTGTTTAAACCGCAACTTTTAATAAATAATAATCAACTCTGTTTAAACCATAACTTTTATTTAAAAATAATTAACTTTTTTTAAACCACCAATCAAATAATCAACTTTTTTTAGGCCGCCACTTTTAACTAAAAAATATCCTCAAATTTCAAAACCACCACTTTTAATTAAAAATATCCACAAGTTTCAAAACTTACAATTTTTTCTTACGTATACAATGTAGGTATCGTAAAAATTATAAACTATGTTGGTTATTTTCTTTCATTTTAAAATTACAACACAAAGTAATTTTGCAACTAGCTTGTGAAAGTTATTTATTATATTTTATTTGGGTTTTCGCATACGGACTTCTATTTCGAATTTGATAATAATGACAGTATTTAAAAAGGTTTCGGTAGTTCAATTGGTAAATAGAATAGAGGTTCCGAGTTCGAATCTCGGTAGTAACTTCATCTTTATATTTGATGTGTTTTATTTTATATCATTTAAAATGATAGATATTAGTTTTTATAATTATACCATAACACGCTTCATTAATTCAGCAAGTTAACTCCAAATTAAATTCTACGTAAAATTATTAGGTACCTACATATGTCAAAAACGCGAGTCAGATTTTTCTATTCAAGCCAAGTTTTTAATATCGATTTAGAAATGTATGTATAAATATATATTTTCGGGTTAAACTGGGGATTGAAACTTCTTCCCCAAGGACTGGATAAAATGAGTAAACCTCGCTATAACTTAAGCCAATTACTAAATCGAAGGTACCAAGATTTATTTCACATATTAACTGTTTTAATTTTTTAGTCATCCAATTTCAGAAAAATGCAAATTGGGATGCGAATGGTTGCGTCAGCAATAAAAGTTGATTGATATCGCGTTTGGGTCCCACCCAAGCGCAATGTGTTCAATTCCTCGGCTGGCTAAGTACTCCATCAAAACACAAATACAAATTTTCCGATTACTGTGGTGGTAGTAGGAGATTTTGGGCCCATGTTGGGCCAAACGGGGTGGCGTTATACAATTAGGAAAGTGTAAGAGAGAGAAACGGCTTGCTTAATGTTCTAGAACCAAAACATACTTATAGCACAATTGTTTCCATTCACATTTGTATAGGAGTCACTTATAGTTTTTTTTCTTCATTTTATGGTATTAACGAATGTATTCAGTGACCATAATGTTATCTGAGACAAGTTCTTTCCGAACTTCCCTTTTTCCCTTAATTCCTTTCCTGAATTGAGGATGTCATTCATAGACCCATAGCTTTGTACAGTTGTGAACATTGTTGAACGTCAAATAAAAATTCGCCCCGATGCTTCCTGAACCAAAAATGAAAGATTTATCTTTAAAAAAAATTCTTAAAAATACGTTCGTGAATGCAATTTGCTTTATCTTTAGAATAACGCGCCATCTGTGGAATATCTGTCGCAGTTTGTGGATAATCTTTGCAATACGTCCGCCGAGCTTCAGAGTAATACCTTTCGGTAAAATCCGCGCCCTTTATCAGCAAAGTATCAAACCCTTCTATCAACATTATCAACCCCTATTCAGGTTGACTCCTCCATTGTTTGGTGGCGGATAAATATCCATTCATCCCCCGGCAGAGGCTTTCGCGCTAAAACTCACTGCAGCCGTTCTACGAGAGTTGCAAAGCCTTAGCGAACGTAATGAAATTCCTATTTTTTATGAATACTTGCCGTGGAATTAAATGTTTTTAACAGATTAAAAAGTAGGTACGTGGTGACTTTTCCAATATCAATTATTTAGTATAAGTCTTTATAAATTACTTTTTCATTTTTTCCAAAACTGTGTAAACAATGAAATCTTATAGTTGAAAACTAAATTGGTTTGTTCCAAGTGTTGATGACCGGTTTTGCCGTTTTATAATACGTCGGTTGCAAGAAATTATCACCTGGCAATAAGCGCGCTTGCAATTAATGTAATGCATATTGAAATATTATAATATAATACGGAAACTCATTTTTTTTAGAATTGCTTAGAATATTTATCGTTGTTATATTCTTCACATCGATAAATTCTTAATTTGGTACAATGAAAACAGACTTAATATCTCAAAATGTCAAATAATCAGATTTTTTCGAATAAAATGTCCAGTGAGCTTAAATTACAACATTGATAACAATATTCTTGAGACATTAACACAAATTAAAGACTCAGGCACCACTTTTGAATCAAACCACTCTTTTGTTGACCACACAACGAAAATCTCTAACAAGGACTTACAAATAATTTTGGTATTTATGACTAGGTTATCAAGAAATTTCAAAAATATTAAGTGAATTAAACTCTTATATTTTGCCTTTGTTAAAAGTCAACTTGAGTACAATTCTCCCATCTGGAACCCACATTACAATAATCATGTACAAGCTATTGAAAGAATACAAAATAAATTCTTACGTTTTATAAGTTATAACTAGAACTACAACACTCTTTTAAAAGAAATGGTATTTCGATATAAAAATCTAAATGATGTATTTGATAGTCCAGAATTGCTTACATTGAATTGATAAAAAAATAAATAATTTGTGCAACGAGTCATGCTATTTTTATTTTCATAATTTATCGGTATACCTGCATTTATTTAAACTTACTTGATTTCTAGTGTAGCTAGGTAAACTGGTTGCATTTTTACGGTTTTTTATACGGATACAACACAAGATTTCTAACTACTCCTAACCGTCTGAAGCCAGTGAGACTATGGCATCCCCGATTGGGGTATTTTATGAGGCTGAAGGTAGTGAGGAGGGAAAAGAGATGTGAAAAAAGGGTTGGGAACCACCTTGCTATTCAGATGTGATCACCAAACATGGCTAAAGTAATTTAAAGTCACGTTTCAATTCTGAATGGTGGTTTTATACCAGAGCGAGACTGATAGTATCCTCTACTCTGGAACGTGCCGCAAATATGCGTTATATAATTTTAAATGATTATATTGTGAAGTAACAAAAATCAAACAAAATATACTTGCGCATGTCGAAATTTAATCCCGAAACCTACGGATTGCTAGTCGACCCTTAATAACCCTTATCGTAAAGAAAAGAAAGGAAAACATGGAACTTGATCGTGCCATGTGTTCTTCGGGCGTCTTAGCCTTCTTCAACCAGTATCTTCCACTCATTATCCTTACAATCATTTCTTCGTTCATCTCGTACACCACATTTTAACACAAATCATTATTTGATTCATGTCTTCCTCTGGCGTCCCCGACTTTTTATATCATTAATTTCATGAAGTATCATGTAACCCATATCTTTACCATTAAAAAAACTACAATATAGACTTTTATTCGACCATGTATCTCATTCTGTAACATTTTTTTGCACATTAAAATATATAAAAGACAACGTATTTTTATTTGTAGATAATGCGTTGAGTCTGACTATCATTCAAATAACTCCTATCATCTAAAAACTCCTGGCACTAATAAGAACAAACTTCAGAGAAATTGGTTCAGGAGTTTTGGAGTCTATTGAATATACATATAGGGACACGAACATTGCCTTTTTTGACTTAATATTAGATGTGCCTTATGTATGTAGATATAAAAAATTCGAACTATGTAAGTTACAATTATAATTTAAAAAACTAAAACTTCTGCCCTGGTGGTTAAAGAAAGAGAAACTACACAACACGTTTACCCAAAACTTCATCACGATAATATGTTAAACTGTTAATGACATGTGTAACTCGTATAGTGAACCATCGATACTCTGTATTGTCAGGTAATAACCGGCGTTCTACTATTATTTAAGAATTCTGTTTTGGAAACTTCTTTTCTTTACAAACACGGTAAAAATTACATGGAAATGAGAAGTTTGTGAAATGTATTATTTTTCAACCGTTTAAATAAATGTTTTCAAGTTACATAACTCGTCTTGTAACTTACGTTAAATAACTTTTCTCTGCTCTATTGAACTACGTATTTTAATTGAAACTGTACTTCTGCAAAATTAATGAATGACTACATCAACTGTTTAATTATTTTCGTTTTTTGTAAAAACACTTTTTTAATGAGCGTATTTATCCATATGGCATATTTAAAATCAGTTTGTATGTTCCTATATAAACAGATTTATATTTTTTTCTGATAGAATGAACAGTTAATAATTCTTAGAGAAATAAAATCTTTTCATGAATGCATTCAGGGTCTGACATAACTACCTCCTTGTATTTCCCTTATTCATTTAATCTGTCTGACCAAGTCTTTGAAGTAAAAATGATTTATTTTTCAATTGTATCTCTTAGGAAAACTTTACAGGATATTTTATCCAAAATAAATATCTACTTTACTATTTATCACTCTCGACATTTTGTTTTTAAAGTATTCAATTTTTGACAAAGTATTTAAAATACCTTTTGTCAGGTCTTTTATAATCTCAATGATTAACTTTGCCATCGTGGACTCGTCTTCAATTATATTAGTTTTCATATTTATGATCTTGAGTTAAAAAACGCGACTTTTAAGATTATTAAAATGCTAATATGACTAAGCAGTATTAGAGTGAGACAGAAAGAGTTTACTGTATCTAAGTTGCACTTACTCGAGCTTCTTCCTCTCATCCCAGATTTGAGCCAGTATAGACCTTGACTCGGCAACATCAATTTGTTTACATTAACCCCACACAAGAGGCCCTCAGGTAAATAATTTACCACAGCGGAATGTATCATCTTTTGGGATGCTGTGTGGCGGGTCTTTTTGAAGGAAATTCTGGGAAGAGAGAAAGTTCTGGAAAGGTATGAGGGTTGGATAGGAATCTTAGGATCAGTGTGTCCACGAGTTACACGGATACTTGAATTTATCCCTCCCACTGCGACGTAAGGCGATGAGTCGAGAGACCACATAGAGAGGTCAAAGGGTCTCCCAAACCAGCCTCTCAGATGTGGCACGCAACGCAGCTTGTGAAAATGTGCATCCTGAACACACCTAAGCTGATAAACCCAGGCACCCCTGCTAAATCACCAAACGGAACAATCCTCTTTAGGTGACCCATGGCAGAGGCGTTGGTTATCCAGTAAATGGTTCAGGGTAGGTTCCAGCACTTCATTGTGGGATGCTAGTTCACTAGCATAGGTTCACTTTTTTGTCCAATGTTTCATTAACGTCAACTGCGTTCAGTCCTTCAAACGGAATTTCCTGTATTAAGGCGACAAAGACTCTAATAACGGGGGTTTGCTCAACGCTCACATTTTAATTATTTCTGATAAACATGTTACTCAAATCTCAAACGTTTCTTGAGGGATCTCTGAGAATATAAGTTATTTATATTTAAGATCAATAAAAACAGGACCTTACCATTACAATATTTTATGTAAAACTATAATTTTACTATAAAATTAGCGATTCGCACCAGATTTTAATTTTCTAGACGATGAATTAATAACTTCCCGAGGGATCGCTCTAGAAACATTTGAAATTTTCTTAATACGTTCATAATAAATAATTAAATTAAAACCCAAGGAAAGATAGCTCCGTCCATTACACCAGGCCGCGGGTCGAATATTGTTTTCACTGGACTTCATCACTTATGTCATTTAGATTCCCACATTATTTTAGAGATTTGATAGGGCAAAGGTATGTCCAATACCAGGGTCGCGCGTCGAATATTTTTGTGCACGGCTGCTTCACTTACGTCTTTATGATTCTGGCTTTATTTTTGTGTATTCTCTCGTCTTAACTCTTCTTTCAATATTAAATGAAAAAATACACTTTGTAAAACACCACTTTTATTATAAATTAATATTAACAGCCAACCAGGTTTCGCTTAGCTCAAGCTTCGTCAGGGCTTATTATATCAACTAAAGTTATTTTCATACAGACACATATATATAGAAAAAAATGAAACAATGAGTGAAGGAGATAGAAATAAAATAACAGACACGAGTTAAAGAGATAGAAATAAAAGAGCAGACACATTATTAGTGCTAGAAAGAGAAAGGATGTAGACTGATTACAGAATGGGTAGGTAGGGAAGGGGAAGGGAGGAAACAGTTTTATCAGAGGTTAACAGAATAAATTAAATATTGGACTATCAGTTAAATTGATTTGATTGTTGATTATATTTGATTTATTATTGACGGCTTTTTTTAATTTCGAAGGCTTCTAAATTGTTTAACCTAATTCCAATTCCATTTTTATGTAATATTTTAGTCCCAGAGAAATCAATTTAAATGATAGTCCAATATTTAATTTATTCCGTTAACCTCTGATAAAACTGTTTCCTCCCTTCCCCCTCCCTACCTACCCATCCTGTAATCAGTCTACATCCTTTCTCTTTCTAGCACTAATAAGGTGTCTGCTCTTTTATTTCTATCTCTTTCACTCGTGTCTGTTATTTTATTTCTATCTCCTTCACTCATTGTTTCATTTTCTTCTATATATATATTGACCTCTTCCCGTAGTATGTTGATCCAGTAAGAAGTTGTTAGACTAAGTTGATCCACCTTTAACACCATATAACTTGGCAATTATGGAATACATCTGAATGAATTGACAACAGTGGTACAATAATTATCAATGTTGCCAGTTTGCCAGAAAAACCATTTGATGTACTGTTCATAAAATTTTCAAAATTTGTATGGAAATCGGATGCATAATTTATGTTGATCTACCCAAATTGGCATACTTATGTTGATCTCATATATATTGATCTATTCCCGTAGTATGTTGATCCAGGTAAGAAGTTATTAGACAAAGTTGATCTGTGTCCCTATATATGGTTTTACTAAATGAACCAATCAAGGGGGCAATCGGTGGACTGTTCAACACAAGGTTTTACCTGATTTCGTAATCTTTTGTGATATTGAACTCAAAGTATTAGTCTCTAGAGTCGAATATCGCATGAAATGAGTGTGAGATGGTACCGTTTTCAATAAAAATGACGTGTTCATTCGACTGTTTGTTGCTTGAATTGTTTATTAGAAATGTATGCGTATTTAGATTGAAACGAAACTTTCGCAAAAATCAAATCCATAAAAAAATACCTACTGCGTGGCGGGCCGGATCGAAAGACACTGGTTGAGGGATACCTTTTGACCATCAAAATCCAAAATGGCGGCAAAAGGCATAATGTTGTATGGGAAATTTTGAACTTGCATCTATTACCATCTCTCCTGATTACGCTTCGTGACTTAGTAGGGGTGGCCGGGTTCTTGGTTATAATGGGTAATTAATGGATGATTGGACGAGGTTGGAGCTAACAAAAAACTGTCCAAAGAAGCGAAGCTAGCAGTCCACAATGGAGTGCTGGTACCTACCCTAATATATGGAAGTGAGGCATGGAACTGGCAGAAGAAGGCTGAAAGTAGACTGAATACTGTAGAAATGAGATCCCTGAGGCATATGTACGGTAAAATCATGTATGACGAAATGTGCGTATGCTGTGTCGATTCTACAAATATTTTATTAGAGCCTGTTAAAAGGAGCTAGCAGCATTGATCCCCGGTGCACCGTGCACGTGCTTGATACTCGACGGACCGAGCGGAATACACGTTCACAGTTAAGTTGATGTTATCTATACATATATGAACGGGTCGTTTCTCCGACTCGTTTTATCGTAAGTCGGCTCGCATATTGTTATTAAGTGTTTTACGCTCTCCTCTAGCTGGTATTAGTATAGCACTGCACGTGTCATCCATAAACTGTGAAACAAATCAGCCACTCGTTGGGTGGTCATGTTAAATGAATGTTATTCACTGATGTATTAATCATTATCTGATTATAATATTGAACCAATATTTCTATTTTCATTTAAAAAAAAAGAATATCGCACCAGACTCCCAACTGCTACCGTCTGGAGCCAGTGAGACTATGGCATCCCCAATTGGGGTTGTTGTGAGACTGAAGATATTGGGAACCTCGAAGGAGATGACAAGGAGGAAGTTGGGAGAGTACCTGGCTATTCAGATCTGGTTGCCAAACACTAATTGTAAAATAGTACAAATTTATTTTAGTAAATTTTATTTGAGCCCGCGACCTTCGGATTGCTAGTCGATAGCCTTACCCCTCGATAACGGAGGCCGTCATTTAGGTACGTTTTAAATTATGTTTTACATTTGAAAGTAGAAGTTTATCACAATTTGGGAGGAGGGTATGTGTACCGCCGCCCCGGGAACCATTTATTGGATAACCCACACTTCTGCCATAGGTCTCCCCAAGTTGTTTGATATGTTTGGTGACTTATCAGGAGTGCCCGAGTTTATGGGGTGAGGTATGTGAGGGGCTTGGCAGCAGATGCGCCTGCCTAATAACTGCGTGGTGGGCCGGATCGATTAGTCCTCTTTCAACGCATCGCCTTGCAACGCAGTAGGAGAGTTAGATTCTTATGTATATCACTCAAACACACTGAACCCCAGATTACTACCCACCCATCAAACCTATTTACTTCCCAGAACTCACTCTCCTTCCTTTCCTTCAAAATTCCCCCAACACAGCATTCACAAAGATGACATAGGCCCTGAGGGTTACGATTTTCCTCAGGGCCTCCTGTGTGGATATGATGTAAAAAATATAAGAAATAAACAACAATCTCGCTAAACGTTGGCGGTGACCTATGGTAGGGGTGTTGGTTATCTAATAAATGGTTCCCGGGGCGGCGGTACACATAATTGTAATAGTTCTCGAGGGCTCTGATGCACAGACATTATGGTTCCTGTTGATTGACGAACATATATTAAAACATCGTTGGTTGGAATCGTAGCTTGAAATGACTTTAGCCATGTTTAGTAATAAACAAATTAGAATAAATTTTTTAGCAATCATAATTTAAAATTTGAAAAATTTAATTCTAACCAATCTAATAGCCGCAATTATAATAGGCACATATTATGGATATTACGTTTTGTTTCAACTTAATCATTACAAGAAACTTACGTCGGGAGAGATGGTAAAAGATACATTAAAATAAAATTTTATTCAATCAATGTTCAAAATTTCTCTTATAAAATGACTTAGACAAATCTCACCCCATGAACCCGGGCACCCCTGCTAAGTCACGAAACGTAGTAAATGATGCATTAAAGTTACATTTTTGTTTAATCAAGTTCAAAAGATTTTGTTGATCTCATATATATTGATCTATTCCCGTAGTATGTTGATCCAGGTAAGAAGTTATTAGACAAAGTTGATCTGTGTCCCTATATATGGTTTTACTAAATGAACCAATCAAGGGGGCAATCGGTGGACTGTTCATCACAAGGTTTTATCTGACTCCGTAATCTTTTGTGATATTGAACTCAAAGTATTAGTCTCTAGAGTCGAATATCGCATGAAATGAGTGTGAGATGGTACCGTTTCAAATCAAAATGACGTGTGTTGCTTGAATTGTTTATAAGAAATGTATGCGTATTTAGATTGAAACGAAAATTTCGCAAAAACAAATCCATAAAAAAATCATAACTTAGCAGGGGTACACGGGTTCATAGGGTGAGGTTAGTCTAGGTCCTGGCGGCGGATGCGTTTGCCCATCTACTGCGTGGCGGGCCGGATCGAAAGAAACTGGTTGAGGGATACCTTTTGACCATAAAAATCCAAAATGGCGGCAAAAGGAATAATGTTATGTAGGAAATTTTGAACCTGTATCTTTTACCATCTCTCCTGATTACGCTTCGTGACTTAGTAGGGGAGGCCGGGTTCTTGATTATAATGGGTAATTAATGGATGATTGGACGCGGTTGGAGCTAACTAAAAACTGTCCAAAGAAGCGAAGTTAGCAGTCCACAATGTAGTGCTGGTACCTACCCTAATATATGGAAATGAGGCACGGAATTGGCAGAAGAAGGCTGAAAGTAGACAGAATACTGTAGAAATGAAATCCCTGAGGCATATGTGCAGTAAAACATGTATGACGAAATGTGCGTATGCTGTGTCTATTCTACAGGTATTTTATAAGAGCCTGTTAAAAGAAGCTAGCAGCATTGATCCCCGGTGCACCGTGCACGTGCGTGATACTCGACGGACACGAGCGGAACACAGGTTCACAGTAAAGTTGATGTTATCTATATATGAACGGGTCGTTTCTCCGACTCGTTTTACCGTAAGTCGGCTCGCATGTGGAACGAGCTATCACCATCTGTTTTTCCTCCTCCATATAATTCGCGCCTCTTTAAGACCAGCATTAATAAATTCATTCCTACAGCCCCTACCTTAACCCGCCTCATAACGCTGCCCAACCGGTTGGCGACATAGTTTCTCTGTATTTAACGTGTAAAGACAGGGGCGCTCTAGTGAGAGGTGTCCATGCCTCACTTCCATATATTAGGGTAGGTACCAGCACTCCATTGTGGAGTTTCGCTTCTTTGGACAGTTTTTTGTTATCTCCAACCGCGTTCAATCATCCATTGATTACCCATTTTAAATAATTACCCATTATAATCAACAACCCGGCCACCCCTACTAAGTCACGAAGCGTAATCAGGAGAGGTGGTAAGAAGTTCAAAATATACCATATAATATTATTCCTTTTGCCGCCATTTTAGATTTTTATGGCCAAAAGGTATCCCTCAACCAGTCTCTTTCGATCCGGCCCGCCACGTAGTAGCTGAGCAAATGCAACAGTGTACCCCAGCTAAGTTATGATTTTTTTATGGATTTGATTTTTGCGAATGTTTCGAATAGCTCTAAAGATGATTCTTTTCAAATCATCTCATATTTAATATTATAAAACAATATGACCGGAAGTCGGCATCTTTAAGCATAAACTAAAAAAACAGCTACAAGGTGGTTACAAATGCAATTATATTTAATCAATTTGTTCGATTATATTTTATGTGAAGTTGTTTTCACAGTGGCCCAATGAATATTATATGGGGCCAATTGAACCAATTTGACTTTAAGCATTTTCTACGTCTTGCGATAAAAACTTAGGCTTACGATAAAAATACTCATAATCAACGGCAGAAAACTAGTTGTCTACCAAATTCTTATTTTTTTAATCTCATATAAATTAAGCTATATACTCATAAACCGATCGAGTGAAAAGCTGCAATGATCCCGACCCCGGGGTCATTGCAGCTTTTACGGAATGACGAGGAAAATAATATTTTTTAATTAGTTGAAAAAATTACTTTTCAAAATATCAATTATGTTTAACGTAATACACTATCTGGCCTCAAGTAAATCAGTTTTATCACGAACCGTAACTATTTAATGTAATAAAATAACAAAACAAATTAATGTTAATATGATAGTTTGCTTTAATCTCAATAAAAAAATAAGGAGAAAAAGTTTTTTTTTATGATTGAGATAAAACTTTCCCCCAAATAACATGTATATATATTGATTAAAATTAAAATAGCAACTTCACATAAGGAAAGAGAGGACAACGAACAAATAAGTACATTGACCAAGTGTTACGGACGGACATGCACTTGGGAGCTGTACTCACAGAAACTTAAAAAAAAACTGGTGTTGAGTTGTAGTACGGGGTCAATTGTACCGGTATTATCATCCCCCGAAAACAATAAAGAAACAAAATAAACTACTAAATGCGGTATAAAGCTAACGAATCCACCTAGATTTAATCAATTCCATATTTTTAGATTCCCCACTTAATTACCCACTCTATGATATACCTAGAGGTAAAACTAAGATATTGCACACTATTGGCAAAATATGACAGAAATCGCTCCCGTGGATAAGTAATAAAACGTTATTTATTAGCACTTTATTAAAAAAATGTCTACAGAAACAGATACATTTTTAAAACAATTATGAATAAAGTACATTCTGGAATCGTTAATAAGTCGTTTTGAAATATTTCGCCGTGTTCAGTAATCAATAACTTGGGAACGCGGTGCCAAGACGTAAAATTCCATAGCCGTTGATTATCAAAGACAAATTAAATTATACTTATTATATGAGTTAAATGTATTCTAATCAGGGTGTTGTCACGTCCTGGCCAGTCTGCAGCTGCATTGTCTTAACAACGAAGTTTTGGTCTGATCACATTTTCAATAAAGTATTATTTTTAACGAAATTAGTTTTCATACAGAGAATATCCAAATATACCTTTTTGTGTATAAAAACATATCGGCTTTTTAGTAAGGATGTGGTGTGATATGATTTGTATTTTTTTATGAAACATTAATATGAAGCATCAAGGAATTATCAAAATTTAAATAAAATATTTTGAAGTGTTTCATCCTGTCCTTTAGTTGGTATTACTATACTGCACGTGTTCATTC
Organism: Hesperophylax magnus; assembly: GCA_026573805.1. Lineage (NCBI taxonomy): Eukaryota > Metazoa > Arthropoda > Insecta > Trichoptera > Limnephilidae > Hesperophylax > Hesperophylax magnus. The sequence continues at coordinate 3,511,185 of JAIUSX010000104.1, forward strand.
ACCTTCTGCCATTTTTTGTGCTAAAAATACTTTATTCAATATCTCGAAGCTAGCTGTAGCGTTTTGTAAAAAATATGATTGGCATCGGATTATAATATTAACAATATTTTGGTTGTCATTTTTTACAAATAAAAAATTGTGTGTATACCGCACCAGAGTCCCAACTGCTCCCGTCTGGAGCCAGTGAGACTATGGCATCCTCAATTGGGGTTATTATGAGGCTGAAGGTATTGTGGACCTCGAAGGAGATGACGAGGAGGAAGGTGGGAGAGTACCTGGCTATTCAGATATGGTCACCAAACACTAATTGTAAAATAGTGCAAATTAATTTTAATAAAATTTATTTGAACCCGCGACCTTCGGATGAGAGCCGAGAGAGCCACCTCAAGTAGTTTGATAAGTTTGGTGACTTAGCAGGAGTGCCCGGGTTTATGGGGTGAGGTTTGTTCGGTTCTTGGCGGCGGATGCGCTTGCCTACCAAATGCGTGGTGGGCCGGATCGATTAATCCTCTTTCAACGCATCGCCTTGCAACGCAGTAGGAGAGTTGGATTCTTATGTTTATCACTCCAACACACTGACCCCCAGATTACTACCCACCCATCAAACCTATTTCCTTCCCAGAACTCACTGTCCTTCCTTTCTTTCAAAATACCCCCAACACAGCATTCACAAAGATGACATGGGCCTTGAGGGTTACGATTTTCCTAAGGGCCTCCTGTGTGGAGACGATGTAAAAAAATACAAAAAATAAACAACTATCTCGCTAAATCGTTGGCGGTGACTAATGGTAGGGTTATTTAATAAATGGTTCCCGGGGCGGCGGAACACATAATTGTAATAATTCTCGAGGGCTCTGATGTACAGACATTATGGCTCCTGTTGATTGACGAACATATACTAAAACATCGTTGGTTGGAATCGGTGCTTGAAATGACTTTAGCCATGTTATAAAAAAACAAATTGGAATAAATTTTTCAGCAATTTTAATTTAAAATTTGAAAAAATAAATTCTCACCAATCTAATCGCCGCAATTTTAATAGGCACATATTATGGATATTACGCTTTGTTTCAACTTAATCATTACGAGAAACTTACGTCGGGAGAGATGGTAAAAGATACATTAAAATAAAATTTGATTCAATCAATGTTCAAAATTTCTCTTTTAAAATGACTCAATGAACCTCACCCCATGAACCCGGGCACCCCTGCTTAGTCACGAAACGTAGTAAATGATGCATTAAAGTTACATTTTTGTTTAATCAAGTTCAAAAGATTTTTTAAGCATGGATTTAACGTTTGCGAGAGTTCCATTTCAATATAAATACGAGTGAGGCAGTCTATCCTCTTTAAGTACAAAGTCATTTTCATAGAATATGGATGTTCTAACAGAATCTTAAAAGTACCACAAAGCGCGCGAAATCGGCGGTTACAAGTTATAAACGCATGCAAGCCGTCAAGTTTGTCAGAAATATATAGATCAACAAAATAAATCGTGTAAAATGTATATGCGACCGAAAAATGGGCGTGGCTTACAGCTAAATCTCGATGACACAAGTTGATCTGTAGGGATTTACATATGTATGCCAGCTTGGGTAATGGATCAACATATCCGGGGTGGATCAACAAATGCAAACGGATCAACATATACCTGGCGTACCGTCGCGCGAGATCAACATAGTACGAGAGGGGATTAATATATATATATATATATATATATATATATATATATATGTGTCTGTATGAAAATAAATTTAGTTGATATATCTTACTAGCCCTGACGAAGCTTGAGCTAATCGAAACCTTGTTGGCTGTTAATATTAATTCATAATAAAAGTGGTGTTTTACAAAGTGTATATTTTCATTTAATATATAATGTCACATCACAAAGTGTTTGCTTCCTTCGATAAAATCTTCTTTCAATCCTTATCAGCTTTCCGATCTCTCGTAAACATACTTCCCAAATACAGAAACTCCTCAATTTGCTCCAAGTATTACCATGGTCGTAATAAGGAAAAAGACCACCCGGTGGATATTATCTGTGTCTGTAGTAAATGTATTGTATAATTTAGATATTACACTGCGCATTGGTTTGAAATATCACTTAATTGCGCTATATATTTAAAGTGTTATGGATATTTCTTCTATTATTCCGAGTCAAATATTTAATTTACTGGAATTTGTCATGTCGTTATGAGAGATTTTTATCCCTGTTTTGAGCCGTCTTTTTTTACTGATTTGCTCAAAGTATTTAAATCAAATATTATAATATAATAGAATTCTAACCTAACATAACTTAAGCCAATTTAACCTAACGTGGGCAATATTTTTTACATCTAGTATAATGAGGCTTAGTAAATAAATAAAATTTATTCATTTTAGTAATGCAATTTATAACATGAGAAAGACCATTGTTCAGAATCGAAAAGTCTATGGGGCACTATTCTCTTACCTGTTATAGCGCTGTCCATTTAATTTGTACTGTGTGTAAAGGGTTGTGCTAATGTAAAGAATGTAGTTGAATAATTAAGTTAATATTTATTGAAAGTACGGTACACTATTAGTTACAACACGAATTTTATCAGAAGGGTTTTTATGAAGAGCTAAGAACTGTCAACTGCCAAGGCGGGCGTGGGAAACAAGAATGCTTGCCGTCGGCTAGAAGTGCTGAGAGCGCTGTTTTCAGGTGGCGATCCATAAAAATATGTTTCCATTATTAAAAATATAAATTAATATAAAAATTATCATTTAAAGTTATTTGCCAGTTCTTACCTCTACAAGTCCTTAATTATTCCTTGAAATTAATTCAGCTGTGTTTTGTGGCCAGTTCCAAAAGTTGGATGATGCTTGGGGTAGTTGGGTCTTTTTTACGGTACTCACATTAAAATAAAAAAGGTTAGGTAAATATTCTCACAGCTCAAAAATGACGTCCTGCGAGATCGATGACGACCTCCGTGGTGTGGTAAGGCTCTCGACGCGCAAGCCGGAGGACTCGGATTCGAATCCCGGCGCGCGCAAGCCAATTTTATACGATTAATTTGACACAATTGACTCGTATGAAATAAAATATAGTATATTTGCGGCACGTTCTAGAGTGGAAGATACTCTCAGTATCGCCCTGGTGTAAGACCACTATTCAGAATTGAAACGTTACTTGAAATGGCTTTGGCCATATTTGTTGACCAGATATGAATAACCAAGAACTTTCTTACCTTCATCTTCCCCATCTCTTACCTCTCCGACTACTTTCAGCCTCCTAACAAACTCCAATGGGGGATGATATAGTCTCACTGGCTACAGACGATTGGGAGAATTTGGAACTCTTGTGCAGTTTGACAATTTTTTTTTTTCAAATCAGCTTACATTACAATCGCTCGCACTGTTATCAACTACAGATGAACAATAATTAATAATCATATTTTTCTCAAAAAATGATTTTTTAAAACTGAAGCAAATCAAAAAGAAACATTTTATTTCATCATTTTATTTTAACTCCTGTCGGACACAATAACTCTCAAAGACAACAACAGCTTGCTTGCTGCAGGGGCAGAGTGTAGAGGATTGTAAATTTTCACCCGACAGAGCAGCTACATCCCTTTTCTAAGTAATCCTTAAATCCATCCCCTGCATTTATAAAACCCCGTCGCATTTATATTTCCTGCTCCGGGGTGTAAATCCTGGACTTCTAGGGCGCGCCATTCTTATCTGCTATGGTAAGCTTTTGGTTGCAATTGCTAAATAAAATGTCACGGTGACTTGCTTCAATTTAAATAATAAAATATTCTGTGCTTGCTAAGCTCAAGGAAACACTTAAAGGGGACATTGAAAGAATTGATTTAATAAAATTTTAAATTACATGGATGATATTACTATAGTAGAATTTCTTTTTGAATCAACATGATATGCTATGGGAAATTTTTTTGTTTTCTGTATCTTTTTTTTTTTGAATTTTGCATAAGATTCTCAACTGCTCCCAAATATCTGAAACCAGTGGGATAAGGTCGTCCCGAAAGATTTGGAAATTTTGAGAGCCTTAATCCTCAACCACGGAGGCTGTTGTAAAGCTTTCGACTAGCGGTACGGAGGTTATGGGTTCAAATCCCGCGCAAGTAAATTTTTAATCCATTGTTTTTTTATATCACAATTTATTAATTCAAAATCATATATATTATTTTTGCGCCACATTCCAGAGTGTAGAATTGAAGCGTTGCTTGAAATGGATTTTACCAGTATTTGGTGACCAGATTGTAAGTCAAGTACTTCCCACCTTCCCCTCTTTCATCTCCTTTCCCCTCCTCACCAACTTCAGTCTCAAAACATCTCCGAAATGGGGATGCCACACATTTTGTCTCACTGGTTCCAGACGGTTGGAAGCGGTTGGGACTCTTGTGTGTTATTTACATTAAAAAAGGAGGTGGATGAAGGTTGATGAGTACATGGCTAGTTAGGTCTGCTCACTAAATTGGAATAATTCCATTTTAAGCATCGTTTCGATTCCAATTAGTATCTATTTTACCAGGGCGATACTGAAAGTTGCATAAGAAGCCAATATACTGTATGAGTACACATTTAAAATTAATTATTCGTCACTGTAGAATGTAGATTTCCTTTTTGCATATGTAAGAATCACGAAGTTATTTAGAGCAAAAACCTTTGAATTACTCAATTTAGTATGAACTGATCAAGAGTTTAAAAGTAATGAATGCTTTAAAAACTAATAAAACAATTTTCCCCGAAACATTTTCATGAGAAATGTAAAAGAATCTGTGTTGATAGCAAAAATATGAAAAAGTATTTGACTTTCGATTAAAGATAATTTATTATATCACAAAGTTTGCAAGAAATCTTAAAGCTAAGAAACGACGAATTCAATTTATAAAATAAATATGCGTGTAGCAGATACTAATTCTTTTAGGATACAATAATTATACCGTTTACCAGGCATCACATTAAAAACTATTATTGGTGTTTTCTTTGTGAAATAATGTACACAATAAAATATCGATAAAAAATTAATTTGAACAAGTACATACTTGTTATAATGTTGCCATTTTGTCAGAAGTAGGTACCTTAATACTATTAACATTTATATTTAAAAATAAAAATTACTAAACACTTTGATAATTTTCGTAATAATTCACAGTCATTATGTGATAAAGTTTTCATTTCAGAAATTGTGTTAAGTAAGTATTTAAATACAAGATAAAGTTTGTAATAATTCACATACACTCCATCTTACAACATTGTGTTAAGTAAGTAATTAAATACGAGATAAATTGTGTCATAATTCACAAAACATAACACTTATAAAATTATATTAACTAAGTAATTAAAGACAAGATAAATCAAATAAAATTGTGTTAAGAAAGTAATTAACTACCAGATGATTTTTATCAAAATTCACAAACGTTTCATCTTAATAAATTCTATCAAGTAAGTAGTTAAATAGGAAATAAATTTTGTCATAACATAGATAAATTGTGTCATAATTCACAAAACATTCTACTTATAAAATTATATTAACTGATTAATTAGAGACAAGATAAATTAAATAAAATTGTGTTAAGTAAGTAATCAACTACTAGATGATTTTTATCAAAATTCACAAACGTTTCATCTTAATAAATTCTATCAAGTAAGTAGTTAAATACGAAATAAATTTTGTCATAACTTATATAAATTGTGTCATAATTCACAAAACATTCTATTTATAAAATTATGTTATCTAAGTAATTAAAGACAAGATAAATTAAATAAAATTTTGTTAAGTAAGTAATTAACTACTAGATGATTTTTTATCAAAATTCATAAACGTTTCATCTTAATAAATTCTATCAAGTAAGTAGTTAATTACGAAATAAATTTTGTCATAACTTAGTATCATGTAATCCTAAAAATTGCATACAGTCATTAATTGATGCTAGGCATTCTCGTTGTGAAACTGTGACCAGGGACGACCCAATTGTTAATTAATAACGAATTGTTAACAAATAAGAGACCCAATTACTCCCGAACGTCCGGAACCTCTAAGACTACCGAATCTGGAGGGAGTGAAGAAGGGAAGGGGTGGGGAAGATAAAGGTTGGGAAGTATGTGACTATTAAGTTCTGGTCACCAAACATTGCTAAAGCCGTACGTATTATGGTAGATAACTTGCAGTTACGAAGCTGGATCCTAACGCCCACGAATGTCGTCTTAAATCCTAGTTAAGGCACAACCGGGCTGAAACCGGTCTGCATCTTGTACAAATTACAATATTTTATCACATATCAAATAATTTCCTAAATTTTAATTCAGTCGTTTAAATTAAGTTTTCTTTTTAAACCGCGCTGATCGTTGTAGATTTATTCCACAAAAAATCCTCCACAATCCCTCGAACGGCTAGGATAACGAGGATGCTGCGCAATTTAATGGGATATACTCCAACAAAACAATTCTACCCTTAATTCCGGATTATCTTTCTGCTGTCCACTTCACACCGGATCCCGTGATAACGATGGTGGCAGAGAAGATAAGTTAGCGCGGAGCGGAATTTTTCAGAGACTGATAATGTCCCCTCCTGAAAAGCATCCACTTGCAGATTTTTAGGGGAGGGATAATATATGGTAAATGATAAGGGCGTTGAAATGTATTCGCGTCCAGGGATGACGTTAAAGCCATATGTACTATAGCCACGAACTTTGATTCCAAAAATATGCTATTATAATTTTAATAAAGTAAAAACGATTAACATATCTCCTGTGAGCACTCGAGCTATAGTCCCATTATGCCATCTTCATTGAAATCTCAATGGCCATCTCCCATTTTACCTCATTTCTTTGAGTTTAACCCGGTCCCCTTCAATAAGTTCACCGAGGTTGTCATCGGATATTCGGCTGTCTCCTGGTTTCATAATGTGTCTTCTCTGGCATCTAAGCCTACTATTGAACTCCAATATTGATCAGCAGAAATATAATTTATTCCATCGCCCTCTGTTGAACTCGACCGCTTTATCAGCGGCAACCGCGGTAGTCTTCAACCCAGCAATTTCAGCATATTAACGAACTTATGGGATCTCAGAATTCGGCACAGCTCTTCACCTAGGGCACACTTATGTTAGTTATATTCATCGGAAAAAAATTTTGTCAGGGTTTTGGAATTTGTGATTGGATTTTAAATCTTCTAAATAAATGTAAATAATGCACTAATTTTACTTGCTTTCTATCTACATATCTTGACTAGAGTATTGCTGGAGTAAAATAGTTATTTTGTTCATCATTTCCTCCTACGGATGCCTGTTAAAATGTGTCAAATTACTATGTAATTCACGTTTCTCTCGACAACGAGACCGAAAAACATCAAACTTCAAAAGTTTTAAAACTAAGTTAATTTCAGCAAATCCGAAAAGATAAAATTTAAGAACATATATCATGCTTGCGAAAAGTATTCTCTAATTGCGACGATAAAAATTCGACGAAATAACAGTATGAAATGTTTGAATGGATTGCACTTTGAAACTGAATTGAATAAGGCTTGAGGTAAATTGCTGACCGTTTATCAAATCCGTGCCAAAAAACGTATGAATTTCAGATTCGTTGAAAGCCATCAATCGTGGCCTTTTATTTTGACGGTTCCATTCTTTCGGATTCTATCGAGTTCAAAATTATACCGAACAATTTTCCGAAATTTTGATAACTTTTTGGAGAATCGAGCAATTTCAGTGACTTAATTGAGTTTGTAACTAAAACAAGACTAACTAAAATTTAAAAAAAAAATCAACGGCCTTTAGTTTCCATTAGAAAATTACTTTAGCTAACTCGTGACTACTTTGGTGAGAATCAACGATTTTTTTCACGGTCGAAAACTTTTTGTAAAAACTTTGTATAACCGTATGTATTATGAGTAAAGAGTAAAATTATTACGTGATGATAATGTTATAAACAGAATATTGTTGCAAAAAGAAGCAAACAAGATTAATTCTATTAAATAAAATTTAATACACGCCGAGATTTGAACTGGCGACTTTCAGATTGCTAGTCGAGAGCCTTATCCCTCGACCACGGAAGCCGTCAATTGATTTCGTAAATTTTATGTTTCCCTTTTGACTGCTTAATTAGTTATTTGCTATTTGGGAGCGACTCAGAACGATGTGCGGGCGTCACGTGGACGGAATCATTATTTTAAATGTAAAAAGTGATTAATATTACATTACTTCATATCATCGCAGCAAATTTAAAAAAAACTATTTTTAAAGTCTGAACAAAAGAGAAACTAACTGTACAGTAAAAAAATAAATGCTTACTTGAATAGAATTTCGTTTCATTTTGGGAGGTAAAGGAATTTGTGGGGAATTTTAATATTTCTTCTTTTTTTGTGGGTATTTTAAAACATATGTGATTGGCAATTCTGGTCCACATTCATATTTGAACGGATTAAAATGTTTTAATGCAGGTTTTTAAATACCGGTAAATTGTTTATCAGGTGCAGTCATGAATGCATTTTGATTCAATAATTTTGATAACATTAGTGACGAGTGAACATTTTACCTAGAGTTCTTCGATGTCAAAAGCGTGAAATCTTAAACAATAAAAACATTTCGACTTCAATACAAAATTCGCCGGTTGAAAAAAAATGTAGGCTTTTTGATACTGGTGACTGGTGATGTCACGGGTCACGTCCACAGGTCTTAAACGTTTTTAGGAGACCCGAAAAAAAAATTAAATTATTTTAACTATTAAAACTAATTATAACAATAAAAAATGTACATGTATTTAAGTAAAAATGACATTATTAAAAAAATTAAAAATATAATGGATCGCACTTTCTCATTATTCTGATGGTTCCAATGTTTTGCGCAGTAGTTCTTGCGACGTTATTTTCGTACAAACGGCCGAATTTGCTCCAAATCATAGTTTTTTTTCCAAAATATCTCGTTTCCAACGTAAATTTCAGCTGAAGTGGCTCAACGTATTTGGTAGAACATAAAATATCCTACTAAAGTTTAAAAAAATGGGTTTATGTTTCGTTAGGCATGTTCAGTTTTTTGTGAATATCTCGTTTGCAGTGCAATTTTGTGAAAAAATTACAAACTATATGGTACATTTAATTTAAAGGTATGACAGCTTAAAAAGGTAAGTGTTAGTGTTGTTGCTTAGTTTGGTGGAAGTTTATTCCAATCCTTCGGCCCAGATGCTCCGAAAGCGCGATCACCAAACTTAGTATTTGGCTTGCGCTTAGGTTCCATCAGTCTGCCTACAGCTGATGATATTGCTGATTTAAGAGTTGACTGCCACAGACCAGTGTTTTAAAGGAAGCGTAGTTCCGAGATGTAGAGTGGGGGCATTTCATTGATGAATTTAAACACCACCCAGCACAATTTGTACTGGATTCATTCAGCGCACTTAGGCCAGTGAAGGTTACGAAGGTTTTATGAAATGTGGACTTATTAAAATCAATCATATTCAAATGTAACACTTTCGTTTTAACTATGAATAATAGTATACCTCGCGTCAAAATTCTATTTTTCTCTTATTTAATATCAAAAAAAAATCTTCTGAAATCGTATGATTTGTAAATAGGTAGGATATCTACCTACTTAAATATAAAAACTTTTTTTTTTTAATAAAGAAAAATTCACAATAATTTCAATGAAATGTCACAATCTTAATAACATTTATTTTTTATCTTTCCACTGACAGCTACCTAAATACCATAATATTGAAAAAAATTCGAATAAGATAGTCTAAAGAAACACGACCATTTCACATTTGATAAAATAATCTTTATCAAAATATAATTTATTTAACCTCAAAATATTACAAACAAACAAAATGCAAAACGATTGAGTTAAAACAGGACTTCAGTACGCTCAGTCAAAAGTCAGAAGAAATTGACGGATCGTTTAACTTTTGTGTAATAACTAGCCTTTACTAGGTTTTTATTACACAGAAAACTGTTATATAACCATTAAAGTTATATAATGTAGTATGTGTGTTAACTTAGGACAGTTAATGTTATCAAGTATTCGTGTTATACATGTGAGTTGCTAGGTAAATAACACCCGCCATACTAGACGGCCAGCAAAGCTTGAAACTGTATCTTTACAGGGGGGAACTAGACAATCTCCAATGAAACAGGTTGTTGTGATATGGCATGTTTATTATTACATATAAAACGGAAGGTCAGACAGTGCTATATAAGGTACATAGCGGTTTAAGGCCTAAATGTTACTAGGGCAAACTACGGAATCTATAAGCTCTGATAGACTTAAGTACATTAGAAGCTCACGTGTAAATTAACGATGGATGCCTTAGGCGGGTGCCTAAGGGCGGCGGCAGAGCGAGGGCGGGAGCTATCGCTCACCGCACGGGACGGCAAGGTGGGCGGCAGAGCGGCTTCTCCGGACTGGACTGGAACAACGGGTCTCAGCCTCAGTCGGGCCAGAGGCGGAGACGGCATGGACAATACGGCGCCTACAGGGCGGCGGCAGAGCGACAGAGCGGCGGCAGAGCAACAGAGCGGCGGCAGAGCGGCATGGGCGGTAGCTGGCAACAGGCAGAGACGATGGAGATGGGGCTGATGCACTGGTCGGATTGCCAAGGGGCTCTTCGCGACCAGGCTGAGCTGGCGGACGCTCAGGACTGAGGCAGAGGTCTACGAGTTCAGTGCCTCAGCCTGACGTGGACGGTATGGGCGGCAGCTGGCATCAGACAGTGGTAGGAGGCTGGCGGCGAGGGCGGAGACGGCGTGGAAGAGGCTGATGGAAACATGACTCAGCTGTACAACGTAATGGCGCTGTGGTGCTTGGTGATGGTCCTGAAGTATTGAACAGCGTGGGCGGCTGCGCTGGGCGGGAAAACAGTTCGCCGCCTCAGTCTGATGAGGACGATGGAGACATGACTCAACTGTACAATGTAATGCACGTTTCTTGCTTCGGACATCTGATTGGTTGTTAGCACGCGTTGGTGGTACCATGGAGTGACATCGCCGACGTATGTGTATGTATTGGTGTGTTGACATGCTATTAGCACGTGATTCGTATCCGGCCACATGCTGATATATTTGTAAGTGCGCAGTAAGATGCTCGTTGCTATGAGCCATCATAACAAAACTTGACCCCTCAAGCTAATTTGTTCGCTTTTAAGAACAACTGATATGGTTTCACAGAAATCGTTATTACTTCCTTACTGTGTTGGTTACAAATATTATACTGGTATTAGAATGAAAAAAAAACGCTATGTTCAAATCTAGAAGGTAACCACAGAAGAATTAAAATGTGCACATTGATGAAAGCAAAAGTATTGACCGCAATTGTAAAAAAACTTATGTGAATTTTTTATTCATTATTTTTATATGAAACGACAAAAATTGAGGTAATGGTAACGATTGCAATACATTTGTCTTAAGATAATTATATTCGAAAAGTGTTTTTATATTTTTTTTTGGTTATCAGTAACAAAAACGTAAAATGAGTCTTATCTTTGTTTAATGTTTGCTATTAAAATTTCAGTATTCCAAAATGTATATGATTATTTCTAATAATAACTTTACGAGAGCGTATGTGAATACTTTCAAAAACCGTTTTCAGTTTTCGGATAAGTTCAGAAATATTCTATTTATTTTGATTTTATTGTAATGCGGAAATACATTACAATAAAATACCGTCTGACAGTAAATGGCTCATGCCTGAAGAGTTAAGTTAATTTTTAGGCTAACGCTGGCAAAAAATAATAAATAATTCATTCGGAAAAATGAACGACTTCTCTCCCTCGTTGAAGTAAGATTCTAAACTTTTTCGAAGAGTCACTGGTAAAAGTATCCAAGAAAAGTTCGCGTTTTTCCGCAATCCTGAAAGTTTGCGTGCATTTTCAGAGATATTTGAATTAATAATATTTTCTGGGCTCTTATTAGATGATATTCTGAAGCCTTCCATTGTCAGAGGGGTTGGCACCACAGGTATTTTGAAACTTAAAGAAGGGAAAAATGTGACATTTGTGCAAAGATTTTGTATTATTTTCGATTCGCTATCATAATAATTTATATTAAGTCGGTTCAATAAACAACATATTTTCATTTATTTATTAAATCGAAACCAAAATGTTTTTTTGAAATCATAAGATTTGTAAGTATATAAACTTATATATAAACAATAAAATAAATTTATAACTACTTAATTATAAACAAGATATTTTTGGTAAATTATATTTTTTAAATTTCATTCTTAAATATTTCTACTACTAACTTAGGCTTTATCGATAATATTATAAAAATCTGAATTTGAACCAGCTAGCTAGCTGTCTTCACTACTTCTGTAACAGATCATGGTGCAATATTGCTGAGATTTATGATCTTAAGATTTAGGCGATACACTACGTCGTGTAATATTTTGGATCGAGCCGCTATCAATAACACACCTTACGTGGACGGCGATAAGGCTTAAATTCCTGCTTAACACCATCCACCTTTTTTGATTTATGCAAGAAAAAAACATGGCCAAAAAGTGCCTTTTATTTTATTTTCTGGATGTTCAGGAATAAATATTTAAATGTTTTTCGATCATTTTATAAATAACTTAATTTGCCACATTATACAATAAAACCATAACCGAAAATGGGTTCGTAAGTAGGAGATTTTGAACTTTAAACAGTTTTCATAGGCCTTATACATTTTTTTTCTGGGCTTTTAAAAAGACTTATCTAAAAAATACTAGATTATTTTAAAGGCCAGGGTGTATTCTACTCTCAGTATTTAATTAAAGCATCTGAAACATTTCTAGGCGACCAAATTTTCAAACCAAAAACACGTGATTTTGCGTAACTACGTAGTGCATCGCCTTAAGGAAAATAGCCAATCACAATGAAAAAATAAAAACAGTCACAGATAACAATCAAAGTCAAATTGAAGGAGGAATCAGGAAGTATGTCCTGTCATCACAAAATATAAATTCAGCCGCTTAAAAAATATACAATGTTTCAAACATGTGTGTGCAAAGTTCTTAGTAGTAGTTATGTTAAAATATAGTGTATGTTTTTTTATCATCCTTGTCCTAAATTAATCGCATAATATATATCATTTCTTCTTGTACATTTCATCTTTGATCTTTTAAATTATTAGGAAAATATGTTATTTCACATGGTCACCCTACATGTTTACTACTTTATTGTAATAAGTTCCTTCAGCTAAGAAGGTACCCATTATTCATGCAACAATATTCTTCTTTCAATATACAAATTACTTTATGTAAAATTAATAACCTTGAAACAGGCTAGTCCTTGTGAGGTTAGTAATTAAAATGTAAACAGTGATACCGCAGGAAAAGAAACAATAAATAAATATATAAATAATTTAAATAAATAAACCTTTTGTAAAGATACGTCACTATCTCTATAACTTTCTTTAGTCAGGTAGTTACCATAATACTGAAAGAACTGCTAATGAGAAAGTCCAACTTTGCGCAAAGATTTCTACAAAGATAAATTTACAGACCGATGAAATGAAAAACGGTCGCGTTAAAACAGGACTTTGCTACGTATTTTTTAATCCTCAATGAAATATGTCAAAAAATGTGTACATAAATTAAATACTAATGGTTATTGTATCACGACACTGTTGCATAAATATTTTTAGATTTAATTCTCTAAAGCATGGCAGAAAACAACTGCCTGGAGTACTAGTCAAGTATTGCCAAGCCACCAACAATGGGGAACATTGAGTAAGAACTTTTGAGTTACTTGTGTCCGGTGTGAACATTATAACTTCATCTCTTTCCCGCACAGAAACCTTTTCACAAACACACTAATGTGTATTAGTACACCATACATTCAAAACGGGTCACGAGTAAAAAAACATCTTTGATGGCATGAAAAACAACTATGGGGATGTATTTTTATGCAGGGTCATTCATTGACCAATATATTTGGAGGTAAACCCACTAACATATTAAGTTTTAGACAGCTAAAAAAATGTTTGTGTAAAGGATTGTTTATTTATAACATTATTTGACTGGGTAAAAAAAAAAAATATTTATTTATTTGTGTATAATTCGTAGAACTCCTTTTAATATTTTATTTTTTTTAATTCAAATCAAATAAAATAATATTATTTATAAGTTCTGCAAGTATTTTTTTAAATTATTTATAAGTATTTTCTTCTTCTTCAATGATACAAAACATATGCTTTTTTTCTATCCTAGAAGTCCCATCATTCTATGGTCAGGAGAGCTCCTGTCTCGGATGTGCCGCACCATTAGCATTTAGAGTACAGAACAGAAAATGGCCACGGGGCAAATTATGAATCTATGTGTGTTATTTGCACGGAACTTTTGTGCTATTTTATACTCCAATTCTATGCATTACGAATGGAACCCGGATCCTTGTGGCAGTTTCCAAGAATAACTGTTTTTGTTTTGTAAATGTGTTGATTTTATTTTGATACATACTTACTATTTCCCAACAGGTATTGTGGTAAATGTGTTGATTTTGTTCTGTTACGTAATAACTATTTATCAACTGGTGTTGTGGCTATTTTTTTTTCAACTTTTCGACATGGGTGTATGTTTTCGAGACATGTATGACGAGTTATGTAGTGGAAGCTCGTTGCAGAGGTTGCAGATGCAAAATCCGTCGAATGTTAAAAATAATGTAATAATAAAAAAAAAACTGTTTACTTGTAAATAAGATCTGCTGTGAAATTATTATTATGCGTGAAAGAAGTAATATAAATAAATCATTTGTTTGTAACCTCATCAAAATTTGATAATGCTTTCAGAAGGCGAAACAGCTATCGTGCGTCTAAATAATTACACTGCAGATATAATTTTTTTAGATATAAACAACAATTTTTTTAATCAAAAATTATAGTTTATTATTTTTAGTATAAAAGAAAAAATTAAATGATAATGGAGTTGTGAAAATTAAACTTGATCAATAAGTGCACATTTAGAACTATTAAAAGAAGAAAAAATAACACACATAATATTTAAAGTGAATTTTTATATTTCTTCATATGAAGCGGTTACCTTGTGATGTGACATTATAATTTAAAATTAAACAATAACTTTGTAAACATCACTTATAGGTAAATACTTAATGCTGACCGGGTTTCGCTACAACCGTAGCTTCATCAGGGCAGTATAATACTAAACATCTAAAATCTAAATTAACATGTGTTGATATCACGGCGAGTGGACAGTCTGAGCTACAGTGGAAGAGGTAGGGGTAGGTGGGAGATTGAGAGGCGAGTGCTCTTTGTCAATAGGGAACAATCTGAGTATAGGACTTTTATTTAGGTTTATTTGGTTGTTGATGACTTTGCTATTGACGTTTTTGGCTTTCCTTAACTCTAGCGCCTCAAAGTTATCCAACCTAAGACCTATTCCGTTTTTATGTAATAGACTGACGCCAGTATTTTTGTCAAACGTATGGTTGGTTGCTATGAGATGATTCGCAAATTCGGAGAACCCATTACTGTTTAAGCATTTTAGGTGTTCTTTGACACGCGTGTTGATATTACTCGCTGTTTTGCCTAAGTAAAACGCGGGACAGTCACTACATCGCCTCTCAATCTCCCACCTACCCCTACCTCTTCCACTGTAGCTCAGACTGTCCACTTACCGTGATATCAACACATTTTAATTTAGATTTTAGATGTTTAGTATTATACTGCCCTGATGAAGCTACGGTTGTAGTGAAACCCGGTCGGCATTAAGTATTTACCTATAAGTGATGTTTACAAAGTTATTGTTTAATTTTGAATTTTTATATATTATTTCAGAGTAAATAATTTCATTCTCCGAGTGTGGTATCAGGGCGATATTTCACTGACGGAATTATATACGGACGGATTTACACACTGACTAAATTACACGTAGAGAGAATCGCACCTACCAAAAATACGTCAAATTTATTTTTTGTTAATATTTTGGACTGTTTGTATGCTAAATACACTTTTATTAAAATTCGGTTAGGTTGAGTTATTCCTAGTGTTTTAAATAAGGTGTACTTAATTTAAGTGCATACCTTCTTACCAAAGTGTAATTCTCTCAATGTGTATTTCGTATCTGCACTTTTTTTAATTTTTTTAAATTTATTTATTAAATTGAATATAATTACATTTAATACAATATAGGATATGGGTAGTCCCACAAAGCTGTGACAATCAGCTTGTCTGTAGGTTCTACCATTTAAAGTTATAACATAATACATATTACCTTAAGATTAAATATTAATACCAAATATAATGTTTAGGATAGATAAACGTTTTGTTCATTTATTAACCACTTTTTTGTCAGTTTAGGGCAGGGTTCCTCATTATTTTTTAAGTAAAAGTTTTCGTTAAATTTGTTATAAATCACAGGTATCAAATAGTCAAGTGTTCTTCTACCATACTTATTTGATATTAGTGGAATTTTTAGGCCTTCTTTTCAGTAAATCTTGTTTTGTGACTCGACTCCAATATTCCATATATTTATTATATTTGCCCATTCAAATAAAATAAACGTATAAATTCACCTTAAGTCTCTCTAGAATTTGAAATGATGGCCTAGAATATCCTTGAAGGGATGAAAGCCAGAAAATTTTGAAAAAAAAAAACTTTTTTCCGAACATTTTTTTTTCTGTTATTGGGGTAGGTACTGCGTTTAAGCCTATATGAACTACAAGCTCCTAAACCACTCGAGTATTTTTTGGCAAATTATGGCAAGTCTGAAAAAACGTTTAGAGCAATCGATTGTCATAATTTTCCGAAATTTAATAGCGAAATCATTGGCTTTAAAACGCAGTAAGCAGTTCATGTGTGTTTTCTTATTAATATCTTGAGGAATGAAATTAATTAAATCAAATGGTGAAATCTAAAAGTGAACATCTATTGCTCGACTAGTTATTAGTAGGTAATTATGAATCTTCATCTCCCTCTTCTCAATTCCCTGTCACAACAAAAAAATGCTTAAATACACGGAGAAAAATGAGTATTGTCAATTTTAAGAATCTATTCAAATTTATTCGTAACCCGGTCACGAATGATTTTATAGGTTTCCTGTTAAACTTTTAGTGAAATACGAATAGGTATATTTTCAAGATGTCCTATCACGTGTTCATAAAAATCCTAATATTTTCGAATTTCATTATTGTATTCCATCAAGACAAATTTAGGTGCAGGAACACTTGTTCCAGAAAAAACACTTTTCTCATACTACAGTTTGTGTTTCATTTTATCATGACATGTTGAAAAACAAAATTCGTCGTCATATTTGTTATTATTATTTCGTCTTAACGCAATATACTCCCTTTTCAAAAAAGATGCCAAGGCGTTCCGAGGCCTATATAGCATTTAAAGCCATTTTGTATGGAAAATTCTTGAAATATTTCCGAGCAGTTAGGCCATCAAATATTTATGTGAGACTTTATGAGATTTTTTTGGTAGTGATCCCTAATAAATGAATATATCATTTTCAAGGAAACAGTTATACTAAATCCTAACAAAGTGCAAGTTTAATGCCCGTTTGCAAAATCTTCCGAAAGAAACTATTCAATACACATAAAATGATTCTTAGAAAAATGTAAATTAATAATTTTAGAAATGCAAATTACAATTATAAATTTAATGGTTAGTTGGTACTAACTTGTTACAAATAATTGTGTTATAAAATTGTTATGGTCTATAAGATCTATGACAACTTAGTTGTCAATCAAAAGTTGATTGAATTTGGTGATAAATTGATCGTTGCGCGGTGAAAACGCTCGGTTCGTGCAATGTTTTTGCCCTGGATAGCTCTACGGGTAACATTGCGCTTTCTGTGTAAAATAGTTTTAAAAACAAAACGATTTTTATGTGATGTTTCGTTGCCTGTTTCGCTTTAAGTATCGATTACACGGTGTAAATCAGTGTTAATTTCATTAAAACAAACATCATTATGTTCGAGACGGCCAAGAACAAGAGGAACGATAAGAATGTCGTCTGTACGAAGATCCGGACTTGTCGACGCGCACGAATAATACTGCTTTAGCGATACCTGGACATGGCGGACATCTTTAATGAAAGGAAAATAAAATTAGAAGAAAGTATAAATTTTTTATATTTATTGGGTAAATATGTGATTGATCAGTAGTAAAAAATGTTTTTAAAAATAAAATACGTATAAGGATCGTAATAAGACATAGGTAACTATTTAACTATAAACCACGAATAGAATAAATTGTAAATACTACCTTTAATTATTCTAGACAATATTAGCGATTCCTAAACAAAAATTAGAAACAGAAAAAGTTACAATCACATCTAGGACTTGAACCCAGGACACTTGCCTTGCCGGGGCACCGCTTTATCATCTTAGATAATGGGACCCTATCTCCTTCGGTCATATTAAACTGTATCATACTTCGAATAAGAACTACCAACATTGTCTTCATTCTCTCAACGCACATTTTTATTAGCTGCTATCTTTATGTATGATCGCAAGATTTATCCCGAACTAAATGCAATCTAGACAGTGTCTTCAATAAATAAATCTTATTTTTATTTCAATGTGCAACATCTATTTACTTTTTCTGCAAGTCTAGGATTATATTTGGAATAACTGATTGGGTAAAACCTCAAATTCTTCAATGTTTACATTAAGTAGATTTGAAGTTTATAATTCATATTATAGCTAACCATAATAAAATTGAATATTACTCATATTTATCCGTAATCAAATCTAAAACGAAGTCATTGGTTGCATTTATAAATTGACGTGTTTATGTTTTCATAAAATATTATTAGACAGAAAAGCTTTGATATAAATAAATGAAATAATAATTTAGATGCCAATTAGCCTGGTTTTTTTATGTCCGTAATGGCTGTAAAAACAGGGCCTTGTACAGTACAATATGTACGTGTTTTCAGGGTGGCTAATAATTAGGCCATGTGAAATTACAAAAACATTGACTTTGCTATTTTCCGGGTCATTTACTGCGAAAGCATCATTTTCGGTACAATAAATGATATTTATGAGATAATAATAATTAATAATGGGGGTGCGTTTTACATACGGAGCGTACTATTATTTGATAACACGAATACATTCAGAAAACGTGTTTTCTTAGCCATCGTAATTTTCTAATGATTCTAAGAAATGTTTCTTGAAAATATACAATATATTACAATGTTTTAAACGCGGATTGAGAATGCGAAGTCAAAAATTGTAATTGAAATTATTGTTAGTAGTTCTTGAAAGTAATGTCTGATTTTAAGATAAATAATGAGTGATATCATAGAAGGTTTTAAGAAAAATGTTCAGGATGTTTTCTTAGTGATTTATCACAATATTATAATATTGCAAATTCTGGGTTTCATTCAAGTATTCTTTATTTATAAAAGGCTTTTAAAATTGTGACCCGTATTTATAACAGCGAAAAATAATATTTACAAAAGCTGTAGTGATTATAGTTCCAAACGAGATTAAAAAAAATGTTTACTTTGTCGAAAAAAAAATGTAAAAGGTTGATAAGGCTCTCGACTAGCAATCCGAAGGGTCGTGGGTTCTTATCCTGGCGTGCTCAAGTAAATTTTATTTAATGAGTTTTCACAATTCATTAATTCAAATAACACAGAATAACATACATTTCAGAGTAGAAGATTCTAACAGTATCGCCTTGGTGTAATACCAATATTCAGAATTAAAGCGTTGCTTGAAATTGCCACTTTTCTAGCCATTTTTAGTGACCAAATCTGAATAGTCAGATATTTTCCACCTTCATCTTTCTCATCTCCGCCTCTTCCCACTAACTTTAGCCCCACAACATACAGATATAACCTCACATACAACCAAGATATAATCTCACTGACTCCAGACGGTTGAAAGTAGTTGGGACTATTGTGCAATATTCACATAAAATAGGGACCTTTATTTTCCCTTTTGAGTCTCCGGATTGCAGGAACAAGCAGAATGAATGGAATATTAGCGATTTTACGTATTTACGAGTATATAATGCCTGGTTGGCGAACAAAACTGGAGTCTCCGGATGGCAGACATAGCGAGAGATAAGTGGAATACTTCCTTCTGATCCAATTTCCATACGAGTCCTAACAGTTGGCATTAAATTCCTCACATATTTATTTCCTTGCGGAACCTACACTTGCCGTGCAAAAGTATTCCCGGTTTAATTCCTGCTATAAAATAAGATTTATATCGCATTTCCTGCGTTCTTTTCCATGGCGTTGAAGTCCATATTCTTATATTTAAGGAATGAAACAAGACAGGGCCGGGAGGCAAGAGATTCAAATGTATTTTTGTATTATTTCATCCTAGTTATTATATCCGAGACAATATCTGGATTGCATTTAGTTTGAATTTTGCGAACATACATAAAGATAGCAGCCAGTAAAAATGTGCAGTGAGAAAAATATGAAGATAATGTTGGTAGTTTTTATTTAAAGTGTGATACAGTCAAATATGACCGAAGGAAATAGGGTTCCATTAGCACAGTTGGTAGAGCAGCACACTGGCAAGACGAAGCTCTTGGGTTTATGTGCCAGATGCAACCGTATCTTTTTCCGATTTTTCTGTTTCAAATTTTCTTTAAAGAATTGTTAATATTATTTTCAATTGATAAATAATACAATTTGAGGTTTTGCTCAGTAAGTCAATCCAAAAACTAAAAAAATAACTTCGTAATTTCATTTTTCACCCGCCATAACACAAGGGCATCACTACATCTCTAAGCATGGCGGTTGAAATAACATTTAAAATCATCCAATATAAATTTTATATACTTATGGTAGTTATCAATGGAACCCTTAATTAACGTTATTTGAGCATTGTTGTTGTTTGCTTGTTTCTTTCTTTGTTTATATGTTTGTTTATGTGTTTGTATGTTTGGGTGTTTATTTGTTGTTGTTGTTCAATAAATAATTGTTGTTATTTGAGCAAGGCAATTAAGTAACAACGAGAGAAAGCTCAACGTTTAAGAATTATATGTCTTAAAATTATATCATTTGTGTGTCGAAGCTATTCTAATTCGATGGTATGGCATCTTAGTTACCTTGTTTTGCGGACAAATCCATGCTGAAGCTTCATTGGGAACGAAATAATGAAAACGTAGTGAGAGCCTTAACCTACTTTATGCATTTATTTTAAAGAAATATAAAGTTTAATAAATGCAGATAACGAAATAATATCGAATTATATTATTTGAATTTCTTTATAAGCGGAAATATTGCTGAAGGATTTAGCTAAAAAAAGATCGTATCCAAAACCTTTTAGCCACCAATCGGTCAAACATTCAATGGTTGGTTGTAGAAAAACGTCTCGTACATCTTATTAGATTAAAGATATTCCTCTGAACATTTTTATGAATAATTCATGTAAGTTCTCTCTCATTGCGCAGTAAACTTCTTCGCAGCAAATCGGAAATCTGGATCTGCTCCTAGAAAAAGGTATAAACATCTCCCACTGAAAATAAAACAATTCGTTTTGAGACGTCTTCCGGATTTAGTATAAAACAGTGGGCGATGTTGCCAACATCCAACATACTATATTTAATACCCGGAAAACTGCGCCGTATTTACAGCGAACACTCAGAATTCATGATAATTTAGATTCCCTCACAATGTTGATAGCATGGAATTTATTTGATAACTAATTCATTTTCAATTTATTTTTTTAATAATAAACGCTGATGTAGATTTTTTTTTCTTTTGTATCATTCAAACTATTGAAACCATCAATTTTCGTACAATTAGTCTGGATACTGGAAGACAATAATTATTACATATTAATATATCTAAGCGTTATGTATTGGCTCTTTTTTAAGTTTTAAAATAGGAATGTATAGAAATATTTGGTGTGTTTAATTGTAGATGTTTATTTATTAATCCTCTTCGAGTGAACAATAAATATATCATAGCATTATTTTAATGATTCATGAAATAACAAAAATCCATCAATAAAATTTTCTTGTACCCGCCGGGTATTTTGGCCTGAAATTTCTACTTTTACATCGGCGTAAAAATTAAAATGGTCTCTGACACTTTGCTTTTTGACTTAAATAGTTCTTGTTTTGTTTCGAGATCTGCTCCCCTGTCAACTTCCACACAGTATTTAGATTTTTTTCCTTTCAAAATTATTCTTTTTCACATGACAATTCTTATTTGTAATTTTACTTTTGATTCGATTTAAGCTGTCCCCTACATTCCCTATAACGATTTTGAAACGTGAAAATGAACTCCCCAATACAACGGTTTCACACTATGGGAAACCAATACTTAGGTGATGTCGATATATTTGATATTAACTTTGCGAATTTTGTGGATCACGTAAAAGATTTATTTCAACACTATTCCTAAATGGAAGTTGAATTTTTGTAAACCAGTCAAATCCCTGTATTTTTTAATTTATGTTCTTGTTCTTTTTATTTTTTATATTTGTTTCTTGCATATATTTTTTAAAGTAATTTTATTTTTACTATTTGTTTCACATGTTTTCAAAATTTTCTGTCATCTAAATTGTACCACCTACATGTAAAAGCCCTCTGGGCGATTAATAAAAAAAATAAGTATAGGGTGGATAATTCTAGAAAATCAAAACTGCCGCCGAAATTTATTTTTTCGGCTTTATAGTTCGAGTTTTGCATTTTGGCATTGTAAAAAGAATTTTCGACTTTGATATTTGGCTAATTTAATTATCATATTTTTAGTCCTTGTAGGCTGCTTTTCTGTTCTTTGTCATCATGCCATACCCCAAGTTGGAATGCTATAGTTCCACTAGCTCCGGGCAATTAGGAGCAGTTTGAACAATTTAACATTCATATAAATATATTGCAACCAACACGCATAACTGGTATTTTTAATTCGAATTTTCCGCTGAAAGATTTCAAATTTAGTCTTCGTTTCAAATCTAGTTCCTTCCATTTAAATATAGATATATTGAATTTCAAGGATCATGATAACGTCAAGGAAGTTTACTACGGGCGTTAAATTTTCTCTGAATAGCTTTTCTAAACCGATAATGTACACCGTTGCAATAGCGATAACACTTTGAAAATCATTGCACTTTTAAGAACAATTTAGTTTATAAAAATTATTTTCCTCAGGACCTATATCATCTTTGGGGATAGTGTCTGGTGGGTCTTTTTGAAGAAAGGAAGAAGTGAACAAAGTTTTGTAGAAGAGAGGAAACAGAGGCCGGCATATCTTTCCACAGCCGAGCTGTTGAATTCAAGAACGAGACATAGAAACGGCCTCATGTGACCGATAGTAACAGTATAAAAATGTTGGGCGTAAGTTTGGCGTGTTTCCCGACTGTGCATTAGTAATGCAAATAATCATTCTATTGATACACCGGTAGAACAAGGACAGCATTCCTACCTAACACCTGTGTTCTAAACTTTACAATCAGTTTGTTAAAAAAAGGGAATCTATCAGACGGACCACCCGTTTTTGCACTTTCTAGAGTGAAAGATCTTCTAAGTATCGCCCTGGTGTAAGACCACCATTAAGAATTGAAACGTTGCTTGAAATTTCTTTGGCCGTGTTTTGGTGACCAGATCTAAATAGCCAGGTACTTCCCCACCTTTCTTTTCCACGTCTCCTTCCCTTCTCCACTACCTTCAGCTTTAGAATATAACTGGCTCACTGGCTCCAGATGGTTGAGAGCCGTTGGGATTCTTGGGCGGTTTTATATTTAAAAAAAAATGAAGCTCCAGACCAGAGGTGGCTGCCAAAATTCAACAGTAGGCGCACCTGCCATTTGACAGGGCACGGGTCCCTTCTTCCTAAGTCAAACCGGAATCGCTCCTCAGAACTTGTATTATTTTTTTCTCAGCAGATTAAATTAAATTATCAACCTTTCAAACTCATCATATCATTCCAGTTATATTAGAAAGCTTTCACATTTAATAAAATGATTATATCTAATCATTAAATCAAATATGAAACCACGGCAAATTCCTGATCAAACCCTAAACCCAAAACATACATATTAGTTCTAGTTTTAAGGAACCTCCGTAAAATCTTTTATTGTTATTGTTTTGCGCTCGACCTTGCTGAAAGTTATCCAGGGTATTCTCTTCCGATTAAGTTTACGGCTTTCCTTCTGGATGGATGGAACCACGGGACAAGAGAACTTATGTGGACGCAAGTATGTAAGGTTAACGTATTATTTGTGGCTTTTTTCGTAATGAAACGTGCCTTATCTTGAGTCATTGGGTTTAATCGACTCGTGGCCCTGATTAATGAACTCTTGCTTGATTTAATATTGTTGACAAAATAGATTTAGATGAAAATAGTTATTTTTATCAATCATTCCTTATCTTTGATTATATTACAAATATTAGCGTAAATATTAACCGCTTTCGAAAACTGAAAACCAAAACGCCATCCATTTGTGTACCATAATATACGGGTTTAAATGTCAATCAATATAAAGTAGTTTTTTTTAAATAATAGCAAAATGGTTTGCTTGGACTTCAATTCAATTCAATTCAGTTTATTCATTTTAAAAACATTACAAAATTGTTATTTTTTATGTATTTTTAAAATAAATTTAAACAGTGTGTATATCAACTATACCAGTAATAATAGAGCTTACCTTTTAAAGGAAGCTTCATTGATGGTAAAAATGTCGATATCCGAATTGATTCTGTTCAACAGCAAGATTGCTCTCCCCACAGGCATGACCATTGGCAAGTTAGTCCTGCAGACCGGGAGATAGAATAGTCTATGTTGTCTGTGACGGAGATAACCATTGGGAACATAGAAATGAATGCTCCATAATGACTGAGTTTTCAAACCATCCACGAATCAGTCTAAAGAAAACCCGTAGATAGTTCGTTCCGGGCATACTCAAAAGAAATAGAGCGACGGGTAGTAGACTTGACCTCCGAGGTCACCTGACGTCGCAAAATGTAAAAATTTTATACAAAAACAAAAAATACCCTATACTTGCAAAAAATCCAAACACAATTCAATTTCAGTGACAACTGGTAAGTGTAAGTACTTATAAAATTGTCACGCAGAGAGTCGTTTGGGAATGATGCAGGGAAGTGTAGTGAGTCTGTGTTAATAGCAGACTGGAATTGAATTCTTGATCTGGATTGAAAAATGAATTTACTTCTAGGCAAAATTTTATGCTTGGAAAGGAACTGAATGTACAACTAAATAAAAGACTGGTAAGTGTTTCACTTGTAGCCTTGGTTCGGTTTCAGGTCAACTGTGTCTTCTTTAGAGGTAGTTGTCGAAAAGATTTAACAACAAATATGGCTCTATATTTATAGGACCAGCCCAGGGTCGGGCGGTTGTTATTATTATTATAAGGTGGAACTCCCTTTAAATTGAGGGTGTGTTTTGTAATGTCATTTTCTTGGTTGCTATGTTGCAAGAATTGCATGCAAATAGTTCTATTCAAGTCAGTTCAACTCACCTAATCGTCACCTCTCATCTCTTATGAAACAAATACAGGTAGGTGTCAGTTTTCAGGTTATAATTACATCTTTTTTTACATTAACACTACACAAGAGTTCCTGAGAGAAAAAATCCCACCAATTCAATGTCATTCTTAAGGATGTTGTGTGGAGGGTATTTTTGGGAAAGGAAGGAGAGACAGTTCTGACAAGGAAAAAGGTATGATAGGTGGGTAGGATCTGAAAAAAAGGCTAACCTTTATGCGCCTGGAGGTAAAAATGACGTTCGACACGAAAGGCGTTACTGAGGTGCCCCATATCTCTTTTGCCCTTTCTAGTAACACGACAGTAGTAAAAGAGATAATAAAAAATCGAGCGGAACTCAAAAATACATATTATTGTAGCCTTTTACAATAGCGAAAAATTTTCAAAAGTAATTGTGATCCAGGGGGGGAGTAATTTCGTCGCAATTCGATAGATATCATAAAATATCTTAAACGATAGTAACGGGATGAAATATTTTTAATGCAATTTGATTACAGAATAGATTTTCTAAGATCAATAAAACTGTACGTGGAATCAATAATAAATTAAATAATCATTTTTTTATAAAATCTATACAGACTATTGTCCAATAATAACACAGTGCAAAGAATGTTTATAATACACAATTTAACATAGTAGCAATTAACGAAGATAATGGTAGGTACCTATCTACAAATTAGCTATACCTGATAAAAACCCCGTAGATATATAAATAAGAATGTTAGAACTGTGAATTTTTTCATGACTATAACATATTAAATAAGAGAACAAAACGTGTTTTTAATAATTTTCGGAGCTTACCTTACGATTTTTTTCTATCGATGAAATTTCATTTAATGAACGTTTCGGCAAAACAAATGAAAGATATTATCTTCAAAAATAAGATTTTTTTTGGAATTTAAAAACTTAAAGAGTCGACGAGAAACTTTTTGTAAATCGGTAGAAATTGGGCATGCGAGGGCTTAAAGCAATAACAGAATGCACAAAAATATTCATAGTAATATTAATACTAAGCAATGTTTTGATGAAATACACGATTTATGCTCATGATGAATGTGAGTCTGTATACAGAAGTAGTTATATATTATTTACTAGCTGTCATGCGTTTCTGTGGCTCAGTCTGTCTGTGCAGGTAGAGAAACAATAGCGCATTTTGCTTTTACGTCCAGCAGATGGCGCTGTGTCACGGGTGACATCTATATAATATTTGAATGCAACGTTGTGTCAAATTTTCATAGCAATCGGTGAAGAACTTTCGGAGATTTAAGATTTTGAACAAACGAACATTTACATAAAAAATAATTCAAAATTTTCAATCCAAAGCAACAATTTTTCAATATCGTGTAAAAAGCTTTTTCTTTTATTATAATTAAATATGTACAAGTGTTATTATGTCTTAATATCATCTCACAAAACTCTCGTTTGGGGGGGAAGTGCATTACCCCATTCGGAGCGGGAAGGTTAATTTTCCAATATCGAAAATATTACTTTTTGTTTTGAAGTTCGCATAAGAGTCTCAACTGTACGAAGCTACTGGGATTATGGCTTCTCCTATATGGAATATGTTGTTAGGCTGATAAGAGTAGGGAGGAGTTTTTGGTTATCACGAAGATTGAGAAATACCTGGGTTTTCTGATCTGGTTACTAAAGATGACTGTTTCTATTTCAAGCATTGCTTCGATTTTGAATAGATAATCAATAAATTGCATTTTTATGACTGTGTCCAATGAGTTGAAAAATCTAACGTAAACGCAGGGGGTGTTTTTTTAATCCTAATAATATGGTATACCTCAATGAGTTTAATCTTCATTGATGTGAACCAACTCAAGGGAAAAATATCAATTCACCCGTCACGTAGTGTTGTCATATCAACAAATCTTCCCCCACCCACCGCAGCGTTGCCAGCAATACTTGGCTAAACTTCCCTCAGGGTAGCGATATTACCAACCCCGTGCTGAGCCGAGAAACTAGGAACTTCGATCACAATGCTTCCTCTAGGGAAGTTCCTAAGTTAAGTCATCTTAAAGCCCGGGTTTGCTACAGTGGTTTGGACGGAACGAAAACTTTCCGACCTTTTTAATTCCGTCCATTGTTTTCGTAGCTTTTGTGGAAAAACCGGAATGCTCAAACAAACTCTAATCACATTAAATAAACGAATAGAGATTGCACGCAAAAATTATATACTTTGTGGAGATTTACGAATAGCGAAAATTCGATTAGTTAACAATAGATATTATTCGTAAATAACGAAGGCAAATAAGACAAACGACCATCCAGTTTATACTATTCTTGCCACAATCGTATAAATGTTTATATTTTCAATCATATCTACATGTTATTTAATGACATCTTCTGCCTTTTTTTGTGTCGGAAGGTAGTTAAAAAGAAAAAAGTTTTATATTTGGTATTGTTATGGTTTTTAGCACAGACTGTTCTTCTTCGTAGATTTTTTTGAAATTAAGAGTTACTTAACCAAAAATACCACCGCAACAGAATTTTACCCGCATTTTTCTATTTTGTAGCAAGTATCTAAGATTTACAGGATAAAATGCTGATACTAAACCCGACGTATGGCGGTTAGACATAGAATTAGCAGCGGAATAATAAAAAATTTCTGAGCGATATAGAAATACGTAACTGAGCCGTTTTTGTGGTAAAACTATGTATGACGTAAGCGTAATTTTGCACACTTAAAACGCATGAAAGAAGGGGTATAAAGAAAATACACATGTGAAGCTGTTATGTGAACTGCAAAAGAAGTTGAGGACATCCGTGAAAGACATGACACGACCAAAAGAATCAAATGCTTTTGTCCAATCGTGACAAAAGCATGAATAAACCAAATGCCAAAATACAAGGATAAATTGTTTTTAATAAAAATTTACATTAATTGTGAAACCAAAAATTTAAATAGAATAAGATTGCCTTAAATGAGAACAAAGTTACAGAACTGCTGGTAGAGGACATAAAAACTTGTATATATTAGATTGTATATATATATATTGTTTATAAAATGTAACATAAACCTACTCATAAATAATTTAAAACATTTTTATTATGAAAAATTTGAGGTTTTACTCAATAAAGTTATTCCGAAAAATAAAAAATAAATTATTATGAATATCTGAAGAGTATTTACGGGATATAAGACGATTTATGAATGTAAATGAAGCAAGAACCACGTGCCAAGACCGAATTACACTGCAGTCCATCATATCTGCGCACCTCTATCTGAATGCTGTATGAGGGGTGTTTTCAATGAAAGGTTGGAGAGGAAGTTCAGGAAAGGAAAAAGGTATGATAGGTGGGTAGGAATATGGGAGTCAGTAAGTCCAATGATGGATCCATCTCTTCCACTGCAGTACAAGGCGATTGGGTACAGACAGTCCTACTGGAGAGGTCAAATGGTCTTACTCAACCAGACTCCTGATCCAGCCCCACACGCATTAAGTGGCCAGCCGCATCTGCCGCCAAGACCTAATAAAGCCTCACCCATGAACCCGAGCACCACTGCTAAGTAACTTAACGAAGAAAACCCCTTGGGGCGACCAATGGGAGAGGTGTTGGTTATCCAATAAATGGTTATCCGGCAGCGATACCCATAACCGTCTCCGAAATAGAGTCAGAAAGTATATGAGTTTTACAAGTCAGCAAGTAAAACTAATCGAAATGTATTACGTTACATCAATTCCGTGCAGTGGGCGCCCTTCCTTATCCATTGCAATAATACATCAACAACCCTGTCGAAATATGTGTCAACCGTCGGGATACCCGATGTCACGTCGTTGCCATTTTTTTACATACACGTGGGGTTGTTTTTTCAGGCACCGCTTTCAGCATTATTATTTATGGAGTTTCATCTTCGAGATTCCACGCTGATAATGCGAGCTGATGGTTTAGTGAAAATATATCAACTTTAAAAAATGTTGTGTCAGGGACAAAGTTTACAAAAATTTGGTTTCTGTCACTTTTTAGAGGAGTTCAAGTTTTATCGGATCTGTAAGTGAGATAAATATTCGAGTGATGATAAAAAATACAATAGAAATAATATTGCATGATAACTCAACACAGTGACAATTCAACACACATTTAAAAAATAATATAAAGTCATTAGAAACGATGAAAAAAATTTTTTAAACCTAACCTAACCTAACCTACTTAACCCAGTTAATAAAGTTTTTGTTTCATCACTTTCCATGACTTTATATAACTTTTTAAAGATGTGATGAATTATCATTTTGATGATTTATACGGTCACCATAGCAAACATCTTTATTTGTTTATTTGACTTAGTACCTTTGAAATAAAAAGAGAATTTTTATGTTATTTTAATTAACTTTAATTCCAATTTTTCTTGAGAGGTGTTTTCTTCCATGATATTTGATAGTTGGACTATGACGTCACTAATTGGGAAACAAGCCCGCGAAGGATTTAGTGTCACGTGATGAAGTCAGTGCCATCGAGCAACGTCAGTTTGCAAACTGTGTTAGTTTCTTATTTATTGACGCTCGTTATTACTGTCGATATGTGTGTTGTTTTACCATTTAACCACAAGCTTATTAAATAAACAGAGTGACTATTTTAAATAGTGTTGTTTACTTAGTGACTGACTGGGCACTAATCATAATTTCACGGTCGCGCGCCCAGGCCTATAGATACTTGTGAGATAGATGGGGTGTAAGACGAAATCAAACGGGAAATAGAAAGATAAGTGTAGAGAAGTTTGGTTGAAGGTTTCCCTTATATAGCTCCCAAAATGTTCAACTCACTGAGTATTGAAACCAAGAAATCGAAAGCTGATGAATTGGTTATTTAAAAAGGGATGGAAATATTTAAAGAACACTTCACATCATTAACACAAGTAAATATACTTTATAATTAATATTTAACTAAATTATAATTTTTTTTAAATTCTTCCTTTCTGTATTTTCATTTTTTTAACAATAAAAGTTATTTATTAATTTATTTTTTAGGAAATCGACATTGAAAATAAGGTTGGAATTATTAATGGAACTAAGATTCATAACGAGCCCAACAAAATTTAGGTCTAAACTAAAAACCTACTTTTCTTAGCTGTCACCCTTAAATTAAATATACCATTCCTGAGAGAAAGTCCAATTATATTCAATTTTCCAATTATGTCCTATATCCGGTATCTAAATTTCTCATCTTCTTTCCCTTCCCACTACTTTCAGCCTCATAATATACCCCGATTGGGGTTCAATTCAATTCAATTTGTTTATTTCAAAAACATTACAAAATTGTTAATTTCAATGCGTTTTTAAAATATTTTTATAATAAGAATTCTAAGATTAATATTTACAGTGTGTATATCAACTATACCAGTGATAAGAGAGCTTGCCTTTTAAAGGAAGCTTCATTGATGCAAAACATGTCGATATCCGAATTGATTCTGTTCAACAGCAAGATTGCTCTCCCCACAGGCATGACCATTGGCAAGTTAGTTCTGCAGGCCGGGAGATAAAATAGTCTATGTTGTCGGTGACGTAGATAACCATCGGGAACATAGAAATGAATGCTCTCCATGATGACCGAGTTTTCAAACCATCCACGAATCAGTCTAAAGAAATGTGTAGCAATGCACACATCTCTCCTGACCCGTAGATAGTTCATTCCGAGCATACCCAAAAGAAATTCAGTAGGATAGAGCCACGGGTAGTAGCCATACTCCCTTATGTAGAGAAATCTCAAGAATTTCTTCTGAACTCTCTCCAACATGAGAGAATACTTTTTGGTACTTTGGGTTGGCATAGTCTCACTGGCTCCAGACTGTTAGGAGTAGTTTGGTCTCTTGTGAGGTTATTCAGTATTCACATAAGAATAAAAATAAATCTTACTCGAAAGTGCTTTAAAAGTGTCAAAATCACGTTAAAAAAATCACTCTGGATGACATTGTCATTGACTCGGAGAATTTAAAAAAAGATTCATTCAATTGTTTTATTTGAATTTGGGATACAAAATTTACCTGATATAGCTGATACTTTGAAAAATTAAAAAAAAATCGTAAAAATGGACTCGCCCAAGTGTGTTTGAATTTTTTTTGTACCATCTCCCATTTTACCTCATTCCCTTGCCAGTAACCCGGTCCCTTTTATGAAGTTCACCAGGCCTGTCATTGGATATGTAGCGATGTCTTCTGGTTCCACACTGTGTCTTCTCAGGTATCTGAGCCTTATTCACAGCAGAGCGGGACATTGGCACCATAGGTGAATTGGAGTCTCTTCCTCCTCTTCACATTTCCTACAGATGTTGGTGTTTTCCACTCCCAACAGTTGCTTGTCTCCTGAGATGGCAGTGTCCCGTTAATAGTCCTACCAGTTCCCTCAGTGAGTTTCTGTCCATATCGAGTAGTTGCCTGGTTCGGGTAGGGTCCGTTCCGTTTATGAGTACTTTAGATTGCCTCATTCCGGGTGCCTTTTTCCATTCTTCCCAGTATTGGGATTTGACCCACCTCTTGATATGTAGTTTGGTGTGGCAAGCTGCTACTCCTACGGCCAGCTCGGATCCCGCAAGTGGTGCTTTCGCCCCTTTCCTTGCTAGTTCGTCAGCCCGCTAGTTGCCCTCAATACCTTTATGTCCTGGTACCCAGAGCAGGGTTACTTTATTGATGGTCCCCAGTTCTATAAGGATAGTCCTGCATTCCATCACCAGTCTGGAGTCGCATCGGTTACTTTCCAGTGCCATTAAGGCCGCCTGGCTATCCGAACATATATTTATGTTCTTATTTCTGTACCGATACTCATATTCTCCTGTGGGCAGCCTAAGATGGCTTTCATCTCAGCTTGAAACACAGTGCAGTGCATTCCTAGAGGTATACTGAGTTTCCTCTTAGATCCCTGTAGACAGACCCCGGCCCCTGTTCCTTCCACCATCTTGGACCCGTCTGTGAACCAGATTAGTTCCTGTTTGGAGTTTGGACCTGGGACCGTGTCCCATTCCTCCCTTGTGGGGTACGTCACTTTAAACAGCTGTCCGAAGAAGTATTCGGCTTGTTTGCCGTCCT
Source organism: Hesperophylax magnus (assembly GCA_026573805.1). Lineage (NCBI taxonomy): Eukaryota > Metazoa > Arthropoda > Insecta > Trichoptera > Limnephilidae > Hesperophylax > Hesperophylax magnus. The sequence continues at coordinate 3,543,605 of JAIUSX010000104.1, forward strand.
GCTTCGTCCCAGCCGTCGGACTAATTGCCCTCAGTCTTATTCCTATTCCCGTGTGACTGTTTCTGGGCAACTCTCCTCTCCATTGGCCATTGCAATGTAACCTGTAGGCTGCCGCCATCGCCGCCCTTTCTATTTCTATGTTTAGTGGGGGTAGGTTCAGCAGCACTCCCATGGTTAGTATTGGAGTGGTTCTCATGGTATGTGATTGAGTGTAACCATCACTGTTTTCAGTGTTGTTCTCCTCCACCAGACCAGGGCTGCGTGCATGATCCTTGGTTTTACAACGGCTGTGTAAAGCCATTGCATCATTTAAGGTTTGAGAACCCACGTTCTGCCGCAGATTCGCCTAGTTGCCCACATTAGAGCACAGGCCTTTCTGCCTACAGTTTTCACTTAGTTTTTCCAGCTCAGTTTGGTATCTATGATGACTCCGAGGTACTTAACCGTGTCAGAGGGTTCTAATTCCTTTCCATAGAAGGTTGGATTGTTCCATCCTTCTAGTTTCCTTTTACGTGTAAAGATTACTAGTTCTGTCTTGTCTGGGTTGACTGACAGTCCTGTTTCTTCACACCATTCTTCCACTGTTGCCAGTGTTGACTGTATAAGACCTCGGGTTGTGTCTGCATCCCAATACCTTATTATGGTTGCAATGTTATCCGCATACCCTTGCGTATATAGGCCCCTGTTATTGAGTTTCCGGATGAGGTTGTCTACCACCAGGCTCCACAGCAAGGGTGATAAGATTCCTCCCTGTGGACACCCTCGTGTCACCAGCACTTTGATGCTTACCTCACCCCTTGTCACCGTAAGTATCCGGCCTGAGAGCATGTTCCTCAGCCACCTTCTGGTGGTTTTGTCGAGTCCATGTTTTTCTGCCGCTTCATCAATGGATTTAATAGTGGTGCAGTTAAATGCTCCCTCTATGTCCAGGAATAACCCTACCGCCAGTTCCCCAGTCGCTTGTGCCTGCTCCAGTTTGTACACCAACCTGTGCAGTACCGCGTTGACTGACTTACCTGCTTGGTAAGCAAACAGTAACTCGTGGAGGGGCTTCTCTTTCAGTGCCCCGTCCCTTATGTGCCTGTCCATTAGCCTCTCCATTTTCTTCAAAAGAAATGAGGTGAGGCTAATTGAGTGGAATGCACCTGGTTTGTGTGTTTGTTTTAAGTGTTTGGATTTAATAAATCTACAAAAATTACCTTAACGAAAATCCAGGAGAGAAATAGTGGAAACACTTTAAAGGAGACAGCTACAATCAGAAGAAGAGATCTGTGCATTAAAGATGAACATTGTCGGGAAATTAAATTATGTATTTTTGCGTTTTTTTTTCTTTTGCCATTATTTTATACTTTTATATATTCTTTTATACGACCGCTCGGTGGCTGAGTTGACATCACGTTTGGGTCTCACCCATGCATCTTGTGTTCAATTCTTCGGCTATCTAAGTCCTCGATCACAACAGGAGATTTTCAAATGGGATTGTTTGTCTTTCTTTATAAAAAGACGAAGAATTTTTAGAAATAGGTAATTATAAATATATTACAGAGTTTTTTGTTCACTTGAGTGGTATCAGTTTCAGTTTGTATTTGGGGTCAGTATATTATCTATTTCTGCTATCCATGATATGATATGTTTTTTCCAGCTTTTTATTTGATATTTAATTATTAAAAACTATTTTTGTGAGTGTTTAATGGGGCTGGGATTTTGTTGTAGAGTTTAATACCATAGTATAGGAATCTTTTAGGCCCAAATTTTGTGTTTGTAGTTGCTTGTTCGATATGTTTTAATTTTATAGTATTTCTAATTAATGTGTTAGTTGTTATTTCTTATGTTTTATATTTATAAATATAAAGGAGTAATTTCAAACATCATATTACAACTAGATTAAAGTTTTTGCCATCCACTGGTCACCAGAAAACACCTGCGAGTTTGATAACCCCCTTTTTCCAAATCATAATATTTACCAGTTGAAAAATTTGAATTATACACGAACTATTAAAACAGTTACAAGGCTGACGAATTCCTGCTGGTTACCGACTAAATTAGCCACTGCTGTTAATCACCTAAAAGCTGGCCAATCTCTGCTGCTGCCGATTGCTGGTCACTGATGCTGACAACCTGAAGGCAGTCCAATTCCTCCTGGCTACCGAATGAACCAGCCACAGATGCTGACAACCTAAAAACTGACGAATTCCTGCTGTCTTCCGACTGAATTAGCCACTGACAACCTAGAAGCTGGCCAATTCCTCCTGGCTACCGATTGAATTAGACACTGATGCTGACAACCTAGAGGCCGGCCAATTCCGGCTGGCTACCAATTGAACTAGCCACTGCTCCAGCAGTCGCCTGCGCCATTTGCCGTATCGTGTAGCGCGATGATGCACAATGTACTCCAATCTGAAATTATCGCTGAAAGAATTCCGACTGTCTCAGTTTCTACCTGTGTATTAAAACCCAGTTGTGTTGATATACATATAGGTATTTCTTGTGAATTGGGTTGGCTGTAAGAAATAGGAAGTACCTATAAGCTACAACCCTTTGTACGTTCTGTATACCAGTACAAAAAATCTAATTCAAATGTGAATTTTTATTTGAATCGTGTTTCTTTTATGATGGTTTGGATAGAACACCTCACGGTGTTTTAGTTAAATCATTACTCAGGTTGAGGGCTGATGTGCGCCGGTACTTATTATTTACAGTCTTTTCTTGTACAGGCAAACACGTCCCGTACAAGAGTATTCTTTTAGAAATACATTATTACCCATACATGGTCACATGTTATGGAGTTTCAACTACCATAATTAGGTGGTGTGCCTAACGTGTTAGTCGAAAAGCAAGTAAAAAAAAACTTGATTGAATAAAGGAAAAAAAGTCAATTAACCACAAATCCAACCAGCAACGTTTTTATTCAGAATGATGTTCTTACAACAGATACGGGGAGTATTTACCGCTCCGGAACACGGGTGATTTTTAACTTTTAATTTTTATTTCTGAAAAAAAAACAGACTTAAATAACTTCATTTGTTTCCACTGTGGGATTTTAACTCCCGTGATTTATATTCATAGCTAAGGAGCTAAGCGCACTCTTTTTTGTGAAGTTCATCTATTTATGTTTATAGCTAAGGAGCTAACTGCATTACTACTTTCTTAGTTCATCTATTTATGTTCATAGCCAAGGAGCTAACCACGTCACCACTTGTGTAGTTCATCTATTATGGCAAAGTTCATAACCTTTGGATGCCAACCACACAATTATATTATTACTTACATTAATTAACAAGCATTTATCGATATAGTATTAGTGCTATTAATTTATATGAGTGACAAGGAACAAAATAGTGACAGACAAGAAGTTCTAGTATCAGTTTTGTCAACTGTCACCTCACAATGCCAATCTAATGTATTTAACTATCAATAATATACTGGTATTTGAATAATAATTGTCTTTCAATAATTATATACGATACTTGTAAAATACTCTCAACATTCCGCCTTACATTTCGCAGAAACCATTTACCTTAAAATATTCCATGATATTTTGAGAATCATAGTTAGTAATCTGCTTAGGTACTTCAACAAGCCAATAAATCAACAGGTTTACCACACATCCGTATTTAATATGGTAAAGAAACTAGTTAAACTCATGGTTTATAATGCTTTCTCCGTGGCTTGTTCATTTGGTATGGGTATTGATGGAATTTATTGAATCCATCAATCATGAAAATATAGAAAATTACACAATGAGAATTAGGACACAATGAGTAGCAGAGGTGAAAATAAGCGTTTTCTCAATGTGGTATTGGTTCAAAATGCTCTTAATATGACAAAAAACTAAAAACGGTTGTTTGCTCGAAGCTCACATTTTAATGATTCTAACGAATTCGTGAGTATAATTTCTTTTTTTTTCAGGCCGATTCCCACCGATGTAAGTTATTAATATTTAAGTTAAATAAAAACTATTTCAAGATATTACATGTGAATGGTTTGAAAAATTTATAAAACGTTTCACAACAATAAAATTAGAGTTAAGCAGTTTTATTTTTCTAGACGATGGATTAGTAATTTCCCGAGATATTTATTTTCAAACATCCGAGATTTTAGTAATTAGTTTACCAGAATGAATTAAAATAAAATCAGTTGAAAGATCAATTTTCTATCAGGTTGTTCGCGGAATATTTTTGGACCCGCCTTCTTTACTTATGTCGTAGAGATTCCCAATTTATTTAGAATATTTTTCTAGGGCGAATTCGACCGAAGATAATATTTTTGTACGCGTCTTCTTCAGTAACGTAGTTAACATTCTGATTTTATTTTAGCGTATTGTGTTATCAGCCTGTACAAAAAATTACATCCAAATGATAAGAGTTTCTCTGAAACACTTCCCAGTGAAAGCACATTTCTGAAGCAATTGGTCGAATTCTTGAAGAACTTCAGAGATGACAAGGAATATCCTATGTGAGATGTAGTGGCAATATTATAAGTGGTATCCGAGACCCTGCAAACGACAGCATCAGCTGTACCGTGAAGGTTCATGCAGATGCTTCATCGCATTTCTCAAAATACAGATCGAGATCCTAGCTTAATATATGAACGTATTATTTGATGAGATTTAATAAATTGTCGAAAGAGAATAACATCCTTTTAGCTTTTAAGATGGGTAAGTACTAGGCGTGGTCCCTCAATTAATGAATTGGATTCACCACATCCCTAGTGTTTAAAATTGTAGGGAGTTTGAACAAATTTTTTCTAGCAATACTGTAATTTACAAGACGACCGCGATGCACGGAAAGAATTGAAATAAATATACAAATGCTTTCAATTTAAGGGTCATTTTCAAATTGGAAATGATTAAGTGAATGATTAAAACAAGCAATAATAGGTACCTACCCTCATGATATAATATTTTAACGGAAAATTGTGATGATTGTATTTTTTAAAATTGGAATTATAATATCCAGTATTTTTTTACGGATCTGCGCTAGTAAAGACTTAAGTGAATATGCACTGATGCAGTATTATCCGCATTCCCAAACTGAGCCGATTAGAAAGGGTGGGTTTTAGATATTTCAAAGCTTTGACGATATCGGAGGCTTTGTGATGCGCTTTAGCCTTCCAGCGCGGCGTTCCGCTATTCACAGGGCTAAGGTTATATATATAACGATGGTCGCACTGTAGAAGATGCGCCTCGCTTATTATTGCACAGTTTCCTATTATTAGTTTTCCGGGTTCCGTGTAAAGCGGATTAACATTTTAGAAAACTGAAAAAAAATCTAACCTAAACAAACCTAATCTAACTAACCCAATCCATAACCTTATCATTTTCTGTTTTGACAAATTACTGTTTTATCTAGTTAACATTTTCTCATATTTCTTTTAAAAAAAAAAAAAATTATTTCCACTTATACGGATTAGATAATACAGGTATACTATGTATATATAGTGTACCACCGACGTCTGAGATGCAATTCTAATAAGATGGCTAAATTCATTTTGCGATCACTGCAAATCATCGTATGGACTATGGATATTCAAAAGGTTAAACTATTTAATTTTTTAGTCACGTATTCTCAACATTTCTTCAATATTGTCACAGAGAGGAAAATGCTTGATAATAATTCTCCCAGAAAGTGACTGGATGCCTTTTCATCTCCTGTCAATATCCGTTTCCGGCATGTTCGACGGAAGGCTCCACAGAAAGCTACGCTGCAGTAGAACCTTTATAAAGGCCACCGTTAGGGTTAAATTCATTATTGAAAAGCGCTTCTGAAACTTTTCAGGAACATTTTTAGTATATTAAAATGTACGAGTTTCCGGAATCAAAAAAGGTGTTAATTTTTGTTTCATTTGGGAGCATAATGATTTAATATTTAGTTCCATTTTGAATGACAGCACGTGTTGCAGGGAAAAAAACTTGAACCACGTACCACGGCTTATTTCAGCATGATATAAACTCACGACATCTTACTCATAATAGATAATACGGATAGATAAGAACGGGTTCGTAGAAAACGTTGATAACGCATGCGTACTGCGTATACCGGTCCTAATAACGCAGTATTAGTGGCTGACAGATTTTTAAGCAGCCCGACCCCCAGGATTAGGAGTATTACAATCGTATTAAGACGGAGATCGCGGACTTTATTAACAATCTAGTTGATTTGACGAATATACATCGATCGCGAAGTCAAAATGTGAAAAAGCAGTAATACCCATTTGCAGCACTATCAGGGGAATATTTTAAGTCTAAATATCGATTTACCAAAGTAAATTCGGAATCCATAATCGAATTTCGAAGCAATTCAAAACAGACTGGGTCTATGACATCCCAAATGTAATCTGAAGAAAGGTAAAGTTAGCAACTAAAATGCGAAAATAAGCGTGTTTTTGAGGATTCGAACAAAGTGGTGCCATTTGAAAATAATCTTGCATGAATATTATTTTGAGTAAAGCCTTAAACCCGAACATTATACGTCCCAATTCATCGTATAGCTAGAAAAAAATTTCAGATAGGTATACCTATCAGTTGCACGGAACTTACCCGATGTTCATGTACCATACGGACTTACTTGACGCAACGAATAGATTTTGCATGGAAACCAGACGTTATGCAAAGCTTGCAATATTTAGTAACAGTATAGTGCATAACTTCATCCCATTCCTTTTGGAATGCTTGGCTTATACATTTCTGAAATCTTCAGCCATAGTCGTTAATACAGCTTATTCAAGATACCAAATGGCAGAACAGGTGTTATAACACAGCAAAACATAGCAACAGGAATGGTGACATTGAATGAAAATTTAAAACAGTCGATGTATTTAATTGTGATGGCCTCCGTGGTCATGGGATAAGGCTCTCGACTAGTAAACGTGTTATCTGATAGTATTATTATCCTAGCGTCTGGACGATGTAGGCCCCCTGATTGGTCAAATTCCAATTGTGGGTTTCGGATAAATTGTGCATAGGGGGTCTGCAGGCAAAAAAATACCACTCTGCCCCTCAATTTAAAGCAACCGTAAGGTTCATTTCGGTTTCCAGGCGACCGGATCCAAAAAATAAGACATTAAAAATTAAGACACGATTTCATACTGAAATAGAATCGCCACATGTAATACGATATTTCTTCAAAAATATCGTTTCTGCTCATACAATTTTTGGATAATATCGAAGAATATATGTTTTAGAAAGTTCATAATCCATTGGATTAATTACATTACAGTGAAAATTATCCACAATTACGTGATTATATTTGACGTTTATAAAAAAATACGCGTTCTTTCAATATGGCCGATACGCACGGCGGCAATAGATGGCCGACAGACCGCACATCTGGCGGTATAAAAACGAATCAAATGACTGGCGCGAATATTTAAATATGCAAAATTACTTGACCATTAACAAGCGTTTAATAAGAAGATTTCTTCTGGAAGCTTATCGCTTTGCAATGGCATTTTTCATTATTATTTATATTTTTTTCTTGCTTATTAATTATATCTGATTTTATATTGACATGTTTTCTAATATCTAATATTTCAAAATTATTTATTTGCGATGCTTTAATCTTGAGTGAAGTATTTTAAGACCTGAATTTTTATCGAAAGTGTAATCATTATTCAAAAGATGATTTGCAAACTCAGATTCACTATTTCCATTTAGAGCCCTGAGATGTTTTTTTAGTTCTGACTTCACAGTTTCTATTGGTTCTACCTTTGTAAAAGAAATTACAATCATCCCAATTGAGTTTATAAACTCCTGATTTTTTTGTTTGATTTTCGCTATCTTTATTATTATGAATATATTTCTTCATTTTGTTATTAGTGTAAAACGCCGGTTGAATAGTACCAGGAATGTTTTTATATATAATTTTAGAAGTATCGATATCCACATACAGAATTCTACGCCATTGGTTATTTCTATCTTTAGAAATAGGGTAAAAATACCGTTTGAAGAGAATATGTTTAATTTTTTATTTAGTCTTTCAACTATCAATTTATTAGAATAACCGTTATTAAATGCTATTTGTCTAATGAATATATTGTTTTATGGTTATATGCTATTTGTTTTTTTTCAGGTCTTAAAATACTTCACACAGGATATAAAACATCGCAAATAAATAATTTAGAAATTTTAGAAATTAGAAAACATGTAAAAAAAAAAGATAAAAGCAGATATAAATAACAAGATTTTTTTTTTAAACTCTCTTTTAAATATTTTCCCACTTAACTGGTTTTTCATAATGTAATTCCTAATTCTTATAAACCCAGCCTACTCTTACCCCTCCCCCCTCCTTCCACTTCTACTTTCCAATTGTAATCTATATTTAATTTTTGACTTCGGTGTATACTTCGTTCAAGAAACATGTATTGGTTGGATATAATAAAGTGATGTTAACAAAGTTATTTGTTTTTGATAAATAAAGTTTAATCGGATAACAATATTTTATCTATTTCCGTTGTATATCAATGCTTACGTACACAATAAAATGTAAACATTATTTTTTGTTTTTAATGAGTTTTATTATTCACAATGTACATTTTTACGCATAAATTTTATTAACTAGCGACCGGTTTCGGTGAAATGAAAAAAAAAGTGAATGCCAAAGAAATACAAAAAATTGTAAACATTATATTTATTTATTAATTTGACAATTTGCATAGCGCCGCTTTTGTAAGATATCACCTCAGGGGTGCTATATTGTAATAATCTACCTTTATATATAGATTTTTACTCTCCTGATGAAGGTATATATATAATCTAACTTTGAACTTTATTAGATACAGTAACAGTTGTAGGTTAAAAATTACCACCAGTTTGAGTATAATTAACACCTTTTAATAAAACCGACTGCTAATCTCATCGCACAATTACCCTCCTTTTATTCATAAACATGGGTACAGTTAATCAATATGTAATAATCTATTATTTCAGTCAACTTTGTTATAACTATATTTAATTGTTGAGTCAAACTATACGATATTGATTCAACTTATAGATATTGACGGTTGTAACACATATTTAAGCACTGCAAGTCTCCTATGAGCAAATTATATTAGGTACGATAACAGTTAATATGAGTTGTAGACATGTAGTCAATAATAGTGTTTCATTTGAAATAATCCATCGCAAATACGTAAAATTTCATTTATTCAAACAACTGTCTTTCTTATTATGCCTAAATTGAGCATGTTATTATTCATTATCTCCTTCCTGTTCCGTGTTTTAACAATACATACTCACCCTCTCTCTGTGAATGACCTAATATCTATCTTTTAAATGTAACTGTTGTTAGTATCACTTAAACTGGGCGAAGCGCAACGAAGTGCCGCCCGCAGGGCCTAGCAGCAAAAACCCGCGGAGCGGGTTTTTAACTGCTAGTTTAATATGATTATATTATATATTTGCAGCACGTTCAAGGGTGGAAGATTCTCTCAGTATCATATCGCCTTGGTGTAAGGCCACCATCCAGAATTGAAATGTTGCTTGAAATGTCTTAAGCGGTGTTTGATGACCAGATCTGAATAGCCTGGTATTTCCTTAGGTTTTTCTGCCCCATTTCTTTCCCCTCCCCATTACCTACAACATCACAACATATCCCAATCAGGAACGCCAAAGTCTCAATGGCTCCGGACGGTTTGGAGCAGTTGAGACTCTTGTTCAGTATTCACATAAAAAATAATGTTTAAATAACCTTCAAACTTTTTTTATCTATTTCTTCTAAAATGTGAAGAATATTTTACTGATAATGAATGTTCAATCTGTGGCACAATAATATTTTAAAAAAAAACTTGACTGCCTTCTCTACACGTTTCCAAAGTTTGACCGAGTGCGAGAGTAGTATCTGTTTTCGGTATTCTTGGTGGCTGGAATGTGTGCATGCTTTTGTATTTGAACATCTTTAAATAATTTGTTTATTTATAAATTATCACATATAAATTTTAAATTTATACTACAGTTCCATTAAAAGCATTTGTTGAGAATAGTTTGGGGCTTGATGAATTCTTCAAAATAACATACTCATGGTTTTCGTTTTTACTGCACAAACTGCATTTTTTAATTTATTTAATGTTACGAGTTTAAAAATTATTCCCGACCCGAGCAAAAACACTTTTACAAGTGGTCAATTGACCATAATGACTACTTGTTACTATTTTTAGGAGAGAAGAAGTGAGAAATCTACTCGAGGCTTTTTATAACCTAATCAAATAACACACACTGACAATCAAAGCAAAACACTGTCAAAGAAAAGCCAATTGGTAATTAAAACACCTGTTTTATCTACAGGCCCTAGTTTTATTTCTGACCGCTAGGTGCTAGGCACCTGTAAAATAACTGGTTGTGAACTTAGCTAATAGCTCGTATATTTTTAACATATTGCCACCGCCGAGATGAGAAAAAAAACTAGTGGTTTTTTTTTTTATATCAATACAAAAAACTTTCAACAAATATTAAAATAGTTCATTATAACTAAACTACCTAAACCTGAAGGGATCGGGAATATAATTTAAAACAATCAAAAATATAATAACCCTCATACAAATACATAATCCATAAAATTAATCACATTATTCCAAATAAATCCATAACCTGATAATTCATAAAATTGATAAAAAATCATAAAATTAATAAAAATTCATAACATTTACACATATAGATCACTTAATTAACTAATATTCTAGCTCCCGTATAGAGCAGTTCAAAAACTGAAGTCTGTTTTTTTATGAGTTCATACTTGACTCTTTTCTTTTAATAGAACACAAAACACTGTAATCACTGCACTGTGTAGACCGTTCACTCTGCATTCGGTCCAGTGGTGATCATCCTGTCAAGGGTGGTACATGTTAACTCAGGGGGTTGAGTCTCATATTAAGGGTGCCCTGTCCTGGTAGGCAGCGAATACCCCTGGTCCTGGTTGACTGGAAGCCCCAGTGGCTTCTGGATATAGGTTGGTCAACCACAGCGATGCTCTATGGTCAGTAGTCCTGTGTGGTAGCATCGGTTCAGCCCTGCTTACATTAGGCTGTAACCTTGGGAAGGTCTGTAGTTTGCCGGGTCGGGAGATGCAGATCCTGGTTTGATTCTATTGGCATCAAACATATTTTTGTGATAGGTCGCACAAAAATGCCTTGGGACGTCTTGATGGTAACCACCCTCACTACGCCATCAGGTCCTGGATGAGTTGCTGTTATGCGCGCCATTCTCCATAATGCAGGAGGCAGATTGTCATCCTTCAAGATGACCAGATCATCCTTTTTTATGACTTCTTGGCTGCTGGCCTGCCATTTGGTCCGTTTTTGTAGTTCAGCAAGGTAATCTCGTTTCCATCTTCACCAGAAAGTTTGAATTAAGGCATTTAATTTTTGATATTGGCTTAGTCTGTTCTCTGGTAGCTCGCGGACGTCTACTTCAGGGATGATAGAAGCCTCAGTGCCCATAAGGAAGTGGTTGGGGGTGAGGGGGAGTAGGTCGTTGACGTCATCAGACAAGGAAGTTAAAGGACGGGAGTTCAAACAAGCCTCTATCTGACAAAGTAAGGTATATAATAATTCAAACTGTAATGGATTATTTTTGGTAATTCTATATAAATGAAACTTGGTAGATTTAACCGCAGCTTCCCACAACCCGCCGTGATTTGGCGCCCTAGGAGGAATGAAATTCCAAACTATGCCTTTATCTGCTAAAAACCTATGAATTTTGTCATTGTTCAGCTTTAGACTGGCATACAACTCTTGAAGCTTATTGGAAGCTCCTCTGAAGCTAGTTGCATTGTCAGAAAATATTTTTTCAGGTTGACCCCGCCGGGCGATAAATCTCTTTAAGCAATTTAAAAAAGTATCGCTTGACAAATCCGTTACAAGTTCTAAATGAACAGCTTTAGTAGAAAAACAAACAAATATGCAAAGATACGATTTGATAAGTGGAGACTTCCTCAGCGCTCCACTCTTCATGTCAATAGGTCCAGCATAATCAAGCTCTGTCACCGCAAATGGTCGACTGGGAGTGATTCTTTCAACAGGTAAGTTTTCCATAATCTGCTGGCAAACTCGAGGTTGGTATCTAAAACATATAATACAGTTATGTAAGACTCGTTTAACAGTATTTTTTCCTAGTATGGGCCAGTATTTCAAGCGTATTTCCGCTAACAGCGCTTGTGGCCCGGCATGTAAATGCACATAATGATAATGTCTTATGATTAATTCGGTTAATTTATGTGTAGGCGATAATATTACAGGTTGCCTTTGTTGATGTGATAAGTACGTAGCTAGTTTTAGTCTACCATTTGCACAAATTAAACCATTTAATAAACAAGGATTGAGGGCTTTCAATCTACTATTTTTGTTTACCATTCTGTGATTTTTCAAATCCTTCAATTCTCTTTTAAAGGAATGTTCTTGAGATGATTTTAGCAGACATTTTAAGGCTGCTTCTAGTTCGGTGACAGTTATATTGCCTCCGATTTTATCTTTAGGATTCCGACAATTATTTATAAATCTCAACGCCAAAGCGGTAATTCTCTTCAATTTGATTAGCGATGAAAATTTTTCGAAAATCTCCCATTCTTGAACATTAGCTGCCAGTAATACATTTTTGCTCTTAATCTCAGGGGGATTCAAACAGGACACCTTGGATAGTGGCCAAGCGCTGATCTCTTCTGTCAACTAGCTTGGTCAGTATATGGACAGTATATCCGCTGCATTTTCGGCCGATGATACGTGTCGCCACTGGTTTGGATCGCTGATATCCTGGATTTCCGCTACCCGGTTAGCCACAAAAGTGTTCCACCGAGCTGGTTGACCCTTCAACCAGCATAATGCTATAGTTGAATCGCACCAGTAATGAGTGGCCGATTCCTCTATACTTAACTCCAACTTGATATTTCTAATCAGTTTGGCTAGTAGCACAGCACTGCATAGTTCCAACTTGGGCAGTGAAATACATTTCAGTGGTGCTACTCTAGACTTAGAAGTAAGTAGATGTGCATGTCGCTTACCCTCTTGATCAGTTGAGACGACGTAAGCGCAGGCTCCATATGCTTTTTCCGAAGCGTCGCAGAAACCGTGTAATTGTATATTCCTTGGCGCTCCGTGGTTAATTCCCCTCGGGATTTTCAATACATTTAGTTGTGATAGTTCACCTAGATAGGCCCTCCAGTAGGGTGGTTACAAGATATAAGGTGAAAAAATATTTTCGTCCTAATGCCGGTCTGACCCCCCTAATATTTGCCATTTGTCTAGAAAATAAGATTTGGAAAGTTTTAGCTCAATTGGATAATGTTAACCCGTGCCTCATCGAAATTAAATATGAAAAAACGATTTTTTGCAAAAAGAAAACTTAATTTAATCACTTATGATCAAATTTTGTTTCCTTTGAACATTATACATTATTAAAAAATATAATAAACAACATCATACTTAATAAAATAATATAATATATAATAAAACACAAAACAAACATTTTTTTCAACTTTATAAATGTTTTTAGGAATTGCAAGATAATGGTTATTATCTGGTTTATGGTTATATCCCTTAAAAGGTGGTATTTGTTACAGAAGAGCTATTGCCAACGGAACCTGCGTTTTGTTGGAGCAATTATTAGAGAAAAATCTTCTTTATTTAGCATGTCGCCACCATACTTTAGAAATTATTCTCAAATCAGTTTTTGATTTAAAAATGGGCACAACTTCTGGACCCCACTCAAATATTTTTAAAAACTTTCGGACTGGGTGATCGAAGCTAGACAAGACAAAATACAAAACTGCTATTGAAGATAAAAATATTAGACATAAAATAGGGAATTCAGATGAAATATCAATTTTTCTTACAGAACAATTAAAAAACCAACAGCCAAGGGATGATTACAAAGAATTTATTCAACTTTCGTTAGTTGTGTTAGGACGTTCTCCCCCAAGAGATACTTTTTTCAATGTTCCTAGTGCCATTCATCACGCTAGATGGATGGCAAAGGCCATTTATAGTATCAAAATATATCTTTTCAGGGATCAATTTACATTAACAAATTTAGAAAAAAAAGCTATCACTGACATTTGTTTATTTTTAATAAACATGTATGTAAAAGCGTGGTTTAACGACCCTCAAACCCACTTTGGCCCCCAACTAAGAGCTACAATTTTTAAAATCTCTTGTAAAATATAGAGAAATCGATAAAGAACTTGCAGACAAGCCACTGTCTAAAATGATAAATCATCTGTAGTACCTCAATTCTAAGCAAGTCGCATTTTCTTTCTTCGATGAAAATTTAGAAAAAAGTGTCAAAACAAGCATGGCTGTAAAAAGTCTACAATTAGTTCCAATTGAAGAACAAACATGTGATAGGGATGTGAAAGCAAAACTCAGTCTCCATCAAGTGAATAATTTATTGGACAAAGATATCGACTTTTTGTTTCTCATCAAACTCTAAATTTTTTCAAAAGTTTTGAAATTGATACAGAATTTTTAAATACGGATCCTGATATATGGTGTGAAAATGCACATTATTTAAAAGCAAAAAAAAAAAATAGTGAACGGTTTCAAGGTTGTCAGTGACACAGCTGAAAGAGGGGTAAAATTAATCCAAGACTTCAATTCCTGTTTGACAAAAGACGAAGAACAACGACAGTTTCTGTTACAAGTTGTATCGGAATGTCGAAATTTTTTTCCTGACTCTTCAAAAGCCACGTTATCTAAGCCATTACTACCTTAATCTGATAATTAATTGTAAATGTAAACATTAATAATAATAACATCTTTCTTTCATAATGCTTTCTTTTGTATATTTTAAATAATAAAACTTTGAACATCATTTCTTCTTGTTTATACCTTTTTGCATTTCTTTTCTCGTAAATCCATCATTTTCAATTTGGATTATGCTGTATTTACTTTGAAAAGAGTTTTAACTACACCCTTTTTTATGTACCAATTGAGAAAATAAATAAAAAGCAAAATCCGGACGGCACATGTAATTAAATCTTGCAATATTGTTAGGTATTTTGTTAAAAAAAATATGGATAACATATGTTTTTTCACTATTTAACGACAGAAGGTTTTCGTCAAACCATATTTTTAGATTATTTATATCTTCTGTGGCTTTTAAACTATTTTTTCCAGTGTTTTTTCTTTAACTATAAGGACTGTATCATCAGCATAAGAGACGATTTTTCCATGTAATGGTTGAACAAATATGTCATTTACATACAAAATGAAAAGTATCGGTCCTAGAACTGTGATTTGTGGAATACCAAAATTGGACGTTTCCTGGTCGCTAGTCGTGTTTTATCGTATTGTGGGCGATTTGTTAAATAACTTTCTATCCATACCGTTGATGTTATTAGATTTTAGTTTTTTAATAAGCTTTACGTGAGAGATACTACCAAAAGCCTTTCTCAGGTCAATAAAATTCCTGCACATTTATTGCCTTCATCAAGTGCTGAGTATATAAGTGATGTAACTTTTGCTATTGCATATAGTGTGCTTTTTTGTTTTTATGAAGCCGTATTGATTGCAGTGTAATATTTTATTTTTCTCCAAAAAATCCACAATTTGTGTATTTCCAATTTTTCAAAAAATTTTGCCATATTTGATTAGAGATATCGGTCTATAATTTGAGACATTTTGTGGGTCACAGGTTTTTTTATAATTTGTGGGAAATATGCCTTTGGTGTAGATAAGTACATTTTCATCGTTTTGAGTATTTTTACAGGGATATGGTCAAAACCTGGAGAAGAGCCGCATTTCATGTTTTCTATTATATGTTGTATTTCGGATTCGGTAGATTTTTAAAAACGGATAGCGTATTTTGGTTTTGTGTATTACTGGTTGCGGGTTTAGGCATGTATAGAGGCTTAGAGATTATTTTTTTAGAGATTTTTATTTCCTACTTTAGAGAAATAATAATTAATAATGTTTGCTGTTTGTTTAGTTTCTCTGGATACATCTATAATATTATTTTCTTTTTTAATATATTTAATAGTATTATTTTTTTTCTTGTTTTCGATGGCATAATTTACCGTTTTCCAAATAGTTTTCAGATTGTTTTCTGAGTAGAAATAATTTTTTTAAAGGCGTCGTCGTTGCTTTTTTAAAATTAAACTTGTTAATTTATTTTTATATTTTCTGAGAAAGGTCACCTTTTCATCATATGGATATTTAATTGTAGTTTTATATAATTTTTCTTTTTCTCTAATTGATTTTATAAGACCGCAAGTGTTCCAAGATTTTAGATGTCTGAATTTGAAATTTGTGTGTAATGAGACCTCTGTCGTAGAATTTTCAATATGATCCCTAAGTTTTTTATCAAATATATTTGAACATTTTTTGACATCGTTGGAATGTAATATTGTTGTATCGAACGTGAAAACAAGATTTACTGCATTTGACTCGATTGCGACTAAGGTTGAACACCTGGCAAGTTTGATGACCCCTTTTTCTAAGAAATGATGTTTACGAGTTGAAAAATGCACCACAATTATCGGTTACTAAGGACAGGTTGTTTCGGAGAATTTGAACAATTCATCAAATTTAAACGTTCATTTCCGGGTTCTGTGAAAGTCCTATTCAAGTTCTGTCATTATATCATTATAGGCTAGTTGCTTGACAAAACTGAAATTAAAACAAAACTTGAAAAAATCTTTCACAGAACTTGAAAATCAACGTTGAAATTTGATGAATTGTTCAAATTCTCCGAAACAACCCGTCCTAAGTGAATCGAGCCGGAGAAAAATCAAAATATTGACAAACAAGTCGCTGTGCGAAATTATTATTCTCACCTAAAAACACCTGCGTCTGAAACGAAAACAAGTTGTGGTAAAGATATTGACGTCACAAGAGGGCTTGCTAGAGAAATTATAAATAGCTAAAAACACTACAATATTCGGCAGTCAAATTTCAAAAATTAACACGAGTGGACGGAACACTTTAAACAGTTAAAACGCGATCTGTTAATTATAATTATAAATTCCTGAGTGTTAACTGAAATCTGTAGTCACTTCTGTTCCTCCATCACGGCACAATCATTTTAAAGATTACAACTATTTCTAACGAGCTGTTTACAGCCGGCACTTTATCAGCTGAGTCAGACGCATCACTCATCATTACAAGAATGGGGCGTCTCCGTGTGCCGGCTCTTATAATCAAACGACTGAACTGCCCACTGCCGGTGATCACCTAGAGGCTGGCCAATCCCTGCTGCATTGATGCTGACAACCTAAAGGCTGACAAATACCTGCTGACTACCGACTGAACTGCCCACTGCCGGTGATCACCTAGAGGCTGGCCAATCCCTGCTACATTGATGCCGACAACCTAGATTCTGATGAATTCCTCCTTGCTACCGACTGAACCAGCCACAGATGCTGACAACCTAAAGGCTGACGAATACCTGCTGGCTACCGACTGAACTGCCCACTGCCGGTGATTACCTAGAGGCTGGCCAATCCCTGCTGCATTGATACCGACAACCTAGATTCTGATGAATTCCTCCTGGCTACTGACTGAACCAGCCACAGATGCTTACAACCTAAAGGCTGACGAATACCTGCTGGCTACCGACTGAACTGCCCACTGCCGGTGATCACCTAGAGGCTGGCCAATCCCTGCTGCATTGATGCCGACAACCTAGATTCTGATGAATTCCTCCTTGCTACCGACTGAACCAGCCATAGATGCTGACAACCTAAAGGCTGACAAATACCTGCTGGTTACCGACTGAACTGCCCACTGCCGGTGGTCACCTAGAGGCTGGCCAATCCCTGCTGCATTGATGCTGACAACCTAGAGGCTGACCAATTCTTTCTGGCTACCAACTGAATTAGCCATTGATGCTGAAAACCTAGAGGCTGGCCAATTCTTCCTGGCTACCGACTAAATTAGCCATTGATGCTGACAACCTAGAAGCTGGCCGATTCCTGCTGGCTACCAATTGAACTGGCTACTGCTGCAGCAGTCGCCCACGCCATTTACTGTATCGTATGGCGCGATGATGCACAATGTGCTCCAATCTGAAATTATCGCTGAAAGGATTCTGGTTGTATCAGTTTTCTATCTGTGTTTTAAATCCCAGTTGTATTGAAATACATATAACTATTTCATGTGTATTGGGCTGGCTGTAAAAAATAGGAAGTACCTATAAGCTACACCCCTTTGTACGTTCTGTATACCAATACAATACTTGTAATTAAAATGTGAATTTTGATTCGAATCGTCTTTCTTTTATGATGGTTTGGATAGAACACCTCACGGTGTTTTACTTAAATCATTACTCAGGTTGAGGACTGATGTGTGCCGGTGCTTATTATTTACAGTCTTTTCTTGTGCAGGCAAACACGTCCCGTACAATTGTATACCAAGTTTCTGCTTTTAATTTCTCTTCTAATATCGAAAAATTTGTAATTTTTTTTTATTGGTAATTGCGACATTATATAAAAACAAGCAAGTATGGTGATCAGTAATATTTGTTTACCAAACTATTGTTTTAATTTTATAAGAGGTTTTGTAATTTTACATTTACCCAAATATGATTAAACAGGAAGATTTTTGCCCGTAGCTTTCACGAGTACTTTTGTTTATGCATGATTTAAAATGTATTTAAGTCATACAATTTATAAATTAATTTTTAAAAGTACTTCCTGAATTTTCAATTATATTAATATTAAAATCGCCAGCAACGAAACAGATTTTATTTTATAGTGTTAATAAAATATTTTTCATTTTGTTTATAAATAATGAAATATTTGATTCGTGTGTACTGTAAATGGCAATTATATGATAAATATATTTATCAAGTATTATTTCAATTTGACTGCAGTTAGTAAGAAATATCGGGTGTTCTAAAATAGTAACAATACTGAATTTAGTGCGAATGAACACTGCAATTCTGCTATTCTTATTGATTTTTATTGTTGTCGGGTTGTAATTATAGTTTGGTAGGTGATAGGCGGGTGATTCATTATTTTTGAATGTCTCTGTTAACACTATGCAGTCCGGATGAATTTTAAAATTATTGATTTTAATAATGTACTCATCGAAATTGCTGGATAAACTTCGAATATTTTGGTGAATTATTAATAAACCGTTGAAATTGAGGGGGAAAAATCATCACATGTATTAGTGTTTGTACATTCGTGTTCCTTTTTCCAATTGTTTTGTTATGAAATCATCCATTTTAAATTACATAGTATGGTGGATGGTTTGTTTTTGGATAACATGAGTTTATTCTTTATGTAAAATATTTCAATAAGCGGAATGGTCTGATAGTGAGCCTGATGTTTAATGCTTGTTATTGAAAATAATAATAGAACAATAGAAAAAACTATTATTTCTAGTCATTTAATGTCGGTTAGCTTTGCTCCGAATCTATCAATATTTGCCGCGAATTATCATCCTTGTTTGCATAGATTCTCCCAGCCTTTGTCCAGACATACCTGTAACCATGTTCACGTGCTAACTGCCTGGCTAGGAACCATAAACGTTTTGCTTGAGAAATTAAGTATTCTGAAACGTAGGTATATTGGGTTTCTGGAACCTGACATACCTATAACACTTCTTTTCACTGCGATTAATTTTTTTTATTGCAGACTGCAAATTTTTTTTGAGTGTTTCTGAGGTTAGTTTAACAGTTACAGTCCTTGGTTTGAAATCCTTGGCCTGAGTAGGTTTTTCCCTTCGCGTAACTCTGTAGATTGTTTCAATGTCTTTATATCCTATACTGCAGTTTGCTGTTTTGCTTATATCGAATATAATCCCTTTTAACATCTGGTGACTCTTCTTGAATTTCAGAGATTCCTCGGAATTCCAGGCACTTTAAATTTTCTTCCGTTTTTGTTTGCCGCGTCCATCTCCAATGCCTGGATACGGTTTTGTAAAATTGTCACGGTACTTTCGATGATTTCCATTTTTTCTTCCATTTTTTTATTGTTAGTTAGTACCATCTCAATTTTTTTTGATAAGTTCATCATATTTTTAACTAATGTAGGTACTCTATTGATTTCTTTGTTTCTAAGTTTTCTGCTTCTAACTTTCGGTAAATGTTGGATTCAATTTCGTTCATACTTTTCCGGAAATCAGCTAGAGTCAGCTGCATTGTTTCTGAATAAGGAGAGGGGGAATCGGTATAGCTGCGAACTTCTTACTTTTATCAGTGTTGCTGCGGGTGGTAGCCATTTCGACAGATTTTTTTTTAATGGATGATGGGTAAGTCTGGTTCTAAGGGTCAGGTAGTAGTTTGGGTGACAATATTATTTATTTTTTTTTACTTTTAATAATATTGAGAATGCTCACTCAGTTCGATATTAGAATCCTGTAGATTTGCACTATCACTTCCTTGAACTTGCAGTCACTCAGTGACTTATTATATTATTAATTACACTGTTTAAAACAACTTTAGAGTGTTAATTAGTATTAAGCGCAATATTGAACGCGTTCTCTATGTCACTTATTATTGTAAACTGAATAATGAATATATGATTTAAGATTTTCACGGCCAAAAGTATTTTTGTTATTTGTTTTTTGGGTGTTATGCCGTGTTGCGCTAACTCCTTCTTTAGCCAACGTTTCGGACAGCATTGCAGTGTCCATCATCAGGGCAGATATGTTGTTAGGCACACATCTGCCCTGATGATGGACACTGCAATTCTGTCCGAAACGTTAGCTAAAGAAGGAATTAGTGCAACACGGCATAACACCCCAAAAACAAATAACAAAAATGAATAATGCATGAATATGTGCACGTTTTTGTAAATGAACACCACTCAATAATGTATGAATGTGTGTAAGTTTTTTATGTGAATACCACTCAATAATGTATGAATGTGTGTATGATTTTGTATGTGTATAGCATCTAGTATTGTCCAAAACAATACGCAAGTCCATTAAACATATTTTCTTACCCTCAAATTAATAATAATATACACCATTTTTAATAATAATAACAATATAATAATAAAAATATAAATGTATTGAAAAATATTGCATTGCACTACCCCTGCATACATTTATGATTAAATTTGTTTATAAATGTTTTTATTATTATTATAGACCATTTTAATTGTTTAAATAAAACCGACTTGTTCCGTGAACAATGCTTACCTCGTCAGGTCAGTCAGCGTTCAGTGGTTGGGATCCGACAAAGGTCATTAAATTCATCAAATACAAATCTAGAATTACCGCATTCTTAAAGTTCGGTATTCTTTCTAAAATCGTGATAGATGAACATTTTTGCTAAGATAATAATTATACTATCAAAGGAAGCAATCAACCTGTCGCTTAACATCACAATTAAATTAAAAATTATTTTGTTTTTACCAAATTACCACACACTAAAAGTTAGAACATTTACATCATATTTATTTATAATAATACCACTGTCCTGAAGAAGGTTAGTTATAACCGAAACTAGTTTACACAGTGTATAAATTATATTGAAGTGCTTAAAAACCATTAAAATTTCATTATTATTATAAATAATACTATTACCAAAATTGCTTTAGGTATTGAAGGACCGACAAACTTTAAAAAAATACCCTTATGTAAAGGTACAATTTATTGCCACTTGGTTTTGTAAAAATCATGATTCTGAATCCTGAAATCTTTAAGTTTGATAATGCCTTCGGAAGACGAAACAGCTGTCATGCGCAATAACATAGCAGTTAATAAATAAACTATTTTTTACAAATTGAATAGAAGTATTATCGAATATGTAAACGAAAATGTTAAAATAAAAATTTAGTTCTATAAATTATAACTTGAAATCAAAAAAAAAGAATGCTGTTATTAACATTTTTTTAAAGAAAGATAAACATTCACGGGTTACGAAAAAGCTGACGATATTTGAAAATCTCCTACTACCACCACAGTAAGCGTATAATGTTGCATGTGTTGGGATGAAGGACTTGAGATTGAAAAAATACACCTGGGTGAGACCCAAACGCGATGTCAACTCAGCCACCGACCGGTCATACATTTTAACAAATAACTAGCTTTATTTATATGGAACAAATTTTGTAACCAAAGACCTAATAATATGGGAAATTTGTGTTTAGTATATATATTTGAACTGTTCGGTTTCAGAATGCCTCTTCCTCCATTTTCAGAAGGAAAATAAGTTGTACAGATTACTCCATACTTTGACAGACGTTTGCTCAACTTTTTCGTATTGTACTGGCGAAATACCATCATTCGGATTCAAGAATTAAACAAATATGAAAATTCAGGTAATTCTCAACTTTCCTATTCCCTTATATTAATCCCCTTAGCCTCCCAACCCTTCCCAATTTGTAATTTCCGTAGTTCCACTGGCTTCGGTTAGTTGAAACTGTTGAGAGATCTATCAATAATTAAAAAAATATAATAACAATGATAACAGTGATCCATGGTACGCCCTTGTTTCCGTGAATATTTTAATTAATAGTTTCTGCCCCGTAATATGCTTCATGACATGCACTTAGGAACAAGATTGTATTTTATAACTGGTTTATGTTCCGGCACTGTAGAGCTCTGGTTAATATTTACCGAAAACTTGTTGGTAGTTATTGAGGCAAAGTGCACTTTATATTAGATTTTGAAAAGCTGCAAGGACAAAATGTTCAAGGTTTCCATACAAATTTGATGTAAGACGAAAAAAAAATTAATTAACACTGCGTCTTAAGTAGGTGAACTCGATGCGTACGCGATTGACATGCGGTTTGAAGAGATATAAAAACATACCTACTGCTTGTCACGTAGAACATTTCCAAGTGGCTGCTTCATTGATTAAACCTATGCAAGGCAATACGAGTACAATTTGGGAGGCGGGTATGGGTGCCGCTGCCCCTGGAATGATAAGTCGCCCCAAGTATTTGGCTACATTTGGTGACTTACCAGGGGTGCCCGGGTTCATGGGGATGAGGTTTGTCCAGGTTTTGACGGCGGATGCATCTGATGCTGGTTGAGGAAGACACTTTTTGACGTCTTCGGGCGGACTCTTTCGATCCATCGCCTTGCATCGCAGTGGAAGAGATTGATGTATGCGTCACTCTTGGATACGCTGATCCCCAGATTCTTACCCACCCCTCGTACCTTTTTTCTTTCCCAGAACCTCATATCCTTCTTTCCTTAAAAAACCCTCCACACCTCCACGGGAAATTGTTTTCCTCAGGGCTTTCTGTATGGGGTTAATGTAAAAAAGTCTCAGCGTAAGCATTTATTATTCCTTTCAGGAATGCTGATGGTGATGTCTGGGTGAAAGTAAAATAGTAGAATATGAAAGTCTGATTTTTGTGTTTACTAAATTCTTTATCTACATCAATTAATTTTATATGAATATTCTAATATACCTTACCCTAGATGGATTCAGAACTAAAACATGTTTGCATTCTCAACTTAGAACTAAGCCGGGTAAAGTGGGAAGATCCTAAAATTATTATTTTGATAATGATAAGTATATTTTTTAACATCTAAGTACAATTTTGGTTGTACTGTGTTGGCTGGATTTGCCTCTAAGCCACCGTAAGTTTACCGTTTAGTAGAGTGTAAGTGGTGAACTGACTTACTCTAAATTTCACATACGAATATAATTTCT
Source organism: Hesperophylax magnus (assembly GCA_026573805.1). Taxonomy (NCBI): domain Eukaryota; kingdom Metazoa; phylum Arthropoda; class Insecta; order Trichoptera; family Limnephilidae; genus Hesperophylax; species Hesperophylax magnus. The sequence goes on from JAIUSX010000104.1 coordinate 3,567,147, forward strand.
AAAGCAGTAGGAATTTTCAAAAAAGAAATAGCAATGAAAGAGGATGTGTTATGATTTAGAAAAACAACCATTATATTTGAAGGGTAAATGAAAAAAAACTTTCCTCACTTTATCGATGAATATATTGCGACGCGTCTGTCGGTCACTTGCGGTATCGACATACTAATGATCGCATCGCGCATCCCTCTTTAAACCTACTTTAACCTAACCTTACCTAAAACTCAACAGAAAAAAATCTGTGATCGACCAAATGGTGTAATTAAAAAACAAGTACCGCTATTGGATTAGGTTAGGTTAGAATAGGTCAGGTTAGATTATTTTACGTTAGGGTAAATCAGATTAGATTGGGTTAGGTTAGATTAGGTCAGGTTAGATAAGAGAAGTACGCGCAGTGGTAATGGGCATTTTGCAGTTAAAAATATATTTTTCCATAATTGTGTTTGTATGTATTTCACTTAAGTACATAGCATCTCATAAAATTACTATGTTAATTTGCGTTTTTGTTTTAGGCGTATTTTATTTTGCTTTTTTTTAAATTTTCTTTCTTGCTCATAATCATTATAGTATTCGATTCTAGGAGGGAATGCATTTTTTAAGAACTATATAAATGACAGAGATTGTCTTTTAAAGGCAGCTTCATTGGTGGTAAATATGTCTATATCCGAATTGATAATGTCAACGCCAAAATTGCTTTCCCCTCAAGTATGACCATTAATACACGCCTGAAAACTTCAGCCGTATTTAAATACGAAAATATAATATTTTCATAACGCTTAAAATTTCAGAAATTCTGAATATTTTTACCATAAGAAATACCCACCTGTACCGGTTTTCAGTTGGCAATATTCATGTCATAAAAATAAGCTCCCCGGCAGGTGCATTAAAGTCATTTGCGACTTTGTCGTAAGCTTTTATTTACTCTCGAGTGTTGTTGGAGGCTCTTTGCACTCATATCCTCCTGAAAGGGAACTAAAGCACACTCAACAGAAGGTTGGTTCCAGCTGACGGTATTAGGGGAATTGGCAACATTTTATTGAATTTAAGAGACTGCGAAACTTTTAAACGAGTTTTTGGGTGCCTATTATTGCTGCCTTGGGAAAACTGTCAATAATATATTTTCAGATTATCAGTAAAGCATTCAAATGAAAATTTTATGAACAGTGGAAAAGAATTGAGAACCATAACTTTCATTTCTACTAATTTAAAAGATACTTAACTGATATTATAAATTCAATAAATTGTTTGTTTGTTTGTTTGTTTGTCCTTCTTTCACGTCGCAACGGAGTGACCGATCGACGTGGTTTTTTGTACAAGAATAGATGGTGGACTAAAAAATGACATAAGCTAGTTTTCATCTCTAAAAAACATGTTGTTCCCGTAGAAAAATTCTTTGTACAGTAATCTCTCCCTAATACCATGCGAGCGAAGCCATGAGTAAAAGCTATTTTTTAAATATCCCATTTATTTTATTATCATTTTCATGTAAACATACCATTGATAAAATATCACCAATTTCAGATATCAACAATTCAAAATCGTTTTTTTTTATAATTAAATGAAAAATTAGTACGGGTTGTTTCAGAAAATTTGACAATTCTTCAAATTTCAAAGTTAATTTTTAAGTTTTGTGAGAGTGAGTGATTTTTTCAAGTTCTGTTATTATTTCAGTTCTGTCAAGCAACTAGCCTATAGTGAGATAATAACAGAACTTGAATAGGACTTTCACAGAACCCGAAAATGAATGTTTAAATTTGATGAATTATTCAAATTTTGAGAAACAAGCCATCCTAAGAGTAGCTACCTACTATATCAGTAGTTCTGTGAAAAGTAGTCCTCGCATCCAAAAATGTATGTTTTAATTTTCTCTAATTTAATAAACCAAAATTTTCACTGATGTCATAAGATTTCTAAATTGGTAGATAAAAATTTACCTCAGTGGTATTCGATGATTTTTTAATGAGCAAGATTTGGTAGTTGTAAGATTGAAAGAAATAAATAAATAATATAATTTCGGACCTAAAATCGACCCTTGAGGTACTCCAGATTTAATATAACTGGATTAAAATTAATTTACATTAATCAACATTAATGACATTAAATATGTTTTTATGATTGATTTTGTTTGTGGATGCTGCCTTTCTTAAACTGAAAGAGTCCTGAAAATTTTAAGATGAAATTGTAAAATTTATAAAAAAAATATTTTCACCTACAACATCAATTATATCATATTTTTCAATTAGTTAACTCTAGCTCACTGAAAAGTCAAGGACCGCCACTGCTACCTAATTCATCTGATCACAGGGGTTAAATGTTTTTGATGGCCTCCGTGGTCGAGGGGTAACACTCTCAACTAGCAAACTGGAGATCGCTGGTTCAAATTAAATTTTAATTTTGAAAGTAAATTTTATTTGATTAATTTGTGTTATTTCACAAACTACACGTTTAAAACAATATATGGTATATTTGCGGGACGTGAGTGGAAGGTACTCTCAGTGTCGCCCTTGCGTAAGTCTACCATTCAGAATTGAAACGTTGCTTGAAAAGACTTTGGCAGTGTTTGGTGACCAGATCTGAATTGCCAGGCACTTTCCAACCTTCTTCTTCCCCATCTCCTTCTTCTCCCCACTACCTCATGCCTCATGCCATAGTCTCACTGGTTTAAGACGGTTGGGAGCAGTTGGGACTCTTGTGCAGTTTCACTTTTTTAATGTTACTTTTGATGACTAACTCTGAATAGCGTAATACATCACAAGCTTTACTCAAGCGTAATACATCAGAATCACAACGTACTTCAATTAGGGATGCATTGATTCCACATTGATTCACAACGTACTTTAATTGGAGATGCATTGATTCCACTGACTTCGAAAAAAATTCTAATTTGTTATTTCACACTCCTTAGCACTCCTACACGAGGTTCCCGATAAAGGATACCGATTCCAATATCATTTTAATAATAATAATAATAACATGGCATTTACTTAGCGCAGTTTAGTGTCCTTTCACTTCCATTGCACTTTACTATAGTAAACTACAGTATGTCGACATCCGCCACTCACAGAGAAATCTAATTGTACCACTCACAACTAAAACATCTCTCGCTCAAAGACACTTCTCATTCTTAGGTCCAAAACTATACAACTTCATGCCTGATGCTTGGAAAAAGGAAAACACAGCTGTTTTTCATAAATTGACCACTAATTGGTTTCATCAATTAAGTAGAAAGGAGAGTGAACTTTTACTACACAAAAAATGTAATCAAATACAACAAAAAAAATAAACCATTTAAAAGATACATTTATGTTCTAATCTTTATCATTTTGTGTATATATGTGCCTACCTAGTACTTTTAAATTAGAATGCTACCCAAGCAGCAGTTAATCTTATGTTTAATTGGATATTTTATTTTATTCTATTTCTTCTCTTTGTTATTCATATTTATACAAAATATGTTAGTAGGCTTAGGCACCAGTTAAAAGTACATACCTATACCTATTATTTTATTATTATTTTAATACTATACTTATCAAAATATTAATACTCATCCTAAAACGGGAATCCTCCTAGTTGGGCAGTCAAAACATTTCTTAAGTAATGTATATAAATGTATAATCTATTACTAAATAAAAAAAAAAATAAAAAACGTGGTCATGTTCTCAAAAGTATAAGTACAGTGCGCTTTACCCAATACAATGTACCTACTAGACCGAAACGCCTCGTTCAATGCACGAACAAAAGCTATAATTTTGTAATGTTTCAAAGTTAAGTATCCGTTTCATATAAAGTCTGAAGAATCCCGACCTCGGGTCATGAACCTATAAAACTCAACGAAACTAGAAAATTAACAAAAATCACCCCGAATTCTTGAGAATTCATGCCGTTCCTCGTGGGTCGATAAACGTGAATTTTACTAATTAAATTTCGTGTCTTAAGTTTTACAAAGGAAATCTTAATTCAAAGAAATGCCTTTTTTATGATGCGGACATAAAGTACTTCCCTGGTTGAATTTTTTTTTCACTGAATAAAGACGAACACTAGAAATGTGTTGTGGGCGTTTTTCCTGATCGAAACGTGTGGCCATTTTTTGCCTAAATTTATATTATATATCAGGCCGTGTAAGGCATGTTTGTGCAGAGGTTTTGTGTTGTTGTATTTCGGACCCAATATCTGAAACGTGAAGAAATACCTGGCTATTCAGATCTGGTAACCAAAACGGCCTTATGCATTTCTATACTATATATAAAATAATAAAACTAAACCAAATAAAATGTACTTGCACATCTCGGGATTTGAACACGCTACCTCCGGCTTGCTAGTCGAGAGCCTTACCCCTTGACGGGATTCTATTTTAGATGTTTCCAAGATTCAACGATGATTGGTGACGATGCGCGTCTCGTGCTTTCAGTAGCGACGTGCAACTTGTTTGCGATGTGACTAGACAACATGAGTATCGAATACTTGCATATCCTTTTCGAAAAAGGACCTAAGAGAGACAAAGCGCATGGTTAGAACCAAAGGTACTAAGTGGTGTCTACAGTGAGTTTCATTTCAAAACGACATGGAAGGCATTTCTAGCTTTTAATATGTACTTATTCATTGGTCTGGGCAAATATTTCCCTAAGTATTTTTAGAGTTGTAATAACACTTGAAAAAATCTGGATTTTCAGTTAGTCATCTCTTTTAAGCTAATTTTCTTTTCCAAGAAAAGATAAGAGCAGGAAAAATTTTCAAGGTCTTTGTAGCTAAAAATACGGATTATTTTTAGATACAAAGACTTTAGATTGCTTTTTTACTATTCAGAAGTACCTCATTTAAATAAAAAACAGAATTTTATTCGGTTTTGGTGTCATTAGTTATGTTTTGTTCAGGATTTCACCAGGTAACACGAGTATATTTAGCAACCGCACGGAGATAAAATGAATATAATTTATTGAATTGCTTTAAAAAACGCGATGACAATCCATTTCATGATAAAACATGAGTCCATTCTGAATGTATCGGAACACGTGTTCATGCAGGTGTTCTTTTTCTGATAAATATAATGACGAAATGCGACAATATTAGTATTTTTATGAATACGTGTTCCGCCGTCCTCATAAAAAACTCGCGTTTTACTGATGCTTTGTTAGGAAATCTATCGATTCAATCGTTAATGGCCTGAAGTCCCATTTTTGACAGGAATACGAATAATTATAATATTTATATTTTAAACTATCAATAATTTAGTAAGTAAATTTTCAATCTCATTGACTCTAGCTATTGATGTATTTTATTTAGATGTTCCACTTTTGTAGGTCTGTTTAGTCCAATTCCAACGCCGAACGACCGGAGACTACAAAATCCGGTTTGCGCGCAGTGCGCACCGATTATTATCGCTAATGCTTTGCTAAGAAGTGAGGACTCTTGTACGGTATTGTTTAGTTAAATATTTTGTTTAATTGGGAAAATGAATGGCTTTGTAGGTAAGTAGGCAATATAAGCGCTTACTGCCTATAGTTCCTACCTCTTTGCGTGTGGCGTGATGCTAAAAGGGAGGTGAGAGAGGCGGATGGAATGAGGTGAAGATGCTGTGAGGGTACCGGTGAAGAGAAGGCCATGTAGGTACCATGTACTACTTTAAGTACCACGTAAGTAGTACCTACCGAGGTAGCATACCACATGGGTGGTGGGTGGTAGTCCCCTTGTACTTTGGTAGATACTTAGCATTGTATTCCATTATTCACTTTCGTGATCACACTCCAGCGAAGAGCAAGGTGTTTAAGTTGGTACTGACTTAAGACGTCTGGAGTCAGGGCTGTGAAACCATCATATTTTTAAATTTGAACAAATAAGCGATAATCTAGAGAGATACAAATAAGAACTATGGCGGCCTTCATGGTCGAGCTTTAAAACTCCTGACTGGCGAAAATATGGAGGCCGAAATTTAACTGTAACTGTGTTGCTTCAGAATTAATTAAGAGAGGCTCTGACTAAAATAATTTCCCTTTGGGGCCTGTGTCATCTTTGGGGAAGCTGTGTGGAGGGTTGTTTTATATAAAGGAATGGGTAGCAATCTATCCAGGAGTGACGGACGAATGATTTACTTCCCCCGCTACGGCGCAAGTTGACGGTTCGAGAGAGACCAGCTGGAAATATGTAAACACACTTCACCCGATGAAGCCTGGAACCTCTGCTAAAATCACAAAACGTAGCGAACGACTTGGCCGAGGTTTTGGTTATATAATAAATGGTTCCCGGGAAGGCGGTACCCAAACCCGCCTCCCAAATTGAAATTAGCACTTCCATAGGAGAAGGTGCGGTGTGTCATACCAATTTTCACTTTGCTCTCACTATTTTATGATTGAAATGGGTTAGAAAATTTGAGTTAGCGTCAAAGAAATACTTGTTTAAAGGTACAAAAAAATTATTAAAATAGCATTTTACAATCAACTGGAAAGTATTTTAATTTTAAATTTTAAAAAAAAACTCGTAATTTTGTTCAATTTAACGAACTGATATAGTAAATCGTACCACTGGTACAAAAATCTAAAAACTTAGGCCATCATTCAAACATAAAATAAAGAAGTCCCCCACATTCCTAAGACATAATTAATATAAAAATGGAGGAAGCACGTACACTTGCATTGCTTTCGAACTCCACTGCGTAATACTAAGAGACGGGATTAATTTCATTGCAGAAAGATAACTAACCATCATTTGTAACATTTTATCGTGGATGGGTGATGAAAGGATAATTGTATTAATTAATGATGGGTCTTTCGATTGTGACATTAATTGGTAAAATTACCGAATACAATTATCTAGTCATCCACGCACACGCAATAATTCAAAGTAGGTAGGTAGTGATGAGAACTGATAAGGATGATAAAAAATAGAATACTTTAAATATCAACAGACGCTAATTTATTTAAACAATAATTAAAATGTTTAATCAAATAAAATAAACATGAGACTCTATCAAACAATTTAACTCAGAGCGTGACAAGAATGTACGTGTAAATAACGCCATCTTGATAAAATTTTGACTAAAGAACATGTGACATTAATGAATTTAAAAACACTTAATCTTGTAAAGAATGTCTGAGCGGGCGCCAGCGAGTTATAAAATAACTACGCAAGAAGTTAAAATGAGTAATCCCTATTTAAATTATAAGTACATTGTTAAAAGATATAAGTGAAAAAGACCTTTCGTAGTTTGCACAGTAGACCCTCATTGTTCTAGCGTCGCTCGAACACACCGTATGAAACCGAGTCCAGCAAGCAACTGAGGTCGCTGACGAGCGCTCCGCACTCATAGCTCGAAACAGTCGTGCCAATTGTAGAATGTTGACCAATGTTTATCTTAATCGGGTAGGAACTGCCCGTCCAGAAGTACGCACTGCTACATTACCCCCCTTCCAAAGGAAAAAAATTTTCGGCACGATAATTTTTTTTTGATATTTTCCATATGCCTCCAAATCCAAGTCCAATAAGTGGTAAATAGTCACAAAATGCAGATAATGCCTTAGAAGAAGAGTCCAGCACGTTCTGTAGAAGTCCGTGATGTGCTCGCTGAGCAAGGATTGAAGCGCCAACACCCAGGAAGTAGAAGGAAGAATTCTCGCTGATGGAATATCTGAATGACCCTCTTCTGACATCAGTGAAGAAGATTGAACTTGCTTGGCGAAGATAATGAGCCCCGAAAATTGTATCACCATACTCCAATGTTGACAACAAATGCAATCTTGAGAAGCTGCACCCTCTTTCTGATAGCAGTGAACGGCCAGGTAGTATCCTATTACACTCTTCCCGTAGAAGAATGTTGCTTCCCTGAAGACTCGAACTTGTACAAAATTGCTTCCTCGAAGAATTGATAGAAGTTTGTAAATCTTGAAATTTTGTATTATCTTGAGTTATCTTGACGTGAAGAACCGAAGAGTGATGAAGGCGACTGACTTCCTTGAGGCAAGTGAAAAGAAAGGTAAGCTATGCTTGACAAAATGGATTACCGAGCAAGGAATTTAACAACTACTGAAGTGTAAGCAAAAACTTGAATAAAATAACAAATGAAAAGATAAACTGTAGTAAAGACTACCAAAATTTATTAAAAAAATTTTATAAAACGAGTCTAGCTAAAAGTGAAAGCTGAGCGCCCAACAAAAGTTAAATTTGAAGCTAAAAGAAACGCTATTAAATGAAAATAGTAAAGTTTAAACCCACATTGCAGTTACTGCCCTCTGCGAGCAGAGATGAAAAATTATAAAGTTGTCCCAGAAACAAACCCAAATTCATAAAAAGATAGATGTGACCGGCTCAAACAGAACCATATATTAATGACCCAATATTGACAAAAATACAGCTAAGTCCAAATGAAATTGATGCGACTTGTCTTGAGCTCAGAGAGAAGCCACAGCAATTGCATGTGAAAACGCATAGTATTTGTTAAAAGAAAATGTAAAAAATTACTCATTTACATTCTTAATAATATGAACAAACATCATTTTAATAATAATTCAAGCCAAGGACATTAAGAGCAAATAAAAGTAAAAAAAAAAACTTCATGAAAGGATGCAATTTTTAAAAGTTAAAAATATGATTATGTAAATCTCAAATAACCTGAGCGAGTGAAAACTCACTAAATTACAAAATAAATATTAAAAAAATAAATTAATTATTAAATTAATTATTATGACATAACATTTTTTTTAAAAAATATTTGAAAAGTGTATTGAACAATGACTAAATCATAGAAAACACCATGCCAATGGTTTCCTAAAACCAGAGAAAAATAGAATGTTATGAGCATCTGAGGCTATCGCGGAAAACTGCATGAAGTATTTTCTAAATTATTGAATTAAAATAGTCAACCAACACCAAGGCAAACTAAGGTACTAAAGAACAACATATAAAGAACAACCATGCACACAATTAAAATGACACGAGGACAACCTCGGTACAGAGCTGTTAAACCGAAATACAGCTTCGTATATGCCATAATTGAAATACAGTATGTCCCTCTAGAAAGGACAAACTGTACCTCAAAACAAGTCGCCATCGCGGACTTAGTTCATTAAAGAACAATTAGTATAATCTCACAAAGTAAAATCAGCTATTAAAAGATCCCTCGAACAGAAAAATAGCACAAAACAGTGGCCAACTGAGATTGTGAACTTCACTGCCCTAGGATAACGTATAAAATGATACAATGGATTCTAATCGTGAGATCACAAAATGTTCAATACAATATAATTGCACTTAAATCCAAAAAAAAATGTGTGGATTCAATGCGTGAGATTAAAAAAACGTCAATCCCCCGCGTTGAATCGGAATGGACACATTACTCCCAAAACACATACTACACATGTACACAAGGACAAAACAAAACTTATACAAAAAAATCCACTCAATGTGAAGACACAAAAATACTAGTCATGTCCTCACAATGAGAGAACACAAGAAAAATTGCAAACCTGAGGGCAAGGCAAGCAATAACCTAATATATAACAAGAGAAAAGGGATTAATTCTCAAATAAAATATAACGATTACAACATAAGAAAAATAGTTTATCAATTTACCCAACCCCAAGGTCAGTTAGCTTCTTCTAACTTGATTATATCCTTAACATGATAAGTTCCCACAGGTTTCCCTGTCATATCCGCTAATTGATAAGCAACCGGCGATATTTTGCAAATAATTTTACTACGTATAAATTTGGGGGCTAATTTTGCTGAAAAGTATCTACCAGCGTCTGACAAAGCAAAAGACCTTCTCCAGACAATGTCCCCAACCTCATATTGAACGTCCCTACGACGCAGATTATATTGTACCTTATTACGTTCGTATGATTGTCTTAAGGACGTGCGAACTTGGGAGAAAATGTCATTTAATTCATGTAAATCAGATGCCCATGAATCGCGTTTAGAGAATCTAATGTCTTCCGCGTTAAAGTCTACACCTTTGTAGTCATTTCCCGAAATTACAATCTCTCTACCAAAATTAAGGAAGAACGGAGTATAGCCTGTGACTTCATGAACAGCCGTGTTTATAGCCAGTTCAATTTCAGGTAGATGGCACGCCCAGGATCTGTGATCAGATCCCACAAAAGAACCCAGGGCTGCTACCAACACCTTGTTTACACGCTCAACAGGGTTATTCTGCGGGTGATATCTGCAATTATAAAACAAGTGACGGATATGAAATTTATTGGCCAGCGCTTTCATGTCACGCGATATATATTGTGGGCCATTATCCAAAACAATCGTATCTGGAACACCGAATTTATAAAAGATATCATTTTCCAAAATTTCCGCAATAACACTACCCGTTGCTTTCCTAAGTGGAAAAAGTCTAGTATACTTGGTAAAGAAATCAGAAACCACTAAAAGGTAAGTATAACCCTTTTTATAAGAATTAGGGTAAGGACCTAATAGATCTGTCGCAATCATTTGCCACGGCCTTTGCACCAGTTTCGGGTCACCCATCAAACCAGGAGGCAGTAAGTTAGAACTTTTATAACCTAAACAAGTATGACATTTACTTACAAAAGACTTCACATCAGCTGCCATTTTTGGCCAGTAGTATTTAAGTTTAATCCTATTTAACGTTTTTAAGATGCCAAAATGTGCACACGAAGGTGGAACGTGATTTTGAACGATGACGTTTTTCCTACACTCTTTTGGGAGAACTTCCTTCCAGTCATAAGACCTGTGAAGAGCCTCCATGCTCTGAATGTGTTTGAAGATGACACCATTGCAAACTTTAAACGCTGGAAATTTTTCCGGATAAGCCAAAATTTTTTCTTTCAAACTTAAGTACCAACGGTCAGAAGTGGAAAAGGACTGATCTAACAAGTCAACATGTAAAGGGTCACGAGACAGTGCGTCCGGAACAATGTTGTCTTTTCCGCTCCTATGAATTATTTCAAAATTGAACTGCTGAAGTCTAACCGCCCACCGCGCTAATCTACCCGACGGAGACTTTAAGTTTGTAAGCCATTTTAGACTATAGTGATCAGTGATCACCTTGACAGGAATAGGCGAACCTTCAATATAACCCCTAAATTTCTCTAGTGCAAAGATCATAGCATTTAACTCCTTCTCGGTTGTGGAGTGATTTTTCTCCTGTGCAGATAGTGATCTGGAAATAAAGGAAATAGGGTGTTCTATACCATTAACGTCAGATTGAGAAAGGACCGCCCCCAAACCGGTGTTCGATGCATCGCAACTAATTGTAAAGGGTTTACTAAAGTCGGGACAAGCAAGAACAGGAGCCTTGACCAGAATATTCTTTAATTTAGTAAAGGCAGCATCAGCCTGTTCATTCCATACAATTTTTTTACCAGCAAACTCCTTTTTGGTTAAATTATGCAAAGGTGCTGCAATTAAAGAAAAATTTAAAATGAACCTTTTGTACCAAGAAAGTATACCGATAAACCTACGCAAGCTCTTTTGCGACGTTGGAATGGGGAAGTCAACGATTGCTTTCACTTTTCCCGGGTCAGTTCTCAACCCATCCTTATCAATCACGAAACCTAGGTATTTAAGAGAGTCACGACAAAAGACTGACTTCTCTACGTTAATAGTCAAACCCGCGGCTTGTAACTTTTGTTTAACCCGTCTTAAAAGATCAATGTGTTCTTCAAAGGTGGAACTAATGATAATTATGTCATCTAGGTAACAAAAAACTTTCCCATCGAACTCCAGACCCAAAACCTTGTCCATTAGCCTCATCATCCGAGAACTCGCACCATGAAGACCAAAAGGCATTGTTACAAAGTGGAATAGGCCTCGTTTAGGTATAGTAAAAGCGGTTTTCTCTTTAGAATCTTCCTCTAACGGGATTTGAAAAAAGGCATCATTAAGATCTAAAGTTGATAGATAACGTGCTCCTCCGAGACTATTTAAGATATCAGATATCAACGGTAGACTATAAGCGTCCCGCCGCGAGACCGCGTTGAGCTTTCTACTATCCAAGCAAAGTCTAAAAGAACCATTTTTCTTAGGCACTAAAACAATAGGATTATTCCACGAGCTATTGCTGGGTTCTACTACTCCCAGTTTTAATAGTCTGTCTAGTTCTCTGTGAGCTTCCGGCAATAAATGAGGAGAAATCGGATAAACACGTTGCTTAATAGGTTGACAATCACCCGTGTCAATGACATGTTTTTCAAGAGACGTTCTACCCAAACGATTACCAGAAAAGGCTTTAAATTCCAGTATAACGTTATTTAAGATTGATTGTTGAGATGAGTTTAAGTTCTCAAAGCTATCCAGTCCTCTTACCTCAGACACGCAACTATTGTCAGAGTCATTAGTCATTAATTTAGTTAACTTGGGACAAATGTTAAAAACTTTCCAAAAGTCGCAACCGAGGATGATGTTAGATTTTATATCTGGCATAACCACAAAATTAAAAATTTTCTTAACGTTACCAAGAACTACCGGAACCGCAATTTTGTGAACGCACTCCACAATATGACCCGTAGCAGAAGTGAGTGAAAATTTTTTCTTAAGAACAGAAAGATTTAACCCTAGATTTAAAAATTGACGATGAAAATTATTACCAATAATTGAGATATGCGAACCAGAGTCAAGAAGGCCACAAAAGTTGGAACCCAGAACCTGGAAAATGATGTGTGGACGGCCATCCCTTTTAGCCGCACCCACCACCTTCGAGGTCCAAAGGTTCTTGAAGAAAGTTCTGGTTTCCGACAGCACAGCAAGCCGATGCCTGGCGGTGATGTCAGCGAACGGTGTCGACTTGCCGCCCGCAGACAGGACCCCCAGGACATCTAGTTTTTTGCCTGCCGGCAGTTGCATGAAGGCGCCTTCACACCAGGACGGCCACAGCGGAAACATTTCACCTCCCTAGAACTCATATTTGACGGGCTACGTTTACTGAATTCAAAAGATTGACGATGATTCCTGAAATTGGGATTATTCTGAGACATTCTGTTATTCCCTCTGCTAAATGCATTATTTGAGGAGGAATGCGAAACATTATTAAAATTAACAGTATTTGCATTTGGCGGGGAAGGTCTGGAATCAGACCGAACGTCTGCAAGTTCAATCATTTTTCCCAATTTTTTCAGACAATTAATGTCCGAGATGACAGAGAGCGATAATTTTTGTATGTATCTCGGTAACATATTACATTGTAATATTTCCAGAATTTCGTCATCTGGTAATTTTGACGACAATTGATTGTTTAAAGTCAAGACCCGCGTTATGAATGAACCCAGGTTCTCTTTTTGTTGCTGGTACGTGGCTCTGATCTGAGCAACTAATCGTCTTTCATGGTCCAGAAGCTCAAATTCTTCCTTTAGAGCAATTACAATATCCGTCCATGACTTGAAAGAAGAACGGTTGACTCTAAACCAGTCTAAAGCATGACCTGAAAAAAGTTCCACCGCAGATGAAAAAAGAGAAGCTGTACTTACGTTCCGAGATATAGACAAATCGTTGACCCGTTCAATGAAATTATGCACGTTCCCAGTACCGTCGAAGGTTAAGTTCCATTTGTGAACCGGAACTGTGTTAGATGCGACCGCCGAATTTGCCGAAGAAGTGCCATCCTCTGGTTTAGACATGATTAACGCACGACTTCTTGTTAAAATGGTCGAATCCGTCATACCTAACTAACAGGGTAGGTAGAAAAAAAAATTATTAGAACATGCAAGCAACAATACAACAACCACAATCGCCGCAAAACACAAAAAAATATAAAATAAGTGTGACGTCAGCGTACTAACGAACACGATAATAAGACGAAAAACGTCATGAGTTGTGCCGGATGAAAAGCTGCGTGAAATGAAGAATTAATAAAATCTCAGTGACACGATGTATTTCGAGCAACACCCGAACATCTACCATGCAAAACGAAAGGTCTTTTTTCAAGGGATTATACAAGAAAATTATGAAAAAAAAAAAAATCAGACATCCAATACAAGATTAAAACAATGAAAGAAAAAAAAAATACTGCATTTATTATTTAGTCAAACTTAGGTTCACCCACAAGGGCTGCCATTTTGTAACATTTTATCGTGGATGGGTGATGAAAGGATAATTGTATTTGTATCGAACGCAATACGCAATGTTACCCGAAGGCCGCAAAGCAGCTTTCTGACCATGGGAGGATAAGAAAGCTAGTATTTACCCGGCCGGCGAGTACTGAGCACAACGAGCGCTCGGACACAGTATTTACGTGGTATCCCCTCCCCGGCTGGAGAGCATTGGGCACATCGCAAGCCGTGGACCCAGTATTTACGTCGCATCCCCTCTCCTTTGCCCAGGCAGAGCAACGCCAAACACTGAACAGCGTTGGTCAGCCAATCAGCGCAAAGCCACTATAATGCTAGAAATATTTCTCTTTTCATACATAATTGCGCAAATTAATGTTAGATTTGCGTGAGTCTCGCCGCCATAATGCAAAATAAAAATATACAGGTTGAAAGGCTGGACTCGCGTCTATGTTGTAAAGTAATATTGAAATATCTAAACATTAATATTAAGTAGTTATAAGGATTTCCTCTCACCAATGTCGGTCTGAGGACCCACTGATTCATATTGTACAATTTATTATAAAAACATTAAAAATGCTAGGGAAAAACAGTTTTCATGAGATGAAGCGGCGTAAAGAGTACTATTGAATAAATAATTTTAATATTGACTATTAAAGTCATATGAAAACACACGAAGATGCACAAAGATGCACCTCGTTTACGCGGGGCGTTTTGATACGCGCGCACACCGATGTGTGTACGCCCCCGCTAGTCCTATATATACCGCGCGTAAAGCGATCTCAAGTCTCTCTCTTCCGACATCTACTCTGACCGCTTCACTCTGGACTGCTTCTCCCGCTGGAACCACTACAACCGCCTTTGACTTCTGACCTCTCGCTTCCTTGGACTACCTACTACTCTCTCCTTGGATACACGACATCACAGCAACCGGAAAAGGCCCTGAACATAAAGCAGCTCACCGACTAGAAGATTCAGCACCCCTTATTTACAGTCAATGTAAAGGACTTGCGTCTGATACATTGTGTGGTCCTTCGAGCCGGATTTTCTAGTCTCCAGCTGCCAAGATGACACCATCTCTACGCTCCGGGAAGAATACATTGGAGGGAACCGGAAAAGATGAGTCACAAGCCGCTGGCAGTACCCCGCACCCCACCGGTCCCTCTACAATTACGCAGCCCGCTAATGCGGCCGCCGCGGTGAGGGCCGCCCAGCCACAAGTCACTGGAATGGCGATATCGGACAATTCTCCGGTACAGATACCCATCCATGACTCATCATCAGACAGCGAAGAGTCGAATGCAGATTCTCTCAAACAACTGCAGCGAGAATTGAGAGCAGAAAGGCGACGTAATCGGAAATTACAGGAGGCCCTCATCGCTTCAATAGGGGCTCCTACGAAAAAACAAGCGCCTTTAGTGGAACCTGACACACATATAGAGCAGGCAACCACACATCAACAAGGCGCCATGCAGGGCGCCCTACAAGGCTCCATGCAAGGTGCCGCACAACAAAACAGCGCAGAGTACCGGTCTTCAGCATCCAACACCACGATGCGAGGCCAAACAACCCCTCTGCAGCCTGCTATCATCAACACGGAGTATCCGGCCGCAATATCCGGACAACAGCCGACCCAAACTACAGCTCAAGGGGCCTCGCAAATCCCCGCAGCATCCTACAACCCGGAATATCAGTCGGGCTCACCACATACGCAGTTCGGCCAGACACCGCCTGCAAACAACACATACGCGACATTCCCGGGCCATCCCACGGAGGATGACACGGCGCGACAAACCCAAGATTGGGTCAATAATAGAACGGAACAGGCGGCGCCAGCAAATCCGTTCCAACAGTTTGCGGCCTTTATGACGGAGGCTTTCCGCGCCTCGCAAAATGGCGGTACTCCGCGGCAGCAGCCCGAAGAAGAAAACCGCATGGCGTCCCTTATCGCACGCCAATCAAGCGCTAAGGACCTCCCATCATACTACGGAGACGCCGTGGAATGGCCAGCATGGCGCGCTCAATTTTATCAATCAACGTCTACATGTGGGATGACGCAATCAGAAAACCTAATGCGCCTTCAGAGAGCATTGAAAGGCAAGGCTCGTGAAGCGGTAAGTCCACTCCTATTGGACCCCACACAAGTACCGGAAATAATGGACGTGTTAGAACATCGGTTCGGTGGTGCTCACACTATTGCATCACTGATGTTTGAAAAAATAAAAAAGTTGCCGCGGCTTCCCGAAGATGCATCAAACGACGCACTTATTGAGTTTTCGGGTACAGTTTAAAATGTGGTGGCCTCACTCGGCAGTCTTAAGTGTGATTATTTATCTAACCCCGCGCTACTAAGTGAAATTGCATCAAAAATGCCTCTTGTGCTCAGAGTGGCGTGGTTGGATAAAATAGCCGATCAAGTGATAAGTGCGACAATTCAACAATTAGCAGCATTTCTAAAGCGGCTCACAAACGCGATCCCGCGTTCGGGCTTAGTTGATAATGCTCGGGCTCCAATGCGACCGCGACGGGAACAAGTATACGCGCAAAATTCTCAAACTGATACGGAGAGCGAAAAGTGTGCACAGTGTTTAAATTCGCACAAAATTCACGAGTGCCCCGTGTTTTTGGGGAAAAATGTCCCCGGACGATGGGAAAAAGTAAAAAATTCCCGACTTTGTCATAAATGTCTAGACGCAAGACACCATACGAGAGCGTGCAAATATCGTGTGTGGTGTGGAGTGGGTTCTTGTCGGCTTCCTCATCATAAACTACTTCACGACCCGTCGCGTGTGAAATCATCTGCCGGTACCTCGCGCGATAGTGAAAACCAAACTGTAACCAGTACCACGTCGTATGGACATGAATCAGTGCTGTTGAAAGTGATACCGGTAACCATATGTGGCCCAAACGGGCAAGTGTCAATTTATGCCCTACTAGACGAGGGGTCAACTGTGACCCTTCTAGACAATGAAACAGCGGACAAAGTGGGAGCGACCGGGCCGACCCGCGGGCTCCGTATTCACGGGGCAAGTGGTATGTGTTCGTCGGATAGTACATCCCGGCGAGTTAAACTATCAGTGCGCGGGGATGGTGACGAATATGTTATTACGGCGAATACAGTGCGAAACCTGGACCTACCGCAACAAAACATAGCCGGTCGGTGCCAAGTGAAACCAAAAATATTATTGGGACAAGACAACGTGCATCTTATCGTGTCAAGAGAGGTGCGCGAAGACACAGAGAGAAGAATACTGTCCCGTACTGCACTCGGTTGGATCGCGCATGGAGGCATTCATCACGTAGAAAATATAACGCTGAGCATTATCGGCGAAGCCGAGAGTGGAGACCAACAGCTCTCAGAGCTAATAAAACAAAACTTTGCGATCGATTCACTTGGAGTGACGTCAGCGACACGCGTAAAGGCGGCCATTCCAAGCCCTCGAAAAAGGGTACCTACTAAATTTAACCCGGCCGATATCGGTACAAGAGACATCGAGCCGCCCGACCTCTCGCCCACTAGCAGGTGGTTTTGCGGTCCTGCCTTTATTACCCACCCAGAAGCTACATGGCCCCGTGAAAAGGAGCCAGTCATCCGACCTGATAACCAAGTTTTGGAGGTGAGGCCTCAATATGTCGGCCTCACAATAATAAAAGAAGGCGGATTACCTCTTATTGAGCGATTTTCATCGTGGCATCGGCTCATACGCACCACTGGATGGGTTCTCCGCTTCATAAGGAGATGTCGGCCGAACCCCAACAGATCATCAGAAGGTCCTCTGAGTGCCGAAGAGACCCGAGGAGCAGAAACATTATGGGTAAAGAAATCTCAAGCAGACTCTTTCGCGGCCGAAATTTGCGCTACCCAGAAAGGCGATACACTACCCGCCGACAGTCGCTTGCGAACGCTAACGCCTTTCCTTGGCCCAGATGGCATTATACGAATGGGCTCACGGTTACAAGCCCTGAAAGGAGTTGCCAGCGGAGTACGGACACCAGTCATCCTGGATGGTGACGAGGCATACACTCGGCTCTTGATCCGCCACTATCATCAAATGGCGGACCATTCGAGTACCGAAAAAACCATGGCGGAAATCAGAAGCAGCTTTTTTATATTGAAATTGCGCACCAACCTTCGCCGAATAGCGCATGAATGCCTAGTATGCCGCATTAGGAGAGCTCAACCATTGCCACCACTGATGGGAACATTACCGGCTGCCAGGCTTACACATCACGTGAGTCCCTTCACGCACTGCGGCCTAGACTATTTTGGCCCTATGGAAGTAACAATCGGTAGGCGTCGAGAGAAACGGTACGGGGCATTATTCACCTGCCTGTCAACCAGAGCTGTACATCTCGAGCTAGCGGCCTCACTAAGTGCCGATTCAGCTATAATGGCAATGCAGCGAATGTCAGCTAGACGAGGCCAGCCTGAATGTATATACTCCGATAACGGGACTAATTTCCATGGCGCTGACAAAGAAATCCGAGACGCGCTGGAATCAATCAGTCGAGACCCCAGAGTACAAAACTACATTGCAACACAAAAAACATCGTGGAAATTTATCCCCCCCCTGTCTCCCCACATGGGGGGAGCTTGGGAGCGCCTCGTGCGCTCTATAAAAAGAGCCCTCAAGTCAACTATGAAAGAGCGCTCACCGAAAGAAGAAACTCTCCTCACGGCCCTGGCAGAAGCAGAGTACATAGTGAACAATCGCCCGCTGACTCATGTCTCCGTCGACCCGAGAGATGAGGAACCGCTAACCCCTAAACATTTTTTGCTGGGATCAGCAGGAAAGCGGCCACACCTGTCACTGTATGCGGCAAAAGAAGAAGAGGTCTGCCTAAGAAAACAATGGCGAATCAGCCAGCAATTAGCAGATATGTTTTGGCGGCGATGGATGAAGGAATACTTGCCCACTATAGCCGCACGTCAAAAATGGCACCAGCCAGGTACCCCTATCAAAACGGGTGATCTTGTGCTAATCGTGGATCCCGCTTTGCCCCGCAATAGTTGGCCCCGCGGGCGAATCATTGAAACAATGCCCGCCGCTGATGGGCATGTAAGGACCGTTCGGGTCCAGACCAACACCGGAATGTACGTGCGCCCAGCGGTCAAAATTGCCGTACTCATGACGACACCAAACACGGGCCCTAAATCACAAGAGGCCCCCCCACGCCGCCAAAAAGGAACCGGCCGAATGGATCGCCGCCGGACGAAAGCATCCCGTCACGTTCGAATTTGCTAGGCGCAGCCGATACTGCACCGGGGGGAGGATGTATCGAACGCAATACGCAATGTTACCCGAAGGCCGCAAAGCAGCTTTCTGACCATGGGAGGATAAGAAAGCTAGTATTTACCCGGCCGGCGAGTACTGAGCACAACGAGCGCTCGGACACAGTATTTACGTGGTATCCCCTCCCCGGCTGGAGAGCATTGGGCACATCGCAAGCCGTGGACCCAGTATTTACGTCGCATCCCCTCTCCTTTGCCCAGGCAGAGCAACGCCAAACACTGAACAGCGTTGGTCAGCCAATCAGCGCAAAGCCACTATAATGCTAGAAATATTTCTCTTTTCATACATAATTGCGCAAATTAATGTTAGATTTGCGTGAGTCTCGCCGCCATAATGCAAAATAAAAATATACAGGTTGAAAGGCTGGACTCGCGTCTATGTTGTAAAGTAATATTGAAATATCTAAACATTAATATTAAGTAGTTATAAGGATTTCCTCACACCAATGTCGGTCTGAGGACCCACTGATTCATATTGTACAATTTATTATAAAAACATTAAAAATGCTAGGGAAAAACAGTTTTCATGAGATGAAGCGGCGTAAAGAGTACTATTGAATAAATAATTTTAATATTGACTATTAAAGTCATATGAAAACACACGAAGATGCACAAAGATGCACCTCGTTTACGCGGGGCGTTTTGATACGCGCGCACACCGATGTGTGTACGCCCCCGCTAGTCCTATATATACCGCGCGTAAAGCGATCTCAAGTCTCTCTCTTCCGACATCTACTCTGACCGCTTCACTCTGGACTGCTTCTCCCGCTGGAACCACTACAACCGCCTTTGACTTCTGACCTCTCGCTTCCTTGGACTACCTACTACTCTCTCCTTGGATACACGACATCACAGCAACCGGAAAAGGCCCTGAACATAAAGCAGCTCACCGACTAGAAGATTCAGCACCCCTTATTTACAGTCAATGTAAAGGACTTGCGTCTGATACAGTATTAATTAATGATGGGTCTTTCGATTGTGACATTAATTGGTAAAATTACCGAATACAATTATCTAGTCATCCACGCACACGCAATAATTCAAAGTAGGTAGGTAGTGATGAGAACTGATAAGGATGATAAAAAATAGAATACTTTAAATATCAACAGACGCTAATTTATTAAAACAATAATTAAAATGTTTAATCAAATAAAATAAACATGAGACTCTATCAAACAATTTAACTCAGAGCGTGACAAGAATGTACGTGTAAATAACGCCATCTTGATAAAATTTTGACTAAAGAACATGTGACATTAATGAATTTAAAAACACTTAATCTTGTAAAGAATGTCTGAGCGGGCGCCAGCGAGTTATAAAATAACTACGCAAGAAGTTAAAATGAGTAATCCCTATTTAAATTATAAGTACATTGTTAAAAGATATAAGTGAAAAAGACCTTTCGTAGTTTGCACAGTAGACCCTCATTGTTCTAGCGTCGCTCGAACACACCGTATGAAACCGAGTCCAGCAAGCAACTGAGGTCGCTGACGAGCGCTCCGCACTCATAGCTCGAAACAGTCGTGCCAATTGTAGAATGTTGACCAATGTTTATCTTAATCGGGTAGGAACTGCCCGTCCAGAAGTACGCACTGCTACACATTATGTATTCCTCCATGCCCGAGGCAATTATTCTGAGGCAGTTTATCACTAAATTAATACAAAAGATTATAACAAGATTCATGAACACGATGTTCATGTCTATAATATTGCATATTGTTTACTATCCCTATGTAAGAGCCCCTAAAAAGGGCGTGAATAAATAATAAATGAAAAAATATTTAAATCAACCTTTTATTGATTTCGATTACAAACAATATGTTCTTTGCCGACCATCACCTACATCGTAAACGATTTCATCGACCTTACATTTCCCATGGAAACGTATCAAAATTCTCCACGGCACTAGATGTCTGATTCTTATTGTATTTAGTCTACTGTAAACAGTCCTTTGCAAATTCCGTGCCCTACTTTCATACCGAGATGAATCAGATATCCCCTGTAAAGACTAGCCTCGTTTCTTTGACAACTTCTTATTAGCAACTACATCATTGAGTTTTCCATTGATTGCATTACCTGCATTCACCTGCATTTATCATGATGAAAGGCAAAACGCAAGAGAGCAAATATTTTGCTTTAATAAAAGTTACTTGATAATATTCAGATCAGAGCAGTCAACGAATAAACAAAGTCAATTTTATTTTTTGCAATGATTCTTGACTTTGATTCTGAATTTAAATCTTAACATTTTAGCAGCCGTCTACGAGCCTCATTCGTGACGTTTTTTTTCCACTTACAGCCGCACATTTTAAAGGGCGCTTTCTATGGTTAACCGGCTTATTTCGGTATTATTGAAAGATTTATGGAAAAATAACTATTATAGTTACAGTCACAATTGTTTTTTTTAATAAATTTATACTATTTCAAATGTAAATTTTGAAGGTACATACATTGATTTATTACTGTTTAAACCGATGACATGATATATTGTTGGTTAAACCAATCTATGTTTTCCCCTCAGTAAATGGTAATGAGTTCTTAATTATTTACTAATGACTTTATTGCTATGAATTATTTGGGTGCATTATACTGCTTGGGTTTTGTGAAAATACTGAGAAGTGGTGAGTATATTATTTTCCGTACTTTATTAATTAGTGTTAAATTTGGGTCATTCGTTCGTTTATTGATTTCTAATTGTACAAGTAAATTTAATCTAATGCCCTTTTTTTCAATATGCAATGGTTTAGGACCCTTGTTGTTAAGTGGGGTATGATTATTCACCAAGAGATGTTCTGCGAATTTTGAGGATGTGTTTTTATTATTATAACATCGTATATGTTCTTTGAATCTAGTTGAGAATGCCCTCCCCGTTTGTCCGATGTAAGTGGCGTTACAATCGGCGTGGTCACATTTTAATTCATATATGCCACTGTTATTGAGTATAGGGATTTTATTTTTAGAGTTTTTAAGGCTTGTTCCTAAATTATTGTTTGTTCGAAAAGCTATATTTAAACCACATTTTTTAATTTCTTTTGCAATTTTTTCAGATATTGGGCCGAGGAATTCGAGACATGCAAATTTTTCTATATTTTTGTTATTTACCGGATATATTAAATTGATTTTATTTTTATATTTCTTATTTTTTATTATTTTTTCAATGTTATTTGCCTCATAACCGTTATTAATCGCGATCGTTTTTATCGTTTCCTTTTCTTTTACATAAGCTTTATTGTCTAAGGGAATGTTAATGAGTCTATGTACCATTGAATGGTAAGCTGATAATTTATGGGACCAAGGATGATTTGAATTTGAATTTATTGTTGTATCTGTAAAAGTTGGTTTTCTAAATATTTCAAAGGTATGTTTATTATTACTTTTACCAATTGTCAGATCTAAAAAGTTTATTTTACCTTCAATCTCATGTTCAACTGTGAAGCAGATTTTATTATTAACGGTGTTGGCCCAATTAGTAAAGATATCTAACTGTCGGTTGGTACCATTCCAACATATAAGGATGTCGTCTACGTATCGGACATAATATACTATATGTTTAGCTAAGGGAGATTTAAGAATTATATCTTCAATATAATCCATAAATATCTCCGCTAGAAGTGGACTTAATGGTGACCCCATGGGGAGACCATCATGTTGTTGGTAATAGATATCATTGAAAAGGAAATAATTTGTATCTACGCAGATTTTTATGAGCTGGAATAACTCTTTTCTTATTACCGGATTGATATTACATTTTTCCAAGATATTTTCAATTATTATTAGGCATTCTTTAATGGGGATGTTGGTAAATAGGGATTTTACGTCTAGAGAAATGAATTTACAGTTATGCGGGAGATTAAAATTTTTTATTTTATTAACTAGTTCTATCGAGTTTTTGACACTGTAACGTGGTGAAAAATTTGTTAATTTTTTGAAGATGAAGTTAAGTCTTTTAGCCAGGTTTGATGTAGGGGCGTTAATAAAAGATACTACGGGCCTTATTGGATTATTCGCTTTATGGAGCTTAGGTTGGCCATACAGAGCTGGGGCTCTTGGGTTCATGACCCTTACGTTTTTCTTTGACCATTCGGTGGGAAATATGGCATTGCAATTATTTATAATGATGTTGACGTTATTGACAATTTTATTGGTTGGATCCTTAGTTAAAATTTTAAAATCTTCTGGTAACAAGAAGTCTTCCACCTTACTGATGTAATCAATTCTATCTAAAATAACGATTGAGTTACCTTTGTCAGCTTTGGTTATAGTTAGATTATTATTTTTAATTTTATCTCTAATTTCTTTCAATGTTCGGGTTTCTGTACTGACAGCATATTTATTTTTATTGTTTATCGATTTTAGTGTTTTTTCTAAAATAACTGCCGTGACGTGTTTTGTTAAATTATTATTTTCCACTTTACGTAGAGAAATTTCAGTGTCGATAGCTAATGATTCTATTTGTTTGCGTGTTACTTCGCTAGAGATTTTATATTTAAAGCCTTTATCTAATAAATTATTTTCATCCGTTTCAAATGCAGTGTTTGACAAATTCACAGTTTTTTTATAAAATTCTATATTTTTTCTGGTGGGAATCTTAGTTATTTTCGAACTTTTATTTTTGTTATCAATCAAATTTTGAAGTTTATTTTGTTGTGTTTTAAATTTTTCAAATATAATTCCGTTAATATGTTCGCGTGTATCAAAATCTAGGGTATCAAATTCCCATGCGTGAAGTTTAAATGTTAATTCTGAATGGATCACCTTTATGTAGTGAAGCAATGTGTCCCGTTTCCGACAGCACTCCTTTGTTTCTTCCTTCAGCCATATCCTCTGTGCTCTCACCACAGTGGCTATGGCTGCCGTAGATGTACTTTTGATGGAGATCTGCACGAACTTCGGAATCACATTACACTTCAAGCACTCTTGGTTAAACCACAAATTTTGAACTATTTTTCGATGTTTGAGTTTAAGTCGTCTATATAAGATCACAAGGGTAGCTATATCAACTACCTTTAATTTATTTATTGTTTTTGTGTTTAATTCGTAGAACTCCATTTAATTTTTTTATAAATTTAATTTAGATTAAATTTGATAATTTTATTATTAAGTTCTGCAAGTGTTTTAGTTTTTTATTATTGTGACAGCTGTTTCGGCTTACAAGGCCATTTTCAAAATGTGGTTAGTCCACATTGAGACGACATATTTATACTATTTCAAATGTAAATTTTGAAGGTACATACATTGATTTATTACTGTTTAAACCGATGACATGATATATTGTTGGTTAAACCAATCTATGTTTTCCCCTCAGTAAATGGTAATGAGTTCTTAATTATTTACTAATGACTTTATTGCTATGAATTATTTGGGTGCATTATACTGCTTGGGTTTTGTGAAAATACTGAGAAGTGGTGAGTAAATTATTTTTCGTACTTTATTAATTAGTGTTAAATTTGGGTCATTCGTTCGTTTATTGATTTCTAATTGTTCAAGTAAATTTTTCAAGTAAATTTCTAATTGTTCAAAAATCTGCTTCACAGTTGAACATGAGATTGAAGGTAAAATAAACTTTTTAGATCTGACAATTGGTAAAAGTAATAATAAACATACCTTTGAAATATTTAGAAAACCAACTTTTACAGATACAACAATAAATTCAAATCATCCTTGGTCCCATAAATTATCAGCTTACCATTCAATGGTACATAGACTCATTAACATTCCCTTAGACAATAAAGCTTATGTAAAAGAAAAGGAAACGATAAAAACGATCGCGATTAATAACGGCTATGAGGCAAATAACATTGAAAAAATAATAAAAAATAAGAAATATAAAAATAAAATCAATTTAATATATCCGGTAAATAACAAAAATATGGAAAAATTTGCATGTCTCGAATTCCTCGGCCCAATATCTGAAAAAATTGCAAAAGAAATTAAAAAATGTGGTTTAAATATAGCTTTTCGAACAAACAATAATTTAGGAACAAGCCTTAAAAACTCTAAAAATAAAATCCCTATACTCAATAACAGTGGCATATATGAATTAAAATGTGACCACGCCGATTGTAACGCCACTTACATCGGACAAACGGGGAGGGCATTCTCAACTAGATTCAAAGAACATATACGATGTTATAATAATAAAAACACATCCTCAAAATTCGCAGAACATCTCTTGGTGAATAATCATACCCCACTTAACAACAAGGGTCCTAAACCATTGCATATTGAAAAAAAGGGCATTAGATTAAATTTACTTGAACAATTAGAAATCAATAAACGAACGAATGACCCAAATTTAACACTAATTAATAAAGTACGGAAAATAATTTACTCACCACTTCTCAGTATTTTCACAAAACCCAAGCAGTATAATGCACCCAAATAATTCATAGCAATAAAGTCATTAGTAAATAATTAAGAACTCATTACCATTTACTGAGGGGAAAACATAGATTGGTTTAACCAACAATATATCATGTCATCGGTTTACACAGTAATAAATCAATGTATGTACCTTCAAAATTTACATTTGAAATAGTATAAATATGTCGTCTCAATGTGGACTAACCACAGTTTGAAAATGGCCTTGTAAGCCGAAACAGCTGTCACAATAATAAAAAACTAAAACACTTGCAGAACTTAATAATAATATTATCAAATTTAATCTAAATTAAATTTATAAAAAAATTAAATGGAGTTTTACGAATTAAACACAAAAACAATAAACAATTGTTTTTGTTCATATATATTTTTTTAACGGTTAACCATAGAAAGCGCCCTTTAAAATGTGCGGCTGTAAGTGGAAAAAAACGTCACGAATGAGGCTCGTAGACGGCTGCTAAAATGTTAAGATTTAAATTCAGAATCAAAGTCAAGAATCATTGCAAAAAATAAAATTGACTTTGTTTATTCGTTGACTGCTCTGATCTGAATATTATCAAGTAACTTTTATTAAAGCAAAATATTTGCTCTCTTGCGTTTTGCCTTTCATCATGATAAATGCAGGTGAATGCAGGTAATGCAATCAATGGAAAACTCAATGATGTAGTTGCTAATAAGAAGTTGTCAAAGAAACGAGGCTAGTCTTTACAGGGGATATCTGATTCATCTCGGTATGAAAGTAGGGCACGGAATTTGCAAAGGACTGTTTACAGTAGACTAAATACAATAAGAATCAGACATCTAGTGCCGTGGAGAATTTTGATACGTTTCCATGGGAAATGTAAGGTCGATGAAATCGTTTACGATGTAGGTGATGGTCGGCAAAGAACATATTGTTTGTAATCGAAATCAATAAAAGGTTGATTTAAATATTTTTCATTTATTATTTATTCACGCCCTTTTTAGGGGCTCTTACATAGGGATAGTAAACAATATCCAATATTATAGACATGAACATCGTGTTCATGAATCTTGTTATAATCTTTTGTATTAATTTAGTGATAAACTGCCTCAGAATAATTGCCTCAGGCAAGGAGGAATACATATGAAATGGCTTAATATCTAAGTGGCATGTACATGAATCCGCGATTAACTCTGATCACAGGCTAATAACATTCGAGGTGGGTGTTATTAAGAAAGAAGCTCCTAGATCCTCCTGGAACTTCAGAACCTGTAAGGCGAATTGGGATAACTTTGGGGAAACGTTACGCGATACCTTAAGGGGATTCCATGACGTAGCGTGTTGTGATCCGGATAATTTGGGGAATTTCTTTAACGCAGCAGTGGTATCGGCTGCAGAGTCATCTCTGGGAAGAACAAACCCTAAGAGGATTATAAGGACGCCGTGGTGGTCGAATGAGCTGACTTCGCTGAAGAGTGCTTTTAAGAAGGCAACCAGAACTCTTGGCCGTGCAAGAAAGGACGGTTGGATGCCCGACCAGCTGAACGCAGCTGAGTTAAACCTTAGACGCACGCGCAGAGCCTTCAAAATAGCGGTCATCACAGCGAAACGAGCTACCTGGCATAATTGGGTACAGGACGTGGGTAACGCCGACCCGTGGACTCTCCACAGCGCCATTGAAAAAACCGGGAAAGGATCTGAACGGTACTTAACTAGTATTATTTCCAACAATGATGGAAGGGATGCTGAGAGTGTTGATGTTGCTACCACTCTCGAAACGCTTCTGAGCAAGCTAGTCCCAGTAGATTCAGTAGTTGGGGAAAACGACCACCACAAAAGGATCAGAGATCTCTCACGGCTTCCACCCAGCCTCGCTCAGGAGGACGTAATGGTTATATCTAAAGCAGAAGTGGATGAGATAATTAAGGGCTTCGGCGAAAAGAAGGCACCAGGCTTTGACAGATTGAACGGAATAATTGTGAAGAAAGTGTGGCACTACGCAAAGGATGAGATGTTCCAAGTTTTCCAAACGTGTATGAGGAGGGGTGTTTTCCCCTCAGAATGGAAGAAGGGTGTGCTTCGGGTCTTTCCAAAGGGAGGAGACAAGCCTAAAACCGACATCAAGGCATACCGGCCTATCACTCTGCTTCCAGCCTTTAGCAAGATTTTGGAGAAACTCATAAGAAAACGCCTGCGAACCACCCTGTCCCCTGCATACGAGAGGCAATTTGGCTTCGTCCCCGGGATGTCTACGGAGCACGCCATTCAGAATGCGCTTGACTGGGTGAAGGTTTGTAATAAGAGGTATGTTATAGGGATCTTTTTAGATATCACTGGTGCCTTCGATCATGCGTGGTGGCCGATGATACTGTCTAAATTAAAAGCGCGTAACTGTCCTAAACCTTTATTCAAAATATTATCGGATTACCTTTCCAATAGAACAATCGAAATTTCATATGGTGACGTAACCATCTCTAGGCATGTCGACATGGGATGTCCTCAGGGGTCGGTACTTGGACCTGAACTCTGGAACATCCTGTTCGATGATTCCTCTAGGTTGCCCTTGCCTGAGGGTTGTATCTCGGTTGACTACGCTGATGACAAGTTGTTTTTGGTCTCAGGGGACAGCAGGTACGAAATTGAGTGTTAAAGCCGCTGATGGTTTGAATCAAATCTTAGAATGGGGAAGGTTAAATAGGTTAAATTTCGCTCCCCATAAGACTGTTGGATTGCTCATGAAGGGTTCCCTTAGTAGAAGAAGAAACCCCTCAATCAAAATGGGTGACTCCAGTATCAAGTTTGCGGAGAATACCAAGTACCTAGGCGTTACTTTGGACCGCTCATCATCTTTCCTGGCACACGTGAAAAATGTGTCCAGCAAGGCCCAGGCCCTTTTTATGAAGTTGAGGCGGATCTCAACTGTGGAGTGGGGACTACGTTCTCCAGCTCTACGTGTTCTGTACAGAGGTGTGTACGTATCACAGGTGGCTTATGCCGCATCTGTTTGGGAGCACCGACTGGATAACGTCCTGATCCACGCCGCGCTTAAAAGGGGCCAGCGAATTCCCTTGCTGGCACTTTCGGGAGCCTACCGTACGGTGGCTTCGGACGCGTTGCCGATTTTGGCGGGCATTTTGCCCATTGACCTCGAAGTTAGAGAAATTTTGACAAAAAAGAAGCTGACCAGAGGAAGACCAGCCAACCACTTAGGTGTTGAACTTACCCCCGGTGCTGCTGTGTCTCTCCAAAGCCTTCTTCGAGCGATGCGAGAAAGGACACTTAGTGAATGGCAAATGCGCTGGGATAGCTCGAGTATGGGAAGATGGACTCACTCCTTCTTCCCATCGGTTAAAGTCAGAATGGAAGGGGCGCACATAAGGTTGGACCACCACACAACCCAGATTTTATCCGGACACGGCGAATTCAGAGGAAGGCTGCACAGTCTTGCCTTGTCCCCACACCCCACCTGTGCGTGTGGTGACCCTAACCAATCTGCCGAGCACATTCTGTGGCACTGCGAGATATTGAAGGACGCAAGAGAGGAAATGCTTAATGGTTTGAATGTTTCAACGAGACCGATCTTAAACGTAGATCTCGTTTCAGATCAGAGGAATTTTGAATGTCTGAAGAAGTTTGTTAAGGTTTGGGTTGAAAGGTGGCCTATGTTGAGAGTCGATGTCATTTAGAGTAAACTCAATCAATTTAGTTATGGTCGAGTGTACTGATCCTGATCTACCCGGTTTCTGATTTTTGTACTTTTCTTTCATTTACACTATCGCCCTTATTTTATGTTTATCTATTTTTCTGTATATGTTTCTCGGTTATATCTTACCTTATCTTATTTATGTATTGCTATACTGTTCTTTTACTTGTAATCTTTATATTATTTTGTATTCTGTTGCTCATTTCTTCCATGTTTCATGTCTCTATTTCAGGTAGGAACTGATCTCACTTTGTGTTCTGTTTTGTCCTAGCCCTCTTCTTGGGCGAGGCATAAAGACCCCTGTCCCTGCACAAAGCCCGTAGTTTCCAGATCTCCGAATAATGACATGCTAGTTGATCGGCTTCCCCCCATTTGTGGTGCTCTGGCTCGTCGTGACGTCCGCAATGAACTACATCACCTTCCCCACCCCCCGCTGACGTCTGACGCTCTTCACTTTCAGTTACTCCTCTTCGGTTGTTTAAAACACAGCCTCTCTCTTAGGGTCTTCGAGCATAATCAGGCTTCGGCGTAGGGTGGGCGGTGACGGAAATCAATCTGTGGGCTGATCGGCGACCGGCTGCACCCCTTTGGGACTGCCGAGGACCTGAGCACTCCAAATGTATCTTAGTTTATTTATATTTTGTTTTGTGCTACTAACACCGCATGTGCATGTCTAATATTATTAACATGAGCATCCTGCATAGTGCTCGCTAACACCTCATGCAGGGACATTTAAAGGTCTAGAGTCTTTTATTGAAAATTCGAATCTTTTAATATAAAAAATTAGCTTCTTGCGAGAGTCCCGAAGGGGTGACAATAAGTCACCTATACCGGGATGGGACAGTGGTGGGTGCCTTTATATGTTCATATATATAATGGAGAGTAAAAATAAAAAATTAAACATTGTTTTTTTTTTTTAATTAGCCTGAAAAATAAAACTTGCAACCATGCTTCCCCGTGACGCACTGGTAAGGTTGCGTGGGCGATGGTTTGTACCTTCGCACCCGCGTGATACCCTTTAGTACAAGGCTGCCCAACCTTTTTAGCAGTTGGGCCAAATTGACGATTTTGAATCACTGGCGGGCCACTGAGTACCTGACGGTTCCTATTTCCATCGGGGGGGGGGGGGTTGTTAGAGAATTTCTATAAAACATAATTCCCCACAAAAGAAATCTAAATAAGTGCTCCCCACAAAATATTTGAAATCCATGGGGGGGGGGGGGGGTTGTTACGGAACTTCGCTGAGAAAAAATTCCGCACACCCGAACATCATATGTGATACCCCACAGCAATTTTTCAAATTCCATGGGGGGGGGGGGGGTGGCTACAGAATTCCATTTCGACGCAAAGAATATTATGTCGAAAACCGGTGTATTTTTAAAAGTAAGTTCGACAGGTTAAATTTTTTCGTCGCTGATTCTCGTTCTGAGTAGCCTAAATAGCGATAAATCGCCGTCGTTGGCAACACTGGTGACCGCGCGCAAGCTGCATTGTTTGTTTTACCGCGGGCCCGCGACACTTTTTCAGATTGGCGGAGATTGGCGGGTTTTTTGAAAATGTTTCAGGCGGGCCACTTATAATTCGTTCGCGGGCCTGGGGTTGGGCAGCCTTGCTTTAGTACGTATACCATATGAATCTACACGCTCCGTTAACACGAATCACGAAAGAAGCATAAGAAACTCAATCACGAGTGGTACCCGTGATCAGCGTCTTCTAGGAAAAAAACGTCACGAGTGAGGCTCGTGAACGGGTGACATGGTGTTACAGGAATTAAAATGCGCGCTGTAGTGACAATAGTTGTTCGTTAAAGCTTAGTTCGTTTATTAGTTATAGATTATGTAAGTTAATTTAGAAGTTATATTATGTGTAGCTTCATTTTTAAAAAAGAGTCCTTTTGGAAGCCCTGAAGGAGTAACCATCTGTTACTTATACCAGGGCGGTAAAGCGATAGGCCATATAAAAAAGTATCTACTTACTCACATATACGTAGATGCATTGCTTATATTCAGTAGGTTTTAAACTTATTATTCAATATCAGAAAAAAACGCTGTAAAACCTTAAGAATAACTACAGAAGAATTTCAAATACTAATTTTATGATCGTATGCACAATTTTGCACATACACTTGTTGTTCCTTTTTCGCTAATAACAAGTACCTACGCGTAAGCAAGACAAAATTATGATTCTTAGTGACATTTGACTGTCAGAAGTGTTCACGTTTGCAAGTTCATCTAATATAAAAGCAATTCCAAATAATGTGTGTTATTTGAGTCAAGTCTATTTTTAAATAAAACAAACACTTGTATTTAACCACGAACTTTTATTATTTTACATATCGACCGGTTTCGCTTAAACTAAGCTTATTCAGGATATTATAATGATAACTAAATACTTAGAGAGAGTTATCGTGACAGCTTTTTCGGCCTCTGAAGACATTATTAAACTTTATTAAAGCGAATATTGTTTGGTAACGTGAGCCTTACCGGGTGCTTTACCAGTGCTGAGGCCCCCATTTTACATTTTGTTGTTCCAAATTATGTACGTAAATAAAATGAACTTAAAACAAATATATAATAGGAAATGGACAATATTACACATATATTATATAATATCATGAGATGAGATGGATTACAGGAAACAAGTTAAATATGGGGCGACAAAGTATATTTTTTTGGTTAGGTAAATTTAGTAATTGTTCAGACATACTTTTATTTAAAGATTTCCTAATTTCTAATGCTTTTAAATAGTCTAAGTTAAATCTATTATTTACCTACGCGATCTGTAATGAAATGTATCAATATCATATTTCATAGACAAGTTTGAGTTCCAGTCTCGGTCGCATCCTAATCTTTATAATTTAGCTGAATGGGTGTATACATATACAATGTTAACTGCAAAAACAAATTTTGAGATATATAGCATTTTGAATATTTGAATGCGTAAACGAAAAATCGTACAGAAAAATCGATTTTATAATCTTTTATTTTAATACAAAGTTATGTTCACAGCAGTAATATTTTTGTAATTTGTTTTTGGGGTGTTATGCCGTGTTGCGCTAACTCCTTCTTTAGCCAACGTTTCGGACAACATTGCAGTGTCCATCATCAGGGCAGATGTGTTATTTGAGGTTGTGTAAAAATGTGAGCTTATGTATGAGGTTGTGATACCGTGTTGCCAGCTCCAACCCTCTGAGCTAACATTAACGTATCATTTTTTTTATATTCCGGCACCTATAAGAAGATTAAAAACAACCCCACCAACAAGATTGACATAAAGACAAGGGAACTAGTGAAAGCTTCTAGCATCAGGAAAGAGGATTGGTCTAAGCTTTTTGTAAAAGCCTCTAGAACTCCTGCCCTGTACGGTCTCCCAAAAATACATAAAAAGGAAATCCCAATGAGACCGATTGTCAGCGCTATTGGTGCTCCTACATACAAACTTTCCCAATACCTCTCGAGATTACTGCAGATTCAAACTGGAAAAACCGAATCGTGGATTAAGGATTCAACAGATCTGATTAGTAAGCTCAAGAAAGTTAAGACTGAGGAAGGAGATATTCTGGTCAGCTTTGACGTCGTGTCTCTTTTCACAAATGTGCCTCTAGAAGACTCCATGACAATGCTCAGGGAGATATATGAGGAAGACATTTGCAAACTTTTTGAACACTGCCTCAAAACGGGATACTTTGCGTTTCAGGGTGAACTGTTTGAGCAATTGGAGGGAGTTGCGATGGGCAGTCCGTTGTCGCCAGTACTAGCCAACTTTTTTATGGAGAAGTTTGAAGAAGTGGCACTCGACACAGCTTCGGCTGTCCCCAAAGTATGGTGGCGCTACGTCGACGATGTCTTCGCCATTTGGCCTCATGGAACGGAGAAACTAAACGAATTCCTAGACCATCTTAATTCTCTCCACAGCAAAATAAAATTCACAATGGAACTGGAAAACGATGATAAAATCCTGCCTTTTCTAGATGTGGAGGTGATGCGGAAACACGATGGTAGCCTAGGACATACTGTATATAGGAAACCAACCCATACGAATCGGTACTTACACGCTGATTCGCACCACCACCCAGCGCAGAAGAGAGGACTTATCCATACATTGGTGACCCGAGCGACCAGAATATGTGAAGAACATAAAATCGGAGCGGAACTTACGAAGCTGACCGATGCACTGGAGCGTAACGGTTACCCAGCAAGTCAGACAAGGCAAATCATAAGAGCAAAATCTGCACCAAACGAAGACAGAATTGAACAAGAGTCGAAAGGCTGTGCCTTCCTGCCTTATGTGCACAATGTAACAGACAGAATTGCCAGGCTATTGAGAAAGGAAAGTATCAAGACTGTCTTCGGAACAACAACAAAGATACAGGACTTACTGAGGTCTGCAAAGACTAAGTTTCCTCTGGAAACAGATGGAGTGTATAAACTCAGCTGTTCCGGATGTGACAAGGTCTATGTAGGCCAGACAGAGCGGACTATCTCCAAAAGGATTTCAGAACACTTCAGAGCTTGTAAACTCGGCCACCCTGACAAATCGGCAATTGCCGAGCATTTGATTGACACCGGGCATTACTTTGGATTTGTTCCTGAAATCCTGGGGAGACCCAAAACTTATAGAGCACGGCTGATTACGGAAGCCATTGAAATTCATAAAAATCCCGTAAACATTAATAGAGACGATGGAGCTAAGCTCAATAGTTCTTGGTATCCGGTAATTGACGGATACACCAGAGCTAAACGAAGAAAACCACTTTAAATAATAAAAATAAAAAAATAAAAAAAAAAAAATTAAAAAAAATGATACGTTAATGTTAGCTCAGAGGGTTGGAGCTGGCAACACGGTATCACAACCTCATACATAAGCTCACATTTTTACACAACCTCAAATAACACATCTGCCCTGATGATGGACACTGCAATGTTGTCCGAAACGTTGGCTAAAGAAGGAGTTAGCGCAACACGGCATAACACCCCAAAAACAAATTACAAAAATACTTTTGGCCGTGAAAATCTTAAATCATACAGCAGTAATATAATAAATGTTGGTATTTATAAAAGGTTGGTTACCATCTTTTACATGAACATAAGGATCAATTTATGGTACATACGCATTTTAAAATAAAAACTGATTAGGATATTTTATTTTTAATCTAAGTACGTGCTAAAAAGGAGGAAAATAATTAATATTACAAAATACATGACAAGTTTATTAAACGTGAAATCAAGGTTAGTTTAAAAACAATGTATTTTAAATTGAAGAAACCTTTTTTCGTTTGTGTTATTATTGTAGCTTGCGTAGGTACTATATTCCAATGTTCATATATATGTTGCAACAAAATCCTTAAATTATTTTAAATACTGTTTTTACAATGTACGTATTTTATATTTGTATTTATTTAAAACAATAAAAATATCTAATAGTATGACATAATGTGATTATTTTTACGCCAGTGGGATCGGCATATACTTAGGTACTGCTAATGAGATTATTTATTTATTTTAAAAAGTGTCGAGAGTGGATTAAAATATTTCCACATTTGCCAGCCCTGCTACCGGAACTGAGAGTTAGAAGGATGGACATTAATGGAAGCTCTGAACGGAAACGGAACCAGTGATATACAGCCTCAGTGGCCGCTGCTACAGCGCTATCCACACATCCACAGCCTTCATCACTTAAAGATAAGCCCTAGAGGTCTCTCGAATGGATTCCAAAACAGAGGCTGGCTTATAAAAAAAACTTTGCACATGAGCCTTAAAGTCTACTCTCTATGAATTATTGAATTCGACGCCTTAAGTATAAGACCGGTTCTTTTGAAAACTGCTGACAAACTTAGTTTTAATGGCTCTCCAAATACTTAGTGAATTTATGTTTTAAAACCAAACTGTGAACATTATTTTCGAAAATTCTTCACATAAATCCAACGGATCAACATCTAACAGTTTAGGTATTATTTATATATATTTATAACCTCTGGTTTGGAGTTTAAAAATACTTGAATCTGTGCAGAAATGGGCGATCCGTTTTGATAGATTTCCCTTCTTGTCAAACAGATAGAATTCTTCAGAGCAAGGGCATCAGGTAGGTATGTTTTTACCGGTATCACAATGGAAGATGCTCGGAGGAAGTATCATCATTGATCTCTTCACCACCGGTGCATAGTCGGAAACAACCCAAACGCGCGCCCATTTGTCACGTGAGAACGGGTTGTTTCTATGACTCGTTCTTGAGTTCATCTGTGTTTCCTCCCTCCTACAACATGGGTCTCTTTAAGACCCGTGTTTACTCCTTCCTCTCCTAAAAAAGACCCTCCACACAGCATCCCCAAAAATAATATAGGCCCTGAGGGAATTTTTTTAGTTCGTCAGATCCTCTGTTTGAAGTTAATGTACATTTTTTTAAAATTCACATTTACCGCAGTGTTTGATACTATGTATTAGTACCTCCCTAGTAAAAGACCAATGTTTTTAGACCAGATCTGAATAACGGAGTGCTTTTCAACCTTCTTCTTCTGCATCTCCAATCCTTCCCCACTATCTTCAATCTCGCAATAAACACAAACCATTTTGGGATTCCATAGTCCCACTTACTCCAGAAAACCCAGTGTTATTAAATTAAAGAGCATGTAAATACTTGAAAATAAAACAAAGTAAAATATAGTACAGACAATAAAAAAATATTTAATGATTCCGAGTTCTTCACTTATTTAATAAATGATTTAATACATTGCTTGTTATTTGATTCAAAGGTATGACGTTGAATAAAATAAAACTTATTAAGGAATTAACCTCTCAGGACCACAATAAATATCATACCCAAATAACAAATAAATTCGCTGTTTTAGACGGAAAAAAAAATATACTGATTTCGAAAGCAGGCAAAAGACGCTTTGAGATTTTAATATAACGAACGTACATGCAATAATTTGAAGCGCAAACATGGCTAATGTTTTAAAAATCGCACGATGCACTACGTCGTGTAATATTTTAAATTGAGGCGCTATCAATAACAACCCTTACGTAGATGGCAATTAGGCTTAAATTCCCGATTAACACCATCCGCCTGATTTGATTTATGCAAGAAAAAAACATGGCCAAAAAGTGCCTGTTATTTTATTTTGTGGATGTTCAGGTATAAATATTTAATTTTTTTTTCGATCATTTTATAAATAACTTAATTTTCTACACTATACAATAAAATCATAACCGAAAATGGGTTCGTAAGTAGGAGATTTTGAACTTTATAGCAGTTTTCATAGGCCTTATACATTATTTTTTTCTGGGCTTATAAAAATACGTATCTATAAAATTCTCGATTATTTCAAAGGCCAAGATGTATTCTACTCGCATTATTTAATTAAAGCATATGAAACATTTCTAGGCGACTAAATTTTCAAACCAAAAACACATGATTTTGCCTTACTACGTATGGCATCGCCTTGATGATAATATTTTTATGATAGTAATTTCTTGGACTTAAACATTATTTATTTAACGGGGCAGTCGTATAGTAAGACTTATTTTAGGAATTTTTTTTAATATTGTTATTAAAAAATATTATTTACTTATGTATTTAAAAAAACTTAATTTTAATATAATTAATCACCGTTCATCTCACTGGAGATTTCATGTATCTAGATATGCAGCTTTAAGATTATATTCTATAAAAAAATACATATAAACGTAATATAATATTGAAAATATACAAAATGTAAATGTACAAAATTATTACAAAAATAAACACTACTGTTATTCTACCAAAGAGCTACAATCATCAATGCATTCTACTGACCAAATAAGTTTTACAAAGTACCCAGGTTGGCTTATCAGCCACAATTATAGTGTGAACATACTGAAAATGGGAAGAGGGATAGTATGATACCAATAAACCTAAACGAAAAGTGAAGCAGAACTAGAAACAAATATAATATACCTATACATATATAGAAACACAGGCGTATTCCAATGCAACGTTTTGTCAAAATTTCAAAGCAATCGGTGGAGAAATTTCAGAGATTAAAATTTTGAACAAGCCAACTATTACATTTTTATTTTTATAGATTTTAACAAGAAAACTATGTTTGTAATTTTCAAATTTTAAGATATTCACGGATCTGTGCAAGGGTTATAATAAAAAGTGGAAGATACTACCAGTATCGCCCTGGTGTAAGACCACCATTCAGAATTGAAACGTTGCTCCAAATGGCTTTAGCCGTGTTTAGTGACTAGATCTGAATAGCCAGGTACTTCCCCACCTTCCTCTTTCCCTTCCCCACTTACCTTCAGCCTCACAACATCCCCCAATTGGGGATGCCATAGTCTCACTGGCTCCAGACGGGAGCAGTTGGGACTCTTGTGAGGTATTCACTATAAAAAAAAAAAAAATAAAAAAAAGGAACACACCAAAACTGTGATTAATTAAATTCAAATAATTTACACCAAAGATATAATAAAAGAAGTAATATCTTTGATTTACACTCACACTTTTAATCCACTTTTTTCAACAAAAAAATAAAATTAAGCATAAGTATAATAAAAGAGTCAGTGAGGGTTTTTCAAACATCATAATTGTGTATTCTTTGGGTCAACTCTAAAATGTGGGTACCCAACGTTTTCATAAATATTAAGTGTTTTTAATCAATTCACTGTTACTGTATTTTTTTATAAAGTACTCGTATGTTATTGGGCTGATGAATGAAATTACAACAAATATAAAAATGTTAAATCCAAAACGTCATGGTTTTCGAAAACTGACATCCGAAATTTTATATAAAATTGTGATTGCAGAATGCGTGCAAATTCACCAAAAGATTAATCGTCTCTGTTCAAAGTTTCTTCAGAAATCTCAGTTAGTCAAAACAAACAAGTATTAAACAAACTATCTTCTTAAATTAAATAAGTTTTAACAGTGTTACAATTGCTTGCAACTGCTTAGTACTTATTCAACTCCTGGCTGGTAATTCACGTTGCTAGGCGATCCACTTAAGAGGGGTCGCTTCTTGCTACTCGCCGAGTCGATGTCGAGGAGGTGTTACAATATATCTTGTTTAATTTTTATTTATGTGTTAATATTATTATTCGACAGATTAATTTGTATAGTCTTATATATTATGTAAACTCTTTATTTTTATTGTATTTAAAAAATGTGTATGTAAAAGCCCTATGAGCGTTATAAATAAATGTTTAATTATTATAGTTTTCAACCGGCGCTGTATTTTGTATTGCAAGATTACCCTCTACATCGAAGTACACTATGTAATTTGTTAGAATCTCGACACTAATGTTGTCATATTGAATCAAATTATATTATACAATATATCAAATTATTATACAGGGTTTTCCAATGAGAGGTGTTATTTTGATATTTAATCGTAAAAGATCAATGGTTTCATTGGTTGTGTGGCACGTAGCGCCGTTTTGTTGAAAGTAAACGTTGTTCAGATCAATACCATCCAGTTTTGGCCATGAAAAATCATTAGTCATCTCTCGATAGCGCAATCCATTCACCGTAACTGTTGCTAAAGCCTCATTTTCAAAAAAGTAAGGTCTAATGACTCCGCCGGACCATAAACCGCACCAAACAGTCACAGGTTGAGAAAAGAGAGGCTTTTCAACAATAACTCTTGGGTTTTCCGAGCCCCAGATGCGGCAATTTTGCTTGTTGACGAAGCCACCGAGGTGGAAATGGGCCTCATCACTCAAGATGATTTGCATTTGATTCACTCAAGTGAATTTTAATGTCTTGTTGAAGTGTGTGTCGTTCCCTTATTATTAATGACGTAGTTTTTACTTGTCAAATGTCAAAAATGACAGCTTTAAAAGTAACATCTACCGAAATAGCGGGCTATTCAAAATAACACCTCTTATTGGAAAACCCTGTACATTGTATCAAAACTATTTTCATTGGGAAATTCAAGAAATTGGGGTTATAAAAGCTTCGCCTTTATGAATTATCTGACTGGTTGATTGTGTTGTTAATTGTGTTATCTGACTGGTTGATTATCTGACTGGCAGAGTGGTAAGATTGTTGGCTCTGGGTCCAGAGATCGGGGTTCATAAATCGGCGAAGGCAAATTGAATTCCATGATTTTTCCTTGAAGTATTCACGATTTATTTACTTAAACTGTGTAAGTAGGAACATAATTTTATCTTCTAAATCGGAAGATACTCTCAGTGGTAGGAGTTAGAGACCATCACATGAAACAAAACAAAAATGTAAAAGATTTTGTGTTTTCCGTCTGAATTATTTCATCCAAAGTTTTATCAAAACATGCTATTGTGTGTCATTAATACAGATTTTATTGAATAAATATATTTTCTGCGTAAATTATGCTATTTTATAAAAAGACGTGCATCAGAGGCGACTTATCAAAAATAAGTTTACCGTAGTAAAAAAAATAAGCAATCCCATTTACAATGATGCCTAATATAAAATATTCTACTGCGGGCAATGAAGTTTTGATTTATTAACAATATCTGTTATTAAAATCAAATACTAGACATCGGAAAGATATAGGCTTTGCCACGAGACTTGGCTACTATCAAATTTGTTCGGAAACCATATCAAAATCTAAAGGTACATCAGAATCTTCATCTTTCTAATTTTTTTCCAAAATTACTTCTTTCAGTCTCACAGCATTCTACAAAATGATGACACAACAATTTTTACCGACTCGTGGGGGTTTAGGATCACAGGGGCCTATCTACAAAAACGTAGAGATAAACGTTTTGAGATAAACAAAAATAAAGATTGGCATGCTCATATTGCTCATATGCCCAACTGTATCATTTAAACAGTTGTATGTACGAGATAGAACTTTATGTCACTAATAAATATGATAATGGCATTACCGAAACCAAGCTTAACTTGAAACACCATTTTTTTTAGTTAGGCCCCTGTGATCATAAACCCCGACTGGCAATCGAAATTCATGTAGAAAATGACTGTGTCATTGTATCAGAAAATAATCATGTTCACTATTATCTCAGGACGATCAAGACCAGTTGGGACTATTACGATATTCACATAAAAAAAAGAAAAATAAATAAAACAAAAAGTCATTATCAATTTTAATTAGTCTTCAAGTGTTAATTTGGTGACGCTAATGTCTGTACCTCATTTTAGAGCTGACGTATTTCTTGCCGTTATTAGAAGTTCTGTCCTCCAAAGGCGATGCACTACGTCGTGTAATATTTTAAATTGAGCCGCTATCAATAACAACCTTTACGTAGAAGGCGATAAGGTTTAAATTCCCGCTTAACACCATCCGCCTGTTTTTATTTATGCAAGAAAAAAATATGGCCAAAAAGTGCCTTTTAATTTATTTTGTGGATGTTCAGGCATAAATATTTTTTTTTTTTCGATCATTTTATAAATAACATAATTTGCCACATTATTCAATAAAATCATAACCGAAAATGGGTTCGTAAGTAGGAGATTTTGAACTTTAAAGCAGTTTTCATAGGCCTTTACATTATTTTTTTCTGGGCTTATAAAAAGACTTATCTAAAAAATTCTCTAATATTTCAAAGGCCAAGATGTATTCTACTCGCAGTATTTAATTAAAGCATCTGAAACATTTCTAGGCGACCAAATTTTCAAACCAAAAACACATGATTTTGCATTACTACGTATGGCATCGCCTTAACGGAGGACAAAACGCAGTTGGCGCTAACAAAAAATTGTCCAAAGAAGCGAAGTTAGCAGTCCACAATGGAGTACTGGTACCTACCCTGATGTATGGAAGTGAGGAATGGAACTGGCAAAGAAAGGATGAAAGTAGATTGAATGCTGTTGAAATGACATCCCTGAGGCGTATGTGTGGTAAAACCGTGTATGATCGTGGGAGGAATATGGAGATCCTCAAAGAGTGCAAGGCTGATGTAAGCGTAACGAGCAAGATCAAGAAAGGGACGTTTAGATGGTTTGGGCACGTAGAACGAATGAGCGAAGAAAGGAGTGTAAGGAAAATATAAGATGCAAATGTGAATGGTAGCAGAAGTCGGGGACGCCCGAGGAAGACATGGCACGACCAAGTCAATCAGATACTTGATTCGGGCCATGTCAAGAGTCAGAATAATAGAAGAGTATGTATGAGACGATGTATGAATGTGAATGAGGCAAAGAGTGTGTGTCATGACCGAGTTGTTTGGTGGTCCATCCTCTCTGCCTACCCCTGCGAGGAAACGGCGTGATGGTTAGTTAGTTAGTTATTAGAAATTAAGTATGTACGAATTTGCAGACAGCTACAGTATCTATGCAATAAAACATAACATTCTCACTCAACGCGAATTAGTGGCATAAACTCGTCGATATATCAGACTTATGCAGTTGGTCTAAGAATAAACCGGCTACCAGAAGCAATACTTTTTTATTTATTTTATAAACTCATTTCGAGCAATACCGAGAAATAATTCGCTTAAGATTCAAGCTTAATCTTCACCTGACTGCTAATAATTTAACTTTGAACGGAAGATTTACTGCCCGTATTTTTTCCTTTTAAAACTTTTTTCGTAAATATCAAAGATTGTAGAGCTGAAAGGAACGTCACATGAAGATGAAATATATCATTTTATTAACAGAAAATGTCTTAAAATGCTTATAGCTTACACAAACCATGATGTGTGAGTAAGTTTGGAATGTGGAATTGACAGAGGAAGGACAAGGTAAACTGAATGCAGTTAAGAAATCTGAAAAGCAATTCTTTGAGACATGGGAATGTTTGTGCAATTTTTTTATGAATTCGAAAACAATGCGAAGTGGTTACATAATAAACCACCCATGTACATATACATACAAAACCGCTTTACTTTGAAATAATATTATTTTAATGTCCTTAATCCAAAATATCTTGTCTCACATCCAACCTCTCCCCGCTCGCGCACATAGCAGTGTTAGTTCACTCACGGTTCTCTTGAACAACACTACCGGTTCGCTCGTCACCTTGTACTCTCCGCAGAAACTAATTAACTATTGCCTGACGAAGTTTGCCGCCCGCCATTTTGTTATTGCCTCGCTTGTCATTTACCTCGTTTTTGTACTGTGGTCTTTCATGCACAAACTTTCATGATCAACAGTACTTTATTACTAAATTTAAATCGCGAAACGTCACAAAAAAAACATTCAGATGGTTTTTGAATACTACATAAATTAATTATTTGATTCTAGTTATATCAAGAGATAGAATAAACGAAAGAGAAGTTAGGTCCAGGGGTCGATTTTTAAGTGCTGGGGGTTTATATCAACGAGGTAAAAATTGTCGGTCTACTGGATTTAACCACATTTTTTTTTTACTTTGGCATGTTTTTCAATTTCGTTTTCAATAATAATTTTAATAAATTTTATCAATCTTACTTTATTTCTCGTGGAATGTAGCGTATTTCTCCACAAAACTTTATGTTTGAAAAACATTTTTTTTAAAAACCTTGAAATTAAACAGTGGGTATCCTCTGTATTTATTTCATCGTTAGGTTATTATACCAACTTGCTTAATATATTATCATTTTTAATATCGAGTCACTTAAAAACTTTTCCCTACATTGATATTCCGTCCCCAGAAGATGAAGTGGAAAGTTTTTTTACGCTCTGGGGAAATTCGTTTTTCATTTCAACTAAGCGCCAAATCT
The DNA here is from genome assembly GCA_026573805.1 of Hesperophylax magnus. NCBI lineage: Eukaryota > Metazoa > Arthropoda > Insecta > Trichoptera > Limnephilidae > Hesperophylax > Hesperophylax magnus. The sequence continues at coordinate 3,610,108 of JAIUSX010000104.1, forward strand.
TTCCTTATAATTCTTATCTAGAATAGTTGAGAAATTTGCCAATTTAGATTGTACCTAATGATATTTCATGTTTGCGTAAATCCCTGGTCAATGAACTTTATGTACAGAATGTGTCCGGTTTTTTTAGGTTTAAATTAGAGTGATAAACGTGTCATTGTAAATGTTTCAAAGATAACAAAGGAATCTTCTTTTCTTTTGCTTTTAAAAATAGTTGCAAAACAAGTTTTTAATAAAATGATATCTATTTGCCTCGATTGCTTTAGACAAATAATGATTAGTAAAAAATCGGCGACTGGGTACTGACCATAATTTATATTATAATGTATATTTTTTAATATTTATTAACAAAAAATAATGTTACATAATTTAAAGAAATATACAAATTATTTCACCTAATTTTTTACATGAGATGTACCACAATAATAAAGCTAGGCGTGTGTGTACGGGGGATGTGTCATTTTGTTCGTCATTTTTTATGTAAGTATTCATTTTATGTTTTAAATGTGTTTTTTAACGTTAAGTTTAAAATCTTTGTTGTTATTTATATTTCTATATAAATTTTACTCCAAGATATTTATAGTTGAATTGCCCCGTTATTTTTGTACTTTGCGGAGTTGGGAGTATTGAAGTTTGTCTGGGTATTCTTTTGTTTTTAAAAGATACATTTTTATTTAGAATATTATCTTTGTAAATTTGACATTTTGCATGATAAAAGTATAATGTATCTAGTTTTCTGACCTTAAATTCTTTAAACAGGAGTTCTGAGGAATATGTATTTTTTTTTTTTTTTTTTTTATATATTTACTCCACACAGGAGGCCCTGAAGAAAATAATTTCCCTCAGGGCCTATGTCATCTTTGGGGATGCTGTGTGGAGGGTCTTTTTGTGGAGAGGAAGGAGTGAACATGGGTCTTGAAGAGTCCCATGTTGTAGGAGGGAGGAAACACAGAGGCCGGCAGTTCGTTCCACAGCCGAGCTGTTGAACTTAAGAACGAATCGTAGAAGCGACCCGTTCTCATGTGACAAGTGTCAACTGTGTACAAATGTTGGGCGCGCGTTTGGCGTGTATCCCGACTACGCACCGGCGCCGAAGGGATCAATGACGCTAGTTCCTCAGAGCATCTTCCATTGTAATACCGATAGAACAAGGACAGCATACCTACCCGACGTCTGTGCTCTAAAGATTGCAGTCCGTTTGTTAAGATTGGGGAATCTATCAAACGGACCGCCCGTTTCTGCACAGAGTCAAGGGTTTTTTTCAGGTATTTTGGGGCTCCAGACAAGAGATGGCTGCCAAATTCGACAGTAGGGCGCACTTGCGATTTGTACAGGGTGAGCAGTTGTGTACTATTAAAGTATCTGCGGGCCCTGTACAGTACGCCCAGCTTCTGAGAGGCCAACTTTACTCTGGCTTCGATGGAGCCCCCGTACCTGAGCTGGTCACTTATAGTTACACCAAGCATATCAATGGAAGGCCTGTTCGGAAGATTGCTTCCGTTGAAGGAGACTAGATTATCATTTGGATCCCTTTTAGACGTAATCAGACAGGATTGGGTCTTTGAGACATTAAATTCGACGAGATTATTTTTACCCCAGGAGGAAATACTCTCGAGATAACCGTCCATTCTCTGCTTCAAAGCCCTCCGAGCCGTTGGAGTTTGTGTGCCCTTTGGGGGCTTGTCAAACAAAAAGCTATCATGAACTGTACTGTCATCCGCGTAACAATGAATCGGTGCACATGTCAAAAGGTCATTGATGTGCAACAAAAACAAAGTCGGAGACAGAACCGATCCCTGTGGGACGCCAGCATTTATGGAGTGCGAGGAAGAGGTGAAACCGTCAGCAACCGCCTGAATCGACCTATCCCTTAAAAAGTCAGCAATCCACGTACACAGGGATGCGGGAAGTCCGTAAGAATGCAATTTGTTGACAAGTCCTCGGTGCCAGACCCGGTCAAAGGCCTTGGATATGTCTAGTGCGACCGTTTGGGTCTCACCGTGACGTTCCAGGCACCGCCCCCAAATATGCGTCACATACGCGAGAAGATCACCGCACGAGCGGTTCCGCCGGAATCCGTATTGACGGTCGTTGATAATTTTGTTCTTCTCGAGGTATTTTTTTTTTTTTTTTTATTTTTTTTTTATTGAATACCTCACAAGAGTCCCAACTGCTCCTGTCTGGAGCCAGTGAGACTATGGCATCCCCAATTGGGGGATGTTGTGAGGCTGAATGTAAGTGGGGAAGGGAAAGAGGAAGGTGGGGAAGTACCTGGCTATTCAGATCTAGTCACTAAACACGGCTAAAGCCATTTGGAGCAACGTTTCAATTCTGAATGGTGGTCTTACACCAGGGCGATACTGGTAGTATCTTCCACTCTGGAATGTGAGCAGTTTGTCGTTGATCACACGTTCCATCACTTTGGACAGAACTGATGTGATCGCTATGGGGCGGTAGTTGGCCGGGTTGGAGCGGTCATCTTTCTTGGGAATAGGGTGAATTACCGCTTTTTTCCAACCAGAGGGCACAGTGCCACACTTCAGGGACATTTTGAAGAGCTTTGTCAAAACTGGAACTATTTCCGCAGCACACCTCTGCAATACCAAGGCAGGTATTCCATCAGGTCACCTAGCTTTGTTAACATCGAGCCCCCGTATGACGTGGAGTACATCCCGATGCCGGATCCTCAGCTTTTTCATATAGAAGCCGCAGTGAGGAACCGACGGCGGAACAGCACCCCCGTCGTCGAGGGTCGAGTTTTCCGCAAACATTTTCCCTAAAAGGTTTGCCTTTTCGGTGGCGGTGTTTGCTAGTGAGCCGCCAGGTCTGGTAAGAGGTGGCAAACTGGGTTTGCAAAAATTTCGACCTATTGAGCCCGCAAGCGACCAGAATGCTCTGCTGCCATGCGGGCAGGCAGCCAGCTTTTTGCTGATCTGCAGGTCGTGTTCGAATTTTGATCTATTGATGATTCTCTTGCATTCATTTGCCGATTTGTTGTATGCTGATCTGCTTTCGGGCGTTCGAGATGTGTTGTAGGCTCGGTAAGCCGCGTTTTTTCGTCGAACTGCTTCGGAGCATTGTCGACTGAACCACGGCTTTGAGCCCACACCAGTTTCTTTAGTAGTCGATTGTATGAAGCCATCCATCGCCGATTTGATGACTTCACCAATCTCCTGGGCACATCTTGAAGGGTCCGAAGTCCGAAAACAAACAGCTGACCACGGAAAAGCATTGAAATGGGCCCGCATACCGAACCAATCTGCTGACCTATAGTGCCACACTTTTCTCCTCAGCCTCTCATTGGTTGGTCTGAGGCTAACGGGGATTGATGTCGTCACTAGGCAGTGGTCAGATGATCCCAGAGGCGCTGTGACGTCAATCTTATAACCGTGTGGCACAGTAGTTAAGAATAGGTCTAACAGATTGGAGCGGTGAGTCTGGACATCAGGAACCCTTGTAGGCTCCTGAACCAATTGCTCTAATCCGTAGCAAATGGCAAAGGATTCCGCCTGTCGGCCAGCCGAGTCCGTTGGGCCTGAGAACTTCAACCATGGTTCGTTATGAACGTTGAAGTCCCCCAGAACAACAAACTCGGCCGAAGGGTAGCGGGGCAAGAGATCATCAATAGTATCGCTCAAATGTTTGAAGAGCTCGGAAGTGTCTGATTCGCTATGGTTCGGTGAGCGGTATAGACATGCGTAGAATCTTGCCGTACTGGCAAGATTGACGCGCACCCACATTACGTCGAATCTGGAGTTTTCCAGACTCAATAGTCGCACACAGTTGACGTCAGCTCGACTATAGAGGCAGACTCCTCCTTTCAGCCGGAATTTGCTTGCGAGGGTAAAGCCCGGGCAGTCCAGATAGGAGGAGTCTGGCGGCTCGGCTATCTGAGTTTCGGATAGGAAAAGAAGGTTGGGACGTTGGGACAAAAGATGGTGATGGACGGAATTTAAATTTGTGTGCAGGCCGCGAATGTTGGCAAAATTTACCAACAGTTTTGGCCCGCACCGGGGACGCCTGCTACTCGCCGCTGTAATGATGTTAAGATTGTTGTTTTGTATGTTCATGAATTTAATTAATTTTTTTTTTTTTTGTAGGTGTAGGAGGTGAAAGGAAAGGTCTGGAAAGGAAAGGTATGAGGGGTGGGTAGGAATCTGGGGTTCAGGCTGTCTAGGAGTGATGAGCGTTTGGTTCCAGCCCACCCACTGCGGTGCTAGGCGATAGGCCGGGAGAGTCCGGCTGGAGAGGGCATCCAATGCGCCCCAAACGCTGCTGCTGGGTCCCCTCCGGTCACGAACCGGCACAACAGCAGTGGCGGGGTTTTTTCACTCGCTGATGGGGCAGCCCACCCTTAGTCGTGAGCCTGAGGGTCGGGCCCCTGTACTATCGAGCGGCCCGGACAGCGGTAACCGGTTGTAAAGGGTCTCCCTCAACCAGCATCTCCCAACCGGCCCGCCACGCAGAAGGTGGGCCGACGCACCCGCCACCAAGACCCGGGCAAACCTTAACCCATGAACCCGGGCACCCCTGCTAAGTCACCAAACGTAGCGAACCACTTGGGGTGACCTGTGGCAGAGGTGTTGGTCATCCAATAAATGGTTCCCAGGGCGGCGGTACCCATTCCCGCCTACCAAATTGTATATGGTTTAAATAGAATTGTTTTTAATATTTATTTGTGTGTAAAGAGGTTGTGTGTGTTTTTTATACGTTCCTCCCGATTCTATAATGCCTTACTAGTGATTGTCATTAGTGATTGGCAGAAAGCAAAGTATGTCATTCTGAGTAAATCTTTATTAAGTATATGTCTAAGACATCTAAAGATGAATTTTAGTTTTCTCACTCTGTCTTTGAGTATGTTTATTTGTGTGGACCATTTTGAGCAGTTGTCTACTGAAATGCCTAGATAATTTATTTCGGTTTTTCTTTCTATTACTAAACACAATTTATTGCAGTTATGTTTTTGTGTATTTGTCCTAAAATGGGATATATTTTGTATCTCTTTAGGTGTTTCTTGTTTTTTTTATGCTAAATCGTATATAACAAGTTTTTTTTCGAATTTAATGTCAATAAATTTTTGTCAAACCGTTTTTTTTCTTTTGTTTATATCTGTGTTAACCATGTTGTTGACTTTTGACCAAGTATTAGCTTTTATTAGAAGTACTGTGACGTCTGCGAATGAAATCATTTTGCCATATTTAGAGACGTTAAATATATCGCTAACATATATGATAACTAGCAAAGGGCCTAAAACTTTACCTTGAGGTACTGAGAATCCACTATTTTCAGAGTCACCAACTTGATCAATTAATTTAACTTCTCGGGGTCTTTAATTTGGGTTACTAATCCATGCTAAGACTTTTCTAATTATTCCAATGGATATTTATTTATTTACTAGTTTCTTATGCGATATACTGTAGAATGCCTTTTTCAGTTCTGTAAATATTCATAAACATTTTTCATTAGAATCTAGTGCGTTATGAAGGTAATTCGTTAATTTTGCGATAGCGTTTTGACTGCTTGTGTTGAATTCTACATTTATTTATGTGTTCTTTAATGCATTCTTAAAGTACAAAGTTAAATAAATAATATAAATCAACCCTAGAAGACAAATCTCAGTCGTTTAGACTAACACTGCGTGCATTTAATGATGTATCTCTCTCACAAATGCACCGATCGCGCTAATTCTCCGTACCAACTCAGTCGCTGTCGAGTTTTTGCAGGAAGTTATCTCGCTACGGGGATAATGCCGTAATTCTCTATATACAAAACACTTATTAGACCAGTCTTCGGAGAATTTCATACAATATAATCAGGTTTATTAGTTAAATTAAATTTTACAACAATGTCTATCGGTAATGCACTGGTAGGTACCTTCTTCTTGTATATCGATTGTAGCTGCTTCCTTTATCATGTTTCCAATATTACTTCCTTATAATATCATTTGGGAAAATTCTGTAGAAAGGTATTTTAAATTCAAGCACACTTGTGCACAATTTTTATGATTTTTTTAATTCCTTCGAATCAGTTTGGTAAATTTTGCATTTAGAATACAAATAAAACAATCGGATGAGTCCACTTTTAAATCTCGCCAGTCAATAATAATGGCATCCATAGTGGAAAAATTTCAAAATGTTTTTTTTTTTTTTTTTTACAGTAATACCACACAAGAGTCCCAACTGCTCCCGTCTGGAGCCAGTGAGACTATGGCATCCCCAATTGGGGTATGTTGTGAGGCTGAGGGTATTGGGGAGGGGAGGGAGATGGGGAAGAGAAAGGTGGGGAAGTACCTGGCTATTCAGATCTGGTCACCAAACACGGCTAAAGCCATATCAAGCAACGTTTCAATTCTGAATGGTGGTCTTACACCAGGGCGATACTGAGAGTATCTTCCACTCTGGAACGTGCCGCAAATATACTATATATTATTTAAATTAATTAATTGTGAAATAACACAAATTAATCAAATAAAATTTATTTGCGCACGCCGGGTTCGAACCCGCGACCTTCGGATCTGTAGTCAAAAGCGTATACCACTAGACCACGCCGGCCGTCAAAATGTTGTTACGAACGGGTGTTTTGCGGGCTCCACGATGGAAGTCAGTGCCGGCTGTTCAGCTTCAGAAAGGTAGAATCGTGGGACTCTAATTATTTAGCTCAGGGTTTGGGTCGGCAGGTTATGCTTTTACACGGGGAACATTCAACAATTCAAGACTCCACTCCCTCGTCAAATAAAACACCTACATGGGAATGATTGATGAGTGTATTTACAGGTCAACAAGCACATTGAATAACACAAAAAGGGGACATAATATACATCCTAAATTATTTCTGGCTGATTGAATTGAACAAATCTCTTTCTCATATTGGTTCCGTCTGGCAGACGTCTTTAACAGGCATTTAAAGAAGGCACATAGTAGGGCAAAGGTTTGGTGCACGCATACATGAGTTATCCCGGGGGATGCAGGAGTTGCTAGGCCAGCGAGGTGTTACTTCCAGACATTGTAGAGTGGAAACCAAGGTAGTAATCGTCTACACGCGCAAAACGTGCGCGTTCTAGGCTATGGCGATGTTGAGGAGCCGAGGCTGGGCGCACAGCGTCCGAGACCGAGTTTTGGAGTTGAAAACCGCACGTGTTGTCGAACCCAGAGCTAGAGTTGCAGTGAAGATGGCCGCTGGTCATAAAACCGTTGGACTTCCGAGTCGGTGCGCAATATGCATGCGTGCCGTTCTGCGACGCCTAGTTCTGCGTTGAATTTAGTTTCGCGGGAATTTTAAAATGTGTTTGAGAGATCTGTTTCGTGACAATGTGATTTTAGATTTTAGCACCTTTTAGGAACTTCCTGGTAAGATGCCGGGGAAAAAACTGTAGGGCGTCCATACAATAAACTATAAGTGTTTAAACAAACAAAACAAAAAATGGGAAAAAATCGCATAATTATTATTTTGTTAACTGGAGATAACATCAACACAACAGTAGAAATTTGAAATCGGAATTTTGAATGAATAATCATAATACTTTAATAAATGAATATGTCTATTAAAACCAATCTGATAGTATTATTGTCCCAGCGTCTGGACGGTGTAGGCCCTCTGATTGGTCAAATTTAAATTGTCTGTTTCGGTTAAATTCCGCTAACTTGAAAATTAACACGATTTGAAAATTAAGACACGATTTGAAAATTAAGACACGATGCTCATATAATTTTTGGATAATATCGAAGAAAATATGTTTTAGAAAGTTCACAATCCATTGGATTAATTACATTACAGTAAAAATTATCCACAATTACGTATTGAAATTTGACGTTTATCATTATTCACGCGAAAGACACATTGTTCAGTGCTGCCAGCGTATATCGATTTCCAATCAATGCAAAAAGCCTTTATAGCCAGTTAGTGTCAAGCAATGTACAATGTCAGTGTAATTTTTTAAAGTTAGATATATATATACAAATATATAATTATAAATATAATATATTATTATAAATCCACCATAAAAAGCCGGCTGCTAAAATAACCAGTTCCACTCGATACTTAAATACGTAATTAATTATTTTTTGATATTACAACACCGACCCCATGCGCCACCATGCGCTGTCAATGTTTGATATGTGGTCATATGTGATAATTACAGAATTATTGACGTGATAACTAAGAAATTTGTTTACAAACTACCTGTGAATCGCTAAAAAGAAATATTTTGTTTTCAGATTATTATTTCAATTTAATTACTATGGCTAAAAGGAAAGTGGACAATATTTGACCAGAATTGGTCGAATTTCGGAATGTTCGAATGAGAGGGAAATTTACCAAGCGAAGCGATAGTAGTGTATTCTTGAAGTGTGCTCAATAATCCTAATTATGTGCTTCTAGAACAGAATTATTTCGGCGTCATATCAAAAGAGTGTCATATAAAAAGGTAAACTGTTACATTCTTGCTGTCATACTGGAAAAATAATACCACAAATTTTAGCTTATTATCCAGCACCGAATTATTGACAGGAGATTGTAATCAATCTAAAAACTTTAGGAATTTTATTTGTCAATACAAGAGTGCTAATAGATTTGCCTCATTTGGAGCGCAAATAGCTAATATCCCAAGTAATGGTCCATATTGTTTAAAAAATTCTGGTTAGGTTTATCATCTCAGTCCAGAAGTATACAAGTTGCAGGTGAAATACCTTCCTATGCTCAGCTTTATCTATACGATCCTGATGAGGCTGTTAGAGTGCGTATGAGTCATCCATCTAATGCCGATTGCTATAAAAATATAATGCAAATAATTGATAGTGAAATGCGCCAAATAAGCCCTCATCAGTATAAGAAACTAAAAGAATCTGTCGAGGAAGAAGAAATACGCATTGCGGCTGAGGGTGGGCAGGTGAGAGATATACGTCTATTATTTACACGTTCATCAGAGGTAAAATGCTCCAACCAGTTCTCACGATATCGCCATGGTATACGTAGCAGACAGACGGGAATTTGCCATCGGGTATGGATATCGCTGTTTAACCTAAAAATGTTAAGGACTTCAAAGGATGGCAACTTTATCAAAGCATTTAGATCCTATGGTTTTCCCACTACTATTTCCATCAGGTGAATGTGGTTGGACCCCAGGCTTTAAGCATCATGCTGATTTCTGTACTGCTCAATGTCATACTGTAACTGCTATGTAGTTTTATGCAAGTAAATTAGCAGTGCGAAGAAACATATTTAATCCAATCCATTATGCGGGCAAACTTTTTCAACAGTATTTAATTCATGCTTACATTATTTATCTATTATCATTATTTATGAATCTGGTCGCCTAGATTACATTAGGAAAAACCAACGACACCTCAGAGTGGAATGCTATCAAGGTTTGCAAAACGATGTAAGAAATTTAGCCACTGATAGAGGAGTATGTGCAGGTAATACAGTCATTCTTCCATCTTCATTTACTGGTGGACCACGCCATGTGAATAAACTTTATCAAGTTTCAATGGCTATGGTACGTAAATTTGGTCGTCCTGTCGTCGTCATAACTTTTACGTGCAATCCCAAATGGCCAGAAATACCAACCGAATTGGAACATTATCAATCGGCCGCGGACAGGCCTGATATAGTAGCCAAGGTTTTCCATCTAAAAGTCAAGGAATTTATTCATGATATGACTGAGAAACATGTTTTTGGAAAGGTAATTTGTTGGGTGTATACAATTGAACAGCAAAAAAGAGGACTACCTCATCTACATGGTGTGTTTACACTTTGCAGCGAAGATAAGTTGTATACAGCTTCTGATATTGATAATGCCGTATCTGCAAAACTACCCCATCCGAAGAATTCGGCTTTGTACCGTATTATTTAAAAAAAAATAACATTCATGGACCATGTGGCGTACTTAATCCAAGGTCAGTCTGCATGTTAGACGGTAAGTGCTCTAAAAAATTCCCCAAATCATTTAAAAATGCTACTGATAATAATTCCGCAGGCTACCCAGATTACAGGAGACGTGATAATTTTTCTGAAAATCACGTTATTCGGGATATACGTATCGACAATCGATTTGTTGTTCCATATAATGCATTCCTTAGCAAAAAATATGATGCTCATATTAATGTTAAAATTTGTTCCTCTTTGGATAGTATTTATTTATCTATACATGATCAATCTCACTCAATTTTACTTCTGGCTTTACATTTACCCGACAGCCAATCTGTTTATTTTGTCTCTACAAAATAAACCTGTTCCTCCCTCCCCTCTGGGCGGGAGGAACAGGTTCTCAGGGAAGCATCTACAAGGAACACCTCTTTAACAGCGTGGTTCCAATTGAATCTTCAAGATATTGAGGGACGCTCTATTCTCTATCAAGATGTACCAAATAACTATGTCTTTACAGCTGGTAAAAAGTGGACGAGGCGACAGCGGGGAGGCGGAAACATCATTGGATGAATACCTTCAATTTCTCCTAGAAATATAGAACTGTATCATTTACGGCTGATTCTTATAAAGGTGGCTGGAGCTACATCCTTTGAATCTTTGCGAACTGTTGATGGCAATTTACTATGTAGCTACTTTTCATGATGCGGCGCGTGAACTGAAGCTCATTGATGACATACGAGAATGGTCGCAGTATGACGGAGGCTTCATTGTATTTGACGCCTAAAATTCTTAGACATCTATTTGTTTTAATTTTAATACAATGTATACCTTCGATCTTCGGCTGAAGATTTTTTTCATCATGGTGTTGCTGAAGAAACAGCTATTAATCTTTGTCTTTTAAACATACAGGATATTCTCATGAAGGAGAATTCATCTTGCAGAATGCAGGGCTTACCTGAACCTGATGAAAGTTGCAGTTTTGGACAAGTATCTGATTTTAATGTAATTTCTGAAAACACTTTAGGTGAATTGATGGCTGCCAAACTCAATGACGTACAACTTCAAGCATATAATTCTATTTTGAATAAGTTTTTTTCACATGAAAATGATGACAATAAATTTTTCTTCATTGATGGCCCAGGCGAAACAGGGAAAACATACCTTTACTAAACTTTAATTCACACTCTAAGACGAAAAGGTAAAAGAGTTTTATCAGTCTTTTATCAGGCATTGCAGCACTCTTGCTTCCAGGTGGGGTAACGTGTCATACTGCTTTTAATTTACCCCTCAATTTACAGGACAATACAACATGTAAGTTCACATCAAAGAATCGGAAAATTATAACGGAAGCAGATATTATAATATGGGATGAATCACCGATGGCAGGTGTAGCTTTAGAAGTAATTGAGCGTACTATTCGTGATATCATGGGAAGTGATTCTGTCTTTGGTAACAAAGTTATTGTTTTGGGCGGAAACTTTCGTCAGATCCTTCCAGTGTGTCGACGTGCTTCACGAGGACAATTAATTGCCGCTTGCATAAAAGCAGCACACTTTGGTACCATTTCAAAACTTTTCAATTAAAAACAAATGTCAGAGCTTTAGAAAGTGAAAATATATTTTCTAAATGGCTTTTGGACTTGGAAGATGGCAAACTTCCTTTTATAGAAGGAACATCAGAGTCATCTGTGCTTATTCCCAATGTAAGATATTATTCACTATATATACGGTGAGACACATACAACTGTTGATGCCTTAGGGTTGAGTCAAGGTACCATATTGTGCCCTAAAAATAGTCATGTTTATGCAATCAATGAGGATGTACTTCAACGGAAAGCGCCCCTGAGGTGATATCTCACAAAAGCGGTGCTATAAAAATTTCAGCTGTAACTTAATTCAAGCCAAAATCATTACAGGGAACAGAAAAGGTACAGTTCATTTCATTCCTAGAATTTAAAACACTTTGTCGGATGTTAAAATATAATTCAATATGTGCAGGAAACAGTTTCCAGTTAAATTAAATTAAATAAATCTCAAGGACAAACTTTTGAACGGGGTGGACTGTTACTTCCTGAACCAGTATTTTCTTATGGACAGTTTGAGCGCAGTCATCGTTATTTATACAAATTCTGACTGATTGGTATACGGATAATATTGTTTATAAAGAGATTTTTTCCTAATGAAAGTGTATAATATTATGTTGTAGATTGTAAAAAATAAAAGTATAATAAATTGTACTTGCTTAAAAAGTTTTGTTTTTTGTGTACCTTGATATGAAAATGACTCAATTTATCCCACCTGTAAGGTTTTCGCGAATTAAGAGAGTTTTGGTGTATTTACTTTGACAATCGTTAGGTAAGAGCGTAATATTATTTCACCCAAATATGTAGATTTTTAGGACTTATCCCAATAAAATAATTCTTAATATATTAAAAAAAAATGTAATTACTTTGACAGTCTTTTGGTAAGAGTATATTATTTTACCAAAGTTATATGTAATATTGAAATATGTTGAAATTTTTTATTTTCGAATTACATATAAATATTTTTTTTTATTTTTTTTTTTTTATTTTTTTAATATTTGTATGTTTTTTTACAATAAATATACAATTATACATATTCTACAGTTTTATAAAGGTAAATAATAATAGCTTTTCCTCACCATAAAGAGACGAGGCTCTTGTGTTTGGTGAGTGAATCTTAGCTCAATTATATGGAATCATGTAAGTAAGTAAATAATATATTTGCAAAACCAAAGGGATAAGTAAGAAATAGGCAACATTTATCAATAATACAGTTTCAAGATTTGAAGGAAATAATAATAAGAGTAAGATATGGACTTTTATAGTAGTTTTAGGTAATTTTTTAATTTTATTTTAAATTCCTGAATATCTTCAATATTTTTTAGATATAATGGAAGGATGTTAAAATATGTTATACCTAGATAGAGATAGGTATTTTGTGTGTGCTTTGTATTAAGTTTTGGGATTTTGATAGTTTTTTGATATCTTGCTGATGAATTGAATTGTAAGTTATTTAACTGTATTTCTTTATAAATTTGTAGAATTGAATATTTTTTATATATATTGTCTATTGTGGGTACATTGAATATTGAAAAGAGAATCTCAGTAGAAAATTTGGATGGTTTTTTCAATATTACTTTAATTATCAATCTTTGAACTATTTTAAGTGGATTTAATATATTGTTATAAGTTCCTCCCCAGCCAATAATACCATATTGTAATATAGATTGTACAATTGCATAGTACACTCTTTTTAGGTTTTCTAGTCTAAGAATATTTCTAAGTCTTATAAATATATAAATACATTTTCTAATTCTTTTGACAAGTTCACAAATTTGTTTTTTCCATTTAAAATGTTGATCTATATATATACCAAGATATTTAATTTCAGAAGTTAGACTAAGTATAGAACATTCTTGATTTCAAGTAGTTCTGTTACATTTAAGTTGATGTATTATAATTTTTAATTCTGGTATTGATTTAAATTTGTTGATAGAGAATGGGATACATTTTGTTTTTTCAGTATTTAATGAGAGGAGGTTTTTATCGAACCAATTTTTGAGTATATTAATATCAGTATTTGCTAAGTTATTAACATTATTCCAATCAGTACCTTCAATTATTATGACAGTGTCATCAGCATAAGATATTATTTTTCCATTTAATCTTTGATTGAATATGTCATTTACATAAATGATAAACAGTAACGGTCCCAGGACTGTACCTTGAGGTATGCCGAAGTGACTTGTTTTTTGTTGACTAAGTACATCGTTGATTTTTACGACTTGAGGGCGTTTGAAAAGGTAGCTTTTTATCCATTCTATAGCTGTACCACTTAATCCAATGTTTCTTAATTTACTTATAAGTTTGTCGTGTGATATGCTATCAAAAGCTTTTTTAAGATCTATGAAAATTCCAATGCATTTTAATGATTTATCTAATGAATTATGAACAAGACTAGTTAATTTTGCAATTGCATCCTGAGTGCTTCTACCTTCCATAAAACCGAACTGATTTTCATTAATTAATTTATTACATTTTACAAATTGGTTTATCCTTTTTTTAACTATCTTTTCAAAAATTTTTGCTATGTTCGAGATTACTGATATGGGTCGGTAATTGCTAACTTCTTCTGGGTTACCAGATTTAAATATTGGAGTAATGGTAGTTTGTTTGTAGATTGATGGAAACACTCCGCTTTGGAAACTTACATTTATTATGTGTTTTAACGGTTTAGAAATTTGATTTTTAATATTTTTTAAAATATTAACTGTTATTCCATCAAAACCCGGGGCAGAACCTCCTTGCATACCGTTTATAATTGATATTATTTCGTTCTCTGTGGTGACTTGGAATGTTGCTATATTACTGTCAGTATCAATACTACAGTTTGGAAATGTTATATTTGGGTCAGTATGAATGAGATTGGCAAGATTTTCCCCTACGTTCGCAAAGAAGGTGTTAAATATGTTTGCAGCTTTTGTGGGATTTTCTTTACAACATGTTTTCATGTTGTCATGAAATATAGTAGCGATGTCGTTATTCTTGTTTTTTTTCTTGTCAATTATTTCATTTATAACTGTCCACACTCTTTTACTATCATTTTCAGCCTGATTCAACTTTTGTTTATAATACTTTTGTTTTGTGTTTTTTATAATATATGAAAGTTTGTTTTTATATGCTTTAAAATGATTTAGTAAATTTTTATTATTTGGTTGTTGAGTAGTTAATTTGTAAAGAGCTTGCTTATGTCGTACAGATACTACTAAACCATGAGTAATCCATGGTTTTATAGGTTTCAAGTTCGACACTTTGGATTTGGTTATTATATTATTATTTGTCGAGTCATTTATGCATTCAGATATTTTTTCTTCAAACATTTTACAACATATATTGACATCATTACATTGTAATAATTTATTCCAATTTTCTGATTCTAATTGGTGTTTTAATCTATCCATATTAAGTACTTTTTTTGAGTAATTATTTTGTTTAAATAATGGCAAAGTTGGATTGCTTAATTTATAGTTAAAATACATGAATAATGATCAGTGATAGTTGTATGAATAACAGCTGATTTTATATTTTGGATATCAGGAATATTTGTAAAAATGTGATCTAAGCATGAGGGGCGTTGACCTTTAACATTTCTAGTATAAGAATTTATGCACGATAAATAATTGAGTTCTGCTAACATATTTAGATATGTGTCTTTATCTTTACTAGAATAGTCGTTTGCGATATTTAAATTCATATCTCCAACAATAATAGTATTTTTATTTCTAAAATTTAACAGAATATTTTTTAATTCATCTATAAATTGAGGTACTATCGATGTATGCGTACGATAAATAGCAATAATGTTATAATATTTATTTACGTCTTTAAATTCTATATTTAATATGTTAACATTACTAACATTAATTATTTCTTTAATATTGAGAACATTATACTGGTTAGAAATAAATAATCCGATACCTGAGTTTTTGTTTATTTTGTTTATTGTCGCATGGTATGTGTAGCCTGGAATAGTGTAATTGATTTCGCCTGCAGAGTGTGTCTCTGTTAAGACAATCACGCCCGGGAAAAAATTTAATTCTTTTAATGTTATAACTAATTCATCCATGTTTCGTTCTAAACTTCTAATATTTATATGAAATAGGGTAAATCCTTTTTCAGTGCAAATTAAGTTAAAATCTTTCATAGATTGACATAAATTTTCTTCAATATACATTTTTTTATCTAATGCGTTACATAAAAAATCATTCATTTTTTAAGTTTTAGATTAGAGTTTAAAGAAATGAAATTTACCGTATTATTCATAGTCGATGCGCTCTCTAGCTAGTTGAAGCATTTTTTGCCGATAGAGACATTTCATGCTATCAACTCTGTGTTCTGTAGAATAATTCATATTAAATCTTTTGTTTTGAACACAGCAATTGTTGCATGTTGGAGGTTGTTCTTTATTTTCACATTTAGACAGAATGTGCTCCTTTGTGCAATGAGGGCAAATGGGGGGCTGCGTCCTGGCGAGACATCTTTGCGCTGTGTGGCCGAACTTAAGGCAGTGGTAGCATTGAGTAAGCGGGTTACAGTCTTCTATGTATACTCTTTGGAATTTGATGTTTATTTTGTTTTTTTCTAGTAGCGTTTTTCTTAATTTACCGGTTGTTTCAATAATGTAATTAGTGGTGTCGTTTTCTTTTCCTTCATTGTATTTGTTTTTTAATTCCTTGATAAGCTTGATGTTGTATTTGTCTTCCAGGGTTAATCCTTCATTTTGTTGTACAATCCCATCTATTATTTCCTCTTCAGTCAATTGGCATTGCAGTCTTTTCAACATTAAACACGGTTTCTTTTTTTTAATTTCTTCGGCCAATATTTCTTTTCCAATTACCTTATTAATTTCTTCGGTTAACTTTTCTGCATCTTCTTTTTTTTGACATGAAATCAGTAATTTTTGTTCTCCGATTTTTTTTACTCCATTTACTCCAACTTTTATTTTAGTTAAATTAATGTTTTTTTGAATTTTTATTTTTATATCTTCGGCCTTCAAGGTGTTTTTAGATGTAATTATGATGGCGTGCTTCTGTTCTGGAATGTGTGCACCTGTATTCACGAAGTTTTTATTGTCACCTAATACATTTGCATATGTCCTTTTGTTATTATTATGAATTTCTTCTAGTTTCTGTGCGTAGTGATGATTGTTTTTAATATTAGTTTCTTGTAATTCTATAATCTTTTTTTGTAGGTTTATTAGTTCATGTTGAATTTTTTCTTCCAGTGATATAATGTTCTGTTCCAGTGTTAATTTTATTTTTGAGTCCTTCACTGAAGTGATCTTGTTTATTAAATCTTTAATGTTTTTAATAATTTCTTGAGTTTCCATATTGGATGGAATGGTGCGCCCAGGTGGGCGAGTTATTAATGTAAACTATATTATTTGATTTACTTGTTACAAAATTACGCGACTGTACTCCTTCGATGCGGAGCGAGTATTGCAATTTAATTTCGATTTAAAAATTAAATCATTTCGGTGGTATGGAAGAGGAAACATTTTTCTCATTGACGAGATTTATGTTGGGGTGAGGGGTGTTTAATGGTGCAGAATGTCTTTCTATTATATATCTACCCAATGATCTAATATCTACCTATTAAATGTAACTGTTAGTATCACATAAACTGGGCGAAGCCCAACCAAGTGCCGCCCGCAGGGCCTAGCAGCAAAAACCCGCGGAGCGGGTTTTTAACTGCTAGTTTTCAAATATTATTTAAAATCTTTTTTTTATATCGAACCGCTTTCGACTTATTAAGGTCATTGTCAGACTGGCAAGTTTATATTATGGTAGGTGTATTATTGTAAAAATAATATTAAAATACAATCAGTATCGCAATTTTTTTGGAGAATTAAAAAAAAATGAAAACAACCTATTGTGTTAACTGTACCCACTGTAGTGACAATATTCCGGACATGTTTAGCGAACGCACACAGAACTTTAATTTCTCAAATCTCTTGTTCTCACTTTACTTCACTTGACCAAATCTCCATTGTCTTCTGTTTTCTTATTGTAGTTTTACATAGTTGTTTTATTCTAACATATGTATTGTTCTAGAACGTTTTTGGACGATTGATAAATTATTCTTTGATATTTTAGGTAATTTTATTTTACTTTAGCCCTCTGTCTGTTGTATACACTATAAATGAAATTTATTATCAACGACAATAAAGAAATCTACTAAACCTACGACGCAACATCTAGAATTGTACATCATAAATCAGATAGCACTCTTGCCCTAGTATTCTTTTAAATGTGATTCTCGCTAATCTCATTTAATTCCAGGTTGGTAGTTGGGAACTCCTTTCTTCCCGATAAAACCTTATTATAGACCGGGACCTGCGCCAAGGCAATACTTATCTGTATCCTAAAATTCTCAAAATCCTTCTGTTCATAGTTAGGAAGACCCACTGAATGGATGATCTCTAGAAGTGTATAATCTGTACCAATTTGAAAATAAAACTGGTGACCCCGGTTTAAATGAGATTTTTGGCTTCTCCATACAGGAGAATAAAGAAGATTACCTGTTAAGAAAAGAATTAGATATTCTAAAATGTTTGATGAATTTATAAGAAATAATCTCTGAATCAAAAGGATCTCAGAAAATTTTAGAGACGACGGGGCTTTGCTTAATAGTTATTGATATCCGGTACTTGACGGCTGTACCAAAACTAAACATTGAAAACCCCATTGATTTAAATTATTATACTAAAATATCGGCCTTAAGAGGATTGACGCGTCCAACACGTTATCACTTCTAAACATACAAACACATGATTTACCTGAATCTAAACATATATCCTGATGATGGATCCTATAACGCAATCCAAAATTATATCTAACGCAAAAGACTTATTCTATTAGACCTCACTCAACTGCATTTGGTGCAGTCACAGTCACTATGCGAATTTGAGGCTCACAATAGGGACTAAAAATTCTGAATTTTGCGAATTCGGAGAGTTAAAAATTACCGAAAAATAATTTCCACTCCACCAGTTTCCCAGAGACACATCTAGAATGAATCATGAAGTGACTCTGGACTATTGTATGCAATAACTGCTTCTGGTATGTACTGTGGGGAGGTGTATTTAAATAGAGGAAGGAGAGAAAGTTCTGGGAAGGAAAAAAGACGTGAGGGTTGGGTAGTAATCTGGGGGTCAGTGTGTCCAGGAGTGTCGTATGAATCCATCCCTCATACAGGTTATGCAAGGCAATGGGTCAAGAGAGTTTGGCTGGAGTGTTGGAACGGTCTTTCCTCAACTGACTTCACCCAATCGCCGCAGCTGGTGGGCAGGCATATCCGCCAGATCTGAACAAACGTCACCACATAAAACCAGACATTACTGGCAATTTGCCAGTAATTTCTGGGTTTATGTGGTTAATTACTGGCGAATTGCCAGTAATGTCTGGGTTTATGTGGTTAATTACTGGCGAATTGCCAGTAATGTCTGGGTTTATGTGGTTAATTACTTGCATATTGCCAGTAACGTCTGGGATTATGTGGTAAAGTAGCAAACCATTTTGGATGACCTATGGCAGAGGTATTGGTTATCAATGAAAGGTTCCCATGGCTGTGGTATGTGTCATACGCGCCTCCCAAATTGCACTGCATTGAACAGGCCGAAAAAATCCAGAATCCCATTTTGAACTATACTATACCATACATTTGGCACGCAGAAACGCCCACAACACACTTTGATTGGTCCGTCCCTTCTTTGGAAAGACCCATTTCTTATTTTAACAGCGAAACTTAACTGGACTCGTGCGAATAAGGCTATATTTTATCTCTTTCCTTTGTTAATCCACGAGAAGAAGCTGTTAGGTAATTTCGCCATTTACAATATGAACCGACGCAAAATGGCCCTTATTTGAATTTTTAAAACATTTTTCATTGTAATAATCAGTTAGTTTATAAAGCACTGTTTTAGTTAGAAACTCTTTCAACTGGTGTTTAAGGCGGAGGAATAACTAATTTACTAAAAATTAGTAATATATCTTTTCTTTAATGGTAATTTAAGTTTTTGTTTAAGTTTATTAAGGAGCAATAATATTCAATAATTAGCCAGTAACTAGAAAACAAATAACTATAAGCATAAATAGCACACCAAATCTTGGATCACCAGCCAAGACGGATCAAACATCAAACGATTTTGTTTAAATCTGTTTATAAGTATGTTTTACCGATCGGGAGAGGCTGGTTCGGGGAGATCCTTTGACCTCTCCAACTGGCCTCTCGACCCATCGCCTTGCGCCGCAGTGGAAGGGATATATGCATATGTCCGTCACTCCTGGTCACACTGATCCTTGATTCCTACCCAACCCTCATACCTTTTGCTTTCCCAGAACTTCTTCTCCTTCCCTTCCTTAAAAAAAGACCACCAACACAGTATCCCAAAAGATGACATAAGCCCTGAGGGAAATGATTTTCCTCAGGGCCAACTTTGTGGGGTTAATTTAAACAAAAAGTTTGTTTAAATAAATTATTGATATCTACTACTAATGATGTTTATTTCTAGTTTAATAAAAAGTGAATTGCTGAGAATTTTCTTTAATTTTTGAGATTTTAACAAAAAATATATAAGTAGACCTATCAAAATATATTAACAATATTGTTTATTGTTTCTTCATTGTTTACATTTCACTTTTAACCTCACTAGGACTAGACTATGTATGAAACTAACAAACACAAAATAATATATTATATTCATTTTCTTTCAAATCAGTAAAGATTACATATTTTTGGTATTATTTTGTTTTTAGATAGTGATATGGTTTTGACTTTTTATTTAATATCCTTTCCAAAAACATTCGCCCAATGTATTAGCGCCCTTGGGCCTTGGGGTGATTCTTCACGTAAACGGCGTTGGCGTTGTATAAATTAGCCAAATATTATTATTATTATTAAATAACCTTTGAACTTAAGCGATTTAACCCTTCAGGCTATTTTTTTCGGTTAAGCGAACCAACAGTAAATACCCATAGAGTCTATTTGTTCCCTTTTTTGAACAGCTCATGGAAATCGTTGTATCCCCATTACTATCATGATGAAAAATATGATCTAAACGGTTTCAGAAAGAAAAAACATAACGTTACATATTTCATTAGTGAAGTTAACAAGAGAAAAAATAATTGTACACCTATATGAAACCAAGGGTTCCGACCGCAATTTGAGATAAATTTATGAAACTTTTTATTTTTTTTTTATTAATTATTGTTGTATAACATGGTAAATAAATGAGGTGACAATAGTGTTTATTACATTTGATTATGAAAATATAAATTTTTTGTTATCAGTTATTTAAGTTCAGTTTTTATAGAAAAATACTTAAAGGGAGCCATTTAAAAAAATGTATTTACATTAAAAATTTAAATATTTTGAAAATCATATAATAACTTCAAATATAATTTAAAAACTTATTTCAACACCTTTAAAAAGCAGTTTTAAGTTTTCGTTTAAGTTCAATATTTTCAATTTAATTGGCATTTGTTGCAAAGCGGAAATATACACAAATTCCTCCGCCATTTGACAGCGTCGTTAACAAACATAACAAACATTATGACTATTGGGTTGAAATATACATCTTGATGGTTAAATTCGGAGTTTATCAGAGACGCGAACGGGTCAAATATATGCAATATCTTACTCGACAAAAAAAAATAACAACACACCGAAATTGCGATTTTGGTGATAAGCCTTGCGGGCCTAGCCAAATCGTTTATCTCTTTGTTATGTTGTTTTAACACTGTAATTAAGAAATGAAACATTAGTAAATTTGAAATTTTTTCAATAACTCAGACTAAGATAAACCCTCAATTACCAAAATAATGTACAAAGTTATTTCAAACGAGCAAACCATGAAATTTTGCGTGCGAGAGCAGTAAGCAAAACACAATGAATCGCTTGTGCACTCCATTAATCGATACTACTTTTGCACAACACTACTAAACGTACACTGGAGCGAAGTGGTTCAATCAACTAGCGACAGAGCTGAGTTTAGAACGAGATTATAATAAATTAAAAAATACAATTAAAAGTACTACCTTAAATAATTTGACTTATTATTAGCATCTAATACTATTTTGTAGTTTGATAGTTTTATACTATTTTTTTTCTCCTTCATTTCACTTTATATGTATAAATTTTTTTACAAATTTTAAATAATTTTTTTGTTAAGTTATAATTTTGTTTCCCTTTTACACTCGAGTGGTTAAAATTCAAAATAAAAAAATATTTATTTCAATATTGGTTACACTCTCGTAAAGGTAAATATGTTTTATTTACAATCTGCAACACTTTATTATTAATTATTATTTTTTTGGTAAACTAATGTTTAAGACAAGATTTTTTATGCATAGCACAAAGGGTAACAATTATTTTTATAAGCAATAATTATTGGCCTGAAACACTCATCCACATTGAAAAATCTCCTGGTAAACGGGGCGTCCCGTTGGCGTCATGTATCTTTTATCAGGAGATTTTTCAATGTGGATGAGTGTTTCACTTTATTATTATGTTATTGTACAAAGTTACCTCGTAAATATTTATAAATAAATAAATTAAAAAATGAAAAAATAAATATTAATTTACTAGATATGGGTGAAGTATAATTTAATGGTGTCAACCAAATATTTTGTTAAAAAGCATTTTTATATTATTTAGACTATCTTTCGAATGTAATCGGAGATTAAAATCTCGCTTACGGAGAGTGTAGGTGAAGGCAGTGTTTTCAGTAGGTAAATGGCGTTAATATTTCAAATGAAACTTGCTTCGCAACTTCTCCCCGAAGTGAGATTAATTAATTAACTAATAGGGACAAGAAGGTTAAATTTGCCATCTGCATAAAACTGAGATTTTGAGGATCAAGGATTGTATCACGAATAAAATTTTTTAAAATTGACATCCATGAAAAAGTGTCTCCACGTTTTAGCATATTCTGAAATTCAAAAAAATCCGTGGCAATTAAATAAAAAAGATTGAACATTGTTACTTCTAGGATCAACAGTGGCTAAATGCCATTTTTTGGATAAAACGTTTCTCATATAAAGAAAATTCAATAACAATGCATTCGGCTTATTCACTTTTTCATGTATTTTAACGTTTTTAAACTTTTTTGACTTTAAATGTTTTTTCTTTTTTCCCAAGGGCATATGCTCTTAAGCAGCAGCAAATGAAAACATATTGATTCAAAATTAATTTACCTATGGCAATTATAAATTAAAAAATTTTGCAATGAAATCTTTTTGTTGTAAACAATAAGAATAACGTTTTTTTAATTATAACTAAATTGCAATCATAACCTTGTTGTTCTAAAAATGAATATAAAGTGTTAAATCTAATACTGTTATATTAGTGGTATGTAAGTTAGCAAATAACACTGTTATGTTATCTGCTAACTTACAGAGAACTTGTACATATTGAATATAAGATTTTGCAATAAAAAACGTACCTAAGAATTTTGATTCGAATTAGTCAGTTTTTGCCAAAATTCCAGATGGAACCTTGTTGTTTTAAGGGCACATAATAGATAAACATTAGAATACTATTCATACAGATTATCTGTATGAATATAGTTTGTATGGATATATACTAAACGCTTACTATGGCCGACAAATTTGTATTGTTTTGGAGCACTTTACAAGATCGACTCCTCAGATTAATTTTTTCGGTTTTTTGAACAAACAGCTATTATTCGTTGAGTCAATTTCTTTGCTTTTCGGAACAGCTCATATGGTCTCATAGTAATCGTTTTGTCTCCCTTATTGTCATAGTTAGAAATATGAACTAAACGGTGATTGAAAGAAAAAACATCAAGCTTTATAATAAAATATAAAACTTAACCTCAAAACAATTGAAACATACACTCTCTCTATGAAACCAAAGTTTTCGACCGCAAATCGAGAAAAAATTGTGATACCATGTGAATTTTAATACTAATTATTTCGATACGAAACGACGGAAAAGTGAGGTGCCTTTAATATTTATAATACATTTGTCTTATAATATTTTTTTCGGAATCATTAGTTAATGAGTCTTAGCTCATTGTTTGGACAAAAAAAACATAAGAAGACCCAATCAATTTTAAAACGGTGTTTTTTTTATTTCAAAATTTGGACATTTAAAAAATTTAAAAACATATACACCACCAAAAAACTCAGCAAACAGATTAACAGTTTCCTGTAGATTTTGTGATTGTTTACAATCGAATGACATAATACTAGGTATATAAGTTCCATTTTCTTTTTGGGATTTAACAAATCAATAAAATCAAATACACACATATTCTCCGACAATCTGAGAGCATTTTTAATTAATGTAACGGTCAATATGCCAGAAGCTTGAGGGGTTAATTACTTACACATTCATTCAACCCTCCTTCAAAAAAACTCTTCGCCCTCCGAAAAAGTAGCATTCAATCTTCAGTGTTTGATAATCTCCTCTGAGCAAATATAAAAACCTTACCGACTTTTCGATCCCCTTTCCAAAATGGCAAAGCAAATTCCTACCTTAAATCTGCTTATTTCAATATTGGGTCGTATTTGAGAGCAAACATCAACTGCAACGAACTCCGTCGTATTTTAACTCAGAGGAGAAGGTTTTTTTTATTTTATTTTACATGTTAGTGCCAGGTACACTGGGATACCTGCATATTTCACTGGGATTAAAAATAATGAGCATTATAACTCAACACAGAGACAATTCAACACACTTTTAAAAAGTGATATAAAGTCATTAGAAACGATGAAAAATATTTTTTTTAACTTATCCTAACCTACATAACCCAATTAATAAAGTTTTTGTTTCATCACTTTCCATGACTTTATATAACTTTTAAAGATGTGATGAATTATCATTGTGATGATTTATCCGGTTACCAGACTCAACAACTACGATACCGATTTCACTGAAAATTTCAAAGTTATTTCTTAATAGTGCCAGAAGTGTTTGGAAAGTGGTTTGAATGTTAGAAAAAGTCCGAGGCAGACTTAACGCATTATCTCTTCACTGGAATGAGGCACGGAGTTAAAGTCAGTATTGTAATGTAATTATTCAACAGTAATTATGTGGATTTCACAATACTTCATGAAGTGAATGGCAGAAATGTTCGGGACGCCCGAGGAAAACATGACACAATTAAATTAATCAAATTCTTATATGTGGTAAAATGGAGCATCTGTGATGAACGATGAAGGGGAGGTAAGGAGAATCTATAACGTTGAAATGAATGGTAGAAGTCAAGGACAAAGAAGTCAAAAATTTACAACCTCAAAATCATTCACAACTCCGAGCAACGTCGGGTACACATCATCTACTATTATATAAACGGGAACGTTTGAATGCCACTAAATATTTTAATATTATATAATGACCTACCTACCGTAATATTTTACCCATTAGACTTGGAGTGCACAGATTTCAAATTTGATTCATACTGCCCGTAGCTAGACGGATTATCACATTACCAATGGCAAGTGGTGCACCACTTCTGTGATATCATAGGAATATAATACTATCACCGGTTGGTGGATTGTGCTAAATCAGCAAAATCTAGTTGGCTGCCATTTTATTTTGTGGCTGTTTCGAGAAGTACAAAATGACAACACGTCTGTTTCACAACACCAAATAAATATGTATATAAAATGAACTGCCTGGGGCAACTGAGGAAACTTGGGTCAATAAAAATAGTCAATAAGGTGAACCAACAGCTTGATTGGCACTTTTTTTTTTTTTTTTTTTTTTTTTTATAGTGAATACCTCACAAGAGTCCCAACTGCTCCCGTCTGGAGCCAGTGAGACTATGGCATCCCCAATTGGGGGATGTTGTGAGGCTGAAGGTAAGTGGGGAAGGGAAAGAGGAAGGTGGGGAAGTACCTGGCTATTCAGATCTAGTCACTAAACACGGCTAAAGCCATTTGGAGCAACGTTTCAATTCTGAATGGTGGTCTTACACCAGGGCGATACTGGTAGTATCTTCCACTCTGGAACGTGCCGCAAATATACTATATATTATTTTAATTAATTAATTGTGAAATAACACAAATTAATCAAATAAAATTTATTTGCGCACGCCGGGTTCGAACCCGCGACCTTCGGAATGGCAGTCCAATGCGTTACCACTGGACTATGCCGGCCGTCAAACTTAACTACTTTCAACCAAAACCTGAATATAAATGCATACATTTTAGCTATTGTAATATATTATATCATGTATCTATACTATCATATATTTCAATCAATACTAATCTAACCTAGTCTACCTATAAGTTTTGCGTGTACTTGTATCTCTAACTTTTTATATCCAACTATAGTTTCTATTAATTGTATATTTTCTGATGTCACTGTTTGTAATTTACTGTATATGGTATATTTTATACCGTTGATATTAAAATAAATAAACACGCTTTCTTGGTGAGTGATCCATGTGTATTTATATAAAAAAACATATTTACGTGGGGCAACATGATTTTACGAAGGCAAAATAATAAAATTTAAAGCGCTTCATTAAATTTCCACTAAATTTTCATTAAAAAAAATATTCGCTCAAATCGGATATGATTTGACTGTTTCAATCATAGACATATGAATATTAGTAGACCTGCCCTAAGTGATTAAAAGCGTATTATCCCCACTCCCCATACCGGTTCAATTGAGCCGGCTGGGCTCGCATATAGCCTCAAGTGAAATTTGAAAACGTGACGTCATCATTCTTGTGCGAACTATGGTCGAGGCATCATCGGTTCATTTTACGAAATAACACGGCAAAATGTTGACTTGTACTATGAAAACTTGTAAAAATAGATGTGAAAAAGAGAATAAACCCAATTGTCGTATTACATTCCATAAGTAAGCATTATTTTACTTTATTTTAAGCTTATTCACACCGTATTATATGGATCAGTTTTAGAAACATATACTATCACATCACAATGTAGCGATTCTCAAGTGTGCTCATCGTTGTTTACTGGGGTAAGTAAATTATGAGACATTTGTAAAAGTGTCTTAACTAAATACTCTGAAACTAACTACGACTCTGAAAATAGAAGCTGCCTTACTTTGCCGAATTTGGACTTCGCAAATTAGTTCATAACGTGGCGAGTAATTTGCGCTCCCATGTAAAAATGTCTATTTATTCAAAAGCAGATTTTACTTTTAAGAACTAAATGGTGATATTATAATGCGAGATGCCTATTTACTGTCAGATTGATTTATTGACGAATCACAGTCAGCCTTACTCCCTTCGTTCTTCAACAGTTGATTTTACCCCTCGCCATAATCTTCTCGTCTATTAATTCCTATCTGTGGTTTCAATAGATTATCATGATTCACGTGAACAGCATTGGTATCCATCATCAGCGCAGATGTAAAGATTGTTGTAAAGTGCGTGTTTATGTATGTGATGCGATTTCCTTTTAGGGGCAAGTATTTCAGTATAATTAGTTAAATTAATGTTTTCTCCGGCTTTATTGTTTTGGTGTAGCCGTCAAGTACACTTTATACTTTGTCAAGATGGCTAGCAAGCGTTAGCAAGTTATCAAGAGTTAGCAAGCTTGAAAGCGTTCTGGGTTTATATTGGAAATTGCCCGTTCTGTTCGTTCGTATGTTCGTTCTGTTCTTTCTGTTCATTCTGTTCGTCCTGTTCGTTCTGTTCGTTCTGTTCGACTCTTCTTTCTGTTCGTTCTGTTTGTTCTGTTCGTTCTGTTCCTTCTGTTCCTTCTGTTCGTTCTGTTCCTTCTGTTTGTTCTGTTCGTTCTGTTCATCTCTTCTTTCCGTTCGTTCTGTTCGTCTCTTCTTTCTGTTCGTTCTTTTCGTTCTGTTCGCTCTGTTTGTTCTGTTCTTTCGGTTCGTTCTGTTCGTTCTGTTCGTTCTGTTTGACTCTTCTTTCTGTTTGTTCTGTTCGTTCTGTTCGTTCTGTTCCTTCTGTTCCTTCTGTTCGTTCTGTTCCTTCTGTTCGTTTTGTTCGTTCTGTTCGTTCTGTTCGTTCTGTTCGTTCTGTTCGTTCTGTTCGTTCTGTTCGTTCTGTTTGTTCTGTTCGTTCCGTTTGCTAATATTCTTAACAAATTAATGAAATTTATTTTAATTAAGATTCTACACAAATGAAGTTTTAGGTAGGTACAATGAAACAGCAGGGGCCGCATTAGAACTAACTTAAATCCCTTTTCCGAATGGAATTTACTTATGTCTATGTTCGATTTCATTAAGTTTTCCATCCAAGCGGCCCCAGTCTGCAGTAAATGATGGAAGCTGCATTCGCTTTGAATGTGCATTTCTTTGCGAAGGCTATTTTAGAATTTCCAAAGGCGTTTCTCTGCACCGACTGCATTTGCAATTTCCAACGGAAAGAACATTCACTACTGCCCAAAGCTATGTGCATACTGTCTAATAATATACTATAAAGAACTGCATATAGAAACACATGTGAGCGAATGCTAACAGGAAAGATTTAACACTTAAAATAAAACGAGTGGAGTACAACACACACCTAAGAATGAGCCATTTACAAAGACTTGATAGATCGAAACTGTCCCACATAATAATACTATTTGGTCCCCTCCTTTTAAAATCCACTCCGATTCCATTGAAAAAGTTCAGCATAAATTTCTAAGATATTAATTAAGAATTACAACCACTTGGTAAACGAATTAAAATTATTAAAACTCTCAGATAGAACACTTGACTTTTACTTTTAAAATTATCAATGGATATATAGACAGCCCTTGTGCGATGACACTAGAATTGCGTCACCGTAATTTGGGGCAGAAAAGGGCGTTTACCTTTTTCTGTTCCAGGAGACTTGTAATTTGAAAAGGAAATTGCGCTACCCCAACCAACACACAAAGTAATCGCCAGATTTCTACATTTACCGTATTGGTGATTCTTTGGTTCGATGTCCAGCGGGGAGAACGTTCGACTAGTCACCTTTTTCACATGAACTAATGCACGCAATCGGCGAGCATGTGCTACGAATAATGAGAGTAAAACGGAGGTTTTTCTCTCCGGTTTTTTGTCGATGACGGTTGGATTATTACGTCTTGACGCACTTTTCGCGGTGCGGCCTGTTTCATGTACAAAATTAAGCGCGGAGTTTAAATTCCTGCTCTATGTTGGGAGCAGAACAGAGTTGACAATGCTAGAAAAATGACAAATTTCATAACGAAACAGCCCTGACATACTATGAGTCAACATACCAACTAGAACTAACTAACAATTATATTAGGCCTGTGTCACTTAGATGCTCGGGTTTTAATTTTAATTTTATTTTTTATTTAATAAATATTTAGATGATTATCACGCTAGTCTAATGCCCGTGTTGTGGTATTCATGTACCTTGATTGCATGCTGTTGGCAATACTTTCGCAGAAAGATTAAATCAGTTTAACTGCATGGAATTTAGTTACAATAAGGCTATAATAACCTCAATAATAATAATATATAACAATATATATATATATATGGGATATAATCCTACAGCAAGGAGTTCAAGAGCACATAACGGCGTTTTGTATTTAAATAAAAAAAAATTACGGGGCTCTTTTTTTATTTTTAGGCCTGCAACGTTTCGCCTTACGAAGGTACCTACTGTCAAGGGTCAACTTCATGTAATAAAAATACTATGTATCTCTTTCGTTCGCTCAATATTAGAATTTGGATCAGTAATATGGAATCCCCAATATAAAGTTAATATTGAAAGGTTAGGAGGAATTAAAAAAAAAGTTCTGAAACACTTGAAAAACTTGAAATCCTTCCAACCACCCCAACATTTAAAAGACTCATTAGCATTCCACAAACTATCAACATTAGAAGATATGTATCCGACTAAAAAAAAACTATTAAAAATTATCCAAAACGACTATCTTCCTGTCCATTTCGAAACAAATGGTCAAACAAACTAATCCAAATCCTACACTCAAACTAACTACACACAACATTCATTTTTTAGAAGGACATGCACAAAATACAATAATATATTTTAAGACGCCGATATTTTCCATTTGTCCTTAGCTCAGGTTACTAAATGCATGTTGGAGAAATTTAAATCAAATTGTTAATTACGTACACTCTCTCCCTGCTGTATGTAAGATATCTTAGTATTTTTTCACTGTGTAAGAAATCTAAGATATATCAGTTATTTTCATAAAGGTGTTTTTATGTTTGTCTGTTTATTTATTTTTTCTCTTTGTAACATAAATTTTATGTGGTAACCTAACTGGTTAATTCAACACGCAAAATTCAATTATTTATATGAAATTGTAAAACTGTTTGTTTTCCCAATACACTAAAATAAAATAAAAAATAAAGGGTGACCTACATATACTTTATATGCTGAACTCCTGTATCAGGCTCTATTTACAAAACAATGCCCATTTTCTATTTTTTATTTAGTTACACATGAAACTCCTATCACAGAAATATTATTATTGTTTTCTATAAAAATTATTATAGGTAGATATTATTATAAAAATGTAACCTAAAATAATGTATTGCTGTATAGGAACCTATATTAAACATTTATAAGTAAACCATAGACAAAATGCGATAAATAATTAACTAAAAAATCTGCCTCAACACAGGTTTGCCTAGTGAGGCAGGTTATGCACAACTTAAAATATATTATATTACGCCATATCTTTATAACACTCATACATATTTACTTTTTCTTCTATTAAAAACTGTTCTATTCATAGACATATGAATATTAGTAGACCTGCCCTAAGTGATTAAAAGCGTATTATTCCCCACTCTCCATACCGGTTCCATTGGAGCCGGCTGTGCTCGCGTATGGCCTCAAGTGAATTTAGAAAACGTGACGTCATCATTCTTGTGCGAACTATGGTCGAGGCATCATCGATTCATTTTACGAAATAACACGGCAAAATGGTGACTTATGCTATGAAAACTTGTAAAAATAGATATGAAAAAGAGAATAAACCCAATTGTCGTATTACATTCCATATATAAGCATTATTTTACTTTATTTTAAGCATATTCACATCGTATAATATGGATCAGTTGTAGAAATATATACTATCACATCGAGACACGTATGAACACAAAGCTGGTTGGTTGCTGGGAAGTAAATTATGAACATTTATAAAAGTGTCTTAACTAAATACGTAAACGAAATATTCGACTATGAAAATAGAAGAAATTTATTTTGCCGAATTTGGACTTCGCAAATTTGTTCATAACGTGGCGAGTAATTTGCGCTCCCATGTAAAAATGTCTATTCATTCAAAAGCAGATTTTACGTTTAAGAACTAAATGGTGATATTATAATGCGAGATGCCTTTTCACTGTCAGATTGATTTATTGACGAATCACAGTCAGCTTTCCTCTCTGCGTCCCGCAACTCTTGTTTTAACCCCTCGTCCTTAACTTCTCGTCTATTAATATTCATATGTCTGTTATTGTAACATTAGTTTTTCAACAATGTCATTGTTACTAACTTACATATAGGTATTTTACTTACTAATGATATATTATATATTCTGTAATTTTTTTGATGAAATAAGTAAATTCATGTATTTTTACAACTCAGTAGCTGACGTGTACCCGGCATTGCTCGGGGACTTATGAATGGCTTGGGGTAAATTTTTTTTTTTTTTAATTCTATTGAACCTTTCAACTGGGCGCACTTTTAAGGTGAAAATGATATTATTGTATTCTAAAAAGTATTTTTTCACTCAAGCAGTATCTTCCATGGGCGTCTTCGTCTTATTTACCCACTTACTTCGGAGTCGTACTTCTCCTTAGACCTCTTTCTCCGTTCATCACTCATGTCTCAGATTACCACAAATAATTAATATTTTCCACGGGCGTACGAGACTTTTTATACCTTTCACTACACGTAGTATATCCTGAAATCCACATTGTCACTGTTAAAAAACTAGATTTTGTCAACTCTATATCTCAATTTAGTGCAGAGATATTGAGTTAAGTCTTTCTGGGGTGTCCCAGACCTTTTTACTGTCCAAACTACTATCTTATCAATGCTGGCAAGAATATATAAATAAATATTTTTTATTTGAGTTAATTTGGGAAATAGACAGTTGTCTATGTGAATTCATTTTACATTTAAGTTGAATATAAAATAAACCACTTATGTTCAATTTGAGATATTGTTGTGCTTGCAGGTTAGGAAGAAAGTAGATATTTAAATTTATTGATAAAAAAAAATTATGAAAAGAATAGACGAACAATAAAAGAAATAGTTTTGATTAATGTACATGGTAAATAATTTTATTTTAAAAGTTTATAGGGTACAGTGAAGAGTCCGAGTAAAGAGATTTGGGCGTATTTTGATTTGAAATTTTGTATGTAAAATAAGGTATTTGATCTGGTATTGCATTCAGAGCAACGAAAGCTGGTGGGCCAATAAGGCACAAGTTCACGATCTTATTCAAAATCAGTATGCCAAAAAAATATCTTCGTTTGTAGGTAATAGGTAATAGAACAAACTTTGGAAATTTCATTGCAATAGGATTAATGGTATAGGATTGCTCACAGACAAAAAAAGTTGTATAGATGGATAACATTGTGATTTCAAAAAATTTCATTGCAATCGAATAAACGGTATAAGAATGCGTACAGATAAACAAAATTGTAAAAATAGATAACATTGTGAATTTTTTTTAATGAACATACCTTAGTCAATCTCTGGAATGTAATTTATTGGTGCGATTTTTTTTTAGGTGTTAAATTTAATTTAGTCCCTAGCCTCAGTATGCGCGCGTGATTTCTAAAAGAATCGCAAAATGTCGTGAAAAATACTATCCAATACTTAAAAAAATTTCAATCCTACACTGAGTAAAATGAGTATTGCTAATTTATTAAAAATCCTTTCAAATTATTGATAATGCGGTTAAAAACAGAATTACAGCCCATTTCTTGATAAACTTTTAGTAAATTTCTAACAAATTTGATAATATACAATGACGAAATGCGGACATAATATGGTTGTTATATGAACACGTATTTTGTCTTCGTAATAATACGTTCACATTTTACTAAATGTTTACTAGGAAACCTATAAATTTATTTGTGAAGAATTTGCAATTCCATTTTTTACCAGATTATAAATAATTTGAAGAGATTCTCAATCAATAAACAATATATTTATCGGTTTTTTTATCCATATTATAATATGGAATGGCGAAATATTTATTCGTATTCATTTGACAAGTTAAGTTCCCAAATATGTTTGTCTAAGAAAAAATACTAAAAAATCTTGAAATCCACCCATAAACACTTAAACTTATCCCAAATGTCTGATAACCATTCAAATGTACCAACGTAGGTTCATAGTAAAGTTATAATGTATTAAATTAGCCTTTACGATTATTTTCAGTTACCCCAGTAGAGTTAGACCGCTAATAAATAATCTCCGTTTCCTTTGATACTGTATTCAGAGATCTAGATCATTTTCAGATGCTGGGAGATCTTCAGCGGCAGTTCCATCCTTGACTATAAATTATAAACTTTCGTGTAAACCGCGGGCCGAGTGCTTCACTTCGGGCCAAAGAAATATTAATTTGAACTTTAATTGCGTAAATTCTCGTAAAACCTAATTACCACTTGCGAAGTCTATAGGATAATAGAATAATAATTGTAAGTATTTATCGCTGATTATCATAGAACAGTTTTTTCGATGAATATAAATAACTTCATTATAATAGAAGAACGATAACAATTAATTTTAAAAACATTGCTTTGTTCTGTGTTATTTCACCCAGCGGATTCTTTACCTTCGTAGCCGCAATCATCAATTCAACGTTTGTGCATAATTCAATTTCGATTAACTTAATGAAGCGTATAAAACTCAATGTAATATTTAATCACTGCTGAAGAAATAATTTTGTATAACGTCTCTATGAAAATAAGAAACAGTCAAAGACACAGAAAATACTTTTTATTACAGACTGTTACCTTTTATTTTATTTGTTATTTCCATATCATTGAGAATTGTTCTTCGTATTACTTCTTCAGTGATTGCATAATCTTTTTTCAGCGCCCTTGGGGTGATTTATCATCAAAACGGCGCTTTACAAATTATCCAATCTATATTCATATTTTAGGGTGCTTTCCACATTAAACTGCATATTGCATTTTAAATATATCAACCACAATGTTTAATGTAAAGTTATGTACGTTTATTGACCAAATCTAAATCAGGGTGGTCTTCACCTTCATATTATATCCTTTCTCCTTCCCCTCCTCTTGTTTCGTTCGCCTCACAACATTTCCCTATAATACAGTTCATAGTATAGTTTGCTAACAAGGGAAAGTTGCGATCAAAGTTTAAAAAATAAAAAATTTAAGCCATCGGGAATAGTCAAAATAATATAATGCCATCAAATATTCTCAAATGACGTTCAATTTCAAAAAGATTTGCTATTCTTTAACGTATCTCGAAATAAAATTTGGTTTTGGAAAGCCGTTCAAAGGTTCTTTTAGATTTTAGCATTATACATCGCAAAAGATTAAAACTCGGAAAGATTTCAACTATTACCTACGTTATACCACAATAATAATGTGCAGACATGATCAACTTAATTACCAAGCGGTCTAGACTCACAAAAACGAGATAGACCGCCTGAATCAAATTCTAAATCAATCAAAATAATCTTACACCGTAGGTTAGGTAGGTATTGCCGCGCACTATCACAGATAATCACAAAACCCAACGAAACTTGGTCACTAGAGTTCTAGAGCTAATCATAAATGATCGTTTCTACTTCGGAAGTGATATATGAGGCGCGCCTCAAAATAAACAACGCGCGACCGTGTCTTCTACCGTTCATTTCGATTCCATTTGACGTCCCCTCTCCATCCACCTACATGAAATCAGCGGCTCTCGGAGGCGGGCCCCATCTTTGCCTCCCTAGCGTAGTCTTGTACCGCATTGCATTATGTTGCGTGGGTGAAGTGAGAAAATATTAATAAGTGATATTTAAATTGAACAATTATAATTAAACCTTATATAATTTATAACCGGGTAACATATACATTAAAGTTTTAATTTATTTTGGATATAGGATATAGAATATTATTGTTGGTGCCCGATCAGCATTTAAAATAGATTGTATATAAATGAAATGAGAAGATCAATCGGTCGTGTTATTATCACAAGGAAATACGAGTACTAGATGGTACACTTTATACAATCACCATAAACTCAGTTTACATTCACCACCACCATAATAATGATCTTACCTAACTAAGGGGTATGCAGAGAGGACGGATCGTCAAACAACTCGGTCTTGTCACATACTCCTTGCCTCATTCACATTCGTACATCGTCTCATACATACTATTCTATTATTTTAACTCTTGACATTGCCCGACTAAATTATCTGATTCACTTGGTCGTGCCATGTCTTCCTCGGGCGTCCCCGACTTCTGCTACCATTCACATTTGCATCATATATGATATTGAAGATTATTTTTTTAATGATAAACTAATGTTTATAAGACAAAGTTTTATGCGTAGCATAAAGAATAACAAATAATTAGAAGAAATAATTATTCGTTAATTATTGCTTATAATTATTGGTTTTCCTTTATGCCATGCATAAAACCTTGTCTTATAAACAATAGTTTATCATTAAAAAAATAATATTATTTGACAAGTATTTATATTTAAATATTTTACCAACAAATGAAGATATAATATGTCTCAACGCCATCTAGCGAGAAATTTAGCACTAACAAAGCCTTTCATACAAAAATAAAGTTGGTTGTTTGCAAGTGGAAAAAATATAATAAGCCGTAATTGTTGAATGAGGTACTAGTACATATTGAATTATTTGGCGGGTTGGAAATAAGCCGACATAGCTCAGTAGTTTCAGAGCACCTTACCGGACATCAGAAGGTACGGGTTCAATTCCCGTTGGCGGCATTTATTTTTACTCGGGAGATATTTTCAATTTGTATTGATATTTCAGGCAACTAATTATTGCTTATAATTACTTGTGATCTTGAGGATGATATTTGCACTATTTATTTAATGGTATTTTTACGACATTATTGATAAGTGCAGCAAAATAACATGCACTCTCAACTACATACGATGAAAAATCAAATCATAAAACAAATGACACGTAGGTATGTGTTAATAACAAAAGAATAACACTGGCGATGTCTTCTTGCTTCAGTTTCAGTTTCAAGGAAAGGAAGCTTTTAGGAAAGGAAAAAAAATGACAATTTTAATAGGAAAGTGGGATGTGCAATAATCACAAAACAGTTTAGATATTAAATACCCTATAAGCATTTTTATATCATTCTGTACA
Organism: Hesperophylax magnus; assembly: GCA_026573805.1. NCBI lineage: Eukaryota > Metazoa > Arthropoda > Insecta > Trichoptera > Limnephilidae > Hesperophylax > Hesperophylax magnus. The sequence continues at coordinate 3,645,832 of JAIUSX010000104.1, forward strand.
GTGATCCCACAAAACCCTCAAAACACCATATTTTCTTTAAGCCCTTTGAAAGATGAACGTATTTTAAAATCCAGCCAAATAGAAATAAACTTAACTCCAAAACAGACGGTAACCATAAAGTTAGGCCTCCATGGCGGTACACAAAGTTTTTAATTATTTATCAGGAAATATCTAGTCGACCTGACGCTAAAAATTTTGCTAACTTAGAACTTAGCGGGATTTAAAGTTCGGCGGTGGTAGCCGCTTTGACAGGACCTCGCTTACGATAAAAATTATGATCCTGATTTTTAATTCTCGACGTCCCTTTTTAATGAATGCGACGGAGATAAGAATAAGGGCAGGAAAGTGGGATTATAATTCATGATAAAATATCTTTCGTAAAGTTAATCAGGCAATTTTTCACTAAATACAACTCGTTTATCAAGTACAGCTTCACGCATATCATTTTAGGTTAGGTTTCGTATTATTTTCTCTACATGTTTTGAATTTTGGTAAGGCCGTGCTATTAAAATACTGTTATAAACACAATATATACGAGAAGTTTCTAGGTGGATAACGTCAAACTTTCAAACGTCGGTATTCTTATCCAGTTATCAGGAAATTAAACACAAGGAAAGTATTTAAACAACTCAACCTATGTCATAAATACGAAATTGCATTAGTTTTAATAAATTCTAACGGTGACTATATAATTTATTAGCCTTCTGAGAAAAACGTGTGGAATTATTTAATACCCACCCTGAGGACCATACTCATAAATGTGTTTTGAATGTTACACAACTAAAAACATGTAAATAATTTGTTAAATTTTAAAACAAGTTTATTAGTGTATTTTTTTTTATTTAAAAAAAAAAAAATAATAAACTTGTTTTAAAATTTATTTAAATTTTAAAACAAGTTTATTAGTGTATGTATATTCGACGATTGTATTATTATTATTATTTTTGTCTTTCTTGGGCATTACGTATGTAAAAATTTCTATATTTTTTTATAAACGTGTTTATTATTATGTACAATTATTGTTTTTTAATTTATGTTGTTTTTTTTATTTATTTGTTATCGGTTTTGACACATCCGTGTCATTTACTAGCAATTTTAAAACTAACTTTAAAATTATGCAGTACAAAATGATTAAATTTTATTAGAAGAAGGTGGTGGGAGGGGTGATTTTTGAAGAGGGGGTAAAGAAAGGTGGGAGGATTTTTAAAACTAGAATCAGGGAACATGAATTTTTTTTACGAAATAATAACTGTTTTAAGTTTGCTAATATTATAATAGAGACGGGCCATAGTTCCAACAAAGAAAAACTAAGTTTTAAGTTTCAAATATTAATACATTTTTAAATATATGTGCTTAAGAAATCATAGAAATTACCAAAAAAAACTAAATACAAAAAATTAATTGATAGCAATCAATGTTTTAACTCCTGGTCTCTGTTGCTCTATTATATATTTTTTTTGTCCGGTATCTGCACAATATTGTGGACTTTGTGATAATTAAAATTTTGCTTTAACAGCCGGAAGCCTAGTGTCCCGAATTAGCAGGAGGTAGGGATGATTCTGAGCTTACGACTTTCAATAGCAATAGTATTTATAAATGTCTAAATGTCTACATTACCGGCAGTTGTAAATCCCGCTACCGGCGCCATCTGTGATGAGCACTTCTAACTATCATTTTAAATACCACAGTTACTAAGCTTCTTACAAATGGAGAAATCCACTGTGCTTTTTTTAAAGTGTGAATACCGCACAAGGGTCCTAGCTGCTCCCAATCGTCTGAAACCAGTGAGACTATGACATCTACCACTGGGGTATTTTGTGAGGCTGAAGGCAGTGGGAGAGAAAGGAGATAGAGAAGATGAAGGTGGAGGAGTACCTGGCTATTCAGATCTGGTTACCAAACACGGCTAAAGACATTTCAAGCAACGATAAACTAATAAAGTGATACTGAGAATATCTTTCACTCTGGAACGTGCTGCAAATATATATCATCTTAATATACAATGGGGCACTATTCTCTTACCTGTTATAGCGCTGTCCATTTAATGTGTACTGTGTGTAAAGGTTTGTGATAAGGTAAAGAATGTAGTTGAATAATTAACTTAATATTTATTGAAAGTACGGTACACTATTAGTTACAACACGAATTTTATCAGAAGGGTTTTTATGAAGAGCAGAACTGTCAACTGCCAAGGCGGGCGTGGGAAACAGGAATGTTTGCCGTCGGCTAGAAGTGCCGAGAGCGCCGTTTTCGGGTGGCGATCCATAAAAATATGTTTCCATTATTAAAAATATAAATTAATATAAAAATTATTATTTAAAGTTATATGCCAGTTCTTACCTCTACAATACAATAATCATGTGTCACTGTGTTCGTACACACTAATCTCCGAAACCGCCAAACCGTTTTTAATGAAATTTTGTAAATGTGTATGGTTGGTCCAACTTGAAAAATAATGAAGTTTTGGATCCGATTGGTGGCATTGTTGTCGAGATTTAAATTGTTTTCAAAAAGTTTTCAACAAATTTTGTTTGTTTTTTTTTCAGCTTTATCATCCAAAAATACATACAACCACAAATTTTAACTTCTCTTCATATAATACGGTATGTAACAGGACAACGTCTGCCCGGGCCTACTAGTTTTAAATATATATTGATATTGACAATGTTCCCCTGTTGTGTTAACTCCTCCCCCCCCCACCGCTTCTTCAAAATCACCCCTTACACTGCTACCCTCACCTAACAAAATGTAATCATTCTGGACTTCTTTACCTTTTAAGTTAGTTTTCAGATTTCTAGTGAATGACACGGATGTGCCTTAACCGGTAGCAAATAAATAAAAATCAAGTAACAAATGTACGTGTGAAATAAAATTCTTAAGAAATAAACTATTCTATTTTTATTATTTTTTTTTTGGTAAACTTATGTTTAAGACAAGATTTTTATGCATAGCACAAAGGGTAACAATTATTTTTATAAGCAATAATTATTAGCCTGAAACACTCATCCACATTGAAAAATCTCCTAAATAATTAATATTTGACAAGTTCAAGTATCTTCACCAAAAAATGTAGACAATTTGTCTCGACGCCATCTAGTGAGAGAGTTAGCACTTACAATGCCTTTCTCATACGTATAAAATAAAGTTGGTTGTTTCAGGTGCAAAAATGTAACAAGCAGTAATTGTTGAATGAAACACTAGTATATATTGAATTATTTCGCGGATAAGAGATAAGCCGCCATAGCTCAGTGGTCAGAGCTGTCGACCGGAAATCGAAAGGACACGGGTTCAAGTCCCGTTGGCGTCATGTATCTTTTATCAGGAGATTTTTTAATGTGGATGAGTGTTTCAGGCTAATAATTATTGCTTATAAAAATATACTATTTTTCTTAGGTACCAAATTAATAAGGATTAAATGTTTATTACATACGCGTATAACATATTTTGCCATCAAACAGTAATCGAGCCCTAAAGGTAAGGAACGATAACTTATGAGTTATCTATTCCTTCTAAGAATAACTGATTTTTGGCTTAAATATAATATTTTTAGTTTTAATCAAAATTATGACAATATTTGATTTCCTCCTATTTCCATCGTTATAATCGGAAAATGTTGCTTCTTTAATGATGAAGGACTTGACCAACAGATGACCGTCAAAATGACACCTGGTTGGAAACCTGATGCGCTTGTTCAAACAGCTATTAACTGGATTTTTCATATTCCAGCAATTAACTTTGGACAACTTTATTTATTTCTTTACATACATTACAGTGTGTACCAAATTATTTACATCTGATATTATTAATACTCCAGCGTCTGGACGGTGTAGGCCCTCTGATTGGTCAAATTTAAATTGTCTGTTTCGGTTAAATTCCGCTAACTTGAAAAGACACGATTTGAAAATTAAGACACGATGCTCATATAATTTTTGGATAATATCGAAGAGAATATGTTTTAGAAAGTTGACAATCCATTGGATTCATTACATTACAGTAAAAATTATCCACAATTACGTATTAAAATTTGACGTTTATCATTATTCACGCGAAAGACAGATTGTTCAGTGTTGCCAGCGTATGTGGATTTCCAATCAATGTAAAAAACTTTTATAGCCAGTTAGTGTCAAGCAATGTACAATGTCAGTGTGATTATTTAATGTGAGATATATTATAATTATAAATAATAAATATAATATATATTTATAAATCCACCATTATAAATTAAATAAAAAATAACCAGTTCCACTCGATACTTATACGTAATTAATTATTTTTTGATATTACAACACCGACCCCATTCGCTGTCATCAGCTGTCATGTTTATATGTGATAATTACAGAATTATTATTGACGTGATAACCGTAGATATTTCTTTTAAAAACTATCGCTGTGAATCGCTAAAAAGAAATATTTTGTTTTCAGATTATTATTTCAATTTAATTACTATGGCTAAAAGGTATGTGGGCAATATTTTACCAGAATTGGTCAAATTTCGGAATGTTCGAATGAGAGGGAAATTTACCAAGCGATTGAAGTGCCATATACCACAAATTTTAGCTTATCCTCCATCACTTAACGAATGATTGACAGGAGATTGTAGTCAATCTAAAAACTTTAGGAATTTTGTTTGTCAATACAAATGCTACTAGATGTATACAGTGCTAATAGATTTGCCTCATTTGGAGCGCAAATAGCTAATATCCCAGGTAATGGTCCATATTGTTTAAAAAAATTTGGTTAGGTTTATCATCTGACTTCCAGAAGTATACAAGTTGCAGGTAAAATACCTTCCTATGCTCAGTTTTATCTATATGATCCTGATGAGGCTGTTAGAGTGCGTATGAGTCATCCATGTTATGCCGATTGCTATAAAAATATAATGCAAATAATTGATGATTGAACTAAAAGAAGCTGTCGAGGAAGAAGAAATACGCATTGCGGCTGAGGGTGGGCAGGTGAGAGATATACGTCTATTATTTACACGTTCATCAGAGGTACAATGCTCCAACCAGTTCTCACGATATCGCCATGGTTTACGTAGCAGACAGACGGGAATTTGTCATCGGGTATAGATATCGCTGTTTAACCTAAAAATGTTGAAGGACCTCAAAGGATGGCAACTTTATCAAAGCATTTAGATCCCATTGTTTTCCCACTACTATTTCCATCAGGTGAATGTGGTTGGACTCCAGGCTTTCAGCATCATGCTGATTTCTGTACTGCTCAATGTCATACTGTAACTGCTATGTAGTTTTATGCAAGTAAATTAGCAGTGCGAAGAAACATATTTAATCCAATCCATTATGCGGGTAAACTTTTTCAACAGTATTTAATTCATGCTTACATTATTTACCAATCTGGTCGCCTAGATTACATTAGGAAAAACCAACGACACCTCAGAGTGGAATGCTATCAAGGTTTGCAAAACCATGTAAGAAATTTAGCCACTGATAGAGGAGTATGTGCAGGTAATACAGTCATTCTTCCATCTTCATTTACTGGTGGACCACGCCATGTGAATAAACTTTATCAAGTTTCAATGGCAATGGTACGTAAATTTGGTCGTCCTGTCGTCGTCATAACTTTTACATGCAATCCCAAATGGCCAGAAATACCAACCGAATTGGAACATTATCAATCGGCCGCGGACAGGCCTGATATGGTAGCCAAGGTTTTCCATCTAAAAGTCAAGAAATTTATTCATGATATGACTGAGAAACATGTTTTTGGAAAGGTAATTTGTTGGGTGTATACAATTGAACAGCAAAAAAGAGGACTCCCTCATCTACATGGTGTGTTTACACTTTGCAGCCAAGATAAGTTGTATACAGCTTCTGATATTGATAATGCCGTATCTGCAGAACTACCCCATCCGAAGAACGGCTTTGTACCATATTATTTAAAAAAATAACATTCATGGACCATGTGGCGTACTTAATCCAAGGTCAGTCTGCATGGTATACGATAAGTGCTCTAAAAAATTCCCCAAATCATTTAAAGATGCTACTGATAATAATTTCGCAGGCTACCCAGAGTACAGGATACGTGATAATTTTTCTGAAAATCACGTTGTTCGGGATATACGTATCGACAATCGATTTGTTGTTCCATATAATGCATTCCTTAGCAAAAAATATGATGCTCATATTAATGTTGAAATTTGTTCCTCTTTGGATAGTATTTATTTATTTATACTGGGTTTTTAGAGATTTTCTCGCTTATCTATACATGGTCAATCTCACTCAATTTTACTTCTGGCTTTACATTTACCCGACAGCCAATCTGTTTATTTTGTAGAGGGGCGGGAGGAACAGGCTCTTAGGGAAGCATCTACAAGGAACACCTCTTTAACAGCGTGGTTCCAATTAAATCTTAAAGATATTGAGGGACGCTCTATTCTGTATCAAGATGTACCAAATAACTATGTCTTTTCAGCTGGTAAAAAGTGGACGAGGCGACAGCGGGGAGGCGGCAACATCATTGATGACATACGAGAATGGACGCAGTGCATGACGGAGGCTTCATTGTATTTGATGCCTAAAATTCTTAGACATCTATTTGTTTTAATTTTAATACAATGTATCCCTTCGATCTTCGGCTGAAGATTTTTTTCATCGTGGTGTTGCTGAAGAAACAGCTATTAATTAATCTTTGTCTTTTAAACATACAGGATATTCTTATGAAGGAGAATTCATCTTGCAGAATGCAGGGCTTACCTGAACCTGATGAAAGTTGCAGTTTTGGACAAGTATCTGATTTTAATGTAATTTCTGAAAACACTTTAGGTGAATTGATGGCTGCCAAACTCAATGACGTACAACTTCAAGCATATAATTCTATTTTGAATAAGTTTTTTCACATGAAAATGAAAATGATGACAATGAATGTTTCTTCATTGATGGCCCAGGCGAAACAGGGAAAACATACCTTTACTAAACTTTAATTCACACTCTAAGACGAAAAGGTAAAAGAGTTTTATCATACTGCTTTTAATTTACCCATCAATTTACAGGACAATACAACATGTAAGGTCACATCAAAGAATCGGAAAATTATAACGGAAGCAGATATTATAATATGGGATGAAGCACCAGGTGTAGCTTTAGAAGTTATTGAGCGTACTATACGTGATATCATGGGAAATGATTCTGTCTTTGGTAACAAAGTTATTGTTTTGGGCGGAGACTTTCGTCAGATCCTTCCAGTGTGTCGACGTACTTCACGAGGACAATTAATTGCCGCTTGCATAAAAAGCAGCATACTTTGGTACCATTTGAAAACTTTTCAATTAAAAACAAATGTCAGAGCTTTAGAAAGTGAAAATATAATTTCTAAATGGCTTTTGGACTTGGAAGATGGCAAACTTCCTTCGGTAGAAGGAACATTAGAATCATCTGTGCTTATTCCCAATGTAAATATTTGTCAAGATATTATTCACTATATATACAGTGAGACACATACAACTCCTGATGCCTTAGTGATGAGTCAACGTACCATATTGTGCCCTAAAAATAGTCATGTTTATGCTATCAATGAGGATGTACTTCAACGGAAAGCGCCCCTGAGGTGATATCTCACAAAAGCGGTGCTATAAAAATTTCAGCTGTAACTTAATTCAAGCCAAAATCATTACGGGGAACAGAAAAGGTACAGTACATTTCATTCCTAGAATTTAAAACACTTTTTCGGATGTTACAATTAGTCAAATTAGCTTATGCAATGACCATCAATAAATCTCAAGGACAAACTTTTGAACGGGGTGGACTGTTACTTCCTGAACCAGTATTTTCTCATGGACAGTTTGAGCGCAGTCATCGTTATTTATACAAATTCTGACTGATTGGTATACTGATAATATTGTTTATAAAGAGATTTTTTCCTAATGAAAGTGTATAATATTATGTTGTAGATTGTAAAAAATAAAAGTATAATAAATTGTACTTGCTTAAAAAGTTTTGTTTTTTGACTCAATTTATCCCACCTGTAAGGTTTTCCAGCCTAAGAATTAAGAGAGTTTTGGTGTATTTACTTTGACAATCGTTAGGTAAGAGCGTAATATTATTTCACCCAAATATGTAGATTTTTAGGACATATCCCAATAAAATAATTCTTAATATATTTAAAAAAAAATGTAATTACTTTGACAGTCTTTTGGTAAGAGTATATTATTTTACCAAAGTTATATGTAATATTGTAATATGTTGATATTTTTTTTTATTTTCAAATTACATATAAATATTTTGCAATTTAAGTTTCGATTTAAAAATTAAATCATTTCGGTGGTATGGAAGAGGAAACATTTTTCTCATTGACGAGATTTATGTTGGGGTGAGGGGTGTTTAATGGTTCAGAATGTCTTTCTATTATATATCTACCCATTGATCTAATATCTACCTATTAAATGTAACTGTTAGTATCACTCAAACTGGGCGAAGCCCAATGAAGTGCCGCCCGCAGGGCCTAGCAGCAAAAACCCGCGGAGCGGGTTTTTAACTGCTAGTTTGTATATAATATATGTATTTAAAACTATTGTTAATATGGTGTTTGTTTTATGCTGGGTGTAAGGTACTGGGTTTGAGTAGGTGACACTGTGGTGAGTAATATTATGTTTCGTGAACACCTTACTAGGTGAACCTGTGCTGAGGGGTTTACGCGGTTATGATAAGTGGTACAAGTATTAATGTGTACTAGCAGTTAAAAACCCGCTCCGCGGGTTTTTTTCTGCTAGGCCCTGCGGGCGGCTTTTAGTTGGGCTTCGCCCATTTTAAGTGATATTAACAACAGTTACATTTAATAGATAGATATTAGGACATTCACAGAGAGAGGGTGAGTATATATATTGTTAAAACACGGAACAGGAAGGAGTTAATTAATAATAACATGCTAAATTTACGCATAATAAGAATGACAGTTGTTTGAATAAATGTAATTTTACGTATTTGTGATGGATTATTTCAAATTAAACACTATTATTTACTACATTTCTACAACTGATATTAACTGTTATCTTAGGTACCTAATATAATTAGCTCATAGGAGACTTACAGTGCTTAAATATGTGTGACAACCGTCAATGTCTATAAGTTGAATCAATATCGTTTAGTTTGTCACAATTAAAGATAGTTATAACAAAGTTGACTTAAAAATAATAATACTTGGATGACTTGTATAGCGCCGTTTTTGTGCAAAAACACCTCAAGGGTCTTACATAATAGATTATTACATATTGATTAATTGTACCCGTGTTGAATAAAAGGAGGGTAATTGTGCGATGAGATTAGCAGTCGGTTTAATTAAAAGGTGTTAATTTTACTCGAACTGGTGGTAATTCTTTACCTACAACTGTTACTGTATCTAATAAAGTTTAAAGTTAGATTATATATACAACATCATCAGGAGAGTAAAAATCTATATATAAAGGTAGATTATTACAATATAGCGCCCCTGAGGTGATATCTCACAAAAGCGGCGCTATGCAAATTGTCCAATAAATAAATAAATATAGTGTTTACATTTTATTGGGTATACACCGAAGTCAAAAATTAAATATAGATTGCAATTGGGAAAGAAGAAGTTGAAGGAGGGGGGAGGGGTAAGAGTAAGCTGGGTTTATAATAATTAGGAATTACAATATCGTTAGACGGGAAAGACCAGTTGAGTGGGAAAATATTTAAAAGAGAGTTTATAAAAAAATTCTTGTTAATTATATCTGCTTTTATATTAACATGTTTCCTCATTTCTAAAATTTAAAAAATTATTTAAAGTGAAGTATTTTAAGACCTGAAAAAAACAAATAAATAGCATATAACCATAAAACAATATATTCATAAGACAAATAGCATTTAATAACGGTTATTCTAATAAATTGATAGTTGAAATACCAAATAAAAAAATTAAACATATTCTCTTCAAACGGTCTTTCTAAAGATAGAAATAAACAATGGCGTAGAATTCTGTTTGTGCATAACAATACTTCTCAAATTATGTATAAAAACAATCTTGGTACTATTCAACTGGCGTTTTACACTAATAAAAATGAAGAAATATATTCTTAGTAATAAAGAAAGCAAAATTCAAACAAAAAAATCAGGAGTTTAAAAACTCGATTGGGATGATTGTAATTTCTTTTACAAAGGTAGAACCAATAGAAACTTTGAAGTCAGAACTAAAGAATATCGCAGGGCTCTAAATGGAAATAGTGAATCTGAGTTTGCAAATCATCTTTTGAATAATGATCACACTTTCGATAAAAAATTCAGGTCTTAAAATACTTCACTCGGGATATAAAGCATCGCAAATAAATAATTTTGAAATTAGAAAACATGTCAATATAAAATCAGATATAATTAATAAACAAACAAAAAATATTAATAATTATGAAAAATGCCATTACAAAGTGATAAGCTTACAGGAGAAATCTTCTTATTAAACGCTTGTTAGTCGTAAGTAGTCAAGTATTGTGAGCTGCATATTTAAATATTCGCGCCATTCATTTGGTTCGTTTTTATACTGCCAGAGGTGCGCTCTGTCGGCCATCTATAGCCGTGCGTATCGGCCATTGAAGGAACGCGTGATTTTTTTATAAACGTCAAACATAATCACGAAACTGTGGATAATTTTCATTGTAATGTAATTAATCCAATGGATTATGAACTTTCTAAAACATATTTTCTTCGATATTATCCAAAAATGATATGAGCAGAAACGATGCTTTTGAAGAAATCTCGTATTTCTATGAGGCGATCCTATTTTAGTATGAAATTGTGTCATAATTTTCAAGTTAGCGGAATTTAACCGAAACAAACAATTTAAATTTGACCAATCAGAGGGCCTACATCGTCCAGACGCAAGCGTAATAATACTATCAGATTGGTTTAATTTTCTTTAAATGTAAGTTGGTCAAGGTTATGAGTTGTTTTAGTCACCAACGGTTTATGAGTTTTCCATTTGACTGGAATTACATTTGAATGTAATACATCAACGATGAATAAGATAATACTTCGGGGATATGATAAGGAGACGAATGAAAAGAGGTTGTGAGGTCAAAGCGTTTATTGAGTCAGTGTAGTTGTGAGAGATGACTCCGGACCGATGTTCACGCATTTGGCGGACTTGATTGGTGGCGAATTCCCCGAGCTGAAGACTTACACCGCTTCGATGGATGTTGTCAGTGACGAAACCTCTAGTTCGATGGTCAACACCAGATGAAGCAGAGATGAACGGAGTGGAGTGATTGAGGAAGTGATTGATTCGATGAAGTCAGTGGCTTGACACTTCAGTCAGTTGGTTGAGACCGGATTTTCTGACGACAAACGAAGATGTCGTCAGTTAGTATGCATGTAGGTGGTGTTGAACACTGTTGGTGATTTTCCAGTAGGTTAACACTCTCCAGGTGTAATTTCTTCCATGTGAAATTACATCAGTGTAATAATGCTGGCACTGTGACATTGGAACACACCCTGTGAATTGTACTAATTATTTTTTGTTCCTATATTAAATTCAATTTAGGAGGCGGGTTTCCGTACCACTGCCCCGGGAACCATTTATTGGCTAAACAACACCCCAGCCATAGGTAATCTCAAGTGATTTGTTACGTTTGGTGACTTAGCAAGGGTGACCGGGTTCGTGGGGTGAGACTTTTTTGCCACGTCGCCTTGTACCGCAGTGGGGGGGTTGGATTCATATGTCCGTCACTCCTGGATACATTGCCCCCAGATTCCTACCTACCCCTCATACCTTTTAGCTCCACAGAACTTACTTTTCCTAAAATCACAGAATTATTTAATCTGTAATTAAAATATCTTAATAAAAATTACAATGTTTACAAAAATCTTTTTAACGATTCAACTTAAAAACCGGTTGAAGATTCCAAGTTTTAAACTGATTGGAATGTGTTTTTTTTCTTCATTCTCCCACAGATTAAATTTAAATTGAAAAAATTTAAAAAAATACCATGTGGAATTCGTGGCATAAATCCATTTTAATTCTTACATATCGACCTACCTTAACTTCGAATTCCAAAGGAGGCAATAATATGAAAAGGACACATCCACTGCTTCTGTCACACATTGATTACTTCTCGGGTTGGAGATATATAAATGAATAAGCCATCGCGGCCCTTCTACGGAATTAATTATCCTCGCAGGGAAAGGGTTAAAAATAATTTACCGGCGAATTGCTATGCGTGGGATAAAAAGCCCAAAACCATCGGAATGGAAATTACTTTCATACTTGGATCTGTCGTTGGAAAAACTCAATTTTCTTTTGAATGTAAATCGGTTTGAAAACCTTACGAATGGTTGGGGGCTTTGGGTGTAGGTACTGCCGCTACTACTATATACCTATACCGTTTTATATCATTATTTACGCTTTAAGTTTATTGTGGGCATGTGCTATGTGCCCGAAGTATAATCAAATTTAATATTTTTAAATATTGTTGGGCCTAAGAGCTGAAAGGTCTTAAGTAAATATTGGTGACTCAACTGCCTCCTGTTTTTTATTGTATTTTAGTTTTAATGTTCTTGCTTTTCCTGTGCTATAATAGGATTGTTATTTTTAATTATTTGTGTCCATTCTTATGTGTTGATAATTATTGTAATTGTTCTGTGCTCAGCACCGTTAATGAACAAGTTTGTTATCTTGTCATTGCTTTGTGTATACTTTTAATTTTTGGGTTAGGAATATAATTTAGTCAATATTGAGTCTCAACCATCTGGAGCCAATGAGACTATGGTATCTAACATTGGGGTATGTTGTTGGACTGAAGTTAGTGGGAAGGGGAAGGAGATGAGGAAGAGAAAGGTGGAGAAGTACCTGGCTATTCAGATCTGGTCGCTAAGCACGGCAAAAGACATTTCAAGTAACGTTTCAATTCTGAATGGTGGTCTTACACCAGGGTGATACTGAGAGTACCTTCCACTCTAGAACGTGCCGCAAATATGCTATATATATTTTTAATGAAATAACAAAAAATTAATCAAATGAAATTTAGGCCTCGATTTTGAACCAGCGCCTCCGGCTTGCTAGTCGAGATCCTTACCCCTAGACCGTCACAAAGACCGTCGTGTAATTATTGGGTATCGTTTTCGTTAGTATATATAACATCGGAAGAAAATACAAAAATTAAATAAATGTCGCAATGTAAGTTTTTAGATTCTCACGGCCAAAAGCATTTTTGTTGTTTGTTTTTGGGGTGTTATGCCGTGTTGCGCTAACTCCTTCTTTAGCCGACGTTTCGGACAGCGTTGCAGTGTCCATCAACAAATAAGCACAAACTTGACAACCAAAATTTACACATCTTCGGATCTACCGGATCTGCCCTGATGATGGACACTGCAACGCTGTCCGAAACGTCGGCTAAAGAAGGAGTTAGCGCAACACGGCATAACACCCCAAAAACAAACAACAAAAAACGTCGCAATGTTCGCCACCGTACTGATATATGAGAGAACGCCATTACACGGCTTGTGATTGCCAATGCATTCGGAATACAGTTACCCGGTGGGAGAATGGGTGATTGGGTGGTGGGGGGAATGGAAATTGAGTTCACTTCCGGCCCTGTGACGTCACCCATTGGCTCCTGAAATGAGCCAATTAGCCACCGCTCCGGCAAGGCAGGATATTACTTCCGCGATGAAAAGTTCCATGCTTTTCGCTACTTGTTTCAAATTCTATAGAGTGGAGGTTTTTTGTAAAAGAAAATATGCCTTAAAATCATTTTTTTTAGCACGGAGACCTGATCCATAAATAACATTATATAATTAAATAATTTAAAAAATGTAGTTTTAATACTACTTTATATATTCATTTTTTGTTAAGTTATTTTGAAGTAAATCAAATTGTACTTTTAGAATCAGTTATAACTTTATGATTATTCATTATAAATAATTTTAAAAAATGTAACTCTGTTTGAAACACTAAATATTTATTTTTTTAATAAACGACCGTTCCCTCCTCAAGGCAAAATATAAACATTGCAACATATAAATATCTATAAATATATATTGCATGGTACGCCGAAAAAACCTTGTTTCATTGTTGGGTCGGAAACTTTTCAGACCACCCTCGAATATGTCTTTGCTTTACTTTGGTTTTTTAATTTCTAAATTTTATATAGTTTGCCTTGAAGAAAAACTTGTAGTTCCGAGACCAGTCTGCATTTAATCTGTATAAATAAAAATGTAAATAACAAATTATTTTAAGCAGAAATTACTGGCCTGAAAAATACATACGAATTGAAAATATCTCCCGAGTAAAATTAAAAGCCGCCGACGGGAATTGAAACTGCACCTTCTGATGTCCGGTCAGGTGCTCTGGACCACCGAGCAAAGTCGGCCTATTCCCAACCCGCCAAACAATTTAATATGTATGTACGGGACGTGTTTGCCTATACAAGAAAAGACTGTGAATAATAGGCACCGGCACACATCAGTCCTCAACCCGGGTAATGATTTAAGTAAAACACCGTGAGGTGTTCTATCCAAACCATAATAAAAGAAAGACGATTCAAAACAAAATTCACATTTTAATTAGATGTATTTTACTGGTATACAGAACGTACAAAGGGGTGTAGCTTAAAGCTACTCGCTATTTCTTACAGTCAACCCAATTCACAAGAAATGGTTATATAAATTTCAATACAACTGGGTTTTAATACACAGATAGAAACTGAAACAATCGGAATTCTTTCAGGAATATTTTCAGATTGAAGCACATTGTGCATCATTGCCCCATACGATACAGCAAATGGCGCAGGCACAACTGCTGCAGCAGTGGCCAGTTCAACTGGTAGCCAGCAGGAATTGGCCAACCTTTAGGTGATCAACAGCGGTGGCAAGCAGCAGGAATTGGCCAGCTTTTAGGTTGTCAGCATCATTGGCTAATTCAGTCCGTAGCCTGGAGGAATTGGCCAGCCTCTAGGTTGTCAGCATCAGTGGATAATTCAGTCGGTAGCCAGGAGGAATTGGCCACCCTCTAGGTTGTCATAATCAGTGACTAATTCAGTCGGTAGCCAGAAACAATTCGTCAGCTTTTAGGTTGTCAGCATCTGTGGATGGTTCAGTTGGTAGCCAGGAGGAATTGGTCAGCCTCCAGGTTGTCAGCATCAGTAACCAGCAATCGGCAGCAGCAGGGATTGGTCAGCCTCTAGGTGATCAGCAGCAGTGGCTAATTCAGTCGGTAGCCAGCAGGAATTCGTCAGCCTCAAGGTTATCCACAGCTGTGGCCAGTTCAGTCGGTAGCCAACAGGAATCCAGCGGCGGCGTGGTCATTTGATTATAAATGCCGGCACACGCGACGCCCCATTATTGTAATGATGACAATGATGAAAACATGTTTTTTGCAAGCGTTCGTGTGACGTCAGCTTGCAAAAAACATGTTTTCGTTTTCAAATGCAGGTGTTCGATATTCATTATTTTGAAAAAGGGGTCATCAAACTTGTAGATGTGCAATTTTTTTGCCTTAATTGATATTAAATGCAATAAAATCATTTTTCATGTTCGTTACACTCCTTCCCGTGCATTTGAGGCTGCACCCAGCTATTTCGTCGAACATGTAAACTTCTGTAGTGGTTTTTGCGTATAAACCAGCAGTGCGTAAGGTCGGAGTGGCCTGTGTTACTGTTGTGGTAATGGGGCGGGTCGTATGACGGCGAGTTTGACCGCCAGTCGTGTGTTTTGTTTGGTGTAGTTGAATGGTTCCATTTTGTTGGGCTGCCATGCTGGAAGGGTACCGCGCAGTGAAAGCATGTCTGCGAGCTGTTGGCTGATTCGCTATTGTCGACGAAGTAACACCTCTTTCTTGTCTTTGTGATAAAGAGCTACTAGCAAAAAGTGATTGGACGTCTTGCACCACTTGTCACTTGACACTTATCTTCGGCCGTTATCACGTGGGTCCATTGATATATGCGTGAGTGGTCTGTTGTTTACAACAGATTCAGCTTCTGCCAGCTCCGTGAGTCAGGTTTCTTTCCTGGGAACTTTTTGCTCGAGAAGGTTGTTAGAGCTAGTTTTCACTGACCCAACCTCGGCTCATTCTCCTCCCGTGTAAGGTGATGTTACGGGCTGCTCCAACGGCAGGCAACGGCTCACGTTATATACTTTGTTCGTGTTTCATAGATTCAGCCAATCTTTGGGCGTGTTCGTGAAAGTGTGGGTCCCTCAGTCTGAGCGATGGTTGCGAATTCCAATGATTTTATCGATAGGTGTGGGGTTCATCAGCAGCGGATGGACGTTCTACGACGCCTTTCTGGTAGGACCCGCTGTAGCCGTATGAGGCTTTTCACTCCTTGCATCAGGAGATTACACATCTGCTCTGATGATGGACACTGCAATGCTGTCTGAAACGTTGGCTAAAAAAGGAGGTAGTGCAACACGGTATAATACCCCAAAAACAAATCACTATTATATATCTACATTTGTTGGTGAAATAATTTTCCAGTTCAAATATTATTATTTTTTAACTAATTTTTTTTTAATATTAACTCCACACAGGAGGCCCTGAAGAAAATAATTTCCCTCAGGGCCTATGTCAGCTTTGGGGATGCTGTGTGGAGGGTCTTTTTGTGGAGAGGAAGGAGTGAACATGGGTCTTGAAGAGTCCTAAGTTGTAGGAGGGAGGAAACACAGAGGCCGGCAGTTCGTTCCACAGCCGAGCTGTTGAACCTAAGAACGAATCGTAGAAGCGACCCGTTCTCATGTGACAAATGTCAACCGTGTACAAATGTTGGGCGCGCGGGCCTGTGCTCTAAAGATTGCAGTCCGTTTGTTAAGATTGGGGAATCTATCAAATGGACCGCCCGTTTCTGCACAGATTCAAGGGTTTTTTCAGGTATTTTGGGGCTCCGGACCAGAAATAGCAGCCAAATTCGACCGTAGGGCGCACTTGCGATTTGTACAGGGTCAGCAGTTGTGTACTATTAAAGTATCTGCGGGCCCTGTACAGTACGCCCAGCTTCTGAGAGGCCAACTTTAATAACCGTCCATTCTCTGCTTCAAAGCCCTCCGAGCCGTTGGAGTTTGTGTGCCCTTTGAGGGCTTGTCAAATAAAAAGCTATCATGATCTGTACTGTCCTCCGCGTAGCAATCAATCGGTGCACATGTCAAAAGGTCATTGATGTGCAACAAAAACAAAGTCGGAGACAGAACCGATCCCTGTGGGACGCCAGCATTTATAGAGTGCGAGGAAGAGGTAAAACCGTCAGCAACCGCCTGAATCGACCTATCCCTTAAAAAGTCAGCAATCCACGTACACAGGGATGCGAGAAGTCCATAAGACGGTAATTTGTTGACAAGTCCTTGGTGCCAGACCCGGTCAAAGGCCTTGGATATGTCTAGTGCGACCGTTTGAGTCTCACCGTGACGTTCCATTAATGTTTATAAGATAAGGTTTTTATGCATAGCACGAAGGATAACAAATTTGTATAGGCATCAATTAATTAGTTTTAATTAACAAATTAGTAATTGATGCTTATAATAATTTGTTATCCTTTGTGCTATGCAAAAAATTTCGTCTTATAAACATTACTTTATCATTAAAACTAAAAATGTAAGTGTTGTACAAAATCTTATATCTCCGAAGCTCTTCACTGAATGCATGAAATTTTGACACAACTTTCCATTCAAATATATGTGTGTTTTTATATATGTTATAAATTTGTCACCTGGGACAGGTAAAGATGTGTTTTTTTAAAGCACAATCTATTGGAAGTAAAAGAAACAAAGAAACGGAAAGAGTCACAGCAACCTGTGACGAGGTACATCTAGTAAAAAATAAATATGTAGTGGTTTAAAAAAGCTACATTGTTTCATTTAAATCAAATTAGATTATGTTGTTATTACATTCTGTAAGTCTTTTATTTTTATTATTGTGACAGCCATTATCTAACTGTGGTTATGACATGACATATTTACCCCTACCTTATTTGAATTGTATTATGTTTGGCATTCCCATTTGGGGTAAGTTGTAAGGCTGAAGATAGCGAGAAGGTAAGGTAGAAGGGAAGAGAAAGTACTTGGCTATTAAGATCTGGTTATCAAACACGACTAAAACCATGACAAACAAAGGTTTCAATTCGGGATGTTGGTTTTTTGTTTCTTTATGAATTTAATAATGCATTTTAAAACACCACAAATTATTTTCTTTTAAATTTACTTGTGAAATGTGCCTGCCTAAATTGGAAACTGCTACCTCCAGATTGTTAGTCGGGAGCTTGACTTCTCAACCGCCTAGGCCATCCTATGTTAATGTGTTTGATAGAAGACGGTAATCCTCTTTAACGAGCGTTTGAAATGTCAACGTAAATATCTCCATTTATGTGGCGTTGATATAAAAATCCATTCACGGAACTGAAAGGTAGAAAATAATGTACTATTCAAATCCAATTATGACAGCACGTGCTGATATCACAGTAACATCTACAGTAAGAAGTTACGTCGAGAGATTTAGCCTAACGATGTGACGTGATGATGTCGATGTTTCTAAAAATATCCTTAGAAATCAAGGTAAATACTCGTATGAAGGTTTTTTGACCATTTAAATAATGTAGGGAAGAATTTAATTTGAATAGTTTTGGTAAATAATTTGGATTGAATACAAATTTGTTCGTAAGCCAGAATCTAGCAAATCTCTCAGATGCTGAGCGTATTTTACATTGTACAGGGCACGCAGATTTAGGAGGCGGGTTTGAGTACCGCCGCCCCAGGAACTATTTATTGGATAACCAACACCTCTGCCATAGGTCACCTCAGGTGTTTTGCTACATTTGGTGACTTAGTAGTGCCCGGGGTCATCGGGTGAGGTGTGTTCAGGATGTGCCACCCACTAGCTACGTGATATGCGAATCGGGAAAGGCTGGTTTGGGAGGATACTTTGACATCTCCAACTGGTCTCTCTTCATCCAACGCCTTGTGTCGTAGAGGGAGAGAAAAATCATTCGTCCGTCACTCCTGGACCACTGATCCCTAGATTCCTACCCACCCCTCATAGATTTTTCTTTCCCAGAACTTCCTCTTCTTTTAATGATATATTGAAAAAAAACAAGTTATTTTAATCAGTATGCAAAAAACGGAGCCTCGTGCCCAAATACATATAAAAATAGTTAAAAAGTGTTAAATTTTTTTTAATATATCATTATAATGGAATTCCACCACGGATTATTAGTATCAAAAATATAAATATTCTTCTTCTTTCTTTCCTTAAAAAGACCCTCCATATAACATCCCCAAAAATGACAAGACCCGAAGGAAATTATTTTCATGTGAAAAAATATACAACTGCTGACCCCGTGCAAATCGCAAGTGTACCCCGCTGTTGAATTTGATAGCCAACTCTTGAATGGAGCCCGAAAATACTTGAACAAAACCGTTGACTCGGAGCGTTCGTTTAATAGATTATCCTATTGTAACAAACGCATAGACTAATGAACAAACGGATTGCGATCTTCAGAGCTCAGGCTTCAGTTAAGAATGCTATCCTTGATCTACCGGAATTTCAATGGAAGTTGCTCAGAGAGACGAGCGTCATTGATCCTTTTGCTACCGGTGAATAGTCGGGAAACACGTAAAAAGCCCACCCAACGCACACAGTTGACTTTAATTACATGACAACGGGTCGTTGAGATCAACAGTTAGGCTGTATGATTCTGTATGACCTCCCTCCTACATAAAGGGTCTCTTTAAGACCCATGTTTACCCCTTTCTCTCTTCATTAAGACCCTCCACAGTCCACACGTTCTAACCGGCAACATATCCTGAGTTAATTATAAAAAAATAAACTGTACATACATACTTTGTTTATTAGAGAAAGAATTCAAATAATAAAACTATTTTTTCGCAGCGTTGGAAAAGAGGAGATAATACCAGACTGATTTTATATTTTTCTCATTCGTACGCTTTTATTGTTTCGACTCTTGAAATCACATAACTAAAAAATTTGATTCACTCGATCGTGCCATGCTTTTTCCGTATATCCGACTTCTTCTACCATTAAAAAAGGTCTAGAAACAATTTAATTTTGACGCTAAAAATTTCGTTCGCTTATTATATTTAACCTCATCCAATTTAACGTGTAAGTTCCATAACATCCCCGGGGCGCTAATGCTTAGAGCCGGCGCATATTGACACTTAATACCCCTTAATAATAAATTCTCCAAAGCGGCAAACGCGAGGAGATGATGCCGTTATGGCTCTAACGAGAAGCATTCTCGTGACGCTAAAGAGAAATCACCTTTTGGCGTTGATGAGAATTCATCTCAATGCGATTTCTTTATTGGGTACCTACCTTTCTACTCCCAGTACAGTTAAGAATTTTCTCTGTATTAAATTAAAGTTCTCTTTTAAAATTAAAGTAGTATTGCATTTATATATTCGTGAAAAGCGTTTACTTTGTGGCTTTCAACAATCATTCCAACATTATCACATCAAATTGTTTTAAACCACTTTATTTTTAACATATTGCACTGCCGGCTTTAGAAGTTCCCTTCATTCATCAGAGAAAAATTACTAACGAAATATACAACAAATTGTCAGGTATACATACTTATTTAGGTGTTGGAGTAGAGTTGAATAAAGGGGAAGGATAGTTAACAAACTGAAAGGTATACATACTTATTTAGGTGTTGGAGTAGAGGTGAACAAATGGGAGGGATAGTTAACAATCTGACAGGTATACTTACTTATTTAGGTGTTGGAGTAGAGGTGAACAAAAGGGAAGGATAGTTAAGGGGTTTACTATAAATATCTTTAGAATAGGGCTAGAAGATAAATTTGCTTGGTTATTCAATGTGATGAATTATCTATGTCATAGTAGAAGCTAAATTTGCATGGTTATTCAATTTGATGAATTATATAGTACATATTTATTTTCAGAAAATCCTCATTTGATTTTTTTTCTAAAAACCGTTTATTTAGATAAAAAATACATTAAAATTAGCAAATTACAACTATATTGAGCCTAATCACCTTCAACACACCAACTAGAACTTACTCGATCGAAAATTATTTTGAAATACAACAATCATATCAGGACCAGGTCATCTAGATACTCACTTGTATCTAGATTACATGCAATGGGAAATAACACTGCATGGAAAATAGTTACAAGAAGTCTATATGAATATACATCAATAATATGAATAACTAAGCTAAGCAAAATAGTATTATTTTGTCAAACTTTTATTTCTTCATTTCTGTTGTACTAAACTGTTATGTATGTCAAATGTTTGTAAAAGCCAATAATATATAAATAAATAAAATGATGAATATTTCCGCAACATTATATTTTTCATAACATTAGAGAGAAAAAAAGATCACCAAGTATTAGTAGCTAACCTTGGGAATATGCAGAGGATAAAAATACATTTATATATATTAATAACACATTATTTGGTAAGACGGTAGTATTTAAAAAAATATAATTTTGCAAAAAACAAGTAAGTTATTACGGAAATAGTGTCAACCGGTGAACGGCGGGCGATACGCGCTTTGCCCCTGGCATTCCACTCTGTTCAAAGCGACATTTATTGCGTGGCTCTTTTTCAAGGGTCAAATTAGAAAAAAAATATCAAAATATGGTATATTGAATCTCAGGTGCGGCTGGTAGTGGTGGTGGGCTAACAAATTATTATTAAGTGTTAAATCAAGATATTCCTAAAAAACTACGTTAACCAAATTTCAAAAGCCTAATGTAAAACCACCGGTTTGTGGCTGAGTTGACATCGCAATTGGGTCCCACCCAGAAGTAGTGTGTTCAATTCCTCCATCATAACACAAGCAACATTTTCCGCTTACTGTGGTGGTAGAGATTTTAAAATATTGTCAGGTTATTCGTAACGCGGGAATCTTTGTCTTACTTTTTTTTCCCGACAAAACTAAACCCTTCCACAAACTTTTTCACAAATAATCATCTAGTCAATCTACATTATGCAAGTGCATTATATAAGCATAATAAATACAAAACAATACCTACAAGAACAACACGTCAACTCACCAGAGATCAAATGGGAAAATAATTCACCGACTCCAGATATTTTCATATCAGAGGGTTCGGATCGGTAGAACTTCTAACTGGACCTATAAATCCTACTGATACCTCAATATAAATATTTAAAAAATCTTTCGAAATCCTACATGTATTTAAAATGACTGATTTTTGCATTTTTATATATAAATTCGTTGACAGATCTAATACGCCTAAATTTTGAATGAAAGAGCTAGATATAATGCCAGTAGCCGAAATAAAAATATATTTTTTTAATAATCTGAGAATGCAAAAAAATTATTTTAATCTCATTTCCTAAATCTGTATTTTGTGTATTTTCTTATTTTTCAGAAACAGATTTTTTAATATAACAGGAATTTGGAGTAGCGACATCAATGATATAAGTTTTTTTTTTAATTTTGTCGTGTAAAACTATATCAAGTTTATTATGACCAATCGTTTTATTATAATATATTTTATAAAATTCATTTTCTAAAAATGAATTAGGTTCGTATTCATAATATGGTACTATATTACGGCATTCAATCAAGTTATGTTTAATTACCAAACTTTGGTGAATTATTTTTAAAACTTGATTATTCCTAAATGTATACTCAGACGGCACTAATATAGAACGGTTTCCGGAAAAAATATTAGTATTTATGTAATGTTGTTTATTAAAACTTGTTTTACTAAAAAACATTCTCTCTGTTTACAACAGCACAAATTATTATTATTTATTAAAACTAATCTACTCGCTGACACCTTTTTTCACAAAGTAGATTATAAATCTCAACTAGTTTTGTTGTATTTTAAGCTAGAGAGGTGTTGCGGTTTCTTTAATTCCCACTGAAGAAAAAATATACATAATATAGAAACGAGTTATGGGCGTGCCAATATGCCCTTTTATGATTAATTTTACCTATTTTCTGGTGATATTAATCAGATTTATTCGAATATCAAAAGTCTTCCATGGTTAAATAATCATTTTCTTTTTCCTGTCTCACGTCAAGGAGTCGAAGGATCTTATTAAAAATTGCGACCCCAGTTTTATTTTAAATCAAATAGATAGCGATACTTTTAGTATCGCCTTGTTAAAAGACCACCATTCAGACTGAAAACGTTGTTTGAAATGACTTTAGCCGTGTTTGGGGTTCTAATATGAATAGTCAGCTACTTCCCGACTTTTTCTTTTAACATTTTATTTTCTTTTCCACAACCTTCAGCCTCATAACATACCCCAAATTGGGGAAAGTACATTTGTGGCACTTTCCAGAGTGGTTGATACTTTCAGTATCGCCATGGTGAAAGGTCACCATTCAGACTCAAAATGTTGCTTGAAATTCAGTGGTCAAATCTAAACAGCTAGGTAATTTCCCAATTTCCTCTTCCGCTTCTCCTTACCTTATGCACTATCTTCAACCTCACAACATACCCAATCGGGTATGCCATAGTCTCACAGGCTCTAGACGGTTGAGGGCAGTTAGGACTCTTGTGCAATACTCACATTTAAAAAAATAACACATCAACCCAAATGAGGATGCCGTGGTCCCACTGGCTTCGGGCAGTTAGGTTTATTTTATTTTATTTTATATTAAAGAAACAAACATTACATGATTTACAGTGATAAACAATATTCAGGAATAAGATACTTCATGTTGGCTACCTATGATGTGTTTCTTTGTAATGTCTGCTAAGTGCTAACAATTAACAGTTTATATTATTGACATGATGCCACGTTTGAATTTGGGTAGTGAATCCGTAAAAATGTCAATGTTAGAGTTTAGACAATTATTATTTAGAGTATGAAGAAATCGGTTAATTGGCGAATTAGATGCTACATTTGTTTTATAATTACGCGTGTGGAATGGCACTTTTTGTCGTGTACGTCTCAAAGGTATGTTGAAATTAATAAGGGACAGAAGTTCGGTACATTTGATGTTATTGTTTAAAATTCTGTAAATAAATATTGAGTCAGCTACTACTCATCTTTGCTGCAAAGTTTTTAATGTACGTTCAAAGTTATTGTTGAATTTGAAAGTAAAATATTTAATAAAATTTTATTGTGCAGTGTACATGTATATTTGTAAATAGTTAAAATAAAAGATGGCTTTTTAATTTCTTTGGTATGTCTGAGGCCTTCGAAAGGTCTTATGTAAATAGTTGAAATCAGTTTTCTTTCAAACCGGTATAGATCACACTTCTAGAGATTTTATATTCACTGTGAATTCCTATGTTCTGAATTTATCTTCAAGCTTTGTAAGAATTCAGAACGGCCTCTGGCGGTAATTCCCGCTCTGTTTATCTTATGTTTTAATTCATGATGGTAAAAAATGGAAAATTCTATTTCAGAGATCAACAATAGAACTTTGCAAAGAAATAAAGTTTTTAAGTGTGTCTATTGTTTAGCTAGTTCAACTTCATTGTGTTAATATTTAAAATAAAATGTGAATGAAGACAGGAATTACTAAGGTAAGGGTATTTTAATCAAGTATCAGAAAGGCGTTACGAGACACAAATGTCATTGTTATATACAGTGGCGGCTCGTGGCATTTGGGTTACTAGAGTGCTAATATTACAAAAAAATGGCTTAATTGATGTTGTTGAAGCTGAAAATGATTTTTTTTTTTTCGAAAAATTGATTTTTTGTATGAAGATTTTCAGGAATTCCGTGCAGTGCACGGTTATACTGAAATTTCCTGAAAATCTTCATACAAAAAACCGATTTAAAAAAAAAAATAAAAAAATCGTTTTCAGCTATAACAACATCAGAAATGCCATTTTTTATAATATTAGCACTCTAGTACACCCAAAAGTCACGAGCCGCCACTGGTTATATATTAGAGCTTCTGGAGGACAGATCTGACCGGGAGTCCACACATTACAGAAGTATATATATTTTATGCGATTACACGCACATATGTGATTTGTTTGGAAATAAAAATAATTATTATTTTGTTGAGTTTTATATTATTATTTATACTTGATTCCACGGAAAAATTCCGAAATTTTTAGTATCGAACTGGTTGGTGTTAGGACACAATTCAGAAATGAAACGTTACTTGACATGGTATTAGCTGTATTTAGTGACCTGATCGGAATAGCCAGGTACTTCCCTATCTCATTCCACTCCTCAATACCTTCAGCCTCATAACACATCCCAATTGTTGGAGATGTCGTAGTATCAATGGCTCCAGACGATTGGACTAGATCAGTTAGGGACTCTTTTACAATTTTCACAGCAAGATCTAACTTATCGCGCCTTTCAAGTTCGTTTTGTTCACGCACAAAGCTTAAACGAGATATTTCCGGAAAAAATTAAAGAAAAACCCATCCCATGATACGAATTTTTAACTACTTTCAATAAAAAACAAGAATGGTTTTTAAAACTGAGAAATTTACTATGATTTTAGTAAAGTTTGTTTAGTAAGAAAGGTTTTCTTTGGTTTCCCGATAATTTACGATTCTTTATACATCCTGATTTAAAATCAGCGTTTTGATAATATTGGAAGAATTTTGTTAACTTTAACTATTTAGTTATTTGTAAGTTTTAGAGAATTTTTATTTTATAAAACTAAGAATCGCTAATGGATTCCTGGAAGCTTAATCGAGAATAACAAAGAAGTTTTTAAAAATGTTGGAATAAAACTAGATTAAAATATTTGTACCAATGTATATTTTTATCGGCAGAGTGGAACTAATTTATGTTTTAAATCGATCGTTTGGTACTTAATCTATCAGTTAATTCGTTTCCACATTCCGTTTGTTAATTATGTTTTACAAAAATATCAAT
Organism: Hesperophylax magnus; assembly: GCA_026573805.1. Classification (NCBI taxonomy): domain Eukaryota; kingdom Metazoa; phylum Arthropoda; class Insecta; order Trichoptera; family Limnephilidae; genus Hesperophylax; species Hesperophylax magnus. The sequence goes on from JAIUSX010000104.1 coordinate 3,671,600, forward strand.
AGCTTTGAAAGACCGGCAATATGACTATAGTATCAAAGCAGTAAGATTACCAACGTTACAATCAAGAAAAGAAAGGGGTTACTTGATTCAGATTTTAAATTAAAAATTTAATCTGGACATTCTAGTGCCCTAGCATCCATAAAATCTTCACCGCAAACAAAAATATAAATCTCCGTGGACACTCAAAAAAGTTAATAAAACACCTTTTGCATTCGATCTGGGAATCATTTTCTTGCCAATAGAGTAGTGGAAGCATAGAACAAACTTCAACGACTTGTCATCAAAGCCACTACATCGAAAACATAAGATTTGTAAATTAAGTACCTATTTACAAATCTTTTGATTTCAGTTGAAATTTTGGCTTAGATTTATTAAATAAGAGAAAATTAGAAACATACTTTTTTGGGCGCGAGGTTACTTAACTGCTCCCAGAACTACTAACACACAATGTTTTTATTATCACTGCAGGGCTCATTCAAAAATACTAAAACAAAAGGAGCGACAAATACAATATTAAAGTATGCTTAAATAAAATACTTTGCATGCACCACCATTTAATCAAAAAGGATCGACATTTTTCAACCAATGCGCCCGGCGTCGACTCACTGACCCGCGCTTGACCAGCCATCACAGCCTTCATCCGGAGAATACTACATCTGTCCTACGTCAACTCACATCACGGCTACCTGACTCACAAATAAACACTGTGACCTTCACGACACGTCTTTCATTTCGTGCCTCTCACAAGATCCCCAAAGTGGTGACCCCGACGTGATAGTGTTACCCCGACTCACAGGTAACCCCGTCTCTAAATGGGAAATCGGTTGAGGCACCACGGAGCAGCATGCACCAGACCATCTCCGCACCAGCGCGGATGCGCGGACGCAGTGCTCACCATGGTTATTTTTAGTGTATTCTCAGCCTGTGTCGTGAACAGTGTTTGTAATTTATAAAAATTTTGTTTTTCATACCATTTTATTTTAACGTGAGAGAATACTACAACAACCGTACAGTGGCCCTGAACCCGAGATAAATGCAACGACACCAGCACGAACCCTTCCTACTACCATCAACAAGCAGGATCTGACTCAACTTTTCTTTCTATCGCGGCCCTCAACCGTGCCGCTGGAAGGGGAGTCCTGTAGTGGTACGCCACTACTTGATTCGAACGGCATTATAGAAGTTTCGGCTTTTTCCAAACAAATTTCTTGGATGTTCTTTTATTTTTTAATTTTAGTTTGGCAATATCTACATAGCAACCAAAATGTTCGAGAAGTTTCTTCACCTTATAAAAGCGGCAGCGTGAAGGAACTCATAGAAATCAGTCAGTCATCAGTCAGCCGTCAGTTTACAAGTCTCGCGAGTGTTAAGCCGCGCACCTTTGCGCGAAGGACAATATTTCCGGCTCCGCCCGGTTTTCAACTATGGACTCCATCGGGACATCATCCTAGCGCATTGGCCACCGTCCCTGGCCAGCGCTACAACGGATTACAGCGCCTTGGTTCCAGCGCCTCTGACTAGAGCTTCATCCACGCACCATGACCACCACGAGGACACGCAGCATCCTCACTGGTCTACGCAGCTCCCGCCCAACCGCCTACAAGCTCCACCGCACCGTTGGCCTTCCCGTCAGCACTGGAGTACCTGAAGACCCACGTTCTTCGCCAGTGCCTGACAGTCAACGAGTCTGGAGGGCGATTCTCGTTCTTTTAGCCTTAAGATAAATGAAAGCATTCGTCAACGACTGCTATCGTTTGCGAAAGATAGCTGTCCGTCGCTTGTAACATCTTTTCTTAACTATTAAGCGATTCTCGTTCTTCTGATAGCTTTAAAAGATCGATTTTTGAGATACCTAGTAAAAAATCCTAAAGAAGCGTGGTTAAGAGCATCTACGATATTGTTAAGAGATTATTGAAAACACAAATTGGTGAAATATAATTAAGTGACGCAAGGTTTCTAACTAAAACTTAAAAAAACAAATACTTTGTATTATAATGCATTTTAATAACTGCTTATTTTATTTATGAATGACATAAATAAGCCATTTATCGAAGATTTACGTTTTGTGAAAAGGTACTTACCTCGCTGGATAGTAATGACTTTGTTACAGATTCACCACTTCTAAAGTGACGTTTGATGTCAAACTAACGCTGCCGAATGGCGCTAACTGTCACCCAAGTTGATTTAAGAATGAAAGGGATTCTTATTTCGTTGTGGTTAACTTCAAAACCCACAATTTCGAGCGCCAGCTATTCTGCAGCCATTTTATCTGAAACTTATTATTATTTATGTAGAAATCCTCAATGGTATGTGTAGTTTATTGTAAATTAAATCACTTATCTGGCTTTCGACATGTTACGTACTTTACAAACATCGCAATTACCTGATTCAATTCATTTAATAGCATTATTGTGCCACAAACAAGTCACTAATCATGTTTACAGTCAATACTTACGATAATATTAAGTTTTCTCTTGTTAAAACTACGCAAATAATGCTAATTGTCAAAACGTCACAATTAAATGAAGCAAATTCTACGCGAACGCTAGCGTTTGGCCGCCAAAAGACAGGTCTAGGGGTACCCTTCGCGTAAGGCTAAAAATTTTTGCGCGCAATCGAAAATCCAAGGATTCCATCTGTCAACGAGAGAACCGGAATCGCTTCATACGAATAAACCGAGAAAAATCGTTAATTTGAATGTAAGGACGATTTTAGTGTCGTTAAGTAGAACGAGAATCGCCTTCCTGGTCACTAGCGCCCGGCGTCGACTCACTGACCCGCGCTTGACCAGCCATCACAGCCAGCGTCCGGAGAATACAACATCTGTCCTACGTCAACTCATTACGACTCATCAATAAACACTGTGACCTTCACGACACGTCTTTCATTTCGTGCCTCTCACAAGATCCCCAAACGTGTCATAAAAATTAATAAAAATATAATAAAGCGTTGATTGCAAAATACGAGAAGGTTTGTGCAATTTCGCTCATTCCATAAAGCATAACATACAATAATTAAAATAAAAGATAAAAAGCGAATGACGGGGCCAACAACTTTCTTTAGTATTTTGCGGTGCTTGAGTCTGGACTCTGGCGGAATTCCACGATAAAGATATTTTGAAGTTGTTTGTCCTCTCTCATAAACCTACTACCCAGGCTCTTATGGGGGCTGCAAAACCTGGTACTAGCTCTTACGTGAGGCGTTATTATACTGCACGCGTAGCCTTTCCACACTACTCTTTTTAAATCTAGCAAAACGCTCGCACGTATAAAAGGATGTACAAAACGTAAGGAATAGCATTATTTTTACACGTGACTTGCAAGGCCAGAACCTTCTACTGAGCATATTCGACTTTGCGCAGAGCGCTTGAGTTTGCCGCTCGAAGTCATCGTCATCCGTCAGCTTACGGTTGATGAAGTTGTAATGATCTGCCCTTTTCCAACTTTTCCTTCTCTTCTTTCTACGATAAATTTTCATTAAAGTCCCATAGGTAGCTTTTCCATAAGGCTTTGGTTATGTATATATCCGGAGTAGGAATATCCTCCCTGCCGCCTTTACAAGCCTTTGCTCCTCACTTTATTACACACCCCTTCAAGTGTGTACATCCTAGTTTGTCTACGTGACGTACGACCTTGAGCGTACTCATTTCACGTGACGGTTCAGTATAAAAAGGCTTCACCGAACGTTGTGTTGGTTTTTTGTTTCTCGGTTTAGAAACCTAGTTATCTATGTATGTGTGGTATCCCTTGGTTCTTTTGAGATAGAGTGAGTTGAATCCATTACCGCTGTGTTTTAAAGCCATTTCATAAACCTCATTCTCTGACTCGCCTGCTCACCGACTAGCTACGTGACTCTACCTGTCGTAAGGTAATGTGAATATAACAAGGTGTTAGATTTTATATGTGTGATAAACATACGATAAATTTATGGTGTTAGTTGTCGGCGCCATCCATGTATATATTTTGGGAGGGGAAGGAGAAGAAAGAAAATGAATTTGTTCAAGCTAAGATTGGCTCCTCCTCTTTACCAAACAAAACCGATGGATGATAATTTGAGCAAGGCGATCGATATCTGCATGTCTGGATATCACAACCGGCCGGGTCTCCCCTTGTTCCAAATCGGCAACCGTCACGCCAGAATAAAGAAAACCAGGTCTCCTCACCAATTTCAGAATTGTCCCAACCTCATACACCTCCAGGATAATCTACTTTACTGAGTGTAGAAGGGGAAAACCATAACACCATAAAGATACGTGCCACCTCCAGAAAACGTTGTAACTTCCTCGTCGTCGGGAATTTACATCCCTTTCTAGGTCAATAACATAGATAACACACGACGATCTTGTCGACATTTAATCTGCTTCTATCGATAGGTTGTGTGCCTATCCATTCAGCCAATTATCATGTGAGATATATGTAAGGTCTACTCGAAATGCCAAATTTAGGATGAGGACTGTCTGTATTTTAATATTTGGTTCCAGTATTTATTTGATGAGGTTACTAGCATCCTCGTGTATTAGGTATGGGTAACTTCTATTGAATACCTATCCTCTCAGGTAGGTATAAACGGATAATTGGTTTGATTTTTGCATTTAATTTAAAGAGGCTGCCTACCTCTCGAAAGGTACCTGTTGAGAAAAGTTGTTCGGTTGGTAGTTTTATTTCGGAGATTACCATCTCCCTCTTTTGACTCTAGATTTGTTTTTGTGCATCCCAATTTGTAACTTAGAAAGTCAAACAATAGATGAAAAGTATTAAATTACAAAGTCAAATAACAGAAGAAAAGTATTCATTTTGTTCTGTCTGGTTGCATCCGATCGCTTTCTATTCGGGCGGTCATACGCTAGCAAAACTTCCCCTTTGACTGACTGTACACCGCGCCTCTCGGCCTATATATGAAAAGGTCATTGGCCCGTCTCCCACTCACAGCTGATTGACGATTCGTCTAGCGTATTCCTTTTTATGGGAAAATTATTTGGGTTGCAGGCGTTGCAAACTCGGTTCCTGTATCCGTCCTTTTAAAGGGTCTTCTGGAATTTAATAAATAATATTAAAAAACTCACCCTGTTAGCCACCTCCAAATCCTAGTGTGAAACTTACCTGGTTACACGCTACATAGCTAAATCAGTTTAATTTTCGGTCTCCCCCCTACCGGCATTCTTTCCTCCTTTTTAGCGAAATCCTTGCAATTTGTTCAATTTTGATCCCCTCCCTACGCCTTTAAAAGGGTTATTAAATAATTCTGTAAATAAAATTGTACCTCCCTAATCTGTCAGGATTCGAACCCACAGTTTATGATTTGTTTGATTCTCTGGTTTACTGTCTCCGTGGTTAGAACGCCATCTCGCCAATCGTTATTTCTTCCTTAATCCGATCAAACACTTCCTGCCTTTAAATACGTTCACTCTGTTTTAAACGCAATGATTATCATTATTATTTCCATGTTTTTAAGACAAGCAATCTAGTCCGAACTGTATATGAAATCACGCTTAAATCAACACAACTTTATAACACAATCGCGATCGCACAACACCTAGCGCCCCTGAGCTGATTTTTTCACAAAACGGCGCTCTACAAATTATCCAATTTTCTATCCTCACTGAGTACAACCACTTTCACTTCACACAAACACCGGTTCAATAATATTTCACTTTAATTCAATATTCCACAATACTCTCTAACACCATTTGAATTCACTAATTAACTGTAATTTCACATATCACTTCTGACCTGTATTGATTTCTCGGAGCTGTCAACGTATCCACGTTCAAAAACCGACTGCCCTGCGATCTCTTTCCTTCCTTCCCGTGGGAACATGTTTACTTCAAGCCCGCCTGTCAATAAATCTTATGTTCTTATCTCAAACAAAAAATTTTTTGGAGCACGTTCGTTTCGTTTTATCGTTTGTTTATTTATCTGAGTATTCAAATCATCACAAAGTGCCCTAGATACTGTTTCTTCTACTATTTTTCACCGTTCAGGAAAGCTAATGGTATGTTTTTCGGACCCTATCCGTATCTGATGACCAACGGTGCTGTTTTCTTCTGGGTTTTGCAACTTTTTTTTTTTCTATTGTAAATTCTTAAAAGTTAATTTTCATCATACGTTTATCTTGACAAAGAAATCATTTGTTTAGAAAAATAACGATCCGTTTTTTATTTAACAGTGTTGTGAATTTTGAATAAACTGTAATTTTAATAAGATAGAAAGAATCAAAATATAAGGATTTTTATCACAAAGAAAATTAGGAGTGGAAAAGGAGGCCTTTACCCTGTGAATTATCTTTGTTTCATTTGGAAGTTCCGGTGGTTTCTGAAAGGTTCCATGGGCACTATTATTAGTTAATAAATGTTCATCTATCACCGTTGTTTCCACAACACCAACTGTTTTGTGATCACCACACGGCAATATTTAATGTTTTTAACTTGAGAATGATAATTTACACTCTTTTACAGACTTTTCATGATAATAGTTTTTGTGAGGGGCTAAAAATATGCAACTATATACGACGACGAGTATTCGAACATTAAAAGAAAACACATGCCTTGGGTTGATATTTTCAAATCGTCTTTCTTGCTTTCTTCCTTTAAAGTTTAACATTTTTAGCTTTAAAAATGGAACAAAATAAGGGAGAAGGCAATTTGGGTAGTAACTGTAAAGATAGTGATGATCATTAAACTGTTTCAATATTAATCAATTGGTGTGTACAAAATATTTTATTTTCATATAGTTGAAATGACGCTACAAAGTGATTTTGCAATTATTGAAGAAATAAATTGTAAATTTGATTCTCCGGGGAAAGATTAATGGGAAATATTATGGCACTAGGTGACTGATATGTTTGCAGTTCTCATGAATTATTCTGTGCTGTAGTCTGCAGAGTTTTATGTTTTATAGCCAACCCCCGATAGAGAGAGTGCCAGAAGTAAAAAAAGTTAAGGGAATGATAACAATTTGCATTCTCAATTACTGCTTAAAAAAATACTTCTTGTAATGTAGCTCGGGTAATGGGCAAACCATTCAATTAAGAAAAGTTTTTGGCACATAGCTCCGCCGAATTGACACTGCCATAGGGTCGGAACTCCATTTTAATTCTTTGTATGAAATTATTATGAATGATAAAACGAATTCGGGGATAATTAGATAGTATCTCCACAAGGAAGACATCATAATAATGCCACAAAACTCAGACTAGAAAAGTCACCCTCAGTTATTCCGACTTTTGAAATATTTGATTCACTCCGTACATAAATAAATGTTTCTGCACACGTTTAATATATTTGCATAATTTCGTGCTTTCGTCCGTATCGCGCAAAAATAATATTATTTTTGTAACGACTTGTTTGTACACGGAGAAAATAACTCATAAGAATATTGCAAATTTATTAAGAATCTCTTTAAATTATTCGTAATCCGATTAAAAGTGAAATTGCAGGCCCTTAAGAACGGATAGGTTTCCTGATAAATTTTTAGTATACTGAAGAGTTGAATATGATGTTCGATGTTATGGTTCTTTTGGTAGCGCTCCCATCGCAATTTTCTGTATACTGGAAAACAAAAAATTATTTTTGAAAAATAGGTATTTTTTGACATCCCTTCATCCAGCTGTGTTAAATTTAGCGTAGCGCTTATTTTTTTTCCGTAACGTCACCTACTGTGTTAATTGCAGGGTTGCCACTAGTTTTAGGCGGAGATGCCAGTTTCAGTGTTATCGTTTGCCAACTCACATTCCCAACTTTCGGGCAGGGGTGTTTAGTGTCGCTATTACAGGAACTTTTCTGGGTGACATTTCAATCTCTTCACCAGTTTAAAACACTTTGTTGTTGGAAAGGTGTTTGAAAACTTACATAGTTATTTGTTTGTGATGCTCCCTCGTGGTCAAGTGGTTTCAATCCTTATCTACGAATCTGGAGGTCACGAGTTCAAATCCTGGAGTGCGCAAGTAAATTTGTCGTCTGATGATGTCGTTTCTCATCGTGGATGCTGCATGAAGTCCCAAAAATCATTCTAGATAGAAGAAGAGAGGCTCCTCCAAAGACCTCTCACTACAAAAAGTAGGTGGAAACTTGAGTGGCAATCGGCTGACGTGAGAAATGGACATCTTGTGCATGACCTATTGAGAGATAGAGGCTCACTAAATCTTCAGGCGTGTAGGCGCGCCGAATGCTAGGATCATATCTAGAGAGTTCTAGCTACTATGCGTTTTGCATGGGCGAATGATCCCGAATATTCTAGTAGAATCGCTAAAAAAGTAACGGAAAAACATTGGTAAGATTGTAGCTATAAGTCGTCCCGATGAAAGCTACTACAATGGTTGTAAATCCTTGGTTTAAGCTGTCTAAGATGCATAATTTCGTCGGGGTAAGGCTCTTGACTAGCAAGCCGGAGGACGCTGGTTCGAACACCGGTGTGCGCAAGTAACGAAATTGTATTATTTCACAATTTACTAATAAAAAATAATATATAGTATATTTGCGGCACGTTCTAGAGTGGAAGATACTCCCAGTATCACCCTGGTGTAAGACCACGATTCAGAATCAAAACGTTACTTGAATGGCTTTGGCCATGTTTGGTGACCAGATCGGAATAGCCAGGTGTTTCCCCACCCCTATGCCCCATCTCCTTCCCCTCCCCTATCCGTTCAGCCCACAGCATACCCTAATTGGGAATGCCGTAGTCTCACCGGCTCCAGATGGTTGGGAGCAATTGGGACAATGGTGTGCAGTTTAACAAAAAAACTTTTTTTTTCATTGGTTTCAAAATATATTTTTTTCCAAAAATGTATTTAAAATCGTGTTATATTTGCTACGCCTTTTTAAAAAGTGCCATGAATTTCTTGACTTCAGATTCAGAAGTGCAAACAAACTTTGATAAATATTTTATTTCCGTAATATTTTTTTTTCAAATTCCAACATTTTCCACAGAAAAAAGCAGAAAGTTGAATAATCTTAATTAAAAAGTTTAAAAAATGAAACTCCTTGAGTTTTTATAAAGCTTAATGTAATTTAATAATATTATGTCAAGTAATTAAACGTCGCATTTAATTGGTTTGCGAACCTTCGATTCTTAAATCTTTTCTGTTGACAAATTTTTGTGAAGTATTTTCCGCATAACTCTTAGAAAATATGATCATGCAAGCAAACATGATGTTTTTTATTTGAATTTAGTCGATGCTGAAGGATTGATGAAACGTTTTGGGTCCTAAATTTCCATAACGTGAAAAGGTAAGAAAAAATAAAATCATTTTACTCGGTCAGTGGCCGAGTTGCCATCGCGTTTGGGTCCCACCCAGGCGTAGTGTGTTCAATTCCTCGGCTGGCTAAGTCCTGCATCACAACACAAGCAACATTTTCAGCTTACTGTGGTGGTAGTAGGAGATTTTCAAATATTATCAGGTTATTCGTAACCCGGGAATGTTTGTCTTTCTTTTAAAAGAAATTTATTTAATTTATTTAAATTCTCACTAAATAGTAGTTATCTCCGTAAAAGAAATATACATGTAAAGTAAATAGACCCAACGAAAAACAAATGAAATATTTTGGTATTATATTTTTTTTTGTAAAAATTAATAAAAAAAACTTTTACCAAGATGGACGATAGTTTCAAAATTTATTTATTTATATATTTTAGGAAAAGTTGACAGCAAATCTTTAATTATACAATGATACTATAATAATATAATTAATTATGCCAATTATGAACTTTCCACTGATGAAATTGGTTTTATGCGAGGCAAACATCAATTTAATATATTATGCTGGTTAAGAAATATCATTTTAATTATTAGATTAAGAAATTATTTGTAGTTTTAGACAGCTTTTGCTGTATTTAGTAATAAAAAAATACACGGCTTCAGCATTCAAAAATATTTTAAAAACATCATTTATTTATTTACGGTGCAATATCTTTAAATAAAGATTAAAACGTTTTCACCAAAAAAAGTATTACACACAATTATAACAACAACAGTGTAATATACTAATAAATGATAACTAAATAACAACAACAGTGTAGATATACTAATATGATAACTAAATAACAACAACAGTGTAGATAATGTCGGTATACTGATAAAACCCACTAAGTGCATGATTGACGATTTTGAGAAAAATCAATTTGAAAGTTTGACTGTGTAAAAGTCATATTCGCATTCTAAAATTCAATTCTGTAAAATGCTGTTATATTTATAGTTTAATTAACTTATAATTTTCATAAATCATTTCAACTTAACAAAAAAAAAATTCTAAAGATAAAATGGTGTGATTTTAACTGGTTTTATCAGTACACGATATAAGCCAGTACTTTGAATTTAATGCTCAAGAAAACGTTAAATAGCTTCAGAGGATTTAATTTGTAGAGGAATTAAACCATTATTCAGAGAGTTTTATTGTTTATTAAAACGAAATGTTAAAATAAATACAAAATTGCATTTTTAATTATGTAAATCATAAAAAGCGTTCAAAGAAAAAGTAAAATAATGAAAGTATTTCGATATTTAAAGGTAACATTAATTGAGGCAAGAATGAATTATTCTTGAGTACCATTATCTTCAAGCTCACATTCATCATTAGCGGGCTCCGGAACTCGATCCTTCAGATCGATATTAGTGCGGAGTCCACTGTACCATCCATGTAATTCTTCAGGGATCCCTTTTGACACAGTTTCAGTAGGTCATTTTTCTTGGCCTGACTTATCGCCAGTGGTTCAGCATAGAGTGGTTTTAAGTCTCGGAGAATAACTTTGGAAACATTATTGTTTATTTGTGGGCCAGGTGAATTAAGAGAAGATCTTGTAACTAATTTTTTGTTAGGTGCTTTAAAAATTTCTGCAATATTTATGTGATAAAATGTGTCAGACATGTCATAATTGAAGAAGATTTTTTCCGTTTCTCCTTTCACATACCTCAATCTTTTTATTTTTAACCATCTAACTTGGTTGCCTGGTCATCCTTTGTTCTTTTTATCATAACCTTGTCAGCGAGGTCTTTCAAGTCGATGAATTCATCATGTTTGAACTCTTTAACTTTGTATGGCTTGACGGTAACTATTTTTTGGTCAATTTTGCGCTTTTTTTGTGATCTAGCTCGTTCGAAGATATTAACCCAATCATGCATAGTATACACAGAAGAGTTTTTCTTAACATGTTCTATGCTACTATGCATTGAATCTGCTTCCATATGTGTGTGACCAGATTCTAGAAATTTCTGCTCAATTATGTTGATGTGCTCAATGTGTTGAACGGCCCAAAGTAGTATTACTGCTACATATTGGTTTCGATTCTGCCCTCCGCATGTGTCGGAGAACAAGCTTATTTCATTTATATTGTCCGGTAAGTAATTTTTGAGGTAGTAGTACAGGATAGAGCATATTTCGCAACTCCCACGTTTTCCATTTATTTCGGACCATGGAAAACAGTACGCATTGTTGGGGGCAGGTGCCTCATATAATGTAAGATTATACACACATAATTTTCTTACATATTAGAGAAGGCCGACTTTTCCGCTTGGGATTTGTAAAACTGCCTGTAGATCGAATGTTAGCGACATGAAGTTGTTTTCATTGTTAGACCTCTTTTTATCTTTTTCCTTCTCCGCATTGCAAATACCTTTTCTTTCCATGTGTTCTTTGTAGTTTTCTTCTAATTTGCTTTTATCACTAGCCTTTGCATAGTTTGAACAAATTAGGCACTGATCCTTCTTTGGTACGAAGAAACTTAGATTGCAATTCTTTGAAAATATTCGTCGGTATGTTATTTCTGTAACAGGTTCGGTAATATCCGATTCTTTGCAATGCTCCACGTATAAAGCATGCATTTTTCTTATGGACAGAGATCTGTCCAAATACTTACGATTTGAAGATTTTCTCACGTAGTGAGACTCCATGCTTCGAATTGATTCGATGTGTGATTTCACATGATTAAAGATTTTTTTTTTTTTTTTTTTTATTTTTTTTTTTATTATTTTAATATACATTATATGGGTTACATTAATACATACATATTTTGCAAAATATAATATTAAGGTTCGTAATTGGTCATGTATACCTTATCAGAAAAGAGGAGCTCTTGTGCCTGACAGTATGTCTTATGTCCACCTTAGTTTTATGTGGATGCTCTTTCTGACCTCTCTTGTCATCTTGAGTGTAAAATTCCTGTGCATATTTATTCTTGATTGCAAGTTTTATAACGTCTGGTGATATGCAGAGAGTTTTGGTCATGAAATTTTGGCAAACTGCTATCTTGTCATTCCTTTTGGGAAAAAAACTTTTTTTGCATACAATCTTTGTTTTTTGGGTCTGATAGCCAGAATGCGCTTTGGTTCTTGAATGTGCAAATTTGTTAACAAGAAATTTTTCTTGCCTTTGAAGTCAAGCTGCCAGTAGTGTCTACAAAGTATATTACGTTCATCCGAAGTAAAGTTCTTGTTACATCTGTACTGGCATTTATCACAATTAGCTGGCTTGGGCACCTTAGAAGGTCTTAATTTTTTTGTGTCACATATGTTAAACCTTCAGCCCTTCTCATTTTGGCTCGATTCACAGCCCATTCACGAGGGTCCGCATCACGGCACCTCTTTAATGGACCAACATCCGTTAATACTCAATCCAGGAGGGCTTTTAAAACATCACCAATTATTTGTTTAGCATTCAGAGTTTCCAGTATATTAACTTCATCCATGAGCGGTTGTTTTTCACGTTCCGGTAGTACTCCAAAGTCCCCCAAAGTAATTAAACTCTCTTTAGAACTATCAGCAATTTTGGAGGAGTCATAAGGTTGGAAGGATGGGTCGTCATCTGAAAAATCGTCTCCAAAGAGTGATTCAAGTTCTTCAGCAATCAATTGTTGTTCGTCATTAAGTTCTGAAGAGTCGCTGTCGTATGAATAGCTGTGATTTGGAATTGTCTGATCTTCACCTGAAAATTAATATTAAGCTGCATAAATGAATACCCTGTTTTAATTTTAATTACGAAAGGAAAAAACTGTAAACATGGCAATTTCCATAATTTAAACGAAGGCAATTTGCACCTGCACGATTGTTTGAAGGTTCTCCATCTCCTTCAGTTGCAGGTGCTTCTTCAGAAATATGCTGTGCCGATTTTACGCAGTGTAATGGACTGGCATGGCTTTGCCGTGAGCCATCTGCAGTTGCTGCCATTTGCATCCTGGAAATAAAAATGAGTACATTTAAAAACTATTGACTGCCCTCACTCACACTCAAAGTTAATATTTGTGTCTAAAATAAAGTTAATGACTGTGTACAATGAATGTAAACACAGCCGCTGAGAACTCATTTGTCGTTAGAAGATAATATATACTTAATAACATATCAACATTTCTTGCTACAATAATATTGCAGCAATTATTGCTGAATAATTTAAAAAATAACTCTGTTTCACATAAGTTGGTTAGAGAGAAACCTAATAGTAAATCAAAACATAGTAAGTTCACTGACCTTGTTAATATGTTGCCCCGCCGCTTAATAAGCTCCTGCCTTCGTTTTAACAATGATTGAATGTGCTCCAGATTATCCATAATTGTAATTAATTGCACTCACTAATTAAGTCGGAGACACAGTGGACTGACACTCACTGAAAGAATGGCCGCGGCCGCATCTTAGCTCTGGTGTGTTAATTTACGGCGGTGCGGTCGGTACGCGTTATGTCTCGTTCACGCACGATAGATATTCCATAAGAGTGAACAAGACGGTACGAAACCTAAGTAAACGTGGCCAATTTAGAACTTTAACGTCATTATTAATATTCCGTTAAATCACAAACCCAGATAGTTTCGCGTGAATACTACTAATCAAAGCACATAATGACCTTTAGCTTATTTCAATAGTCAATGCTTAACTATCTAAACGTCGCTATAACAGTCTGTTGAAATCACTTATTTGCATTAAACGTATTTTAACTGTCAGCACTCTTCATTTTAACATCACCAACATGGTCCGTTCAAAACACCTATAAGACTTTAACTGGTTTCAACTGTTAACAAAAATCATTTCGTTCATCCGTGTTAACATATCATACCGGTTATAGTAATTTAGGGTTTTTCAATTGAAATTATTTCCTGTGAACGTGCATGTAATGAATAAATAAATAACGCTAAAGTCATTTAAATGGTTTTACGTGATATAATATTATTCGTTCGGCAAAGTGAAACATACCCATAAAAAAATTAAAGTGTTTTAAATTGTTTTTATAGAAGATATTTGAAAAAAGTTTCCACTAAAGGGATTTAGTTGTTTTCAACGGAATACATTTTTAGGTAACAAGAGGGTTAGAGGTTTTTAGAAAATTCTAACTTTAAAACGAACCATCGAAGGGTATTGTGGGTTTTTACTGTCGATAGAGCTCATAAAACTGAACAAAACGGCATTTTTAACTCATCTCGGCAAGTTTTGTCATTTAGCTGGTTTTACCAGTATACCGACGATACTAATATGATAACTAAATAACAACAACAGTGTAGATATACTAATATGATAACTAAAAAACAACAGCAGTGTAGATATACTACTATAATAACTAAATAACAACAACAGTGTAGATATTTATTGTTTTTGTTTTGAATTCGCAGAACTACATTTAATTTTTTTTTTAACTTACTGTAAATTAAATTTAATAAAATTATTATTAAGTTCTGCAAGAATTTTTTGGTTTTTGTTATTGTTACAGCAGTTTCGGCTTTCAAGGCCATTTTCAAACTGTCACAGTAAAATAATTAAAAGTTTTAAAATTTCAAAATGTTTTAGTGCTTTTCGAAATGGTAGACATTCTTGTCAATGATTTTTCATAAAAAAATGGCACTAATCAAATGAATACTTATATCAAAGCATCTAAATTTATTAATATATCCTGTCCCACACCTGTCTCTATATACTTGACAATTTAGTTTTTAGTACATTAATTGTCCTGATGAAGAGAACATCGTTCTCGAAACATGTTGACTTTATATAAAAAAATAAAGATTATCGTGGTAAAAACAAAGTGTTTTAATTATTTTATTTATTAATATATAGTTGGCGGTTTTAGTTTGTAAAATAACAAAATAAAGCCCGGTAAAAAGTTCGCATAAGACGAGAATACTTAGCAGTTCAGTGCTGCTTCAGATGAAAACAAGTTTCGTGTTCCTGTCATCATTTACCTACACAACACGGCCCTAAAGGCAAAAGTAGGCATCGGGAACTATTCCGCTAATGGAGAAACTTCATACCCGGGGTGGACTTCCCAACATTTAGTTTCGTGATAAATAAATTCAAAGGAATTTGGGGAATTCAAAATATGGGATCGGTTCTCCGCTCAATGTCATGTTGATTAATGAACCAAAATGAACTTTCTGCCCTTTTTCTTGAAATTGGAAAGGGTTGGTTTGGAAACTAATGCTTTGAATAGTAACTCTTGGAGAGTTTTAGGTGCCACTTCCTGGCAATACGAGTGTGCTGAAATGAAATTCAGAGTTGAAGATACTCTTTCTTTAGATAATCTTAACTTTACTTTTGATGGCTTTGCTCATTTTTAGTGACAAGATCTGAAGAGCCAGGTACTTCTCTACCTTAGACTTCCCTCCCTCCTTCCCCTCAGCCTCACAACATACCCCGATTGGGGATGCCATAGTCCCCCAGGCTTCAGTCGGTTGGGAGGATTTGTATTAATCTAAATTGTCTTGTGCAATGTTCACCTAAAAATATATACATATGTAATTTAATAGGTATACGTTTTGATGACCAAATCTGAATAGCACGGTACTTCCCAACCTTCCTCTTCCTCGTATACTTCGCTTTACGTCTTACTCCAGCCTTACAATAAACCCTAATTATTAGGGAAGCCATAGTCCTACTGGCTGTAAACAGTTGGTAGCCAAGCTGTTATTCTTGTGCGATACTCACAAAATAAAAAAGCAATACATTAATTTAAATGACCGAACAAACGCTCCGGTTCGGCTCTGACGTCATCAGAATCCGTAGTCAGTATTGATAACTCTGTGACGTCATTTGATCACTTTAAATGGGCCGGTTTAAGGAGATTTAAACAGTTTGTGAATCCCAGAACGTGTAAAATTATTAGATACGTAGTGTTGTTTTGGCACTTATGTAGAGGAAGTGCATTTTAAAATTTGCTTGGTATTTTCCTTTAATTATTAGGAATTTATTGAAAGTTTAACTCTGAGTACGTACGAGCACTAAACGCTTACAAACTACAAGACTACGAGAATATATGCTTAAACTTAATGCTTTAGTTTTGCTTTTTGTTTTTAAATATGTTACTGTGGATTTTTGAGGAAATCATACAGAAGGTTTTCGCTCCTAAATGTAATCTTTGGTGTAGAATTTCTGCTGTGTAGAAGGTTTTTAGAGGAAAGAAAGGAGTGAACTTGTGAGACTTGAAGAGGTTCATTTTGTTGGAGGGAGGCAATACAGAGGCCAGCAAATCATTCAACAGTCGAGTCATTTAATACAAAGGATAATTCTTAGAAAATACTCGTTCTTACGTGACAAACTAATGTTAATCATGTGTTTTGTTTTGAGATGTGAATATGCTAGTTCCTACCAGAATGTCATTTATACAGTTCCTACCTATCCCTTACCATAACATGCTGGAAAAGTGTTTTAAATTTGGAACAATGGCAAGAAAACAGTGCAAATTCGGGTGCATTTGTTTTGAAAAAAGAGAAGAAGCATTGAACTACAGGATGATATGTTGGTGTACATAATCTTTGAAAAGAAGGATTTTAACCATATTTAAAGTGCTTAATATCGTTTTAGTATTCATTCGTTGGGTTGTGGCGACAATTACCTCAAAGTATCGCGGTGGAATTCATCATATTGTCATTGTGTTGTGTTCTCCTTGTTGGTATGTGATTGGATATATTATTATTATGTAATGAGCAGGCAGCATTCTGCTGATGCGCTCATATCTGATTTCACAACAAGTTTGCCAGTAATTGAGTTGTTTTAAGTTTGAACTAAGTCCTTTCTTCTCTCCAAATGTGAATCCAATAGAGCTTTGAATTGATTTATATTTGTTGCATCGATGACATGTTGTGGGAGTTTGTTCCAAGCATCCACTACTCTATTTGCAAGGAAATGTTTTCTAGGATTAGAGATTGATGTTTTCCTTCTTTCATTGTTTCATTCCTTACACATACTTTCGTCCAATTTCACGAAGCTGGGTGTGAGTTTGGCGTATTTTCCGGCTGTGCACCGGTGCCAAAGTGATATATGTCATAAAATTGATAATATTAATAATAATATTAATTAATACTTGTAAACTCAAGTCAGAGCATTGAATTTTTTGGTGTAAGTCTAAATGACTTTCAAAAAGCGATATGTAATGTGTAATTTTTCACAACTTAATCGTTATTGATGCTCTGACTTGTAGTTATTTTCTATATGTACATTTTCTATTTTACATTGTCTTTGCCCTTCACATGCATGTACTCTCCATTCACTGTCATCTATGTTTACTTATTCGTGTCAATATTATGGTTTTAATGGACATATTGTCCGTAAATTAATAAATAAAATTCAAAACACTTTAATTTACAAAAATATACCGTTAAGAATAAAGATATCGGTTCCACCGATGATTGACCTTGAACATTTGTAATGTCGATTAACGGATGTTTTACCAATCACATGAATATTGTTACATAAATTAATATCGCTAAAATTGTTTCAATTATGGTTCTCGGTCGCACAAAATCTATGTTGCATGTTATTCAAGACCATTTTTGTATGAACATCTGATGAAAGAGTAATTTCTGGGTAGGAATCTGGGTGTCAGTATATCCAGGAGTGACGGATGCATGAATCCATTCCTCTCATTGCAATGCAAGGCGATGGGTCGAGCAAGGCCTTCTGAAGAGGCAAAAAGGTGTATCTTAACCAATCTCTCTCGATCTATCCAGCCACGCACTAGGTGAGCAGAGTCGTTCACCACCAAGACCTAGACAAACCTCACCCCACGAACCTGGACACCCTTGCTAAATCACCAAACGTAACGAACCACTTGGGATAACCTATGGTAGAGGTATTGGTTATCCAATGAATGGTTCCCGTGGCGGCGGTAGCCGTACCCGCCTCCCAAATTGAAAACATTGGAAAAATATTACCATTGTTGCAGTTAAAAATTTAACTAGTGTACCTTTAAGTGTATTCAAAACTGAATAATTTATTAAAATGATAGGTACAGCGGTTACGTATTGAGAGCAAATAAATGGTTTTTCAATTTGGTACAATATTGGTTTCTGTTTTATATAAATCTGTGGAAACCAATTGCATCCAATTCACTATCTACATTTTAGAGTAATTGGATTTTTACTCGATATTTATTGTTCGTAGAATTTATTAAATGCACAACAACAAAAAACCACGATTCTGTTAAATTAAACCTTTTGTTATAAATCCAGCGTTTGTTTGAATAAATACGTATAAAAAACCCTTTCCGAAAAAAGGTTTTTTTTTACTTCAAATTTTTTTTACTGGTTTATAAATAAGTGATATTTTTTATTATTCGTGACGTCCGAAAGCTAGTGGTATTTACAAGCGGAAACCGGTGAACCTTTGAGTAATTTTTATTTTTTTTTGTGCTTTCTAGAATAAATCGAGATCAAAGTTGGAATTTCTTTAGGTATAATATGAAATAAATTGTTCGCTATGGGGTTACTATAAGCTGTTTAGTGTATTTTAAAATGCATAAAAACATAAACACGGCTCCATTCGTTTTTAAACCCTTTATTTGCCGAAAAAAATTAGCAAATGAAAAGGACAAAAAGTGAAATTTAAAAAAATGGGTTCTCTATTTGGCGTAGATTTATCACTTTCCGGACACCATGTTATAATGTTGTAATTAGATAAAAAATAAAAGAACGATATTTTTTTTTATGGTTCGATTGATTTTCTGCAGAAGTAAGAAAAAAATTTGCTTACTTCTGGCACAGGGACTGGGCCCACATCACGTTTCTATCAGTTTACCTCTGCAGTGATTTTTACAGATATGTTCGTGGCTCTATTACACAGAGCCCTTACACCGCTCTAATAGTGGTCTCTCTCTAAATAACTTGGAGGACTTAGAGCAAGGTAGGCTTTGTCAAACAAGAGCAACTTTGCACTGTGTCAATCCATTGCCACTTATGGAATATTAGTTTGGGGAAGCGCTACAAACACAGCAATTGACCCAATTCAAAAAATTCAAAAGGCAATAATAAATCTCATACTGCAAGTACCATTCTATACAGATTTAACCAAGTTCTTCAAAACACTAGACGTCATGTCAATAAGACAACTTTATGCCAAAACTGATCTCCTACACCTCATCCATAATAAGCTTCATATTATAAATCAACCAAAAGCCATAATAAAAACCAGGTCCTCAACAAATAAAACACTGAACATTCCAATGACACACACCACACACGGTGAAAGACATTTTCAGTACTAAGCAACCAAACTTTTTAACAGTATGCCCATTACTATGAAACAATTACTGACTGTAAATACATCTACAAACTTTCTCAAAAAACATATCGTAGCCTGGATAAAAAATCAAGATATTCACTTTTTTCAAAAGATTACAATTCCAAACCAAACATTACCGAAATATATTAAGTAAAATAAAATATTTATACACGTTTTTAAAGAATTATCCAACAATACATACACTCACAAAGAAATGTGTGTTTGCATCTTTGAATATACCTATGTCTGTGAAAAAAAAACTAACTTTCTACTACAACACATACCTGTCACACTCAATCACAAACACCTTAGTACAGGTTCTCCTAGTGAGGTGTTCAAGTAACATACAATATCACCCACACACAGTTTTACCTCATCTACCTATTTTGTTTATTTTTGTACCTTTTTCTGTACTTTTTTTTCTGTACTACTATATAAACCACTGTAATCATTTGTAAAATGTGTATTCACGAATAGATATAAATAAATAATAAAAAATAGACGTGTTGAATATTTTAACTTTAATACTTTGATTGAGTCACAAAGCAAATAATATTGTTTATGTGTTCTCAGTTCTCAGTACAGAAACTACTATATTACACGAGTCAATAGTTTTACGACCCTTGTTCATCAGAGTTGAAAGGCCCTTTTTTATCTTATTGAAGTTATGGAACGGTGAATATGTTAATTTTTGATGGTCAAATGGTTGTCATGAAGGCTCCATAGCTCATGTTGGAAATTACACTGCGAGTTGAAAGTAGTATGCATTGTTCTTCCTTTTTCCTTTTTTTGTTCCATTCAAGAAAAGAAAGAAGATTTTTATAATAGAAGACCAACGCCAGTATCATTCGTTTTATGTTCGAATTTTCGCCGTAGTGTCGTTGTATTTTATTTTGTTCCTCGTAACAATTAATATTTTTTTACAAACGACATAGTCCAAAGTTCTTTGTTTACCTATTTTCTTATCAACTAATAAATGAAGATGTGTAAATTAATCAAATTTAGCGTTTATCCTTGAAAATTATCAATACGTGGATTCATGAATTACCAGGTGACGTGTGTAGAATATATATATATATATATGTGTATATGTAGAAAAATGTTCTCGGTTTACCCGCGTAAAGTAGTCCTTAAAAGGACTTTTTAATTCCTGACGTTTCGGACAGATCTCACTGTCCATCTTCAGAGGCCTTATGTCCTGAATTTTGTCTCAAACTGAACGCTTTCGCGTGTCTGTTCGGTCCAGATGTCAAGATACAAGTGGGTGCTTATCAATTTTTTAAGGACTACTTTACGCGGGTAAACCGAGAACATTATTCTACATCTTACACCCGTGAAAACTTTAACCATAACATATATATATATATATATATATATATATATATATATATATATATATATATATATATGGTCATGGAGGGGAGAGTTCCCGGCTTTGCAGCCCTAATGAGAACCAGGGTAGCAGGAACGAGAGGAAGGATCAACAACTCAAGAAACGTCCTCATCATCGAATCCCGCCAGGCCTCAGGATCGAGCATCGAAAAACATTGTAGAAAAATAATGTAGAAAAATATTGGCCCCCATAATTATCGCTCCGATATACCAATAAGCATACAAGAAATGTAAATGTTTTATGATATCACTCTCCATTCTATATATTTCCTTTTACTTTTTCTTTTGTTTTATTTGCTTTATCAAACTTACATTTTATATTTTATTTTATTTGTACTTACTTGAATCTCTGTTTATAATATTGTAGTTATATTTTATGGAATGTGTGGGATTGCACTCACCTCCCCACATTCTGGAATAAACAATTACTATTATTATTTTATAAGTGTGCGTGTGTGTGTGTATGTATATATGTATGCATTCCTTGAACAATTTATATTATTGACATGATGCCCCGTTTGAATTTAGGCAGTGAATCCGAAAAAATTTCAAATAATATCATTTAGAGTATGAAGAGCTCGATTAATTGGCGAATTATTTGCTGCATTTGTTTTGTTATTGAGCATGTGAAATAGCAAAAAAAAATGAAATGTGTATCAAAGATCTGTAAAAATGTTCTCTTTTGGTTTTTTGTTTATGTTAACGTTCATTTACTTTATTATTTTTGCAAAAGAATATTTTTTTCCTTCTTTCAACTTCAATCAAACGTCTTTTCAACTATTCCATGTATACCCTAAAATAACCACCCACTTACTTCGAGTACTCATCATCGCACCATTATTTTTTAAGACTCTTTTTCAGACTTACTTAAATTCATCATTAAACCTTTCCACGTTGGTACACACTTTCTCCTCGTCAAGAGTCATAACAACAAAAAAGTATCTATGTACAAATGTGAAATGAAAACCACAAATCATATTATGAAACGACAAAAAACCCAGGAGGGTATTATAAAGACCATGCCAAAAGCTTCCATAAAGACGCCAACAAAATAAATCCTTTGCAGTCCCAAATGTAAAACATATTTATATTTAGAATAATAATAATTTTTTAAAAATACCATCTTTTTCATATAAGTAAAGATATTGATATATCATTACTTGGATCTCCCGTGATGCAGTTTTAATAAAGGTTTTAAAATTTTATATTGAAATAATTAATTCATTAAATAGTATAAAACAAAGTCGTATCTGCATATGTCTGTGCGCTTGGGACTTCTAAACTACGGAACGTCTTTTGATAGAGTTTTCCCTGCACTTAGAGATATTTTTCTACAGGGAGGTTTATTTTAAAAATAGATGCATATATCTTTTAAAGAAAGTAAAGAAAAGTCGATGTTTTTTAATCAAGTCTTCACAAATATTTAAATTGCCAGAGCTGGCTAAACCTTATGAAATGCACTACGGAATGGTATATATTTAAAATGCCAACAATAATAATAATAATAATAATTGGATAATTTGTAGAGCGCCGTTTTTGTGAAAAATCACCTCAAGGGCGCTGTACAATTTATTTCCTAGGATCTACATTTGTTATTTAGAAAAGATACCAAAACATACTTACCTGGCAAGTCACTTCCAACAAACACACTTATATTAAAAAGTTTATGCTTATAAAAGATAGAACTGCACGCAGAGGACACTATATCAAAAAACACTGGTCGTCGCATGATCTTAAGTCTGCTATAGTTTTTATTTTAATTTAAATGTATTTTAACTGTCTTAAAAGCCTACAAATTGTTACTTGTTATCATTTTTATTTATTTATTTTTAATTATTATTTTTATTTATTTTATTTTATTTTTAGTATTTTTTACATTTTGTTAATTTAAATTTAAATTGCCGTCAACTGTGAAAGTGGAGGTTTCTGAAATTATGGATACGACTGTCTGAAAAGGTGCGTTTTAAGTTTAGACCTAAATTCTGTCGAGTCTGCGATCATTCTCAAATAATGTGGCAGTCCATTCCAGGCTTTAGGTCCTGACACGGCAAAAGCACGCTCACCGAACTTAGTATCTGGTGTGCGCTTTGGTTCCTTCAACCTTCCGATAGCTGATGACGTTGCTGACCTAAGGGTTGACTGTCGGGAATTGGAATCTTCTGGAATACACAATTCTGATAAATAAGCCGGAGCCATTCCGTTAAGTGACTTAAATACCATCCAGCATACCTTGAACTGGATTCTTTCAGGACATTTGAGCCAGTGCAGATTTTTGAGATGCTCTGAAATGTGGGAGTATTTAGATACTCCGGTGATAAGCCTTGCCGCGGCATTGAAAACGGATTGTAATTTGTTGATTTGACATTTAGGGAGACTTGCATATATTCCGTTGCAATAATCTAGACGTGAAACAACATAGGAATTGACTAGCAATTTAGTCGCCTCTGTTGGCAGGTTTCTCCGCACTGCTTTAATTTGCCTTAATTGAAAGAACCCCGTGCTTACAGTTCTGTTCACCTGAGTTTTAAGGGAAAAATTAGCGTCCAGATTGACACCCAGTAATTTGATGCACGTTTTTGGAGTGATGTCACTTCCGGAAATGGTTATTGGGGAGTTTTCAATGTTATGCTGACGTCTGCTTGTAGCAGTCCACAGAAACTCAGTCTTTGTGGGATTCAGTTTCAATCTATTTGAGGTCATCCAGCGAGTAATTGCTTCTATACACTCAGTTATACGAATTTTTAAACTGTTTATTTCTTCTGGTAAGCAGTAAAAATAAACTTGCTGGTCATCAGCGTAGCAGTGAGATAGAAGGCCGAATGATTCTATTATTTTAGCGACATCATTTGTGAAGAGGATGAAGAGTAGTGGGCCCAGAACGGACCCTTGGGGTACTCCAGAAGAAAGGGTTGCATAATTTGATTGGTTTTTTCCCAATTTTACGGCTTGTAAACGATTGGCCAGGTACGATGTCAGCCAGGTCTTAACATCACAGTTTAAACCAAATGATTCATCTAATCGTTTTATAAGAAAGTCATGGTCAATCGTGTCAAATGCAGCACTCATGTCCAAGACTGAAAGAAGTGCCAGTTTACCCGACTCAATGGCAGTAGTTATGTCCGACAAAACACGTAGTAACCCGGTTTCTGTGGAGTGGAACCGTCTGTATGCAGATTGGTATTTAGTTAATAATTCATTTGAATTTAAGTGACATATTACTTGTGAGGCAGCGATTTTTTCTAATATTTTTGATATAAAAGGCAGATTTGAAACGGGTCGTTAATTTGAAAGATCTTCAGCGTCCAGTTGTGGTTTTTTTAATAATGGAGTTACGATAGCTGATTTAAGGGATTTTGGAAAGTCACTCGTGCTAAGTGACTTATTAAAAAGATGAACTAAAAAGGGAGCAATTTCATTGCAACACTTTTTCAGTAGCCACGTTGGAATAGGGTCGAGCGAACACTGCTTGTTCGGTGAAGTAAGAATTAATTTCCTTACTTCTTCTAGGGATGTAGGTTTGAAGGCAGAAAGGTTTTCTCTATTGCATTTAGTAAAATACGGTGGTGGAGCGTAGGTTGTCAGGGCTCGTATTGACTCAATTTTGTCTCGGAAAAACTTGGAGAAAATTTCCGGAGCTATGTCGATTGTATTTGGTGCATGGACATCAGCAATGACTGTCTTAACCGAGTTCCAAAGACTACGTGGATTTTGGCGCTCTGAAGTGATCCTATTTGTCCAATATTCAGACCTTTTTGAACGGATTAAGATCATGTACTCTTTTTGAGCCTGTATCCAATCGTTCCGCGATGTAACCCCCGAGTGTCTGTAGGACCTCTCCAATTTACGCATCAATCTCTTCTGGCTCCGACATTCTTCGTCAAACCAGGCATCAGATTTTCGTAGACGCCGAGTTTTTGTAGAAATTGGAGCATATGTATTTAAAAGGGTTGAAAGGATGGTGTTATAATCTGCTGCTAGTTTGGTTGGCGACTCTGTTTCCCATGCGCTATGTGTACAGAGCGGAGAAGCTTTTAGTTCTGACAGGAAGTCGTCAAAGTTAAAACCGCGCCATGCTCTTGATGTGATAGTAACGTAAGGAATTTTCGGTGGGTTAAAATCGATTTCAGCGCGAATAAGTCGATGGTCTGATAGTCCTACATCCACACTATCCGCTACCAGAAATGGACCGCTTGACTTTGAGATAAAAATGTCCAAAGTTCCGCCAGCATCGTGAGTTGGGGAATTAACCCATTGACGGCATCCGAAGCAGTCTAATAAATCAGTGAATTTAAGAGTATTTGGTGATTCTAGACGCTCTAAGTGAATGTTAATGTCGCCTGTTATGAAAATATTATCGGAAAGTCCCACAACCCGCTCGAGAAAACACGAAAATTCATTAAAAAAGTCCAAAGTGATTTGTTTTGAACCAGGCCGGTATAGGGTACATAAAATGAATGATGCTCCTGCAGACGAAACTCGGCATCCCAAGTGCTCAAAGGTTCGGTATGCACCAATTGACACCCTTGTTAAACGCAAGCCCTGGCGACCTAAAATCACGATACCCCCGTGATTTACGCTAGCGATGTTGTCATCCCGAGAAATTGTTGCTTTAGGTCGGGCTTCTTCTAGCACGACATAACCTAAAGCTCGGAGTCTCTTTATTGAAAAAGAGTCACTATTTTTGTGCCAAGTCTCAGTTATGGCCAGGACATGAAGATTCTGTTCGTTGAAAACCTCCCCTACCTCCTCTATCTTGTTATTGAGAGATCTAACATTCCAGGATCCTATACCTAGTTGACGGCTCTTAAAGTTGGCATGCCGTTGTATACAAGCATTAACTGTGTTATATTCTCTCTCCGGATTCGGGAGAATTTGAGTTGCTACTTTTCCCTGTTCTTCTGTTAGCGGTGACGTAACTATTTCGATGCTGTGTTCCAGATGTTTTGAACATGTCTATCTCCTTAAGATAACCCCTAGCAACGCCGGGTATGTGTCAGTTAGTTATATGAATAATAAGAAGTTACTGAAAGAATTTAATATACTCGGAGAAAAATGATTATTACTAATTTGTTAAGAATCTCTTCAAACTTTTAGTAGATTCGTAATAATTTCGGAACACGTGTCCATACACATGCGTTTGTGTTGATAATATATAATAAAAGAATGGGAAAATGTTAGGATTTTTATTAACAAGTGTTCCGACATTTTTATTTAAACATTAAAAACATTTTTATTTTAACAATTATTTTTATAAGCAATAATTGTTCGCCTGAAACACTCATCCACATTGAAAAAATCTCCTGATAAAAAATACATGACGCCAACGGGACTCGAACCCGTGTCCATTCGATTTCCGGTCGAAAGCTCTGACCACTGAGCTATGGAGGCTTATTTCTTACCCGCGAAATTATTCAATATATGCTAGTATATATTGAATAATTTCGCGGGTATGCTAGTATATATTGAATAATTTCGCGGGTAAGAAATAAGCCTCCATAGCTCAGTGGTCAGAGCTTTCGACCGGAAATCGAATGGACACGTGTTCGAGTCCCGTTGGCGTCATGTATTTTTTATCAGGAGATTTTTTCAATGTGGATGAGTGTTTCAGGCGAACAATTATTGCTTATAAAAATAATTGTTATCCTTTGTGCTATGCATAAATAAAATCTTGTCTCAAAAACATTAATTTATCAAAAAAATAATTTTTATTTTACATTAAAAGTTTTATCAGGAAACCTATCAATTCATTCGTTAAGGTCCTGCAATCCAGTTTTTAACCGGATTACGACTAATTTGAAGAGATTCTTTATAGAATAGCAATATGTTTTATCAGTAATTTTTGTCTGTGTAATAATATCGACTGTCGGTGATGTAATGATATTCTGCGTAATGCAAACTTGAAGAACATCAACTATGTTGGAATATGAGATATCTCTTAGGTGGCTTTTCGGATAACAATTAGATGTGACAGGGCCAATCTAATGTTTTTATATATCGATGCTTGGAAGACACATTATAGAAAGATATACTATTGAAAATCTTCGCTTTAAGTATAGAAACATAAAATGAAGGGTTAAATCTACTTTATGACAGGGAAGTCATTATGCGGTACAATACAAGGCAACAATACCCTAGTCTTTAATTAAAGTTAAATATTTTCTTCTGCATCGGAAGTTAAAATCACATTTCCAGATGTCTTTAGTATCAGGAATGTAGGGAATCATATTTTTTGTGAAAAATTGTTGCATATTATACAGGGTCCGTCACGGGAATCGCGTCGTTTTCAAATTACATGTACTCGGTCAGTTTGGCTTAAATTTTAATTTTTATTAATATCAAAACCTAGTGTAAGATGAGAATTTCTTTTGGCAGTTTATGTTTTAAAGATCGCGTCGCCATTGCTAAGATGTTGGCCATTTACATTTTATGCACGAATGTAGCCGGTCCCGAAAAGTTTGAGTAGCGTCAATTAACATCTGACGTGGAATCCGAAAGATTTATCCAGGATTTTTGTCTTGAGATGTTCCAGTCTCGCCTGTCAACATGTACTCGGGACTTGAATTACCCCCAAAAAAATAAGTCACCTAAGCTTAGATCAGGAGAGCGAGGAGGCCTGTAATAAAGTCATATCATAAAATTAAAGGTGTGTTGAATGGTCATTTCGATGAGTTATCGTAGAACCATTACTCATTCCATCTGACAATTGACTAGAATAGGGCTGAAAATCAATAAACCCTGTAAAAAGTAGCTAGATATCAATTTCCTAACATTAGACACAATGTTGTTTGGCTGATGGCAAGAAGATGCTGAAGAAGATGGTGGGGAAGTAACTAACTGGTTATTCATACCTATTCACAAATATTTAAGAGGGGGGCTTGGGTACCGCCGCCCTGGGAACGATTTATTGGATAACCAACACCTCTGCCATAAATCAGCATAAGCGGTTCGCTACATTTTTTGATTTAGCAGGGGAGCCCGGGTTCATCACGTGAGGTGTGTTCAGGATCTGCGTGGCATGCCGGATCGGGAGAGGCTGCTATGGGGAGACACTTTGAACTTTCCAACTGTTCTCTCGTGACCCATCGCCTTACGCAGCAACTGTACGGATATATCATTCTTCCGTCACTCATAGACACACTGAACCCAACATTTCTACCCACCCCTCATACATTTTTCCTTCCTAGAACTTCCTCTCTTTAATCATTTCCTTCCTTTCCATAAAAATACCCTCCAGACAGCAACCCCAAAGATGAAATAGGCCCATAGGGAAATTATTTTCCTCACGGTCTCCTGTATAATGATAATGTAAATAAAAAAGTTTAAAAAATATTGTGTGTGCCCTTTCAAGTAACCTTCAGATTCTGAATGGTAGTCGTTCACTAAGACGATACTGAGATAACTCCACTCTTATAATTTATTTCTGGAATAATGCCTCGGGTTAAGTGGAATAATTACGAACTTGAAGCATCACTTAGAACCGGTTCTTACACTTAATTAAATCTCCTGAAATGTAATTATAATTATAAAGTATCACAAAACGTATAATACAAAGCATAATTATTTCCCTCTAAAACGGTCCGTTTGTTCCTCTGCAATCAGTATTTTCCTCACGCCCGGCCCCGCACGTGACTTGCGCCGTTATTTCGGTATCTGTCCCGTCCTGAAAACGCTCCAAAACGCATGAAAGCCTCCGGAGAAGCATGAAAAAAACTGAAAGAGGAAAAATCTAATATTCCAGGTCAATAGGTATGATGGTTTCACGCTTTTTACTTTTCCTCAATACAAACAAGCAAGGTCGCGGATGTTGGTATATGATAGAATTTAGGATTGATTGTAATTTGTTTATTTATTATGTAATCAACAGATTACTTGATTTTACTTATGCATTTGTCAAATCTCAATAAAGACAACTTCCGAGGTTTAGAAGTAAATCTCTCAACTAGAAATCCGGAGTCCGCGCTTCCAATCCCTAAAGTATTTGTTTTTTTTTGTTATTGGCGTTATTTCACTTTATTATTATAAAGTGTATTTGAATATACTCTCAGTATTGCCCTGGTGTAACACAACCATTCAGAATTGAAACATTGCTTGGAATGGCTTAAGACGTGTTTGGTGACCAGATCTGAATAACTTATTCTCGTTCATTTTATATAACCATCGTCACTCTTCATTATCGTACAAATGATAAAGTATAATATCATTTTATTTTAGTCATTCGAATATCAAATTTTAAAATTACTAATTAATTATAACTAATAATCCATATGTTACTTATTTACTAATTATAACTAATAATCCATATGTTACTTATATACAAATTATTACTAATAATCCACTGTTACTTAAGTACTAATTATAACTTATGTAGTAATATTTCCGGCAGCGCATTTGTATAAACTATTTTGTAATTTCATCAATTCGTACAGTAAACTATGTTGTAACATCACCCATTTGTAAAGTAAACTATGTTGTAACATCACCCATTTGTAAAGTAAACTATTTTTTAACTTCATCCATCCGTAAACAATTTTGTAACCTCATCCATTTGTAAAGTATACTATTTTGTAACTTCATCCATTTGTAAAGTAAACTATTTAGTAACTTCAACGATTTGTGAAGTAAATTATTTCGCATATTCGCTTTGTCGTTTTTTATTAGCCTGATTTCATTGCACGTCCTTGTGCTATGTCTGTGAATGTTCTTGTTGTACATAATTTTGTTTGCGAAGTGTTTTGGTAAAAACTTTTTTTTTTATTTTATGCATAAATATCATCGAGTTCGAAGTCAGCATCTGTTTCACTTTTGGCCAATTTAGTTCCTTTAACATTTTAGTTAATTTTTGAAAATCTATTTCACCCAATTTTTTTTTACATTAGTTTCCATCATAAGGCCCTGAAGAAAATAATTCCCCTGCGGGTCTATGTCATCTTTGGGAATGGCGTGTAGTGGGTATTTTTAGGATAGAAATTAGAGGAAATTCTGTAAAGGAAAATGGCATGAGGGGTGGGTAGGAATCTGGGGGTCAATGTGTCGTATGAATCTATCCCTCCTACTGCGGTGCAGGCGATGTTCCGAAAGAGTCCTGCTGAAGAGGTCAAAGGGTCAACCAGACTCTTCCGATCCGGCCTGCAACGTAGTTAGTAGACAGACGCATCTGTCGCCAAGGCCAGGATAAACCTGCTAAGTCACCAAACGTAAAGACCCGCTTGAGGTGACCTTTGAAAGATGTGTTGGTTATTCAATAAATGGTTCCCGGGGCGACGGTACCCATACCCACCTCCCAAATTGAGTATTATTCTCATTGCCCTATTTCGACAAATTTGCAACTTATCTATGTCGTTAAACACGAAAATAATCGTCGAGCAGTATTTAAAATGTTGAGCAATAATTGAGTTGTAAGTGATTGCGATTTTTGATAAAATCTTGCTATCTTCCCAATTTTCTTTTGGGTATACTCAACGCGCTTGTTAAAGTTTAGTTAGGATTCTAGTAATAATATTAACTAATAACTTCAAAATATTTCACATCAGTAACATTTTCAATATTTCCGCCAGATAACCTTTTCAATATTATCAGATGAACAATAAAAAACATACCATACTTATTACGCAACATTGATACTCTTATTAATATTATGTTGAAGTAAATTAAGGTTTTTCCCATAACCTACGAACAAAGAAATAGTTTTTTTTATCGGAACACGTGACTTGATTCCCGCGAATACCGTGCAATAACATGATATAAAAATCCGATACAAAGAGATTATTTTATTTTCAATAAGAACATGTTTTAATGAATATCCGAGGAAATTAGATTCCTTATTATTCTAAACAATGCTTCTACATCCTATCAATTACTTGAAAAGGGTTTCATCGTTTAGTAATGTGGCGTCTCGTGATATATTGAAAGTTTAATATTGAGCAAAAAATTTTAAAAAGCAAAAATATTTAGAAACATAATATCATCATCAATATTTAATGCATTTTCCAGGAGCAATTAAAATAATTTCTTCTTAAATAATTTCATAGTCATAAAAATTAATAATAATAAAGTAAATATTTACTATACATAACTAAATTGTGTCAGGAACAATCTTTTGTATTTGTAAAAAAATTAAGATACATTCACATATGATGTATTCATATTATACGAAATAATAAAAATATTCAATTGTAAATGTGAAAATAATGTACGTATCAAGCACTCAGATATGTCCCTTTATTTGGGTACAGTTTCACGAAGAAATAGTACTAGAATGTTTCGTGTAATATCTGAAATCAAAATGGCATGGCATAGACGCCAATACTAAAGTAAACGTTAAATTATTTTAATACAAATCTGTGCTTCGAGCCGCCCTTGTTTGGGAACGTTTTATTGCGACCATAATATAAGAAGAAACAATTCCTTACAAATTCATCAGTTTTCTTTGAGATTTAAAACAGTGATTTATGGAAAACTTAGCATGGAAAGCAACATCGTAGAAAATGAATCAAAACCTTTTAAATTCAAACCCCTCCACGAACACTACACGACCATTGCATTTTCAAGCATTTTATCCGGGGCCTTTGACGCTACAAATATAAACATGATTCGTTTTAATTGGCAAATGAAAATTCAGTACTTTTACCTAATAACTTTAACTGTACCGTCATTATTGATTGGAAAAACCGTATATTTCCGATTCATTGACGACAACATGTTAGATGCAATAAAACAGATAGCAATTTTGGCTCTTGGAATCTTCTGCATCTTTAAAGTTGGTATCCGAATTGCTAAAATGGATCTCATGACGGGATTCTACAAAAAAATGTCTGAACAATACGAGAAAGCCAATTATTTAGAGGAAGAATACCAACAAATTATTGAAAAAAGCATTGAAAACAATAATAAAATAGAATTATTATGGATTTATCAATGTATAGCAGTTGCGGTGGGTGTTGTAGCTAAGCCTATTTATGAAATGCTATCAAGTGCTCTGACAACGAATACAATGGAAAGACAAATGCTTTTTTATTCAAATATCCCATTCTTTGACGATATTAAAATGGAATCACCTCTGTACGAACTATTAATGATTTATACGATTCTAATAGTTATTCAATTGTCATTTATATACACCTCGTTTGACGCAATGTTCATGGTGCTTATAGTGCATAACTGCGCTAACTTGGACGTAGTCATGGCAATGCTAAAAAAATTGTTTTACAGCAAAGATGGATCATATAATCCTGAGGAAATTAATCAACGAATGAAGAGAATAATCATGTTACACCAAGAAATCATTGAGTAAGAATATTTAATATTATTTTATTTTTTACCGTACACTGTGGTAGGAGCAAATGTGGGCCTATTTCATATAAAAAATATTGGTTTGTTGTTTTTATAATTTATTTTTTTATTTGTGAAAACGTCTTTGTTCCATTAAATTTATTATTTGTAAAAATCTCATATGTTTTCATAATATGCGATATAATTTAAAAAATACTTTTGGATTTATGAAAATAATGTAGGTATCTAGCACTCAGTCATACACTTTTATTTGGGTACAGTTTCGCAAAGCATTCGTACTAAAATGTTTTATATGGATGTATCGACTGGGTATACAAGGAGCTAACAAAATATGACCAATTAAGACCAAATTAGTGGCGCGTAAGATTTATCTAGAAGTACAAAAATTAAATATTGTTTTAAGGCCAGCAATGATCATACCAATTTGCAAAGGGCTCAAATTTAGGATACGAGGAAGAAAAATGGTGAAACTGATATCACAATTAAATAAGTGAACTCAATACCAAAATTACAGATTTAGTACTAAAAAACCAATAATAAATTGCTATTACCAAAATGTGAGAGGGATCCGCACCAAACTTCCCATTTTGGTAGCATCCAAATCAACCATCAGCAGTGATATGTTCTTTTTAACCGAAAGATGTTTCGACTCAGTTATTGATTCTGCCGAATTAGGCTTCCCTACTTTTAACTATACCACACGGAATTCTTAAACAAGTGCCAAAACACGAGGGAGTGGTGTAGCCATTGCTATCTCAAAAAATTTAAGTTCCTCAAAAATATCCACGAAGAACCCTTCCAGCGGAAAAATAATAGTGGGATGTGCGTACCTATCTCCAAATTCTGACATTCAATGCTACAGCTATCATTGTTAAGATTGAATCAATTTGTGCTAAATACCTTGATACAAAATTACTTCTAGTTGGTTATTAAAACCTGCCACATTATGACTGGTGTAATAAAAGTACAGACAATTATTGTTCAAATGTTTAAACTCGTTTAGAGATATGCCCCTGTTTTTGGGACCAAATCAGTGTAATTGTGTTTATAATAAAGGTGGCCTACATTCGACTTGGTCTTGTCAAATGTGTCTGATATCTGTATTGTGGGAAGTATAGAAATACTTTTACACGTCGAAGTTTATCATCCGCTACATCCAATTCCCACTGTAAAAAAGATTGAAAAAACTCTAAATTACAAAAAAGACTATGTTCAAATTCCTAACTTTCTTAAACAGATGGACTGGTCATTCTTGGACACTGATGCTGATATTAATGTACACCTTGTAAAATTTTACTCCATTGATTATTCTACAATCGAAATTTTTTTACTTTTGACGGTTTACAGGGAAACTGAATTCCCGAAATGGTTCTCAAAAGACCTGATTTAATTTACGTAAAAAAAATATCGCACAAGAGGTTCAAAGCAATATGTTAAATATATTGAAATATGTTAAATCCCGAAAAGAGAATAGTACTTATATACCTAGTACTATGTCATTCGATATTAAACTATCTATCTAATTTTATTTCATTTTTTTAAAAGAAAGACAAACATTCCCGGGTTACGAATAACCGGACAATATTTGAAAATCTCCTACTACCAACACAGTAAGCTGAAAATGTTGCTTGTGTTGTGATGGAGGACTTAGCCAGCCGAGGAATTGAACACACTACGCCTGGGTGGGACCCAAACGCGATGACAACTCGGCCACCTATATATCTATGAGTTTTTTGGTGGTTTATATGTTAGTGAAAGTGTAGACAGTAATATCTCATGTTCTTATTTGGTTGAGAACCTGACTGTGCAGTAAAGTTATATCTAAGCTGAAGAGTTTAGATTTTCGCGAATCCACAAGACCCAGTAAAGTTCCACTTAGATTCCTAGTTAATTGTTTGCATTCATTGTCACATCCCAAACGTAAGTTATATTTAAAGTCGCCCTCCTCAGGTGTGTTTCCTGACCTTTGGAAATTTAGTTATTTGAAGCCTATTTTCAAAAAAAGAAATAAGAGCGAAATAACAAATTATAGGTTATGTTTTAAATTATGCATAATGTCTTCTTTACTCAAATTTTTCGAAAGTCTAGATAAGTTGATATCTTAATTTAAACGAGTAATTTCACCCCTTCAAAATGGTTTTAATAAAGAAAGATCATAGTTTTCCAATTTAATATTGCAGACTAATGATATCGTTAATAGTTTTAACCCATCACATCAAACTGACTCCGTATATACTGAATTCAATAAAGCATTTGATAAAGTAAAGCACATAATCTTAATGTCGGAATTTTTGCAAACCCAGTTTGCGACCTCTTACCAGACCTGATGGCTCACTAGCAAACACCGCCACCGAAAAGGCTAACTTATTAGGGAAAATGTTTGCGGAAAACTCGACCCTCGATGACGGAGGTGCTGTTCCGCCGTCGGTTCCTCACTGCTACTTCTATATGAAAAAGCTGAGGATCCGGCATCGGGATGTACTCCACGTTATACGGAGGCTCAATGTTAACAAAGCTAGTGGACCTGATGGAATAGCTGCCCTGGTATTGCAGAGGTGTGCTGCGGAAATAGTTCCAGTTTTTCTCCGACTTTGTTTTTGTTGCACATCAATGACCTTTTGACATGTGCACCGATTCATTGTTACGCGGATAACAGTACAGTTCATGATAGCTTTTTGTTTGACAAGCCCCCAAAGGGCACACAAACTCCAACGGCTCGGAGGGCTTTGAAGCAGAGAATGGACGGTTATCTCGAGAGTATTTCCTCCTGGGGTAAAAATAATCTCGTCGAATTTAATGTTTCAAAGACCCAATCCTGTCTGATTACGTCTAAAGGGGATCTAAATGATAATCTAGTCTCCTTCAACGGAAGCAATCTTCCGAACAGGCCTTCCATTGATATGCTTGGTGTAACTATAAGTGACCAGCTCAGGTATGGGGGCTCCATCGAAGCCAGAGTAAAGCTGGCCTCTCAGAAGCTAGGCGTACTGTACAGGGCCCGCAGATACTTTAATAGTACATAACTGCTGACCCTGTACAAATCGCAAGTGCGCCCTACTGTCGAATTTGGCAGCCATCTCTGGTCCGGAGCCCATAAATACCTGAAAAAACCCTTGACTCTGTGCAAAAACGGGCGATCCGTTTGATAGATTCCCCAATCTTAACAAACGGACTGCAATCTTTAGAGTACAGGCGTCAGGTAGGTATGCTGTCCTTGTTCTATCGGTATTACAATGGAAGATGCTCTGAGGAACTAGCGTCATTGATCCCTTCGGCACCGGTGCGTAGTCGGGATACACGCCAAACGCGCGCCCAACATTTGTACACTGTTGACATTTGTCACATGAGAACGGGTCGCTTCTACGATTCGTTCTTAAGTTCATCAGCTCGGCTGTGGAACGAACTGCCGGCCTCTGTGTTTCCTCCCTCCTACAACATGGGACTCTTCAAGACCCATGTTCACTCCTTCCTCTCCACAAAAAGACCCACTACACAGCATCCCCAAAGATGACATAGGCCCTGAGGGAAATTATTTTCTTCAGGGCCTCCTGTGTGGAGTTAATATATTAAAAAAATACGTCAATTAAAGATATCGGGAGTGAGATAAAGCATATATAGGAATGGGTTAAGAGTTATCTATTGGGAAAGTACTTAGCGATAAATATGGATTCATTCTCTTTTTACACATTTGCGGCATCAAGGAGAGTACGGCAGGGATCTCGTTTGGGCCCAATATTATTTTTTTTGTTTATCAATGACATAGTAAATATTTTTAGCAAAGTAAAAGTTCTGTTATTTTCCGATGATCTGTAGATCTACAGAATAAATAAAGAAGATAATGATCGCGGTATTTTGCAGTTAAACCTGAATAAACTATTTGCTTGGTGTTCAGAAAATGATTTGCAACTAAATATTAGTAAATGCCAGATTATTAGTTTTTGCAAAGGTAAAAATCCTCTTTATTTTTTATATTTAATTAATGGCGCTAATCGAAGAATCAAGTTTCACAGATTCGAGATTTCAGTGTCTTACTCCACGAGAGTCTGCAATTTAATTAACAAATCGATGAAATTACAAGCGATGCGATGAGAATGCTCGGTTTTAAAAATGTGTTAACTTTAATACATCTAAATTGCTCGTTGTTATTAAAAATTATAAAATCTCTAATTGACAGCTCTGAATTATTTGAATTAATTAATATGAATGTGCCTGCTAGACAAACTAGCAGCAAATCGTAACAAACTAGAAGTAAAGCGTAACAATAACCTCATTACTAACTTCTTTATTTATTCACCAAATCCAAGAATTCATTACATTGAAAACAAACACGGTAAACTTTTAAATATTTTTGATGTTAATAATTTTGTGCCTTTCAAAAGCAACTAATTTCAGATCTATTTGCTCGTTATAAACTT
The DNA here is from genome assembly GCA_026573805.1 of Hesperophylax magnus. Taxonomy (NCBI): domain Eukaryota; kingdom Metazoa; phylum Arthropoda; class Insecta; order Trichoptera; family Limnephilidae; genus Hesperophylax; species Hesperophylax magnus. Next base: position 3,708,154 of record JAIUSX010000104.1, read on the forward strand.
ATATTAAATCCTGTCTTTTAAAAAAAATCTTGATTCTATACCTTCCCACTTTTAAATCACATACTCATACTAAGTCATATAATGACAGAATGCATGTGCGAATAAACTTAATTTATATATTATAATTTGATTTATTTACCATTTCAGGGACTTTTATTCGAATTCGATATTGATTACAGCTTTGGTATTTTGCCATTACTTATTAAATTATGTTTTTCTATAGATACAACTGATATTATTTTTCTTCTTTTTTAATTCTTCTCTTTTAATACATATTTGTATATGTATTATGAAATATTATAAATGTATATATATATATATTTTTTTTCAATATCTTGCGAGTAAATTATCCTTCTGTTTTCAGTTTAAACATGAATAACTGTATGCAAATAAGAATGTACAATGAACATACTTACTTTTATACTTAAAACTTAGCTTCATTTACAGTATCAGGTGTTATGTATCTCTTAGTATTAGCATTTGATTTTTTTAGTATATAGTTATACTATTATCTATGTGTTATAATTACACTTGAATACATAAATTGTCAATTTTTCTCGCAAAAGCCCGATAGAGCCTTCATGAATTAGAAATAAATAAATAATATCTGGAATATAAGTGATATAGAATAAACGCCAATTTCTAAAGTAAACCTGAAATCATTTTAATATAAATAAATGTTGCGGGCCGCCCTTGTTCAGGAACGTTTTATTACGACCATATAAAAAGCAGCAATTCCTAACAAATTCATCAGTTGTCTTCGAGATCTTTACAACTGCAATTTCTGAAGAACTAAGTATGGAAAGCAACATCGTTGAAAATGAAGGAAAACCTCTTAAATTCAAACCCCTTCACAAACACTACACCACCATCGCATTTTCAAGCATTTTGTCAGGGGCCTTTGACGCTACAAATAAAAACATGGTTCGTTTCGATTGGCAAATGAAAGTTCAGTATTTTTATCTGATTAATTTAACTGTACCATTGTATCTGATTGGAAGGTACATATATCTGCAATTTGTTAACGACAACATATTAGATGCAATAAAACAGATCTCAATTGTGACTTTGATAGGTTTTTGCGTCTGTAAAGTTGGTATTCGAATTGTAAAAATGAAAATCATGATTGAGTTCAACAGAAAAATGGCCAAGCGATATGAGGAAGCCAATTATTTGGAGGAAGAATACCAACAAATTATAGAAAAAAGCGTTGAAAGCAATAAAAAAATAGAAAAATTATGGGTTTTTCAATGTGCTGCAGTTAGCGCGGGTGTTTCGGCTAAGCCTATATATGAAATGCTATTAAGCGCTTTGACATCGAATAAAATGGAAAGACAATTGCTTTTTCATGGGTACGTCCCATTCTTTGATGATATTAAAACGGAATCACCTTTATATGAACTGTTATTGGTTTATACGATTTTTATAATTATTCTATTATCGTTCATATACACTTCGTTTGACGCGATGTTCATGGTGCTTATAGTGCATAACTGCGCCAACTTGGACATAGTCAGAGCGATGCTCGTAAAACTGTTTCATAGCGAAGATGGCTCATATAATCCTGAGGAGATTAATCAACGAATGAAGAGAATAATCATGTTACACCAAGAAATCATTGAGTAAGAATATTTTATTTAAATTTAGATTTTGCCGTACAAAGCGTACAATATACACATAGTGGTAGTAGGAACGAAAGGCGGGCCTGTTTCATATAAAAAATATTGATTTTTTGTTTTTGTAATCTTTATTTTGATTTGTAAAAAACGTCTTTGTTCCGTATAATTCATTATAATTCTAAATCTCATGTACCTATTCCAGTTCCTATAGCTTCTCCTTATGAGGTGTTCACGAAACAATATTATAGATAAATTATTTACAGTATATAAATATACCATCGATGAGTTCATTGAATAGATATTTTTTTTCTTTCTTTTTGATTTATTTTGTGTTTGTATGTAGTATTTCTTTATGTATGTGATTACTCTATATTTACTTAACTCAGTTGTGAATTTTTAACCTCAATACTGGCTTCGTCCTAGTGAGGTTGATTTTTATGAGAAAAAACATGATTTATCTATAATGAGACGCAATATCAAATATCATTCTTACTTGACCCTCTTTAATATTATACAAATTTGATATTACACATGAAATATATATTTTCATACTTTATAATATAATTATATTTATTTATTTGAACATTTACTAAATATATTTATAGTTAATGTAAATTTTAGGTATGTCTTTGAAATGTCTTGGTAATTTCGTCTACGATGATAATATTTGTTGTTAATCCTTGGTAATGATGAGTTAATTATAAGTAATAAAAACAAAAAGCTAATGCTTTTATAACTCATTAATAATAGGGATAAAATGTATGAAGAGATGAAGAGAACATTTTTTAATGACGAAGAGTTTGTGTGGAGAGATGATGAGATTTAAATAAAAAATAAACAATTCACGAACAGTAATCGGCTTTTGATAAAAAAAAATAAGTGCAAATAGTTTTGAAATTATTGATCACGCCAAAAAATGTAATAAATAAGTTTTGTATGATAGCAAAGAATCATGAAAAACTATAGTTATTTATTTGTAGTTGGAATAAGTTGTGAGTGCACGAGTAATTGGTGAGTTATTTGTAGTGAGTATAAGTTGTGATTCCGCGAGTAATTGGTGAGTTATTTGTAGTGAGTATAAGTTGTGATTCCGCGAGTAATTGGTGAGTTATTTGTGGTGGGTATAATTTGTGATTGCGCGAGTAATTGGTGAGTTATTTGTAGTGAGTATAAGTTGTGATTCCGCGAGTAATTGGTGAGTTATTTGTGGTGGGTATAATTTGTGATTGCGCGAGTAATTGGTGAGTTATTTGTAGTGAGTATAAGTTGTGATTCCGCGAGTAATTGGTGAGTTATTTGTGGTGGGTATAATTTGTGATTGCGCGAGTAATCAATGAGTTATTTTCTGCTTTGCTGTTGTTGATTTCTATAAATTAATACATGAAAAAACGTATTGTGCCTTGACGGATAACACTTCGGGATCGTCTATATTATTATTTAGCAAGATGTGTAAAAACAATAGATCTGACACTGTTAGTCTTTTTTGTAAAGTTGACATATATTTGTTTTATTGGTTAGTGAGTGAAACCACAAATTAGAATATTTAATTATAGAAGAAAATATTAGCGATTTTTAAACGAAAATTTTAAACAACTAAGTCAGAAAATGATACGGTCGAATCTGGAACTTTAATCCAGCATAAATATTATTAATTATTAAATATTATTACATATTTAATATTAAATTAAAGATTAAAGAAATGAGATTTAAAGAATGTGGTATTCTCAGACTATAAAAATATTACCATTTGTTATTTCGACTACTGGCATTATACCTAGCTCTGTCATTCAAAATTTAGGCGTATTAGATCTGTCAATGAACTTATGTATAAAAATGCAAGAATCAGTTAATTCCAAATATGTCATGTAGGAATACGAAAGATTTTGTAAATATTTATGTTGAGGGATCAGTAAGATTTTTAGGTCCAGTTAGGAGTTCTACCGAGCCGCACCCTCTGATTTGAAAATATCTGGAGTCGGTGCATTATTTTCCCATTTGATCTCTGGTGTATATATAATTTGAAAAATAATAACGAACCTCACTAATAACTGTTATATATTTGCAGATTTGTTGCCGATTTGAACACCGGATATTGGCCATTTGTTTGGATTTCGTTTGTGATATCAACTGTTTTAATTTGTACAGCACTCTATGAAGTTATAGTGGTATCTTAAAAATACAATTTAATATATTAAGGCGATGCACTACGTCGTGTAATATTTTAAATCCAGCCGCTATCAATAACACACCTTACGTAGATGGCGATAAGGCTAAAATTTCCGCTTAACACCATCCATCTGTTTTGATTTATGCAAGAAAAAAACATGGCCAAAAAGTGCCTTTTATTTTATTTTGTGGATGTTCAGGCACAAATATTTAAATGTTTTTGGATCATTTTATAAATAACTTAAATCGCCACATTATACAATAAAACCATAACCGAAAATGGGTTCGTAAGTAGGAGATTTTAAACTTTAAAGCAGTTTTCATAGGCTTTATACATTATTTTTTTCTGGGCTTATAAAAAGACTTATCTAAAAAATACTCGATTATTTCAAAGGCCAGGAGGTATTTTACTCGCATTATTTAATTAAAGCATCTGAAAACTTTTCTAGGCGACAAAATTTTCAAACCAAAAACACATGATTTTGCATTACTACGTATTGCATCGCCTTAAATAATTTTCAAATAACTTATATTCTTGAAACTATACCTAAACTGCTAACTTACTAACCTTTGCGTTATTTCAGTCGATGGAGATTGGCATATTCCCTTACGACATATTGCCTCTGGCCATTTGTCCCGTTATCAACCTTTATCTGATTTGTCTGTTTGGAGAAAAGCTTATAACAAAGGTTAGATCCCATATTTATACATTATTATAATTCTGCTATGTACTTAATAACTCTGGTTTTCGTAAGATTATATTTTCATATTATTAACAAATAAAAATACAACTTTTGCAGAGTTGTTAAATTGTTAATTGTTTATCGAAAAAGTAATGGGTGGTCAAGTTGTGGGATAATTAAAATGTTAATCTGACTTCAACATTATTAGACTGACACCGAAACAATTTAAGATTTATATTCAAACTTTTGTGCTCCCAGCTCTCAACTAGAATGCATATGCGTTAACGTTTGTGATCTCTTGTGTTAACTGTATCGCGTATTATAATAAATACCTCGAGTATCATAGCAGACCTTCACTAACTCTCACACCTTTAAATAATACAATGCATTAAATCTAAGTCCTCTATACGATTTATAACGTCATATGTACCTATTTGTCGGGAAAGACTTTGAACATGGAATTGTTTTGAAAAAGTTTATCTTGCAAAGTTTTTACATGCTTTTCGACTACCATACTAAGCACATGCCCGTATTACAGTAGTTAAAATTTGTGGGCATTATTAAATTCAAAATAGGAATAAGAATACAATATATCTCAACTTGTTGAAATATTAGAAATTTATATGAGAAAATGAATAATTTTAGAATGAAGTGAGTAAGGTTAAACAGTGATTTAGATATTTTTGTTCCAGAGTTCAGAGGTTTCCAATGCAGCCTACGGGTGCGGGTGGGAGGCATACCCCTACACATCTATCCGCAAAAGCCTTTCCCTGATGATCATGAGGTCACAGCGTCCTCTGACTCTTTCGTCAAAGTTTAGCACCCTGTCCATGGCATCCTTTTCAGCTGTGAGCGTATTTATAAAACAATCTTAATTAATTGATAACGCAGAGAATTTATTACAATTGTAGAATTTGTGAAGCTGAAAGTTTATGAAGAGTACACACCAGAAAAGGTGAAATTGCTGCAGAATGATCTAGAAAAACTATTCACGACAAAATATTTATATCGGGAACTCTTTAACCTCTCCGTCGGGCGCACCTTAGGGCCACCTGAGATCAGACGCGATGTGCCTGGCAGGCACTTGTTTTAAAATTAGCTTTCTTAACAACCTATATTAATTTCAGCTCTCCAAAAATTATCACTCACCTTCATAAAATATACGCTTAGAGAATAAATGAAATTTAATTTTTTTTTTAAATATTAATAAATATCTTACTCTGTATAGTAATTATATACTGTGAGTAATAAAATAAAAGTTATCAAATTTTGAAACGGGCAAAAACATATTTATTTCTATAAATCAAAATTAGGAAAAAACGTTTATTGTAAGGTATTTTAATGTTACTAGAATCATATTCAATCACTATCAGACATCTTATGTTAAATAAAATTGTAACTAATTTTCTTAAATAATGTATTTAAATGTATAATCTTTTACTAAATAAAAATAAAAAAAAAATAAAAAAAAACTTAAATAGAGTACTACTCTCCAAGTTATCAAACGAGAGACTGAGGAAGGGGGTTAAATCTGTCCCCTAAAGACATTAAGGTATTGGGAAGGGCGGGATTTAGCGCCGCACAGGCGGGGAGGGGATAAGAAAAGATTCCGATCTGTGCCTCTCAGATAAGGTGCGACCGATGAAGGTTAATAGCAACACTTTTCCTGAATATTTTTTCTTCTATTATATAACTTATCAAATTATGACTGAGTGAATTCGTGACACATTAGTTCCTATTTTAAAAATGACAATTAAAATAATTTTCTTTCAAAATATTAGAAACACAACACGCAATGCAGCAAAGATTGCAACAAATCACCACAGTATGAACATACACGAACACCATGTTAATTCGTTGCAACATTGCATTTAGTGTTGCTAATATCCATAGGTGACTTTATGAGTAGATATTTTATTGTTTGTTTGAATTCTTGACACAATCACTATAAATTTTCAAAATGATATATTCAAAACAAATCCGAATTTGTTGAACCAGATTCACAAAAGACAGATTTACAACCGAAATTATTATGTTTAATACCAGTTCAAGACAGAAATTCCGTAAGCAATTTGTCGAGTGTTCACCATCATTGGTAGCAATTTTAGGTTTTCCACCTTCTTATAATCTAGTTAATAATATCGACTTATTTATAATAATCTAGTTAATAATATCGACTTATTTATTATAATCTAGTTAATAATATCGACTTATTTATTATAATCTAGTAAATAACAGTCTAGTTCTTAACAAATACTTTGCAACAATAGGACAGACACTTGCCAATACGTCCCTAAATAAGATGAAATCAACAGAAAGACAGCTAACTTTGAACTACAGAGCAAGAAGAAGCCAACAAAATTCTCTATTCCTTCTACCAACAAACAAAGAAGAAATTAATAGGATCATCTCTGAAATGAAACACAACTCAGCACCTGGAATAGATGGAATCACTGCAAATGTCATAAAGAAATGCAAAGAAGGTATAATAACACCGCTAACACACATTTGTAATCTCAGCATGCAAACTGGAGTATTCCCAAATTGCCTCAAAAAAGCAATTGTTTGTCCTATATTTAAAGGAGGAGATCCGTCTTCTCCTAGTAATTACAGGCCGATCTCTCTATTGAGCATTCTGTCTAAAATTCTGGAAAAGCTTGTCAAAGTAAGATTAATGAATTTCTTTAATAAGCACAAACTAATCTCGCCACAACAATTTGGGTTCCAACAGAAAAAATCAACTGAAAATCCGATAACAGATGTGACAGAATATTTGCGAAGAAATTAAAAGGTGGTAAACAATGGGTGGGAATCTTTCTAGATTTACAGAAAGCGTTTGACCCAATTTCACAAAAAATTCTATTAAGGAAATAAGAAATGATGGGTGTGAGAGGCATCCCACTCGCATGGTTTCATGACTACCTCTCGGAAAGAACTCAATTGGTAAAGAACGATGGAAAATTAAGTAACACGGAAAAAAAATTATTCGTAGTACCCCAGGGCAGTACCCTTGGACCAATACTTTTTCTTGCGTATATAAACGAACTATGCAAAATAGACCTAGAAAATGGGAAAATAATATCATTTGCCGATGATACAGTTTTACTTTTCAAAGGAGAGACATGGGAGGAGATAAAATCAAAATCTGAAACAGGTCTAGTAAAAGTATCAAAATGGCTAGAATGCAACCTCTTGACATTAAATGCCAAAAAAACAAATTCAATATTTTTTTCTATGAACAAAAGAGGCAAACCTAACAGTGACATAAATATAAAAGTACATTTAAATGACACCTGTACTCTAGGAACCCAAATATCTCACCCATGCGCATGTCAAGACCTTGAAAAGGTGCAATTAGTCAAATATCTGGGTATTTTAATAGATGACTCTTTGACCTGGAGAGCGCACATTGAAAATACGGCCAAACGAATGCGCAAACTAATTTTCTTCTTGAAAGATATACGCAACATTGTTGATAAGAAAACCATTAAAATTGTGTACTATGCTTTGTGCCATTCAATTATCAGGTATGGCATACTAAGCTGGGGCGGTGCAGCTAAGACTATACTAGATCCGTTAGCCAAGGCACAAAAAGCTGTAATAAGAGTGATGGATAGAAAACCTTATATGTATCCATCGACACCCTTATTTAAGGAAACAAAATTATTTGACGTAAGACAGATTTATATACATGCACTCATAATGTACTACACGAACAATCCCAAGCTTCATAGTCTTGTTGATCACAGTTACACAACAAGACTAAGATCAGACCAAAGGATGATAGTACCAAAAATGAACACATCGTTTGGACAACGTTTCCATGTATTTCTGGCTCCTAAGGTGTATAATGGGTTCAAGCAATGCAGTAAGATTAAAACAGGCCCTCTTCAAAAGAAAATAACCGTATAGCTCATAGAATGTGGCAGAATGAAATCGGAAAGCTTCCCGAAAGAAATTATTGTCTTACTGAAGAAAGACCATTAAGTGAATTCATTCCGACTTTATCCATATTATCGCATATATATTTTTTTTTTTTTTTGTTTTACCATTTGTATAACGATAGATGGACAACATTGCATAATTGTGTTTATATTTTATTTTATATGTTTTTTTATATTTTCTTATGATTTCTTTTTATATTTTCTTATTTATTACCACCATAATACGGGCATTTGCCTAGTTGGGGTATTAATAAAAAAATAAAATAAATATCGACCGTATTTTTGACGTTTAAAATATATTCACAATTTTTTATTAATTTTTTTACAGGTCATGCAAACAGCTTGGTCATATTTCACGATTATGCGGCAGAGCACAGAAAATTAAAATTTAATAATCTTTGTTTTACTTTAAATGCTTTAAATAAATGCACGGTATCATGACAATGAAAAATCGCATACTGCGTTAAAAACAAAGACACTTAACTTCTACGGTGGAGACTCCCAATGAGGATATTGTGTTTCCACCTATGACGGAAGAATAACACCCATGCGAACACCTCGGCACAGGTTCTCCTAGTGAGACAGAACATTACTACCTATGCTTCAATCATGTATATACAGTTACATATCGCATTTCGTTCTACTACCATTTTTATATATGGAACTTTTCTGTATTACTTGCACCCAATATGTTGTTACGTAATACAAGTCACCCTATAAAAAGGATGCACACTAGCCTCACCCTCCCCTCGCAGCTAGTCGCGGTGTACGTGACAAAACGCAGCTAGCCGCCGCGTGATCGGCAGTCCCCGACCTCCGCTTGCCTCGGACGGCCGCCAGTCGAGAGCGGACCTCGGTGATTGCAACAGGGTGTCTCTCGCAGAGCGAACCACAAACGCTCGCAATGTTCGAGCGCGCGGAATTACGTAATAATAGAAACGGACGCGATCTCGTGCCAGTTTCCTAACTAGATGCATTTCGCTATCAATTGCCAATCATGTTTATTATCTCGGCTCGAACTAAACTCAATGGAGTCCCGTTTCCGTGTAAAATCCCGAGTGAATATCACCACATCAACAGTACCGCCGCTTTTGAGCGCGGGAAACCTGGTCAACATGATGTACCATACCACATCTCAAGGCGAATCGTAAGCTTTCAACCTATCCCCTTTCTTGTGTTCAATTCTTGTAACTTCTTGTAAAAAATCCTCGTTTCATCCGGTCGTCACAGAGAGTGTAGAGAGTAGAGATCCAATTTATACCTGTGTTTCTTTAGAAGATGATTAATATACCTTGTGCCTTTTACCTATGTGTTATTATTGTGATGGCCTTTTCCAACCTCCTGACCGATGGACGAGCTGCTGATCAAAGAACTGCCCACCCCTGATCGTACACGAGTCATCTGCTTTACCTTTCTACTGAGCTTAGCCAATTATTTAACCAAGTTCGATACCGGTTTACCCATATGTTAGCACATGTTAGCGTATGTTAGCACTGGCCCCTTCAACGTGGATTTTTCTTTGGTTATTAGTAGTCCATCGGGAGGTCAAATTGGAAATAATCTTGTACCCTTTCACTGTGTTTCATGCCTTGTTTTGTATTAACCATTGTATAACTATGTTTTTCTTCCAATAAATCATAGCTGTTCTACAAACCATCGCGTCAAATCTAAAACAACCGTGTCACATTAAAACTATTCTGTGTTAAATTACAAGTTTTACGAATCGTCACTCGACAAAATTTAATTACCGGTATTCTATCACAAGGTGCGCAACCAACATTTACTTCTTTTCGGACATCTCAAACATCACATAGTGATCCAAAACCACAATGGTTTACTTTCCAAGTGCAACTATTAGAGAGAATGAGCTACAATAAAATACAATTCAACAGTTTCAAATCTTGTACATGATACAAAATAAATTTCTTGATCGTGGAACCATAAGCCAGCTCGTTCTGCAAAATACACAACCAAGGAAACTAAAGCCTCTCAGCCATCTGACAATTTCGCTTTATATGTAATAAAGGTGGGTAGAGTATCCTTTTTGAAAGAAAAGTCTTGAAAGCCGACTCACCCTTTACATATAATTGAGATTCGCGTTGACGTGAATTCCCCATCTGTCACTATTCGCTAATTGGAGCAGCTTTGACGGGATGTAAGGAACTAGCGTGTAAATAACCAAACACTGGTTCTGCTTAAATTCAGACAATTGGTCACGAATCACAAACAAACCCTCCAATAATTGTTGAAAAAACAAACAATGCTCTCTCGAAATCTGCACTTTGAATTTTTGTTTTTTTCGGAAGAAATTTTTTCAAAATTTTTTCTTCGAAACCAAGGACTTTGAAATTTTTTCAAAATTTTTCAAAAACGCACAATCTCAGGGACTTTTCCACTAAAATTGCAAGGAAACCCCTGGCCGTTTTGTTTTCACAAATCAAAGACTTGGAAATTTTTTTTTTCAAAATTTTCTTCACTGATCTAGGACTTTGAAATTTTTCGGAAATTTTATTTTTCGGAAATTTTCTCACTTTGAAGTTTTTTCAAATTTTTTTCAAAACGCACAACTCAGGGACTTTTCCATCAAAACCCCAGGGTAATCCCTGTCAATTTTTTTCAAAAATCAAGGACTTTGAAAATTTTTCGAGAAATTTAATTTTTCGGAAATTTGGTTTTTTTCGGAAATTTTTTTTCAAAAACGCACACCTCAGGGACTTTTCCATCAAAATCCCAGGACAACCCCTGGCCATTTTTTTCAAAAATCAAGGACTTTGAAATTTTTTCGGAAATTTTAATTTTTTCGGAAATTTGTTTTTTTCGGAAATTTTTTTCAAAACGCACATCTCAGGGACTTTTCCATCAAAATCCCAGGACAACCCCTGGCCGTTTTTTTCACAAATCAAGGACTTTGAAATTTTTTCGAGAAATTTAATTTTTCGGAAATTTGAGTTTTTCAAATTTTTTTCAAAAACGCACATCTCAGGAACTTTTCCATCAAAAACACAAGGAAACCGCTGGCCAATTTTTTTTCCATATTGGGACTTCAAAAAAAATTTCACAAAATTCTTCACCCATCATCACAAGCTCATCTTTTTTTAAAAAAAAAAACTCAGCCACAACACTCTGACAATTCTTTTTTCTTCTCACAATGTCTAACTCAACTAGCCACAAAATGAATCCTCAAAACAACACCTTAGGCATAATAGCCAACATCTGCTCTCGAAGTACTCAAAGCTTAGAAAAGGAATTAAAAAACAGGAATATTTCTCCTTTCAACAAAACCAAAAACGTCCTGATCAAGTACGCAACATATTATAACAGGAAATATATTAGGAGACTGGAATTTCAACCCGGCAGTATAACAATCTCTGACACAAGCATACCTACTTGCACAGAAATTAAACCACCAATTACACCCGTCAAGGAAACCACAAAACCCTTCGATCTAACTGGATGGAAAATTAAGTACAACGGCAATACTAACGTAGAAGATTTCATCGACCGAATTGAAGAAACAGCCGCGATACGCAACATTCCTACTGAGATACTACACCGTAACTTCATAGATCTCATCTCGCACGAGCTACTCTCCTGGCATAGAATTGACAAGAAAAAAGTAAACTCCTGGCCCGAACTCAAAGCTGCACTCCTAAAAAGTTTCGCACCAAAAGAAACACAGCATAGGATTAAGTCTACTCTGTTTTCCATCAAACAATTCTCCAACGAAACTGTAGCACAATACGCCCAGAGAGCAGATCTTCTAAACATCAAACTGACAACTCCAGTCCCTGAAACAGAGCTAGTCCCTATCTTGACTGATGGCCTCCTAGCAAGATATGAGAACATAATAACCTCTCAAAAAATATCCTCAGTAGAACAACTCAAAGATGTCTGTCTTCTATTGGAAAACTATCAAGATAAAAGAAGAAACACCAAGACTTCTAACGAGCCCCTTCTACCAAGCCTCGCCTCTCGGTCATCCAATCAAATTAAACCAGAGTTTAACGAGAAGAAGTTTTGCACCTTTTGCAAAAGAACCGGACACTCACAATCATCTTGCTACAAAAAAGCAAAACTTTCGTATACTCAAGATAACAGAAGTCACCAAAAGCGCCCCCGTGACCATTCTCCTCAACATGACAACTTGAGAGAAATCTTCAAGAGATCAAGAAATAATCTTGAAAGAATACATCCTTCTAACAACTTAATTGCAAGACCACCTACAGATTTCTCTAAACCTCCGCCAAATTGGTCCAAGAGAACTCCAAAAAACTAAGATTCAACCCCTCGGAAGTTCATTCAATATCTAGGCCTACTGAATGGACCGAGTGGTTGAAACACATTGCATATTTCAAAGAGGCCTTACAACTTTCTACAGTGAGCTGCACTCAAGCTAAAGATGGTCGCCCATACGCGCAATTTTCTGTTAATGACGTGGTCTTCTCTGGACTACTGGATAGTGGAGCTTCAGTTAGCTGCCTCGGCGGTAACGCCCACATCCCCTTTGTCAACAATGGATTCACAATCAACAAACACCCCGCTTTCGTCACCACTGCAGACAACAACACTCAAAAAGTCACAGGAGCAATTGTCCTACCTGTCAAGTGTGGAAGTAAATCAATTCCAATAAATTTTCTAATTGTACCAACCATCACCCAGAAATTTATTCTTGGAGTCGATTTTTGGAAAGCATTCAACATTGCACCTCAGGTTTTCATCCCATGCAACAACACCACACCCACCACCTCAATCAACGAAATCCGTACAATAATTCCGTACGAGAACCTTCACCCACCACAGGCCGAACAACTGGAAGGCATGATCAAGAAATTTGAATCAATCTCGTTCGAAAAGTGTGGACTTGGTTTGACAAATTTAGTCAAACATCACATCAAGACAAATGGACCACCTATCAAACAAAGATACTACAATTTGGCTCCCCAGAAACTAAAACTGTTGGAGAAGGAACTCGATGATATGTTAAACATGGGCATCGTGGTTCCCAGCAGAAGCCCCTGGACCAACCCCACACTCTTGGTATCCAAAAAAGACGGTTCCGCCCGATTCTGCCTCGACAGTAGAAGACTTAATGCCTGCACTGAGGCTGACGCGTACCCACTTCCGCTTGTACACGCAATCCTGGATAAACTACGCAACGCAAAATTGATCTCTTCAATAGATCTGTCCAAAGCATTCTGGCAGATACCTTTGGATGAAGTTTCATGTGAAAAAACAGCATTTGTAGTGCCCGGCAGAGGAATGTTCCACTTTAAGAGACTCCCTTTCGGTTTAAAAAACAGCCCTGCTGAGCTACAAAGACTGATGGACAGACTGTTCGGCCCCGAATCCGACAATAATTTGTTCTGCTACCTGGACGACCTAATAATCATCAGCGACACGTTTGAAAAACACATCGCCACCCTAGAAAGAGTATTCCAACAACTCAAGTTTGCCGGATTAACAATCAACCTAAAGAAATCCGAATTTTGCAAATCACGCCTACGCTACCTCGGCTTTGTAATAGACGAAAAAGGTCTAAGGACCGACCCTGCCAAAGTCGAAGCTATGACAAACTTTCCCAGGCCAAAGAATGCTAAAGAAGTTAAAGGTTTCCTTGGTCTCGCCGGATACTACAGAAGATTCATAAGGGATTTCTCCACAATAGCGGCCCCCCTTAATAAAATTACCGGTACCCGTAAAGGTGTCAGTAACTTCGCTTGGTCTGCCGAAACTGAAAAGGCTTTCACCTCTCTAAAAACAGCACTGCAATCTGCACCGGTACTAAACTGTCCAGATTTCAATCTGCCTTTCACCCTGCATACAGACGCCTCCAATGTTGGAATCGGCGGAGTCCTAACACAAGAATTCCCCGACGGCGAACACCCAGTGGCATACTTCTCTCGTAGTCTAAACAAACACGAAAAAAACTATGGGATAACTGAAAAGGAACTACTCGCAGTCATGGATTCTATCCACCATTTCCGCGGCTATATCGAAGGCAGTAAGTTCTCAGTCATCACCGATCACAGTAGCCTAAAATGGTTGGTATCATTAAGCAACCCATCTGGTAGATTGGCCCGCTGGTCGTCTCGCCTATCACAATACACCTTTGATGTCATCCATCGTAAAGGCGCAGACAATATTGTCCCAGACGCCCTCTCAAGAATAGAACTCGCCACTCTGACCTCCGAAGAAGCAACACCAACTCCTACCACCAAAGACACTTGGTATTTAAAAACCTACGAGGAATGCAGGAACAACCCGCAAAAATTTCCCAACTTTATTATAAAAGAAGGTCGGTTATATCGTAACTGCAAACCACCACTGTCTATACTCGAGGACTATGCTTGGAAGTTAGTCATTCCCTCAGAGGACACACAAAAAATAATCATCGACAATCACAGCGGCCCCGGATCCATACACCCAGGAACTTTCAAAACCTATAAGAAGATAGCCTTAAGATATTACTGGCCAGGCCTGTTTAAACAAGTTCGCAACTACATCTCTAAGTGCGACATTTGCAAAGCATACAAACATAGTACTGCACCCCCATCTGGTCTCATGAATAACCCCAAAAGAGCAGACAGGCCATTACAATCATTCTCTATGGATCTCATCGGCCCTTTTCCCAGAAGCTATGCCGGAAACATGCATATACTTGGCATAGTGGATGTATTCACCAAGTTCTGTTGGATCTTCCCATTAAAAAGAGCCACAGCCTCTGCAATCATAAACTTGTTAGAAAAAAACATTTTTATCCCCTACGGCACTCCTCGCACCATCATTTGCGACAATGGAAAACAATTCATAGCTCTGGAATTCAAGGAATTTCTGGCCAAATATGGCATAAAAGATATTTTCTATAATACCCTTTACACGCCTCAAAATAATACGGTAGAGCGTTACAACCAGACCATCAACACAGCTCTGGCAATCCTGGTTGACAAAGATCAACGAACATGGTGCAAAAATCTAGAAAAAATTCAAGCTGCACTAAACAATACAGTGAACCTCACTACTGGGTACACCCCTTTCTTCCTCAAACATGGTATGGAACAAATTGTCCATGGCTCCTTGCATTGGGACGCTAGCCTCCCATCATCTTTTCCTCCTTCTACTGATAACCCATCAGAGAACTATGCTCACCGTCTTGAAGAACTTTCCGCTATCTACAGCGAAGTCACAGATGCGTTGATACTTGCTAACAAAAAGAGTGCAAACAGATATAATTTACGCAGGAAACATGTTACCTTTAAGGAAAACGACATAGTTTGGAGACGCAACAACACACTCTCACAAGGTGCTCTGTATTTCTCTGCAAAACTAGCTCCTCGCTTTGTTAAAGCAAAAGTCCTGAGAAAAATCTCCGATGTAGTATATACCCTATCGGATGCCTCTGGTAAACACATCGGCAACTATCACGTGAAAGATATTGTCAAACTAGGAAGTGTGGACACAACAGACACCACCTTCACTAGGTCACACTCACATAACTAACAAACTTTTGGCTCTACCTTTGTCCCACGAGACTTGGCCCTCGTGCAGACAAATAGCATGTCTTAACGCGTTAGTTTCATATAAAAACTCGCTTTTTTCGACCTCTGCAAGGTAACCTTTTTTTTTCTAAAAACACAGAAGTGTCAACTGTGGTTTTTAAATCATTTCTCACCCATACTTGTACTATTATGATCTTTTGTATAAACCCTTTGTTATTTTTGTTTCTTTGTCACACCTCACCGTGTAATGTTTATAATTGTACTCATATTTTTTACGTATCTTCTCTGGAACTGATCATTCTAGTCAAGAGACTTTTTTCTACTTCCCGAACAATTTATGCTCCCGGAGTCATGACCCTGGACATCATTTGTTAGTCATTACCATTCTGACACTTACGACACTAAATACATAATTATTTTTTGTCGTGAATACCACAAAAGTCACGTACAACATTGTTTTGTAAATATTTTTTTTTCTCTCTTGTTCTTCACATTTGTTCTTTCACATTGTCTTTCACACTTGTTCTTCACATTGTTCTTTACATTGTTCTTTCACATTTGTTCTTCACATTTGTTCCAATGGGTTCCATCGTACATAAAACAATGGCCCCTTTGCAACATACACCCAATTGAGGTGAATATTCTACCCCTGTAACTTGTAATCATAATGCGTGTGTAAATTCCAGTTTGGTATCGTCATTTGATTCAAGTTTACATAGGTGTAACAAATAAAAAGTTACAATTACCTTTGTTTTAAAGTTTTTTCAGTTTTTTCTAAAAAATTGAATGGCGCTCAACATTCCCATTTGCTCTAATTTGTTGTTTTTTCAGAATTTGATATTGACACGTCAATTCTGAAAAAGGTTGTTGTAAAGGAGAACAAACACTGATTTGTCCTCCTCATCAATAACATTGTATAATACATAACACCTTTCGGTCACATTGAGTTTGTAAAATCTTAAGATCTCAACTTCCTGACCCCAATTTGTTATATTATGTACTATATTTTGACTTAAATAAGCATTAATTTGCCTTGTCAAATACACCGAGCCAGGTCACTCATATTAAGTCATCCTGTGTCTCTAGGTGCCTTCTGTATCAAATTTGTATCATAAAGTTCACAACATTCGTGTTTGTGGCAATTTTGGCAACACCAAGTGTGTTTCCTTGTTTTTGTTTGGTCATTTTAAGTAAGTAAAACCCTAAAAGGTCTTAAATAAACCACTACAAACCTTTTTTGTAAGCAAAGAGTTAGTAAAACCAAATAGGTCTCTTTTGCTATGTATTGGTGTCTTGTTTAAGACATCCTTGTTGGCATATGTCTTGTATTATTGCCAACTTAAAGCATAAACCCAACCAAAGGTTATGCCATCACAACATTTTGTAAGCAAAGAGTTAGTAAAACCAAATAGGTCTCTTTTGCTATGTATTGGTGTCTTGTTTAAGACATCCTTGTTGGCATATGTCTTGTATTATTGCCAACTTAAAGCATAAACCCAACCAAAGGTTATGCCATCACAACATTTTGTAAGCAAAGAGTTAGTAAAACCAAATAGGTCTCTTTTGCTATGTATTGGTGTCTTGTTTAAGACATCCTTGTTGGCATATGTCTTGTATTATTGCCAACTTAACGCATAAACCCAACCAAAGGTTATGCCGTCGTCATTTTTTGATAATACCAATAGCCACTACTTGATTGTTGTTGACATTGTGTATGTATCTTTTTTCCGGTATTGAAATGGTACTTTTTTTTCATTATTGAACGTTGATATGTTATTTTCATGATACATGAGAATGTTACAATATCCACCATGAGACGAGGGATTGTTATAAAATCTAACACTATACATGAGAATGTTATAATATCTACCATGATACGAGAAGTTCGTTATAATTACTTTTTACTGGCTTACATACATTGTGGCCAAAGAGATAATTTGTTCCATTAAATGGTTATAAATATCTTTGTTGTACCTTCCTTTCAATACTAGGGTTCTTTCGTAATTCGTTCAATTTCTACATGAGACGTGAAGACGTTATAATACTTACCATGATTCGTGCGAACGATACAATATCTTGTTGTTGTTTTCTTTAAATAAGTTGACACTATGTACTTGTTCTACCGGACGTAGATCATTTTACCCTGACTTGTCACCCTTAATTGGGACCCTTTTTGTATAACTCATGACACTGAGGGAAATGTCCTTCACTGTAGTGAGAATTTTTTTGTTCTCTTCAAACAAACATGAAGCTGTGCATTCAGCAATTTTTTACGCTAACTGATACCTGTGGACTTCTTGTCAGCGGACCCAAGAACCATCCACTATCCATTGACCATGGACTAGCCATCAGCTTCACTGTTGGTTATGAGGTATCGTGTCGTGGGAGTTAATTGAGA
This sequence comes from Hesperophylax magnus, assembly GCA_026573805.1. Taxonomy (NCBI): domain Eukaryota; kingdom Metazoa; phylum Arthropoda; class Insecta; order Trichoptera; family Limnephilidae; genus Hesperophylax; species Hesperophylax magnus. The sequence continues at coordinate 3,726,460 of JAIUSX010000104.1, forward strand.
CAGTGACACAAAACCACCTAACTCGTTGTCTGGGAGACGAATAAGAAAAACTCCCAGGTTTGTGAAACTTGAGCAAGGGTCTGTCATGTTCTCACAAACTGTAGAAGATTAAATACGACCCCTAATCTTTCACCAGATACACGTGAAAGATTAGATTGTTATTACTGTGTATTCTCCTTCACCTTTTCATCAAATTCATGCATATTTTTGTAAAGAGTTAGGAAATTTGCTGGTTGATATATTTCGTCCTCACATAGAGATCGAATTGGGAATTAGCTCAGTCACTATCAATTTTCGCTACTCAATCCTCCATCCTTCACCCTTCCATCAAACTCTTGTACATTTGTAAAAGTTAGGAAATCTGCTGGTTGACCACATTTCGTTCTCTGAAAGAGATCGAACGGAGAATCAGCTCCATCACCAGCAGACCTTCTCGCTCATCGCCATTTTTTTCTTTTCATCCCTCACTATCCTTGAGGTTAATTTCATGAATCTGGAAGGTGTACCCTACGCACATAGCGTATCGTCTGTCTATAAGACAATCTTTATCCATGAAATTTGCTTCAAATCTCTCCTTTTCACCCCATACCTAGGTAATCAACACATTTCTTGTAATTTTGAAAGTCGTAAGTTGTTATCGCTCAAGCGCTAACACCGGCCATGGAAGGCCAACTTCTTTCAGAAACTTGGTGTTACTACTGTACAACCACCTACCTATACCTTGTATATCAAATAGGTAACCTCACGCCAGTCGTGATAGTTTTTTTTGTCTCCCCAATCTCGGGATACTCATGGTGTAGTCAGCATATTGGATCTCTCTCTACTCTCTCTCACTCCTCTCTAACCAACGACGTTTTTTTGTCTTTTTTGTCTTTTCTCTTGAACACAATTTGTTTCTCTCCAAACATTTTGCATCATTGGTCTACTAGGCAGGTAAACTTCAAGAATTTTGGCTCTAATAATAACCTGTCCCTGGATTAAAAAGAAGACCAGCAGCCCTCCTCATCACCTGCAAGCTGAGCTTCTCTTCTTCGCCACCTTCACTTCCATCACTCACATCTCTCCAATTTCTGCGTACCAAAAACACCCGACCGCACCCAAATTAGGTGTGAGTCGTGCGTGCAGTTGCAAATCAAGTTGTCTCATCATTCAAACCACATTCAAATAGGACCAACCTCAGAGCATGCCAGCTCAAGGTTAATTATGTTCCTGCAATCAACCACTTGCCGTTGTGCAAATCAACCACCTGCCGTTTGTGCAATCAACCACTTGCCGTTTGTGCAAATCAACCACTTGTCGTTTGTGCAAATCAACCACTTGCCGTTTGTGCAAATCAACCACTTGCCGTTGTGCAAATCAACCACTTGCCGTTTGTGCAAATCAACCACTTGCCGTTGTGCAAATCAACCACTTGCCGTTGTGCAAATCAACCACTTGCCGTTGTGCAATCAACCACTTGCCGTTTGTGCAAATCAACTACTGGCAGTCGTACAAATCAACCACTTGCCATTTGTACAAACCAACCACTTGCCGATGCGCAAACTCAACATAATAACCATTACACGCATCAACCATCAATCAACTTATTGGTATTACTCCATGTTAATACCAACTTCATTTCACCTTGACAACCACTGCTCCACCACATCAGCATAATGGAATTCACGCTGGTACAACAACAAAACCCGGATACTTCTGGCCCTCAGCATCACCATCCCTCAACCACAACCAAGAAGCACAGTTCAATTTCTATGGCCCTAGTGATACTTGAGTGCAATCTCAAATGGGTCAAGTTACAGTGAAAATGTAACTTTATAACTTCAGTGAAATTACGTCTACTTGGTACTCTACGAAAACACTACGCTCTTCAAACTTAGCTTACAGACCAATGAAATTTTAGAGTCCTTTTTGTTCTTTTCATCACTGCATAAACTTGTATGTTGTCTTTTCATCACTGCATAAACTTGTATGTTGTCTTTTCATCACTGCATAAATTTGTATGTTGTTCTTGTCATCACTGCATAACCTTGTATGTTTGTTCTTTTCATCACTGCATAACCTTGTATGTTGTTCTTTTCATTACTGCATAACCTTGTATGTTGTCTTTTCATCACTGCATAACCTTGTGTGTTGTTCTTTTCATCACTGCATAAACTTGTATGTTGTTCTTGTCATCACTGCATAACCTTGTATGTTGTCTTTTCACCATTGCATAACCATGTATTTTTTCTTTGTTTTTTTGTAAATCAACACTGTTTTTCTTCTCTCTCTACTTCCCTCACGACAAGGTGAAGAGGATTTTTAGCGCCTAAAGCTTCATTACCACGTCGCCTTTTACTGGCGGAGGGGGAATGTGTTACGTAATACAAGTCACCCTATAAAAAGGATGCACACTAGCCTCACCCTCCCCTCGCAGCTAGTCGCGGTGTACGTGACAAAACGCAGCTAGCCGCCGCGTGATCGGCAGTCCCCGACCTCCGCTTGCCTCGGACGGCCGCCAGTCGAGAGCGGACCTCGGTGATTGCAACAGGGTGTCTCTCGCAGAGCGAACCACAAACGCTCGCAATGTTCGAGCGCGCGGAATTACGTAATAATAGAAACGGACGCGATCTCGTGCCAGTTTCCTAACTAGATGCATTTCGCTATCAATTGCCAATCATGTTTATTATCTCGGCTCGAACTAAACTCAATGGAGTCCCGTTTCCGTGTAAAATCCCGAGTGAATATCACCACATCAACAGTACCGCCGCTTTTGAGCGCGGGAAACCTGGTCAACATGATGTACCATACCACATCTCAAGGCGAATCGTAAGCTTTCAACCTATCCCCTTTCTTGTGTTCAATTCTTGTAACTTCTTGTAAAAAATCCTCGTTTCATCCGGTCGTCACAGAGAGTGTAGAGAGTAGAGATCCAATTTATACCTGTGTTTCTTTAGAAGATGATTAATATACCTTGTGCCTTTTACCTATGTGTTATTATTGTGATGGCCTTTTCCAACCTCCTGACCGATGGACGAGCTGCTGATCAAAGAACTGCCCACCCCTGATCGTACACGAGTCATCTGCTTTACCTTTCTACTGAGCTTAGCCAATTATTTAACCAGGTTCGATACCGGTTTACCCATATGTTAGCACATGTTAGCGTATGTTAGCAATGTATACCTATTAACTGTATTTATAAGTGAATACAAAAATATGAAATTAAAAACAGCATTGTAGTTTACTGTTTTTCAATTTTATCACATTTTTGATGAATAAACATCAAGATATAAAAAAATGTGAAAACCTGTAAAAGTCACCATCATCTGCACAAATAATTAATTAATATTTATTTGTTAGGTAGCTACCTATAGATACATTTTAATTATGAAATTTACACAATGTAACGTGGTGTTTCAAAATAAAGAATTCTCTTAATGATCTTGAGTGCTTTTTAATTAATGTTCGTTAACGTTAAATTTAAAAAAAAAATCTATGAAAAATCAGCAAGTATACGATTTAAAAAAATTAGACCACCAGAGCGAAATTTCGGATAAAAAATGAAAAGACAGGTGGTATTGATGACGTTAAAAACCATGAAAACAATGTTAAAAACCGGATAGCAGAAAATTTCTCATAAAATATTAGTACTTTCCGATTATATCGGAACACGTGTTCATGCACTTGCGTTTGCTCTGTTAATATATAATGGGGAAATGCTAAAATATAAAGATTTTTCTTTTTTTACTAAAAGTTTCACATTAAAACTATCCCATTCGTTAAGGGCCTGCAGTCCCGTTTTTAACATGATTACGAATAATTTGAAGAGATTCCTTGATAAATTAGGAATACTTTATATCAGTAAGTTGTCTTTGTGTGTACCTATATTATTTATGTTCTTATAAAATATATCTCAACAACGTCCAGGGACTAAAAGGTAGAAACATTTCCACTGGAATTAATTATGAATACACATAATAATATATAACATACGCTATTATACTTTCTCTATCTCTCGCGACTAAAATTCATATATAACATTCAATTTTGAATACGAGACACTCTTTGTTTTAAATAAAACTTAAAAATTTATTTCACAATTAGAAAGAATATAATACTCAGGTATTGTAAATTCTAGCACCCACTAACTACAATAAACTATTTATTATTATTATTTCCTATCTGTTATTATTAACCTATTTTTGTTTAGTTTTTTTTTTTTTTCTTATATTTTATTATTCATACTATCCATCTTGTAATTGTTAGTATGGTTACGCTATGCTTGTGTCTGATAAGCCAGCACAGGTACTTTTTACTTTAGTTTACAGAAGAATATTATTGATCCCAACTTGCCCAATGTTTCTTTTGTAGACATTTTTGTTTAATTTTTCGTACATTTGTAACAAAATTTTTGTTTACTTTTGCTACCGGTCTCGACACAGCCGTGTCATTAAATTTTATTTAAGGGTTTAATTTAAATTTATTATTATAGTAAGTTTTCTTACATATATTTTTTAAATGTAATTGTAAAGCTGCACATCTTTAAAACAGAAATGCCCTACTGAGATGTGCAGATTATGTTTTTTTTATGATAAAAACCACTTTCGGAATAAATAAAATAAAATACGTACACTTAAATAAAAATAAAAATACAGTTTTGTTTGCATAGATACATCATTCCCTTATCTTATTAGCTTTGGTAACAGTGGAAAAATAAAATAAAAACTTTTCTCATTTTGTTGTTACCTAATTGGCGCAGACCCAGGAAAAATCACAGCATCTAATTTTATTTGATTTTACGCCCAACATTTATTTTAAGAACAGAATATCCCTAGTAAATACCTCGTACCCTTTTAAGTCGTCAGCAAATAGCAGGACTTTTCAACATTGGCCTTGAAGATTTCAAAAATCATTTTAGGCAAAAACTCTAAAATATCGGTTATAGTAAAATGTTTCATTTAAAGCTTTGTATATTTCATGTGTATTGTAATTGGATTGCATCAATCCGTAATGCACAAAAAAAAATCATTCAATTGGTCAACAATATCATTGATAAATAATAAGAAAAATTAAATTACAAATTTAAAAAAATAATTTAGGCTGAGGTGGGACCCTTGAGGAACCCCACTCGTGGCCTAATGTTTTAATGCAATTCCTTAGCATATTTAGAGAAAAAAATCTAGATATCATTTTGCTGTCTGATTTTATTCTTTTTCAATATAAATAAAATTTTCATTGAGTAGTTGGGTACAGCTTAGTGGGTCACGTGATACGCACTCCATTTCGTTCCAGCAGCACGGTGACATGAAAAACAGCGCATAACATGTGATTCCATCACGCGTTCAGCAGTATGATCAGTGATTTTATTTTGTTTTTAATTTAAAACTATATATCGTCAGACAGCAAAATGACATCTACGTTTTATTAAAACACGTTGCTTTTCGCAATAGACAAAAGAATAATCTTTATTGTTCTTGAAATTTATTTGAAATGTTACACATTGTTTCAATATAGATGGCGCCACTAAACACATTTGATAATTTTGTTACCATTATTCTAATTTTTAGGTATACCGCTGTATTAGCTGCTTCAGCCTTTAACAGTTTTCAGTTTTTAACTCCAAATATGCTCAGGAATCGCTGATAATAATTACTCAACAAATAATTTTATAAATTAAATTCGTTCTTCTTGCATTTTCCCAAAGACCCCGCCTGCAGCACACAACTTTATAATTCAATTGAAATATTAAGAACTTCATAATATTAGTTATAGGTTACCTATTCCCATTTTCAAGTTGTAAAGTAAGTTGCTAATGGCATACATTATCTAGTGGGTGCCTCAGGGGCCGAAATAACTCGATACGCCACTGGTGACTTTCCATTACGCCACTTAGCACTGCTGTGAAAATTGGTTTTAAACTTTGCCTTGGTTTTCCGGTGTCCTGGGATTGTTCGCTTTTCCTAAACCAAAACTGATACTCTTATACTGAAGAATGTTTCTCACACAAATTACTATGATTGGTTTTCTTTGACGGATGTAACCCTTTTTCCGCGAATACAAAGCAAATGCATGCCATTAATTTCCGCTGCAGAGGTATGTATAATATTATTGCATTTTCATCAAAGAAATGACTTGCCAAGAACATCTGGTTATTTTATTTTATTTATTACACTTAATATATATCCACATTGAGCGGTCTAATGTAATTTAAATTTCCATTATGTTTTCTTGATTGAATGAATGAAATTGAATCTTGACAGTGGAAATTAACACTTCCCGGCAGATATACGCGCTGTCAATGAAAACACATTCTATAAACTTTTGGTGGAACTAATGCGCACACGCTTTTTTCTGGAATTGGATGACATTAAAGTTTTAAAAATTACAGCAGTTAATAAAAGAAATAAATGTCCACACAGGAGGCCCTGATGAAAATAATTACTTCCCTCAAGGCCAATGTCGTCTTTCGGGATGCTGTATGGAGGGTATTTTTGAAGAAAGGATTGAGTGAACCTGGGTCTTGAAGAGAATTTGAGCTTTGAGCTGTGGGCTTTGATCTTTGGGCTTTGAGCTTTGAGATTTGAGCGTGTGCTTTGAGCTTTGACCTTTGCATTTCACGCTTGGAACTTCGAGCTTTTAGGTTCGAGCTTTAAGCTTTAGGCTTTGGGCTTTGGGATTTGTGCTCTGGGCTTTAAACATTGAGCTTTGAGTTTTGTTGAGCTTAGTGCTTTTGGTCTTCAAGTTTGTCAAGAAAGTCGATGAAAATATTATATCCCCGGCGTAGCCTGGTCTTCACGCAGAGTTTTTCTTCATGAGATAGAATTAAGATTGAGAGAGTGTGACTGTAAGGAATGTCAAATGCAAAATGTGCAAAATTTCATCACGATGTATCAAAATAAGGAGAGGGAGTGGTTTTTAGAAATTTAATGTTAACAGAAGATTTGCGTCAAAAAAAGCTCACAAGAGCCCTCTTCTTTACAGATATAGATACATAGCTAAAGTTCCCAGTGTTGCTCGGGAGTTATGTAGAATTTTTATAAATCGAGTTCATCAAAATTTTCCTCTAATTTTTATATAAATGCTACTTTCTGCAGATATTGGTACTGATTGACCATAATTCTTAGTAGGACCCAAAATTTCAGTCCGTTTGGCGCTATCGAGCCCGAGCAAACGGTTTACAAATTTCAAACCCGAGTATGGAATTTATGCCTCTAAAATTGTTGATTTTTCCACAAATGCTTCCTTATGCAGATTTTGGTATTGAACTTTTCATACATACTTCATAATAACATCATCTTCACCAAAATATACTGATGTAATCATTATAGGGAGAACACATAAATAAATTATGAACATACATTAAGAAGCAACATAATACTTGTACTTAAAATAGTGACAAATGTGAATCAATGAAAATACACAGCTTTTAGTTTCAAACAACTCTTCTGTGGTAAAAAACAAATATATTCGTGAATTGTCTGAAAATTCATCGGTTACACAGAGCATTCACTTTTTATGTTAACGATGATTATCTTCGTAACCGACAGCATAGTCAGTTTTATCTCCCAGCCTGCAGGACTAATTTGCCAATGGTCATGCCGGTGGGGAGAGCAATCCCACGGTTGAATCAAATCGCTTCGGATGTGAGCATATTTTTCAAGAGGTATTTTTAATTCAAACAACGGCAAAACTGATAAAATATTACGATACTTCTGATAAAAAGATACAAAATTTATTTTTTTTAAACATTCCTACTTTTTATTACAAGTGTAAATTTTACAACCTACTTTTTGTTGTAGGTTTTTAGTTTCATTTGCAACATCATTACATATTTATTTTAATTTTTTGTTTATTTCAATATTCTAATCCTTTTAGTTCAGCATGTAGAAATGCATCCATAAATAGACAATTACCTAATATAATGCAAGATATGTTCATATTTTTTCCATGGTTATAGATAACCTTAACGTAAAGTAAATTGAAGAAAATTTACTATTAAAATTTTATAAATAAAGCCGCCTAACTTACTGTAAATAGTCGGGCTTCGCCAGAATATCGTTTTAAGTATTTTCATCGAAATATAATAAAAAAAAATTGTAGTGCAATCTTTTCGACATGATTTGTGTTTTCCAAATTTTCAATTTAATTTGTTAATCTTCCAATACATCATTTATAAGCAAATACATCAGTTATAAGCAAATCGTTAACTACCCCTAAAAATAAATATCTCCTTCTAAGAGATGAAGGACACGCAAATCGAAGATTAAATGGATGATACTAAAACACTTTTTATTCTCCTCTAGATAATATCATCTCAAGACGTCCAGGGACTCGAAGTTAGAAGCATTTCCATTATGGAATTAATTATTGATACACCCTAATGTACGCCTTAGTTCATTTTTTCCCTTGGGACCGGATGAGCTCACGGAAAACATTAGATATCGAATCTCTAAAAATATCCCAAAATAAACATTTACTGTATTTGGCTAATGATAAATATACAATGAAGCATAAACCATATTGTTCTTGATATAATTTAAAATTTTCTTAACGCACTAGACCCATCAACCCAGAGCCACCAGTGGGACTACGACATCCCCAATGGGAATATACTCATATTGTGAGAATCAAGAGAGATTTTCAATTAGGGAGGTGGGTACGGGTACCTCCGCCCGGGGAACCATTTAGTGGGTAACCAAAACCTCTTTCATTGGTCGCCCTGAGATATTTAGGGATGAGTTGAGGTTTGTCCAGTAGGGTGTAACACTTTTATATGAATTTTTTTTCGAAATTCGAATTGGAATACCAGGTGAAAGTTGCTTTATGTAATTGTTAATAACACTTCTCAATTTGGAAGTTCTAGCTCGACAGCTTTAGGTCCCGCAAGAAACTTGAGATTTTATTTTTTAAGTTTTTATAGACGTTTTTTATTGAACACCCCATCAACAAAATAATAAGTAAATGTAATATATTATGCATTAAATGATAAAATAAAAGTAGATTTTAATTAATAAAATCATTTATTTTAAAAATAAACAGAGGTTCAGAAAGTTATGTTGGTATGAATAACACCATTTTTTATAACAAAAATCCTTTTTCGGCTCAAACTTTGGCATGAGTTTTCGAGATGCTAATTTAGATTTTATGATTCCGTCTCGTTTTATCTTGTCGCATACACTTAGAGCTGCTTCTATCACAACTTTTACAGATCTTTCCACAGCCTGGGTGTGGCAAGGCAGTCTCATAAACTCCAACACTGTATCTTCTTCATTTTCAATAAGATCTTGTATATGCGAAATCGGAAATATTCATCAGTATTGGGGGTTCGTATATATTTTGTTGCCAGTCAATCATGTCTACGTAAGAACATGCATTTAAGTCCACTTTTGGAACCTCAAACGTGCTCGAAACATTATTAACTTGACGAGCCTTTAAAATGGGTCTTGCAGCGAGTTCTCTAATGTGCTTACGTGAATCTGTTATCATACTCAACAACAAGTTTTCTGGATGATCAAATTAACTGTTTCGAATTATAACACGATCCACTATGGCTAACGGTGATCGGATAAATCATCACAACGATAATTCATCTCATCTTTAAAAAGTTATATAATGTCATGGAAAGTGATGAAACATAAACTTTATTAACTGGGTTAAGTAGGTTATGTTAGGTTAGGTTAAATTTTTTTTTTTTCATCGTTTCTTATGACTATATATCACTTTTTAAAAGTGTGTTGAATTGTCTGTGTGTTGAGTTATCATGGAAACATCGCTATCAACTCGTTGGACAAATATCTAGTGCTGTTATTGAGCTTCCATAAATGATTTGAACCATTTTTGCGGGATGAATGTTTTGATAGCAAACCAACCAAGCTCTTGTCAACCAGCGGGCATGGGATAGTTTTCCTGAGCTTCTCTGTAATAATTCAGGAGAACAGGATCCATTTATGACAGCAGTAGTAATTTCTTTTAAATATTTCTGGTCTGTACTGAGATTTGCGGATATTTGCGGAGGTAGTTCACTTTTTATCTTCTCAAAGTTGGCCAATGGCAGAGTCTTGAATATCTCTAATGCTTTACCAATTTGACCTGCAAATGATTCAGGTCCTGAAGTAGGGCCATCCAAATAGGTTAACAGATGCCTCAATAGTAACTCATTGGAGTGTAAGAGACAAATTATCCATTGCAATGGTCAAAATAGTCTGTTTTCCAAAAGACAAATCACGCCTCCCACTTTCCCTGTATTTATGTTTGTTCCATGACAGCCAACAGCCATTAAACCCTCTAATGATATATTTTCAGTCGTTAAAAAGCTGTGGATAGCTCTTTCAATATTTCTTGCACTGCTCGATGTTGGAACCCTTTACCCAACATAAACAGTACCTGGTTTTTTTATAATCCAAATATGTTCCTCTTGTACAATCACTCTAAACCTCTTCAATCTTTTTAAAACAGTTTTGCAGGAATTTCTGTTACTTTCTTCAGTTAAAATTTGCTCGCGTACTTTTTGTCTTATTGAAGTGAAACTTCTTTACGCGCGTCATGCAATTTCGAGGACCGTAGTAAAACCGACTCATGACCGAAACGAAAATGCGGGACCACCGATTAAAGTTCATTTGATCTAGTCAAAGTTTTGAAGTAACATATAAATGCTTCTTAGCTCATCCCGACAACTGGCGTTGGTGGTGTAATGGTCAGCATAGTTGCCTTCCAAGCAGTTGATCCGAGTTCGATTCTCGGCCATCGCACATTATTTTTTTGTTTTTAACGCCTTTTTCATTCAATATCTTATTTTTTAGTAGGTCAGAACATTTTTTAAAAGAAAATAATATTGCAAAATAATAAAAACACTTATCTCACTGTGATAAAACATTACTCCGCTAGAGCGCGCTTTGCGTTATTGTGTTGGATTAAAATTATTATCTAATCCGTATATTATGATAATTGTATTACATTTATTTAATTAATTTATTTATTTTGATAATATGTAATAATTTACAGAAAAAAAAATTAAAACTATCTCCCTCTGATAAAATATCCGTTCGCTAGAGCGCACTACGCGATCTTGTGTGGGATTCTATTTCTGTACATTGTACATTATTTTTAAAAATATATTATATTTTGGGTGTGATGTAGGTAACATTATAAAACATAACAAGCTCTCATATTTTCAGAACCTACATAATATAATCAATTTATGCGGCTTTGCTTACAGTTGGTGCTCAGCGTGGTTGGCTTTCAATCAGTTAAGCGAGGTTCGATTCTCGGCTGTGGCATTTTTGAAGTGAAACCTTGTTGAGGTGGGGGAGCCGCTCACGAACGTTCTCTCTCTTCTCTTCTTTCCTCTCTCTCAGACACCAGCGAACTGCGCCACGCCAAGCATCAGCTGAAACTAGAAGTTTCACTTCTGTCTTGCGTAGGCTTGACACACCCACTTTTTTTTCTTAGTTTCATCCTATCTATTATGCCTCATTTCTTGTTTTAGAGTACGTAATCTTCTATTCAGCAATTTTTTACTCTGGATAAGATCCGTTCTTCCTAAAGTCATTAGTCAGTGAGTGCGTTGGTCTTCTAAAAACATTTGTTCCTATTTTGGCACTTTTTTCTCTCAACAATACAGCTTACAAATTCTTTACATGCAGCTATGTCAAAAAGCTTTCTATTTTGTACTCTGAACTCTTCTAACTTTTCTTCCTTACGTTTCTTAAAGACTTTTTCAAATTATAACACTTCAAGTGATAACTTTTGAGTAACTGTATGATTCGTTTGTGTGTGACAATTGGAATAGAAGATTTTATAGACAATTCTTCAATTTTCGTTCAAACTATTTCGGAAATTTCCAAAAACTTAGGTTCTTTGTTGTGTTATTCCTTACATTCGTAGAATTTCATCACATTTTCATATGTAGGTAGGATATTCTCTTTCAACTCTGAACTTACACCAACATTTTATTTTACATTTTTAATTTTGTCTTGTAGAAGTCATGTTAATTCAAATATTGAAGACAATATTAGTGATAATTCACTTAAAAAACGATTTATAAAAATTAATTAATTAATTAATTTCATGTTAATTCACTTAAAAAACGTTTATCAATAAGTACTCGTGAAATTCACGTGCGACCTTTCACCTTGAAATAATTATGGACACTACCTTAAACAAAACACTGCATTTCGTAGATTGTCACATGCCGCCCTCCGCTTCGTCCCGAACTTTGCTCCATGTAACTGTGCCAAAGTATATTAAAATATTTGATTGCAAAAGCTAGTTAACTATATTTGAATATGTTATTAAATAAAATAAACCTATTTTAATAAATTCTGTACTATTTTGTAGGCCGCGCAAATAGACCATAAAATGTCATTTTTGTAAATTTTCGATGTCTTGGTGGGGGCTTTTACCATTGTATGATATTATTTATGTTTTTAATTGAGGTAATTGATGTCAATTCGCAACTTAATACAACTATTCCAAATAAAAAAATTTAAAAAAAAATTTCGTTCCACACTATTGTCCAGGTCTTGAAGGTTGATGCATCGGCACAGAAAACCGCGTCACAAGCGGAATCAGGTGATGCCGGGTGAGGGATACACTTTTTGAGGTCTTTAGCCATACTGTCTCGACCCATCGCCTTGCATCGCAGTGGAAAGGATTGATTCATACGTCACTCCTGGACATACTGACCCCAAGATTCCTACCAACCCCTCATACCTGTTTCCTTTTCAGAACTTCCTTTCCTCAGCACACAGTTTTTCCGCACAGCTTTCCCAAAGATCACATAGCCACCCGTGTAGGGGTAATGTAAAAAAGGAGGAGTTAAATTGGAAAGAGTAATCTCGGTAATCTGGTTGTTTAGATCCCATTGCTAAAATATTTCTCAATTAATTTTTTAATAACTTCTTGACATTCCAATACAATTCTTATAAATCATTTATTTAATTAATTGTTTAAATCATTAAAAACAAATGGTGAACCTGCGTCAGATAAAACAAAGATAATCATTACTGTTACTGCGTTAATGACGAAAAATAGAAGAGATTTCCTCCACAACAATCTCGGCCAATAAGAGAGAACTCACTCTCCCCTAGATCCCACGGATTTATTACATTACCAGCTGACGTGTACCCGGCGTTGCGGGGGGTTATACTTAGGAGATAGAAATATACCATCTAAACGTTTCTGTAGGCCTTTTTAAGATATACAATTCCGTAGTACATTATTTTGATGTATTTCATAAAGCTTAGCCAGCGTTAACAATGTAGTGCCCGAAAACATAAATTTTTACGACTTGATTATAAAACATCTACTTTTGTCTGCTTTATATAAATATAATATGTATGTATTATATATGTAAACCTTCCAAAAGAAATTTTCTAAATTATAATGAAAATTTTATCAAAATCCGTTTCGTAGTTTAGAAGAACTAAGTGCACAAAACAGATAGACGCGAATAGTGACTTTATTTTGTACTATTTATAGAAGATAAGCTGAAGAAAAAAAGAAACCCTGACTGAAAATCAGCATTCCTAATTTAGTCTTAAACAGTCGAAAAATCGTACTCAACAGAAATCTAGTTAAAAATTGTTTCCCCGTGTTACGTTAATTTCATAATATATCAACTCATTTACGGATTTAGTTTAAAATTTCTGGCAACATAGGCTACCTATAAAATTCAAACGTGTTTGGAAAGAGAACAACTCAATTTGCTAAAAGTTTGCTTTAAAAGAGTCTCAAAATATTTTTTACATAGTTATGAATGTTTCAGAAGTGTACCTACTGTAGCTACACACTTTGTGCTTACACACTTTGTGCTTACACACTTTTCCCACTTTTATTTGGAAATTTACTTCCGGAATTACATTCATAAACATTATTTGGAAGTGTTGAGATATAAAATTTGACTTTCAAATTTTGGAAATTTAAGGTGCTCTTATTTGCCGAGTATTCGGCAGTTCTTTAAGGAAGCCGTAAAAAACATTCGCTCTGACAAAAGCACTTTAAAAATTTTTATAAAGAAAATAAGCGCCTTGAAAACACAATGGACTCTGGATAAAAATAATTCTATAAATTTTAGATGTCGTTTTAGAATAAAATCATTCGGCTGCATTATTTCCTTTTATTACCGTAGTAATTTGCGTTAGTGGAAAACTCACAAATATTTATATTTTTGAACGTTTAATCAAAATTTCAACATAATATCAAAAATCGACTAACTAACTGACATTTACCCGACATTGCTCGGGATCTCGGGGGTTTTGGGCATGTTTTGAGGTGTTCAACTCTAGAGTACCTGACAACTTGGTGCATTTTTGAGGAGAAAATAATATTATTTTATTGTTTAGAATATGTTCCCTTCGATTGTGCAAAGTCTTCTTAGGGCGTACTCGACCTCTTCAACCATTCACTTCCGATTCATACATTCTCTTTACACCTCTTTCTTCGTTCATTGCGTCTCATTTTACAACAAATATTCGATTGATATCTTTCTCGGATATTTCAGACATTTTCATTTATTCACTTTGTGTAGTATTATGAAATATACTCAGTATCTTATTTCCGTGCAGAAACTTTTTTACAAACCTTACAAACCATTCTCTGAACACTTCTGATGGTAATAAGAACCAACTTTTAAATTTTTAGCGAAATCGGATGAACGTCATAGGAACGCAACACGGGACAAACAAAGAATCGTCATTTTATATATATAGGTATATATATAATAATAATAATAGTGTTTATTTCTACTGGACAGAGCGGTGTGTGCAATGCTCTGCCTGCCATAAAAGTTTACATTTAAATTAATACATAAAAATAAAATGAATAAAGAAATAAATAAAAATAATAAATAAAAAATGAATACATTGATGAGCACATTAGGACTTTATGGTGGCTTGAGTGAAATTCTCCATCTCTGGTGTAGAGGTGCTCCCTGCCACTGGGCAACGGCCTGGACAAGAGTGTTGTCCGATCTCTGGTAGCGCTGACTCGTCCCGGCGATTCTGTGGCGCATCAAAGCAGCGAACCCATGCACCCTTCCTTCGGTGAACATCTGTGAGGCGCTGCATCGCCAGGGGAGGCCAAATAGGGCTCTGTATGCGTGGTTGTACTGTACTCGGAGTGTGTTCATGATGCCTTGTGTGTATGTCGTCCATAGCTCGCTAGTGTATACATATAGTCATTGCCCGACATAGCATGACAAGAGGTATGACCTTACTAAATGCCCTACCAGCGGATATAGATGTGTTTAATATCACTATACCATGTTTTAAAAAATATATGTACATGTATTGTTAGTTTTAATAAAATTGTACCATAATTGGACTTACCTGTCTGTCGTACAATAATAACAAAAAAAAAAAAAAAAAAAAAATATACGTATGGAAAATTTGAATAAAAACCAAGCAACCAATGCATTTTGCCCTTTTAGTGACAACAACTAAAATACAGGTCTCCTTCAAAATAATACAAAACATTTGTGAATTTTTGGCGGATGTCACCCATGTTCATGTGGTCAGCCGATCTTATTTGTGGAGGACCTCTGCTTCTCCTTTTCAATCAAGGACGCCTTTCGACTGTATTGTAACGCTTAACAGTAGTGATGTCAAATGCTCGATAAAATTGAAGATTCTAGCAAAACTGTTTTAAATAATTCCAAGCATGTGAACCTGCATATAATCGTAGGTAATTCTAACATCATATATTATATTGGAAAAAAATTTTCAAACATGCCTGCTTTTTGCTAATTATCTTAAATTACTTATTATTATTAGGATTTGTGACGGGCAACATTGTGTTAAATTACATATCTATTTAGAATCAAGTTCATCATGAGTTGGTGAAATTAAAAACACATTTTTGTCCAAAAATGTTTCGCTATGGCACATACACGTTCGAGAAGAACCATCAAATTTAATTATTGTATTAAAAAGTTATTATTGTCACCAATAAAATTCATCGAGAACCCGAGGGTAGTCTTTGATCCCAAACTTATATTTTCCGACCACACATTGCAGTTGACATCATCATGCTACAAGCTTATATGGTTTTTAATTAGATCTTGCAAACAGTTTTCTAATCTCGAAGCAATGATGGCTATATATAATTGCGTTTTAAGTTCTAATACGCCTAATTAGATCTAAAGGGGTGTAATACACCTCAGCTAGTTTTTCTGGCCCCATGCCAAAAAAAATACATTGAGATATCAAAACAGATTCAAAAAAAGTTCCTTAGATACCTATATATGAGAATTTGTGGATAGTACCCGCGATGCATGCATCTGAAACTCTCCACTAAAATCTCCAGACGAGGAATGGGACCTTACCTAGCGGTAACGGGTTCCATGATAACTCAACACAGAGACAATTCAACACACTTTTAAAAAGTGATATAAAGTCATTAGAAACGATGATTTTTTTTTATTTAACTTAACCTAACGTACTTAACCCAGTTAATAAAGTTTTTGTTTCATCACTTTCCATGACTTTATATAACTTTTTAAAGATGTGATGAATTGTCATTGTGCTGATTTATTCGATCACCGCGGTAACGGCGTATAAATAAAAATAAAATTATTTTTGTTGTTTGTTTTTGGGGTGTTATGCCGTGTTGCGCTAACTCCTTCTTTATCTTCGCTCTCCTGATGATGGACCCTGCAACGATGTCCAAAACGTCGGCTAAAGAAGGAGTTAGCGCAACACGGCATAACACCCCAAAAACAAACAACAAAAATGCTTTTGGCCGTGAAAATCTAAAAACTTACATAAAATTATTTGTTTAAAAACCACGAATTGTTGTAAATTTTAATTTAATTTGTTTCCTGTTAAATTTTGAACCCTGAAGATGCTTCTACGAAGCGAAACAGGTCGGTCGTAATAAAATTTACAGACAGACTGTGGCACAGCAACGCGTGGCGGGTAACAGCAAGTAGGTATATATACTAATAAACAACAACCTTTGTAATGCGTATTCAAAATAAACAAGATAGCAGACGTCATTTCCTTCTAATAATTCCCAAGAAAATGTTAAAAATTGATAAAATGGCGTGAAACGGAACCGACGAATCCTAAATTGTGTTTTCATTGGAATCAATTTTTCGGCAATAATCTGATTTCTCTCTTGCGAAATTGTGAAAGGCTTTCGATTCAATTTGTTTTTTTACGGAAATAATTTCCAGTCTCCGTTCTTCTTATTCAATTACCCGGAATCCAAATAAAAAAATCCCACTGCTTTGAATCGAGCCCCGAAAAATGAAAAGATTACGAATAAAGCACTTTTATAATGACTATTGTAATTAGGAAAGAAAGCTGCGAGACTTGTGCTACATTTAGATCTATTGCGAATATAAAAAAAAACTTTAAAATAGGTGCAGAATAATTTTTAACATAAATGTTAAGTTTTATATTTAATTTTACTGTTAAAAACATCTAAAATTTGAAGGCTAGTAGTATACTCACCGCCACCCGAGAACCATTCGTTGGATAACTTGTTCGTTCGCTACGTTTGATGACTTTCAGGGGTATCTGGTTTCATGGTGTGAGGTTTTTTTAGGTTCTGACAGTGGATGCGGTTGGGGAAGACTCTTTGACATCTCCAACCGAACCCATAGCCTTTCATCGCTGTGAGAGGAATGTATTTACATGTTCGTCAATCCTGCATGGAGAAAAAAGAGTATTACTGATTTATTAAAAATGTCTTCAAATTATTTGTTAAAAATCTGACTGTAGGCAGCTTCCTGTTAAACTTTCAGTTAATTTATAATAATATCAAAAAAAGTGTTCATGCACCTGCCCTTGTTTTAATATAATATATAATGACGAAATGCGAAAATGTTTTTATGTTCCTTACTAAAATTTTATCAGGGAAACATTCGTTAAAGGCATGAAATCCGTTGTTAACCGGACTACGTATAATTTGAAGAGATTATTAATGAAACAGCTTTATTTTTATCATATGTTGATTTTCTCGGTGCGGACACACTAATCACCAGATTCCTACTTCCTACCGACACCTCAAACACTTTTCCTTCGGACAATTTATTTATTAATGTAAAAGTAGGAAAAATTTGAGCTTAATCGAGCATAAAAACACGCCCACATCAAACTTCCATCGCTTTATCTATTCAGCGGTAGAAAATAACTTTCTTATAAAGTTTTGTTATATGTAATAAACCTTGTTTGGTTTGTAAAATATGTTGAAATATTCCGCATTGGATGGCGATTGTTTATTTGGAAATGGGGGAAAGAAACATTAAATTAGTAAGGAAACTCAACAAGAATTGTATACAGACTGTTAAAGTGCTATTAAGATAAAGCCGCAATTGGTAAACGCATAATTTTTAGTATTTAACAAAATTGTGAAAGAAATAACGTTTTGTAATTACTACTTTTCAGAATTAAAATAAACATGTTTTAACAAGGCGATTTTAGCATAGTTTTAAACTTTACAAAATATTTTTAATCTCCAACTACCGTCACCGTATGCGGAAAATGTTGCTTGTGCTGTGATGGAGGACTATACTTAGACATACTTGTTTGTCCAAAAATAGTAAAAATGCCCCCATGACTTTTAATATTTATATGTACCTCAAATTGTGATATTCTCCGTAATTATATTGGTGCTTAAACGTTTTATGGATAGCAACCATAATTAAATAAATAATGGAGAAAAATAATTATGCCGAGTCAGTGGACATCTTTAATTTATTACTAACCTTATACCAAAAAGTATTACTAGGCATTAGGGTGTATCGATTTTTAACTTTTTTTTTGTTTTCAAATTCCAAGTTGAAAAAAAGTTGCTACTAGATACCACAACTTACCACAAAAAATTTTGGATTTTTAAAAAAATGTTTAGGTCTCCCGCACAAGGCCTAAAGTTTTAATTTTTTTCAAAAAATATCAATTTTTTTTAAAATTAAAAAAAATAAAATCGTAACTTTTGTGTTTATTCCAAGTTAAAAAACAGTAATATTAGGGCATAAAAATAAGTAAGGAACGATTTTTTTAAATAAAAAATGGATTTTAGGTCTCCCGCACAAGCCCTAAAGTTTGTTAATTTTGATGAAATTTTGTAATTTTGTGTACATATATGAACCATGTTTTTTTTAAGTTTAAGCCACCGGAATTAATTGTACTTTTCTTATAGAAGGCATAAAATGAGACAATATATATATACATAATTCATATATACATATACTAAAAATATATACCACAAATATACTACATAATATATAATATGTTTTTTACCTGAAAAAAGATAGTTGGACCGTGTAAATTGTATGAGAAAGGTGTTGAAAGAAACTAATGTTATTTGCTATTACTGTTGTTTATTACAAAAGTATAAAAGGTTTTAAGATGTCATAAAATGTAGTATAATAACTAAGTATAAAATGTTGCTGATTACTTTCCATAAAGAAGAGTTGGCCAAACGAAACCCCAGCAACATCTCGCACGCCAGGTGGCTTACTCTGGCAAATCGAGTCCTTCGTTTGTATGTTGCCACCGATGATCCGACCCCTCAGCTAACAAAGCTTGCAGAGTTCATAATGAAGGTCTACATACCATCATGGTTCTCAATTAAGTGCAATCCCCAAATCCCGCAAGCTTCCATTCATTTTTTTTAAATGTTTCTTTTCAGCAATTACTTGGAAGATGAGCTAAGAAAAGTCGTCCATGCAACGTTACAGAGAAATGCTTTCATGGCTCACCCAGAGCATGTTTGATAGCTATGCTGTTCGATGAACGAAAACATATCAGAGCCTTGGCTTATAAGAGAATACAGAAAGCTTGCGCAACCGAAAGGAAAGGGGTAAGGGTATTTAAACCCCCTTAGATCAATTTTGATGCCGAAGACTATATAGATATGATTGACTGGCAATCCACTTCAGTAACCGAACCCCCTCTTGTTACTGATATGAGCCTAGAAGAGTTGGAGTCAATTGCGGAAACTGGCAAAAGTAGAAGGGTTGAATTTAGAATTCCTTCTCACACTCAAGCGGTGGAACGAATTGTCAACGAAGTCACAGAAGCTTCGAAGCGAGTATGTGGGCTGATCGAAAGAGATGGTTTTATCCGTGCCAGACTGGTAGACCGTAAAGATCTAAATACGTTCGAGACCAAGAGCCAGTACAAAACCTATGCAAAGGATTAGAATTTAAGTAAGTTTTTTTTTGACTATTTTGTATTTATAATGTTTCTAAATAACGTCTTACATATTAAATTGAAATTTCATTTGGGAACTGTAATAACATTTATAAAATTTTCACTAGGCCTATGTAAATACTATATATAACTTTGATTTAAGGTTTTGAAGCCAAGATGAAAGGACGAATACTTAAACCAGTAAGTAATTTTGCAGTAGAAAAAGAAAACTCCCACTCATGTCGTATGGAAAGTAATCAGCAACATTTTGTACTTAGTTATTATACCTACTACATTTTATGACATGTTATAATCTTTTATACTATTGTAATAAACAACAGTAATAGCAAATAACATTAGTTTCTTTCAACACCTTTCTCATACAATTTACACCGTCCAACTATCTTTTTTCAGGTAAAAAACATATTATATATTATATAGTATAAATGTGGTATATATTTTTAATATATGTATGTATGAATTATGTATATATATTGTCTCATTTTATGCCTTCTGTTAGAAAAGTACAATTAATTCTGGTGGCTTAAACTTAAAAAAAACATGGTTCATATATGTACACAAAATTACAAAATTTCATCAAAATTAACAAACTTTAGGGCTTGTGCGGGAGATCTAAAATCCATTTTTTATAAAAAAAAATCGTTTCTTACTTATTTTTATGCCCTAATATTACTGTTTTTTAACTTGGAATAAACACAAAAGTTACGATTTTATTTTTTTAAATTTAAAAAAAATTTGATATTTTTTGAAAAATATTAAAATTCTAGGCCTTGTGCGGGAGACCTAAACATTTTTTTAAAAATCCAAATTTTTTTGTGGTAAGTTGTGGTACCTAGTAGCAACTTTTTTTCAACTTGGAATTTGAAAACAAAAAAAAAGTTAAAAATCGATACACCCTACTAGGCATATATGTATATTTATCAATTTTAAGTATATATAAATTCACAATTCATCTTATCAACATCTAAACTGTGTTTAATTACGGAGTCCCTTTGTCGACCGTGTCGACATTGAAAAACCATTGATCTCGCGAGTTCGTGGCTATGATATGTGAACTGTAATTAACCAGCGCAATTAAGAAAAGCGGAAAAAAACGGTAAGTCGTCATTCCAGATTTCCTCTCTTATTCTTTCCACTGTGCGACGGTGCCTTGAGTCCGTCTCCAATATTTGGTAAATATATATACTAGCCATATTACCTACTCAGTTACTTATATATTTTTTTTAATATTTCTTTGTAAAAGTTTCTAAAAAGGGCGTTTATAAATAAATCAAAAATAATTTCCGCGCATTCCTGTAAGCCTCTTTTACAGCCGAGCCTAACGACAAATATTGCCTTAAATAAAGCTTTTTCCCGATTTGATCTCTTTGTGTTGTACCCATTAAACCATTTTGTATGACGGAAGTTAACTATTTTTACAGTAATTTACGTTCAACCATTCCATAAAATCACGTTAATTATAGCCTTTCTATTTCTAGGGCGAGAACGACGAAAAACATGGATTCTTATTAGGTGTATTATTGTTCTGATTTTCCACGAATTTATCCGAAACTGTATGTATACATGTACAATAACTTATATTTTTACAATATATTTAAAGTAATTTACTTTTTGTGGTGGGGATGCTATAAATGTATAATTGGGTCTGAAATTACGCGAACAAACAACAATAAAAGTGTGAAACATTGTTTCACAAGTACGTTAATACAATTCATGTATTGCAAGATTCTACGCAAATGTTTAGTTTGTTAATGTATGTCACATTTGTTTTATTCATTTTGTAAAACTAGCAACACTTTTATGTAATTAATAGCGCAGACCCGTTAAAAATCACGGGATATTATAATTCCTATTTTCAAAAGAAATAAAATTATTTTCTAACTACCTAACGTACCTACTTTATCGCTTTTATGAATCATTTATACTAATGATGACATCGAATTTTGAAAATAGCACTTAAATTCAAAACAAACCCGAGTTCTAGAGTTCATTGAACAAGGGTTACAAACAGACGTATAATTGAAATTAGTATTTTTTAATTACCAGTGCAGACCCGAGGAAAATCATAAATTCGGGTATTCTAAAAATTATAATTAAAATAAAATAATTAACATGGCTGAGAATCGATGCCCGATCAACTGCTCGGAAGGCATCTAAAAATTATACACATTTCTTGTACAAATACAACGCAATTACACTACTAGAACTTTTATAACCGATTGACACTACAAAGAGAACAAAGTACCTAAACTAAACACAAAGTCGGCTCATAGATATGCATGCGTCAGCCAAATCTATGTATACCAAATTAGAAAATACTTGGTAAAAATTGATCGAAGCAAAAACAGACAAGAGGATACAAGTTTCTGTTAAGGAAATAAACGTAGAATTTAATCACCGCAGGAAATTAAGGGAACGTTTTCGTTGTTACCACGAACAACCCAGGGCACAGATTTATCTGTGAATGCCGCGCAGGAGATAAGACGATTTCCTTCCAAGATCCCCGTCGTGGAAATGTGAAGTAGTTCAATGTATATCTCATGGAGAATAATTGTACTGCAATTTCAGACTGGCTTGTGTAATTCACTCGTAACACGACATATAAGGATAATACGATAGCTGTATGGTTACTACAATAAAACAGCACTTGCATTTTAGTGATAACAATCAAACACTATCATAGATACACAAATAAAACCTTTTTTTAATAACTTAATGAGTAATACATCAAAAAGTAATGCTTAATCATTAAAAATAAAAATTAAATCGCTCATTAAAATAAAAATGACATATTTATCCAAGACACTATCTAAATTGCATTAAGTTCTAGTAGAACTTTATGTATTAATTTTATTTTAGACATTTGTAAATAGAAGTTTTCAAAGTTATAAGATTTAATAACTATTCAGAGGCCGCTTCGTACTTTAAAATCGATTCACTGAGTGTACGGAGGCATCATAAGGATGCACTATTCCTATATAGGGAAATAGTTAACAATAATATTCAATGCCCAGAGTTGCTAAACAAGATTCAATGTACCTGCGCGTTCAACACGCTCTTGTGTCCTGTTCAGGGTTGATCAATCCAAAACTAACTCTTGCAGAATTCTTGCCTGAACAGACTATGCAATAATTACAATAGCGTATTTTCCAAGGTTGATATTTTCAGTTGCGAACTTACCAAATACAAGAGGTCCATATAAGAATATATCTCTGATGGTGTGTGAATAATTTTTATGCCTATATTGTTTATATCTCTATTATGATTTGATTTATATCTACAATCTCTTCATGGCTATAAATGTATTGTTTTGTAAATTATTCGTTTTATATAATCTTTTGTTTTGTATATATTTTTTTAATTCAAATTCCTTTCTTACAAATTTAATTAACTTATTCCATATGATGCTGTCTTAGTAGAGGTAAAGTTACAAGGAGGAAATCCATTATTGGTTTCATTTTTGCTACATAATACTTATGAACAAACTGATTTAATGTAAACTGTAGATATACCGAAAAAAAATAATAAAAAATTACAATTTATTATTTATTTGTTTGCATGCATTATTACATTTTTAAACTTTATTACATTTTCTATTGAATGATATGGCTCCTATAATCCAGCTTGCATCCATAAATTAGTGCAGACTTTATAGTCTCCGGCAGCGCATTATAATTTTGTATTCATTTGTAAATTTGGCGTATTGGCTTTATCCCATTTAATATTTTCCTATCTTGCAATCATACATAAAGATAGCAGCCAATAAAAACATGCGTTAAGAAAATGAAGATAATGTTGGCAGCTCTCAGTCAAAGTATGAAACAATTAAAAATTATGTAATAATAATAGTGACAAATCACCTCAAGGGCGCTGTACAAATATATTTATTAAGAAATATACAGCAGGGGGCTACAGCAGTCTTACAACTTAAAACTAGGAATCATAATAACTAGTTACCTGTGTCTAAGACTTATTTCTAGTGACTTACGACTTAGGTTCATAACTACTGACTTAAAACTAGTGACTAACATCTAAGACTTACGAGTATATCTAGTGATTTACGACTAAAGCCTAAAACTACTGTCTTAATGACATTTATATTTACATAATATGTAGAAACATATAACTAACACGTAAGTTGATATGGTCGAATTAGATCAGTGGTCAGGGCACTTTCCCGGCAAGGTAGAGGTCCTGAGTTTATTTCCTAGATGAAACTGATTTTTTTTTTATGTTTTATACTGTTTCACATTTTTTTCGACTGAGAGTTGTTAATAGAAAACACTTAATTTTGTTCATTGAAGACAATTTTGGGGATACGCGAATATTTTTAGTTCTCGACGAATTTTTAAACAGAGGTTTTATCCTTTTTGAATATCATAACAGCCTAGAACCACGACCTAGAACACCCTTGGTGAAGACTAGGGTGAAAGCCTCTTCAACCCTCAATCATTACCAGAATCAACTTTATTATCTGCGTTATTACCCCAATGTCTGCAGTACTTGAAATACTGCCATCTATAATTTTCAAAGAAAACTAACTTCAAATGAACAATAATTTTCCGCCCGCCCAACTGATGTTTTGCACTTTTAGGACGCTTGTTTTACGAAATTTGAACAATTCATCTAATTTAAAAGTGTTTTGCAAGTTCTCTGAAGGTTCTGTTCAATTTGCAATATAAACGTAGAGTATGAAAATACAGTCTCTTAATACATTTATTATAAACCATGTAGTATTTATTTGTTATTTTTTTAATGAAAATCGCCTCAACGGCACTTGCAATATTTTTCTGCCGGACGAATTTGCTGCACCCTGGAAAAGAATCATTTACTTGAATCGTGTTTTCAAGTCGTCCTATATATTACGCTGTAAACAAACGCCCACCCTCCCTCGCCAACGCAAAGCTGTAAATCAATCTGAAAACAACGACACGATCCCAAATGAACGTGATAGATGAATTCTGTCCCGAATGAAGATACGACCTCCTTTAAAAGCTTTTTTCTACGTCACAGAATCCACTGTATAACGAATTGAAATAACCTATTATACACGTCTACTGTTCTCAGATTCATTAATAGCACCGATAGAGAAAACTTTAAAAACGATTTGAAGATTATAGTATTTTTTTATTATTATTCTGACCATTTTGATCGTTTCAAGACGGTATACCTTAATATTTATTATTGATTGTTTTAATTAAATTCAATTTTTTTTATAACAAATTTAAATATTATATCGTTTATAGAAGATAAATAATGAAAGCAATAAGTGTTTTACTGATAAACGCGATCCTAACCCTATACAACTGACGAACAACCATTAACCGTCTCTCAGACTTAAGGCAAAATCTCAAACACATCCATCAACAAGGGGGTAAATAATATTTTACTATATAATAATAATAAATACATCATTGATCAAATTCCTGTAATATTCAAAATACTGTTGCTTAAAAAATAAGAAAATACACAAACAAGATTAAAAGAATTTGGCATTCCCAGACTATAAAAATATCACCATTTGTTATTTCGGCTACTGATAACTGGCATTATACCTAGCTCTATCATTCAAAATTTAGGCGTATTAGATGTGTCAAAGAATTTATACATAAAAATCCAAAAATCAATCATTTTAAGTACATGTGGGTTAACGAAAGATTTTTTAAATATTTATGTTGAGGTATCAGTAGGATTTATAGGTCCATATAGAAGTTCTACCGAGCCGAAACCTCTGATATGAAAATATCTGAAATCGGTGAATTATTTATTTGTGGAAAAGTGTGTGGAGGGGTTTTGTTTTTCCTGTGGGTAAGATTTATCTCGGACAAAAACTCGGAAAAAATGTAAAATATATCAGATTTTATACTACTAGCTACAAATTTTTCCGCCTAAATTCTGCTTATTTGATGTTGATCACATCAATATTCAACAACAAAATAGCTCTCCCGAGGGCATTTTTTTATTTTTTTGTCAGCTAATAGTTTTAGAAACATTTAAAAAAATTACAGTAATTGGTAAACAATCGATCTTTGAATATTTAAATGTAAGTAGATATTAAATGTCACAAAAAAACATGAATATTTTAGGAAAATATGTTTTCTCAATTCCTCTTTAAACTTAACCATCTTCTCAATCTCAGTAACTTCCTTCGGGTTTTTGTTATACAGTTGGACGGCCTGGTACATGAGAGATTTTCGGGTGCTTGATATTTTTCTAGTTGGCAATCTGATTTTCCTTTGCATTTCTCGTCCCGTGTCCTCGTATCTCTTGGTTGTTATTTACTTTTCAGTTCCTTTGACATCATTCCTATTTTAATTTTATTTATAAAAATTAGTACATTAAAATATGTAGTTTATTTTACCGTCATAAACTTTAGCTCATTTACCATGTCTCTTATCCTTGTGTATGTTGCGCTTGAGTATGATTCGCATTGCTTTATTTTGCAGTATTTGATTTTTTTTTCATTTCTCCACTCGAACAGTAATTAAAATGTGGTGATGTAATTGTATTATATATTATCTGACATATCAATTATAATCATTGGCAAGTTAGTCTGGAGATAAAACAGTATCTGCTGTCGGTGATGAAGATAACCATCGGGAACATAGAAAATAATGCTCTCTCCAAGAGTTGAGTTTTCGAACCATCTACGAATCAGTCTGCAGAAATGTGATACCATATGCACGTCCCTTCTGACCCGTAGAAGGTTCCTTCCAAGCATGCCCAAGAGATAATCAGTAGTCACGGGTAGTAGGGTAGTATCTATTATCCCTCAGGTAGAGAAATCTCAGAAATTTATTCCTAACCTTCTCCAATATATCTGAGATCGTACATTCCTAAAAGGTTCAAACCAGCTACAACATCATAATTTATTTATTTAAGTTCTTAATCCAGCATGACTAGGAGAATGGTGAAATCCCAGTCTACCATATAAACACTTAAAACATGAGATATAAACACTTATTTGTTTGAAGGAAGCAGAATTTATTCTATTAATTTTATCATTTTATTATAATCTATTCTATTTTATTTTCAATTTATTCTTATTTTTTTTTATCATATATTTTTTGTATAACTAAATGAATTGTGTGGGACTGCACTAACCCCCTCACATACCGGAATAAACACTTTTATTATTATTATATTATTAAATACTTTAACATTAAATATTGAATGAAAAAACACACTTTGTAATACACCACTTTTTTATTGAATCAATTACTGACAGCCAATGAGGTTTCGCGTATCTCAAGCATCATCAGGGCTACTATATTTACCTGTTTTGCTAATACCTTGATGAAGCTGGAGATAAGCGAAACCTGGTTGGCTGTTGTCAGTTATTAATTCCATTAAAAGTACTATATCGCAAGGTGAGTTTTTTTCAATTAATATAAACATGCATTATTACATTTGCATTTAATTTAACGACTTCCATGGATGAGGGGTAAGGCTCTCGAATAGAAGTTTGAAGGTAGAGGGTTCAATTAAATTTTATTTGCTAAATTTGTGTTATTTCACAATTTATCCATTTAAAATAATATATGTATAATATAATTCGTGTAAGAACATCATTCATAATTGAAACGTTGCTAGAAATGGCTTTAGCCGTGTTTGGTGACCAAATCTGAATAGCCAGGTTCATCCCCATCTTCCTCTTCCCCATCTCCTTCCCCACTCTACTACTTTCAGCCTCACAGCGTAACCCAATTAGAAATGCCATAGTCTCTCTGACTACAGACAGTTGGGAGCAGTTCGGACTCTTGCACGGAGAAAAATGCAAGCATAAAATTCCTTCAGAATATATCGAGAAAACTTGCTGTTTTCCTAATAGATGTCATGACTGAATACTATCATTTAAGTATATCAGTATCAATTTAAGTATTTGTATGAACACGTGTTCCGCCATCCTCATGAAACATTTTCTTTTGACTGATACTTTATTAGGATCTCATTCAATTCAATCGTTATAGGCCCGCAGTCCCATTTTTAACAGGAAAACAAATAATTCATATACATTAACTGTATTTCTTATCAGTTCTGAAATTCAGTAAAAAAAAGAAAATGAAAAACGTACTACATAAGTATGGACGTAATGACAACATAACGTATAAATAGAAGTAATAAAAATATATTAAATTTTAAAATAAAGGATCGTCCTTCAGGGACGTCGCCACGTCATCTGCATCCATCGCTCATTGAGTGGTATAGTATATAGGTATAGTCGGTGGCAAAGTAAGGCGGAGAATAAGTGCACCCTCCGTCAGTAAACACGTCATCTGCATCCATCGCTCATTGAGTGGTATAGTATATAGGTATAGTCGGTGGCAAAGTAAGGCGGAGAATAAGTGCACCCTCCGTCAGTAAACACGTCATCTGCATCCATCGCTCATTGAGTGGTATAGTATATAGGTATAGTCGGTGGCAAAGTAAGGCGGAGAATAAGTGCACCCTCCGTCAGTAAACACGTCATCTGCATCCATCGCTCATTGAGTGGTATAGTATATAGGTATAGTCGGTGGCAAAGTAAGGCGGAGAATAAGTGCACCCTCCGTCAGTAAACACGTCATCTGCATCCATCGCTCATTGAGTGGTATAGTATATAGGTATAGTCGGTGGCAAAGTAAGGCGGAGAATAAGTGCACCCTCCGTCAGTAAACACGTCATCTGCATCCATCGCTCATTGAGTGGTATAGTATATAGGTATAGTCGGTGGCAAAGTAAGGCGGAGAATAAGTGCACCCTCCGTCAGTAAACACGTCATCTGCATCCATCGCTCATTGAGTGGTATAGTATATAGGTATAGTCGGTGGCAAAGTAAGGCGGAGAATAAGTGCACCCTTCCTTCAGTAAACACGTGCATCCAGTGCTCATTGAGTAGAGAGGCGAACCATTCGGATGCAGTAAAGACTTGTCCTCCCCCAGAAGATGGCGAAATATCATGATTATATTGGGCAAATTGCCGATTATATTGGGCAAATAATGAATCAAAAATATAATTTTTTGGTTATTCTCTGGGAATTTTGAATATTATATTTATTTTTCGGAATAACTTTATTGAATAAAACCTCAAATTGTAATATTTTAAATATTGAAGACAATATTAGTGATTTCTAAACGAAAATCTGAAACAGAAAAATCAGAAAAGGAAACGGTCACATCTGGGACTCGAACCCAGGACCCTTGTCTTTCCGGGACAGTGCTCTACCAACTGCGCTAATGGGACCCTATTCCCCTCGGTCACTTTTAACTGTATCATACTTCGAATAAGAACTACTAACATTGTCTTCATTTTTTCACCGCACATTTTTATTGGCAACTATCTTTATGTATGATCGCAAGATTCAACCCGAACTAAATGCAATCCAGACAGCGTCTTTTAGATAAACCTATCTTTTTTGAATATTATATTTTTATAATTTATTTATTGTATAAATGAGATAATAAATAAAGTGACAGTTTTCTTGAATAAATGTGTTTCTATATTTTATATGTTCTTCTATTTTTCGACGTTTGGAGTAAAAATATATTTAAATTTTTTAAACCATTTATACTCGTATAATTTATAAATTTGAAAGTATATTTCAAATACAAAAATCTATAAGTTAATTTTATCAAGGTTTTAAATAGTATTTATTTTTACTACATCTTCATCAAGAAAAAAATATATAGCGCATTTAAAATACCTTCGAAATATTCCGAAATTCGATGAAAAATTTCTAATGTATGCAACAGATAAACAAACCTATTTGGCTGTATAATTTATGTATATTTCTTTTCATGAAAATTCCAGCAGTTTCTGTTTGACGTTTCTATTAGTAAGGTTTTATTCATATTCGATTGTTAATCAATTTTATAAAATATCCACCACGTTTATTAGTATCGTTACATTTACAAGGTCCAAAGATACATTCCTGTTCCCCTACCACATTAATAAACATGAATTAACACGTAAAAATGAGATTCGAGACCTTGGCGTAATTTTTGAAGCAAATCTCTCTTTCAAATCCCATATATCTGATATTGTCTCCCGTGCCAACAAAATGCTTGGATTTGTTCTTCGTAATTCAAGATCATTTACCAACGGAATCGCAATCCGAAGAACGTATGAAGCACTTGTTCGCAGTATCTTGGAATATAGCTCCATTATTTGGGCCCCTTCTGAGCAAAACCATATTCTCGAAATAGAAAAAGTACAAAAGAGATTCATGCGTTACCTATATATGAGGGAATATATGTACTACCCTTTCCTGTATCCATCCTTATTCTTAGCAGGAATGCTCGATCTTAATACATTAGAAGCCCGCCGAAAAATATTTTTAGGAAAACATTTTTTTAAGATAATCTCTGGAACTATACATAATCCACCTATTTTGAAAGAGATTAACTTATATGTTCCAGACAAGTATACTCGTGGAAGGTCCCATACCCTTTTTTATGCTCCAAAAGCGAGGACTTCTGCCTATCAGAACGCCCCAGTCAACAGAGCGACTGAACTGCTCAACGAGTCTGCATTGACCATCGACATTTTTAACGTAACCTACAGGCAGTTTAACAATTATCTTTTGACGTATGTCACAAAGTAGTGAAACTGACCTTTTTATGTGTTTTGCTATACTTTTTTGTCTAATTTGTAATCTTCTCCATAATGTATTGGTGAATAACCGTTTTACGGAGAACATGGAAAAATAAATAAATAAATAAATAAATAAATAAATAAATAAATAAAGCTGAAAGAATATAAAACATCGACAACAAAAAAAAAGCGACAATAAAAGATTCGGTTAAGTTATAACAAGAGATGTGAGAAATTTTATAAAATTCTATGGGCTATCGCGAAATATGTCCACAATCTTACCACTGCAGTGGAGAGGTTAGGAGAAGGTTAACTTAAATGCCGATGAAGCGCAACATTAAAATCTATAAAACAGACTGCGTGTTTTAACAGTCGAGATTTATCTAAGTTTCTAGTTGTTCCAGACGGGTATCTACTTACAAGAATCTATTATTTGTTACTAGAGGAACTTACATTTAACAATTTGTTTTTACAAGCCGCTTTGGATCGTGTGTTACAACTTTACCTGTAACATTTGTGAACTCTCTCCAATAAAACACACCCTCCAAGGATTTATCACAATCCATTTGAACCAAACTGATCGTAACGAATTCCTCTGAAATATTAGTTTCAATTGGGTACCTTCATTCCATCCTCCCTTAGTTGTATCGAATATCTACAAGTACCTATAAGGTATGGCAATTATTTATCAATTAATTCTTGTCGGCATTTGTCTTTACTTCCGATTAGATCAATGGGCGATTTTATTGTACCATTGCACCAACTATTTAGAAGATAATGTTAAATTAGAAATCTTCTATAAATTGTTTTTCAATCGTTTATCGGCGATGGGATATTTGGTTTGGATTTATGGCTAGTGTTAAATTTCAAATATAATTGTGCTTTACAAGAATTTCGGCACTAAACCAGTGTTAAGGAATGTTAGTAAATACTTGTTACATAATAAGATTTATTTATTTAAAAGATTTAGGTATCTGTTTTGCGTATTGAAATTGATAACTGAATCCCAAAGATGTCAGAATGTTACGTATAAACAAATGCTTTAACCCTTACAAATTACGGATACGACCAACTACAATTCAGTGAAATCATGGCTACCTTTAGTCGCACTGCAATGAACAGTGAATAGAGCTAGGTTTTACAAGTTTTAAACGCATTTTAATAATATATTGTCCGTGAAAATTCCCAAGTAAAACGTTGACATTAAAGAAATAAATAAAGCTTGTCAATTATTTCAAATATTATTTTCAATATTATATTTGGCTTTGAGATATTTACAAAACATTAGCCGTCTTCTAAGGTTACTGCAAATACGAGTAACTCGTGTCTATCAAGAGGGCAAAAAAATCATTGGAAATTCTAAGCACAAATTTTCCTAGGCTCAAAATGCGACCGCAACAGCAAATTTACATATTATTGAAATCGTTTATTTGTCGCCGTATAAATTTAGTACAGAAGCCAAAATCATTCTGTCGGCATCTGTAGTCGAGAGATTAGGCTCTCGGTTATCAATTTGTTTTATTTCACAATTTACTTAAAATAGTATGTTTAATAATGTTAAATTTTATTTTTAATCTTCCAAAAGGCTATTTTATACTTAAGAGAGATAAGGATCTAAAGTCACTTTTTATTTCAAGTTTAAAAATGTTATTTTTGTTCCTAATAACTTGATCTTTATTGTTGTTATTATTTTAATTTAAATTTACGAATCGTTTGCGCGGTTTTATTTCGATAACTGTATAATAATGTCAAGCTATTTAATAAATAATGATTCGAAATTTTAAAATTGGAAATTCTTATGTCATACGGCATATATTCTGGTCTAGTAATGTGTAATAATTTCTATCACCTAAGAAATTCTAAAAATATAGTACTATAGGTTTTGTATGTCTTATACTGATTTATTAATGTGGAAATTCTAACTATACAATTGTAAATGTTCTCCAAAATGCGCTGGAAAGAATCTCAGACTTGTGATGTCTCGAAAGAAACCATTCATCTGTTCTGAATGCAATTACTAATATTATTCAAATTGACCCTGATAATAAATTACATCTTTGCGATTCTTTCAAGGATAAAGAAACCATCCTGTCACTTCGAATGCAATCAACCATATTCTCAAAATTTGTTTTGACAACATCGCTATTCCATTGTAAGAATATTATGTACTAAATACACAATTTGGCTGTCCTGAAACGGGAATCCTTCCCAGTTGGGCAGACAAAGGTTCACTTTGTTTGGTATTGTTTGTAATATATATGTATATAAAAAAATAAATAAAATTAGTCAATATAAATAAACATACTAATTTCGTTTAATACTTTTTATGTAATCATAATAATGTATGAAATATGTACAAAATACGACACGCCTTTGTGGATTTTTTTGTGTAATCTTATTCTTTTGTATTTCCTTGTATGTATTTTTGTATTTTCATTTTACTACCATGTATTTTATAACTGTTCCAATCTTAGCAAAATTTTCAATACAAAAAAAAAAACTGAAAAAAAAAATCGATTGTCTATTTTGTGAAGTGTTTTTGCGCTTTAAATTCAAATTTAATTTAATTTTTTTTAAATTGGATCCGACGTTTGTGTTAATTCAGACGAGCGATAAAGCAGGTACCTACCCATAATCAGAAATTTATTTAATTAATTATTTTGTATTTGAAATCTATATGCATTTCTTTTGTTTAAATATTTGTCAGATGTTTTTTTTAAATTACCAACATTCGAAAGGTAAAATTCTTACGTCTCTGTAATTTTTAAACAAATAAAACATTAAAACTAAAAAAACAGTAAGAGGCAATAATCATTAGACATTAAATTTATACCTTCAGCTTCATAAATCCTACAATTATGATATCCCTTGATATTCATAAACATTATTATTTTAAACATTTTCCTAGCATTCAATTTCAAAAGCAAATGAATTCATAAAGTTCAAAGACGGATGTTTCAAATCCGATTCGGAGAACTTGTTTATTTTTAATTTTTTCTTGTAGAATTTTTTTTAAATCCTGGACTATTCAAGGCATTATATATAGATACTATTCCCACTTCCCTATTATTATCTCCTTTCCCACTCTACTACCACCGGCCTTATAACAAGACATACTCTATATGGCTCCAGACTGTTAGGACATAAAAAGATACTTTGAACAGCTAGGTAGGTTCTTTTCCCACATCCCTCTTATTATCTCCTTTCCGACTTTATAACTGACGTTATAACAAGACATACTCTATATGGCTCCAGACTGTTGGAAATAGAAAGTTGCTTTGAACAGCCAGGTAGGTTTTTTTTCCACATCCCTCTTATTATCTCCTTCCCCACCCTACTACCACTGGCCTTATAACAAGACATAGTCTATATGGCTTCACACTGTTGGAAATAGAAACTACTCTTGTTAAGTAAGTATTATTTTTTTTATGTGAATAAAAATAAATTGACTGAAATTAATTTTCACAGAACTATACGCGTATATTCGCATTATATTAAATTCTGTTTTAGCTTGAATTCTTGTATTTTAGCCATTTAACGCACACTGGATCATTAGCTCCAGAGAGCGTGGTAACATGTACATCAGGGAATCATAAAATAAGTGGAGGTTTATTATACATGCGTAATCCCTACAGTACAACCTTTTAGCTTCGACTTGGCGCAAGGAATGGTAAACAATGTATTCTGTTCCCTAACAAATACAATATTATGTTTATCTATTAACGGTTGTTGAGAGTTAGGTATCCGTTAGATACCAAACGGATACAAATAAGAAAATTTGATGTTTTCTTGGACACTTCCGCTTTGAAACAAGTTATATATTTTTTTAATCTAAGTATTGTAAAAGAGCGATGAGTCGTTCATAAACGAGCCGCACAATTGAAGTAGCTTTTTTTGAAGAGCCGTATTAGTAAGACTCCCGGTAAACTGTATCACTGCCCATTTGAATGGTTACTCCTACTTATCAGTAGATTTTTAGAAAAATTGAAATTATTCAAGTATTAATTCATATTACATACTCAGAGACGTGTACGGCTTCTGACAGATGGATATCTGGACTTTGACGTCTGCCTTCACCTACCAACTACCTAGCATATTATCACCTTATCCGGTACCAAGAGTCGTACGATCATTAATTCGCTGAGGCTGGAAGCTAAGAGCTGGAAGCCGTATCGAGGGAGTGCAGTATTCTCATTGCCCATACGCTCGGAGCTCACGGCTCACGATCAATTGAGATGTCGTTCAATTGAGCCGTCGTTCAATTGAGTCAACTCTTTGAGACATACGAAAATATTGATCTGGTACCGTGACTCCCGCTCTTCATAAAATAAGTCACGACCAATCGCTACCGCACAAGAATCTCAACTGCTCCCAACCGTTAAGAGCCTTTAATACTATGCCTTCCTCAATCAGGTTATGTTTTAAGGCTAAACGTAGTGGGGGGAAAGACGATGTGGAAGAGGAAGATAGGGAAATACCTACCTGGCTATTCAGATAAATACGGCTAAAGCCATCAAACAACGTTCCGATTTTTTTTTAATTGTGGTCTTTCATCATGTCAACACTTCCACTCTGAAACTTGGCGCAAATATACTGCATATTATTTTTTATTAAAAGATTGTTGACTATTATCATAGACACCTCACTCTTCGACTTATGACAGGACTTATACAAGCCTAGTATAAATTATTTTAAATATTGTTACACTGAAATATATTTCTTTTGAATTGTGCATTGTCTTACTGCACTTATACTATTAATAACTGCATCACTTGCAATAATGTTTTTGTGTACACATTAATTGTTCTTTAATTTATTATCCTGTTTACCACTGTACGGCGTACGCTTGTAATTCGATTATCACTGTATTGTGAAATCCACAAATAAATTAATAATAAATAAATAAATTATAAATTAGTAGTAGAAGATACCTATTTAGAACTGGGGAGGATCAGTTTCATTTTGCAGCGGACATTTTTACTCTAGTCTCTTCCTAGGTTTAGAGTGGTAGGTACCTACTCTCAGTATCTCCCTGGTGAAAGACCACTATTCAGAATGAAAACTTTGCTTGAATTTGCTTTAGCCGTGTTTGTTGACCAGTTCTAAAGATCCAGATGCTTCACGAACTTCATCCTTCCTATTTCGCTATCCCCTCCACTCCAATCAGCCTCCCAACATTACCCAATTGGGTATGCAATAGTCCCACGGTCTCCAGTTTGAATATATATATGTAATTTATTAATTAACAAAGTCGAAGAAGAATGTCAATTAAACTTATAGGGTGGTTCATGGGTTAAGCAAAAACAAATTACGGATATAAACATAAGAAAATAGAAGTAACAAGTCGAGATCTCGCTACAAGTAGTAACAATTATAATATGTATTCACTTTTTAACCTAATGACACAAAAATCGTTTTTTTACATTAGCTCCATACAAGAGGCCATAAGGAAAAAAATTCCCTTAGGGCCTATGTCATCTTGGGGATGCTGTGTGGGGGTCTTCTTATGGAAAGGAAGGAGAGGAAATCCTGGGAAAGAAAGCATGTACGAGGGGTGGATAGAAGTCTGGGGTCAATGTGTCCAAGAGTGACGGAGGTATGAATCCATCCTTATCACTGCAGTACAAGACGATGGGTCGAGAATTCGACTGGAGAATTAAAAAGATCTCCCGATCCTGCCCGCCATGCCGGAGATGGACAAACGTCACCAAAGTCACCAAACGTAACGAGCCACTTGGGGTGACTTGTGGTAGGGGTGTTGGTTATACAATAAATGGTTCCCGAAGTGGCGGTACCCTTACCGCCTCTCAAATTTTGACTAGTTTAGACTGATACCAAAAATCAACGTCTTGACTTTACCAATCTACACATTCTGGACAGTGGTGAATAGTATCCATAATAAGTTGGGTACTTATAGATTATCTATGTATGATTCATTATAAATTATTCATTAAATTTTAAGGACTGGTTATTTCATAGAATTTGAACAATTCATATAATTTCATAGTTGATTTTCAAGTTCCGTGAAGGTTCTATCCAAGTTTTATTATTATTTAAGTTTTGTGAAACAACTGACCAATAATGTGAACAGAACAACAGAATTTGTATAGAACCTTCACGGATCGTGAAAATCAACTTTGAAATTTGATGAATTGTTCAAATTCTGTGAAACAACCCGTCCTTACCGTTATTTTAGATTATGTATGCCAATAATAATAATAATCTGAATATAAGTACACGGAGAAAACTAACTGATAAGAAATATTGTTAATTTATTAACAATCTGGTAATTTTATTCGTTTTCCTGTTAAAAATCGGACTGTTTGCCTATAACGAATGAATTTAAAGAGTTCCTAACAAAATATCAGTCAAAAGCGAATGTTTTATGAGGACAGCGGAACACGTGTTCATACAAATACTGATATTGATATTGATATTGACATTCTGCTATTGTCGCATTCCGACATGATATCTATCAGCAAAAGAACAAATGTTTTCGATATATTCTGAATGACTAATATTTTATGAGGAAGTTTTTTAAGAGGATCATTTTTCTCCGTTTAGTAAAAATATGATGTTTTAACTAGTTATAATATTTTGTATACATATTTACATTGTAATTGAACATGTACATCCTATTGATAAACTGCTTAGTTGTAGTTTAACAGGATAGTACTAAATAAAGTAAATAAAAAATAAAAATAAAATTGCGAAAGAACAGTCAATCATATACATTGGTTATAATAGCACATTATGATCATATCTTTTATATCGATAAAATTATATTTTTCAATTATATCTTTCGATAAAAACTTTAAATTAATACTTCTTCGTGATCCATGAATAAGTAGCACACTTTGATTAATAATTCGTTTTTCTGGTTCCATTCGGACTAGTTGTATGGTCACCCCGCCAGTTCCCCTACTCTCCATTGTCCTTGATTAATGTATCGGACATCGAATTTCTTTTAGCGCACAAGACAGGCAGAATTCTATTAAGATAAGTAATTGTGATTGGCTGGGGCATCCATTCATTCCGTATCTTAGTCGGTATCATGCTAGATCTGTAAGAGACGCAGGAAGACGATGAAGAATTCGAAACGATGCAAGATATTTTTTTATTCAGAAAATAAATAATTTCAAAAAGACTATTTTTGGTTGCGCTACCTCATTATTTAGCCAACGTTTCGGACAGCATTACATTCTCCATCACCAGGGCCGATGTGTATAGCAAAAGAATGGTTTCGTTATCCTTGCAGACGCTCCTAGCCTTCTCAGTGAACATATTGAACTTCTCAAGTTTTTAAATTATTTAAATCTTTATTTTAAAATTTATCTTAATTAGTTTAAAATTTAGTTTAATTAGCTAGCCGCATGACCCTAAAAAACCACGGGATAATAAATTTCAAAATAAAGCGTGTTTAAAAATTAAGAATGGAAAATTTTCCATAAAATATTGAACACTCTTCCAAAACTTCGAAGAAAGCCAATATATTAATTAAAAATTGATATATGTATTTGTCCAAGACACTAATTAGATTGAAATTAAATTCGGGTAGAATATTGTGATCACGTATAAAGATAGCAGCCAAAAAATATGATAAAGATAATGTTAGTCGAAGTACAATGTTTTTTTTAAGAAAGACAAACTTTCCCGGGTTACGAATAACACAATGAATAACAACGACAATATCTGAAAATCTCTTAATACAACCACACAGTAAGCGGAAAATGTTTCTTGTATTGTGACGGAGTACTTAGCCAGCCGAGGAATTGAACACACTACGCCTGGGTGGGACCCACACGCGATATCAACTCAGCCACCGACCGGTGTTTTTAATGATACAGTTAAATATGACCAAGGGAATAGGTTCGGCTTAGCTCGGTGGTTAGAGTAAAACCCCGAAAAATGCTGATGTCTTGGGTTTAATTCCTACATGTGACTGAATCATTTAAAAAAAAGGATAAAAATGAAATTTTAAAATGCCAAATTGCCTCCGCCGAGAATCGCACCCCGATCAACTGCTTTGAAGGCAATTATAATGACCATTGCACCACGAAATATCGTAAGAACGGTGGCAAACATTAATTACTTGTACCTTCTGAAAATAACAAGAATTTTTTTTGATCACAATCGAAATTATATTTATTTTTAATAAAAATATTAAATAACAATAAAAGCATAAGCCCCTCATCTAAATAATAATATTTGGATGATTTGTATAGCGCCGTTTTTGTGCAAAATCACTTGTACAAATACATATAATCAGGGCGCTGTACAAATACATAATACATGTCTACAATGATCTAGGTTATTACTAACTATATAAGGAGATAATATACAGTAAGTACCATGCTTACCTGGTAGGTCACTTAAGATTAACACCTAATTAACATTAACTAATTGTTTACTAGCGAAATTTAGATACAAGATTTAGGACATAATTAGAAAATTGTATGTAATTGGATTTTCAGGAATGGTATATTTAATTTAAGGGTATGAAAGCTTAAAAAGGTAAGTTTTTAGTTTAATAAAAAAATGCATGTGAACTTAATAAAATATTGAAAATACGGACCTACAAAATAATTGCAAAAAAACACTACAGTTATTAAAACTTACATCACAGTATGGCAGTACGTTTATAGATGACAAAAAATAATATTTTGCTGACTAAATAAGTAATACAAAGTACCAGTTTTGACTTATCAGTCACAATAGTAGAGTGACCATACTGACAATGTCAAGAGGGATAATTTGGATAATTATCAACAAAATATAACAATAAATAAATGAAAATGAAAATAGGTTAATGCCAACAGTTAATATATAATATCAAATAATGTCACTGAAGTTATACCTAATGACAATATTACCATGAATTAGGACATTCTAGCTGAAAATTATTTGCCGGTTATGTAAAGTAGGTATTAAAAGATAACTGTTGTGGATAGCTGAATTAATCGATTGTAGCTATAACATTATATACCCACAAAAATCCCAAAAATACATACCTACCCAGTTTAGTGGGATTGATACCCCTTTTGTATATATAACGGCAGTACACAATATTTGTAAATTTAATTCTCTACAATATTTTTCATCAAATGATTGGGAACATAAAATCATTCTTCGTTGTTTGTGAATAACGACGGGGCGATATTTATTTGTTATCACCACGCAATAAAGTATGGATTCGAAGGAAATGAGAAACAACCCATTTGTAGGCATTGAAGCAAAATTGACTAAATGACCCAAAGAGAATAAAAAAAATCTCGAATGGGAACTGACGAAATTTGAGCCAATAATAATACATTATACAAACAACAACAAAATGTATCCAATTATTATTTAGTTACTTTTTTAAATAATAAGGTACATTTTTGTATGGCACATGAAATAAAATATATATATAAAATTAAAACAGATCATTGAAGTCCTCCTCACTAGGAGATCCTGTGCTGAGGGGGACTATATATGTTAGTATACGTTTACAGCAACTAAGATGATGTTTTAAATATATTAGCTAGTTCTTCTTCCGATATTTCCTTAAGCCAAGATTTGATGTCCTTAATGTAGTTATTTTTCGTTTTCCTTTGTTTGATGTTGAGAGGGAGTTTATTATATAATTTAATTGCTAAAAATTCAGAGTTTCTTTGTCCAAAGGTAGAATTACATTTAGGAATATTTAGCATGTCTGTTTGCTTGGCTCTGGTTTTATGATCGTGAGAGGGGTTTGCCTCTGGTTTATTTTTTAAGTGATGAACTAGAATATTTTTAGCATAGATTTTTTGTAAACTTGGAACATCAAACAGATTAAAAATATCAGTAGTTGGCGTCCTTACGGGGAGCTTTATTATGGTCTTTATGATCCAATTTTGAGTTTTCTTTAGTAGTTTAATATGGTTTGATGATGCTGAGCCCCATCCTATTATTCCATATTCCAGTAGAGAGTGGCATAGAGCATAATATACTCTCTTTAGATCTGTAGTTGACAAGATATTTCGTAATTTTTTGAAGAAATAGACGAGTTTTGTTAGCTTTTTTGAGGTTCCTTCGATGTGTGCATCCCAATGAAGTTTGTCATCAATTACGATCCCAAGATATTTAATTGTTTTAGTTTGGACTACATGCGGGCAAGAACATTGCGGATATTTGTTTAGACATTCATGTAATTTGAGTGTATGCTCATTCGTTGGTTGACCTCTTTTGGTTTTAGAGAAAGTTAGATATTTAGTTTTACTCACATTTAATGTAAGGGAGTTTGCTTTTAACCAGTTTTGGAGTACAGTCAGACCTTGCTCCTCTTTTTTATGTGTGCTTGTCCGATTTTGTTAATAGAATATAATGACAGTGTCATCTGCAAAGCTCATTATGTCTCCTTCAATGGGAAGACTCATAAGGTCATTAATATAAATGAGAAATAGTATTGGACCCAATACGCTTCCTTGAGGGACACCGTACTTGATTGATAGAGTTTTGCTACTTTTATTACCAATTTGTACATACTGCTCTCTTCCAGTTAAGTAACTTTTAATTAGATTTAGAGTTGTTTGTGTTATTCCATTTTTTTTAATTTAAAAAATAGTATTTCATGGTCAATTGTATCAAAAGCTTTTTGAAGGTCAATTAAAACTGCCAAGCATTTTTTACCTTCATCCAGTTTTTTTATAATTGTATTTGTTACTTTAGCTATAGCATCACCAGTACCCAGGTTTTCCCTAAAACCGTATTGCGTCGTTGATAATATTTTATTTTCATCCAAAAAGTTATATAAAAATTATATAGAAGAATTTAGTTACTCACTGGTTGGTAATAAAACTAGTGCAAGTAGGATTGATTAGAACAGTGGTTCCCAATTAGCGTAACCGCAGAAGTACGCGAGGTTGAAAATCTGTACAAAGAGAGACATGCATTTTGTCCCGTTCAACTTAAAAACCAATTTGTGATTTTCATTATTATTAGAAAATTAGTACTGCTTTTTTATGAAGATACTGTTATAAATGTGACTGCATCTAAACACGTGTTCACGCAGGTAACCTTATCCGAATAAATATTATGGACGTGATCCAAAAATAATAATGAAGAACACGTGTTCCGACATTTCCTTGCTTTACTGATAGTTTGTTATGAAATTTGTCAAATCATTCTTTATGGGCCTCTAGTTCCGTTTTAAACAGAAAAACTAATATTGAAACCGATAAATGAACAATATTTCATATCAGTAAGTTTTCTCCGTGTAATGAGGATAAAGATTTTAAAGTTAATAAATCTCGAAAAAGGAATTTCATTTTTATTTATTATTTTGGCTACTTGAGTTTGGGCTGTTTCGTACCACCGAAATAAACAAATCGGGAACCACTGGAATAGAATATAAGTCGCGATTGTGAATTATAAAAGAAGTTCAAGACATCCGATGAAGACATTGCACGATCTATTAAATCAAATACTACCGTCGGATATTGTTTTAAATAAAAGAATATGTTTGTGACGAATTATGAATGTGAATGAGTCAAGGAGAAGGAACTAAAAGAGTTGTGTGGAGTCTTCTCTATAAACTCATGCAAGTAAATGGTATAATGATTAATGGTCTCTTATCCTGCATGTTGCTTGAAGTTCCGAAAACCCTTCTGGGTGGAAGAAGGAGAGAGGCTTCTCTGATTATCTCTCACTCTAGAAGAAAGGTGGAAACTTACGTGGCAATCAACTGACGTGGGAAATGCCCATCTTGTACACGACCCCACTGAGAGACAGCCTGGGCGTTCACTGCCTCGTAAACTCGAATCCTTCATTAACAGGATATTACCAAGACCGCTGAGCCCTTATGAAGCATAAGTGAGGCTTTAAGGAGTCGGCGATGTGTGAATGTGGTGCGGTGAAGGTCACCGAACACATGGTCAAAAAATGTCCACTCCAGTTAATTAAAAGGGACGTTTGGGGTCCTAGACTGGCTTGCAGACCTACAGGTCCCCCTCTGAACTCTTCACCATACGAAAGAAGAAGGAAAAGCCAACGGTGTTGAAGTTAGTTAGTTATTTTTAAGCGCAAGTGCCAATCTGTTGTATTCTAGGTCAAAGCTTGTTGTTGATACAATTAAAAAGATATGGT
This sequence comes from Hesperophylax magnus, assembly GCA_026573805.1. NCBI lineage: Eukaryota > Metazoa > Arthropoda > Insecta > Trichoptera > Limnephilidae > Hesperophylax > Hesperophylax magnus. Next base: position 3,769,276 of record JAIUSX010000104.1, read on the forward strand.
AGCGGGATAAATTAATGATACCCCCAATATCAACATAATTTTCCGGCTTAATGAGAGTTCGATATTGCCCAGGGATGGCGGAATAGCTGTTGTATAATCCTCTTAAACAATTATTTTGGCACAAACAATTTGGCGATATTTAAGGCAGGCAGCTCATCAAAAACTTCACCACACCTATGATGTATTTATTCGATTTATCTTTAATTGGTCTTACTATGCAGATTTAGAGTGGAATATACTCTTAGTATTACCCTGGAAAAAGACCACCATTCATTATTGAAACGTTACTTGAAATAGCTTTAGACATATTCAGTGGCCAGATCTCCTTTTCACTCCCTTCACTCTCACAACATACCATAATTTCGGATGTTATAGCGTTAGCTCTGGGCAGTTGAGACTCTTGTGCAGTATTCACAATCACCCTTGTACCTTTCATGTTCTAGTAGAAGCTCTTTTAGATTTACTTTTTTATCTAGGTATATCGTTCTAAATGCACTTTTTCAGTTTTCGTTCTCAAATATGATATTACACTCACTTGATAAAACCGGTGGGGATTTTGACGTAAGGATTTTTTCGATATTTTATTCTAATTTTTTATTTATTAATATGATCGATTATTAAGGTACAAAACGATTAGTCATCGAACTACGGTAGTGGATAGTCGTGCTCTGTGTTTGACAAATTGCCTACCTGCTGTCGCGGACTTCGTACAGATAAGAAATTATTGTTACATTTTTGTTTTCTATTATTTGTTTGTTATATTTAGGTTTTGATAAATTCGTGTGTACAGTCAATCAAATAGACTGTATTATTATTTTTTTTGTTAATTAATTTATAAATATGGAGGAAGATGAAAATCGACCTCCTGACCCCGAGTCCATATTTAATATTGGAGATGAGTATGAATCGGATGTTTCTATAATAGTCCCTTCCAGAAAAAGAAGACCATCGCTCTGTCTTAATGTACCACCCAAAATTAAACCTTCGCAATCCGATGAAACCTCAAACCCTAAGGAAAGTCGTAAGGATACCATATTATCAGAATCTAAAAATACTGAACTAAGTTATTCCCCATCCTCCTCGGCTCCATTCATTGTCAATGTCCAAAGTACTGAACAAGGAAAAATCATTCATCCTCTGGATTTCGGGAAATTCATTTTTAGTTCAAAAAACAGTAACCTTGGCATAGTTAACGGATCTATTAAGCCGGAAGGCCGCTATAAGTTATCCCTAGAATTTAAATCCGCAAACTTTGCAAATGAATTTGTCCAAAAAATAGATACGCTTTCACACCACAAATTTAAATCTTATATTCCAACTTACAACCTTACTAGAATGGGCCGAGTGAGAGGTATACCAACCGATCTCTCAGAATCTGAAATTGTTGATGCACTTAATGATTCTCAAGTGACCCCTAAGGTTTTAAAAGCACGTAGATTAAATTACAAAGATACATCTAATGGAACCACTACATGGAAACCCTCACAATCGGTTGTTATTACTTTTGAAGGCCAAACTTTGCCATCTCGGGTATTTATTTATTACAACGCACTCCCTGTGGAAGTATATAAATTCCCGACGATCCAGTGTTTTAACTGCTGCCGTTTCGGACACTCAAAACCAATATGTCGTTCCCCTCCACGTTGTTTTCATTGCGGAGAAGACCACCCCTTTGATCTTTGCCAAAAATCATCGAATGATCCACGTTGCATTAACTGCAAGGGAAATCATACAGCGGTTAGTGTGGCCTGTCCAGAATTGACCAGACAAAGGAATATTAAACAATCAATGGCTTCAGACAACATTTCCTATTTCCAGGCATCAAAATTATTCCCACCTGCAATAAAATCGTTTGCAGAGGTAACATCTACCTCAATTCCTTGCAATCTATCTTACTCTAAATCTCCTCCATCATCTTCTCACAGGGAAACAATTTTTATACCACTCAAACCAAAACCAAAATTTATTGCTTCTATTGATAAAAATCAACATAATGATATTTTGTTTAACCCAAATGGGAATTATAAATCTCAGACACTCAATGGGAGTGCTTTAAATAGTTCCCAATCTTCCCCTAATTTAGGGAAAGTGGTGAATGAAAATTCTGCTTTCATTCAGACTTTAATTACCCTCTTAATTTCTATTCTTTCAAACAACAATAATATACCGTCCAACGCTGCCGATTGCATTAAATCTTTATTATCCTGTCTTCCTAATGTCTCCGAAACTGAACAGAATTCTTCAGTGGAATATCAGAAGTCTAATCTGTAATAAATTTGAACTTGTAAAATTACTCGATGAACATGAAATTTCAGTTGCCGCTATTTCTGAAACGTGGTTTAAACCCTCGTATCTATTTAAGATTTCTGGATATAATTGTCTTAGACATGATAGACTGGATGGTAAAGGAGGCGCTGCCTTAATCATCCATGACTCTATCCCTTTCAAACCAATCATGTTTCATACTCTCTCTAACAATTTTCAGATAGTAGCAGCTGTTGTATGTGATATTACAATACTATCAATATATGTCCCTCCCTCCACTATTTTTGATGAAAACGAATGGTCATCATTTATGTCTCAGATCCGTCCCCCGTATATGTTACTGGGCGACTTTAACGCTCATTCTACCTCTTGGGGTAGTGAATTAACGAATCGTTCTGGCCGTAATCTTTTAGATTTTATTGATTCCCATAATTTATGTATTTTAAACGACGGATCTCCAACCCGATTCACCCCCCCTCAACAAAGGAAAAGTGTTGTTGATTTATCTCTCTGTTCATCTTCGGTCATATGTAAATGTTCTTGGAACATACTTAAAGACCCCCTTTCCAGTGATCATTTCCCTATTATAATCCTCTTTCACCATCTAACCACCTCGCATTCCTTTACAATTAACAATAATTTTAAATTTAAAACGAAAGATGCGAACTGGAGATTTTTTTCTTCTGTATTAGACTCTCTTGTTCACTCTGTAAAATCTTCTCTTGGGAACATCAGAACACAATGTGAATTATTTCCTAGTATAGTTATAAAAGCAGCAGAAAAATCCATTCCAAAGCGTAAAGTTAACATTAAAACTAAACATTCGACTCCGTGGTGGGACGAAGAATGCACTCGTGCTGTTAACTCTAGAAAAGAAGCAGTTTCCATTTACCGCAAATGCATGTCTTTTGAAAATTTCTTATCAGTGAAACGCGTCCAATCAGAAACTAAACGTATTTTGAAAAATAAAAAGCGGTCTGGATGGCGAAAATTTTGTGAAAACTTGTCTCCTGAAACTCCCCAGTCATCTGTTTGGACTAATTTAAAAAAATTCGGTTCGTCATATGCTCCGGAGCGTACCAAACATATTCCGGAGGAAATTATTATAGGTTTTGCTGATAAAATTGCCCCTCCTTCAGTTGCCACATGTGAAGAAATGCCCTCTTTTATTTCATATCCATCTCACTCTAACTGGCTAGACTCTCCTTTCTTAGTTAGTGAACTAAAACGAGTAATCAAATCTCTTTCTGACTCTTCTCCGGGTCCTGATGGAATATTATATAGCTTCTTTAAAGCATTCTCCGACATGTCGGTTGAATATTTCTTATCCTTAATTAATAACATGTTTGAAACAGGATTTATTCCGGATGTCTGGAAGGTTCAAAAAATCCTCCCGGTTTTAAAACCAGGGAAAAATCCGTCCGAAGTCTCATCTTATCGTCCTATTGCTCTTTCGTCGTGTTTAATTAAAGTAGTGGAACATTTGATAAAGAACAGATTAGAATGGTTTGTTGAAAATCACAGTATTATCCCTCCTAATCAATACGGCTTTCGGAAAAAGAAATCTACTATGGATAATTTAAGTTTGTTAACAACAGATATCCGTATTTCTCAATCCCTTAACTCTTGTACATTGGCCACATTTCTAGATCTTTCTTCAGCTTACGACGATGTATTAATTGATGTTTTGAAGGAAAAATTAATTAAAATAAAAATCCCCATAAAATTAGTTCAATTTATTATCAACTTGCTAACAGACAGATCCATTATTATCCACTCTTCCTCAAACATATTGAAGCGCAAACTTTGGAAAGGGCTACCCCAGGGGTCTGTTATCAGTCCATTATTATTTAATATTTATATGAGTGATTTAGACATTGTAATCCCTTCGTCTATTAAGCGACTTTATTTTGCGGACGATTTTCTCATATATTTATCTCACAAAAATTTATTGCATGCTGCGAAGGAATTAAATTTGGCCTTACATAATATTAAAGTTTGGATGTTGACAAATGGAATGAATTTAGCTACCTCTAAAACCAAGGTAGTGGCTTTTACTCGCAAAAGAAAACTGCCTAACTTTACAGTCTCTTTTGATAATTTCCCCCTTCAAATCGTTAAGCAAATAAAATTTCTTGGCCTGCTTTTGGACCATAAGCTTTCCTGGCTCCCTCATATTCAGAACGTTTCTGCTAAGTGTGAAAAGGGGCTTAATATGATGCGAGCTGTTTCCAGAGTATGGTGGGGATCCCATCCTACTACTCTTAAACTAATGTATAATTCCCTCGTTCGAAGTCACTTGGATTATGGCTCATTTCTTTTCGACCCACTTCCTAAATATCTGGATAAAAAACTTGAAAGAATCCAATCAAAAGGGCTCAGAATGATTATTGGGGCAATGAAATCTTCTCCAATTAATGCTCTTCAGATAGAATGTGTAGATCCTCCCTTATTTTTGAGAAGACAATACCTCGCGGATAGATATATCTTCAAAGCGTTATCTTTATCGCGTCACTCATTGGAACAAAGTCTCGATCGTTTGTTCAGTATTTTGAATAACAGAAGGAGGGTAATAGATAGAGATCGATTCCCTCTCTTATTAAAAAGTTTTCTATCATTTAGATCTCTGTCTTCTTACCTTCAAAATCTACAATATGATCCAATCCTTCCTATTTACAGTACCCCGTTTAATGCTATTAATTTTATCCCAAACGTAATAATTTCTGACTTCCGGACGAACATTTTATCATCAGCTAATAACTTTCAAAATGTTGAAGAACATTTTAAAAACTTTATATTTTCAAAGTTTCCTGGATTTTCCCTCATATACACAGATGGTTCCAAATCCGACCACAAAGAATGTGGCGCATCGGTATATATTCCTGAATTCAATGTTAATCTGTCTTATAAATTGCCTAAAGAAATTTCCATATTTACTGCAGAATGCTTCGCAATTGAACAAGCTTTAATTCAAATCCAACTCCTTAATATTCGTCGAGCCTTACTGTGTACTGACTCTCTAAGTGCAGTATTAAAAATTTCCTCTAATATCGTTCGATGTCCAGAAGACTATGTTATTTGTAATATTAAAAAAATCCTCGATTCTTTAAACGAATCTATGTTTGAGACAATACTGGTTTGGGTGCCTGGCCATCTAGGAATTGAGGGTAACGAGAAAGCTGATTCTCTCGCTAAACTTGGAACTGTATCTGGTTCTATTCCTTTAGATTTTAAAATTCCTGTCTCTGACGTCTTCTCTATTCTTAAATCCAACATGTCTCGTTCCTGGGAAGAAAATTGGACAGTCACGAAAACTCAAACTGGATCTTTCTATGCTGGAATACAAAATCATATTCCAAGTAAACCCTGGTTCCACGGCAAAAAAAAGTCCAAAAGATTTATTTCCTGTATCTCGAGAATGAGAATTGGCCACTGCTCTATTGCAACTCATTTGTTTAAAATTCGGGTGCTCGAAAGTTCATTATGCCAGTGTGGTGTGGAGGATGAGACTCTTGACCATGTTTTCTTCAATTGTAAAAACCATTCTTCTTTCAAAGGCATGTATCGATTGCTTATTAAAATCACCCACCAGTCTCCCCTTAGTATTCCATATTTGCTGTCTCTCAACAACTCTCGCGTATATTCTATTCTTTATAAGTTTATAGATTTGAATGACTTTAATATATGATATGTCCAGTCCCCTTATAGATAATTCACATCAGTTTAACCATATATCTTAACCCAATCGGCACAAAGCACTCTCTTTAGGGTGAATTGCCTAATACAAAAAAAAAAAGGTACAAAACACCTCATACGGTTAATAAGTCAAAAAGTTGCATTTAATAGTTCACATTTTTTATTATTTTTATTTTATGTTATAGAAACGAACAGTACATGATTTACAGTGAAGAAACAATATACAAGAATAATATACTTCGTGTTGGGTACCTGTGATATGTTTCCTTGTAATGTCTGTAAGTGGTATGTTTATTCCTCAATTACCATGTGACGTGTGTAGTATATAGGTGTGTGTGAGTAATGTATGTTTAAGTGTTTGTGTGTGTGTGTCTGTATGTATGCACATTGAACAGTTTAAATTATTGACATGATGCTACGTTTGAATTTGGGCAGTGAATCCGAAAAAATCTCCATGCTAAAGTTTAGAAAAATATTATTTAGAGTATGAAGTGTTCGGTTAATTGGCAAATTAGATTCTGCATTTGTTTTATAATTAGGCGTTTGAAATAGCACTGTATGTCAATTGCGTACACTTAACCCATAGGCAGAATAAGCAAACGCATAGTGTAGTGTAAGTGTTCGCACCCTGCTTTCAATCCTGGGTGCAATTGACCTATCCGTACGCTTTCTTACTTGTCTATCTATCATATTTATGTACAGGGGTAAGTGTACGCACTCATATTACTTGATATCTTTACTCTCCGCATACTTACCATCTTACAAAATAAAATTAACTAAAAAAAACATATTTAAGGTTATCCAGATGATAATTGCCTCTTTGCACCAATGAAACTAGCACTATTATACTAAAAATAGACCACACAGTTCAGACATAACAACGCTCATCGGTAATAGAGACAAAACAAATAAGAAAACCACGATTTACAAAAAAAATAGCTGTCAATTTTTATTTTCTACGTAGGGCTCACTGTACTCATAACAGTAATCAAGACAACCTGGAGCACTAGATAATTGAGGAATAAGCACTGGTGAATCATGCACGAATTTGTCGCAAACATAGCCGTGTACACTTTGCCACCGCATACGGTTACCCTACACTATGTTACCTCTGCATATCATTAGTATGTTACGATACGATATAATTATGTTATAATACGTAACAGTTTGCTATGCGCAGGTCCGTGAAAATCACGGTATAGTGTGAATTCTTGACTATTCGAACTGATTCTTGAATCAGTTCAAGAATAAGTAGAAAAAAAATCGATTGTGAGTTTGATAAAATAAACTCGAGATCTCTCTCTCCCTTAACACGAGATTTTCTCAATCAGGGAGACATTAATTAACAGTTTGAAACATATATATAGGGTTTTCCAATAAGAGGTGTTATTTTGATACTCAATCGTAAAAGATCTATGGTTTCGTTGTCTGTGTGGCACGTAGCGCCATTTCGTTGAAAACAAACGTTGTCCACATCAATACTATCCAATTCCGGCCATAAAAAATCATTAATCATCTCTCGATAGCGCAATCCATTCACCGTAACTGTTGCTCCAGCCTCATTTTCAAAAAAGTAATGTCAATGACTCCGCCAGATCATAAACTGCACCAAACAGTCACACGTTGAAGATAAAGAGGCTTTTCAACAATAACTTTTGGGTTTTTTGAGCCCCAGATGCGACTATTTTGCTTGTTGACGAAGCCACCGAGGTGGAAATGGGCCTCATCACTCAAGATGATTTGCATTTGATTCACTCAAGTAAATTTTAATAATTTCAGTGCTTTTTTGAAGCGTGTATCGTTCCATTTTTATTAATGACGTAGTTTCTACTTGTCAAATGTTAAAAAATGACAGCTTTAAAAAGTAACATCTACTGAAATAGCGGGCTATTCAAAATAACGCCTCTTATTGGAAAACCCTGTATTATATATTTGCCCTTAGATCATTTGAAATAACATACTGTTGTTTACCGTTATTGGACGGTTGGTATTCCTTATTTATTTATTTAACACTTTATTAATACCCTTTTTAGGGGCTTTTATAAATGAATCGTTAAAATTATATATTAATTCTGTACATATTTATTACACAAAACTAAACTGTCTCACTAATAATCTTTTGTAATTGTTAAGTAATAAATTAAAGATGTGTACTGACTCGGTATAATAATTTAACTCCATAAGTATTTTGGGCAATGAGGAATACATATGGTAGTTAGCACCGTAATTTAATGTAATTTTCTTAAACTTAACCCTCTGTCACTTACACATACTGCTGTACACTTACTGATGATCGTACTTCGATCAATATTTATTATTTGTTACCACTCAACTAAAAATAAAAATTGAAACGTAAAGTTGTAATAAATAGATTTTTTATTAATAAATAATTATTATGGAGTAGAAGTGTATGGTTATTAAAATAAGGACTATGATGTCTAAAACATGCAAAAAATATTTTCCATGTAGACAATGCAGATAAATAAAAATAACACCTACGTTTGTATTCATTGTTTTTTAATTAAATTTGATGAAGGGATGTTGGCTTATCTCTGTAAATATATATTTATAGATATACTGGACTCTAGACACATCCACTTACCTTAACCCAAATAAAACTAAGCAACTAAAAACGAATTACCAAACGTAATAAGACACCACATAATAAAACTACATGTGGAGTGAAATACGAACAAGGAACAAGAACACTTCCGTGGAAACTTTTTGCAGGGCTACCCCCTCATGTCTCTGGGGGATGAACCAGTTAGTTAGGATCTAGGAGCAGGGAAGCTGAGGCCGTCGCCTCGGTTCAACTGTCAACTTGACACGGGGACATGACATTTGACTGCCGATCCCTGGGATCTGATTCAATCTCTTACTTTTATCTCTTTTACGCCTTTTTCATCCCTCTCCATCCCTTTTCCACTCCCATGCACCCTTTACGCCCTCTTTTTTCCACTTTGTCACCCCTTTTCTCGATTTCCAACACTGTTTCCTGACTTTATTGGAACTCCCCGGACGGCTGTAAGGGAAATCAATATTTATTTTACTAGCATGTTGTGCGATTTATGCATTTTGTTTAGAATGCGTAGTTTTCTACTATAATAACACACATACATTATCACATTATTACTCACCAATCAGTCGATTACACATTTTGGGAAATCAACATGCTAACATCGGCGACATTTATTTCTTAAAATTAGCGCAATATAAACATGTACTCAAAAATTACTTTTCCATAATGTAACTTTATATACGCAATATGGACATGTTGAAATGAAATGAGGATATTTCTCATTGTTCTTTTTTTGTTATTTTTGGTTGTGATACACAAAATAATTGTATGTTATTTTTAAGTTTAAAACTACTATTATGTAATGATATTATTTTTCTTACTTTTGTACTCTATTACTCTATTAATAAATGGCTATAAAAGGCAGTATAGCCGTTTATGTATTTAAAATTAAAAAATAAAATAAAACAAGGAAAATGACTTATTTCGTCATTAGTTCTTGTTAGTCCTACTATAGATACTGCCGAATTGGCAAATCTCTTTCAACAGAAATCTTCTAGTGAGGCGGGTTACTATATATATACTAGGCGGGTATGTTTGTAATTTTGATCATGTTATTGCAATAAACGCCCGGGTTGCCGGAAATAAAAAAAATAAAATAAAAGTTTCTGATTTATAAGTAGGTCTCTCGACGCGATCTTACGAACGCTTGTTTAGTTGGTTTGAATATGAAATGCTGTGATCTGAGAATGGTATACAGTGTACAAGGAGGATATACGACATGAGAGCCATTTGTAGAAAGAGTCGGGAATACCCGAGGAAGATGCAGCACGACCAAGTGAATCAGTAGCAACACGCTACTAACACGTACAACGGAACCTGCCACCGCCATCAGTGTCACCCATAGCGCTTGAAATATGCCGTCGCCACTGGTCGAGCCGGACGGTACTTCCAGGTACCGCGTGGTACCTGGAAGTAACTCGCCCGACTGGGAACCTACTAGAATTCTCATTTCAGTAACGCGCTACTATATAATGGGGCTGACAGATTACGCTATAAGTTTAAAGCGTTTTATATAACTCCAAATTGCTCGCCATACAAACCCATACAGACCTGTAATATCTAAAAATATGTGTTATAAGTGTTGGCGTTGCGACGATATGCGCTGTGATCTGCTAGCCAGGCGATATTTGAAAATTATGTAGGCAAGAGAGGGAGTCAGAACAATTTATGTAGCGCCATAATTACGCGGCTGTCTTCTGTCAATGTGACAGATCCCTTACAAAGAAATTATATTCGGCGGCAGTTCCCCAATCGTTCTGACCTCCTCTCCTGGGGAAGATTATAACGTAGCGGGTCACCCCAAGATATAATACGTATATGCCATGCCTAAATTATATGCGCATAATATAGAGTAATTATTACGGGCAATTGTTCTCAAAATTTCAAAGCGCTATTCATTCTACCAAAATTTCTTTTAAATCAAAATTTTCATTGCTTTATTGTGAATTACTTGTGTTGTTTAAAAATTAGTCACGGCTGGCTTATTACCGTCGACCAAATACTCCTCTATATAAAGATTAACTAACTAACCACTACGCCGTTTCCAAACAACTCGGTCTTGGCACAAATTTCTTGCCTCATTCACATTCATACATCGCCTGATACGTACTCTTCTATTATTCTGACTATTGACATGGCCCGAATCGAGTATCTGATTCACTTGATCATGCACTAAAACTTTTTATTTAATCAACACCGAACACACTCAACCTTCACAACATATCTATTACTTGAGTCGGATCTTCTCAAGAGTTGAGGGAATAACGGTGACAAAAAACTCTAATAACAGGGGTTTGCTCAAGACTAACATTTTAAGTCATTTCAATGAATTCATAACTATAACACATTTTTTACATATGTTTCATGAGTTATTTATATTTAATATCATTATTTATATTGCAACCATAATAAGGTGTTGGGATGCAGACACAACCCGAGGCCTTATACAGTCAACACTGGCAACAGTGGAAGAATGGTGTGAAGAAACAGGACTGTCAGTCAACCCAGACAAGACAGAACTAGTAATCTTTACGCGTAAAAGGAAACTAGAAGGATGGAGCAATCCAACCTTCTATGGAAATGAATTAGAACCCTCTGACACGGTTAAGTACCTCGGAGTCATCATAGATGCCAAACTGAGCTGGAAAAACCAGGTGGAAACTGTAGGCAGAAAGGCCTGTGCTCTGATGTGAGCAACTAGGCGAATCTGCGGCAGAACGTGAGGTCTCAAACCTAAAATGATGCAATGGCTTTACACAGCCGTTGTAAAACCAAGGATCATGCACGCAGCCCTGATCTGGTGGAGGAGAACAACACTGAAAACAGTGATGGTCACACTCAATCACATACAGGGACTTGCATGCAGAAGCATCACAGGAGCCATGAGAACCACTCCAATACTAGCCATGGAAGTGCTGCTGAACCTACCCCCACTAAACATAGAAATAGAGGGGGCGGCGATGGCGGCAGCCTACAGGTTACATTGCAATGGCCAATGGAGAGGAGAGTTGCCCAGAAACAGTCACACGGAGATAGGAATAAGACTGAGGGCAATTAGTCCGACCGGGTTACTGGCAAGGGAATGAGGTAAAATGGGAGATAGTACAATGGGCCTATGGCCTAAGTGCTCGTGGGGAACGTAAGTAAACCGCCTCCGACTTTAAAAAAAAAATATATAGATATACATATATTTAATATCAGCTGACGGGTACCCGGATTTGCTGGGGGTTATCCTTAGGAGATAGACATATACTATTGCGGGCTTTTTCGTAGGCCTTCTTATGATATACAAATCCGTAGTACATTATTTTGATGTATCTCACATCGTTTAGCCAGCGTTAACAATGTAGTACCTGAAAACATACTTTTACGACTAGAAAAACATTGACTTTTCTCTACTTTCTATAAATACAATATGCATGTATTATATATGTAAACCTTCCGAAAAAAATCTCTAAGTGATAGTAAAAACACTATCAAAATCCGTTGCGTAGATTATAAGAACTAAGCGCACAAACAGACAGACGCGCATAGTGACTTTATTTTATATCATTTAGAGATTAATGAAAGCAGTACCATACCATTAAAATATACTATAAAATTAGCGCTAAGCACCAGATTTTACTTTTCTAGAAGATGAATTTGTAACTTCCCGAGGAAGGTTTTCATTTAGAAACATCTGAGATTTAAGGATTTATTTATTTATTTAGTCATGTTCTCTACAAAACGTTCATTCTCCAATTTATTACGGAGAAGATTAAACATTTTAGGTACGTATAAGTTTGAATAAGTTATGGGAGTTGACCGGTCGGCGGCCGCGTTGACATAGCGTTTGTATTCCACCCAGGCGTAGTGTGTTCAATTCCTCGGCTGGCTAAGTCCTCCATCCCAACACAGGCAACATTTTCCGCTTACTGTGATGGTAGTAGGAGATTTTCAAATATTGTCAGGTTATTCGTAACCCGGGAATGTTTGCCTTTCTTTGAAAAAAAAAACCACTGCCGATTTCATGTGGAGTTCTACAAGGAAGCATACTGGGGCCCGTTCTTTTTACTATTTACATAAATGAACTTTGCAGCATGAAAATAGACGGTGAAATAGTTATTTATGCTGATGAAACCATTTCACTCTTTAAATCTAAGGATTGGAATATTTTTTTTATTTAAACGCCCATAGGGCTTTTACATAGATTAATGTACATCTTTATTTTTTTAGTAGAGTTTGTTTTTAAATTTAAAAAAATAAATATTTAATTATTTTGTGACATGCGTCAAAAGATAGTTGCTGAAATATCATTGCGGAATCATTGTTCCTCTGTTGATTGGCACATTTTTATAGGCATAGTCCTCGATTTTGGAGTTTAAAAAAGTGCATGGGATCTCCCACGAGTACACTTGTTAGTCACATTTAAGCTAACGTCTTTCATCATTTTATCTGAATTAATTAAATTAATTAAAAGTGGTGTTACAATTTTGTGTTGGAAATATATATTTTTATGTTTTTTTAGACAAGTTCTTTAAATGTTATTACTTTAAATTTTTCAAAAATTAGGTGTGTTGGATAATCTCTTGGTTTTTTCAATATTATTTTTATAATTAGACGTTGTACAATTTCAACAGGGAGTAGATTTGTTTTGTATGCAGCTCCCCAGCTGATTACAGCGTATTGGAGATTTGATTGTACCAAAGCGTAGTAGACTGATGTTAGAATTTCCAATGAGAGAAAATTTCGAATTTTTAAAAATGTATAAATTAATTTTCTTATTTTGTTGACGGTTTGGTTGATTTGGTCTTTCCAGTTTAGGTTTTTGTCTATTATTATTATTCCTGAGTATTTAATTTTATTTGAAATTTTCAATGTGGAACAGTATATAAAAAGTTTAATTACAAAGTCAATAAACATCCATCTTTCATGCCTTATATGAACATTAGTCCAACCGTTTTACTTCTGAGAACTGCTAATACAGATCCTTTCCCCGTTCCATTTAGCCTCACGATGTATACCAATTGGGAGTGTCGTAGTTCCATTGGCTTCAGGCAGTTGTGAATCTTGTGCGGTATTAACAAATAAAGTTATTGGCGTTTTGTAATCAAAATCCAATGAGATAACAAAATATCAGTTTTCGAGTTATCATAGTAACCTAAACAAGCATATTAGCAACTCATATCTTATTCGCAGTGTGAACACATTGCTGTGTTCACACTGCGGACTTAATGAAGTGATTGAATTTGGACCAATTTGTCGGCAATGGACACCAATCTCTCCATCTAACGGATATCTCTATATTCCATATAGCGACATTATTACACAGTGATTGGACGGCACAGACCAGTGACCAGAAACAAGGCATTTAAAGTAAATTAACCCTCAAAATGCCTGACTACACATGAAACAAAACAAATCATAAGGCTGGCCGCATACATACGTTTTCCGTATTCGATTTTCGAATTCGTTTTCCGTATTCGGACATCCGAATGCACGGAATCAGTAGAAAATACATTAACTGCCGCACACGTTCGTTTTAGTTCCGAACGGAACAAATTCCGTACGCACGTTCCGAATGCGAGCCGGAGCATTCGGAGAAAACAAATGGAAAAAACCTAATGACGTCATGTGGAACGCAGCTATTGCATACAGTTTGTTTGTGCCGACGCAAACGCACGGAAATTTCCGTTCGTAATTCAGTGTTGCCAACGGATCTTGACCTAATATCGCCGTTTCTCATACATAAGGTAGCGTAAAGTAGCCGAATTTGCTGTTAGGTGGGACATGTTTAAAATTGATGTTTTTACGTGAAAATAAAAATTTCGTGGGGGGGGGGGGGTGGCTAGAGAATTTCGGGACATGTTTAAAATTGATGTTTTTGAAGTAGCTTAATTGGCGACCAGTCGCCTTTTAGATTTTTTCGGCGCCGATTCTCGCTCTGAGTAGCCTAAATGGCGATATATCGCCCTTGTTGGCAACACTGGTACTGACGTTTATACATTCCGAATGGAGAAAAACGCACGTTTGCGCTAGTCTCACGGAATTCCGAATACGGAAAACGAATTCGAAAATCGAATACGGAAAACGTATGTATGCGGCCAGCCTTATAAATAATGAAACAAAACAAAACATTATAAATAATTATGCTTGGTCAGATAACAGTTAAAAAAAAATATTGCGTTTAGATAAGATATTGTGCCCTTGATACTGTGGTCAAAAAGGTTCCATTGACATTTTACCAGCAACTTTGTTATATTTAAAAAAATATTTTGACAAACTGCTTAATTGTAGTTTAATAGGATAATACGATTAGTCATCGAACTACGGTAGTAGATAGTCGTGCTCTGTGTTTGACAAATTGCCTACCTGCTGTCGCGGACTTCGTACAGATAAGAAATTATTGTTACATTTTTGTTTTCTATTATTTGTTTGTTATATTTAGGTTTTGATAAATTCGTGTGTACAGTCAATCAAATAGACTGTATTATTTATTTTTTTTGTTAATTAATTTATAAATATGGAGGAAGATGAAAATCGACCTCCTGACCCCGAGTCCATATTTAATATTGGAGATGAGTATGAATCGGATGTTTCTATAATAGTCCCTTCCAGAAAACGAAGACCATCGCTCTGTCTTAATGTACCACCCAAAATTAAACCTTCGCAATCCGATGAAACCTCAAACCCTAAGGAAAGTCGTAAGGATACCATATTATCAGAATCTAAAAATACTGAACTAAGTTATTCCCCATCCTCCTCGGCTCCATTCATTGTCAATGTCCAAAGTACTGAACAAGGAAAAATCATTCATCCTCTGGATTTCGGTAAATTCATTTTTAGTTCAAAAAACAGTAACCTTGGCATAGTTAACGGATCTATTAAGCCGGAAGGCCGCTATAAGTTATCCCTAGAATTTAAATCCGCAAACTTTGCAAATGAATTTGTCCAAAAAATAGATACGCTTTCACACCACAAATTTAAATCTTATATTCCAACTTACAACCTTACTAGAATGGGCCGAGTGAGAGGTATACCAACCGATCTCTCAGAATCTGAAATTGTTGATGCACTTAATGATTCTCATGTGACCCCTAAGGTTTTAAAAGCACGTAGATTAAATTACAAAGATACATCTAATGGAACCACTACATGGAAACCCTCACAATCGGTTGTTATTACTTTTGAAGGCCAAACTTTGCCATCTCGGGTATTTATTTATTACAACGCACTCCCTGTGGAAGTATATAAATTCCCGACGATCCAGTGTTTTAACTGCTGCCGTTTCGGACACTCAAAACCCATATGTCGTTCCCCTCCACGTTGTTTTCATTGCGGAGAAGACCACCCCTTTGATCTTTGCCAAAAATCATCGAATGATCCACGTTGCATTAACTGCAAGGGAAATCATACAGCGGTTAGTGTGGCCTGTCCAGAATTGACCAGACAAAGGAATATTAAACAATCAATGGCTTCAGACAACATTTCCTATTTCCAGGCATCAAAATTATTCCCACCTGCAATAAAATCGTTTGCAGAGGTAACATCTACCTCTATTCCTTGCAATCTATCTTACTCTAAATCTCCTCCATCATCTTCTCACAGGGAAACAATTTTTATACCACTCAAACCAAAACCAAAATTTATTGCTTCTATTGATAAAAATCAACATAATGATATTTTGTTTAACCCAAATGGGAATTATAAATCTCAGACACTCAATGGGAGTGCTTTAAATAGTTTCCAATCTTCCCCTAATTTAGGGAAAGTGGTGAATGAAAATTCTGCTTTTATTCAGACTTTAATTACCCTCTTAATTTCTATTCTTTCAAACAACAATAATATACCGTCCAACGCTGCCGATTGCATTAAATCTTTATTATCCTGTCTTCCTAATGTCTCCGAAACTGAACAGAATTCTTCAGTGGAATATCAGAAGTCTAATCTGTAATAAATTTGAACTTGTAAAATTACTCGATGAACATGAAATTTCAGTTGCCGCTATTTCTGAAACGTGGTTTAAACCCTCATATCTATTTAAGATTTCTGGATATAATTGTCTTAGACATGATAGACTGGATGGTAAAGGTGGCGCTGCCTTAATCATCCATGACTCTATCCCTTTCAAACCAATCATATTTCATACTGTCTCTAACAATTTTCAGATAGTAGCAGCTGTTGTATGTGATATTACAATACTATCAATATATGTCCCTCCCTCCACTATTTTTTATGAAAACGAATGGTCATCATTTATGTCTCAGATCCGTCCCCCGTATATGTTACTGGGCGACTTTAACGCTCATTCTACCTCTTGGGGTAGTGAATTAACGAATCGTTCTGGCCGTAATCTTTTAGATTTTATTGATTCCCATAATTTATGTATTTTAAACGACGGATCTCCAACCCGATTCTCCCCCCCTCAACAAAGGAAAAGTGTTGTTGATTTATCTCTCTGTTCATCTTCGGTCATACGTAAATGTTCTTGGAACATACTTAAAGACCCCCTTTCCAGTGATCATTTCCCTATTATAATCCTCTTTCACCATCTAACCACCTCGCATTCCTTTACAATTAACAATAATTTTAAATTTAAAACGAAAGATGCGAACTGGAGATTTTTTTCTTCTGTATTAGACTCTCTTGTTCACTCTGTAAAATCTTCTCTTGGGAACATCAGAACACAATGTGAATTATTTCCTAGTATAGTTATAAAAGCAGCAGAAAAATCCATTCCAAAGCGTAAAGTTAACATTAAAACTAAACATTCGACTCCGTGGTGGGACGAAGAATGCACTCGTGCTGTTAACTCTAGAAAAGAAGCAGTTTCCATTTACCGCAAATGCATGTCTTTTGAAAATTTCTTATCAGTGAAACGCGTCCAATCAGAAACTAAACGTATTTTGAAAAATAAAAAGCGGTCTGGATGGCGAAAATTTTGTGAAAACTTGTCTCCTGAAACTCCCCAGTCATCTGTTTGGACTAATTTAAAAAAATTCGGTTCGTCATATGCTCCGGAGCGTACCAAACATATTCCGGAGGAAATTATTATAGGTTTTGCTGATAAAATTGCCCCTCCTTCAGTTGCCACATGTGAAGAAATGCCCTCTTTTATTTCATATCCATCTCACTCTAACTGGCTAGACTCTCCTTTCTTAGTTAGTGAACTAAAACGAGTAATCAAATCTCTTTCTGACTCTTCTCCGGGTCCTGATGGAATATTATATAGCTTCTTTAAAGCATTCTCCGACATGTCGGTTGAATATTTCTTATCCTTAATTAATAACATGTTTGAAACAGGATTTATTCCGGATGTCTGGAAGGTTCAAAAAATCCTCCCGGTTTTAAAACCAGGGAAAAATCCGTCCGAAGTCTCATCTTATCGTCCTATTGCTCTTTCGTCGTGTTTAATTAAAGTAGTGGAACATTTGATAAAGAACAGATTAGAATGGTTTGTTGAAAATCACAGTATTATCCCTCCTAATCAATACGGCTTTCGGAAAAAGAAATCTACTATGGATAATTTAAGTTTGTTAACAACAGATATCCGTATTTCTCAATCCCTTAACTCTTGTACATTGGCCACATTTCTAGATCTTTCTTCAGCTTACGACGATGTATTAATTGATATTTTGAAGGAAAAATTAATTAAAATAAAAATCCCCATAAAATTAGTTCAATTTATTATCAACTTGCTAACAGACAGATCCATTATTATCCACTCTTCCTCAAACATATTGAAGCGCAAACTTTGGAAAGGGCTACCCCAGGGGTCTGTTATCAGTCCATTATTATTTAATATTTATATGAGTGATTTAGACATTGTAATCCCTTCGTCTATTAAGCGACTTTATTTTGCGGACGATTTTCTCATATATTTATCTCACAAAAATTTATTGCATGCTGCGAAGGAATTAAATTTGGCCTTACATAATATTAAAGTTTGGATGTTGACAAATGGAATGAATTTAGCTACCTCTAAAACCAAGGTAGTGGCTTTTACTCGCAAAAGAAAACTGCCTAACTTTACAGTCTCTTTTGATAATTTCCCCCTTCAAATCGTTAAGCAAATAAAATTTCTTGGCCTGCTTTTGGACCATAAGCTTTCCTGGCTCCCTCATATTCAGAACGTTTCTGCTAAGTGTGAAAAGGGGCTTAATATGATGCGAGCTGTTTCCAGAGTATGGTGGGGATCCCATCCTACTACTCTTAAACTAATGTATAATTCCCTCGTTCGAAGTCACTTGGATTATGGCACATTTCTTTTCGACCCACTTCCTAAATATCTGGATAAAAAACTTGAAAAAATCCAATCAAAAGGGCTCAGAATGATTATTGGGGCAATGAAATCTTCTCCAATTAATGCTCTTCAGATAGAATGTGTAGATCCTCCCTTATTTTTGAGAAGACAATTCCTCGCGGATAGATATATCTTCAAAGCGTTATCTTTATCGCGTCACTCATTGGAACAGAGTCTCGATCGTTTGTTCAGTATTTTGAATAACAGAAGGAGGGTAATAGATAGAGATCGATTCCCTCTCTTATTAAAAAGTTTTCTATCATTTAGATCTCTGTCTTCTTACCTTCAAAATCTACAAGATGATCCAATCCTTCCTATTTACAGTACCCCGTTTAATGCTATTAATTTTATCCCAAACGTAATAATTTCTGACTTCCGGACGAACATTTTATCATCAGCTAATAACTTTCAAAATGTTGAAGAACATTTTAAAAACTTTATATTTTCAAAGTTTCCTAGATTTTCCCTCATATACACAGATGGTTCCAAATCCGACCACAAAGAATGTGGCGCATCGGTATATATTCCTGAATTCAATGTTAATCTGTCTTATAAATTGCCTAAAGAAATTTCCATATTTACTGCAGAATGCTTCGCAATTGAACAAGCTTTAATTCAAATCCAACTCCTTAATATTCGTCGAGCCTTACTGTGTACTGACTCTCTAAGTGCAGTATTAAAAATTTCCTCTAATATCGTTCGATGTCCAGAAGACTATGTTATTTGTAATATTAAAAAAATCCTCGATTCTTTAAACGAATCTATGTTTGAGACAATACTGGTTTGGGTGCCTGGCCATCTAGGAATTGAGGGTAACGAGAAAGCTGATTCTCTCGCTAAACTTGGAACTGTATCTGGTTCTATTCCTTTAGATTTTAAAATTCCTGTCTCTGACGTCTTCTCTATTCTTAAATCCAACATGTCTCGTTCCTGGGAAGAAAATTGGACAATCACGAAAACTCAAACTGGATCTTTCTATGCTGGAATACAAAATCATATTCCAAGTAAACCCTGGTTCCACGGCAAAAAAAGTCCAAAAGATTTATTTCCTATATCTCGAGAATGAGAATTGGCCACTGCTCTATTGCAACTCATTTGTTTAAAATTCGGGTGCTCGAAAGTTCATTATGCCAGTGTGGTGTGGAGGATGAGACTCTTGACCATGTTTTCTTCAATTGTAAAAACCATTCTTCTTTCAAAGGCATGTATCGATTGCTTATTAAAATCACCCACCAGTCTCCCCTTAG
The DNA here is from genome assembly GCA_026573805.1 of Hesperophylax magnus. NCBI lineage: Eukaryota > Metazoa > Arthropoda > Insecta > Trichoptera > Limnephilidae > Hesperophylax > Hesperophylax magnus. The sequence continues at coordinate 3,789,344 of JAIUSX010000104.1, forward strand.
TATTCCATATTTGTTGTCTCTCAACAACTCTCGCGTATATTCTATTCTTTATAAGTTTATAGATTTGAATGACTTTAATATATGATATGTCCAGTCCCCTTATAGATAATTCACATCAGTTTAACCATATATCTTATCCCAATCGGCACAAAGCACTCTCTTTAGGGTGAATTGCCTAATACAAAAAAAAAAAAAAAATAGGATAATACTTTGAAGAACAATAAATAAAATTAAAAAAATTATGTGTTTTTATTTTTAGAACAAAAAGGTTACATTTGAAAAATTCACCGGCAACTTTCGTCTACCTGCTATAGATAATTTTGGAACAACTTGGATCCATTTTCCATTTACTTATAGCTCATGCAATTGGGACAACAAGATTTCATTTCAAAACACAGCACTTACCCAGTCTGGTATCATTTTGATTCAAATTTTAACAGAAAATGTAGAAGTTCTATCGCAATTTTTTTATACTATATCGACTATTTAAACATTGTACATTCAAAATATAATAATGAACATATGTATATTAAATTATATTTCTTAGTCCTTCTCACTAGGATGACCTATGCTGAGGCGAACTAAAATTATTGATTTCTATTATATTAGTTTTCTATGTCGTTTTTAATGTTGTTTTCATTATTTTTTTTCAGCCAGATTTCAATTCTTGATTTTTAAGCATTCAAATATTCTATTCGCTTTATATCTGGGGTAGGATGTTGTGGAGTTTTGCAGCAAAATAAATGTAATTTCTTTGTAGCCGAATGTGTATATGTTATGACCTAAAATATGTTGTATGTCATTGTGATTTAACCTAGTGTGATGAATACGCGGTATTGTAGAGGATTCAGTATTTTTGAATAGTTTCAATAGTATAAATTTAGCATATATTTGCTGTACATTTGGTACATCAAAAATATTGAAAATTTCAATCAAAGTCGTTCTAATAGGTTCTTTCAGTATTGTCTTTATGATTATTTTTCGAATTGTGTTCAGGTTGCATTTTAAAGTAGTCCGGGATCAACGGCAGACTGCTAATTGCAGTTGCAGACAGCAGCTTAATACAAGACATGATAATAATCATAATTATTATTATTATAACAGTTTTAGTCTGCGGTCTACCGCTGCGGTTTACAATCTGCCGCCGAGATCGGAATCGTACATTATGGGTTAACCTCAGCTTCTAGCGAGGCTTTGTTGATTAAAGTGCTTTCACAATGATTTTTTTATAGTACAAAGGATAATAATTAGGCTCTTCATTGTCCTTGTACAGAGTAAGGAGATCAAAAGACTTATTCTTAGTATTTTTGGTAACCTTGGTGAATATTTTGCTTAAAAATGCCACTTACGATGTCACTGAAAAAATAATCACTGGAAGTGTAATTTTCACTGAATAATATAAAAAACTGATTTATTTGACCTTCCGACTGACAGATTTTAGATAGAGCATAGAAATTTTTCATCTATTTAATAGAGAAAGTTACCTTTTTTTATGGTTGAGAAGGGTGAATTTTATTTTCATATCTTTACGAAGCCATTGGAACTATTGAATCTCTATTTGGGGTATGTTGAGAGAAGTTAGTAATGAAGGAAGATGGGAAAAGAAAAGTTGGTTAAAAAGTACCTGACTACTCAGCTCTCATCGCCGAAGATAGCTCAAGCCATTTAAAGCAATGTTTAAAATTTGTATGATGGTGTTCCACCACGACGATTCTGAGATTATCATTGGAATATTTTAAATAATCTATTTGACTTCCGGCAAACAGACACGCCCAATAAATAGGTCTATCAGTTTATGACTTCAGTGATAGCAATGCTTTGTAAAAATATTTATGTTAACGGGCTCGAGAAAATTAACCGAGTTGTCGTGGGAAATTTCTACGAAAGAAGGTCTCTTTTGAAAGCGGATTTTTTAGGCCTTTGGTGGATTTAAATGAATAAGCTTTTTGAAAAACTAGTTAAATATGTAAATAAAATTTTCAAAATCATCCATAAAAGTATTTTTTTTAACTTTTTGAATTTAGGTTTTGTTTTTGTGAATGAATGCAAATTTTGGAAGTGGAAATTAACCCATATTCCGACATCCGATCGAGCTGAAACTCGGCAAATGGACTCTTCGTCGATGAAAATGCAATTTATCAACTTTTGATGGCAAACACGCATACAAACGTGGATATATACGCATTTCTCTGAAATTGGATGACATTACAGCAGTATGGTCCTACCCATTCGGGATTTGGCTCAGTTGTTAGCGCGGTTGACTCCAGTCCTTGGAGAGTAAGATTCAATCATCATTCAAACCAAAAAAAAACATTTTTAATTACTTAATATTTTATTATTAATAAAAATAGATCTATTAGATTAAAAGAACTTTGTTTTACACGGGTAATTTTTTCATTGAAATGATTTTTTAAAAATTAATTAATATATTTTTTGGCTATAGTAACAACACGGGGCAGGGTGGAAAATTTATTTACTCTGGCCCTATGGGTCCATGTTTAAAAACCCGATGTGTGTAAATAATACATACACATACACAATAAAAATATACTGCGCCATGTTCCAGGATGCTAGGTAGATACTCTCGCCTTTGAACCATATTTCTAAGCTCAAACCAATTTCATACGTTTCAGATTAAAATAATCGACCAGTTCAAATTGCGGCGTGCGCAAGTAAATTTATTTATCAAAGAAATCAAACACTTCGGGGCTTGACATTATATAAATGAGAAAAAAAATGTTATAAACCTCTGTATTGAGTTGTATTGGTCAACCGGTTTCAGTTGCGCTTAACCTTTTTTAGGACAATGGAAATATAAACTTCCATTGTTTGTTTTAAGAAAATTTTGTTATTAAATTATTAATTTATTCATTTAAAAACATATATAGTATTTTTGCGGCACTTTCCAGAGTGTTTTGGATAATACGGAGAAAACTTACAGATATAAAATACTGTATTAAAAATTGACAGAGTTCCTAACAAATTATTAGTTTAAAATGAATGTTTTATGAGGACAGCGGAAAACGTGTTCATAGAAATACTGATATTGATATTGACATACAAATATTGTCGAATTGAATCATGATATTAATTAGGAAAGAACACGTGTTCTCAATATATTCTGAGTGACTAAAATTTGATCAGGAAATTGACATGCTATCACTTTTTTTAACAGGATCATTTATCTCCGTGCACTTTTATTATTTCCTTTGTGAAAGACGACCATTCGAAAGGACTTTAACCGTGATCAGATTTGAAGAGTTAGGTATATCCCACCTTCTTTTTTTCTATCTTTTACCCCTTCCCACTACCTTCAATCTCACAACTTCAAATGTAAGTGTCATTTTATATCATTATTATTTAATTCATAAATTATATAAGCTACGATTTTACTATAATTACGTCGTTAAAATGCACATAAATAACACCTCCATAGTTTCATTGGAAAATTGTTTTTATGTTGCATCGTTTGATCAAATATTAACACCTAAGCTTGGCATCAGTTGCAGTTCGTGCAGTGTTTCACGGGTAAGCCGATATGGTGCAAGAGAGATTGAATTATTAATTAGTGCATGCTAAATGCAACATTGAAATATATTTAATAGGGGAGAGGTCCCATAAACGGGCATATCACGAAAGGTATATTCATCCTCCATCCCAAAATAGGTAAATAATATGAAAAATATGAATTGAAACCTCACACCGACCTCTGCTTAGTAAATTGGATGAGTCGAATTTTTTTTAAATTATCTTTTATGACATTCTTATTAAGAATTTTTTTTTTTTTAATTAGTCTGCTTATGTTTGTGCTCGCAAAACTAGTGCCAGGAGTTTTTAAAGGTAGTTTGAGTGGTAGAAGATGTCAAAAGTTTGTGAAATTAACTTTTACAACATTCTTATTAAGAATTAATATACACAAAAATTAGCCTGCTTATGTTTGTGCTCGCAAAACTAGTGCCAGGAGTGTTTAGAGGTAGTTAGAGGGTAGAAGAAGTCGAATTTTTTTTAAATTAACTATTACAACATTTTTATTAAGAAATAATATATAAAAAATAGCCTGCTTATGTTTGTGCTCGCAAAACTAGTGCTAGGAGTGTTTAGAGGTAGTTTGAGGTTAGAAGAAGTCGAAAGTTTTTGAAATTAACTTTTACAACATTTTTATTAAGAAATAATATAAAACAAATAGCCTTCTTATGAGTCGAATTAAAGTTTATGTAATGTAGTTGCTTGACAGTAACATTGTGGTATATAGAAGTGAATGGTGTAAAATGTCAGAGGCGCCCAAAAAATATACTAACAATAATGTCCACCAGTCTTTAAATTAAAATTTTACGTTCAATCAATTTATAAGAAGTGCAGCGATTAATCTGTATCATTATTTAAGTGATTTTGTTGTAGTTTTATTGTTTTATATATCTACATGTGTTAGTTACTTATTAATATTTCGTAGCAGAATTCATTATATTATGTACCAAATTTCATTTGTATTTAAATACGACGAAATATTAATAAATGTAAATTCAAAAAATGTAATTCTTCTGAAATGAAACTGTAATAAATGCCGAAGAAAAATAACATTTTTAAGTGAACTATCTCAGAGAGTTACACAACTCAGATGACTAAAGTCACACAAGATAGAAGAATAATTATACAATACATAGATGTAACATACAAATTTCCTCAAATAAAAACTGAATATTCCCTTTTATATCTATGTACTTCATAATAACCAGGTCTTTAGCAAACCTAACCCATAAAATCCCAATAAAACACTTCACCCACGGACAAAGATCTTATCAGGACTATTCCATCAAATTGTATAACTGCTTGCCACCTAATCCTGTTGATAATTCACCAATTCACAAACAAATAAAAAACAAATCACAGAATGGATCAAAACTAACAGTACATATTTTTTCCTAAACCTACTCACCCCAAACCAAACGCAACACATTTTAATTAAAATGTATATTATGTTTTTAGTTCTACTAAATAGATTATTGTTGTAAGATTATTTAGTAATGTTTTAATACCCTGCATTTTAAATACTGCATCAATTATCATCTAGTTCTATTTTCTATTATTCTCTTTGAATTTTTAAGTAAATTTCACGTAGTATCCTTTTCTTTTCCCGAAACTGTAATATGTATCATAATTATGTAACAACTATTATCTTATTATACATGATTGCCGCCGTGGATGAAACCACAGTATCCTACTTAAGTACCTCAATGACGATGATGTTTTTTTTTTTCATTTTTCTAAATGCATTCGAACAAAATCAACATAAAAATCATCCATAAGATTATCTTATTTTCAGATTACTTAAAAAATTTAAAATCCCTTTCTCTACAAATTATTTATAATACATAGATTTTAATTTAAATTAAATAATTTAATAAACATCATCAAATAGGTGTTTACTAAGTTATTGTTATATTATATTATTATTTAATTATATTTTTTTCATCACAAAGTATCTGCTTCAGATGAACAAAAAAATAACTCTTTTACAAATCCACAAAGATTCCCTTTTTTCTAACCGCCATAGACTAAATTAATGTTCTTGGGTCTATAACTATTCCGTGTTGTAACAGCGTCATAGCTAAAGATTTTTTACAAATATATTGTAGTGAAATGGTTAAACCAAAAAAAACTTTCAACAGTATTTCTCATTTATTACACTTTGTAAAATGAATATAACGTTTTTCACTAAGATATCGTTTTATCTCTTCTTCTTTTTTCTTATCTATTTCTTATCTTTTATTTTGATTTGTAATATTATATTTTCTTTGTGATCATTTTTACTTAATAAATGAAAATGAACAATTTGACCATTTTTTTAATAAATTTATATCAGTAAGTTTTCTCTGTGTATGCACGTTTCTTCGCCTTTATAATCCGACTTTTATTACTTAAAATAAAATAATTATAACAGAACAGGTATTTTATATGTCATTTGTATCATTAAGATTAATAAATACATTTTAAAAATAATAAAAATATGTATAAATGATATATAAATATTATTAAAAGATTTTTGGGGATCAATGGTGAGGCACGAAATGAAAGAAGGTTGTGAAGGTCACATGTGTTTATTGGTGAGTCAGTAGCCGTGACAAGGAGATGATGAAGGACAGATGTAGAATACTCCGGTTGCTGCTGTGATGTGTTGGCAGGTCAAGCGCGGGTCAGTGAGTCGACGCCGGGCGCTGATGACCGGGACTCGATGGAGGTCAGGCACTGGCGAAGAACGTAGGTCTTCAGGCACTCCAGTGCTGACGAGACGGCCGAAGGTGCGACGGACCTTATAGGCGGTTGAACGGGAACGATGTAGACCAGTGAGGATGCTGCGTGTCCTCGTGGTGGTCATGGTAGCGTGGAAGAAGCGCTGGTCAGAGACGCTGGAACCAGGGCGCTTGTAATCCGTTTTAGCGCTGGCCATGGACACGGCCGAGGCGCTAAGATGATGTCCCGATAGAGTCCATGATGATAGGGGCGAAGCCGGGTACGTGTCCCTCGCGCTAGTAAGAAGAACGCGGGTGATCACTCGTTGAGCCTCGTAGACTGGCGGCAAAATTATGACTGACTGACTGACTCGCTGCGTCGGGCTTATTTATACTACTCGGCCGACGGCGGCAGTAGGTAGGTGGATGGCAACTAAATCGAAGACACTCGCTCGATCTGGATCATTCGCGAACTTTCGACGGCTTGGCAATTATGCCTAGGCCGTAGGCTCGAACCTTCTGGCGAGTTCTCGTAGTATTCGAGACGGACTGCAGTGTTATTGTCATCAATATGCAGGTAGGTACTTGAAGTACGTAGATTACTTTGTTTACGATTTAACGATGCAAGTACATAATTCGGGAGTAGATACTAAGTAGGTCAAGCGGTTTATTATTAATTATTTAATGTAGATTTTTCTCGACGCCACAGATTGTTTGAAAGGGAGATATTACGAATATTACTATTATATATTATTATACGTACGAATATTAGAGATAGCGCGCGATATGAAAAAACGATTAATTATTAAGAGGAAGCTACAAGCCAAAAATGTGAATATTTTTGGTATAACTTATATCATATGTAATAGGCATTAAAATCGCTTACAAACGGAGTCTAAAAACGTTCGATTTCAAGCAAAAAACTGGTTTTAATTTATTTTGTAAATAATTTTATAAAAAAAGCAAAAAAGTTAATCAAGTGAAACTGTCACAGATAGTCTTAGCTATAATACTGTATTTTTTTAAGTTGTTTCCTTTATGCGTTCATACATCACTACTGAAAAAATATATTTTTTAGTAGTTTGCATTTATATTTTTTATTGAGTAATTTATTTTTTTATTTGTATTCTACTTAAGCGAAACATAGGAAATCTTCAATTTATCTAAAGCATATTTTTTGGTATTCATAATGTATACCGATTCGTTATAAAGATTAATCAAAATAGTGATTTGGCATTAAGCTTCGCCTTAAGCGAAAATGGTGAAAATATTCAACTAAATACGACTCCTTTGGAATAGAGCAAAAATCTCTCGACAAATTGTTTTAAATATACACTGTAAATATTTTCATCCCTATAACAAATTGAATAGCAGAACAAAACGTATTTTTAATAATTTTAGGAGCTTACTTTGCCATTTTTTTTCAATCGAAGAAATTTCATATAATTACCTTTTCAGCTTTACAAATACATAGATATAATCTAGAAATGTTATAAATATAATGTTATAAATCAGTAGAAATTTGGATGCGGGGCTTAATAAATTAGCAATTTTAATTTTTCTCCATGCTTTTACGTACATGCTCAAACATACTAATTAGCGTTTAACTATTGTTTGTGATTCGATTAATGCATGTATTATGACTCTTTGTACAGGTCATGTTCTCATATTTAAAACATAAAAACACATCGTTAGAATCATTAAACAGGCTTAACGCCACATTATAAAACATTAGTAATAACATTGTATTGTAAAAGCTTTAAAACATACAAAATAAACATTATCGATAATTTAAATGAGGTTGTTATTTGAATAACATGTTTTATCTTGATTTAATATCTAATAGCGATAATTACGTACCACGGGGGGGGCGTACTCATTATTTTACTTCAATGATTAAGTTTAATAGAGTAGGTCCAACAAAGAAAAAAAAACTTATTTTCAAATGTAGTTAAGACACACTGCATCTTATGTTACGTATACATACGCGAGCCGAAGTGACGAACTGAACCTCAACTAAAAACCGCTGCTTACAATTGCTTTGTTCTTTTCCTGTAATTCGTGGCTCGTAGTTCGCCCATAGTTCGCAAATGTATTCCTACCATTTCAACAAAACTGCAAAATTATGCTGGAAAACTCTTGTTTTAAGTTTTGTATCATCTTGGAACATTATTTTATTAGGTACAATACGACAGGTGTTTCAAAAATGCTGTTATATTTTCAATTCGGTTTATATAAATTTAATATTGAGGATTCCAAATGACAGAAGCATGTTCGAGATGATATCTTACTTGAGCCATATATGGTATTCAAGTGTAAAAAGTTTATTGAATGGTTTTGTGATGCGTAGAATATGCCCCGTTTGTTATAATGTTTATAGCAAAATCAGAAATTTAATCACTCGAATGATTGCTGGCATATTATGGCAAATTAAAAAAAAGTCTTGATCGATCACTTACCATAATGTGCCACATTTATACAGATCTTACAAATATGGGATAAGTGATAAAATCTAGGTGGATTCATTTGGTTAAAGAAACTATTTTTATCAGGCACCATTTGTGTTTAATATTCTTCAAAATCATTTTAAGTCGACGAATTCTTTATTTAAATTTAAAAAGTTAGTTTGTATAGACAGACGAATGTCTTAAATTTTAATCACTGTCCTTTCATAAATTATAAGATTTTATATGAGTCCCATTTGCTAAAAACTGGATGTCACCCTAGCTGTCTTAATTATGTACTTTGTTTATTCTTGGAAATAGTGATTAATGATTAGTTATGGTTCAAATATTGTTACAATTAATGTCAAATGTTTGTGATTACTCTATGATTGCTTCACTCAAATGTAAATTGTTAACCTCAATACAGGCTTAGTCTTGGTGAGGTTGATGTTTAACTGAAAACACATGATTCATGTATAGTGAGATGCAATTAATAAATAAAATTCATTGGCTTTAAATAGCTATATCTTGGATACGGAAAGATTAACTCGAGTACCGCTCTAAACTTGTAACTGTAGACTAGTGTAAAGTGAACCACATTTTATGTGAGTATTGTTGCAGGACTTCTCTAGTTCTAAATGACCACTGGTAGAGTTGGATAAATACATTTGACCGCTTATCGTGAATTTTAACCATAAATTGCATCCAGACCCATAATTATTATGATATATTAATTCATTCATTATCTATGCGATAAACGATTCTGATGTATTTAACAGAGTCACAGTATGGACATTAATTTTATAATTAATCAATTTTTAACCCGCTATAATTTATTCTCACATCAGTCTAGAAAGGACTGTACTTGTATCATCATGATTCAGTGATGTTCAACTTCAAACACTTAAATGGCTTTTAGAAAATGGACAACATTATTTAAAATGGACAACATTATCTAAAATACTATTTCTCTAAAATACTATGTTCTCTTCACGAACCATCCAAAATACTATGTTCTCTTCACGAACCATCGAAAATATTGTGTTCTCTTCTCGAACCCAAAAACATTAATAATCTAAAAATTCAAATGTATACCCAGGCTAAACAATAAATTATATGTCATTGTATATGTTTATATCACAGCAAAAATTTACTTATTGCTATTAACAGCGTTCACGCGTATATTATCATTTTTTATATTTTTTTATTTCGTTATAAAAAATTACAATTTTATATCTAGTACCCATAAACATTTAGAATCACTAACAACTAACAGCTTATTTCTATGACATTAAGCTACATTTAACACGTAAAATAAAACTTATTATTTATTGCAAAACTCTATTCTAAAACTTATTCTCAATATTTATATATATATTTTTTTAAATTCATGCTTCACGGTTTGGCTCGATCGAACACACGTAGAAAAAACTTCCTGTTAAAAAAGTGATGGCATGCCAATTTCCTGTTATATTAGTCAATATCAATATCAGTATTTGTTTGAACACGTGTTCCGTCGTCCTCATAAAACATTAGTTTTTAACTGATACTCTGTTAGGAACTATTAACAGTTTTTAATATAAATAATTTCTCCGTGCTTGTTGACTTGGAACCATGCTTGTCGTTACAACCTTGCCTATGAGCAGCTCGGCGAGATGGAGCCTAGACGCTACAGATATATTATACAACTAAGTTCCTCAGTCAAATCATAAAATTCCATCGAATATCGAGCTAAAATTAAGGTTTTGTAATTCAAGCTCGATAGTTAGAAATAGAGACCTTAATTCTAGCTCGGTAGTTAGAATTGTCACATATGTAACTTTATTCTAAAACAATACTCCTTTATATTAATGAAAACAAAACACAAAAAAAAACAACTAACACATATATTAGAAACACTAGATCTCAAAGTCAAAAACATATCCAACAAGCAATTAGAAATACAATATTTGGGCAAAAAAACTTCCTTTATTATGGTACTAAACTCTAGAGCAAATATCCCACTCTCATTCAAAACTCCCAACAATATTTTAACATTTAAAATCTCAAATAAAAAAATTAATTAAAGAAACACACATTTAAAACGCAATTTTTTCATCTGTTTATAGGTAGGTTGGTATGTACCTAGCTGGCTCAATCAGTTCCAATTTCGAAAATGACACTAAAATTGATTGATAAAATTAAAAGGACGAAACGTTTTTTTCTACATCATATAACATAAAAATACTTTCAAACGTCCTAGTCCTACCTTATTTTCCAGATGTAGTTAATAGACATAGTTTAGCGAAGATTCAAAAAATTATTTCACTACTCTAATTCTAAACGAGGGAATGTATTTAATTTAAAAAGCAACAATCGATAATATCAGCATCCACGGTCAATGTAAGATGGGTTTATGGAACCCACAAATCAAGAAAAGTCGTAGGATGGAAGGAATTTAGGAAATGTGGGGAATAATGGGGAAAATGGATAAAGGGAATGAAGAGGATTGGAGATGAATGTTACGGTTACTATGTAATTATTGTAACTAGATCATAGACATTCAAATTAATAGGCGAGCGAATTGGCCAGCCTCTAGGTTGTCAGCATCAGTGGCTAATTCAGTCGGTAGCCCGGAGGAATTGGCCACCCCCTAGGTTTTCAGCATCAGTGGGTAATTCAGGCGGTAGCCAGGAAGAATTGGACAGCCTCTAGGTTTTCAGCATCAGTGGCTAATTCAGTCAGTAGCCAGGAAGAATTGGACAGCCTCTAGGTTTTCAGCATCAGTGGCTAATTCAGTCGGTAGCCAGGAAGAATTAGACAGCCTCTAGGTTTTCAGCATCAGTGGCTAATTCAGTCGGTAGCCAGGAAGAATTGGACAGCCTCTAGGTTTTCAGCATCAGTGGCTAATTCAGTCGGTAGCCAGGAAGAATTGGACAGCCTCTAGATTGTCAGCATCAATGCAGCAGGGATTGGCCAGCCTCTAGGTGATCATCGGCAGTGGGCAGTTCAGTCGGTAGCCAGCAGGAATTCAGCGGCGGCACAGTCATTTCATTATTAGGGCCAGCACACGGAGACGCCCCATTATGGTAATGATGACAGGAGCGTCTGGCTCAGCTGATAGAGTGCTCGCAGTAAACAGCTCGTTGCACATAGTTTGTAATATTTTAAATTGATTGTGTCGTGATGGAGTTACAGAAGCGAATACAGCTTTCAGTTGAAATTCAGGAATTCGTAATTTTAAATTATAACACATCGCGTTATAACCGGAGGTGTTCCGTGTACTGCTAGTAATTCTTGAATCCTCCAATATTGTTTTAATGGGCTATTTACAATATCCCTTACAAGCTTTTGTGTGACGTCAGCTTGCAAAAACATGTTTAAGTTTTCAAATGCAGGCATTGTGGTGCGAATAATATTTCGCCCAGTAACAGCTTTTTGGCTTTGTCAATATTTTATCGTATTAGAAAATAGGGTTATCGAACTGTTTCATGTTTAATCCTGGTAAAAAAAAATTATTATCTCAATAAGAAATATAGAGGAAAACAGGATACCAGCGACATTTATTGAAAATTATCGGACTAACTGCAGGAAACTGCAATGAAAAAGAGGGCGTATTTAAGGGAGTGACATACACATATGGCGACCAATCAGAGATAGCTTCGCATGAACAAAGGAATGATTTATTACCGAAATCATCTCACGAATTAAAGAGTACATTGAATGCTAACATAAACAAAAGGGACCATTTGTTAAGTAAGGGGATCGACAACGCTTGGTTATGGACTTCATAAATGCAATGAAAGGTCCGAAAAATCACTTTTAGAGAAATAGATTCCAGTATCTGATGAGAGGTGAATCGAAGTAGAAAATATGTACGGAAATCAATATCAGAATACATAATCTTAACCACTGAGAGATCGGAAAAGTGAGAAAACGATATGAATTTGGAATAAAACGCACATTCTGGGAAACCAAGAGACACATGTGTCAACTGAAATCTGTAGTCGCTTTTGTTCCTCCATCACGGCGCAATCATTTTAAAGATTACAACTATTTGCAACGAGCTGTTTACGGCCGGCACTCTATCAGCTGAGCCAGACGCATCTGTCATCATTACAATAATGGGGCGTCTCCGTGTGCCGGCTCTTAATTCGGCCAATTCTTCCTGGCTACTGACTGAATTAGCCATTGATGCTGAAGCCTAGAGACTGGCCAATTCCTGCTGGCTACCAATTGAACTGACCACTGCTCCAACAGTCGCCTACGCCATTTGCTGTATCGTATGGCGCGATGATGCACAATGTGCTCCAATCTGAAATTATCGCTGAAAGATTTCCGATTGTCTCAGTTTTCTATCTGTGTTTTAAATCCCAGTTGTATTGAAATACATATAACTATTTCTTATGGATTGGGTTGGCTGTAAAAAATAGGAAGAACCTATAAGCTACACCCCTTTGTACGTTCTGTACACCAGTACAATACTTGTAATTGAAATGTGAATTTTGATTCGAATCGTCTTTATTTTATGATGGTTTGGATAGAACACCTCACGGTGTTTTACCTAAATCCTTACCCAGGTTGAGGGCTGATGTGTGCCGGTGCTTATTATTTACAGTTTTTTTTTGTGCAGGCAAACACGTCCCGTACACCACTTGCAGGGTCGGATTAGGTAATAAAGTTGGAGAAAGTGCTTAAAAGATAGAAAAAAAACGACAGATAACTTTGGATGAACGAAAATAACGCCATAAGAAAACCGATGGAAATAACAATGGGACACACAGTATATTAAATACTACCAATGAATACATAAATTTTGCATAAGGGTATAAAGGAAAACATTTGCACTGTGTTTTCCAAGTTGAATTTCAATAGAAAGCGATATTTTGGAAGAACGGACGCATATAGACTCACAAATTGGCAAAAATTGGAATATACATAAGAATAACAGTACGATGAAATTGATTTGAGAAAGATACAACAAAAATACAGTATAGGGAAAATTTTCTCATATATGAGAATGAAAACGTATTTACATAAGAAACATCATCTCCGGAGGAAAAAAGGAAAAACGAAGATAAACACGAACAAACAAGATTGTTTTAAGGGAATCCAATGCGAACATAAACCTATCTGCTAAGACAAGAACAATAGTGATTGAATTATGAAACACAATCCCAAAAAGAACAGAAATTAGTGGGAATAATCTTAAAAAACTAAAAATATAAGAAAAGAACGTTGAATATGAAATGTACAGAGGAAATACAGTAATGGACTGGTACTATCTCAGAAAAACAAACAAAATAAACACAGTTAGAAAAATACATTTAACCTTACGACGAACTCTATGAACATAATTTAAGAATGCTGGTCCGGGCCTGGAATCTGAAAGACAAGATAAGAAAAATTCTGGGAGGTAACGAATTCTGACTTTGTCACCGGAAATTAACGACGAAGATATTCGGAATTACGAGTTGATTGATAACCATATTGTGTGTAAAATGAAATTTACTAAAGCTATTTTTGGAATTGAATGAGGTAAACAACTCTCATATCCGTTTCCTCACCAGAAATTCATATCCTTTATTTCCTTTAAAAGATCCTCCACACGGCATTCCCAAAGATGACATAGGCCCTGAAGGAAAGTATTTTCCTACAGTAGTAGACAGTTAATTAGGGAGGTGGGTATGTGTTCCGCCACTCCGGGAACCATTTATTGGATAACCAACACCCCATAGGTCAACCCAAAAGTTATTCGTTACGATTGGTGTCTTGGCAGGGGTATCCACCCACATGGAGTGAGGTTTACTCCCCCACTAAGTATCATCTGAGGAAAAACAGATAAAATCGTTCTCGCCTCAGCAGATTACGCCAGAGGCATCCATGGATGTCATAAAAGTTTCACAGTTGGCCTCTGAGCAGATTTTTAATAAAAATGAAAATGCACAAAGTGCAACTGGTGGCTTGAAGACAAGAGTGATATTTAACAGCAAATTTTCTAGCGGCACAAGAAGTGTATCCACACATAATATTAATTGAACGAGATAATGGTGATACCATCTTTACACAAGAATAAAAGTGAAGAAAATGTTCATGTTAAGCCTATAACGGCGCCCGAAGACACAAGCCATGAAAAAATAAACAATAATAACCTGATTGCCCACGCGACAGTTGTGCCTACAATTAGTTTTGAAGAGGATGTGGAAGGAATCTTCTAATATAAACAATGGAGAGAGTCAAATTGACAAAGAATCGCCGTTGCAGCGAACCTAAAAGAAATGTTTTTCCAGGTGGAAATGAAAACAGAAGACCAGAAAAAGTTATATATGTCGGGGGAGAATAACCTGGAAGAACCATGCACATACAATATGACAAAATCGAAGTTTATTGGCTCGCAATAAGGAAGAAGTGAATTTTCCGACGCTACTGCAGATACTGATAGTACCATTTATGTTTTCCACTAATTCATCTCGAAAATGAAGTAATCCAAGTGGCAAGAGAGTGGAAATCGTTTAAGAAAAAGGTTTTTGCTGTACAAGCTGCTAGTTCATCCTCTGAGCCGGAGAATAAAAGAGATGTATATTTAATCTCATTTTTGACTTCATTTTTGCTTACGCCCTTTTGCCTTTCCGACGTCGATATGACTATTCAATGACCACTACTCTACCACGAAATAAAACACACGATTAAATTGGATTTACGTACAGGTCCATTAATTAGGCATGACGCGTTAACAACGTTATGTGCTAGATAGGTACTCTCAGAGTCGCTCTGGTGAAAGAGCGCTATTCGGAATCGAAACCGTGCTTAAAATGGCTTTAGGAGCGTTTAGTGTACCTTAAGAGCAAGATACTTCCCAAACTTCCTCTGTCCATATCCTTCTTTCTGTTCCCTTCAGCCGTGGTCTACTGGGTATGGTTATCAGAGAGTTGAGAGAGGTGAAATTCACGTCAAATATATTAAATGTATTGTATATGAGAAATGCGAGAAAATAAGTAGTAATAACTGTGGGAGTAACAAATTTACGAAAAAATTATTGTTGCACCAGACATAAACGCAGATTAAAAAACTTCAAATAATCCAGATGACAGAAATATTGAAATGTAATAATCAATATAAATCTATAGCTACTGTGTGCTACGAGACTATCAATATACGGAGCGCGCATTACAAGAAGAGCCGCAATCCAACATGGTTGGATGGGATACGATCGTAACTTCCTGAAAAGGGTCCGGTGCCAGACCTATCAAAAGCTTTCGAGATATTGAACGCGATGATTTGAGTTCATGAGTCATTCTCGAGATATGTGAGCAACTTGTTACTAACCACCCTTTGTATTACCTTTGAGAGTATGGAAGTGGTGGCTATGGGGCGGTAATTGGTGCTGACCGCTACAGCACAGCTATGGCTAAACCGCGGCTTCTTGCCCACTCCAAAGGATTTGACGGAAAAGGGAATGCAGCAATCCAACGCAGATGTGATCACCTCTCCTACCTCGCGTGCCCATATTGATGGTTCTTCTGAGCTAAAGCAGACCGCACTCTAAGGAAAGGAGTTGAAAAATAATCGCGTGTCGTCCCATTTTGCTGCCTTGTAGTGAGGTACCTTCCTCTTTACATGTTTGTTAGATTGACTGTCCATCGAGGACGAGACAGAGGTCGTAATCAGGCAGTGGTCAGAGGATGCTAAAAGCGCTGTTACCTCCATTCCTTACCTGACATTTATCTCGTTTATTAACTGCTGTAATGTCATCTTATGTCAAAGAAATGCTTTTGTCCGCGAGTGTACGTGATTGCCATCAAAAGTTGTTGGAATGCCTTGTTTCAGTCGATCTTAGCTCGATTGGATGTCAGGAAGTGGGTTATGCTATTACCGATGAGCTTGCGCTGTGTTGGTAAAATAAAAAATAGTGTAAAAGACTGTACCACATGGCCTGAACAGTGGACAGGCCATCGCATATGGCATCAAGGTCTGATTAGTCTGCTATTTGGATACCAACTACCCGCTCAGAGGTTAAATTTACACCGCAAAACTTCCAAATGCTGATCGTGAAGTAAATCAAGGTGCTCGATTTTTGTCGTGTTTGATTTTGTTGACAAGTATCGCTATACCAGCCGAATTGTAAACTGAGATAACTTTTTTAAGTCACTCGAGTTGGCCAAAATTCTGATGAAAAAAGGGACTTACCATCGTTGGTACTGTACTGTTGTTTTTGACCCGTTTTATATACAATATATGAGCAACACGGTGACCGGGTATGTAATCAAAATGACAATTCAACACACCTCCGAAAAGTGATATGAAGTCATGAAAAGTGATGAAACAAAAACTAAGTTAAATAGGTTACAAACACTACACAATACAACATAATAAAACACACATTCAGCAAAGGCTGAAAGTGGTAAAAGAAACATAAGCCACAAGGGTGTACACATATACATTCTCCTTCCTAATAGCTTGACATCAGTTAATAAAATGAATGTATTTAAGAAAAAACTGCTTGCTCTTCGAGATCAGCGAACAAAATTAAAATGTATTATGTAAGTTATGCAGTCAACAATAATGTTAAGATATTTATTTTTAATGTGTACTTTTAGGTTAAGAAAATGAAATGTACATATTTATAATATCTTTAAAATAATTTAAAAAAATAAATAAATAAATAAAGGGGTGGATAGATAAATAGTTTAACCTTTCCATGTCGGAGTAATTAAGTCAACGGTTCAGGTACACAACGATTATTTGGTTACCAGCCTATTATGATCTAATATGCAATGAGCATAATAATTAATAACGAATAATAACATCATGACAGTGCTTTTCCATCGCGATAAATTATTTACGATCAGTCTAAACGTTTAAAAGGCTGGCGTAAGCATTTCCGCGCCAAACAGAGTTGTTATTTCATTGTGGAAATCTTTTGTCGAGATGACGTCGGAAGTAACAGAAGTTTCGAAGGTACATAAAAAAAATGTTTTATTGAGTGTGGTATATGTGGCAATGCCTAGTATGGGATAATAAAGTTGGTAACTTCAAAAGTAGTGCAAGGGTAAGACGACAATAGTTGGGCATTTTAGCCAAAAATTGTTTTTAATATTTTTGTATATTCCATTTTTTTATTTATTATTAGATATATATTTTTTTAAATTCTTGTTCTTTTAAGTATAATCCCGTTAAACTACAACTAAGCAATTTGTCAACAGGATGTGCATGTTCAATTACAATGTAAATATGTATATATAATATTTTTAACAATTATAAAATATAAAATATTATTATTGGCACACTTAATCTAAAATAACACTATGGATAACTGAAATAATAACAAAACTAGAAAAAATCTTTCACAGAACTTAAAAAATAACTTTGAATTTTTTTTCAATTCTCTGAAAGCCGAAACAGCTGTAACAATAACAACAACCAAAAAATACTTGCAGAACTTAATAATTATATTATTTAATTTGATTTAAATTAAATTAAAAAAAAAAAAATGGAGTTCTACGAATTAAACACAAAAACAATAAATAAAAAAAAAATAATCTAAAATCTAAAAATTTAAAATCTACCAGTCCTTGAAAACATCGCCCTTGAGATTATTTTTCATAAAAATCACGCTACACAAAAAAAAAGCATCCGAATATTATTAATTTCAGTGATCACCTATTGTTGGTTTTGACAAGGGCGCCAAAATTTTACTCGAGCCAGGTGTCGTTTGGCTCAGGGCCGGCCCTGTTACTGCATTGTAGTCAGGGGCAAATCTAAGACTCAAAATCCAGTCAGCGAACGTATCCAAGAAGCCCTTTGGGAGGGAAAAAAAATCTATGTTGATTGTGATTTTTTTTTTGAACGCCTGCGCTACCTTTTACATATAATACTTTGGTTTGAGGCCAAAATATCCAACAAAACTAAATTAAATTTTAAAAATATATATGTGTACTTACTTACCTACCTACAGACGTATAAAAAAGACTTTTCGAATTTTGTGGAATTATGTAATCCCCGACTATTAAGTAAGTGACGAGAGTAAGTGAAAAATTTGTTACAACTCTTATAAACACACAGAAAATACCAATTTTACATGGTATCCCTAATTGGGATTAAAAATTAATTCATCCACAGACACGGAAATGGCGCAACAAGCGAAAAAAAATTTCAGTCGGAGGGCAAACCAATAAATGCTTTCGATTTTCATTTTTCGGATAGTCAGTATCACAACAATATTTGGACAGAAATTCTTTAGTATTTTCTTAAATAGAAATCTTTTAATATTGTTTAAAATGGAAACCTTTTAAATACATCAGCTTAACTAGTTTGTAGCCGGTAGACAAACTTTTCGGATTCCCACCCTGGCGTCGCGAGTTCAATGCAATGCTACCTAAGTCTTCCACCATTGTAGAAACAACATTTTTCGTTTATAAAAATGTGAAATATTTTTTCAAGTCCTGTGTAGCTCATTTTAGCATCTATCCTAGAACCTCTCCAAGGTTGGGGACCTATGGAAAATTTGGTACATTTGGGCAAAATTATTTATACCCCCTGAACCCCCCTCTCAGCGGCGCTGTCTATAGGCATGAATTCCAAGGTTCCCGTAGACCGGGGCCCTGGGCTTGTGCCCTGCGTGCCCATAGAGTAAAGACGGAACTGCAAAGGGGACCCAGAGGGGATTAGCAGGGGGGGGGGGCGGCGGCAGCATTTGCTGAAATCCAGACCGTTTGATCCGCCCCTGATTTTATAATACCTAAGAGTTTTTTTTTGTTTTTACTATTAAGAATATAATAGGTTTTTTTAATGTTTAATGTGAATAGGTTTTTATCAAACCATTTTTTTAACGTATTGACACCATTGTTAGCAATAATTTCAAGCTCATTCAATGAATTTGCTTGAAATATAATTGCAGTATCATCTGCATATGAAATGAGTTTTCCTATTAATGGTAATTTAAAGATATTATTAACGTATAATATGAATAGAAGAGGGCCCAAAACGGTGCCTTGTGGTATTCCAAAGTCACTTATGTTAGATTCACTGAGAGTGTTGTTTATGTTTACATATTGATTTCTAGAGTTCAGGAAACTTTCTGTTCATTTTTTAGCGTTATCTATTATTCCTATTATTCTTGTACAGTATATCTTATTATTCTTGTACAGTATTTTTAATGACTTATGCTGTCGAAAGCTTTATTTAAGTCTATGAATATTGCAAGAGATTTTTTGCCGTTGTCTAGTTGTTGTTGGTCATTCAATATATTATTAGTATCAATAAATTTTAGTATAAAATAAATTTTAGGATATTTTAGTAATATCAATTAATTTTAGTATATTAGTATCAATAAATTTGTATATAGATGGAAAGATTCATTTTTTTAAACTATTGTTTGTATATGTAGTAGGTTTTTTCAAAAAATAAGATTTTTTTAAGTATTTACTTTGTTACAAATAGGTTGTATTTTTTTTAGAAAAGCTCACTAGGGCGTGTAATAAATAAATAATTTAACACATTTTGCTTATGAAATTCTTCTTTGGTAATTTTAATTGGTCCCGTTACTATGTTTTTGTATTTTTAAAGTGTAAAATAATTGATTTTAGAGCAATGCTTTCTTTCAATATATTTACATGACAGACTCGATTCTGAATATAAATAAGACACAGTACTTTATTGTGACAGTAT
Source organism: Hesperophylax magnus (assembly GCA_026573805.1). Classification (NCBI taxonomy): domain Eukaryota; kingdom Metazoa; phylum Arthropoda; class Insecta; order Trichoptera; family Limnephilidae; genus Hesperophylax; species Hesperophylax magnus. The sequence continues at coordinate 3,809,661 of JAIUSX010000104.1, forward strand.
CACATCTATGGTTAAGTATTATGTATAAAACATATTGTAAACCGCATCTACACTTATAACATAAAACATAATATAAAGCAAACAGTAAAGTGCTACTTTACCTTAAGTTACAGTCTGAGGTGACTAAAAGTGCAGCGAATCTCAAACACAAACGATTGATATTTATCATAAAAACATTTTTTATTTCTTTCACTGTGTTGTCGCGAGACTTGAAGGTACGCCGTATATTGTCTTCAACCGGCGTCTAGCCTCTCGTTCCCGACTAAACCCGCTACTCGCTACCTGATTCTCGCTACTGGGATATTTAATTATTAATTTTATTAAATTATAAACATTATGTCTTCGACAAGATCTGCTATGGAACATCAAAAAATCGTGGACTCGAAATTGATCGAAAACTAGGTGAGTTGAAATCACAAATGTTTTCAAAATTCGAGACTGAATTAGCCGATTTAAAAAAGCTACCCAATTTGTAAGCGAAAGATGATGAAATCAATGAAAAATTTAAAAAATTCCTGATTTACCGAAACAACAACAAAAATTATAGAACACTTGGAAATTAAAGAAAAAATAATCATTGCTTTTGGAAATTAAAATAGCCGAATCAGAACAAAGAGAATTAAAAAATTCAGTAGATTTGATGTTAACGGATTTAATGTATCGATTAATGAACCGCCGTATGAAATTGCAAACAGAATTACTTCTGCTTTCGGAATAAATTTAGAACCAGCGGACAAATTCAAATATCTAAAACCAACTGATACAAAACCTCCACGTCTAAGGACGGGTTGTTTCGGAGAATCTGAACAATTCATCAAATTTCAAGGTTCATTTTCAAGTTCTGTGAAAGATTTTTTCAAGTTCTGTTTTTATTTCAGTTTTGTCAAGCAACTAGCCTACAATGATATAAAAACAGAACTTGAATAAGTCTTTCACAGAACCCGAAAATGAACGTTGAAATTTGATGAATTGTTCAAATTCTCCGAAACAACCCGTCCTAAGACTTAAATTTAAAGAAGAAAGCAAAAAAATAACAATAATGAGTTCCAAAAAAAACAATGTCTTCCTCCAAATTACAGACGCTAATAAAAAATGATGTAAATGAAGCCCTGATGCCATATTACAAAAATCTTTTATAGAATACAAAAATATGGGCAAAGGAGAAAAAATTCAAATACATCTGGTTTAAAATCGGAAAAGACTCGCGCATAATTGAAATAAAAAATCACAATGACCTGGATCATAAAATGGTGTAAACAAAGCATCGTTTCTATACCCATCTACAATATAATATGTACAGCAAAATGAACGACTTCGTAAGCACGCAACTGGAAAACAGCTTCAAAATCAACGAATTCAAGAGTCTGAGTGCAAAAGAGTTCAACGAAATCATCACTGATAGTTTCTGCGGTATAAAAATATTTCATCTTAACATACGGAGCCTTCAAAAAAATATATATGAATTTATTCTCAATTCAAATAATCTACAAGTAAAGCCGGGCGTTATAGTGTTAACGGAAACGTTAACAAATAGTGACTCTCCGCATTATAATATATTTGATCACACTTACATACAAACAAACACAAACATTTATAAAAACAGCGATATCGAAATATTCATTAATAATAAATATAACAACATTGTATCAATATTAGAAAACAGTGTAGATTCAACTAACTGCATATAAATTCATCTCAACTACAATAAAATGAATTATTATTTAATAACAATCTATGGAACTCATGGATTCAACACCAAATTATTTATCGAAGAAATACGACCAATAATAACAAAGTTCAAAACCAAAACTTGCAATCACCGGGGATTTCAATATCAACATTAACAAAAATATAGATAATACTCATAAAACCCTCATTTAAACTGTATGACAGAAAACAATTTTAAATCATGTATAGATGAAAATACGCGGGAAATTCAAGGTCAGAAACCATCTTGTATAGATCATTTTTGGACAAATATTAACATAAAAGATCTCCATAAAATAAAAACCGTTGTCTGGAAAAATAACATTACCGACCACGTGTATATTTTTGGATGAGGATGAAAAAAAAACACAGGCAAAAAACTTGTTATTGAATAAATCGTATACCAAATTAAATCTGCAGAAATTAATTGATAACTGAAAATTGGCAGCCTGTAATCAATTGTGAAGAGGTTGAAATATGATCAAAGAACTTTGAAAATATTTTATCCACGCATATAGAAAAATCTGAAACTGAAATTCCAAATCGTAATCTGGCAAAAAAAAAAAATTCTTGAAACCGTGGATCACTCAGGGTGTATTAAATTCAATAAGAGAAAAAAATAAGCTTTACAAACAAACAATTAATTTCCCGAACAACTTAGAACTAGATAGTAATTACAAAAAATATAGAAATATGCTGACGCGACTAATGAAAATCAGTAAAGATGACTACTACAAACATAAAATAATAAGCTCTAAAAACAACCCTGTGCAATAGAAAACAATAAACAAAAAAAGTCAATCAATGAAATTAAAGACGAAAATAACTTAATAATAAATGTCAAAGGTAACCCAAAAAAATGTGCTAATGTTTTCAACTCATTTTTCGCAAAAGTGGGACAAAACCTAGCCAAAAAAAATAATGTTACAAAAATATCGAATAAACAACCAACTATAGAAAATATACAAAATCTAAACTCACTTTCCAAATTTAAAATGATCAGCGAAGTAGATATTTTAAACATAATTGAAAATATGAAAGGAGGGTCGTCTCCAGGTTATGACAATATAACAGTACTTATTTTAAAATCTATTTAAAACCATGTGATAAAACCATTAACTCACCTAATTAATATAAGTCTCAAAAATGGAATATTTCCGTCTAATTACAAGAAAACAATTATTTCACCTATATTTAAAAGTGGAAATACCCAAAATGTAATAAATTATTGACCAATTTATCCCATATTGGCAAAATATTTGAAAAAATTGTAAAATCTCAACGAATGGAATTTGATGAAAGCAACAAAATACTTCATAACAACCATTTCCTAATACGGATTCCCAAAAGCGCGAGGCACACAAGATGCAATTACAAATCTCACATCAAACAAATACGAAAGCCTAGATATGAGCAAAAATGTGCTGGTATTTTCATAGATCTGAGGAAAGCTTTCTACAGTACATCCCACACAAAACTTATGGGAAAATTAGATAATCTAAACATTAAAAAGAATGTAGCAAATTTGATAAAAAGCTACCTAAATAATCGCCCACAATATGTCAAAATAAACAATGTATATAACGATGAAGATACATCTAATTATGGAATTCCACAAGGTACAGTACTGGGTACAATATTATTCATCTTATATGTAAACGAGATATCTTCTCAATCACTTCATGGTAATATAACCTCTTATGCTGACGATACAGTCATCATTAAAAGTGACGATACATGGGAATTAGTAAAACTAAGAACACCAGAAGACATAAACACTCTTAAATACTGGTTTGACACAAACTTACTATCTCTAAATAGCGAATAAAACTCACGTTATACCAATTGCAATAAAATTAAATGACGTTGCACAAAATTTTGACATAATTGAACATGACAATTTAAAAAAACTGTTCCACATTGAAAATTTCAAATAAAATTAAATACTTTGGAATAATAATAAACAAAAACCTAAACTGGAAAGATCGAGTAAACCAAACCGTCAACATAATAAGAAAATTAATTTATATATTTTTGAAAATTAGAAATTTTCTCTCCATGGAAATTATAACATCAGTCTACCACGCTTTAGTACAATCAAATCTCCAATACGCTGTCATCAGTTGGAGAGCTGCGTACAAAACAAATCTACTCCGTGTGGAAATTGTACAACGTCTAATTATAAAAATAATATTGAAAAAACCAAGAGATTATCCAATATTAATTTTTGAAGAATTTAAAGTATTATAATTTAACTAGCAGTTAAAAACCCGCTCCGCGGGTTTTTTTCTGCTAGACCCTGCGGGCGGCACTTAGTTGGGCTTCGCCCAGTTTAAGTGATACTTACAACAGTTACATTTAATAGGTAGATATTAGGTCATTCACAGAGAGAGGGTGAGTATATATTGTTAAAAAACGGAACAGGAAGGCGTTTAGGCATAATAATAATGACAGTTGTTCAGGTAAAACTTTACCTTTCCCGAATAATTGCCTAAATGGCTAAAGGTAAATTAATATAGGTAAATATTCGGAATCGCTGGACACGGAAAATAGGAAATATTTTTAAATAATACCTTCTGATTTACCTTAATTACTATAAAAGGAATCGAACAGCATTTGGGAAAATTTTAATTTTAGCTTTTTAATTTTTAATTACGTAAAATGAAAATTCGCTTTCGCTGTATGGGATGACAGCCTGAATAATTTCTGTTGATAACATTTTCTTTTGTCGGTATTCCTGAAATGAGCGGCTAGAGACAATTGAAAAACGTAAATTAAAAAAATATAATGTAATACAATATTCCGGCAAAATAGTGCCTACTTAGCACAAATGATTTATTTAACTATTATTTTATTTAACCTCACCTATAATAACCTAACCTAACCTATAATAATCCAGCCTAACCTATAATAATCCAACCTAACCTATGTCCTAACCTAACCTAAAATAATCCAACCTAACCTATAATAATCTAACCTTACCTAAGCTTACCTCACCTATAATAATCCAACCTAACCTAACCTATATCCTAACCTAACCTATAATAATCCAATCTAGCCTAACCTAACCTAACCGAACCAATCCTAACCTAACCTTTCCTAACCTAACCTAACCTATACAAATCCAACCTAACCTATAATAACCCAACCTAACCTAACCCATAATAACCCAAACTAACGTTACCTAACCTAACATAACCTGACTTATCCTAACCCATAATAATCCAACTTAATCTAACCTTACCTATAAACTAACTTGAACTATACTAATCCAACCTAATCTAACCTAATCTAGCATAACCCAACCTAACCTATCCTAACCTATAATAACTTTTTTTTAAATATTTCCTTACTTGTAAAAGAAACCAAAATACCAAAATAATATTTGCATACAGTAAATTATGGTAAAAATTCTAGACACTCATATCAGGAATACCAAAAAAAGAAAATGTCATAAATAGAAATTATTCCGGCTGTCATCCAATACAACGAAAGCAAATTTTAATTTTACGTGATTAATCACGTAAAAAAAATAAAAAATAATTAATTAATCAATTAATAATTAATAATTAATTAATTCACGTAATTAAAATGCTAAAATTCAAAAATTCCCGAATGCATTCAGATTCCTTCTATATTAATTAAGGTAAATCCGAAGGTTTTACTTAAAAATATTTCGTATTATCCTTGTCCAGCGTTTCCGAATAATACCTTAATATATATTATATAAATATTTATACCTGGCAAAATGATTGTTTTATTATACATATAAGTACATGTCAGATTAGAGATTTGTTGGCTAATTTTACAATCAACGAAGCGTTTCTATCTTCCGATTGTCTTTCATGTTATTTTATTGGGTTGGCAGTGCCTATACTTTCGCATATATCATATCGGTGTTCTGTCAAAATAATGCGAAATTATTATTTACGTAAATAATATTAAATATCAATATTTTTCAAAATCGTACATGCAAAGAGTTGTTGTTTATTGTCATTAAGTTGAATCAAATGTTTGTTTTAGAAACGATGCCATTGCAAAGTTTAAATAAACTTCCAGAAGAAATCTTTTTATTTTGCATATTTAAATATTCGCGCCCGCCCCTCGGTTCGTTCTTTCACCGCCAGAGGAGCGCTCTGTCGGCTATCTTTGACGCGTGATTGGTTTATTTATGGTATCGGCCATGTTGAATGAACGCGTGCTTTTTTCGTCAAACGTCAAACGTAATCACGTAATTGTGGATAATTTTCACTGTAATGTAATTAATCCAATGGATCATGAACTTTCTAAAACATATTTTCTTCGATATTATCCAAAAATTGTATGAGCAGAAACGATATTTTTTAATAAATATCGTATTACATGTGGCGATTCTATTTCAGTATGAAATCGTTTCTTAATCTTTAAAGTCTTATTTAAACACAATTTGAATTTGACCAATCACAGGGCCTACACCGTCCAGACGCTGGAGTATTAATAATATCAGATGATCTTGTCCAAAAAAACATAATAATAAAAGAAAAAGAGAATCACAATTTCAACTGAAAGTCGTACTCGTCAAAAACATATATTTCCAACACAAAAATGTAACACCACTTTTGCTCAACATCATTACATATATCTAGGGAAAAACCAACCCGAAAATATCAGAATAATAGAAAATGATAAACACCTACTAAAGGCAATTAAAGAGAAGTTCAATGTAAAAATACCAAAATGATGAAACTATCTTTTTAATTCATTATAAATTATAATATTCCAAATTACAAGCACTAAATATTCTTCATCTTGATACTCACCACTCTTCTAGACACAAGCGCCAGCTTCTATAGAAGAGGAACATTAAAAAATCAAAAGCAGTGAAAACTAATTGTATGAATTATTTTAGTTAACGTTTATTGATTATACTCTGTAAATTGATTAATTATTAAAAAAAATATATACGTATGTGAAAAAAATAAAATAATAATTCCTGATATTAAAAGGTGTACCTAATTGGTATGGGTATCCTTATTCCACAAATTTGTGAGTTATTTTTGCTGTTTTAATTACAACTTTCATGCTAACATTCTTTCCCAGTTCTTCTATCCTCCAGTTTAGCTTATTGGATATCCGTTTTTCTTTTTGTTTAGGGCTTTAATAGCCAGAGATGACAGCGATCTTGGGAACAGGGTTACTTATACGTGCAGAAAAAAAATAACCACATTTATTAATCAAATCAGAGTTTTAAAAAATGTCCAGTAATGACCTAACGCTATATTGGTCACTAGTTTATCAAAAACTGCTTTATGGCCTGGCAAACGGCATATTTATATATTTTTTATTGTAATATAAGAACCAAGATACATTTAACAATATTAAATTTTAGATCATCATTGGTCATGTATACTTTATCAGAAAAAAATATATATCCTTTTCTTACATGGTGTATTCATTAAATTACAGTTTTGCAGAAGAGTTATTCATCCACTTTTGAGTGAGGTGTTCCCTCAACATACAAGGATAATATTTCCCGATATTTAATGATTTTCCTTGGCCGGGAGACCTGACAGTCTTGGCCCCTTATGAAGCGGCATTATTTGTAGTCAGAGGCCCATTCATTAACCATCCTCTCACAAACAATTTAAAAATACCTTATATTTCAGGTAATCGAGACTGAAAAACCATCGAATATCCCCAAAGAAGAAGATGACAAGAATAAAGAAGTGGTGGTTTTATTTGATGATGCCTTTCACGCCGTCGATCAGGTCATTGCAATGGGTGGCCTGGGCGGCGTGTACAAAAGAGAAACGATTTTGAAAGTATCCCAAAAGTACGAAAATTTTTATTTAACACTTTTATTTAATTTTATATCATTTAAGTTATTTGCTAAAAACCTTCAGGTGTTTTGATGTATTGTCATCAATTCACCTTAAATAACCTGTCAGATTCATGACTGGTGTAGAAATATTTCCAGTTGACAGTAACTTTCAAATTGATTTGCTATGTGAAAAAAAATTACAGTACTAAATAGTGCTGAAAAACTTTAATATTACGATATTTTTTTAAGATATTTAATACATTAAAGTTTGATTTAAGAAATGGAGGATTTTTTAAAAGTCGCTTACCGTTTATTTTTTACTTTAGCTGTAAAAATATATCTCGTATATATATTTAAAAAAAAACACACACATATTATTTCACAAACGTATTATAAAGGTTGTTTTGTCACTTCACTTTTTTTCGTTTCACATAAAAATAAAATCACAAAAGAATACGTAAAATTTTATGGTCGAAAACTTTTTTATAATATTATGACAATTATTTGGAAGTGCCTATATTCAAAATTTAAATGCAAACACAAACCTAATTTAATCATCAATCTCACCATATACAGGAGGCGTTAGAACGACTTTTATGAGTCCGTTTTAGTTTGTTTCGTAGCGGGCACAAAATAATACTCTGCTGCTATCGATGTGCACTAAAAAGCACAAAATTACCGCGTTAATTTATTTTATTTTTTCCGGATGTGGGTTGTTGAGATTATTGAATTATGTCCACATAAAGGCCCTTCAAATCTTCAAACAAATTCTTACAAAATTGTAACGGAACCGGAACTGATTGGAAATCTTTGCTATTGGTTTTCTTTACTGTTTTTCCTCCTTCATATAATCCGAGTCTCTTCAAAGTCCCGCTTTAACCCACCTCACAACCGGGATGCGACATAGCTCCCCTGACTTTACGGTTTAAAGACAAATATTTGAATAAATAAATACCCTCTTGGGAGGTGTCACATAAAATTAAAATAAAAATTTTTAAAAATTGAGTTTTTGGTTCTGCTACCCTAATGCAAAAACATTTTTCAATAGGTTCCCCGGATTTATACTCCCTAATGAAAGCTTATAATGTTCATAATATTAATTGCTATTAATATGAATAAAGCAAAAACTAAAATAATTTAATCAAACCCTTAAATTATGAAAAAGAAATTAACTAATTTATTTATTATTTATTTCTGATAAACAAGATAACAATAAATAAAATAAAAAACTTTCGTGCTCGCTCAAAGAGCCGACCGAATTAAAATGATCATATATTATAGAGGCATTTGGCGAACATTAATATTAGAATCTTAAGCATTGGAAATAGATAGAAAATTATAGAAGTGAAGCAAATATGTTCTTCAACTGCATATTAGACTTTATACAAGTCATCTGTGTTGTGGGTAAAATAAAACCATGCATGTCTAACGATTTTTTTTATCATTTCAGACTAGTGTTCTTCATTGGCCTCTTGAATATAAGCGTATGTATGTGTGGACAGTTTCTAGTATTAGTTTTCTTCATCGTCAACCATGAATATACAGTTAGCGTGACCTGTGAAATGATTCCTTGCTTCATTACTAGCATATCCGCTTTGGCCAAGTCGCTTCTGCTCATCGTCAAACGCGAGAAGATATGCACTGTCGTCCTGGACCTCGCAAAGTTGTGGCCAAATACCAAAACCGCATCCATCAATAAAATCATCCGAGATCACATGATCCCCGCAAAAGCCGGTTGCCAAATATATATGTATGCAACCATAACCGTGGCAATCGTGTACAGTCTCGTACCATTTGTGAAGTTCCAATTCGACCGGATTTCGAATGATAAACAATCCCTTGCGTGGAATGAAGTTATTTCCCAGCCGTATGTTATTTGGTATCCATATGATTACGGATCAGCTTCTTGGAAATTTATTCTAACATACATATCACAATTTTATGCTGGTAAGTGGTGTTCACTATTTTAGAGTCATACAAACATTCCATAGTCAAAACCTTTCACTTTTACAACAACAATAACTTCACTTCTCCACAATTGCACAACGAGTTTAACCATAGGGCTATGAGTATAACTGATCATACTTCACGTCAAGAATACTTAAAACCTTCGTCTTCGGAGGGGTGATGTGTAGTGTTCGAACCCATACTGAAATAAGAACATAAAACATTTCATATATATTAAAGCAATGGCTTACAACCTTTGTCTTCGTAAGGGTGATGTGTAGTGAAACCCGTACTGAACTAAGAAAACAAAATAAAACATTTCCTGTATATTAACGGAATGGCAAAGTTAGTTTTATGTAAGTTTTGGCGTTGATGGGTCTTGTCGACAAAGCATAAGTATATTGGTGATTACATATACGATGATTGGTGGATACAATGGCCATTGCCAATATATCCTCCTCTTACGGTTTTTCTAGAAAAATGTACAACTGAGCCTTAAAATAAACGATAAGTCCCAACTACTTAAGTATTTGGTTAACTTTTCTAGGGATTTTTGTTGTTTGTTTTTGGGGTGTTATGCCGTGTTGCGCTAACTCCTTCTTTAGCCGACGTTTCGGACATCGTTGCAGTGTCCATCATCAGGGCAGATCCGGTAGATCCGAAGATGTGTAATTGTTGGTTGTCGAGTTTGTGCTTATTTACTTGGAACAAACAACAAAAATGCTTTTGGCCGTGAAAATCTAAAAACTTACCTTTTCTAGGGATATTCGAGACTACTATGCTTGCGGGGGTTGATTGCTTATTCTGTTTGCTAATGGCCCACGTGACCATGCACTTTCTACTGCTCCAGAGGCGGATCCGAAACCTGAACATGGCTCACGACAATATCACACTGGAAGAAGCACAAAAAGACGTCCAAAAGGAGCTCATGGAAATTGTAGACTATCACAATCATCTATACACGTAAGATTGAATTTTCAGTAATACCTTCGAAAAGAATCTCCTTCATCATCGACATCGAAGTTTTCACCCTTATATATTTCTAGCCGCCTCTACTCCTAGAGCTCTACTCAATTATTGCCTTAATATGGTGCGATGACAGGATGGGGCATTTTTCTTAACACCACACAACTAGTCGTGAACTATCCAATAACTAGATCACAAACCACCAACGAGCGATCAGCAGCGCTCAGGCGCTCGGTAAACAGCCGACGTCTTTTGACGATACGACAGCTATTTATCTCTCTCTTTATCAGTATTGTTTTAAAGTTCAAAGTTCGTCCATTGTTTGATTTAAGTAACCTGCCAGAAAACTACGAATATAAACCGTTATATACAAATGTTCCTTACCTAACCTTACATAACCTAACAAATCATTATTCTCCTAAAGTATCTGAAACATAACATTTTTTATAACGCATTTATTAGCGTCTGACGCGTCTGGTATTTACTAAGCTATTTTGTACATTTACCGAGCGTTTGAGCGGTCCACATTAGCACCAGAGACAGGTCTTACGTACGTCATCGACGATCGTCGACTTCCTTCTCACACATCTTGTATGAAAACTAAAAGACAGGAAATACTAGGACGATGACGTTACGTACGACCTCTCTCTCTTGGACTATATCAAAGTGTCCAGCCAATCAGTTGGCCACAGTAAGATATCACACTTAGTTGTTATGTCAATTTAAGAAATATAATTATTAAACCATTTGTATTTCAGTTTAGCAAGAAAAATTGAGGAAATATTCGGATTTGTCCTCTTCCTCAATCTGCCCATGAGTTCTTTGACAATTTGCGTTGCATTATTTTGTGTAACGGTAGGTTATCGTTTTTTTAAGCACCGAAACAAAATCTATTGTGTCACATTATTTTTTATGATGGAGTAGCAAGTAGAAATTAGTCCACAAGGATCCTTTATGGTCCTTTCCCGATACGCCAAAAGTCGTGCAAACCATGAGCAGACTCTGTATAAAATATTATCTAGATTTATTTACATTTAAAATATGCTAAACACGTCATAAATATTAAATAATTTAAATTTCATTGCAGATTGCTCCAGTAGGCAGCGTGGTCAAGTATATTGTTTTTCTTGCGTCTCCCTTGCTTGAAATAAGTCTCAAGTGCTTCTATGGGAACAGGCTGATTGAAGAGGTAACTAATTAATTGATTACTAGCTTTTCGCCCGTTGCAGGCAACTAATGGGTAAAAATACTTTTGAATGTATGATTTGGCGTTGAATGCGGGTGGAGCGAGAGGTGTGTGCCTACTTTTATATTAATGATGGTATGTAATGCGTTAAAATGTGGTGAAAATATTAAATTAATATATATATATATATATATACATATAAAACCTAACCTAAATGTCATTTTCTATAGCAAAAAATTGCCCCTTAAATAACGCCTGCTCGCGTCCCCTTCAGAGTTTCATCCCAGTTTTCAAATAGTATGTGGGCTACGCTAGGTTTGTATAGACTGGTTTGTGATTAAATTCTAATACCTATTTTCCATGTTATTTTCTGTAACAAAAAATTGCCCCCTTTAATAACGCCTGCTCGCATCCCCTTTAGAGTTATATCCCAGTTTTCAAGTAGTTTGGGGGCTAAGCTAGGTTTGTATAGACTAGTTTATGATTTAATTCTAATACCTATTTTCTGTAAGAAAAAATTGCCCCTTTAATAACGCCTGCTCGCGTCCCGTAAAGAGTTATATCCCAGATTTCAAGTAGTTCGTGGGCTACGCTTGGTTTGTATAGACTGGTTTGTGATTTAATTCTAATACCTATTTTCCATGTTATTTTCTGTAACAAAAAATTGCCACTTTAATAACGCCTGCTCGCGTCCCCTTTAGAGTTATATCCCAGTTTTCAAGTAGTTTGCGGGCTACGCTAGGTTTGTATAGACTGGTTTGTGATTTAATTCTAATACCTTTTCCCATGTTATTTTCTGTAACAAAAAATTGCCCCTTTAATAACGCCTGCTCGCGTCCCCTTTAGAGTTATATCCCAGTTTTCAAGTAGTTTGTGGGCTGCGCTAGGTTTGTATAGACTGGTTTGTGATTTAATTCTAATACCTTTTCCCATGTTCTAACCTAACCTAACCTCAAAAACACGCAAAATTTAAAAACTTTTAAAAATGTAATATGTATGTTTGTATGTGAATGAAGCAATGAATGTGTGACCACAAATGTATTGAAATATATGTGTGTTAAGAAAGAAATGAATATTTTGAGAAAAAAAAGAGCTAAGGAGCTTACTGGTCATTTTTTCACCGAGCCATTCGGATTATGTAAGTCGAGACGCGTAATTTGATACCTATATTCTATATACGGTTTTTGTCACCGACATTCTTCAAAAGTCCCAGCGAGTCTTATTTTGGAAAAACAATTGCTCAATTAACACGCTAAATTTAAAAACTTTTAAAAATGTAATATTTATGTTTGCATATAAATGAAACAATGAGTGTGTGACCACAAATGTATTAAAATATATGTATGTTTAGAAAGAAATTGATATTTTGAGAAAAAAAAGTGCCAAGGAGCTAACTGATCATTTTTTCACCGATCCATTCGGATTATGTAAGTCGAGACGCGTAATTTGATACCCATATCCTATGTACGGTTTTTGTCAACGACATTCTTCAAAAGTCCCAGCGAGTCTTATTTTGGAAAAACAATTGCTCAATTAACACGCTAAATTTAAAAACTTTTTAAAATGTAATATTTATGTTTGCATATAAATGAAACAATGAGTGTGTGACCACAAATGTATTAAAATATATGTATGTTTAGAAATAAATTGATATTTTGAGAAAAAAAAGTGCCAAGGAGCTAACTGATCATTTTTTCACCGAGCCATTCGGATTATGTAAGTCGAGACGCGTAATTTGATACCCATATCCTATGTACGGTTTTTGTCAACGACATTCTTCAAAAGTCCCAGCGAGTCTTATTTTGGAAAAAAAATTGCTCAATTAACACGCAAAATTTTAAAACTTTTAAAAATGTAACATGTATGTTTGCATATAAATGAAACAATGAGTGTGTGACCACAAATGTATTAAAATATATGTATGGTTAGAAAGAAATGGAAATTTTTAGAAAAAAAAGTGCCAAGGATTTTACTGATCATTTTTTCACCGAGCCATTTGGATTCTGTAATTCGAGACGCGTAATTTGATACCCATATCGTATGTACGGTTTTTGTCAGCGACATTCTTCAAAAGTCCCAGCGAGTTTTATTTTGGAAAAAAACATTGCTCTTTAAACACGCAAAATGTAAAAACTTTTATTGGAAAATATTTTATTTAAAAAAAAAACTTCAAACATAATACATTAATAAAAAAAAAAATACCAAAAAAATATTTTCATAATGCAATTAGGTACCTACTCGTTAAAAAATAAAGAGATAAAAACTTTAAATATGAATGGCTCCCGGGGCGACGGTACCCATGACCGCCTCTCAAATTTATTACGAACAATCAAACTGGAAAAACTTTTGATTAAAAAAATGTTTATTTTACAAAACAATTAACATCGCTTCACCCTATTAAGTTCTGCGCTCCTGGTACAAATTATAAATTTGCGTGACGCTATTGATGTTGTTTTTCACTACGGGGCGACGGTACCCGTGCCAAATTTTTTACCAAACTAAGTTTCAATTCAAAGTCACCAAACCTTGCCGAATCAGACATTGTTGAGTTGTTTAAATACTTGAGTGACACTGTAGATATTCTCTTGCCCCGTTACCCATCGGCCGAGTTTGTAATCCTTGGGGACTTCAATGTTCATAATGAACAATGGCTGAAGTTCTCGGGCCCAACAAACTCTGCCGGTAGATCAGTGGAATCCTTTGCTCTTATCCATGGACTAAGCCAACTCATAGAATCTCTGACCAGAATACCAGACATCCCATCACATCGAGCCAACCTACTCGATCTGTTTCTCACTAGTGAGCCACTCGGGTACAGAGTGGAGGTGACAGCCCCCTTAGGATCCTCTGACCACTGCCTGATTACCACCTCTGTCCCATTCTCCATGAACCGTCAACCTGACAAACATGTAAAGAGGAAGGTATGGCACTACAGGGCAGCAAAATGGGACGGCATGTGGTCTTTCTTCGGCGCCTTTCCTTGGAGTACTGTATGCTTTAGCTCTGAGGACCCATCAATTTGTGCACGCGAGGTAGGAGAAGTAATTACATCAGTAATGGATTGCTACATTTCCTTCTCCGTCAAATCCTCTGGAGCGGGCACAAAACCATGGTTTGACCATCGCTGTGCTGAAGCTGTCAGACTCAAAAATACGGCTTTTAATGCACTCCGGAAGATTAGCTCCATGAATAACCTTTCGGAATACCGAAAACGGGCAAGGGATTGTAAGAGACTTCTGAATAGAGCTAAGAGCGACCACGACCAGAGAATTGCGAAAAAGCTGGCTGACTGCCACACTGGTAGCCGTGCTTTCTGGTCACTCGTTGGCTCGATCGGAAGAAATTTCTGCAGAACCACTTTCCCACCTCTGACCAAGCCTGATGGTCGGCTGGCTAACTCGGCCCGCGAGAAAGATGAATTATTAAGCAAAATTTTCGCGGAAAACTCAACTCTTCAAGATAACGGAGAGACTCCCCCCTCCATTCTGCACTGCGGTTTTCAAATGGAGGAACCGAAGATCCGGAACAGAGATGTTCTCCGAGTTTTGAACGAGCTGAAAGTCGACAAAGCCAGTGGGCCGGACGGAATACCTGCCTTGGTCCTCAAGAAGTGTTCTGCAGAAATAACTCCAGTGCTCGCGAAATTATTTAGGCTCTCTCTCAAAGATGGAAAGGTGCCAGATCTTTGGAAAAAGGCAATCGTCCACCCAATCCTAAAAAAAGGGGACCGCTCCGACCCTTCTAACTACCATAGCCATCACTTCCATACTCTCGAAGGTATTAGAAAGGGTGGTTAGTAACAAATTGCTCACATATCTCGGGAATAACAATATCCTAAGCGATCGGCAATATGAATTTCGTCAAAACCGATCGTGTGGCGATCTACTCGGATATGTGACGCATATTTGGGGGCGGTACATGGAGCGTTTTGGTGAAACTCAAACCGTTGGGTTGGATATCTCCAAAACCTTTGACAGAGTCTGGCACCGGGCGCTTATCGGGAAGTTACCATCGTATGGGATCCACCCAACCCTGCATAGTTGGATTGCGGACTTTCTGAGGGGAAGAATAATTCAAACCGTGGTTGACGGCTCTTCTTCCTCACCGCACCAAATCAATGCGGGGGTGCCACAAGGATCTGTGCTGTCTCCGACGCTGTTTTTATTGCACATCAACGATCTCGTTGAATGTGCACCAATTCACTGCTACGCTGATGACAGCACCGTTCACGAGGGTTATCTTTTTGACAGGCCCCCTTCCACCCATTATGTCCGAACAGCTCGGGAAGTTTTGAAGCAAAAAATTGACCACCACCTCGAGATGGTTCGTGCCTGGGGTAAGGCCAACTTGGTCAGTTTCAACGAAAACAACTAATATTTAAATGTAGAAAAATGCAAAATTTAGACCTTTTCTAGAAAAAAAACATCACAATTTTTTGGCTATTCAATAAGTGAAACAAATTTAGAAAGAGTAGAGGAAATGCGAGATCTTGGCATAATAATGGATTAGAAATTAGACTTCACGGCCCACATTCAACAAATTGTGAATAAGGGTATGACAACATTAGGTTTTATATTAAGAACAATAAAAAACTTTAAATCTTTACAAATCATAAAACTATTGTACATATCCCTTGTTAAAAGCCTGATAGAGCATAACTCCACAGTTTAGTCGCCCTTCTACAATGTACATATTCATAATGTTGAAAAAATTCAAAGAAAATTTCTACGCTTCGTGAATTTTAAACTTAACATTCCTTTAGAACACATAAATTACCTGTCGTTAGTGAATCTTTTAAATATTTCGACATTAGAAAACAGAAGAAAAATAAACGACCTAACCTTTTTATTAAAATTCTTGAACTCTAAATTCGATTGTTGTGAACTCCTACATTTAAATAAATCTACACATACGTACACGAAAAACTAGGCAAATATCAACATTTTACAAACATACATCTAATTCCAACTATAGTTTTCATTCTCCAATACAACGTTTACACAGTCTTGGTAACAAATACGTAAATAATAGAAATGTATTTGACAATAATTTGAACTTGGCAAACTTTAAACGGAGTATGTGCAAACTATTTCTACCTAATTTTGTAAACTATTGTTATACTTTCTAATTATCATTATCGTTGTTTTGGGGGATTTTGGAAGATTTTTTTATTTTTCGTCTCACTTATTTGTACTCTATCCATACCTATATTTTTTAAACTCTTATATTTTATGTAACATATTTTGTTAACTCTGGTTTTTTTTTGTGTAACCTATATTTTGTTAACACTGATTTTTTTTAATGTGATCTGTACTAAACTTAAACTTCTCTACTAAAAAAATAAAGATGTACATTCATCTATGTAAAAGCTCTATGGGCGTTTAAATAAAAATTATTCCAATCCTTAGATTTAAAGAGTGAAATGGTTTCATCAGCATAAATAACTATTTCACCGTCTATTTTCATGCTGCAAAGTTCATTTATGTAAATAGTAAAAAGAACGGGCCCCAGTATGCTTCCTTGTAGAACTCCACATGAAATCGGCAGTGGTTTTTTTTTTTTCAAAGACAGGCAAACATTTCCGGGTTACGAATAACCTGAAAATATTTGAAAATCTCCTACTACCACCACAGTAAGCTGAAAATGTTGCTTGAAAATGATGGAGGACTTAGCCAGCCGAGGAATTGAACACACTACGCCTGAGTGAGACCCAAGCGCGATGTCAACTCGGCCACCGACCGGTCAACTGGTTAACGGTTTACTAGTACGTTTGTTAATTTTATCTTGTTGTGTTCTGTTACTGATATCCTGTTTTAATAGTTGGAGTTCCTTGCCTTTGATACCCATGTTTTCTAATTTTTTTAAAAGTGATTTGTTTCAGATTAAGTCAAAGGTTTAAGCTAAATCTACATATACCCAAATCTATTTAAAAATATATATGTACCCTTGATCTAAGTTTCTATGTAAATAATCTATTGAACATGCCTAAACTTCTTTTGTGCCTATTTTTTCTCTAAATCCATATTGTTTATCCGAGTTTAATTTGTTTTCTTCTAGGTATTTTATAATGTGGTTTTTAATACTCTTTCGAAAATCTTTGAAAGCGAGTTTAACAATGTGATTGGTCTATAGTTAGTTAATTCCATTTTGTTTCCGGATTTATAAATAGGGATCACTAGTCTTTTGTTTAAGAGTACTAGGAAAGCAGGAATGTGTTAAACTAAGGTTTGTTAAGTGTGTTATAGGTTTTAAAATATATTTTTTAATATCTTACTGCAATCCGTTGTTACCTCATCTAATCCAGGAGCAATTCATTTTTAAAGGTTTTTATTATTTTGTCAATTTCCTCTTCCGAAGTTGTTTTTATTGTAAATCTGTGTTATGTCGGTTTTTTATTGATTTTGGATCTATTTATTTTTTAGTGTTAGTGTGTTTGTGTTATGTAGTTTATGGTTCGCTAAAACTACTCCTATATTTGCGAAAAAGTTTTTCACATGATTTGATATAGTTTCTGTATTTGTAATGGCATCAAATGTTTTTGAGTTAATATTTAGATGTTCTATAGTATTTTTGTGTGTATATAACTTTTTTTTCTTTATTTAATATTTAATTTACAATTACATGTTATTACATTACATTAAGTTTGTTTTCTTTTTAATACACTACAGTAGATCGTGATACACCTTTTTTTGAGTAAATGCTCGTGTTAAAAAGGCGGAGAAACGCGTGTAAATAATAATTTAACGTATTTTTTCAGAGAGTGTAAAGATCATGAAAAGAATTTTTATTTTTTTTACATACATATATATATAGGTATATATTTATGTAAAAAAAAAAAATTTTACATACATATATATATATATATATATATATATATATATATATATATACATATATATATATATATATATATATATATATATATATATATATATATATATATATATATAGCAAAATTATATCAAATAGAAAAGAGACAAGGATGTAAAAGAAGAAAAGAGATAAGAATAAGAAATAAGAGAAAAGGATTTCAATATAATAATAATTGAGAGATTATATTGTATTTTTAGGGTATAAACGATTTTAATATGCTATTGATATAGTGTTTTTATTGAGCTTTTGAATTTTTTATAATTCGTTTTCAATCTTAAGTTAAGAGGTAATTGGTTAAACCATTTGACACCAAAATATTTATAAATTTTTAGGCTGTAGTGGTGTTACAGCGCGGGATAGTTATAGAGCCAAGAATACTTTGTCTATTGCTGTTCGAAAAAGTTATTAAGTTGTCATTGTTGAAACAATCTTTATGTATTTGAAAAATAGTTTTTTTTTTTATAAATAATATGAAGTGAAGGGACTTTAAATTCTTGAAATAATCTAATTGTGGGGTAATCATACGGTTTTTTCAAAATTATTTTTATTAATGTTCTTTGGATGATTTCTAAAGGAAAGAGAGAAATTTTGAATGCTCCACCCCAACCAACAATTCCATATTGTAATACAAATTGAATTATAAATGGTTCTTAATAATTTAAAATTTAGTATGTTTCGTATTCTAAGAAAAATGTACAATAACTTTCTTAACCTTTCTACTATTGCATTGATTTGTAATTTCCACTTTATGTTACTATGTATAATTACACCTAGATATTTTACATTAGTTTTAACAGTAAGTACAGAGCAGTCAGGTTTACATAAATTTGAAATTCTATTACAATTATATGAGTGTATATTTATCTTTAAATTATCAGGGAATGAATTTTTATTAATGGTGAAAGGTATTATAAAAGTTTTTTTCAGTATTAAGTGTTAACAAATTTTTATCGAACCATTTTTTAGTATGTTTATGTCTTACACTGCTGTTCTTTGGGTTTCATTCCAAGTTAATCCCTCCGTTAAAATTGCTGTGTCGTCAGCGTATGAAATAAGTTTAGACATAATTGTGAGTTTAAAAATATCGTTGACGTAAATGATGAAAAGAATTTGACCAAGAAAAGTTCCCTGCGGGATGCCAAAATTTGTGATCTGCGAATCACTCAGAGAGCCATTTTACTTTACAAATTGCTCTCTATTAAATAGGTAATTTTCGATCCACGTTAAAGCATTGTTAGTTTTACAAATTTTCGCTAGTTTAGAGATAAGATTAGAGTGTGATATACTGTCAAATGCTTTTCTTAAGTCGACAAATGTTCAAATGCATTTTTTTTACTATCTAAAGATTTATATATTTCAGATGTTAACTGAACGATAGCATTTTGAGTGCTTATATTTTCTCTAAAACCATATTGATGTGCATTTAAAATATCATTTTCTTTTACATATTTAAAAAATTGTTTTTTTACAATTTTTCAAATATTTTGGCAATGTTTGAGGTGAGAGAAATTGGCCTATAGTTACTACTTAGATTGGGGTCCCCAGATTTAAAAATTGGGAAAGTAATAGTTTTTTGTAGGTAAAGGGAAAGTTGCCATTTTCAAAACTTGTATTTATGATGTGAGCCAATGGTTTACAGAGTGAATCAGAATTTTTTTTAAGTATTTCTACAGAAATGTTGTCAAAACCAGGGGAAGAATTACCTTTTAATTCGTTAACAATTTGTTTAATTTCATCAACATTAGTTCGTTGAAATTGACTCAAGGTGTTACAATTATTGGATGGTGATGGTAGATCTTTATTATCAGTGTTATTTATTTTAAGTTCTAATTTTTCATTACTATCCGTGTTTTTTTTTATTTTCAGTGCTAATTTTTCACCAACTGACCCAAAATAACTGTTAAAAATATTTGCACATTTCGTTGGATCCGTGTTTACATCGTAAATTTTGTTATAGATATATGTTACAGATATCTAACATAAACAATATCTGTGATTTTGTTTATGTTAGATTTTTTAGTTTTTTATTGTTAATTTCATTTATAGTTTGCCATATCTTTTTATTATTGTTGCCAGCAATATTGATTTTTTTTTTATATAAATCTTCTTTGGTTTTCCGAATAATGTGGCATAGTTTATTTCTGATTTTTTTTAAATATTCGCATAGTTTATAGCTTTCTGGAAATTTTTTTATGTTCTTTATAAATTTTTTCTTTATTTCTAATTGAAATTATGATTCCTTGAGTGATCCACGGTTTTATTTTTTTTAAATTTAGTTTTTGGAGAGTATTTTATAATGGAAGAGGAAGATTTGATGCGCTTATTCAAGATTGCTTCAAAATTTAGTAAACATAAGTCGGTGTTATTAAAGAATAGAACAGTTTCCCAATTTTCAATACTAAGGTTTTGTTGTAATTTTTACAAGTCACTATTTATGTTATACTTTTCTTCCAGGTCAGGGTTCTGTGCAAGTAGATTAGACACAATATCGTCATCGTGAATATCTTAATGCAGTCCTTTTAGAATGATCCTAGGTTTTCTCTTCTTTATTTCTTCAGCTTGTATGTTACGGAGATTTTCTCTTTTGACGGTGTTAAAGCATCATTTTTTTTGGGTAGTGAATAATCAGTCTATTCTTGCTTATGTTTTTAACTCCGTTTACTGTAATTTTTAGTTTTGCAACAGAAATTTTTTTCGTGATTATTTTTTCAATGTCTTCTGATGATTTGTTTTTATCATCAGAAGAAATAATGATTGAATATTGAAAATTTCATACTACTTTTAATATTTTCTTTATTTCCTTTGGGTTATTGTTTTCTTTTTCTCTATAGTACCTACAATTCATTAGCTACTCTAAAAATTTTCGTGCAGATGTTTCTATATCTTTTATAGTAATTATAATGTTTTATTTCGTACGGTGTATTTTAAATTTGTTTGTGAATTTTGTCTCGTTTACAAAGACAGATTAATATTCCCTGTGTTATCCATAGTTAATTTGTTTTTGTTTTATGTGTGAGTTTTACTTGTTATTATTTATTTTTTGTGCTAACATGGTATCAAATTTGTTAATTATCTTTGACTTATTGTGCCTATGGCTATGGTTTTCAGAGCAGAGCAGTCCGAGAAGCAGCCTACGATTGCAGCTGGGTAGACAATCCCTCTCTGCGCAGCGCCGTGCTAATGCTGCAAGTTAGGGCCGACAATCCTGCCGAAATATCTGCCATGGGCTTCACCAACGCGTCTCTTGAAACTTTCTCTTCTGTAAGTAATAACTAACTAGCAAACTATTCAACATTTCTTTACTTATGTATTCTTACATTACACAATTTATTAACAGATATGAGAGAACTTGGACTGTCCAACTAGGAATAATTCCTGTTTTAGGACAGTCATGTTGACAAGCCTAGTTCGTATTACTAAGTGCAGCTGACATGAAATTAATTTAGAAACAGTGACATCATATGTTTTGAAAGCATAAACTTATGTTAAGCATGTTATTTTTGTTACAACCATAAATGTATATTATACTATGATTATTATTACTTTTGTTATTGTATGTTATACGAAGTGGAGCAAATATTTCTGGAAGATATATATGGGGTATATATATATTTTTTTTTTCTTCCGACTTTATGTCCGGGTTAAATCTTCCCCACAGGAAAAACTAAACCTTTCCACACACTTTTCTACAAATGATCATCTAGTCAATCCACATTAAGCAAGTGCATTATATAAGCATAATAAATACAAAACAATACAAGATCAACAACAAGTCAACTCACCAGAGATCAAATGGGAAAATAATTCACCGATTACAGATATTTTCATATCAGAGGGTTCGGCTCGGTAGAACTCCTAACTGGACCTATAAATCCTACTGATCCCTCAATACAAATATTTAAAAAATCTTTCATAATCCTACATGTATTTAATATGACGGATTTTTGCATTTTAATATATAAAGTCTTTGATAGAACTTATACGCCTAAATTTCGAATAAGAGAGTTAGGTATAATGCCAGTAGCCGAAATAACAAATGGTCATATTTTTATCGTCTGAGAATGCCAAATTCTTTTTATCTCATTTCCTAAATCTGTGTATTTTTTTTATTTTTTCACTAACAAATTTTTTAATATAACAGAAATTTGGAATAGCGACATCAATAATATAAGTTATTTTTTTAAAGTTTGTCATGTAAAACTATATCGAGTCTATTATGACTAATCGTTTAGTCTGTTAGTATTGTTTTATCATAATATATTTTATTAAATTCATTTTCTAAAAATGAATTTGGTTCATATATATAATATGGTACTTTATTACGGCAGTCAATGAAATTATGTTTAATTACCAAACTTTGGTGAATTATTTTTAAAACTTGATTATGCCTAAATGTATACTCGGACGGTGCTAATACAGAACATCCTGATATAATATGTTTTATAGTTTCCGGAAAAGCGAAACATTTTCTACGTAAATCATTAATTTGATTTGAATATTTGATTATATGCTTCCTATATTTTTTAGTATTAATGACTCTATCCTGCATGGCAACCATAAATCCTTCTATTTCTGTGCTCAACTCTGCAATACTCATCCATTTGTTTGACGAAAATTTATTAACATACGTTTGGTTGAGATAATTGAAGTGTTTTGCGTGAATAATTTTATTTGACCTGGAATCTAATAATTCCTGGTTGGGATTTATAAAAATGTTGGCATTCTCGTCGCATAAATTAAAAGGTGTAATCTATCTGCCTTGCAAATTATTTTGTGCATTTCTGAGCTATATGCTTTCCTATGGAAAAATGTTCTTAACATTAAATAAATTTTATTATACTTTATTTTTTCATAACTATTACTATTGTTATTGTATACTATACGAAGCGGAGCAAATATTTCTGGAAGATATATATATTTTTTTATTACCAATTCAATTACTAAATTACTAAGTTATTTGTGTACCCTAAATTAAGCAGCCAATCATTAACTAAATACATATAACATTATTTGAATTTTTCGATTTCCCTGAGTCGGGTATGATGAAATGTTCAAAAAAAATTGTGGTCATGCTTGCAATAAAACAAAGTGCAGTGTTTTTATTTTCAAATATTATTCTGCCTTTTTTTCAGATTCTTCGAGCCTCCTGGTCGTACTTTACTTTGCTGCACAATGTTTACGGCGACAGTAATATCGAATAGAGCATTTATTAATTTAAATTTTCTTTAATTTAATATCTACATTTTACTCGTTAGGTTCACGCTTGCAATATGTAAAACAATGTATTTAATTTGGTTTCGTTAAGACTTGCACAACAAATATTCACTAACAGATCTACAAACATAAAACTTTAAATGGACTATTGGATAAAATCTTTGTATATATCCTTTATTTATTAGGCTGTAAGCAATTATAAATGTTGTTAATAAAAGATTTTCCGTAAAAGCAATAAAAGTTATTTTTTCGGAGCCCACGTGTTCGTATTATTACAAAAACCTCATATTTGTACGATGATAATCAGAATTATCATACAAATATAGAAAGTAACAAAAATCCTTTTAAGTAAAAGAAAAGCAGAAAACCAATAAAAATAAAAATAATCGAAAAATCCAATTAAATCAGTAAGTAATGTATCTTATTAATCACGCCTTGAAGGTTTTTACGTGTATATATTGTTATAGGTAAGTTGTTCAGGAGTACAATAATATTTATATACTAAATAATATAATAAACTGAGTATGAACGATATACAAATACAAGTATATCAATACCAGTTATCATATAGTATTATGTTGTACAAAAGAATTCAAAAATTGTATATAAGAGTACAAAATAAGTACTTAATGTACCATGAAAGTATTTACAGAGCAATGTGTAGTAATTTTGTTGATATTTATAAAAATAAATACTGACCATTTGAAAAGCCGGCATGTTTTTATTTTGCAAACCTTTATTACGGCAGATTGGATGTTTTACAAATTAATACAGCGATAAAAGGTGTAGGTACATGAAAAAGTATGAAAGATAAATTGAAAGTTTTACAAAAGAGTTAGTCCAGAAGTTGAAGGTCAATAAAAAAAAACGAAATGTTAATACATATTGCAATGGCGTTGTTAATACTATAAAAACACCAATCTATGTAATTCATTTTCGGGTACTCAACTATTCTATTCTGAAGCGAAAACCGCCCTGTAGCCGGTAAAAGAGGTCACATCGATGAAAGAACCCGCGATTGCCGCCGGCTGCCGCCCGGCACGCTCTTGCAGTCTATCAGCACGCTTACTGCAAGCACTTCCCGTTGTCTTATTTAGGTAAAATATATTTTTTAGCACTTTTCCGTACTGTTAGGGACAATCGGATTTGTTTCTGGCAACAAGTTGAATTGGACTACTCATCAATTTTTTTGACGTTTGATGTATATACGGTAATTAGCGCAATTCTCACGGTTTTGGGTGCATTATTCAAGGAGAAAATCAATTAAAAATTTTAACGACAAATGACAAGCTCTTTAATCCCGTTAATAGGGAATTCTCGTGCATTTTGTAAATAATTTATTTCAATAAAGATAATTATTTTATAATGTGCCTCTTTTTTTCTTTTTTTTTTTAAATGCATTTTCAATTTTTTGTAGTTGTTTTAAAAATTGCGTGCTATTTCGGCTCTGAAAACGGTCATGCGCCATTTTGACCGCTACGTCACAAGTGCTACGTCACACCTTTGCCGCCGCCGCCGCCATCGGTTTGCAGGTTCTACTCAGGCCGGTCAACAGTGACGTCATCGTTCGCCCTTGAACGCTTGATCAATCACCGGGCGTTTTTAGCTCCATTGAAATATTTCGTTCGCGCCTGTTTTTAAAGTCTAAGTCTAACTTTAATAAATGATTTTTGAAAATTATAAAAACTACGTATTCTTGTGTCTGAAGTGTTTCTACATGTGAATAATTAATAATAAGTGATTTTTTGGTGTGAAGAGAATTCCCTATTGTGTAAATTCATAGATAAATCGCAATTTCCTTGTAATAATTCATCTTGGATAGGACGATATATTCAAAATTCGTAACTTGCATAAAATATAAACGCCTTTATAAGGACGGTTGGTTTTTATTGCGGGTGCAACTTCTTTTCTTCAACCAAATCCGTCCAGGTTCAGTCGGTAACGACTCTGCGGGGCTGGCTGGCAGGCAGGCTCAGTCGGTAACGGTAGACCTCCTCTCCAATGAAGCTGGTTGCGTTCTGTGGTGACATCAGCATTGGAAGTGGAAGGGGGGGGGGTTAAAATAAAACACAGCAATTTGTGTCCCAGGCGGCGAGGCAGGCTAGGGCAGAGCCCGTAGCGGCAGGTGTTGACGGGTCCAAGGCTTGAAGCTAAAAAGTTAGGGATCTGGTTTTTGCGGCGTGTTTATAAGAAGCGGGACCGCGTCATCGACCCCTGTTTGCAATATCAAAATGTTTGTAATCTTATGTTGTAGGATTAGATCCGATATCTCAGAAACGAGAGAACATTTTATAATATCAGTCCTTATCTACCGCTGTCGCTTTGCCAAAACTATCTGCTTCAGATGAACTAAAAAATAGCTCTTTTACAAATCGACAAGGATTGTTTCAATGATGAAAATTTAACACTTTTTTCTAACCGCCACAGACCAAGTTAATATTCTTGGCTCTATAACTATTTCGTGTTGTAGCAGCACCATAGCCCAAGAATCTTACAATTATACTGGAGTGAAATGGTTTAATCCATTACCGGCTAATTTAAGATTGGAAATAAATTATACAAAATTCAAAAGCACTCTCAATACTATTTCTCATTTCTCACTTGGTTATCCTTTTATCTATTCTTTTTTTTCTCTTTCTTATCTATTACTTTGAATTGTAATATTTGTTATATTTTTTTTCTGAATTTTTTACTTAATAAATGAAAACGATTTGACAATTTTTTTAATAAATTAAGAGTAGGTATTTTAAATCAGTAAGTTTTCGCCGTGTTTGTGCGTATCTTCGCATTTATAACCCGATTATCATTACTTTAAATAAAATAAAAAACTAAAATATTTTTTATGTCATTTTTATCATTAAAATTAATAAATAAATTAAAAAAATAAATAAACATATTTATGGATACATAACATGGGCAATAAATATTATCCGAAGATTGTTTGAAAGGGAGAAATATGAAAAAAAACTATTAATAATTAAGCCAAAATGGTGAAAATATTTAATTTAATACGACTCGTTTGAAAAGAGCAAAAATCTCTGCTCAAATTATTTTAAATATATATTGTGAATATTTTCATACCTATAATAAATTGAATAGCAGAACAAAACGTATTTTTAATAATTTTAGGAGCTTACTTTGCCATTTTTTTTTCTATCGAATGAATTTCAGATAATTACATAGATATTAAATATTAAATACATAGATATTATCTACGAAAAAAAAAATATTTTTTAGGAACTGAAATTATTTATCAGAGAAATATACTATAAATCGGTAGAAATTCGGAAAGTGGGGCTTAATAAATTAACAATTTTAATTTTTCTCCATGCTTTTACGTACATGCTCAAACATACTAATTAGCGTTTAACTATTGTTTGTAATTCGATTAATGCATGTATTATGACTCTTTGTACAGGTAATGTTCTCATATTTAAAACATAAAAATCCATCGTTAGAATCATTAAACAGGCTTAATGCCACAATATAAAATATTATTAATAACATTGAATTGGAAAAGCTTTAAAACGTACAAATAAACATTATCGATAATTTAAATGTGGTTGTTATTTGAATAACATGTTTTATCTTGATT
Organism: Hesperophylax magnus; assembly: GCA_026573805.1. NCBI lineage: Eukaryota > Metazoa > Arthropoda > Insecta > Trichoptera > Limnephilidae > Hesperophylax > Hesperophylax magnus. The sequence continues at coordinate 3,836,949 of JAIUSX010000104.1, forward strand.
TAATATCTAGTAGCGATAATTATGGACCACGGGGGGGCGTACATATTATTTGACTTCAATGATTAAGTTTGATAGAGTAGGTCCTACAGAAGAAAAAAAAACTTATTTTCAAATGTAGTTAAGACAAACTGCATCTTATGCTTTGTTGCTTCATTCTTTCTCGTAATTCGTGGCTCGTTTCCTAATGTATACCTACCATTTCAAAAAAACTTTACCCATATTATGCTGGAAAACTCTTGTTTTAAGTTTTGTATCATCTTGGAGCATTATTTTATTAGGTTGAATACGACAGGTGTTTCAAAAAATTTGTTTGAATATTTTCAATTCGGTTTATATAAATTTAATATTGAGGATTCCAAATGACAGAAGCATATTTGAGATGATATCTTACTTGAGCCATATATGGTATTTCAAGTGTAAAGGGTTAATTGAATGGTTTTGTGATGCGTAGAATGCGCTCCGTTTGTTGTAATTTAATCACTCGAATGATTGCTGGCATATTATGGCAAATTAGCAAAACGCCAAAATAGCAAAATGTTAATTATTAACCTCGTTACAGGCTTAGTCCTAGTGAGGTTGATGTTTAACTGAAAAACACAATTTATGTATAGTGAGATGCAATAAATAAATAAAATTCATTGGCTTTAAACAGCTTATATATTTCTGTAGTGTTTTGGGTTTTACTACACTTTTACTGAAGCTCAAGGCTCGTTATGTGATTGAAACTATGATGGTTCGTATTCAGATTTATCACGATGAAATGCTATTACAACCGAGCTGTACAATCTTAGTTTGGTAACGTGTGCTCGCCAGCAGGGTAAGTTTCCGTCTGGCGCGGCTCCGCGCACCGCATGTTGTTTACGCGACTGGATCGGCCTTCCCGAGCGGTTCCGAACCGCCTGTTCAGTGTTGCTCTACACTGCAGTTTCCAAATCAAAAACCGAACACCCATCGCTCGAGTGGGGCTAGTCATCTAAACTATAGAGATTAAAGCAATTTGGTAACGTCAAGTTACATCTTGGATACGGTAAGATTAACTCGTTAAAGATTAACTGTAAACCTATAACTGTAGACTAGTGTAAAGTGAACCACAATTCATGTGAGTATTGTTGCAGGACTTCTCTTGTTCTAAATGACCACTGGTAGAGTTGGATAAATACATTTTACAGCTTATCATGAATTTTAATAATAAATTAGTATCCAGACCCATAATTACTATAAAATATTAATTCATTCATTATTTATACGATAAACGCTTCTGTTGTATTTAACAGAGTCGCAGTATGGCTATTAATTGTATAATCATTCAATTTTTAACTCGCTATACTTTATTCTTACATTAGTCTAGACAGGACAATACTTGTATCATCATGGTTCAGTGCTATTCAACTTCAAACACTTAAATGACTTTTAGAAAATGGAAAACATTATCCAAAATACTAACTATCTAACCATCACGCCGTTTCCCCGCAGCGGTAGGCAGAGAGGACGGACCACCAAACAACTCGGTCTTGGCACACACTCCTTGCCTCATTCACATTCATACATCGTATCATACATACTCTTCTATTGTTCTGCCTCTTGACATGGCCCGACTCAAGTATCTGATTCACTCTGTCGTGTCATGTCTTCCTCCGGCGTCCCCGACTTCCGCTACCATTCACATTTGCATCGCATATTCTCCTTACACTCCTTTCTTCGCTCATTTGCTCTACATGCCCAAACCATCTAAGCGTCCCTTTCTTGATCATATTCATTACGCTTACATCAGCCTTGCACTCGTTGCGGATCTCCACATTCCTCACACGATCATACATGGTTTTACCGTACATACGCCTCAGGGATCTCATTTCAACAGCATTCAATCTACTTTCATCCTTTCTTTACCAGTTCCATGCCTCACTTCCATACATCAGGGTAGGTACCAGGACTCCATTGTGGACTGCTAACTTCGCTTCTTTGGATATTTTTTTGTTAACGCCAACTGCGTTCAGTCCTCCATTAATGCAGTTACCTACATTTACTCTTATTTCAATATCTCTGTCAGCCTTCCCATCTTTCGTAAACATACTTCCTAAATACACAAACTCATCCATCTGCTCCAAGTATTCCTCAATTCTAAACTACTAAGTTCTTTTCACGAACCATCCAAAATACTATGTCCTCTTCACGAACCATCCAAGATACTATGTTCTCTTCACAAACCATCCAAAATATTATGTTCTCTTCACGAACCATCCAAAATACGATGTTCTCTTCACGAACCCAAAAAATATCAATGTTTAAAAAATTCAAATGAATACCCAGGCTAAACAAAAAATTATAGGTCATTAGCATAACATATGTGTATATCACGGCAAAAAATTACCTATTTCTATTTACAGTGTACACGCGTATATTTTTTATTCTTTATCTAGTATAAACCTTCAGAATTACTAACAGCTTATTTCTATGGCATTAAAGTACACTTAACAATACATGTAAAACTTATTATTTATGGCAAAATACTATTCTAAAACTTATTCCCTATATTTATATATATGTATATTTTTATATTCATGTTCCACGGTTTAGCTCACGGAGAAAAAAAATAATATTAAAAAAGTGATTTCCTGTTATATTAGTCATAAGTCATTCAGAATATATCAAGAACAAGTGTGCTTTTACCGATAAATATCAAGACGGCTTGCGACAATATCAATATCAGTATTTGTTTGAACACGTGTTCCGTCGTCCTCATAAAACATTCGCTTATAACTGATGCTTTGTTTGACCATTTTTAAACTATTAACAGCATTTTATTTAAGTAATTTCTCCGTGTATGTTGACTTGGAACCATGCTTGTCATTGCAACCTCGTTCTCGAGCAGCTCGACGAGCTCGACCCAAGATGTTATAGATATACTATACAATCAAGAAGCTTAGTCAACTCGTAAATTTCCATCGAGCTAGATCATACAGACCTTGAATCTTGTTCGCATCGAGCCGTTGAACTAGCGTTAAACTATCGAGCAAGAACGAGCGTGGATACTGGCCTTTTGGTTCACTAGAAGATTTACGCTACGGATCTCCATAGTTTATCACAAACCCATGATTCAATCGAAGACTTACGCTTTAGACCGCCACAAATGTACGGTTCACTCCAATACTTATGCCGTAGATCGCCATAAATGTATGGTTCACTCGAAGACTTGCTGTGTAGATCTCCATAAATGTATGGTTCACTAGATGACTTACTCTATAGATCTCCATAAATTTATGGTTCACTCGAAGACTTACGCTGTAGATCGCAATAAATGTATGGAGTACTAGAATACTTACACTGTAGATCGCCATAAATCTAAATTGCAGCACCGCTACCCTAGACCTTTGGATCACGAAACACGGCCAATACCCACATGACATTTCTTGTATCAATTATAAGGTATTTTCGAGAGAAAAATACATTTTCGTAAGTTACATTACTCGGTAGCACTTCAGTTGCTTTTTCGATTTTTAGTGATGTATATCACAATAGGTTACGTATGTTAGTTTAAATGTGTCATTGACGATTTGCCGCAAAAACCACCTATTCGTTTTTATTCGTGAATTCGGTGGCGTTGACGTCACACCGAGCAACGTTGGTGACAGCCATCTTACCAGAAATTGGCGGTTTATATGTCATAATGACGTTGTAGCCAGTTTGAACCGCTTCGAAATGTGCGATTTAGATCGTTTTTGAAACGAATAATTATGAATGAAAATGATAAAACTACAAATTTTTTGTACGATAATCGCAATCAGAAAAAAACAAAAAAAAAGGCTTCCACGCATTTTGAACGGTATTCATAGTTTGTGAAAATACCCCATAGTCATTGTATCGAGTTATCCAGTTGCCTTATACGAGAGTGCACCAGATTTCATAACACATGACACGAGAGCTAGCTGGAGGTCGCTGGTTCAAATCTCGGCGTGCTCAAGTAAATTTGTGTTATTTCACAAGTTACATTTAAAATAATATATATACTCTCAGTATCTGCCAGGTGTGAAACCACCATTCACAATTGAAACGTTTGCTGGAAATGTCTTTGGCCGTGTTTGGTGACTATATCTGAATAGCCAGGTACTCCTACATCTTCCTCTTCTCCATCTCCTTCCTTTCACCACTACCTTCAGCCTCACAACATACCCCGATTGGGGATGCAATAGCCTCACTGGCTCCAGACGGTTGGGAGCAGTTGGGAAACTTGTGCGGTTTCACATAAAAAAGGGAATGAATAAAATAAATGTTGTACTTGTCTCCCGTAGTAATGTATGTTCTCGTAGAGGTAATGGTTGTCGACACAGCGTCGTTAAGGATTTTGTAAGTGAATTTCTGGTCTGAGAAGGTTCTTAAACTTCTAGCGACCTGTTTTGCCAAGAATTGCTGAGTCTTCGTAATGCTCGAATGTCGGGTAAGATTTCGTAATAAAGCTTTTATGGAATATTGCGGTGGACACTGGGCGACTTAACAATACGCTATTGCCATTGAAATAATGACGACGCGTTTTAGAATTGCAAACTACGTCATACGTACCTACTTTAACTGTGTTAATATTAAAAGCTGGCACACCCGTGAAAATCAGGGGATAGTCTGAATTCTCGACAAATCTGTTTCAATTTTTAAAATGGTAAATAAAATAATTTTCTCTTTAAAATATTTTATAATTACCTACTTTATAGCTTATGTGAATTTTCTAAGCAAACATTACCACACGAAGTAAAATGATTACGGCTTTTTATCAAGATACTGTTAAAAATTTGACTGCATGAGCATTTCCCAATAAATCATTAGTAATTCCAAATATATCTGAACACACAAGTGCCCTTGTCCGAATAAATAAAAGAGACGAAATTCGAAACTATTTTTATTTCTAAGAACATATATCGTTCATTAGTCATAATTTGTTATGAAATATGTCAAATCATTCGTTATGGGCCTATAGTCCCATTTTTAATAGGAAAACGAATAATTTGAAGAGATTTTTAATAAATTAACAATATTTCATAACAGTAAGTTTTCTTCACACAATTTGAAAAATTTACTTAAACTTAAATTCAAACCAAAATATTTTGAGTTCATAGAACTGGAGACGTTTAGACATACAACAAACAAACAAAAAATTAATAAGCGCAGACCCGTGAAAAATCACGGGATAGTATGAATCCTCTACAAATGTCTGTCAACTTTCAGAATGACACATGAATTTAAATCATAATATATTTAAACAATATGAAAAAAAATTTACACTTATTTATTTTTACCATTATCAGTTTCAGCTTATTATAGTCATCTTCAGACTGGAACAATTATTCCGTAAACTATGATTTATGTATTGAAGATTTGGGGAGGGGGTGGGGGAGGGGGTGGGGGAGGGGGTGGGTAGGGGGAGGGGGTGGGGGAGGGGGTGGGGGTTAACAGCGATGGTAAACAATTGTTTTATTACAAGTATGAAGATTTTCCCATCATGTGGTGTTTCACATACCGACGAAGTATAAATGTAATAAAATGATTGGATACCATCCCTATTAAAACCCTCTCCTCTCCCAAAGGTTATGTATATAAAGCATACTTTAAACAATAACTGTATCAGTCTGAAGATGGCTATAGTGATCTGAAACTGATAACGATCAAAAAATTAAAAAAAAAATTTCAATATCATAATCCTGGAATTCTACACCTCAGTATCAAAGTAGAAATATTAAATTCAAAGCACTCTTTGAATCAGATTCACACAGCACACGCAGATATTTTGGATTATTATGTAGTACTTGCGCCCTTGAGGTTATTTTGCACAAAACGGCGCTATACAAATCATCAAATTATTATTATTACTTACACTACTTACTGTATGTTTATGCGTTCAATATAGAAATAGCGTCCGGTACAGAAATGATTTGAGAGTATTCCGCTACCTCCAGAAAAGCTGTAAGCTCAATTACTGAAACTTTTACAAACCTCGCGAGTTATTCCTGTTTAATAAAGGGAATTCGAAATAATGACTACTGTAAATTTTAGGTTACCTTATTTTTTTCTCTACAGTGCCACTAAATATATTATTAATTTATTGAGCTTTATAATATATACTCAATCTTCTTCCTAGCACTATCCCAACTCATTGCCTAGGTAGGCTGTTGGGGTCGGCTCTTCTCGTTCTCAGGTTATAGCTTCTTCGGTTCTGAGTGTCGCTTTCATCTAGGCCGTTTCTTTGTAGGATTTTGGAGCATTGGGTCATCCAGGAGTTCTTTGGTCTACCTCTGGATGACTGTCTTTGAAGCTCTATAGACATTGCCTGCTTCACTGTGTGGTCTGGTGGTCTCCGTCTTATGTGCCCATACCATCTTAACTGTCGTTCCTCTAGCTTACTGTTTATGTCAGTGACACCCAGGCTACCACGAATGCGTGAGCTTTTAATTTTATCTTTTAATGATACTCCTGCCGTCCATCTAAGCATTCGCATTTCTGCTGATTCGAGTTGCCTAGAGTAGGAGTTGTACATAGTCCAGCATTCGGAGCCATACATTATCGTGGGTCTAACAATAGTCTGGTATGTCTTTCCTTTAAGTTTTATTGGCATTTTCGTGTCGCACAAAATTCCTGTTACGGATCTAAATTTCATCCATCCCACTCCTATCCTATGGTTGACATCCGCTGCACATCCTCCGTCTCTGTGGATGAGTGAGCCCAGATACTTAAATGAGTCACAGTTGGCTAATGTTACTCCATCCAATTGCATCGAAGAAGTTACAGCATTTGGGTCTTCAAATGGTAAATACAAATATTCCGTCTTTTTCCTGCTAATTTTTAGTCCATTATCCTCCAGGATCTTTCTCCACCTTTCCAGGCTATTTTGTAGATCACAATGATTTTCTTCTATCAGTACTACATCATCTGCAAAAAGCATAGTCTTGAGAATACTGTTCATTTCTTGACTCGTTAGGTAATTCATGACCATTATGAATAGCAATGGGCTGAGGACAGATCCTTGGTGTATCCCCAATTTAATTTATAATATATACTCAATATTTGTATTAATAAAGTATGCATATATAATCACGTACGTAATGCAGCAACATAAATTTTTATTTATTTATTTTTTGGAATAACTTAGTGAGTAAAACCTCAAATTGTAATATTTAATTATTGAAGACAATATTACCTATTCTTAAACAAAAATCTGAAACAGAAAAAGATATGGTCACATCTAGGACCCTCGCCTTGCCGGGGAACCTCTCTACCAACTGAGCTAATGGGACCCTATCTCCTTCGGTCATATTTAAGTGTTTAATACCTCGAATAAGAACTACCGAAATTGCCTTCATTTTTCTCACAGCACATTTTTATTGGCAACTATCTTTATGTATGATGGCAAGATTCAACCCGAACTAAATGCTATCTAGATAGCGTCTTTAGATAAATATATCTTATTTTAATTTTAATGTGCGACATCTATTGACTTTTTTGCAAGTCTATCTAAGTATCTTGTTCTGTTTCAGATTTTCGTTTAAGAATCGCTAATATTGTCTTCAATAATTAAATAAATTTAAATCTTAACCACTCGAATGATTTTTGGCATACTATGCCAAGTTTTCAAAAATGTTTTGAATGATCGCTTGCCATAATGTGGCAAATTTATAGAACCTTAAAATATGGGATAAGCTGTGAAATCTAGGTGAATTCGGTGGCATTAAACCTCAGTAAGCAGTTTCATATGTTTCCATATTAATATTATGAGGAAAGTTATTAATTAAATAATATGGTAAATATATAACTATAAGTATAGACATCAATCGCTCGAGTGAAACAAAAAAAAAATAAACAAAAGCACAGAAATAGCAAAAAATTATCAAAAGCAGTTAAAAAGTTTTCATTGGAAATATGTTAATAATAAATTTAATGATTACCATTATATCCACAGAACATTTTCAACAATAACTTAACGATGTTGGTACTTAAATACCTAACTTAATTATAAACATACATTTTTGTATGTAAGCAATTATACAGTTTGTCCAAAGAAAAGTCACTAACTCAGTGACAAATCTTTGAAATATTATATTTAAATTACACTTTTGTTTTCGGGAATGAACGAATGCAAATGTCGGAAGCGGAAATTAACCTTTCCGACAGCCGATCAAACTAAAACTCGAAAGCAGATATTTATTTTATCAACTCTTGTTGGCATTCAAACACGCGGATAATGGACATATACGCATTTCTCTGATATTGGATGACAATGCATCAGTTAATATACGAAATAAATGTCGGTCCTACCCGATCGGCATTCGGCAAGGTTGTTGGCGGGTTCAAACAAAAATTTTATTTAATTTTAAGAGACATTTTAAAATAAATGTAATTCATCAAAAACTTAGGGCGGCTTGCACCATAAGTTAAATTTGATTTAAATATAATTTTAAACACATTATTTGATTTAAGTCGACTTGGCGTCTTGCACCACAAAATTTAAGTCGTTAAATGCGTTTAAAGAACTGTCAAAGTTAAATACCCAAAAGCGGCTGTTTAACTGAGTTAAACGTGTTTAGCCCTACTCGTAAAGCAGTAATGTCAAAAATATTTTGGTTATCTCTTCGATTTCTGATTGTGTTTAAAATCTATCTCATTTTAATTTGTATTCACAATGAACATTTGGGATTTGTATTCTGACGATCGTGAAGAAATTATGTTATAGAAATTATAAATAACTTAAATAAATTATAATATAGTCAGAGAAGTAAACAAGAGAACAAATTTATTTGAAACACTCAGTGCCAAGAAGTTTCAAAGAATATTTCGTCTCAGTAAAGAAATGACATCATTATTAGTGCAAGAAATTGAACCTCAGTTAAAATTCAACACCAATAAAACATCAGCGAGGTGCTCGTCACTTGGAGCTAACACTCCTTATCGAGGAGTATTTTGCAAGGTTGTAAACTTCTAATCATACCTACAGCATTCTTATAATACTTTAAAACAATATAATATGTAAAAGAAATAAAAAAAAAAACAAAATTACTCGGATAATTGTTTTATTTTTAATTCCAACAACAGAAGCTCTTTTTGTCTTATTTCATCATTATGTCTATTTGCTTTAACTTTTTCTTCTTAAAATAAATGAACACACTACCACACACACAATCACAAAATATTTTGACACTTCAAGTAAAATGAAACATCGTAGCTGTTTTATTTACGCGTTAATGGCGGTAACCACGCGGTAACTGTTTTACCGACGCGTTAAACACGTTTAACTAAAATTGCCACCGAACTGCGTGGTGCAGGACGCAACTAAACGCATTTAAGTTAAATGTATTTAGGGTCTTAAATACGTTTAGTTAAATACAATTTAAGATAAAATTTGCGATAGTTGGTGCAAGTCGCCCTTTTTTACATGTAGATTTATACAGACTTTTTTCAAGCTGGAAGATAGGTAGGCACCATATTGAAAAATGATAATAAACTAATCCGAATAAACAGCCACCATCTTGAAATGGAAACGGAACGTACAAACAAATTTACAGACAGACGAAATGCACCACTGTCGTACAGGTCTTCGCTGCGCTTTCAATAAAATACTAAACTCATTTTTTTGGAATCACCCCCTGACAAGCCAATAAGTATTATTGCTTTCAATGACGTAATCTTATGAGCTGCCTTGCTTAATAAAATATGAATAGTGCCTTTTAGCGCACGGCTTGCTGAAGGCTGAATACATAATGCATCAATGCATACTAGATGCATTTACGAACCAAACTAAACACTTCACAAGTAATGCTGCTACGGGAGTTCAGAACGAATTAAACATAATATTTACTATCGAAGTTTTTAGTACATAATAAATGTAATATTATAATTATTGATAAAATCTTGTATTCCTGTTTAGTTTGAAATCAATTCAAATATAATTCGTCTATCTGAGTATCGATTCTCCAATCCAGGCTGCTCGCAATCGCTCTTCGAAATTACATATATTGGTCGACATTCTTATTCTTGAGTCTCTTCAAATGTACACACTTATATACGCCAAACGTCAAAATTCATTCAACTAGAACAAGTTGGATTGAACCATTTGTTTTCCGAGTGGAATGATTTCGTCGAGAATCGATTCTCTGGTCCCCTTACTTTAAAATCCACTCCGATTCCAATGAAAAACTTCAGTATAAATATGTAAGATGTACATAACTCGGTCTATCAATAAAAACTATAAATTACCACCACTTGATGAAATAATTCAAATTATCTTAAAATTGAGAGGCGGATTTTGGGTTCCACTGCCCAGTGAACCATCTATTGGATAACCAACACCTCTTCCATAGATCACCCCAAATGGTTCGCTACTTTTAGTGATTTAGCAGGGGTGCCCGGGTTCACCAGGTGAAGTGTGTTCAGGACGTGCCTGCCCACCAACTGTGTGGAGTGCCAAATCGGGAGAGGCTGGTTTGGGGGTTTTCCAACTGGTCTCTCGACCAATCTCCTTGCGCCGCAGCTAGAGGAATCTATTTATACGTGACTCCTGGACAAACTTATCCCTAGATTCCTACCAACCCCTCGCAATTGTTCCTTCTCAAAACTTCCCCTCCTTAAAAATACCCTCCACACAGCATTACCGAAGATAACCTTCTGTTTGGAGTTAATGTTAATTTTTCCAAATTGATTTAAAAATATATATACATAATAATGGAAATATAGACAGTCCAGATTTATTCAGCCTAATCACTTTCAATATAACAATTAGAACTACCCGATCAAAAATACTTTTTATTTGCAATAATAATTTCAAGATACTCGCTAGTACCTACCAACGAGTAAATAGCATACAGTTTGCGATACTTAATTTATATTTGTGTTTCAGGCTAATAACTATATTAATAATTTATAATAATTTGTTATCCTTTGTGCTTTGCATAAAACCTTGTCTTATGTTTACCTTTAATAAATATTAATAATTCTACATCAATCATTTTCTACAGTTAACTACATTGTTACCAAAGAAGTATATTGTATCGACTTTAATTCATCTACATATATCATTACAGTGCAGAGATATTGCGTTTTGTCTTCTTCAGGTGTCTCCGACTTTTTTACTATTCATACCACTCTCTAAACACTCATGACACTAATAAGAACAGACTTTGAAATTTTGAACGGTATCGGTTTAGTAGTTTTTGAGTTCATAGGGCACACAAATAAGTTTATTTCCTTTAATATAGATGCTCGTAAGATTGAAAGTCACGTAACTTCTAAATTTCCCCTTGTTCAATTCATCTCTTGAAATCCAAAATAAAAAAATAATCTTGAAATAAGATGTAGCATCAAAAAAAATTGTAAAAGTTAAAATTTGTAACCAATGATAAATGATCAAACTCGTATATTTATCGATATTGTAAAATCTTATTTATTACTAGGTGTATCCACGCGTTGCTGTGGCTTAGTCTGTCTGTGCGGATAGAAAAACAGTAGCGCGAGTTGATTTTACGTGCAACGATGAAGCTATTTTTACCTGTCTTAATATTATATCACGCGCATATTTGAATGCAACCTCGTGTCAAAATTTCAAATTTAAAATTGGATTGGACGGAATAGTGCTATCACGGTTCCAAAGTTATCTAAAAGAGAGATTTCAAAACCTCATCTTTTGGCATACCGCAAGGAACTGTCATCGGTCCAATCCTTTTTAATATTGCTACGGCGGAATGTAATCATACTAAATGGGGTAGGTAATATACCCGTTGTAGGTAATATAAGATATGATACATAGATGGAATCAATTTGCACAGTGAACAGCTTCATTTCCTGTTACGGAAACTTGGACGCCAAACTATGCCAGTGAAGACAAAGTATGCTGAACTCTGCGGTAGAGATTGAGAATCATCATCAGGGATGGGCACTGTTTTTTTACATTAATTAGAGCTTTGGAATCATACTAAATAAAATAGATGTGGATTAATATTAAAGATTTATTAATTAATATACCTCGGTTTAAACACATACTATCTAGAACCTAAGATCACTCGATACGACGATTCGGGTTCCTGGAAACGGGATGGAGACTCCACGGGCCTGGGGAGCCCTCCATCTCCCTCCTCATGGCATCAGCGTCTGGTCTGGTAGCTCTTTCCTCCCTCTGGCTGGAGTGCGCGTGGACTCTCGACATGAGGTCGGTGGAATCCCCAAATTCCACAAATAAGCGGACACGAAGATACGGTAGTGTGATGTGTCGTCTATTCAGCTGCTGTGCAGCTCGATCGTAGTCGGATGACTTAAATATCCAGCGGATATGAATGTTACATGGACGGTATCACCGCCCGCCATTATAACCGGAATTCCGAACTTGAGTTTCCCGATAAGACAATTAAATCAGCGCGGTCGCTCCTCGACCGGCTGTAAACTTAACGATCACATGATACTGTTAAATAGCACACCGATCCGTTACACTTTATTAATAAATCATCCACATTTTGGTGACCAGTCGGTAACGTGCCGTGGCCTGTCGGCGCGTTCCCAAAAAGTGACCCGAACGACCAATAACCCTCTGTAGAACAAATCTTAAACTATTCCCGGAGAAAAGGTGCAACTGTTGATAGCCAGTCAATTACAATTAACTGACTGCAATCTACCCGGGGTAATATGAAACATTACTGACTTTACTTAGGAAAATAATTATATATAAAACCAAAGTAATTATTTTCATAACAATATATATGTAAATCAAATGTTCACTCTTTCCATTGTTGGAGATATAATATCTTACGCAGACGACACTGTAGTTATCCCGAAAGGCAAATCATGGGAGAAAACAATGAGGATAGCCAATATCAATATAAACATACTCCAAACATGGTTCGACCTAAATTGTCTATCACTTAATACTGAGAAAACATATTTCATACCATTCTCTTTGAAAGAAAAAAATTTCGAAACAATAAAAATCAAAATCCATTCATCACAGTGTGAAAATAAAAAAGAATGCGACAATGCAAATTGCTTACCAATAACATGAAAAATATTTAATAACTATTTTATAATAGTTAATAACATAAAAAGTAGGTATCATAGTAGATAGACACTTAAAATGGAACAAACAAGTCCAAAATACGGCAACCAGAGGAATAAAACTTATTGATTAGATTGAGAAACATCTATCATATAATATGATTAAAACTATTCATTTCTCTCATGCCCAATCTATTCTACAATATCGTATAATTGGGTGGGGGGGACTTTCAAAACTCACCTCTTACCTGTAGAAAAGGCACAGAGGTTGATTCAAAAAGTCATCCTACGAAAACCATCTATATTTCCAACAAAACAGTTATTTTACTCTTTTAGGGTTCTCAGTCTAAATAATATATTTAAAAAAAACTCATTGTTGCAAACTCACAAAGATCATTTCAATCCTACAATAACATTTCCAAAAATAAGTAAACGATCAAGAGCAACTTAGAAATCTCTTAATTTAAAATGAGTCCCTCTCAACACCATTGTACTTATCAAGGTATAATTTTTTTTAATGCACTCCCATATAAAATTAAATCTGAAAAAAATTTGACAGTGTTTAAATTACAAATAAAACAACTACCTACTTGATCAACCCAATAATAATTATAAGTTTTAATTTCATAGAACGAACTTTTGATTACATGTACATATTAGTAGTAATTGATCAAATGCAAATTTTAATATTACATACTTAGTATATAATTAATTATTTCATTTCATCATTAATTAAGAAAAATATATATATCAATATATATTTCTCTTTTTTTAACATATCCTCTTGAACTATTATATCAGCATTCGAACCGCCAAAAGCTTTTTGTCGCAATTTACTATGTACCTTCTCTCGCAATATTATCAGCTCTGTTTTACTTTCAACTGAATGAAATAAGTCCATTTACCTACCACCTAATAATATTATTTTTATTTTACTACATCCATATTCTTAAATTTATTTAGTTTTACTTTGTATCTAATTTAGTAACTGCTGTATTACTCTATTTTCATTATCTATACTTTTGTTATCATGCTTTATAAATTGTGTTTATTTCTTACTTTATAAATAAAAACTTTCTTTCTCTTCTTTACATTATATTTACTGCAATGGCACTACTCCCCAACTCAAACACGAGAAACGTTTTTCTCTATTGAATTGGGTAGTTACGTTAAAAAGAAAATATTTTATTGAAATTAGTTTTTAGAACCATATGTTTTTCTTCTGTAAATCTGCTATATGTACGTATTTTAAATAAAAACATAAAAAAATAAAAATACATGGTTGTTGATACAGGTTATGTTAAAGAAGATTTAGTCCAGCAAAGGTAGTTTGTCACATGGCTGCTTGTCTGCCGTTTCTACCTTTATAGTTTGTCTTAATTAATAAGAATAAGTATCACAATTTTTTTTATTTTAGTTATTTATTAATTGACGCCCTTTTTCAGGGCTTTTACATATGAATATTAAGAAATTTACATATTTATTGTACATAACTGAATTGCTTCATCAACATTTTATTTTGTTTAAAGATAAATTAAAGATATCCACTGACTTGGTATAATTATTTCCCTCCATTAGTATTCTGGGCAAAGAGGAATACATATGGTAGTCAGTCCCAGAATTTTTGCACTAATAAATAAATCCTGACTTCTAGTATTACGTTGTGGAATCTGGAAGCTTATCGATTCTAGCAATACCGGACTATCAACTAAATCATTTAGAATTTTATATAGAAATACCCATGGAATAAATAATAAATAATATAGAAAGTCAGTCAAGATTCTTCTGTCTGACAATTTAAGCATATTCATATAATTTAACAGAGTACTGTAGTTCAACATAATTGCTGAAATACCCATTTTAAAATTTAGAATATAAAAATTTGTTTTGTATTTTGTATCTTTCAACAGCTTGTACCATGTATATTATAAAATATTTTTCGAATAAAATTGTATACAACAAGGACATACACCAACATAAAACTAGGACGTGCAATGAAATCAGGCTACCAAAGAAGGACAAAGCGAATACCCAGAATAGTATATTTTATAAAGGGATGAAATACTATAACGCGCTGCCGGAAAACCTTAAGTCTGCCCCAATTGAAAAGTTTAAGATGTTGTGTAGGAGCCATATCAAGAAAGAAAAAAAAAACATAGTATATTTAAATGTAATAATTAATTAGTCATTTGTAATCTTAAATGTACAAATTACTAAAATAAAATCAATAAATAAAAAAAAATAATGTGGGTTCCAGACAGGAGAATTGTACTCAACTTGACCTCTTACATATGCAAAATATAACAATTTAATACACTTAATATTGTTAAAATTTCTGGTTAACCTAGTTATAAATCCCAACATTTTTAAGCCCTTATTAAAGATTTCTTTTATGTGTTTAAAAAATGAAAGATTTGATTGAAAAGTGATGCCTAAGTCTCTGATTTGCGTTAATGACTCAAGAGCAAAATTGTAAGTATTACGTTCATGAAAAAGTGAATAAAAATATTTCCACTGTTTCATAACCATAAAAATAATTGTCTGCGGGGTAAAAGTTATGGACTAATGTTTGAGACTGTGTAATTGATAAAAAATTAAAATAATTTTACAGATTCATTATGTTTCACATTTTCCTTTTTCCGCTTGCAGCTTCCATTCTTATTAGATATTAGTGGGTTTTTCAGATCTTTTTTATCAGTAAAACGTGTGCTGTTACTGAGCACAAATGTTTTTCAAAAGCACTTGTTTCTTCCTAGTAATCCATATTAATAAGTAACCAGAAAATTCAATTATTTTTTTATTAAAACACAAATAACTTAGTTTACATCACTTTATTTCGATACAAAATCTCAACATGTTTCGTGAACCAAGTTCACATCATCAGGAGCACAAGTATACTAAAGTTATAATTAAAATTAGGTCTAGAAAGAATAGGTAGAAGGAGCGGGGAGGGGGAAGAGTGGGGGAGGGTTATTCAAAGTAGGAATTAAAATGTCATTAGACGGGAAAGACCGGGTAATTTGAAAAATATTTAAAATGGGGTTTATAATTTTTTTTTGTTTATTAATAATATCTGCTTTCATATTCACGTGTTTTCTTATTTCTAAGATTTCAAAATTATTGATTTTAGATACCTTGTAACCAGAATGTAGTATTTTAAAACCTGAATTAATATCGAAAGTATGGTCGTTATTTAATAAATGATCCGCAAATTCTGATTCACAGTTTCCCTTTAAAGCCCTAAGATGTTCTTTAATTCTGATCTCAAAGTTTCTATTAGTTTTTCCTATATAAAACGAATTACAGTCATTACAGTTGAGTTTATAAACACCTGATTTTTTAGTTTGACTATCAATATCTTTATTATTAAGAATATATTTTTTTAATTTGTTATCCGTATAAAACGCCGGTTGAATAGTGAAGGGGATGTTTTTATTTATAATTTTGGAAGTATCATTATCTGCAAATAGAATTCTACGCCATTGTTTGTTTGTATCTTTATAAACAGGATAAATATAAAGTTTAAAGAGTTTATGTTTATTTTTTTATTTAGTATTTCCACTATCAATTTATAAGGATAGCCGTTATTAGATGTTATTTGTTTTATGATATTTAATTCTGAGGTATAATTAGGATCCGACAAAGGAATCGAAATTAATCTATTAAGCATAGAATGGAAAGCTGCGACTTTTTGAGAAAAGGGATGATTTGATGAATTATGTATGATAATATCAGTGTATCTTTACGGAAAATATTTATATCTATTTTATTACCTATTATTGTTAAATTTAAATCTAAGAAATTTAAACTCTTATCTATACCTATTTATAATGTAAATTGAATATTTTTATGTATTTTATTTAAAAAGTTTAAGAACATGTTCAATTGTCTTTCTGTTCCTAACCAAATGCAAAAAATGTCGTCCACATATCTCTTCCAACAATATACATTTTTAAGTAACAAGGCACCGCTATTAAAAATCTTATTTTCTAAATTATTTATAAAAATATCTGCAATCAAAGGACTCGTACTGTTCCCCATGGCCAAGAAATTTGTTAGTAACCATCCGAAAAAAAAAATAGTTTGAAATATCGGTCTTAAATTAATACATTATCGAAAAATCTAAAGGCTTCGGCAGAGTTCTGACGTCATAGTTTCTGCCCATGTGACCGTCGCTAATGTAAAGCTCGTTTAGTGACACTATGCACTTCAAATCGGGCAGTTTTAAGTGATTTTAACTCAACTTTAAAAATGGAATAGAAATAAAATCGCAACATTCTTAGCTATCTCTGGTTAAGCTATTAGGGTTTTAGGTAGGTTGGTAGGTACTGTAAATTAGGGTTGTCGGAATGAAATATTCACATCGCATTTCCAAATCACGTACAATACAGGACACCGACGGGCGGAATGTTTAATTACTGCCTGAATTATTCACCGCCCTTCAAACCGTTTAATTATTTTCATCCCTTTATTGGTTCCAATATCACGTAAGACTCGATAATTCCAATTAATAAGGCTTTATAACCGAGGGCGGGATTAAGCCCTGCATTGTTTAGCGGTTCTCGTCACAGAGCTTGGCTGGTCTCGTAACATATTCCACATTCATTTGTACGAATAATCTCAGTGTTATTTAGTCAGCATCGTCAGATTTTACTCAATTAATGCATAACTGCTTTTAATAATCTTTTTGTTGTACAGGCTAATTATTTGTAACGTATTCTTGAGCCGTTGCTTCGTAGCTGAAGATCAGGACGTTTCGGATGCCTGTGACACTGTGGTCATTGTTTATTTTGTAACCAAAATACTCAAATTATACATAGTTGAATTTTTAGTAAATTTGATGAAAATCTTTGTGAGTTTTAGATACCTAAAATATATTTAAAGTAACGTTTCGTTTCCCTTTGTTTTAGCGATAGTTTATATGCTCTTGGGTAAAAAGCAAATTTATTACGAAAACCCTAGTTTTGTGGGTTATTTCGTGCTGTTTATCGATAATCTGTGGCCGTCGTAAATAAATTTCAACCTCAATAAATTTGACTAAAAAACCGCCGAGTCTCATAACGCACCCGCTCGCAGTTCTGCGGTCCCGGCACTCGGAGCCTTTGATCCGAAAATAATTTATCCAAATAGTATTATTTGAGTTTCAAACAAACCGAATTAAACATAGGTTGGGGGGGACTGTGTGGGAGTATATACTACAGGAGAGTACAAGGATTAAACCGACTTCAACTTTGAACGGATGAGCCGAGAATAAAATGGCCATCTCATTTGACGACACGTTCACGGTGATTGAAAAAACTTTTAGCGTCATCGGTTTGAGTGAAATCCATTTGAGGAAGAGTTCCGATACATTCAGGCTTCGCTTTCAAAGGGCTATGTATACTTTTGGGTTCTGCCATCTGTCTGTATTGGTCATCTGGGAGGCTGTATTCCTTTTTAAGCTAATATTCGACGATTCAAACGGGAAATTTTTAAAAGCCGCCGAAGCTATGCCTTGTATTATCGTCAGTTTATTTGGCTTGTTAAAGTCTTCGATCATAGTGATAAAAAAAGAATCTGTAGTCAAATTGGTTGAAGATCTCAGACTCATGTGGCCGAGGAAACTAGATGAAGAAAATAATAAAATAATACTGCAATCGATGGGACCCACCAGACAATTCACTTTGGTTTACACTGTCGTTACGAACGTTCTGTCGATGGTCTACAATATCTTCCCTTTGGTGTTGATGCTATCAAACTATATAAAGTACGGAAAAACGGAAATGTTTCTGCCATATTACATTTGGTATCCCGTGGATTGGTCCACGTTCTCGTGGATCTACAGAATCATTTATATTTCACAATGTTACGCAGGTGAGCTTCTAAGGGTTGAGAAGACTGGAAAATCAATTAACTATACATTATACACTTTGTCTAAACATGTAAGTTAAATTCAAAATTACCACGTATAAAGACAAAAATATCAGTTACAATTAAGTGGAATGTTTTTCAAAATCAAATTCAGTTCATAGTATTATAATGTACAATTTTTATCACTTGAATCACGGAATATTAAAATTGTACGATTTTGTGATTTGCTGAAAGTATTTATAAAATATTTTCCACAAAATCAAATTTGTTAATTTTTTTATAATTTAATAAGGTATTTATAAGTATATCTTTGTTTTGTTGACAAATAATTAGAGAGACAATCATTCATTAATCATTAGAAAAAACACCGTTAGTACCAGTGAAAATCAAGAAATTTAGAAAAATTAACTAAAGAAATGCACATTTCAAGGGTAGAATTATTTTATTTGTTTATAGGTAGGTTGTTATGTACCTAGCAGGTTCAATCAGTTCCAATTTTGAAAATGACATTTAAATTCAAAGCGAATTTGAATGGATTGACCTCGATAAATTTGGCGTAGAAATATTTCATTGAAAACAAACAAACCAAAATTTGTATTTTATTTATTTTTTTTTTTTTTTTAATATTACTATTTATGATTTGTTACAGGAGTTCAAACGTTAAACCATAATTTTAACCAATTGTCAATTGTATGACGTTAAACACTGTAAATATGACAATTTAAAATGTGCGTGCACAAATTCGTGTCCGTAAGGACGAAACGTTTTTTTAGGTATGATTTGAGATTTTAAAGGCCAAAATTACTATGGTGATTTGTTTTTGGGGTATTATGCCGTGTTGCGCTACCTCCTTCTTTAGCCGACGTTTTAGACAGCATTGCAGTGTCTATCATCAGGGCAGATGTGTAATCTGTTCTGATTTAATTTTAATTTAATTTTTCATAAATAACAACTTACACTTATATTAGAAACACTAGATCTCAGGGGCGAAAACATATCCAACAAGCAACTACAAATTAATAAAACATTTGGAGTAAAAATATCTTCCTTTACTGTGGTACGAAATTCTGCATCAAAGTCCCACTCTCAATCAGTACACAAAAATATTATAATTTTTAAATCTGAAATAAAAATCCAGATACTGATTATTTTTGTTCAAGGAATATATTCTACCTGCACTGTATCTTGCGTGGACTGCCTATTCTACCTGATAATAGCACAAGTTTGTATGCAGCTAAACTTACTGTGCAGGGACTTACATAATGCATCTCGGTCTATCGGTGCATCCAAACTATCCATAAACGATAAATTGAAAAGAGCTGTCAAATTCCACAACAAGTTAATAGTGTGAGTATTTGTATTATATGGTGGTGTTTAAATTCAATCAAAAATTTCAATCAAATCGAAAAATAAAATAGGAAATAAAAAAAATCTCGTGAAAAATTGTACGTTTGTCTTTCTATATTACGTATCTTCTTTTTAATTTAATTTTATCTTGTTTTTTTATGTTTTAACTTGTTTTATTTGATTTGGTTTTAGTCAGGCTTTTGCATTGATTTTAAGAACAGAATATTCGCAGTGCGCTTCCGAAAATTATAAAGTTTTTAAAACATTAAATAACGTTAAACTGATAAACTAAATGTGAAACAAAATAAGTAAAACACATAACCATATAATAAAATCATTTAGCAACTGGAACAATATTAACATAAGACAAATCACTACAACTACATTTCTAACGCTACTCTAATTTGTAGGATTCAACAAAGTGCTGGTATAGATTACGCTAAATTCTATAAATGTAGTAGTACTCCCATACTTGTTGGCTAGATCATGCATCCTATTGGTTAGAGAGTGTGTCTGATAGTTGGTTGTGTATGCATTGGTAATTAAGGTGACTAATGTATATATATAAGTTACCTTACGCTATGATTTGAAATGTTGCTTGTGCGATGATAGATGACTTAGCTACTGAAGATCTTTATTGAAATCACTTAGAAATGCAGGTATTTTAAGAATGCAAAACTTATTTCCCCCTTGATAACATGATTATAAATAACAACACTGTCATTAAAAGCTATTAAATAAACCACGATTTATTGTTACTTTTTTATGTAGATACCACCCTACCACAAATTACCACATGGATTTTCATTAGTGCGCCGACCGCCTGACGCAGCGGTTGTGCCCGTGGAGCGTGGCTAAGCGGTGGCCACAAGATATTATTGTCACCACTCGAGTGGGTAATGTGGAGTGGATGTGAATAGGGCAGAGAGTGGCAGCCAACAAGTGGATCCTCAAACCACCACTAATTATTATTCCACTATTCTCTTGATAGGTCCACCAATTAGTTTCTCGGTCAGAGCATAATTGACGAAAATAGGGCACCGTTCGAAGGAAAGGAACACAAGTTTATTTTGAATTAAATAAAATTTATTTTTATTTTACCCACAGAGGCGCTATTGTATACTAATATCTTGTCGAAACGTGTACCCCTATTATAACGCGAAGAATTAATTCGGTAATTTTTGTTGTAGCCTCGGGAGCATTGGAGGTTAGTTGGAGATTAAAAAGTAGAACTTATTTTTTTGCTTCATGCGTGATATAAATATTATACACTATCCTTCACTAATCAGGCCTATGGCATAATATATTCTGTCAGACTGTAGGAGTATTTCTGCTTTGCAATAAAATTCAAGCACGTGGATTATTACTGAACGTATCCGAACACTTTAAACTGTTTCTGAAAGGTGATGAAATACGCTCTCAAATTTTAATATTATAAATAAACATATGTATTAATGCAAACATTCAAATGACTCACTTTACGTTTTGTGTAACAAAAATTAACGATAATGACAAAATAAAAACATACACATATTTAGACAAGGATATAACAAAGGTTAGCGTCACCTAACTTTTTTTGTCCTTTCGTATAAATATAATTAATTAAAATTTTACGAAGTTTCTTGAGTTTTTGTTTTAAAATTGCGGTAGGAACCGTTAGTTTCACAAAGGTGAAATTTTTAATTCTTCTCTAGTTAACTTCTAGATTTGAATTTAAAGCGTGGTGTTTTCTCTTTCTACACCGTTTAGACCATGTTTCTCATTACAATAGTAAGTGAGACAAGTGAGACATGTGAGACCACATGAGTTGTTCCCAAAAGCGAACATATTATTAGCCCGAAGGGTTAAATAAATCACTTACTCAGATCATTTTAAACTTCAGAAGGCACGGGTTCAATTCCCGTTGGCGGCATTTATTTTTACTCGGGAGATATTTTCAATTTGTATTAATATTTCGGATGACTAATTATTGCTAATAATTATTTGTCATCCTTTATACTATGCATAAAAACCTTGTCTTATAAACATTAGTTTATCATTAAAAAATAATAATAATAATAATATTTGACAAGTCAAAAATATTTCACCAATAAATGAAGATATAATATGTCTCGACGCCATCTAGTGAGAAATTTAGCACTAACAAAGCCTTTCCTACAAAAATAAAGTTGGTTGTTTACAGGTGAAAAAATATAATAAGCAGTAATTGTTGATTGAGGTACTAGTACATATTGAATTATTTGGCGGGTTGGAAATAAGCCGACGTAGCTTTATGCTATGCATAAAAACCTTGTCTTATAAACATTAGTTTATCATTAAAAAATAATAATTATAATTTTGTGTTCTGGGTTCGGGAAAGTTTAGTAACGTTTTCGCCATAATCTGTATACATGTATTTTTCGTAACAAAATCAATATTAAAATTTTCAATTTCTTTCAGCATCAGCAAAGAGGTTGAAGAAGTTTTTAGTCTAGTTTTGCTGTTCAATCTGGTACTGAGTTCCCTGATGATTTGCGTCCTGCTTTTCTCCATAACGGTAAGACTAAAGATTTATTTGTTTGTTGAGAACCTTTAAATTCTTTTGCTTATAATCTACTAAATACAACTTTTAGATTGCGCCGCCTGGAGTGCTAGTGAAGTACTTCCTGTTCCTGTCGTCATCCATGACACAAATCCTGATGATGTCTTGGTACGGAAATAAGTTGATTGAAGAAGTAAGTTCTGTTTTTTATCCTTATAGTTTTGAAATATTTTAGAAAGTTTTATAGTGTTTCAATGGATAGTGTATATTATTAATTAGTCAGCGGTAATGGTACCAAACTCTCTATAAATGACAACACTTCTGTAATGACTGATAGATTTATGTGTTAGGTACTTTAGAGTGCGACTATAAGTCAATATTAAACATTGCTCAGTTAAAAATAGGAACCGTTTGACCGTCTGAATCTATTTTTTTCATTCATTGCCAAGACGTTAAGTTAGAAACATGTGTAAGATCAACTTTTTTGGTAGATTTGAGTTAAATCGAAGTGACTCTCCGAGTATAGAATATTATGTCTAGCTATCAAAGGTTTTTTTTCCTGAGAATTAAATTGCTTTGAAAGTAATGGAAAAACATCAATGATGTGACTTAAACCCTTGACTCTGTACAGAAACGGGCGGTCCGTTTGATAGACTCTAAAACGGGTTACAATCTATAGAACGTCGAAATCTATATAAAGCATCTTGTCCTTGTTCTACTGTTCTATTTTAATGTAAAATGTTAGGAATGTTAAAAAACTAGCAGCCTTGATCTCTTTGGCACCAGCGTGTAATCGCGAAAAACGACAAACGCTCGCGCAATATTCGTACACAGAGTTGACATGTTGGTCACATGAGAACGCGTCGTTTCTATGACTCGTTTATGAGTTCAACAACACGGCTGGAGAATGATTTGCCGGTCTCTATATTTCCTCCTTCCTGCAACATAAATCTCTTTAAGACCCAAGTTCACTTCTTCCTCTCCTCACAAAATACCCACTATACGGCAACCCCAAAGACGTGAAAATATATTGTTTCGTTCTTTTCCAGAGTAACAACGTATCGAAGGCAGCGTTTTACTCCGAGTGGACAGATTTGGTGTCTGAATCAGACAGGAAGGAATTTCTTTATGGAATTCTGATGATCCAGTCTCGCTGCAAAAAACCGATAGCCATTTCTGCTATGGGTTTTTCTAACATCTCCATGTCCACTTTTACATCGGTAACATATACTTATTTTGTCGGTTTACTACCAGAAGTCATTAAGGCGATGCACAACTTGGTGTTACATTTTAAATAAGGCCATTATTAATAACAGTCCTTATGAATATGGTTAAAAGGTTGAAATTTCTGCATAACGCCAGCCGCCCAATTTGATCAATGCAAAAAAAAAACATCGCCAAAAGCGTGTTTTATTTTGCTTTAGAAGTTCAGGTACAAATAACCATTTTTTTCCCAATTATTTTGTAAAGTAATCAATTTGTCACATTACGCAATAAAACCGTGACAGAAAATGTTTTCTTAATTAGAAAATTTGGCACTTTAAAGCGATTTTCATAGTCCTGATACTTTATTTTTTTCTGGGCTTAAAAAAAGACTTATCAAAAACATCTCGATTAATTCAAAGGCTGATATGTGTTCTACTTGCGGTACTTAATTAAAACATCCACCATATTTTCAAACACAAAACAGGTGATTTTGCATTTCTTCGTAGTGCTTCGCCTTAAGAGAAAAAATGTTAATTCTAAAAGTTTGTCCTATATTTAATCAGTTATATCAAGCTATGTCTGTTTTTTTATTAACGTCCACTTATTTTGTTAGCTGTTTTTGTTTAAACTCTTTAAGAAGTAACAATCTACCTATTTTGTTATTTTTTTACGACTACAATAAAATTTTGTAACAATGTTCTAAAATATTTTTTGTTTAAATATTCATTTATAAAAAGATACAAAATTGGTGATGAGAAATGAAAAATTAATGTCTGATTATATTTCATGAGATTTTCTAACTGTTTATATTTTATCAACAGCAATAAATTGTTTTTCAATAATCTTTGTTTTTAGATTTTGAGTGCTGCCTGGTCCTACTTCACTCTCTTAAGATCTGTGTATCAAAAAGTTGACGTCGAGAACCAATGAAATAAAACGTATAATAAAATGATAATATCACGTTATACTAGGTACCTACCCATTTTTGAGGTAACCTTTTATTTAATATAAAGATTAGTGTTACCTACTGATAAAAAATCTAATGACAAAAATATTTCCTTTAAATACATTATTTAAAAAGAGTTTATCAAGAAACCGTTAATCTATCTATTTTATATATAAATAAAAAAATTAAATGTTCGTTTGTTCAAAATTATAAATCTTCAAAAGTTCTTCACCTTCAGTTTTGAATATTAATTCAAGGTGGGATTCGAATACGTGTGTTTTTGTATACCTGTATTATATGTAAAAACATGCTTTAAAAAAAAAAAACAGCGCCATCTGTTGGACTTAAAAGCAACAGGCCCTATTGTTTTTCTATCTGCACAGACAGACTGAGCCACATCAATTCGTGGCGGGGTACAGCTAGTATTTAATGTTGAGAAAATCCCGTTAAATTAAAATATATATTTCTATAAATATGTGCTAAATGTTAAATAAAGTTATAAATCTAATTCAATAAAAATATTGAATGATATGAAAGATTTATTTTAATTAGGTTTTATTTTCCGTACCCTTTTTTATATCCCATTGATTCTAAAAACAACAAAAAAAACTTAATAAACGATACCTACATTATATATCTGCAGGCATCTTCAATGGTAATCCGCTTGCAAAAATAGTTTTGCTCACTTTAATTCTAGGATATAAAAGTGATTAACAAAATACGACATAAGCAAAATACGCTCTACCTATTTATTATTATTATAACTAAGTGTCCCCGAAGGAGAATGCAGAGACATACGACCACATAATAAGAGTTGATGTACTTATATCTGCAGGTAATCTGCCTTACAAATTATTTTGCTAACAATAATGCCGTGATCCCAAAAGAGTATACAGTGAGGATATACCGCCGAATAACAAAATACGACATACTTATATATGACGCAGGCTTAGAGCTTAGGGAAAATACGCTATACCAAAATAACAAATGCGAAATGTCACTTTATCCCAAGGCCTAGGGGAAAAGACAAAATCTTTAATTTATTTCACACACCAATTTCAACAAACACAGACACATTTTAAGTTATATTTTATTATATAATAACCTAACCTAACCAAACCAGCAAGATGAGGTCAATCTATCTTTCAGGAACACCTCTGTCATAGGTCGCTACGTTTGGTGACTTAGCAGGGGTGCCCGGGTTCATGGGGTCAGGCTTGTCCAGGGTATTGACGGCGGATGCATCTACCCACCAACTGCGTGACAAGTGGGATCGTGTGAGGACGGTTGAGGAAGACACTTTTCGACATGTTTAGTCGGACTATCTCAACCCCCATCGCATTGCATCGCAGTGGGGGAATGGATTCATACGTCACTCCTAGAGATACTGACCCCAAGATTTCTACCCATCCCCTCATACTTGTTTCCTTCCCAGAACATCATATCCTTTATTTTCTCAAAAAGAACTCCACACAGCATTACCAAAGATGGCATAGGCCCTGAGGGAAATTATTTTCCTCGAGGCCACCTGTGCGGGGTTAAATAAAAAAAAAATTAACTCAGTTTTATGAATAACTCCACAGACAGTTAATTTGGGAGGCGGGTATTTGTCCCGTCGCCCGGGGAACCATGGGTAAACATCACACATGCCATAGGTCACCACAAGTCATTCGCTATGTTTGGTGACTTGGCAGGGGTGCCCACGCTAGTGGGGTGAGGTTGGTCTTTGTTTTGGTCTTGGCGGCGGATGCGTATCCCCACCTACCCACCTACTGCTTGGCGGGTCGGATCGGGAGAGACAGGTTAAGGAAGGCATTTTGACCTACCCAGCTGGACTCTTTCTCGACAGATCGCCTTAGACCGCAGAAGTAGGGAAGGATACATGCGTCCGTCACTCCTGGCAATAATGACCCTCATTTTATGCCTTTTTCCTTCCCAGAACTTTATCTTTTTCCTTTCCCTAAAAAAACCTCCACACAGCAGTTATGGAACCCGTAACCTCCCGAATAAAAATCATTACCCCGTAGAGGCGAAGAGAAAAGTGGCCATATACTAATTTCGAAAGAACAAACAGCAAAAAAACAAATTATTTCAAATGTATTCACTGCTCTGCAAATTATTTACTCAGGATCGTAAATTCTGCATAAAACTTTTGATCTTTTAACAAACGACCATCGTTGTTATTGTTGTATCTACACAAAAAGGTTCAGATGGGTTATATTCCATTAAGGGTGCGCATTCTTCAGCAGGGCGGAACTTCCTCCCCTCTTATCCTAGGCCACGTACGGGGCCAACTTTCTGTATTAATCTAACTTAAAGTTTTATATCACTGACAAATAATGGCGAGGCCATTTGTCTAGCTCTTGCATGGAGCTTCCGGCCGCTACTGGCGCTATTTGGCGGCATGCTTACGAAATTAAGAAAGCAAATCAACGTCGCTAATTAGTTTTTAGACGTTTTCAAAAGTAAGGGTTAATCTCTCCCTTAATTTGCTGCAAACAGAAAAATATTTGAAAATGTAAATATGCAGATCAAACGAATTCAAGTGATGGGCAATTGGGATTGAAATCAAAATGCACAGATTTACAGGTAGTCTGGTTCTTAAAGTTTTCAATGTTGTATCATATTTTCTATTAAGTGTAGTACATTACATTGTGAAGGGCGTTATTAATTAAGGTCTGAAAATATCATATATTGGTTTATTAAATACAATTACACTTTCATTATAGATTTTAAATGAATGTTACAAGGACGAGGACTATACGAAACTGAATAAAGGATGCTCACTGTTCACTGCGGCTGCTAGAAAAAAATGTAAGGAAGCCGGGTCTGCAATCGGATTGCAGACCGCAGGTGTGCAAGAATTAGCATATCAGTGCAAGAATTATACGCAATATTTAGTAACTATTAGAGGTTATCTTACTTTTCCTAAATGCTTTCGCGAAACCTGTGCACGAGAAATACCTACAAAACGCGTTTAAAATTATCAGTGTCACAAAGTTTTAAGTTCAATAATAACCTTCTAATGAGTGACATCGCTGTATTTCATTGTTAACGGGAAAACCATGCGTTTGTTAATAGGAGTGTTGTTACTTGGTTGGTGCCTGATTACTATCGAAATGAACTGAAACTACCATTACAACTATTGAAACTAGAAATATAGCGACCTTGCCTATAAGAACTGTGAGTACCTTCAATATAGTCTTATGCCATCCTATTGTTTCAAATTTCTCTTTGGTATTTTTAACGGGATTCGCCACACTGTTACCGCGGGATCCTTTCACCCAGTACCTTTATCATTGTATCCTAGCGATACTTATGCCACATTTAACAACAATAAATTAATGTGATACCGAAAGCAGCGTAGTTGAAAACAACTGATGGCAGGAACTCATCTCAGCTTGAAATGCCACAAATAATCTTCTCGTCAGTTCTAGAATCGCCTTGTCATTGTTGTCCCCAAAACAAAAGCCCGTGATTATGCAGGATCGGAAGATTCTTTTTGATTACTCATTGTCCTAGGATGAAGACTCCAGTTTTTAATTATTGATGACAAAATCAAACGGATCCATCGGTCACCAGCCAAAAGGAATGCCCACTACTCTGGGCTGTTGAACAAAGAACGAAAGCTCCTTTAACTTCTCATCAGGTTGTTTGATCCAATCCCAGGTGTGGCAACCAATACATCCCTAAAAAATCCAGAGTAGCGAATCTAATCAATGCATACTGGAGGTGCCACACACCGAAAGCATAGATATAAATTTAGTAGAAGGATCCACACTTCCCGTTACAAATCCTTAGGTAACAACAAATATTTTACGTAAAAAGTATTGAAAAATTTACTAAACATTTTTCAGCTGTGAAATTAGCAGTAAGCACCAGATTTAAATTTTCTAGACTATGAATAATTAGTAACTTCTTGAGGTATTCAGTTTGAAACTTCTGAGATTTTAGTAATTCGTTTATCAGAATAAATTAAATTAAACCATACGAAAAGATCAATTACGTAATAAATATGATTTTCCTTAAATGTAGTGTTAATTTTAATAAAGTTTAGTTAATAAAAAAATCTACGTTTTTCAGTATGGAATGAAGTCGTTTCAAACACATCCCCGTTGAGAATGTTATTCCACTTTCAGAAAGTTTTCAGAAGTGCGGGAAGAACGGAACAATCTCTTGGTTCCGAGTTGCTCCAAGGGACGGTACCTAGCTATGGCAGTTTGCGGCGTTAAGTTTGCATTTTTCGGAAGTTTAAACTCTGAAAATAGAGACATTTTTCAAAGTTCCCGAGACCCGGAATAATTTACTTCAGCTCGAGGAAGAAGCATTATTCTTGAACAAAGATGAATTATACTAATATTATGTTATTTGGAAGATGCAGCACAACATAATCTCCTACACAAAAGTAGTATATTATAATTATATGAAAATAAAATACTTTGTTTATATATTTTTTTATAATAGTATATAATTAATCACCTCTCATTTCAATATTATTTTTAAACATTTATTTGTCAATTTGTGTCTATTTTTAAATTTGTTAATTTTCATTATACTCGTAATAAGTTTATTTTGACGAAGAAACCATTGGTTTTGAAACATGACAATCCTTTTTGATTAAATAGTGATGTATACAAAGTAGTTTATTTTAATATATATAATTTAAATTACACCACAAAGTAATTTTGCAATTATTGAAGAAGTGACATTATAATTTTTTCAATAGTTGCAAACTATTCACTTTGTGGCGTCATTTTAATTTAAATAAAATAAATAACTTTGTACACTACTATTTAATGAAAAAGGGTGGACATGTTTTGAAACCAATTGTTTCTTTGTCAGGATAAACGTATAATAAATGATCATTTCAGTAAAATGATCATTCTTTCAAGAAAAATTCAACGTTAAAAATACTTCGTGAAGGTTGAAAGGCATCGCAGAGAAATAATTTAGAAATTTTAGATATAAGAAATATGTTAATATCAATGCAGTTATCATTAATAAGCAAAAAATATAAATCCTCTTTTGAATATTTTCTTTCTACTGATATTTTATAGCATTGAATAGGACAAAAGAGCGTGTGAAGCGCGCAGGTATATTAAATTGGATCCTATTTAGCAACACCGCGCATTGCACATTGCTTATTAAATAATGTTTGTGTATTATAATATCATTTTTGTAATTCAATATACTTGTGAGAATGATAGACCTGGGAATAACATTTGATTCATTTTTAATTTCTAAAATTAATAACATAAACAGTAAAGCAATGCAAATGTTGGGTTTAAACATAATTATACATATACAACCGTTCGGTCAAGCCATTAAGAATATGACTGACTACTAAGAATGCATTTTTTAATATTCATGAAAGTCTATCGAGTAAATCCAGCATAAATTTTTAAGAAATATTGAATACTAGCGACCCGCCCCGGCTTCGCACGGGTGCAATGCACTAATGTGACATCCGATCCATTTTTAGCGCTTTGACGTTGACAGTTTATGGTTCCAAAAAGCGCGTTTACCAATAATTGTAATTTTATTTTTTATTAATATTTTACTGTAAACATACATTTTTTGCAGCTTTTTTTAGATTATAATAGCTGTAAATATCAATTTTTATCTTGAATCAGACTATACTGCCAGTAACTACAAAATGTCTCTATGTACAATGTTTACAGCTGTTCTTTCATTAGACAGCACAGACAGATTTAGCTACACGCGAAAAGGCTACATATAGCTGTCCATGTGAAAAACACTCAACGCTCAAATCTAAAAATTTATTTTGATTGTTACGGATGTAAGCTAATCGCTTTGATTCAATTTTTTGCATATTGATCGACCAAGTACTGGTTAGTTAACATCCCATATGTAAGTAAGGGGTTAAAATTATTATGTCTTGTTATTATACGATAGCAATAGTATTTCCTGCATGAAACCGTTTTTCATTAGAGGTGCTTCACTAATCGGGTGAACTTGACCAACATTAATGGCGTATCGGTCTTCTCCCAAATTGTCGTCACAATATCTCTTTTTATCACATTGTTGTCCAGCTATCAATACTGCTACTGCACTTATGGATGGGGCATTATAACGGCTGTTGTATTCTCCGAAAGGTGCTTTATTTCCATGGATTACGACATTGAAGTCGGGTGTGCCCGGTGGAACGCTCTCAATAGCAGTTTTGAAAGATTGCATGTAGTT
This sequence comes from Hesperophylax magnus, assembly GCA_026573805.1. Taxonomy (NCBI): domain Eukaryota; kingdom Metazoa; phylum Arthropoda; class Insecta; order Trichoptera; family Limnephilidae; genus Hesperophylax; species Hesperophylax magnus. The sequence continues at coordinate 3,868,031 of JAIUSX010000104.1, forward strand.
GCTATGGGACTGTAACATATTTTGTAGAGATCTTACCAAACCACTATCAATTGGTGGTGCGACACTGTTACTCCGCGTTGATGCTTGTGTTTCTGGATCTGAGATAAAATAGATTTGAAGAAATTTATGATCATCGGGCTGATATGGAAGCAAACTCCCTGCTAAATGATAAACTTGCCCCTGAATTTTAAATCCAGGCATAAAATCCCGCTGAACAACCTGCGTACTCTTCAAAGATATTATTATATATATATTCTTTTATCTTTCGTACTCTTAAAAGATGATATTTGAAAAGAGTTGTTATATTGGCGTATATTGCGCATGAATTGTTTACATTTCAGAGCAGAGCAACATTCATGGACAACAGATATTGTACATATTGAAACCATAGGATCATTCCTGTATTCAATTGAAGAATCGTAATTTAATTCATAATTAACTTTACTTAAACACAAATTTGTTCCCCCATGGACCGGCGGTTATTTTGTCTATTTCGGTCAGTGAGTAATCGATTGTTTCTTTGTACGGAAGATTCTCTGGCTCTCTGGGATCTATGCCTATCCCGATCAAGACTAAGGTGAGCCTCACCTTCAACAGTGGGAAGAAGTACGTTCTCTGCTATTTGACAGCTGGATTTCCCTTTCTTCTTCGTTTTCGTCATTAGGACGTACTAAACGCATTATTTTTGCATTCCTTCTTCTACGACCTATATTCAAAGTACTAGGATTATATTCTATTCGAGACATAATTTAAATACGAAACTGTGATAACAACACTAAAATAAGAATAACTTGTGTTTCATCTTTGAAAACCAAATAATATTCTCAGTAAACAACCCAACACGGAAAGCTCCGATATACTTGTTATTGCGACAAAGATAGGTACTCGCCGCGGCGGTTTTTATAAATAGTTTTGTCTTTTGATTTTTCAAATTGCGATATCTTCTAAGATATTGATTTAAATTAAATGTTATTAAATATGTTAGTTATGTTGTATTTGCTTAATTGTATAACTAACATATTTAATTGGATAAGAATTAATATTTTATTGGTCAAAATAGCGTCGTCGAATGAAAATGAAAACCGTATAAAAATCCGCACAAACAGACAGACACGAAAAGCGACTTTATTTTATACTATTTAGAAATAGATTAGAAATTCCCATTAGAAGCATCAGTTATACAAGGTGGGGCAAAGGTAATGTCATAATGTGAATGTGCCATTTTTTTTTTCAAATGGAGTCAAATGTCAAAAGTGAGTATTTTAATAAATAACATATGTTATTGCATTCCCTTACCTAATTACCTTTCCTGTTCTGACAATAACAATCTAAAAACTGTGGAGTACCTATCTCAGTGACAATTTATCATTACACTGGACTATGACGGCCGGCATAGTCCAGTGGTAACGCATTGGACTGCCATTCCGAAGGTCGCGGGTTCGAACCCGGCGTGCGCAAATAAATTTTATTTGATTAATTTGTGTTATTTCACAATTAATTAATTAAAATAATATATAGTATATTTGCGGCACGTTCCAGAGTGGAAGATACTACCAGTATCGCCCTGGTGTAAGACCACCATTCAGAATTGAAACGTTGCTCCAAATGGCTTTAGCCGTGTTTAGTGACTAGATCTGAATAGCCAGGTACTTCCCCACCTTCCTCTTTCCCTTCCCCACTTACCTTCAGCTTCACAACATTCCCCAATTGGGGATGCCATAGTCTCACTGGCTCCAGACGGGAGCAGTTGGGACTCTTGTGAGGTATTCACTATAAAAAAAAAAAAATAAAAAAAAACCTTGACACTCTACTAAGGCAAGTCGTGCAGTGTCCACGTTTTGAGTGACCAGAGGAATGTTTTAATATCGAGTCTGCTAAGAAAACCAATATGGTTTATAAATTCTCTTTTAAAGGAAGTCGTGCAGTGTCCACGGTTTGAGTTACCCTCGGAATGTATTAATATCGAGTCTGCTAAGAAAACCAATAAGGTTTATATATGCTCTATCAAGGCAAGTCGTGCTGTGTCCACGTTTTGAGTGACCAGAAGAATGTATAAATATCGAGTCTGCTAAGAAAACCAATATTGTTTATAAATTCTCTTTTAAAGGAAGTCGTGCAGTGTCCACGTTTTGAGTTACCCTCGGAATGTATTAATATCGAGTCTGCTAAGAAAACCAATAAGGTTTATATATGCTCTATTAAGATAAGTCGTGCAGTGTCTACGTTTGAGTGAACTCGAAATGTATTAACGTCGAGTCTGCTAAAAAAAACTGGAAAGTTTACAAATGTGCTCTCACAAGACGTGTTCCAATGTACCAGGGGTGAGTCAGTTCCCAATTATAAATGCAATGTGCTACTACAGTACGTGTGTGAGAACGTGATTGCGACTTGATAGAATGCATTGTCACCGACAACGAGTATATTTGCCGAGTTTCATCTTGATCAGATGTTCGGAAGAGGGCTAATTTCCGCACTCAAGGTTTGCATTTATTCATTCCCGAAAACAAAAAATAAATTCAAAAGATGCATTTAAACAAAGGAGTATTCGTTTTTTTTTTGCCTACACGTTACAAGAAGCTTTATTTTAATGAAGTTCTAAATAAAAATAAATAAACTAAGAATTGTTTTCCACTTTCGTAAACTTGACTGCTTTATCGATGATCACGAAACTCCACTATTATGGACCGGGGCAATTGAGTGAAGTGTAAAAGACCAAATGGTCGTGAATATATAAATAAATTAATAAACACATTCCCAAAGATCTAAATTTCAAATCTCCGCAAAATTGGCAAAGTTGTAGAAAGACAGTTGACATATCTAAAACTAATGTTCCGCTTTAAATAAATTAATAAACATATTCCCAAAGACCTAAATTTCAAAACTCCCCAATATTGACATAGTGGCAGAAAGACAGTTGCCACATCTAAAACTAATGCCCCGCATAAAATAAATTTCCAATTCTCGACACATTTTCCAGTTTCCTTACACTACGTTTGAGAGTTACATTTTGCCACTTTCAGTGTAAATTACTGTAAATTGCAGACCAAAGAGAACCAACGTCTGGGATTGCAAAACCTTTGTGCTGAACGAAATAGAGTTGGATGAAATGACAGTATGAGCACTTTAAACGTGCCTGTTTTTTTAAATAGAATAATTTATTTGAAATTTTAAAATGATTTCCAAAAATCATGTTAGATTTGTGTAGCGTGAGTGCTGCAAGTATTTCGGTGAACATATATTTTGCACCTACGAGTATATCATTACTTTAGTACATTTATTTAGTGTTCTGTTCAAAGTAGATCAATGCAAAACAAACTATAAACACAATTCTTGCTTGAACAGAATGTAATGATCACAATAACGTTATAAGTATTTTTTTAATATTTATCATTAAATAAATAATGTAAGTACATATAAATTAGTATTGACATTAAGTGTATACACATTATGACATTTGAATACTACTCTTCAATGTAAGCTTAGCATCAATTAGCTTGTGGTTGTAAGGCGAGTGTTAACATTATAAGTAATTAATAATATAATAGGCACACATATTACGTGGTGTATTAAATACATTGTACTGAGAATGTAAAAATTAATTAAATTACATGTTTATTAAATGTGATATTGAATTAAATATTGATATGTGGGTAAAATCCCAGCACCGCAAAGAATGAGAGAGGGCACCTGGAATGAGACAATCCAAAGTACTCATAAAAGTACCAGACCCTGGACCTAGACGAACCAAGAAACTACTTGATATGGACAGAAACTCTCTAAGGGAACTGGTAGGACTACTAACGGGACACTGCCATCTCGAGGAGACACATGCAGATATTGGGAGTGGAAAACACCAATAGATGCAGGAAATGTGAAGAGGATGAAGAGACTCCAATTCACCTATGGTGCCAATGTCATACCCTGGTGGGAACTAGGCTCAGATACCTGGGGAGACATACAGTAGAACCAGAAGACATAGCCACTTACCCAATGACAATCCTGGTGAACTTTACCCTTTAAATATCAGGAGACCAAATTTGTCCCCAAACATCATACGAATTTGGGTTCCTGATATTTAAAGGGTTAAAGGGATTGGGTTGTTGTTAAAGGAATGAAGTAAAATGGGAGATAGCACAATGGGCCTATGGCCTAAGTGCTCACGGGAACTTCGTGTAAACCGTCTCCGCTTTAAAAAAAAGGGTTTTTTTAAATTTTTTTATTATTATTAAAAATAGATACACGAATTACATTACACAATATAATACAGTCATTATTTACAAAATATAATATAATATAAGTATATGATGTACCCCCATAAATAAGCAGGGCTTGTGTGTATGGGGGGTGTTGTTATATTGGTTTAAATTTGATATGATTCAGTTCAAGTGTTTGGAATACTTTTTAAGTTGGCTTTTGAATTCTTTTATATTTGCATTCATGTTTCTAATTTTTTCTGGTAATGAGTTAAAAAATTTTACTCCGAGATATTCATGGTTGAACTGTCCTATTATTTTTTTACATTTAGGAGTAGGAAGCATTGACGTTTGTCTAAGATTTCAGTTATTTTTAAAGGGTGCAACTTTATTTTGAATATTTTTTTTATAAATTTGTAATGTTGCATGGTAGAAGTATAATGCACTTAAACTTTCTGACCTTAAATTGTTTGAATAAAAGTTCGGACGAATATGAATAGGGTATTTTTAATATTTTTTTATTAGTAGTTTTTGTGATATGTAAATTGTTTGTGTTTGATTTTTATGTGTACCGCCCCAGCCTATAATGCCGTATTGTATAATTGATTGACAGAAAGCGAAGTATGTGGTTCTAAGTAATTTTTCGTTCAAAATATCTCTTAAACATCTAAATATATATGTTAGTTTCCTTATTCTGTCGTTCAGAATATTTATATGTGGGGACCATTTTAAACGCTGGTCTATTGTTATGCCTAGGTACTTAATATCGGTCTTGCTTTCTATGTTTGTACATAATATATTGCATTTGTGGTTTTCTGTATTTTTCACAGAGTGGATAATTATGTTTATTTCTTTAGGTGCTTCTTGTTTTTTAATGAAAAATGGTAAATAATAAGTTTTTTTAGAATTTAAAGTCAACAGGTTTTCATCAAACCAAAATTTTAGTTCATTGATATCTGTATTTGCCATGTTATTTAATTCAGACCAGGTGTTTGCTTTTAGTAGTAGGACTGCATCGTCAGCGTAAGAGACAATGTCTCCATATTTGGAAATATGGAATATATCATTGACATATATAATAAATAACAATGGTCCCAAAACCGTGCCTTGGGGTATTGAAAAGTCGCCATATTTTAAATCGCTGACTTGATTGAGTAATTTTACTTGTTGAGGTCTTTTGTGTAAATAACTAGTTATCCATGCTAAGACCGTGTAAGTATTTAAAAACGTATATAAAATAATGTAATCAATATAAAGTATATGTTTTATGAAGAACTTTACACTTATGGAAAATTTAAAACGTATAGGTGATTTTTAAAATCAATTCATCATTCATAATATGAAAAGTGGATATTTTCAATTGCGAGCTCAACAAATACAAAATATCTATAAAATAGTATTTCTCTGATATTTCATGAGTGTGTAACTCTTGTGTTGTTTATATTTATAATTCTGTTGTAATTGTATTTATTTTATGTACCTCCTATATTCTTATGGTTGCCAATAAATGACAACCGTGACTATAGGTATGAATAATGAATAAAAAAAGTTTCTTTGAATTATTATTATCAGTGCGTTTTTGTTGTTGATGTTTTATATAATTCTGTATTCAACTTGATTAATGTTATGTCTTATCTTGTATTCATAATAATATTTTATCTTGTCTTAATATGACACCTTCAATGATACCAGAATATGTAAGCTCCCTAAAATATATGTTTTTTTTTCTTTTCTCGAGCAATTTTTTTTGTTTTTAAATGACCTTCTTATAAATTTCAAATTGTTTTTTTTTTTTATTTATTTGTATTATGTTGTCTTATTAGAGGAAAAGTCGTAATGAGGAAATCCATAATTGGTTTTATTTGTTTTATACTACACAAGTATTAACTGAAAATATTTTCTATGTACGGGTAAGTCACAAAATGCCTTTTTTTATTTGTGATAATTTTAGTCCAAATTGAACCGCACATGTTACCCTAACAACATAAGCCCAAAGTCACCGTTAATATGTCTATAATAAGAATTTTCACAATCAATATATTTTGAAATAGATTATTTATTTAAATATTGAAGACAATATTAGTGATTTCTAAACGAAAATCTGAAACAGAAAAATCAGAAAAGGAAACGGTCACATCTGGGACTCGAACCCAGGACCCTTGTCTATAGGCAAGACAAGACAAGGACCTTGAGGACAAGGGTCCTGGGTTCGAGTCCCAGATGTGACCGTTTCCTTTTCTGATTTTTCTGTTTCAGAAAAAAACTGTTAGTTTTTTATGTATCAAAAAATATGTAAACATTAATTAATGTATCAAATACGTCTGTCTCGACACAGGTTTATCCTAGTGTGACAGACATCGAAAAAAAAAACCTGTAAAAAAACTTTATATTGATAATAAAAAAAAAATAGAATAGAAATGTTACAGTAAAAGATGCTATGACAAAAATTTGGCACAAAAACAATGGAGATAATGTCAAGTCAAGATAGGATCAAGGTTTTGATGGAGTTCAGCCATATCAATACCAAAAATTACTTGCGTAATGACTTATAATAATCATTTAAGCTTACACCAAGAAATTCAAGGTCCTGACTTGAGTTGACCATTCACCAATGTCCATTCTGGTCATTGGTGAATGGTATCCATAATTTGTGGAGTGTTGATTGAGGAAAAGCAAATCATTATTTACGAGTCTACGGGAACGGATATTGAAAGGGATGAGCTGTAAAAAAGTAGGTGAGTCAACCATACTGTTAATAATTTTGAAAATGCAGATGAGATTAAAGTCCTTCCATCGTTTTTCTAAAGAAAAACCTCTTTTTAGCCCTAACCTCCAAGCAATTGCCCTTAAGAAGCGATGCTGTATGGTTTCGATATGATTAATGTGAACATCAAAGAAAGGAGACCAAATAAATCAATAAGCAAAACACTGAATAATATTGTTATATTATGTATTCATTAGTTTTTCATGTATCTCATTTAATATTATCCTTTCAAATAATCTTGCAGTTATAGTTGCTAAAGATATTGGCCGGTAATTGCTGGAGTTAGTCATGTCAGGCTGTCCCGATTTCAGGATTGTAGTTATAATCGTTTTCGTCATTGCACCCGGTATATGGTTGTGTTAAGTATTGCGTTGAACAGGATGTTTAGTAGTTGGTTCTACCACCGTATTTTATGTGTTCAATACTTAGATTGATGTCCCGGAGACTTACCAGCCTTAGTGCCTGTTATGGCCTTCATTATACTACTTTCAGAGAAGTAAACGTTTTGTCCATCATATCCCATAATATCAGGGACAGACGGTACTTCATTTCCGGAAATATCTGCAAAGGTTCTTCTAAAAGTATTAGCAATTTCCTCCGTGTTTGTGGACCCAATTTTTTAATTATATTATTTTGTTATTTCTAGTTAAATAAGTGGAAATGTAATTTTCTTTTATCTGGAATAAAAACTTAATAAAATGAAATAAACTATTCATAAATAAATCTAAATAATTGTTTTGTGGCGATGTTAATATAGACCGGTCATTAGCTGAGTTGGCATCGCACATTCAATTCCTCGGCTGGCTAAATCCTCTATCACAACACAAGCAATATTTTCCGCATACTGTGGTGGTACAGGGTGGCGCAAAACTACCAACTAATAACGCAGGCATATTCTAAATTAGGGATAACGCACGAACAGTAAAGAGTTTTTAGGATAATAATATTATTGAATTCAATGGTGATTATATTGATGAAGTCAAGTAGCTTAAGAGATTTAACACGTTGTTGTGATCACGAAAAAACAGCTTTTATAATCAAAAGAGAAACCAAGGTCCTTAATAGACCGAACACTAGATAAGGAAAGATAACTTAGTTTATAATAAAAAATAAAAAAATTTCGCTGAGAAAAATGACATAATTTTGCAATTATAAACCTTTAATTCCAAGCTGTTGCTTTTATTTTTATTTTGTTAATGTAACTTTTATTTTGTTGTTAGGAACCGATTTTTTTCAGATGAAATATGAACTTCTATTGCCAAAACCGAAAGCCAATCACAGCAAACCTCCGTATTAATCTCAAAACGAGCATAATTACGATTTCAAAATGACCATTGTCGAACTAAATTATGAGCAATTGATCGTAATTATAACCAGTAAATATATGCTCCAAAAATTTACATTCGCTACATTAATAACCTGAAAACTGGCAACTGCCTGTATTTTCTGCACTTTAGAAAATTATTTATTCGAAACACGTTGAGAATTTGAAATAATATAAAAAAATGAATATTTCTTAAGAAATCAATAAAATATGTGAGAATTTATGGTTTAGATGAGTTAACTAAGTGTAGTTATTCTCTGAAACAGTTATTTATTTATTAACGGACATCGTCCAAATTACAAAATAATAACACGAAAACAATAAAATGAAAAATACAGGATTAGACAAAGGTACATGAAAGCAAAGACATAAGGCAGATATAATATAAGAAAATAAAGTGACAAGTCGAATCAAGTCAAGACTACGCCGTGGGTCAGGACCACGGGACACTTATGTAAGCGTAATGAGTAAGATCAAGAAAGGGACGCTTAGATGGTTTGGGCATGTAGAGCGAATGAGTGAAGAAAGGAGTGTAAGAAGAATATACAATGCAAATGTGAATGGTAGCAGAAGTCGGGGACGCCCGAGGAAGACATGGCACGACCAATGAATCAGATACTTGAGTCGGGCCATGTCAAGAGTCAGAACAATAGAAGAGTATGTATGAGTCGATGTATGAATATGAATGAGGCAAGGAGTGTGTGCCAAGACCGAGTTGTTTGGCGGTCCGTGCTCTCTGCCTACCCCTGCGGGGAAACGGCGTGATGTTTAGTTAGTTAATATTTTAATTTATGCATTCAAAAACTAGGATAACTTTACACACACAAACTCGAGTCGATTCACAAGATCCTCATTACAACATACATTTCACCAACCTACAACTAAAACGACTTTCAGGCAATTAAATTTGCAATATTTCTCTATAAAACTATTTAATATCCTCCCTCCTGCAAAAGAAAACATTAAAAAATTACCGACTTCAAAGGAGTATAAATATGGATATGGGAAGGAAAATTATAGATAAAATGTTGGAACCTAAAAAGATGAACGTTATGTTATGTTTTTCTTTTGTATGTTTGACCACTATACATTTTTTTGTATTATGTTATGTTTTTCATTTATTATTACGCTTTATAATTGACCTGTTGAATATTGAGAACGATTACAAAAATAACTTGAAAAATAATAAAAAGTCCAAATTTACAATTTTATAATTCACACAATTTACCATGTACAAAGTGACCTTAGAACGGGACACCCCAGTAAAGTCACATTCTTTTCATCAAATGTAAAAAATAAAAATAAAAATAAAATAAACTAACTTGCAGAGAACTGTTGCACTCAATTTTTACTCACCTGTCTGCATAATACAACAATCAAGAAAAAACCCAACTAAATACACCCATAATTAAAGGGGAGTTTTACCTCAATTAACGCTTAACCCGGGTTGGTCCTATAAATATTGAACTATATTAAGTCACGAGTAAAAACTATCACCGAAGAAGCAACCAGTATTCCACAAACCAAGTCTCCAAGTTTAAATATCTACTTGATTCAGTACTACATTCAGTGCTTACCAGTTTAAAATCAGCTCCAAATTGTATCCGGCACCCCTTTTTAAATACGGTACCTGTACACACGCCACCATTTGACAGTGTTATTTGCTATAGTTATATCAAGTTTGTTAGAAAAATTGGACGCAGATATAAAAGTATTGTTGTGCTTGTTATGAAGCAAAACCAACAAACATTCGAAGGTAAGACATTCTTTGATTTATATCGTGTTTTTTTAAACAATCATACGTAATTGTATTATTATCCAGTAGTTTTAATGAATATTTCACCAAAGAGTTATTACGTATATTGCAGATATGGAAAATACACCTGTACCATCGGATGATTTCTTTCGGGTTGTATTTCTAGTACACTAGTTATGGATGACTTGCTTTCGAAATATAGACGAAGGTAATATTTTTAATTTTGATTCGGACGATTCATTTTATACTATTAAGAGATAAGAACCTTTCCGCACCTTGTCTCTTAAACGACGATATGTTATAAATTCAGCAGATAATTATGTTTTTGAAATAATTTCAAACCGCCCTTTGCCAATAAGTGTTGAAAAGAAAAGGAATTTGCTGTCAATGATAGATTTAATCCCATCAATATTTCACGACTTTTCCTGCCAGCTTTCTACAAACAATGTGTCGGATTAGGATCAAGATCCAGATCTAATGGATGAAAATAATATTGATTAGTGTTTTTAGATTATAATTCTAATTTAGTCTGCAATGATTTGTTATTTTCCTTCTACGTGTTAAAGTATGTAAATTTTCTTATACGATTTCAGAGCTATAAATAAACGTTTTTTGTTTAAATACGTACCTACGTCAGCCATAGGTTAAAACCTAAAAGACTAAAGTCTTAAAATACGTAAATTTTCTCATGTCATATCAGTGAATGAATGGCTCAAATATTTTGTTATGTTGTGTCCAAACACATATGTCAAAGATTTTGTCTTAATTTGTAATGTTCTTAACACGTAAGTCATGTATCTCGTGAATTGTTCACTATCATTAAAATATTGATGCTGAAGTCGACAACTCAACACAGTGACAATTCAACACACAAAGTGATATAAAGTCATTAGAAACGATGAAAAAAAATTAAACCTAACCCAACCTAACCTATCACTTTCCATGACTTTATATAACTTTTTTAAGATGTGATGAATTATCATTGTGATGATTTTACCGGTCACCGTTGGGGACACGCTTGCTATTGCTAAAATAAATATAATATTTTTGAGCAAATGTTTATTTTTGGTTTCCTTGTCACTTTCATAAGAATTTTATCTACTATTTTTAGGCTGCAGGCGCTATTTTATTATTTTAATTTAATTTTATATTATAGAAACAAACAGTACATGATTTACAGTGATGAAACAATATACAGTAATCAGATACTTCATGTTGGGTACCTATGATATGTTTCCTTGTAATGTCTGCTAAGTGGTATGTTTATGCATTAATTACCAGGTGACGTGTGAAGTATATAGGTGTGTGTGTAATGTATGTGTTAGTGTTTGTGTGTGTGTGTGTATCTGTTTGTATGCGCATTGAACAGTTTATATTATTGACATTAAGCCACGTACGAATTTGGGCAGTGAATCCGAAAAAATGTCAATGTTTGAGTTTATACAAATATTATTTAGAGTATGAAGAGCGTATATAATAACATTATTTAAATATTTCTGCAAGTATCAAAGTTAAACCCTCCCTTGAAATGTAAAATTTTGGTGGAATTTTAGTAGGTAGTAAGAACTGCTTGAAAAGTAAAAACTTTATATGTAATTTTTTTATTTTTTTTTGTATGTTTTTATTTAAATTTATTGCATTAAGGACACTTTACAGCAAGTCTTAAACTTATTCTTTATCGTATTAAGGCATAACCAAGCAAGGCTTTTAGCTTCTTTAACATCTGTCGGTAATTCATTAAAAATCTTAAATTCTTTAAAATAGAGATTATTTTGTGTTCTAAGTTCTAAGTTCCAGGTTCTAAGGTTCGAAGTCTAAAATCTCCACAGATTCTTGTGGGGTAGCCATGTTTTCCGAAATTAAAATTAACATCTAAAACATGTATTTTGGGAGCATCTTACTTTTTGGCTTAAATATAAATATTGGGATATTTTAAATTATTCGCTGTCTCACACTTAACGTTCCTAGTTTTTTCCGCATAATAATTATCTTAGATACCTACTACAATTCTATACTTCTATTTTGAATTATTTGCAATTTCTATATATGTGTTTGATTGCGAAAGAAAAGGACAAAAATGTTACGTCACGATAATAAAACTACTTGCAGATCTTAAAAATGACATTGGCTATTGAATTAGTTTTTTCTTAATGGAGGTTAACAAATACCACACAGCAACGATATGTAAATAAATAACCGTAATGATTGTTTCCCAGTCAGCCATATTGCATTTTAAATATTATATTATTTGCCTCACGTAAAAAAAAAATTATCGCTTAAAGAATATAAAACCAACTTAACCGATACTTCAAAGGGAACACATCAAATATAATATAAATATTTGATTTCACAGGATGGTATTGAGAAAATTGACACCTTTAATTAAAAGTTTAATTTTCGTATTTTTTTTCATTATTTCGGCGTAGGACGCTTTGAAGAATCTCTGGATATCTAGTATAGACGATCGATAAAACCCTATGTCAATACGATATTGATGAAATCAGCCATCTCTTATTTGGTAAGTTAGCGGTATTTGAAAGCACGGTCAGAATGTAATTCCGACAAGCGATAGACCAAAATAACCAACTTATTAATAAATGGCGGTGAAATAAATAAGCTCTTAGAACTTAAAGAAATGGTATTCACGATCCATAGACTTAATTAATTCATCTAAGACGCGATCAATTGATTCCGTTTCAGCTTTGTGAAACAAAAGTTGTTAGTTATGACTTATGACTAATGACCTCATGAACTAATTAACACCTTTTAGTGTCAAAAACCACATGCGGGCAGACAATGTATATTAGAGATAATGTTTTAATTGGACTTTGTCAATTTGTTAGCATTTTTAACTTTTAGGTAGCAGTTTGATGTTTAGGAAAGTTAATCATTGAGATGTGCCAGTGCTGCCAGCGTATATCGTATTCTGATTTATTGCGTTAACAATATCGATCTGGATATCTACAGCGCGACTGTGCTCGTAAAATCATCGGTAGTTACGCCTATCGATCTTATTGTGCTAGACCCTCTAAAGACCCACATCATGTTTAATTTGGTCATTAATGACTTCACTCAACAATTTAGATAATGGTTGATGACAATGATTCGCATCTAAGTACTTGTGTAATATTTTTTGTTCTGTGATCGAATCTGTAATGTCTGTGTGTTAAACGTATTAAAAAGAAATCTGTACATATAAAAGTAAAAGAAATGTACCAATTCTGTGAACAATAGATCTCGCCTCAGAAAAGTATGTTTATAATATTTTCTCAGAAATCAGCAATTCGCTACGCTCAGTCAATTATCAGCATAAAATTTTGACGCCAGAAAGGCAAAAGGGCGTAAGCGACAATTTAGTGAAAATTAATTAGTCGTACAGTTTTGATTACAATTTTAGTCTATTTAACTGTATATTTAAACTAATTTTTGACTAAATTGTCGCTTACGCCCTTTTTCATTTCCGAAGTCGATATGACTATTCCATTACCAATATTCTGTCATAAGGTAGATGGAACTCTCCGAGTCGCTCTGGTGAAAGATCTTGAAGTTGCTTGAAATGGATTTATAAGTGTTTGGTGACCATACCTTAAGAGCCAGGTACTTCCCAACCTTCCTTCTCTTCATATCCTTATCTCTGTTCCCTTCAGCCAAGGTCTCGCTGGATCCGGTTATCAGGGAGCAGTTGAGACAGGTGGAATTCACATCATAATATATTAAATGTATTGTAGACGTGAAATGCGAGAAAATAAGTTAATAACTGTAGAAGTAACGAATTTACAAACTTACGAAACATAATTGTTGCACCACACATAAACGAAGATTTAAAAACTCCAAATAATCCAGAACATAACAATGAGAAATTTTTTGAAATTTAATAAATATAAATCTGTAGCGGCATGCTACGAGACGTCCGAGACAATCAATATACGCAGCGCGCATTACAAGAAGAGCCGTCAACTATGGTTTGAATTGTTCCTACTTCGAGAAAGTCCGCAATCCAACTATGCATGGTTGGATGTGATACGATCGTAACTTCTCAGCAAAGGCCCGGTGCCAAACCTATCAAAGGCTTTCGAGATATTGAACACGATGATTTGAGTTTCTCCAAAATGTTTCAAGTACCGCCTCGTAACCGAGCAGATCGCCACACGATTTACTCCATTAGGATATTGTCATTCTCGAGATATGTGAGCAACTTGTTACCAACCACCCTTTCTAATACCTTTGAGAGTGTGGAGGTGGCAGGCTATGAGGCGGTAATTGTTGTTGACCGCTTCAGCACAGCTATGGCCCAACAACGGCTTCGTGCCTACTCCAAGGATTTGACGGAGAAAAGAATGTATGCATTGTCATCGACAACGAACCTACGTGTCGTGTTTCAGTACGATCGGATGTCAGAAAGTGGGTTATTCTGTCACCGATGAGCTTGCGCTTAGTTGGTAGAATAAAAAAATAGACTAAAAGACTGCACCACATGTCCTTGTCAGGCCATGGTATATGGTATCAAGATCTGGTTGGCCTGCTATTTGGATACCAACTACCCGCTCAGAGGTTAAATTTACACCGGAAAACTTCCAGATGCTGATTATTAAGTAAATCAAGGTGCACGACCACAGACATAGGAATTAATAGACGAGAAGATAATGGCGAGGGGTAAAATCAACTGTTGAAGAACGAAGGGAGTGAAGCTGACTGTGATTCGTCAATAAATCAATCTGACAGTAAATAAGCATCTCGCATTATAATATCACCATTTACTTCTTAAAAGTAAAATCTGCTTTTGAATGAATAGACATTTTTACATGGGAGCGCAAATTACTCGCCACGTTATGAATAAATTTGCGAAGTCCAAATTCGGCAAAAAAATTCGGTTCCATTTTCAGAGTCGAATATTTCGTTTAAGTATTTAGTTAAGACACTTTTATAAATGTTCATAATTTACTTCCCAGCAACCAACCAGCATTGTGTTTCGCGTCCAGACGTTTCTCGATGTGATAGTAACAACTGATCTATATTATACGATGTGAATATGCTTAAAATAAAGTAAAATAATGTTTATATATGGAATGTAATACGACAATTGGGTTTATTCTCTTTTTCACATCTATTTTTACAAGTTTTCATAGCACAAGTCAACATTCTGCCGTGTTATTTCGTAAAATGAACCGATGATGCCTCGACCATAGTTCGCACAAGAATGATGACGTCACGTTTTCAAATTTCACTTGAGGCCATACGCGAGCACAGCCGGCTCCAATGGAACCGGTATGGGGAGTGGGGATAATACGCTTTTAATCACTTAGGGCAGGTCTACTAATATTCATATGTCTATGTGCACGACTGATTTCGGATTTAGTTGACAAGGTATCGCTATATTAGCCGAATAGTAAGCTGCGTTAACTTTTTTAAGTCACTCGACTTGACCAGAATTCTGATGGAAAAAACGACTTGCTATCGTTGGTACTATACGCGCGAACAGGGTGTTTGTCCCGTTATATATACATATACAACATATAACATATAACATTTGTACAACATATTGACACTGTCATGTACACTATTTGCATACCTGCCTTTATCTAAAACTAGTGTGATAGCCCACACCTCGTATATGGCCTGGGCAGGTAACATTTATAAAAACATCACAAGTACCTACATGAATACTACACAAGATAACAAAATAAACTATCCACACATTCCGCAAAGACTGAAGGTGGTAAAAGAAACATAGGCGTCGATGGTGTACACATATATAATCTACTTCCCAATAGCTTGACCTCAGTGAATAAAATTAATATGTTTAAGAAATTTCTGCGTTACCTCAATCACAGAATGAGCGCACCTAAACGGGGATACACAAATATGCTCTCGAAATATAATGTCTCCACTCTTACTAACCGGCGAACAAACCTTGACCTAATGACCTTGTACAAAATCTGTAACAACTTTATCGACTGTCCTGGCTTAGTCAATCTAAAAAACTTTAAAATACCATCCAGAACGTCAGAAATCAGAACGACTTATTCCATATTAGCCGGACGCGCACAACTGCTGGTGTAAGGGATCCAATCAGAAGAATTTATTCAATTTAATATCAACGGTATACATATACCATAAACAATGATAACATGTCACAGTTAAAATCGTAGAAATATTAAAAAAAAAAAAATTACAAATATATGTGGCATTTGATTGTGAAATGACATTAGAGAGTAAGTAAGTAAGTAAACAAGAGATACAAGTACATAAGTTTCTATAGTGCAAATAAGGTAGAATTAGATTAAATTAATATTGATTGAAAAGATTTGATAGCATAGCCCTCTTGTACCTACCTTGCGTGCAGTTAAATAGATCTGCCACATCTGCGTATCTATTACTAACTTCATGCAACCTAGGAACAAGCGAGTGTTTGGAATACTCAGTCCTGATATTGTTGCATTTAAACAAAATTTTAGAACGAGTAGCTCTCTTGGGTATATGAATGTGGGAATTGTATAATAAAAACCAAAACCTGAAGGATTCCGACATATTTTTTCATACATATGGTACTTTTGGTAGGAAATTGAAGTCAGTTTTCCTATAAAAAAAAATTATATATACTCCATTCAAATAAAATAAAAACTGTTTGCTCTTAAGATCAGCGAGCAAAATTAAAGTGTATTATTTAAGTTAGGTAGTAAACAATAATGTTCTGTTTTTTTTTTTAATTTTAATGTGCACTTTTAAGTTAAGAAAGTGAAATGTGAATACTTCTTTTAAATTTTAAAATAAAACAAAAAATAAACTAAAGCATAAAAGGGTAAATAAATAAATAATTTAACCTTTCCATGTCGGAGCAAGTAAGTCGAGAACACGGTGTAGGCACACAACGGTTATTTGGTTACCAACCTTTTATAAAGTAATATGCAATACAATGAGCATAAAAAACTAATAATGAATAATAATGTCGTGACATGACTTTTCCATCCCGATGAATTATTTACGAACGGTCTAAGCGTTTAAAAAGGCTGGTATAAGCATTTCCACGCCAAACAGGGTTGTTATTTCATTGTGAAAACCTTTTGTCGAGATGACGTCAGAAGTAACAATAGTTTCTAAGGTAGAAAAAAAATGTTTTTAGATTTTTTTTTAATTGATTGTGGTATATGTGGCAATGCCTTGTGTGGGTTTATAAAGTTGGTAACTTGACAGTATTGTAAGAGTAAGACGACAAAAATTCGTAAATGTTTTTATCATTTTTGTATTTTTTATTTATTTATTTTTTATTATTAGATATATTTTTGTTACTCTTGTTCTTTATCCCGTTAAACTACAATTTAGCAGTTTGTCAACAAGATGTACACGTTCAATTACAATATAAATATGTATACATAGTATTTTTACTAATTATAAAAATATTCAAATATTATTATAAACTAACTAACCATCACGCCGTTTCTCAGCAGGGGTAGGCAGAGAGGACGGACCCCCAAACAACTCGATCTTGGTACACACTTCTTGCCTCATTCATATTCATACATCGTCTCATACATGCTCATCTATTATTTTGACTCTTGACATGGCCTGACTCGAGTATCTGATTCACTTGATCGTGCCATGTCTTCCTCGGGCGTCCCCGACTTCTGCTACCATTCGCATTTGCATCATTAATCCTCCTTACACTCATTTCTTCGCTCATTCGCTCTACATGCCCAAACCATTTAATATTATTATTGGCTTGAAAAAACTTTCACAGAACTTTGATGAATTGTTCAAATTCTCTGAAACAACTCGTCCTTAATCTACATGCTAATGATCAACAAATATTGATTGATTATTTATTGGTGTATGTATTGTATTGTTATAATGAATTAATTATTTTGGACAATTTGGGAGGCGGGCGTGGGTACCGCCCCCCGGGAACCATTGGATAACCAACACCTCTGCCATAGGTTACCACAAGTGATTCGCGTCATTTGGTAGCTTAGCAGGGGTGCCCGGGTGAGGTTTGTCCGGGGCTTGGCAGCGGATATGTCTACCCACAAACTGCGTGGCGGGTCACTGTTTGAGGGAGTATTTTGACTTCTCCAACAGGTCTGTGACCGAACATCGCTTTGCACCGCAATGGGAGAGATGAATTCATACGTCTCTCACTCCTGGACACACTGACACACAGATTCCTACCCACCCAATACAAGTTTCCCCCAAAAACTTTCTCTCCTTCCTTTCAAAGAATATCCCCATAGATGACATAGGTCCTGAGGAGAGTTGTTTTCTCCGGGGCCTCCTGAATGGAGTGAATGTGGAAAAAAACTTATGTTTGTTTTAATTTTTTATATTATTGTCTTTTTTGTTCTTTAACCGTCTTGTAATTTTGTCTCTAAAATGTTTTTGTTTCCCTCTATTTTTGTATCTAGTGAAAGACTGTTGAATGCTTTTATTTGCCTGGTATTTGTGATGTCTTTGTCTAAAGCTTGTGTTTACGGTCGGAGTTTTTATGTTTTTTTATACGCTTGTCTATATAATCTTTTAATGATTGTTTTTGTTTGTCACGTTACTTTCATTCGGTTACTTTAACGTTTATTTATAAGTTTCCACCAAGAGCAGATTGGTAGAAGTCTGGAGTTTTTCAATTCATAAATTCTGGGACTACCAAGTACAATGATTATGTACCCTTCATTGCCCAGAATACTAATGAAGGATAATAATGTGGATTCTTCAGTGGACGTCTTCGATTTATCACTTAATAAATACAAAATATTGTTGCTGGGGCACTTTAGTTGTGTATATAAATCAATTGAAAACACTGTATATTAATAATATTATTATAATTGTAAATAATTTTATAAATTATTACTATGTAAAAGACTACATAAAGGGCGTTAAAAGATAAGATAAACAAATATCGTCACGGAATGTATATTTTCCAAAAACATATTACGCAAGTTATTTAAGACGCCACAAAATTAATCTTGCATACCTAAAATTAATTATGAAATAAGACTTTCCATAATTGAATGTAAAAATGGGACATTGTAAAAAAGGACAATATATTACCCTTTCCAATTTTTCAGGCGGGTATGGGTACCGCCGCCCCGGAAACCATTTATAAATAATTGACACCTCTGCCAGGCGTGGCCATTCCAAAAACGTTCACTTTTCTTGCGCCTAATCTTTTTATGACGATGCTAATGTATATAAAAAGCGAATCAAATTGCACCACTGAACTAAAAAAAACTGAAAAAAGTTGTTTATAGATCATTTTTTTATATCGATATTGTCTCTAAGCTGTATACAAAAGATTTTTAGCGATATTTTCTGTTTTAATTACACCTTTCCTGCTAAAATTCTTCCACATGGTTTCTCTTATTATCCTTCCAGTTTTATTTATTGGATATCGGTTTTTCCATGTGTTTGTGGCTTTAATAGCCAGATATGACAGTGAGATTGGGTAACATAGGTTCTTATACGCGCAGAAAACATTCAACCACATATATTAATCACATCAGTGTTTAAAAAAATGTACAGTACTTACCTAATGCTAAATTGTTCACTATTTCATAAAAAAAACGCTTTTTGGCCTGACATACTATCTGTATGTCCTTCTTCCTGGGAGGTATTCAATTATTGTTTTGTACATGGTGTATTCATTAAACTACAGTTTTACATAAGAGTTTTTTTTAATTTTTTTTTTATTTAATATTTGAAAACAATATTTTTTTACATAGATAAGTATACAGGATATAAACAAGATATAAAACAATAGAAATTAAAGTATCCTTTCCTCACCATAAAGAGGCAATGCTCTTGTTTTTGGTGAGGGAATTCTAGTTCAATTATATATATGTTAGTACTAAGGTAAATAAATTATTAAGAAACAACACAAGATTTAAACAATATTACTTCTAGATGTAAGTAGTGAACGTATTTTGGACTTATAATAGTTTAAGGTAATTTTTTAATTTAAGGTGAAATTCCTGAATATTTTCGATATTTTTTAAATTTAATGGAAGGTTATTAAAATAAATTATGCCTAGATAAAGATAGGTATTTTGAATGAGCTTAGTGTTAAATTTTGGGATTTTAATAGTTTTCTGGTATCTTGCTGATGTATTGAATTGCAAGTTATGAGTATTTGACTGTATTTCTTGGTAAATTTGAAGTATTGAATATTTTTGATACATTTTGTCTACTGTAGGTACTTTGAAAATTGAAAAAAAGTATTTCGGTAGAAAATTTTGACGGTTTTTTCAAAATTACTTTGATTACCAATCTTTGAACTACTTTAAGTGGGTTCAAAATTTTATTATATGTTCCTCCTCAACCAACAATACCATATTGTAATATAGATTGAACAATCGCATAGTACACTCTTTTTAGGTTTTCTAGTCTAAGAATATTTTGAAGTCTTATAAATATATAAATACATTTCCTAATCCTTTTGACGAGTTCACAAATATGTTATAATAGTTGTTCATTCACTTTTGAGTGAGATGTTCCCTCAATACACAGAAACAATATTTCCCGATATTGAATGATTCCCGTTGGCCGGGAGACCTGACGGTCTTCGGCCCCTTATGAAGCGGCATTATTTGTAGTCGGAGGCCCATTCATTAACCATCCTCTTACAAACGATTTAATAATACCTTCTATTACAGGTGATCGAGACTGAAGAACCACCAGATATCCCCAAAGAAGACGATGACAAGAATAAAGAAGTGGAGGTTTTATTTGATGACGCCTTTCATGTCATCGATCAGGTCATTGCAATCGGTGGCCTGGGCGGCTTGTATAAAAGAGATACGATTATGAAAGCATCCAATAAGTACGACACTTTTTCAAACACGTTTTCTGATACATTGTATTTTATTTCTTATCATTCAAGTTATTTGCTAAGAACCTTCGGGTGTGTTGAGGTTTTGTCATCAATTCACCTTATATGACCTGTCAGATTCATGACTGATGTAAAAATATTTCCAGTTGACAATAATTTTCAAATAGATTTGCTGTGTGCCATAATTTAATGTACAAAAATAGTGTTTTTGAAAGCAGCTGAAAAACTTTAATATTACGACTTTTTTTTTAAATATTTAAAACATTAATTTTTTTATTTAAAAAATTGATGATTATTTTAAGTCGCTTACCGTTTGTTTTTACTTATACGCTGTGCATATATCTCTCGTACATATTTATAAAAAACACATCTTATTTCATAAACGTATTATTAAGGTTATTTTGACATTTCACTTTTTTTCGTTTCACATAAAAATAATAACTAAAAAATTTCACAAACACATACTTAAAATTTAAAATAAAAAAATTATGACAATTATTTGGAAGTGCCTTTATTCAAATTTTTAATACAAACACAAACCTGATTAAATCATCCATCTCACCTTTTATGAGTCCGTCTTAGTTTGTTCCGTAACGAGCACAACCTAAGACTACTGCTATGACGATGTGCACTGAAAAGCACAAAAATGCCAGAGTGGTCAATTTATTTTCTTTTTTCCGGATGCGGGTCATTGAGACTGTT
This sequence comes from Hesperophylax magnus, assembly GCA_026573805.1. Taxonomy (NCBI): domain Eukaryota; kingdom Metazoa; phylum Arthropoda; class Insecta; order Trichoptera; family Limnephilidae; genus Hesperophylax; species Hesperophylax magnus. Next base: position 3,889,583 of record JAIUSX010000104.1, read on the forward strand.
GTCCATATAACGGTCTTTCACACCAGCAACCAAATTCTAGCAAAAATTATAACAGAATCGAAATTAATCGGAAATCTTTTGCTATAATTGCTTTTTTCTTTGCTGTTTTCCTCCTTCATATAGTCCGAACCTCTTCAGGACCCGCGTTCGCCTACCTCACAACCGGGTGGCGACATACCCCCCTAGCCTTTATGCTTTAAAGATTAATATGTAAATAAATAAATACGATCTTGGGAGGTGTCACACAAAATAAAAATAAAATCTAAAAAAATCGAGTAATGAAAAAACATTTTTCTATGGGTCTCCTGGAATTGTATTCCCTAAATAAAGTGTCATAGTGTCCATTACATTAATTTCTTTTAATATTTATAAAACAAAAACTAAAATAATTTAATCAAACCTTTAAATTTCGAAAAGAAATGAACTAATTTATTCATTATGTATGTCTGACAAATAAGATAACAATAAATAAAATAAACACATTCATACTAGCTCGAAGAGCCGACCAAATTTAAATGATCATATATGATTGCAGAGGCATTTGGCAAACATTAATATTAGAATCTTTTAGCATTGGAAATTGATAGAAAATTGAAGCAAATGTGTTTGCTATTTACACCATAGATCAGGGGTTCCCAACCTTTGTACTCTAGAGCAGTGTTCCGCAAACTTTTTGTGTTCAAGGTACACCTCTCAAATCAGGAAATTTTAGAGGTACACCAAAGAAAAAAGCAATGTTTTTATTTAATATTTATTTATTACTAATATCAATATACCTAATATGAAAAGATGTTTAGAGAAATGTGAGCCTGTTTAACTGAGCACAGGCGATCAAAATTTGGAGCAATCGTTTTAAAATTTTAGTTTTAATATCTGATCAGTTTTTAACTCTAAGAATTCTTCCTGCTCGTTTATCGGTAAGTGTCCAAGGGAAACGTTATCCGAGAGTGGATTTCGTACCCAGTCCATTGGTTGTAGGTCAGGCTTAGGAAAATAACAGTTAATTTTTTCTGCTAATAGCTCCAAATGTTTCACTATCAAGCCTGCACTTTGTTTCTGAATCGGCAGCCATGACATTTGGAAACAATTCATTACTTCCATTGACAGCGTGGCTGATTCATAATACCAACTTAGCGCGAAAGCCTTCAATTTAGTCCGATGACGTTAAAATATAAGAATTCCTGCCTTACATTTTTCTGTTGAGCTCATTTAAATGAGCAAATATGTCCCCAAGATATGCAAGTTTTACTACCCATTCTTCTTTTTTAAACACAGAAGCAAAATCTGAACCCTGGGCCTCTAAAATCGTCTGGAACTCATTTTTTAGCTCGTAAATCCGAAATAGTACTTTTCCGCCCGAAAGCTATCGTACTTCTGTATGAAACAGAAGTGACTTCACAATACCTTGATTTTTTTCCGCGGCACACCAACTGATGACCACGGTACACCAGTGTGCCGCGGCACACGCTTTGCGGAACACTGCTCTAGAGAACATTCTAAAATATCGGTAGGGTGGCGGGCACCACCTATTTTTAATCGACAACTCGGGGCAGCAATCGCAATCAAAATGACAACAACGCGGTTCCAGGCGGGGAATGCTATTTGCACATCACTCCTTGTACACGCCGAAAACCCGAAATGAGCTGATGATCGCCGACTACTGTCAGTTTGGCTGTCGGGGCCATGCGTATTGCTTTCACTGACAGACAAAGCTGGCAGAGATATGTGCCATGTATTTTGGCGCCTTCGGCGTTCATCGGCTCAGTTCGTGGCGGTCGTTCACTTCGGGTTTTCTGCGTGTACAAAGAGTGATGTGCAAATAGAACTCTCCGTTCCAAGCTAGCGTGAAGAGTGCAGTCTGGATCGCCGCTAGACAGGTTGCGACAAGTACTGTCAGCAAAGGAACCACTCATACATACAATATCGCAAACATTCGAACGTATTTAATAAACCCAGGCACTCAAAAAAATTATAAATCTAACGAATAAATAAAAATAATTCACATAATTAATTAATGTTTATGAAAAAATTATTTCACTGTCGAATAGTGGCGGGCACATACAAATCGTTCCGCGGGCACGGGGTTGGAAACCCCTGCCATAGATCTTCAACTGCATATTACATAGACTACATACAAAAACTTGGTCATCAGTGTTGTGGGTCTAATGAAACCAAGCATATCTAAAAAAAAAAAAATTTCATTTCAGACTGCTGTACCTCATCGGTCTCATGAATATAAACATATCAATGTGTGGACAGTTTCTAGTATTAGTTTTCTTCTTCCTCACCCACCAATATACAGTCCGCACGACCTGTGAAATGCTTCCTTGCTTCTTTACCAGCATATTTTCGGTGGCCAAGTCGCTTTTGCTCATCGTCAAGCGCGAGAAGATATGCACTGTGATCCTGGACCTCGCAGAGTTGTGGCCAAAGACCAAAATCGACTCCATCAATAAAATCGTCCGAGATAACATGATCCCCGCAAAGACCTATTGCCAAATCTACATGTATGCAACCATAAACGTGGCAATTGTGTACAGTCTGATACCAGTTGTGAAGTTTCTTCACTACGAGATGTTTTCGCATGATAAGCAATTCCGTACGTGGAATGAAGTTATTACCCAGCCGTATGTAATTTGGTATCCATTTGATTATGGATCAGCTGCCTGGAAATTTATTCTAACATACATATCACAATTTTATGCTGGTAAGTGGTTTTCACTATTGCAGAGTTATACAAACGTCCAATGGGCAAAACTTTTCGCTTTACAACAACAATAATAACATTCACCACAATTCTACAAAGAGTTTAACCATAGGACTATGAGTATAACTGATCATACTTCACGTCAAGAATACTTACAACCTTCGTCTTCGGAGGGGTGATGTGTAGTGTACGAACCCATACTGAAATAAGAACATAAAACATTTCATATATATTAAAGCAATGGCAAAGTTAGTTTCAAGTAAGTTTTGGCGTTGATGGGTCTTGTGGGCGAAGCATAAATATATTGATAGTTAAATATACGATGATTCGTGGATACAATGGCCATTGCCAATGTTCCTCTTACAGTCTTTCTAGAAAAATGCAGAATTGAATATTGCCAACGCAGATAGTTAGCCGTTGTATGCCATGCGGAGCCTCACAATAAAAGATAATTTCTAACTACCTAAGTATTTTGTTAACTTTTCTAGGGATATTCGTGACAGTTATGCTTGCGGGGGTTGATTGCTTATTCTGTTTGCTAATGGCCCACGTGACTATGCACTTCCTACTGCTCCAGAGGCGGATCCGAAACCTGAACATGGCTCACGACAATGTCACACTGGAAGAAGCACAAAAAGACGTCCAAAAGGAGCTCATGGAAATTGTAGAATATCACAATCAGCTATACATGTAAGATTGAATTTACAGTAATACCTTCGACAAGAATCTCCTTCGTCATCGACTTCGAAGCTTTGGCCCTTAGATAGTTCTAGCCGTCTCTACACCTAGAGCTCTACTCAATTATTACCTTACTCTGGTGCGATGACAGGATGCGGCATTTGCCTTAACACCGTACAACTAGTCCTGGGTCGATCGTGAACTATCCAATAACCAGATCACAAACCACCAACGAGCGATCGGGACTCTTTTCCAAAATGATTCGATCGTCATCACCCTTATCCCATAAGCATGTTAATAAATACCTGACGCGATATCTCAGCAGCGCTCAGGCGCTCGGCAAATACCCGACGTCTCTTGACGATACGACAGCTATTTATCTCTCTCTTAATCAGTTTTGTTTTAAAGTTCAAAGGTCGTGCATTGTTTGATTAAAGTGACCTACCAGAAAACTACGAATATAAACCATTATATAAAAATTATCCTCACCTATCCTAACAATTCATTATTCTTCTAAGGCATCTGAAACATAAAATTTGTTATTACGCATTTGTTAGCGTTTGACGCGTCTGGTATTTACTAAGATATTTCGTATATTTACCTTGCGTCCAAGCGCTCCCCAGTAGCCCCAGAGACAGATCTTACGTAGGTCATCTACGATCGTCCACTTCCTTCTCACACATCTTGTATGAAAACAAAAAGACAGGAAATACTAGAACGATGACGTTACGTACGACCTCTCTCTGGGACTATATCAATGTGACAAGACAATCAGGTGGCTACAGTAAGATATCATACGTAGTTGTTTTCTCAATTTAAGAAATCTAATTATTAAATCATTTATATTTCAGTGTATCAAACAAAATTGAGGAAATATTCGGATTAATCCTATTCGTCAATCTGGCCATGAGTTCTTTGATAATTTGCTTGGCATTATTTTGTCTTACGGTAGGTTATCTTTTTTTTAGGCACCGAAACAAAATGTATTTTGTCACATTATTATTTAAGATGCAGTAGCAAGTAGACATTATTCCAAAAGGATCGGACCTATACTTGTCTCAACTGAGGTATGGTCCTTTCCCGATACGCCAAAAGTCAATCAAACCATGAGCAGACTGTACGAAATACAATTTTAAATATTATATTTATTTACCTTCAAAATATGCTAAACACAACAAAAGTATTGAATAATATAAATTTTTCATTGCAGATTGCTCCAAAAGGTCTCATTGTCAAGTATATAGTTTTTCTTGCGTCTCCCTTGCTTGAAATAAGTCTCAAGTGCTACTACGGGAACAGGCTGATTGAAGAGGTTACTAATTAATTGATTATTCGCCAAACGAGTATATATGTTTTAATTACCCTAAACTTTGAGATTGGGTGCACCTTGCGCTCGTATAATATAATAACAATGGATTAGCCCTCTCTTATCTAAAAATTACACCACCTTCACGGAGAAAAACGAGCCAATTTCCTTTTAAAATATTAGTCATTCAGAATATATGAAAAACACGCTGGGCCGGCCCTACGCGGGCGCTATTGGAGCAGTCTGCTCCGGGTGCCGAATTGACAAAGGCACCAAGGCGGCGATAATACCTAACACAAGACAAGAGTCCTTACACATTGCCCTTGAGGGTATTTTTTACAAAAACAGAGCTACACAAAAACACAAATAATTAATAATATTATTGATTACAGTAATCAGCTACATAAGCGTCTGCTGATTTTGACCGGCCGTACGAACACGTGTTCTTTCCTAATAAATGTCTTGACGGAATGCGACAATATTATTTGTATATCTCAACTCAATAGCAACATTTTTATGAACACATTATCATAAAGCATTCGCTTTTCGCTGATATTTTCTTAAGAACTCTGTCAATCCATTCGTCAAAGGCCTGCAGTCTCGTTTTTAACAGAAAAACGAATGATTTGACCAGATTATTAATAAATTAGAAGTTTTTTTCCGTGTAAGAGTGAGGTCATCATAAAACATTGAATTCCGATGCCCAGATATAAATATATATGAAAATTCTCTACAATATTTATTTTTTTATTTTTGAAGCTTCATTTAGATGTGTGAATATTTTTCATACATCTTGTAGGAAAAATATATAAAACGCTAAATAAGGATAATAAAATATATAGTTACATTGATTTAAGAGTTACTAAAATGAACCTAAATGGTAAGTAACTAGTTCGTATAGTGCAAAGACTCGTGGCTTGTTTCAAGGATTACGGTGAGTTATTATAAATTTTTTTCCCTTCATAATGTGTGCACGTAAGTTTAGATTTGGGAAACATGATATCTCTAAAATCTCAACTTCTCGTAGGATAATTATAAACATTTTTATAGTACATGATATTAGTTTGCGAATTAATAAGGAGCATGTTGTTTTTAAGCTTTAAAATTATTGTCAACATATTGTATTATATTAAATGTTGTTTAGTTGTCCTCGTATTTACAATTTGTAACATACTTTCAACTCTTAAAATAACAATATAAAACAGAGGGCAAAGTTGTTGCTCAAATCCCATATTTTAATTTGTTAATTTACGCCTGAAACGCATCGCAGTTTTTTTTTAAGTTGTGAAATCTGGGATTCAGTGTGTCCAGGAGTGACAGACATATGCATATATCCCTCCCACTGCGGCGATGGGCTGAGAAACCAGTTGGAGAGGTCAAAGGGTCTCCCCAAACCAGCCTCTCCCGATCTGGCACGCTACGCAGTTGGTGGGCAGAACCTTGGAGGTGTTGGTTACTAATAAATGGTTACAGGGGCGGCGGTTCCCAAGCCCACCTCCCAAATAATAACGCAAAACGACAAACAGTTCTCTGCGCAAATGGTCAATATTTCGCATAATTTAGACCGAAACCGGACTAAAGGTAAGCACACACTGGGCCCGCGTACGCAACGTGTGCATTACTACAAAGGCCAGGCCAACTGGCACACATGTTCTGCGCACGCAACGCTGATTTGAATCATGGTATTGCGATATTCAATGGATTTTACATTATTTAGATCAGTATCGTTCGATCAACGGTACGTGTGACACTATTTCCAGACTTATTGTGCCTATGGCTATGGTTTTCAGAGCAGAGCAGTCCGAGAAGCGGCCTACGATTGCAGCTGGGTAGACAGTTCCTCTCTGCGCACCGCCGTGCTAATGCTGCAGATTAGGGCCGATAAACCTGCTGAGATCTCTGCCAAGGGCTTCACCAACGCGTCTTTTGAAACTTTCGCTTCTGTAAGTAACAACTAACTAACAAACTATTCAACCTTTACTTACTTATCATACATTACACAATTTATTAACAGATATTAGAGAACTTTGAGTGTCCAACTAAGAACAATTCTCGTTTTAGGACAGTCATGTTGACCACCCTTGTTCGTATTACTAAGTGTAGCTGACATCAAATAAATTTAGAAACAGCGACATTATATGTAGTTTGACTATGAATTTATTTTTTGTTTACCCTAAATTAAGTAGCCAATAACTAGCTAATTAAATAGAACATTATTCAAATTTTTCGATTTCCGTGAGTCGGTTATGATGTTGGAAAGTTTCGGAAATGCTAAAACAAAATTGTGGTCATACCTGCAATACAACAAAGTGCAATGTCTTTATTTTAATATTTAATATTATTCTGCCTTTCTTTCAGATTCTTCGAGCCTCCTGGTCGTACTTTACTTTGCTGCACAATGTTTACGGAGACAGTAATATCGAATAGGGCATTTATTAATTGTAAATTTAAAAAAAAATTATATCTTTATTTTACACGTTAGGTTCACGCTTGCAATTTGTAAAAAAAATGTATTTAATTTTGTTTCGTTCAAACTTGCACAACAAATATTCACTAACGGATCTACAAACACAAAAATTTAAATAGACTATTGGATAAAACCTTTATATATTTTCTTTATTTATGTTGGCGATTATAAATGTTGCTAATAAAAGATTTCTGCAAAAAAAAAAAAAGTTATTTTTAAGAGCCCACTTTATATTCGTAAGATGATACTAATAATTATCATACGAATATTGTAAGTAACAAAAATCCTTCTTAGAGAAAGAAAAGCAGAAAACGAATAAAAACAAAATAATCCAAAAATTCAATTAAATCGAAGTCACATTTATTTCTTTATTCACTCCTTGAAGGCTTTTACGTGTATACATTGTTATGGGTAAGTTGTTCAGGAGTACAATAATAATTATATACTACATAATATAATAAACTGAGTATGAACAATATAAGCAGGCACAATACAAGTTATGATCGAGCGTTCTGTTGTACAAAAGAATTCAATAATTGAATATATTAACAACAAGTACTTAAGGTTCTATGAAAGTACTTACAGAGAAATGTGTAGTAACCTTATTGATATTTATAAAAATAAACAATAACCGTTTGTACATAGTCACCATGTTTTTATTTACCAAACCTTTATTACGCCATTGTGTGTTTTACAAATTAATACAGTGATAAAAGATGCACATGAAAAAGTATGAAAGATATGTGAAAGTTGTTCAAACGAGTTAGTCCAGAAGTGGGAGGTTAATCGAAAAAAAGAAAAGAAATGTAAATACATATTGCTATGGCGTTGTAAGACTATAACATTACCAATGTATCTAATTAATTTGCCGGTACTTACCTATTCTATTATGAAGCCGATAGTACAAAATTGTTTAAATTAAGATTATTTATCTAATTTTTTACCCGTATAAATAATTCATGTTTTTTTGCTCAAAAAACTCTTTTCCTATTAAATGTTTTTAAATCACTAACTCCATTCTGAGTGCAATGTTTATTTGTTGAGTTACAAAGTAAACGATGAAAACAAAAGTACCTGTACGTTTATTTTACAGCACACAAAAATTAAGCATTTTCTTTAAAATATTTTATCTCCTGTAACATAAACTAATTGATACCTCACTTGAAAATGTGTGTCATGATTCAATGAGTTGTTTGCGATTTCTTTCAATACGATATCCACATAATTTGATATTTTAAATTAATCCATGCAAATAATAAACACAATTTGGCGAACTAATATTCAAAATGGCTACCATAAATAAATCAGTCACATGGCTACATTGAGATCAATGGATCGGTATTGTTTACAACACAAAAAAACTTTCGATTGACATTTTTGTTATTTCCCTCCAATACCTTAATAATCTTAGGTCGCAGATTGTCTATCTCACCGCGGTCATGACCGAAACCCCCTTCAAAATAAATTTCTTGTGATTCTAAGCATACGTTAGACATGGTATTTTTACCTCTTTAGTCTGTAAGGTAAAGAGAAAGAAAGGATATATTTGGGGGACAATATTTAAAGGGACCCAAGGACCAAGGATAGTATATGTAATGGCTTTTCATTTGGACGCTAGATGACACTGGAACCCGCTATTACTATACGAATCCGCATGAATATTTTAAGCTAAATTTATAATCGGGTAGTTTGATAAATCCGTTTTTTAAATTTAATAATATTGTAGCATATTTTTGGGAGGTCATTGACCAAATGACCTCCACCCAAGAGCCGCCACTAATTATAACGTAGTTAAAGTAAGCTTTTTAACAATTATAAAAATAAACATGAACAATTTGTTGTAAAGTACGTTTGTAATTAACAAATCCTTTTTACGCCCGATTGATTGTTTAACAGAACATAGAAAAATGATTTATCTATTTTTTTTATTTTTTTTTTATTTAACAATTTTTTATATAAGATAATGTGTCCTTACTGGGGTACCCCGTTCTAAGATAAATTAATAATACATTGCAAAGATAAAATGTGTACACGAAAAAAAATGGGGATGTGTTACAAATGAATTATAGTTTGGACATTGAGTAGTGGCTGTAAACATCGATTGAACTAAATTTGTTACCAAACCTGTCTTTCGATTGGCGAATTTTCGAAATAATTATTAACAGACTTTACATACAGAACATTATGAGGTGATTTTGCACAAAAACGGCGCTATAAAAATCATCCAAATATAATTATTTATTATTATACATAGCAGTCAGTAGTGTATCATACGTAGGTAAGCGCAAGTTAATATGAAAAAAATATTGAATACTGAATACAAGGTGAAAAAATAATTTTGTCAACTTGTCGACAATTTAATAGGATTTCTTTTGAATCTTCCATTAATTTATTTGAAGCTCTTCTCTCTTCAGGGATCGATATTCTAATTAGTTATTTTGTTATTTATTCCGTTTGAAATTAAATTCAATATTCCTATAAATAATGTGTTAGATTTTGGGCGTCAACGCATAACCGACTAGTACAGTAACCGTGAAAGCATGATAAGAACCAGGGCCGGCCCTATGCGGGCGCAACTGGAGCAGTCTGACATTACAGTCAGTGTAATATCTAACACTTCGCCCCTGAGATTTTTTTCCATTAAAACGGAGCTACATAAAGTAAAGTACAAATCATCCGAATATTATTGATTATAGTGATCACCTACCTAGGCGTCTAATGGTTTTGAGAGGGGCAGCCATAATCTTACTCGCACCAGGAGCCGATTCACTTAGGGCCGGCCCTGATAAGAACTATGGCAAACACCTCCCGGTAGCCGGTAAAATGTGTCACCTCGATTAAATAACCAACAGTCTATCAGCACGCTTACTGCAAGCACTTTCGGTCTTATTTATAGGTAAAATATATTTTTTAACACTTTCCGTACTATTTGGGAAAATCAGATATGTTTCTGGCAACACCTGAGTTGGCGAAATGTCAAATTTTTTGTATTGGACTAAAAATCAATTTTTTTGACGTTTGATATATAGGCGGTAATTAGCGCAATTTTCACGGTTTTGGGTGCTTTATTCAAGGAGAAAATCAATTAAAATGTTTAACGACAAATGACACGCTCTTTAATCCTGTTAATTGTGTAAATTCATAGTTAATTCGCAATTTCATTCTTGAAATGCGACGTCGTGCACCGAAGTGATGTCATGTTTCCAAACAAGCGGTGCACTACGTAATACCATGTAACCCACAATTACTTCATACTTTTATACCTTTCCTCTTCGTCCAATCTGTTTAACTCCTGGGTTTATTAATCGCCAAATCTGTTTACAATTTACTCGATTTAAAATGGATGGATCAAGCTCTGGAGACTCGCCTGTAGATTCGAATCACGATATAGCCGAGAATCCTTCGGAGATCGGTCTCCGCAGGAGGAAGATGATAGCAAACGTCGCCAAGGACACCATTGACAGTGGTAAATAACATTACTTTTACAACTTTTCAATTGACATTTTGTGGTGAAATCATAATATTATTGAATGTGTTCATTGAATTATTTCTTATATATTTCATTCAATAGTCCTCTTTTGTAAAATTCGTTTGTTCGCATTATGTTTGATGAATTGGTAAAGATCGAGATCTCAGTTCTTTATACAAATATTGCATAACATAAATAATATGTTTTGGGAAATTGCTTAAAACAGTACCAACTGGTAACAGTCGTAATAATAGTCGTATTAGGTAATAATTGATAATAAGCATGATATTTGGCAACAAAGTGGATAATTTTAACATTATTACATTTACTCCACGGCGGGAGCTGATGTACGAAGCGAACACAGCAGTGACCTTACGATAGAGTACTTTCTTTTAGCGGCTCATCCGCCAATAGCCGACGTGATGTTTGGCGTTATGTCTCATGCACCACGACTGACCGAGCTGCTACCTGGAACCAATTCCTTCCGTTCCTTATTGTCGAGATAACGACAGTTCGCTAAGTGCTTCCATGTTTGCTCTCCACCTTCTCTTCAAAATAACAAAATTTAATTGCCAGTATTAATTGATTGTAAATATACTTGTAAGTTACTTTGTAATAATAATTTGGGGAAATTTAGGAGGGTAATTATTCGGGATCGCTGGCAACGCTTAATACGAATTTTTCAGAAATAAAGCCTTTTGATTCACCTTAATTACTATAAAAGGAAACTATCTGCATTAAAGAAATTTTTAATTTTAGCATTCTAATTTTTAATTACGTTAAATGAACATTCGCTTTCGTTATATGAAATGACAGCCATTTAAAATAATTTCTGTTGATGACATTTTCTTATATTGGTATTCCTGACACTATACGAGTGGCTAGAAGAAACATTATTACCAAAATAGTACCTATACTATGTAAATTGGGTAGGTACTATTTTGGCGGAACTCTGGAAATAAAATAAAATTCAATATAGGTATTTATGCATGTTTTTTAAATAAATAAAAATATTTTTCAATAAATTTTACTATAGGTTAAGTGACATGATTTTGATATTATTAAAAATTTATTCGTGCAGTTCTGATAGGGAGTTAACTTTCATGGTGACTTCGCATTGTGAGTGATTTAATGTGGATGACGCTAATTGTTCGGAATGCCTTTCATATTAATACCGTTATGATCGATCTGATGTGAATCATACTACATTTCGAGCTTGGTCCTATTAAACTTTATTGTGATAATTATCTTCAAATCAAAGTAAATCGCCGCTATGTTGTGTTAATTATCCAACAGTTATAATCCTTGGAATAATTTATTTTTTTGCATTGGCCCTACTCAGGAGGCCCTAAGGAAAATAAGTTCCTTCATGGCCTATGTCATCTTTGGGGATGCTATGTGGAGGGCCTTTATAAGAAAAGGAAGGAGAATGAGTTCTGGGAATGAAAAAGGTATGAGGGGTGGGTAGAGGAATCTGGGGGTCAGTATGTCCAGGAATGACAGACATATGAATGCATTCCTTCTACTGTGGATGGGTTGAGAGAGTCCTGCTGGAGAGGTCAAATGGTCTCCCTCAACCAGCCTCTCCCAATCCGATCCGTCACGCACTTATTATATTAACACCTGTATAATGTTTTAGCCGGAAGATTGCTGAGAAGAAAGCTACCAATAGGAGGTCATCTTTTAACGCCGCGCCGTCTTTGGCTTCAGTCTGTAGCCACGCGCCAGTGTGATGTTGTCATGACATTTCCTAAAGGTATGTTTACATATTATAATTTTTTCATACGTTAAAATAACCAACCCCTTTACCGTATAAGAAATACCGACATTCCTGGATTACGAATAACCCGACAATATTTGAGAAACTCCCTCTACCATCATTAAAGCAGAAAATATTCCTTGTTCAATGATGGGGGGCTTAGCCAGCTAAGTATTTGAACCCACAGCGCTCGGATAGTAACCTAACACGTTTGTCAACTCAGCCACTAATCTGTCTGATAAATTACCCCTGCATTTGCAGTGTTAAAAATTCGTGCCCAAGCACATTACAAAGCCAGGCGATTGCAGTGTTGACCTTGTACGTTATTTTTGCCTTCGGATATTACCTCTACTAGTAATTCCTCTACTAGTATTACCTCTAATAGTTAGGTAAAGACAAAAATGTCACTTTATCAAGTATGGTATTGTACACATGTTGGCTTTAACGGAAATATCTTCTTATTTATAGAAGTTTCTTTTACTTTATCAAGTATGGTATTGTACACGTGTTGGCTTTAACGGAAATATCTTCTTATTTATAGAAGTTTCTTTTACTTTATCAAGTATGGTATTGTACACGTGTTGGCTTTAACGGAAATATCTTCATATTTATAGAAGTTTCTTTTACTTTATCAAGTATGGTATTGTACATGTGTTGGCTTTAACGGAAATATCTTCTTATTTATAGAAGTTTCTTGTCGGCTCCTATGAGTTAGATGATATATCAATGACTATAAAGCTGAAAATCTGTTTATATCTTTTATTAAACACACAAACAGTGACTATTCTCGCAGGCGAATTCTATTTAAAAGTTATTGTTTTATAAAATTATCTTTTAATTACTGTCTATATCTGTGTTTTCTCCTTAAATAAATAAACGTCGTCGTTTCCATCACGAGCGATGTAGCTTTGGGGGGGCGAAGCTAATGTATTTAATTCCAGTTACTTACTCGTATATTCTAAAATATGACACAGTTGAGGAGTTAATTTTAAATTTAGATGCATAATTATGTTAATGCTATCCAATGAGTCACTGTGCTTAATTCTACGAAACGTCTTCAACTCTTCGAGTGCCGGCACTAAATTATCGCAGTGCGCCAGCTGATTCTATTTTCGTAATAACTTGTTAATGATAATACTAGATAATGTGCTTATATATTTCTAAAGATAGTATATAATCTACCATAAGTAGTTTCCCGAAGAAAATTAGTTATATTAAGAGAAATGATTTTTTGAAAATATCGTTAAGGATACAAAGGTTAATCCACGAAAAGTCTTTGGCTTTCACTAATCAACTGTTAGTTTTTCCCTTTTCTCCTACCATTTTTCTATTGATTGTCCATAGTTGTAATTTATGTGAAATAGCACAAAACTTCGCTATACAAGTTTTATGTTATTATTATTGCTCGTATATTCTAACCTCCATCCTTTTTCTAATCCTTCTTTATTACAAACCGAAATTCCCTCTCAAACTGTGTTTTTCAACAATAATCCTCTTGTCAAACCCAACTCCTTTGCTTTATGTTAGTACCATTCAGAAATACGCCACATTCACATCTGATGGAACATATATTACATAATAGCTGACGTGCACCCGACGTTGCTTGACTTTTCTCTGCTTTCAATAAATATGATATCCATGTATTATATATATAAACCTTCCGGAAGAAATTCTCTATATTATAAAAATGTAAACCTTTAGACGGACGCGGATAGTGACATTGTTTTATACTATTTAGAAATACCAATGTGTTGTCAGGATTGCGAATTTACTAAAATTTATCAGGAACTGTAATCCTGATTTTAGTTCATTATGATCTGGGATGTTCCTCAACGTTCCAGACTATTCCCGAACATTCCAGAAGGTTCTGGAATGTTGTGGAATGCTCTCGAATATTCTAGAATGTTCTGGACTGTTCTAGAAATTTCTAGAGGGCGAAACATCCAGCCCTTATATCTTCAAAAGCACACCCTTCAATAGAGTGCTACCACATCATATAACTCCATTGATCGTACCAGGACTATTTCTGAGTTTTAGCGGTACACATACTTGCACACTTACTTTTATAATATATATTGATTATGTATGACTAGAGAGTGCGTACTCTAATTTCGTTACAATGTTTATAATATTGTAGGTGCGTTGGATTCCACGCTGCTATGGCTGCTCCGCAAACTCCGTTCTGCTTCTCCACGCCTCACTGTGTGCGTACGTCACCATCCTTCTACGCAGTCCACTGCTTTCTATCTTACAGCAAGTTTCCAAGTGTAAGTACCTAGGTAATTTTTCAATATTTTTATAGTGTAATAACTTATCGAGTAAAACCTCAAATTGTAATATTTTATCATTGAAGATAATATTAACAACTCTCAAACGAAAAATGTGAAACAGAAAAAAGATTCGGTAGCATTTAGGAATTGAACCCCGGACCTAATCCTTGCCAAGGTCCTGGGTTCAATTCCTAAAAGATTCGGTAGCATTTAGGAATTGAACCCCGGACCTAATCCTTGCCAAGGTCCTGGGCTCAATTCCTAAAAGTTTCAGTAGCATTTAGGAATTGAACCCAGGACCTAATCCTTGCCAAGGTCCTGGGTTCAATTCCTAAAAGATTTGGTAGCATTTAGGAATTGAACCCCGGATCTAATCCTTGCCAAGGTCCTGGGTTCAATTCCTAAAAGATTTGGTAGCATTTAGGAATTGAACCCCGGACCTAATCCTTTCCAAGGTCCTGGGTTCAATTCCTAAAAGTTTCGGTAGCATTTAGGAATTGAACCCAGGACCTAATCCTTGCCAAGGCTTTTATTTACAAGGACTTTTTGCTCTGTATTTTTTTTTTCCATATCTTTTTCTGTTTAAAGTTTTAATTCTAGAGTTGTAAATTTGTTTTACCTTGATATTATTTTGCCCAATATCTTGTAGCTAAATATTATTTATTATTATTTTTTGTCTGGAAAAAATTCTAATACTATTCACTAATGTCATATTTTATAAGTGATTATTCAATATTTATTTTTATTTATGCAGGTAGTACATTTATAACTGATTTTACTGGCATAATTTATTTATTTATTAAACGCCATAAAAGGCTTTTACAATAATGTGATACATGAGATTATAAGTACACAGTGGTACATAGGCGAATATTAGTATTACATTTAAGAACACAACAATATGTATACAAAACGACATTGAATGTGATACAGCTGAAATTTTCTTAAGGCATAGAATGCTACAATAATAGAAAACACTTCATTTAAACAGGATAAAATATACAGAAAAGGTGACTTGCCAACAGATATAATCTAGTAAAATATTATAATAGCGCAAATAGTAGTGAGTTTATTGTTACAATCAAATTTATCTCCACTTGGCCACTATTTTTGGAGGGTATGGCAAAGTAGCTTCAACAATTCAGGGCTGTCAGAGACTTGACAATTAAAAATAACATTTTTCATTAAAATAATATATCCGTTAGCCAACACTATAAGACATCTGAAGCAAGCAGTTTATATAGATGCTATAGATATACATTTCACATATACGTATATATGTGGAATGTATATGTATAAGAACACCATACATATGTTACACATAAAGAAGAACATGTCAGTATGATGCAGTACAAACAGACATTTAACATTTCACAAACATATCAGTTACATTCACAACCAAGTATTTTTGCCTTGATGCAAGACGGTGAGGTTTTGAAAATATCAAAAAGGTCTGTAATCTTCATACTTAAGTGTGACAACGGTGAGCACTTAGCCCTTCAGGCCATATATCAGGACATATTGACCGTTATAATTCTTAAAGAAGCTGTCGAAAGGTCGAAGAATTTGCGTGTATTTCCCCTTCTCATAAATGAGATATTCCTGAACATATCTGAATACTAAAAACTATTTTTTAAAGGTTATAGAATATACTTTCAAATTTTATTATATCAGAAATTATCATGTAATTTTAGAAATACATATTCCAATTTTGAATACAAACATAAAAAAGTTTAATGAGGGGAGTTTGTTTCGGAGAATTTAAACAATTCTTCAGATTTCAAATGTTCTATGAAAGATGATTTGACACAGAACCCGAAAATGAATGTTGAAATTTTATGAATTGTTCAAATTTTCACAAACAACCCGTCCATAAAAACGGCTCGCCTTACGTTTTTTCGTCTAAATACTGAACTAAAAGTGTGATAACAAAAAAAAAACATTTTTAAATTTACAAATGTTTTCTAAACGTTATAACTTTTATTGTTTTTTTTACTTACTTTTTGTCATTTCATATACAAATAATTAATTAAAACTTCATAAAATTACGTAAATTTTTATAAAATTGCGGTCAAAACACAGACATATGAATATTAATAGACGAGAAGTAAAAGGCGAGGGGTTAAACCAATAGTTGCGGGACGCAGAGAGGAAAGCTGACTGTGATTCGTCAATAAATCAATCTGACAGTAAATAGGCATCTTGCATTATAATATCACCATTTAGTTCTTAAAAGTAAAATCTGCTTTTGAATGAATAGACATTTTTACATGGGAGCGCAAATTACTCGCCACGTTATGAACAAATTTGCGAAGTCCAAATTCGGCAAAATAAATTTCTTCTATTTTCAGAGTCGAATATCTTGTTTACGTATTTAGTTAAGACTCTTTTATAAATGTTCATAATTTACTTCCCAGCAACCAACCATGAGCACACTTGAGAATCGCTACATTCGACCAATGTTGGAGGGTTGTCACAACCGCTCTGTTCCTATTAATAATAAAATAATGAAATATTTAAGAAAATATATAACATTTCACTTTTAAGAAGATAATAGAAATGTAAAACAACTAAAAAAACAAATGAAATTATATACACACAGCTTTTACCAGCGATTCCTAAGAGTATTTGGAGTAAAAATTTGGACATCATTTTGCCGTCCGATGACACTTTTTCAATTAAAAACAAAAACATGTTTTTCTATCACACATCGCCACTCGGTATAACCTAGCGCATTACGTGATATGCACTCCTTCTCGTTCCAGCAGTACTTGTACATGCGAAATAACGCGCGTACCTAACACGTGGTCCATTGCGACGTGTGATAGAATGTTCCAAAGATAATATATGATCGGTGGCGACGTGCGATAGAAAAATATAATATTTTTAATTTGAATAGATAAAAAATATCATCGGACAACATTAATGACAAATACATTTTTCATTCCAAACATGCTCACTGTATCCAAATTTTACTTCCAAACATACCAATTTTTCACAATTGATAACCAACCATTTATCCTATATTAAGTGTTGTTTATGAGTTGTGTAAAATTCAAAACTCGTTTAGTAATAACGCCATTAAAGTGGAATAAATTTAAAAATGATTGGTTTATTATCTTTTATTAATACGACGGAGTTCCAGCAAGATATAACAGATGAAAAAATAGAAGTTCCAAATGATACGATTATGTATGTTATCAAAGCGCAAAAGGCGAAGGCACATCCCTGATTCTTATGCAAACGGATTTGTGTTTCGCGTCCAGACGTATCTCAATGTGATAGTATATGTTTCTACACTGATCCATATTATACGATGTGAATAAGCTTAAAATAAAGTAAAATAATGCTTATATATGGAATGTAATACGACAATTGGGTTTATTCTCTTTTTCACATCTATTTTTACAAGTTTTCATAGCACAAGCCACCATTTTGCCGTGTTATTTCGTAAAATGAACCGATGATGCCTCGACCATAGTTCGCACAAGAATGATGACGTCACGTTTTCTAAATTCACGGGAGGTCAGACGCGAGCCCAGCCGGCTCCAATGGAACCGGTATGGGGAGTGGGGAATAATACGCTTTTAATCACTTAGGGCAGGTCTACTAATATTCATATGTCTATGGGTCAGAACCTTTGGTTTGATAGAGGTGTACATTTGAATATAAACTTGGTGTTTTCTCTTTTTAACACCGTTTAGTTCATATTTCTAACTATGACAGTAAGGGAGACAATGATTTTTATGAGACCACATGAGTTCTTCAAACAAATTGACTCTACGTATATTAGCTGTTTGTTCCCAAAAGCGAACAGATTCGCCTGAGGAGTTAGCACGATTAACAGGGACTGTTGCAATTCCAATATCATCAGTAATCACTCTCGTTTTTAATAATTATGTATATAAGGAAAAAATCTTATTTGAAATTACTTACCCTATTTACACTTTTATATGCCCATAGGGCTTTTACATTTGGGTAAATAAATTATTACAATATTTTCCACAAGGGTTAGTAATAAACAATGGTTGCATAAAATAATATCTTACGGTACAATTGGTTTACAATTGAATAAATAGACAAATGGACTTGGATAATTGGATAGGTGATGTTGGTAAAGTTGCTGAATTCCAAAATTAAAATTTAAAAAATAACGCTTGATTTCAACTTATTACTACACTAAACAACTATTTATGTCTGGGGAGTTGGAAAAATATGCACAGAACATGTTATTAGGTTCTCAATTTGGGTTATTTTAATAATTTTTGCATATTAAGCGTGAGGCGGAATTCAACAAGTTTACCATGACATCTACCAAACTAAACTCTTAATTCTATGAAACAACACTACATGATAATAATAATAATATTTGACTAGTTTATATAGCGCCGTTTTCGTGAAAAATCACCTCAAGGGCGGTGTAAAAATATATTTATTGAATAATTAAAACTAGAACTACTGACTTGAAACTAGTGACTTACATCTAAGACTTATATCTAGTGACTTAGGACTAAGGCCTATAACTACTATCTTAACCTTAGATAACTAAACTGTTTTCATTGTTTCATTGTAACTACACTTTCGTCGAGTGGACTACGCAATAAAACACTAGAAATAAATCAAAAATATTTAATTAAGATAGGAACTTGTTACTTGGCACAAAAGTAAGGTTTATAATGAACAAATTAATATCAAAATATCAGTCTACACAGTGACCACACATGTCAACATTATGTGGACCACAAATAGCCTTTCTATATCTGGTGCAACGGTGTTTGGTCATCCTCCGGGCCTTGGATGGACACAGGTAGCAAGTTTTAGGCACGTTTGACGTAGATGGAACCGGAGCTTCTATTGTAGAAGATTCGCCAACATTAACAATAAATATAAGAATATATGAATGTACCTACCTTAAAAATAAAAAATTGTTGTTATAACTAAACTTATGTCCAGCGGACGACGAGATGGTCATAGTGCACGTCCTAGTATGCGTGTGGCTGCAATCGCGTCACGTGCTGCACTGTTTACTCAAATTAGGAAGGTAATGAAAGTGTCAAGGTCAGGGAGCAGGGGGAAGTAGGTGATTTCGAATTTCGCCGAGTAGCTCGTCGTC
The DNA here is from genome assembly GCA_026573805.1 of Hesperophylax magnus. NCBI lineage: Eukaryota > Metazoa > Arthropoda > Insecta > Trichoptera > Limnephilidae > Hesperophylax > Hesperophylax magnus. The sequence continues at coordinate 3,909,352 of JAIUSX010000104.1, forward strand.
GCCTTGACGAGCGATTAGTTATCTAGGGTTAATGACATATATATTGACATATGTAGAAACTTACAACTAACATTAACATTAACAATCTAATTTTACTAGCGCCAGAAGAAGAAGGAAGTTCTATGATATTAGGGTGTTTATATAATTAATTTTAGAACGCAGATGCAAAATGCGCCCAATGGGTTAGCTGGATATATATCTTAAATGAATGAATGAAATTTTTACCGCATTTAGATGATTCATCTGCCAACAATTAAACCGATTGACGTGTTATGTTCCCACTGATATTGTCCATTGTCCATTGGTAGGCAAGTCAATAGCATAACTTTATCTTAAGTAGTTGTAAAGAATCGCTAGAGAATTTATGTGTGTGCATCAACAATTACAGTATAACAAAAAGAAAAAATGCAATGTTTGGATATAATGATAGGTTTATGGAAATGAGTGCATCAACAATTACAGTATAACAAAAAGAAAAAATGCAATGTTTGGATATAATGATAGGTTTATGGAAATGAGTGTTTTATGTGTGTGCATCAACAATTACAGTATAACAAAAAGAAAAAATGCAATGTTTGGATATAATGATAGGTTTATGGAAATGAGTGTGCGCTAAAAATATGTATGTAAAAGCTAATACTTAACCAAAATGTTTTAGGAAGAAAAAGTGCAACATAGAATGCACCACAAAATAGAACTTACATAAAATTATTAGCTGTAAAAATCAATACGCATTCCTTCTTACAGTATGTTTGTATTTTCCTAGTTTGCTAAGGGCAGCAGAGGAAGTTCATATGTCCAAAACTTTGAAGCCAGAATTTGGTGGAGGCCTAAAAGAATTCACCCTCAGAGACCTCCATTGTTTCCACAAAGTAAGTCATACATCCATTATGAATATCATAGAATAAAGAACACAACTAAAAGTGGTTTCCATACTAATACAAGTTTTGAATAAAAAAAATGTCACCAATGACTTAGTACCTTTTGGTTTTAGTCCATTTAGCATGCCGTCTGTCTCTCTTACAATTTCGTAATCATGGGGAAACACAGTTTTGTATTGGAAATTTTAGGCCCGATTAGCCAAATATCTGGATCATGAAACATGTCTACAAGGTATTTCTAGCGTTCTTCTTTATTCTATGATTAATATGAAATTTGATTATTGATTTTATTTTTCTATTTTCCTTTCCTCCAACTGCTTCGGCTAAATGTAAAAATTTTACCGAATGATGATGTCAAGTTTTGCTGTAAAACTAAAGAAACCCTTTTTCTGCCGACACCAAGTGTAATTTCTTAGTTTGCTTTTCAAATCAGTGAAAGAATGATGCCCCTTCTAACTGCTATGGGAGGAACAATGGTGTCTGAAGACAGAGTTACTTAAGAGCAGTCTCTGAAACCGGGCTGTTAGGTATTTTAGGTATCTGTTCCAGGCACATCCCCCATACAACACACAACAAAATATCCATGCTTCCACTTCGTTCGTTCTCAACTGACATCATACGATGTCAGTTGAGTTGAGTTGACATTATACGATGTCAGTCGATTTATCAAAAGATCATACGATGAATAATATTCCATACATTTTTAGTAAGGCGAAAGGGAATAGAAAAATTTCTAAAGTTTGAGTGAATTACAATAAAAATCTAGATATCTAGATTGTTTCCTTTAGGCGGTTCTTTATCTCATTTACTCTGAGATTATGGAAGGATTTTTAATAAAAATGTCTGTAATAGGCGCAAGTAATACGGCAGCGAAGAAATTTTCGAACGTTTTACTTGAAGTTGTATTCTACTACAGAATCTAAAAGTTTCGAGTTAAATTTTTTTTTTTACTTTAGACATTTTTCTCACCACCATATATAATTTATATATAAACTAGCGGACCCCGCAATGCCTCGCTATTGCTAATGTCTTTATCGGGCGTCTCCGACTTCTTCCACCATTCACTACTGTGTACCACAATTTTACTGTTAAAAAACTACATTATATCGACTTTAATTCAACTCCGTATCTCATTCCGGTTCAGAGATATTGCGTTAAGTATTCCTCGGGCGTCCCTGACTTCTTCTACCATTCGAACCAAACTATAAACTAAACACTCATGGCACTAATAAAAACAATCTTTTAAATTTTCAGCAATATCGGTGGAGAACTTTTGGAGATATAAGATTTTGAACAAACAAACATTTACCTTTTTATTTATATACATTATTATTTATTGTATTGCTTGTTCTAGAACGATACACAGTGATGTTTAGCGCCTCATTTTAGTGCCTGTCCTTAAGTCGATCAAACATTGGGAATTTGCAAATCGGTATCAGACATATTTTTTCAACTGAGCAACAGGTAGAGAAACTTTGGGATTAACGGCCGTGAGCGTTTAATAGCAGTTATTACGGCATTTTGTGATCTTTTTGACATTAGATCGGTTTAAAATTAATTATTGTTTTTATGATTTGAAGAGTGATTGCCCTGAGGAGTTCCTCTCGTCCCTGGAGCGCCAGGAGCTGGTGCTGCACCTGCTAGAAGCCGTGCGGGCCAGCCCCGGGGAACCTGCCCCGCCACCCCTCAAACTTAGGCCGGGTCAGAGTATCGGTGAGTTCATTATTATATCCAGACAGCCCTGACAAAACCATTACATACCAACCAACAAGTTCTTTACTTTCGACATTCATGAAACGTCGGTGTTCTGATGACGGTGCATCTACACGGCTGTTTCCATGAAAGTGTTTATTAGATCGTACTCATAATTTTATTTTTTTATTGGTAGATGTCACTGACCATTTCATACAAATAATATCCAATGCTATGAGAAATCCTGTTTTAACTCGTCCATTTTTCCGCCGTTTACCGAAATCGCCGTGTTTATTTGGTCTTTCTTTTTCGAATTTTTTCAATATTATGGTACTTACCTGCCTGAAGAATGTTTGAATAAAGAAATTTCATAGAGATGGTGACATTTCTTTGAATAAATTGTATAATTCCATATTTGCAATAAAGAAAATGTATAGTTTATAATTAAGTAGGTAGGTGTTACAGTTTTGGTGCTATGCTTATTTTGCAAGTATGTATGCAATTTGCAACAGTTTTTTTGATAAAAAAGTATGGTATTAAATAAAATTCTATAACTTGGACAAATATCAACAAATTTTAATGATTCTTTTTGCAATTAAACAAGTATAGAATGAAATGTTATGCTTTTAATAAAAAACCATATGTTTACAACTGCAGAAAAAAATATACAATTATGTCGCTTGACAATCGTGGTTTCCCACACAAAGTCAAGTAGTCCTTTTTTACAGTGAGCAACATATGTGGTTGGATCGTCTTATCTCATTGGAATCCCTTTTCCAATAAGAAAAATGATGGCTCGTCTTGTTATCCCCATTTCCAGTAAGACGTCAGTGAATTCTGAAATTTCTGTGTTCAAAAATTGTGCCGCATAACGATTGGTTTCTTTGACAATATTTTCAAAAAGTAACAAGGTGAAAAATAAATTGAAATAGGCTGTTGGTTTGGCATCAGAAGAAGGAGCTCATCTAGGTCCAGGAATTTCAAAAAAATCGTCAGATGTTTATTTAAAAACTTTTGTTACCTAAAATTTCGTTCATTTTTACAAAAGAACATTTTTTTAAACTTAATAAAAAACTATAAAAAAAACTTTTTTCAAATAAAGATCGCATTGTCCTTAGTGTCGCTGTCATTTTATACATCGTCCGCAGTAGAACTAACATCCGGCATGGTGAAAAATATCGATTCACTTTAGGGTGTATTTATATACAGCATAAACAATATATACAGTTATCAAGACAAGCGCCTACCGCAAAACAACACACTCAAATGTAACACACGCTCTCCCGAGGACAGACAAAGGCGCTTTAAAGCACGCAGCGCCGCGTCGCAAATTTCGTGAGTAAGTCTTGCAGCGCGATAGCACTTTAACTGTTAAGTTTTAAACTTACAAATTTTATGATTTCAGAGAAAATTTTGGTTTAGATTTAATAAATAAGGTAAGATTAGAAACCTACTTTTTTGTACACGAGGTTTGTATGTACATGGTTCACAGAACGACTAGTTTTATTGTCATCTTTTTCTAGTGCCGGTTTGCCTGAGTGCCGGTCTTATCGAGAGGGTGTTCCCCATCCACGAGACAGAAAAACTTCAAGAGCTCCGGGAAAAATGGGTCCGTGCTGTGTTTTCATCTCAACCGCTCGGTAAGTTCATTAATTTGCATTGAACTATTTACATGGGTATTGCACTCTTTCTGACAGTCATACATTTTATTTTATAATCATTACACGTGCCTATAGCTAGACCGCAAGCAAAAGAAGGTGCGTAAAGATGGTCGATATTCCTGGGCCGATTCTTTTGCCGTCACTGGAAACGTCGATAGATAGTATTTCTCTTTGGAACTCGTTATTTTTATTATTTAATGAACAGGCAGCATTCTGATGATGCTCTCACATCTGATTTCACAATAATTTTCCAGTAATTGAGTTGCTTTAAATTCAAAATGAGTTAATTAACTTTCTTCTCTCCAAATTAGAATCCAATGGAGCTTTTAATTGGTTTATATAAGTAGAATCGATGATATGTTGTGAAAGTTTGTTACATGCATTCACTACTCTATTTGCAAGGAAGTGTTTCCTAAGATTGGATGCAAAGGTTTTTGAGTGTCAACGGAGATTTATATTTTTGTTGGTGGAAAAGATTTCTTGGATGCCAGGGCAACTATAAATGTCCAGATAAAATTTAGAAAATTTCAATCAAGTCACCCCTTTCTCTTCTTTCTTTTAACATTAGTAACCTTAATTCCTTAAGTCTATCTTCATATTGCCGGTCTTTCAAAGCTCTTGCAATTTTTGTAAATCGTCTCTGTACTCTCTCTAATAGATCAATGTCTTTTGCAAAATATGGACTCCATATCTGGAAAGCATATTCCAGGAGAGGTTCATCGATTTCGGTGTTAGGAACTGGTTCCTTTTGAAATATTTATCTAATCATTGAAGACATTATTAACGACTCTCAAGAAAAGGCAGAAAAAGGTTCAGTCGCATCTAGGAATTGAACCCGGGACCTCGTGCTTGCCGGGGAAGTGCTCTTAATATTGTTTCAATGATTAAATATTACAATTTGAGGTTTTACTCGTTAACTTATTCCGAAAATAAAAAAGGAATATTTATCGAAAATGAAAAACGTATTCGAAAAATTGTAATAAAGCAATACAATATTTTGAATTTTGAGTAATCTCACCCCCCACTCCTCAATTTTTCTCGGAAATGCTCTAACGAACCCTCCTTCCATGGTTTTTCTTTTTGAAGAACCGGTTCCAAATGTAACTGGATAAAAAACTGGTTCTACATTGATCTCCGGTAACTGGAACCGCAGTGACAACCCATTTCAGGTATTAAGCATCTCCAGCGCAGAGGGATGTCTCTCGCCATGCGCAGAAAGTGCGTCGTTTATTAGTAGTGCACTGGCATTCATTGGTGGCTTGCCACACAACACTCGCTGCCCCCACATTCATTCCGGAACATATTTGGGAACTATAGTATTGTTCTAACCTAACATACATTATATTTCTTGTTATCAGAGGAAATCAGCGCATACTTTGGAGTGAAGGTGGCCATGTACTTTGCTTGGTTGGGCCACTACACCTGTGGACTGACAGTTCCCGCCATTTTGGGATTCATCTTTTGGGTTAGTTGCCTCTGTCATGTATTCTTTAATAATTGTTGACGATCAGAAATTTACCTTTCTAATGGACAACAACTCCTGCCAAAGTCCAAACTGCTTGTGATTCTAGAACCAAAGGGCATAATCTCTTATATCTTTTACTAAAACAACTTCTGCCAAAGTCCAAACTGCTTGTGATTCTAGAACCAAAGGGCATAATCTCTTATCCCTTTCACTGAAACAACTTTTGTCCAAAAAAAATTTTATTTTAAATTTTTTCATGATATTTTTCAAATAAGATGAACTACACTGTAAGTAAAAGCAATTGGGCTTTTAAATAAAATTAAAATAATTTAGTAAGAGTTAATTGCAACCTCAAGGTCGGGACACAGAATCATTCCTACTTCCTGCTAATAATAATCCAAACTAATTGTTAAGTATCACAAATAAAAACCAAAGTATTTTGCTGACTCTAGTTTTATTTTCGATTTTAGTTTGTGAGACAAACCCGGAGTTACAAATAATATAATGTGTGTGATTGCAGGTGTTCATGAGCAGTGTGAGAGATAGTTGGCGCGATATGGCCTATGTCCTGTTTTCCATCTTCAACATTCTCTGGGCGTGCATTTACCTTCAATCATGGAAGAGGTAACAACTTCTACAGTTTCGTAGACATTTTTGTAAAAGCTAAATATTAAACATTAGTGTTCATTTTCGCTGATTACTAAAATGTTGTTGTTTTTATTTTGTTCAGATATTCTAATGAACTTGCATATCGGTGGGGAACTTTAGACCAGCGTGATGATCTTCTCATTGAACCGAGGCCATTGTATCAGGTACAATTAATATTATAAGTAATGGAAAACAGTGAAAGAGATAGTATGATATCCAGCGTAACTCAAACATATATTAATAATAGTTGACATGTACCCGGCTTTGCTCGGAGACTTTTCTATAAATATAATATGCATAGTAGGGCGTCCCTTATATGGTTGAAAAAAATTTTTTTATTGATATCAAAATGCATACCCACTATGTATTTCTTTTTGAACTACCCAGACTTACTTAAATACAAAATTTTATCTTCCTACGTCAACATTAACCCGTGCCGACAGAGCTCTGAAGATTTTGAAAATTGCTGTTTTTAACCCTTTCCGTTATGTATTGAAATCAATTGAAATAATGATAATAATAATTAACTTTTATTACACACAGGGAGTACACAGAAGGAATAAATCATTAACAGTACAAAGTAAGCAGTTTAAATATTTATATTTAAAAGAATATTTATTAAAAGAAGATAAAATTACAGATCAGTCAGGATATTTTCCTTTGAGGGTCTCTTTTTTACAATCTGGATACAGATTTCTATGCTCTTGCACACAGCGTAGCAAAAATTGCTTTTGTTCTTCATTTGCAGTGATCAAACCATGGAAATCTTGCATAAGTTTTACAGCTCTTTCAGCTGTATCATTAACTGCCCTTAAAGAAAAAACTTTTCGTTTTGCCTCTATATAGGCAACATCTTCGTCCCACGTAGAAACGGGTCTCTGGAGGAAGTTCTCATCAATTTTTAATCGAGAAAATAAATTTGTGCTTTTGACAGACACAAAATCACTTAATAATTTTCCTGCAATAATAAATAAGTTTTATTATCAGTTTAGTGAAAACAGTATAAAAAATAAAACTATGTATTCCTACTTACCATACAAAAAATCAGACATATCTTCTTTCGATGGAATGTATCTCTTCCCAGAATCATACAAACTCTCTCTTTGTAAGTTCACTACAATGTTTCCCTTGGTTTGTGTATTAACTTCATCATCAAAGAGTGACAAAACGGCAATTTCTTCTGACAAGTACCAAAGATGTTGACTAAACTTGCTCAGGGCTGCTTTGGAGATCAATTTGTCAACAGTTTCATATTCCTTAAGCCTCTTTAAAAAGCACAAATCTTGATTTGGTGCCTTTACCGCCAGACTTCATCCAAGCCATGGTTTCACATATATAACCGCAATGAATAAACAAACGTCTTGAAGTGCTCGTTTATTCTTGGCGCTAATTTTGAACTGGGATTGCAACAAACATATCTTTAAAGAGTAAATAGCTTTAGCCATCCACCTTGCTTGATGCATCGCTCCAGGAGGTCTGATATTAATTTTTTTCTCATTATCTCCTCCTAAGAAAATAATAGATAGTTCAATCAGCTCACGATAATCGTCACGTACAATGGTTTTTTGCAGTTCTTGATTATAAAATGTCAACAGTTCTTCTATTGTTGTATTACAAAAATGTTGTGTGACGATATCGGTGTATGTTTCAATAGCAGCAGGATTAATAGTTTTCCAGTTGTCTCTAAACTTTTTGAACATTGGAATATCAGGGCTACTAGTAACTTGTTGGATTTTTGTTTCAAACACACATTTCAAAACCAGTTCGTAAACATGATGGCGGCAAGCAAAGAGTAGTAATTCCCTGTCTAGTCTTTGTTCCAAAAGTACACAGGCTCCTTTCAATCGCCCTGTATTAGACGCAGTTGTGTCACAACACATTATTTGAACTTTGTCATCGATGTTCCAGTCATGAAGTGCGTTTAACACAGCTTTAGCTTGATCCTGGCCGGAAGAGCTCTCCAGTTTGGGTACAGCCAGCAGTTGTTCCTTTTCTCCAAATGAAATTAGAATTGGCAGGCGTTCTTCTTTAGAACTTCTCACGTCCAGTCCAGGTAATAATTTCCCTTCCCAGTGAACGGTCACCATTTCAGGCATATTATCCTGAAAATCTGATTTTATAGATTCCGCTCTATCTTTTCTACTCTGTGTGCGAATGCGTTGAATGGACGATTTGTTTATCGGAAAATCATCACAGCTAAGGTCTAGCGCTTCTACTACAGCATGAAGAATATAGACAGAATCCCTTATGCTTAATTGACATATATCTAAAGCTGCAACTAACTTAGGCGTGATAAAGTTTTTCCGTCCTCTTTTTGTAGTAGTTTCAGAAACCGTTTGAGAGGTGGTTGGCAAGGGTTCCTCGAGGCTTTCTTCAGAGCTGGTATGTTGATCGGTATGTCCTTGTGTTTGTATAAAATCTTGTGTAGTAAGAGATGACGATAAACTCGCGAAACACATTTGCTCATGTCTTTTCTTCTCTTTTAATTTTCTCTCTCTTGTCCTTTCTTCTTTTTCGGCTAACTTTTTGTCTACACCCGCTAAGCATCCTGGACGGCCTGGTTCTCTTTGTTTTTGTAAAAATATTTTGTCTTCTTCTATTTTCATCCGTTCCAAAGCATCAACGTGTGCTATATCGAATATATTGTTTAAATTGTTTTGAAAGTCCTCCTCACGGCGCTTGTAAACAAGTGTTTTTTTTTGGAATTTTTTTGCAACTCCCTCCAAGCATGGTGAAGATCCACAAGTTTTTTTTACACAGTTAGGTATAGCTCTGGTAGGGATTCTAGCTTTTTCCCAAAATATAATACACTCTCGAGTGACGAGATTCGCGCTTTCACTAACAGTCAATTTAACTACGCGAATGTTAAAAAAAAGTACTGCAAGAACTTGCCGGTTAGACGGTAACTTTGCGCCTGTTATTTGATAATTTACGTCACCAACTAAGAAAATACTTTTTTTATTGCTTCTTAATTCCACTGCCATCTTTTAAATGTAAAACAATACGTGATAATCACGAGAATAACTGAACACAAATGACAGATACCGCGAGTGCGCGCCGCTACTTCCGCGCAACTTGTATGAACATGATTCGGCGCAAGTCGGCACGGGTTATCGTGCTCCGAATAAAGTTAAAAAAAAAATCCGAGTGTTTTAGAAGCAAAGGAACAAAACTAAGACCTATGCATTAGAAAATAAAAACTTTGAAATATAAGGGACACCCTAATGCATAGTAATAATAATGATTCGATAATTTGTATAGCGCCGTTTTCGTGAGAAAATCACCTCAAGGGCGCTTAACAACTTAATTTTTGCATTTAATTTATTCGGCTTATAACCAAGTTTCATATGACTGTAGTGGCTTATAACTAAAATTAATGTTAAGTGATTTACAACTAAGACTTTTAACTAATGACTCAATGATTAAACTGTACATATTTTATGACCGAGTGGGTATTTACACAACATGACTTACAACTACGGCTTAAACTAGAAATTTACGACTAACATACATATTTACATTTATAAATATAGATTGTTATGATTTCTGCCTGTGGTGTCAGTGGTAAGGTATAAAATATTACAAAAATAGTTTACTCATAATATGTAAATGGTTATTAAATTAAAGTTGGTAGTCAAGGAAAAAATCCCCTGGACTGAGCAATGAAATACCACTGAGAAAAAAAAAAAACAATAAAAATAAAAAAGGTCGTTATTCTGGATACGACAAGTTGAAAAGGTGAGTCTTTAGTTTTGCTCTGAACTCAGATGAGCTGTCGATCTTTCGCAAATGTGAAGGGAGTTTGTTCCAAGCTGTTGGGCCTGCTACTGCAAAAGCTCGGTTTCCAAAGCTTGGTTGGTGTTGGGATTGCGCATAGGTACTGAGAGTCTACCTATGGCTGTTAAAGATGCTGATCGAAAGGATGCTTGCCTAACATGTATTATATATATAAACCTTTCGGAGGAAATTCTTTAAATGATAGTGAAAACCTATCAAAATCCATTGCATAGTTTAGAAGAACTAAGTGCACAAAAATACTTTGTTTTATGCTATTTAGAGATGAGATAGTAGCCCTTTCCAGTAAATTGCACCTTTTGCGACCGCACTCGAAAGTTTGTTATCCCCTCCGGTGTGGAAGGGCTTAATTCTCTAATGCTGTGATATTTATTCAGGGGGAGGTGGTGGTGAGCAGTGTGACAGGTCGCCCTGAACCGGTGTATCCCGCCTGGAGACGTCGCCTGTGGAGACACCTGGTGAGCGCCCCTGTCATTGTGCTTTGCCTCATAGCCGTGGCACTCACATCCTACAGCATGCTGGTCATTCAGGTAACTAACACTACTTATAATATTAACAATATCTTTATTCTACCTATGTATGGTAAAGTACCCAATACCTGACAGTTTAAGAAAAAATAAATATACTGCTGCTATATTGGATTTACTGCTTGGATTTTCATAGCTCATGGGTAGATGGCGCCACTAGGTCAATTTTACAAATTTATATAGTGTTATGGAACAAATAACATGTAGGCCTATTCAACAGTTTTTGTTGGTGCCCTGCCAGTTATTGCAGCCCTACCAGGTTTTGGGTCCGTCACCTATTATAGGTAGAACCCTGTTAAAATCGCAAGTGCACCCCACTGTTGAATTTGGCAGTCACCTCTGGTCTTGACCCCCAAGGTACTTAAAAAAACCCTTTAATCTGCATAAACGGGCGGTCCGTTTGATAGATTCTCCTATCCAAGAATCTTTAGAGCACAGGCGTCAGGTGGGAATTCTGTCTTTGTTCTACTAGTATTTCAATGGAAGATGCTCCGAGGAACTAGTGTCATTGATCCTTTCGACACCGTTGCGTACTGTGCATTTCTACGACTCGTTCTTGAGTTCAATAACTCAGCTACGGAGCAATTTGCCGACCTCTGTGTTTCCTCCCTCCTACAAGACCCATGTTCACTCCTTCCATGTTCTCCCCTCAAAAAGACCCTCTACACAGCATCCATTGTAAAAAAAAAAACAACATTTGCTGATGTTTATGCGCACATTGTTTAGTGGCAATACATATTTATATTAAATTTCTTAACCTTTCCAGGACTGGTGGGATGAGCGTGTGAAGTCACGCGCATTTGTGTCGTGGCTGGCCGTGGCTCCTCGCCTGACCCTGGCTGTCATGATCGCCGCCATGGACCACTGCTACTTCCGCATCGCCACGTGGCTCAATGACAAAGGTAGTGGCCACCCTTACACCCCTCCGTTTGCTTGCATGCTACTTGACTTTTTTTGACAAGTCTAGTACGTATTTACTAGCAGATTATATAAAACTTCTAATAATTTATTACTTGGATTCACCCGAGATTTCAGCACTTCTTTTTGATTTTTTTTTTTACTGAACAATTGAACTTTATTGAAATTTTTTACTGCGTCTTTTGTATATTTTTAAATATTTTGAAACACCATTTCAAAATAATGCATTGATTTTGAAAATAAGCAGAAACACTTCTTGGGAAATATTTCTCCTTGTAAAAATACTCAAGTAGGGGAGGTAGGGGAGGGATTGGCACTTTTTCACAATTAAATGCATAAAAAATTAGATTTTATAGATAATCAATATTTATTGCCTATTATTATTTCACCACACATTTGGCTAGATATTTTAGAGAGAACTTTCTTGAAATTATAATCAGTCTCAACATTACGAGATAGTTTCAGAAGTTATTCAAAAGTGCCCGATGCTCCCTATGGCAGGGAGGTTTGGACACACCCTGTGGGAGGCTTGGGCATGGCCTATAAAACACTTGATATCCATAATAGTATTCAAAAATAAAAGTTAATAACAAATAAAAAACATCTTAAATAGTATCTTAACTTATCTAAGATTAGGTATAACCCATAAAGGTTTATCAAATGTGTATTTAGAGCGACCACGTTTGGTTTTATTGCATGTATTTGGTCCTTGCAATTTAGTTTTGATGTCGTCTAGTGGGACACTAGCTACGTCATCTACTTCAGGAAAAAAAAAGGTGTTTCTTATTTTACTCAGCCTCACAAATTTTATTGTAGCCATGGTATGATTAATGTCTTCGATTCGGCCGACATAGTGTACAACAGTCTTTTTTGTAGTAAATTTATCGATCCAATTTTCAGAAATATTAGTTTTCTTTATGGCTACAGCATAGTCATAGGCCAATTTACGTGCTTGTATCTTTGCCAATCCATAATTATGTTTAGAACAAACTATCATGTAATTTGACAATTTTTGTTCTTCTTCGTCAGTGAAAATTTGTGAGGTTATAAATCTGTGCGAAGAATCCTTTACAGAATCTTGTTTAAGGTACCGTTGCAAACTTGATCTAGGGATATGATATTTATCAGCTGTTGTTTTTATTTTTGATCCTTTTGATACCTCTTCTATGGCTCGTAATATCAAATCTTTAGGAATTTCCCGTCGCAAACCTTTCTTTTTGAATTTGAAGGGCATCTTTCTGTAATAAAAAATTATTCAAATAGTTTAATTAAAGCAGGTAATAAGAATTTTAAAAAATCCTCCTATACTCAATATATAGTAGGGAGCTTTGGGCATGCCCAAACCTCCCTCACATCAGAATGCCCATTACTCCCTCTGTATACATTTTCAACATAAGTTACCGGTATTTCTTTTTATTTAGGTATTTAAGCATGAATTTCAGTTTGATTTATAAGTTAGTAAATATACAAAAGATATATAATAAAAAATAGACATACCTTTCGTTAGTTGTCTCTTTATTACGATCCGAAACCACAACAAAATATTCACTTTTACGAGTGCATTACCTTCAAACGTGTCTGTGTGTAACAACTGACAGAAATCACAGATAGTCTATGGATGAACAGTGTTGTCAGTCGGTAAAGTAAACTACAAAATTAGGAAAAAAATAAAATCTGTGACCGGATCAGAATAAAAGGGGGGTGCCTATGTCTCCCGACTGCCCGTCCCTCCCCTACCTCCCCTACTTTGTATGTCATTGTGCAGGGTGCGGCAAAAGTAATCACCCGATGTTCTTTTGCTGTAATTTTTTTTTTTTTATGATAAACTTTGGTACTGCTTGTGAAATTTGTTTTTTTTCCGGTAAACCGATTCATTTCATTTGTATTCTGCGTTTGTTTACTTTACAATGTCAAAACCGAATCGACATTTGGCGCCATTTGCAAAAGTTATAGCGTTTTCCAATAGGTTGATTACTTTTGCCCCAACCTGTAGTTAATTTGCTTTCAATCCTATTTTAACCCTTTGAACGCGTTAATATGCTCCGTTTTATCTATACCCGTACGCGGTACATATTTTCAAATACCTATACATGCAATTAAATGTCAAATTAAAGCATTCTGGCATAATTTATTGGACTATATAGACAGAACAGATTATTCTCCTCAATATGAAAACAAATCCTCGTGTGTCAACACTCTTAGATGTTTATAAAAACAAAAACATAAAATTTCATACAAAGACGTACCTTATCTTTTGAATGTGGTCCCGCCATTCACTCGGCGTGTGTGTACTTAGGCCACTGCGTTGATAGACACAAATGGGACACGATGATCACTTATCATGTTTAGTTATGAAAAGTTGTGAATGACATACTAGTACTAACGCCATCCGTTGACAAAAATGTAAACTAAAGGACTAAAAGGCGCGAAGAGGCGCACTTGATTATCGATCTTTTTTTATGAAATACAATTTTATTTTTGAGAAATTCTTGTAGATGTCAGCATCGTGATAGTTCTACGAATGTCCAAGTGAGCAAGAAATACATTTATGACGAAAGAGCGCTGGAATATCGGCCGTCAAAGTTTCCGTATCAACTGCTGATACAGCCGCGTGTGAATATAGACTTTTTGCCGTAACAACAGTTGATACGGCCGCGTGCAAAGAGTTAAACACCTTAAATTATGAATCTAATTTGATTGTTAATTAATAATAAGTGCTTAAGCTGATGTTGTCATTCTGCTGAGCTTTAATTTTTTTAACTTATTGTGTTTTTTTTTTCATAGTTTTGGACTCAGTACCTACCTATTTACTTATTTTACTATAATATGATTTTAATTCAATGATCTTCGTACGGCAAAAATAACTGAAATTTATTTTTTAGAATAAACTGTAAGTATTAACGATTGAATTAGGGCCGCTATTATACCGGGCTAATAATTATGTTCACGGGGTCTAGCCCAGTCGATCGATAAAACCCTATGTCAATACGATATTGACTAAATCTGTCATCTATGGTTGTTAGGTGGCGTTTGGCGGTATGTCCAAGCAAAAGCAATTGATTCTGACAGCCGGTAGACAAAAGCCGTCTTATTAAATAAGGCGTGTTGGCTGTCACCGAGGTTCATTTAAATGTCAATATATCCAACTTTTTTAATAATGTCGTTTGTTATTCAAAATTACTGGCTTATTAATGAATTGAGGAATAAGTTTTGTAAAAGTTCTTATCAAGTTTTGTTATTTTTTCAGTTATTTCAAGTAACTGGTCTATAATGATATAATAACAGAACTTGAATATGAAATTCACAGAACCCGAAAATCAACGTTGAAATTTGATGAATTGTTCAAATTCCACAAAACAACCCATCTTTAGTGAGTCTATTTCAATTCAACATTGTCAATTTGTTTGTATGCTATTGTCGGGCGATTTCTTATTTATTTCATTGTCAATATCGATTTGACTATCTATACACCTAACAAGTGCAACTATGGTCTGTAAATCAATATAAAATCGTCGTCAATTAAGCATATCG
This sequence comes from Hesperophylax magnus, assembly GCA_026573805.1. NCBI lineage: Eukaryota > Metazoa > Arthropoda > Insecta > Trichoptera > Limnephilidae > Hesperophylax > Hesperophylax magnus. Next base: position 3,924,470 of record JAIUSX010000104.1, read on the forward strand.
ATCCGATATTGTTGAGTTATCGATTTGACCGTACTAGATCCCTGGTAAGAATGCCGGTAGACAAAAGCATAATCTGCCGATAGTGCTGTCTTACACAATAATGTGTCATAATAGCGGATATTTGGTAATATAATTCTGCCTCTGAAATATATTTCTTCAAACTGCCTCATTAGTGTCCCCATTTCCAAGGTTTTTACGTCTATTTTTGCTCCAATTATTTATATCTACGAGTTTATGGCTTCTAAGCTATAATTAAAAACACCAAAAGAAAGCTCTTGTTGGGGCAATTTCAGAGAGATGTCATATAATATTAGCTGTGTGACACGATAACTTTTTATTTAGCTTATCTTATCGAAATGTACTATCGGATTTAACAGTAGTTATCGATTATATTTATTTCTCGCATTATAATTCCAGACCTTCTGCTACTTGAATCATTGACTTATAAGACCTTTAATGCATTTTTTTGGTATACAATAATGTACATAATATATTTGGTATGATTGAATAAGTATATAACAATGTTTGTTAATAAAGCTTGTTTTTATTTTTTGGGATTTGGTTTGAGTCAACAGTTTTACGCAATTAATTACATATGGTTTTCAAACAATACTCATCTTTATAATAATACCTTCTTATACTACTGACGTAAGAAGTTAGTCAAAAGATTATTTAGTTGTACAAAACAAACTCGAAAATGATTTGACACCTATGATTATTGATTTTTAGTGTTTTGAATCATGTTTCGCTTTCTCCTCCTTTTGCCAATATTTCAGACAGCCTTACAATGGCCATCTTCAGGGCAGATACAACAAATCACAAGGCAAGATACTGCCCGTCTTAATCACAATCGCAGTATAAATATTATGAGGGCGTTTAAGGTCAGGATAATGGAAAATGATACTCTTAATCACCGCGGACGCATATACCAGCAGTATTAGTTGTCAGATTTATTCCGGCTGGCCCCTTAGTATAGCATCAGAATAGTGCCGGCATTATGAAGAATGCCAGAATTTTTAAAGTTTTTTGCGAGGTTTGACAAATGTCAATCTATCTCATAATTAAAATGTAAAAAAGCAGTAATATCCATTTGCAGAACTATCGGAGGAATATTTTAAATCGAAATGTCAATTTTCCAAAGCAAAATACTTAATTTATTATTATCTTGACTTATCTCGACATGAATTATTGTTGATGTTTTACCTTTCTGTGCCATAAGATACTATTTATAAAGGTACCTGCGAAATAAATTGGCAAAAATCAATAGCCAAATCCACTATCATTAATTAGAATTACCACAGACGGGTTATTATAAATAAATAAATAAAATAAAATTATACAAATATCATTACACACGGGTTCAGTCAGTAATCGTCATATGTCATGTCCCGAATCTGCAAACGAGTTGCTATTGCATTTAAATTTGACACATTAATGACATTACAAACTTGTAAAGTGAAACCTTAATATTGAATAATGTACCTACTTAATAAAAATATTATAACATTTAACTTAAAAAAGAAAGACAAACATTCCCGGGTTACGAATAACCTGACAATATTTGAAAATCTCCTACTACCACCACAGTAAGCTGAAAATGTTGCTTGTGTTGTGATGGAGGACTTAGCCAGCCGAGGAATTGAACACACTACGCCTGAGTGGGACCCAAGCGCGATGTCAACTCGGCCATCGACCGGTTGTTTTTAATGTTCCGCTTTGTGGAATAATAAAATTATTCTTCTCGGCAATGTGCGCTAGAAAATCGGTAATAATAATATTTATTACATCTGAAGAAACATGAAGCAGTCTAGTAAAACCCAAGCAGTATACGACCCTCTTCTTCGTATAGTTCTAAGTTATCGCAACGCTGTACCGGCGTATTTGGGAATTTTTATAAGTAAGACTGTGTTACATCTGCCCTGATAATGAACACTGAAAGGTTATCTGAAAAGTTAACTAAAGAAGGAGGAAACGCAACATGGCTTATTACAATCACAATCAATCACCGTAATACTTTTCTAAATCATATTTGATTTTTCACCGTTTTACTACTCCAGTGAATTAGCTTTGTTCTTTTTTTTATTTCATTGCTTTCATTCAACTTGGAACTCTGTGTGAAGAAAACTATCGTCTCGACACCAAGTATGAGAACCATCTCATAGTCAAAGTCACTCTGGTTTGTATAATCCCTTACGAGATCTGGAGCCTTTCTAACCAACATCACAAGCATCTAGTACCAGGCGCACACGGATGACTTTTGTTACGGCAACAGTCTCGTCTCAAAATCCATTGCAGTATAGGGATGTGACATTACGTTAACTTTTTAGTTACTGCAATTGATTTTGAAACTGTTGCGTGACAAAGTCATTCTTGCTCGCCTGGCCTAATATTACACGGTGTTCGGAAACTCTTCGGTTTGTCCGCAAGTTTCTGGACGTGGTGTATAATTAACGGCACTCTCGCAATAATACGCACGAATGCTTGTCGAAAAGGATGCTTTACAATCGACGACAAAAATATCCATGGGAATAAAATAATTTTCCAAAAATTTTAAATGATACATTCTTACGTAACATTTTTTGTAAAAAAATTCCTAAGCAATTTTTCAATCAGATGACACCTTTCTTTATTTCAAAATGCATGCCTTTTGTACAAAATTTTATATTTTTTAATATCGTTTTGAACAATAGACTGCAACATTTTCTGTCTTTTTGGTAATGGTTAATTCTTTAGCTAAATGCTCTTTGTTCAATAATGTATATTTCCAATGAGCGCAACACTTACTGTATTTTTTTTCTTTTTAGTTTCAATTTGTCAACTCTTTCTTGAGTTTATTCTACATTGCCTTCTACTTGCAAGATCAGGAGAAACTAAAAGAGGTGAGATTTTTATCCATTAATTGTAATAAGAAATATATAGCTACTCAACGAGAGGTGTAAAAACTAAAATGACAATCAGCACCATATCGAATTTTGACGGTCATCTTTTAATGCTGATTCTCGGTCCGTTTTTGTTAATTTAAATTGTGACGAATCAGATGACAAGCATAACAATGTGACCATTATGTTTGACAGCTACCATAATTGAGCCCTTATAAAACAGCATTATGTGAAAAAGTGAGTTCTAATATATGGGATGTTAAACATTTCATTTAACTGTAGTGAGCATATACACATCGAAAGTCAAATAATTTTATATGGAATAAGATATTTTAACTAATAGACAACACGTTTTATGTATTTTAATATGTTTATTATCTTCAAATTGCACTTATTTTCCATACATCATTTTCACAACATCTTTTCCATATTTTCCTGCCCAGGCTCATATTCCTTCCAACAATCCATCTGTCAAAACTATTTCTTTATTTTTATACTCACGCTATTGTAAACACTGAAACATACAGGGTGTCCGGGGTTGAAGTGCACAAACTTCGGGAGGTGATTCTACATGATGGTAGAAGTAAAAAAAATTTTAACTTTTCTCTAATTTTCATTTTCACAACAATTCAACTTTTGTACCTGAAAACTTCCTTAAAACATTGAAATTTCGAAAAAAGTTATTTATCTCTTTGGTTGTACATAATATTGTACAGAATCACCTCCTGAAGTTTGTGCACTTTACCCCCGGACACCTGTATACAATCCCTAAAAGTATGATCTATGTAAATTTAAAAGAAAACAGTTCTTGCCAATTTACTAAAGACCTTTCCACTTTTAGGCCTCTGATATGCCAATTAAATTGATTTTCTGTTCAAGAAAATATTTGGATTTTTTGGAAGATGTTTTTGATAACCAAAAGTAAGGAAAAAGCCAGTTTTCTTTAGACACGCGGTCAAACACAACCACTTCTATCCCAACAAATTTTTTGTGTATCTCTTCAGTATTTGTAAGGAATATGAAACAAAGAATACAACCCGTCTATCACAGTTTCATCATACATTTTGTTATTCTTTTTCCAGCAATTGGCAGCCCTGTTGATTGCTCGTCAAGTTTTGGGAAATTTAAGGGAGTCTGCCTGGCCCTACTTACTAGAGCACTTGCGGTTGGCTAGACTGAGTCTGGCCCTTTGGGGTGCCCTGAGCCCTAGCCAAGGTTAGTTCCTGCACTGTTCCCCATTAGTCGATTAATTGTAATTTATTTACAGTTGAATGACATTTCGTTTAATTAAATTAATTTTACTTAGGGGTTATTTCACCATCCTGTCATTATAATTGACAGTTATCGACAGGATTATAATGATAATATTGCTTTTACATATTTTGTAACGTAATGGTAAGTACCCATAATCGTTCATGCTCAATGGTTTTACGCTCATTCGAACATGTCTCGACGAGTGTGCCGTCTCGCTCGATGCTTTGTTCAAAAGATTCAAGGACCGTAATTCTTGCTCGATGTTCAACAGAAATGTACGATTTGACTAAGTGTCTTGATGGTATATCTATGGCGTCTTACGTCTTATGTGGTTCCAAGTCAAAATTCATGTTCAAAAATTAAATACAATTCCAAGCATGAATACACATATGTACAAAGCTTTACGTCATACCTTAAATTTGAAATTAATTTACAATTTTGCGAATAATTTATTGATTTGGTGGGCAAACCCACCTCCCAAATTGAAAAATTCACAAGGTTTGCTAATTTTTTCTCAAATTGCGGTTCGAACCTTTGGTATCATAGAGATGTACATTTTAATATTTCTGTGGTTAATTTCTATATTTGAATATAAAGCTTGGGGGTTTCTCTTTCTAACACCGTTTAGTTCATATTTATAACTATTTGGGTAAGGGAGACACAAGAATTTCTATGAGACCATATGAGCTATTCTGAAAAGAAAAGAAATTCACTCTGTGGGTAATAGTTGTTTGTTCCCAAAACCGAACCAATTAGCCCGAGTTATTAAAAGTCATACAAAAATTGTTAACATAATAATCTGTATGAAGTACTATAGCAGAAGATGACCGCAACAGATAATGTAGTTCATATTGCCTACAGACTTCTGATATTCATCTTCTCTTTGTAGATATCTATGTTTCTTTATTAATTTTATTTACCTGTCATATACATATTATCTTTCAGAAAAAGCCCCTGGTAAATTCGAAAAGACCGACAGTAAAGAGGGCACCCCGTCAAAAGGCACGCCCACCTCCAACAACCACGAGGTGGTGCTGAACAGTGAAGAAGATCCGGCTAAAAGTGCCGTGGAAAGTGGAAAAGAACCGCACGAGGGGAAGCAAAGAAACATCAGTCAGGCAGAACTGGAGTCACAGCTTTTTAGGGTAAGAAAACTTCACGTTTTCCTTAATTATTGAAACAACATTATCTAGGAAAACATAAAAGATTGGGTTGCGACCGTATGAATGACAGGTTGTGGCTGAGTTGGTATCACTTTTGGGTCCCACTCGGGCGTCGTGAGTTCGATTCCTCAGCTAGCGAAGTCCTCCATCACGACACGACAAAAGCAACATTTTCTGCTTACTGTGGTGGTGGAGATTTAAAAATATTTTCAGGTTACATATTCGTAACCCAGGAATATTTACTTAAAAAAAAAAAAAACTGTCGCAACCCTGTTGCCCCAACTTAAAATCGGTCACCATTCATTAAAAAGTAGTCTAATAATTATTATTTGTTTTTGGAGTGTTATGCCGTGTTGCACTAACTCCTTCTTTATCCAACGTTTCGGACAACGTTGGCTAAAGAAGGAGTTAGCGCAACACGGCATAACACCCTATAACGTATGTTAACTCTACATACTCAATAATAACAATGCTTGTATTATAATATTTATTTGAAAGAAGACTATCACGGTTCTGGACTGAGAGGCTCATTCCCGCTCATACGATCTCTTATATACGTCTCGTACTCGCTGTCTCGCTCTCATGCTGTCCCCCTTACACACATACACCACACCCCCACACTTAAATCATAATTACATCTTTTTATTTTTACAAATTTATATAAGCCAAATATATTTAATTATTTCCATTATGTATTTAATTTCCAATTTATATGTAATTATGTATGTTCTTGACTCTTCATTCGGTGTAGCATGGGCGTTGTCCTCGAGGGCGTAACCTCCCCTCCCATGGTGTAGGTGACCTGCAAAAATCAGAGGAATTAGGAAACTTGGTCATGTCCACGTCCGAGAGTGGACCCAGGTCCAGCAAATCATCAGACCTGTCACTCTCCCCCCACCTAACCTTCCTCTCTGAAATTTGATCATGGTGGCGTTTCCACACTTGTCCTGTAGACATAATTTTTACTAAATAAACCCTATTCCCCTATCTTTTATAAATTTCTCCTAAAATCCATTTGTTTTTATCACTTCTCAAATCCCTGGTTAAAACTTTAGATCCAACATCAAAGTACTTTTTAATTTTTTTTCCTCTATAATACTTTTTTTGTTTTTGCTGACTCAATAACATCTTATCTTTAATCGTGTTATCAATCCCTTTAAAACCTTGACCTTCAACATTATCTAATATTGGAATGATTGTATTAAAAATTGATCTAATTTTCCTTCCCAAAATTAATTTACTAGGTTCAATCCCCGTAGACATAGAAGGCGTATTCCTAATATCAACCAAAAATGTTAAAAGTTTATCCTCAAAATCAGCAGGCAATTTATTATTTATCATAATTTTTTTTTAAAAATTCTTTACCGTTCTAACCCCATTTTCGGCAAGTCCGTTAGAAGCTGGATGGTTGACAGGAGATGTCAACGATTTAATATTAAAATTATGACAAAATTCCTTAAAAACTGTTGAAGTGAACGCTGTACCATTGTCACTTACTATCTGCTCCGGAATTCCGAAATTAGAAAATAATCTTTTCAAAACTTTTATTGTACAAAACGAATCTACTTTATTTACGATGTGACAGTCTATCCATTTTGTAGTTGCATCAACGATTATCAAAAAATTGTAACCACCAAAAGGTCCCATGAAATCAATATGCAATCTATTCCATATTAATCCACTGATTGGCCACGGCTGTAACTCAACTTTACATGGAGTGGGTAAACACTCCAAGCATCGAACGCACTGCTTCACAGTTGCTTCTACCTCTGAGTTCATACCTAACCAAAAAAAATAATTTCGAGCAAGATTTTTAGATTTAACAATACCTAAATGCGATTGATGTATGAAATTCAATATGATTTCCCTTAATTCCCTCGGAACCACAAATTTATTATTATAAAATAAACACGAGTCATAAGTCGATAATTTATTTCTAAAATACCAGAATTTTAACAAGTCATCCTTTAAAAACTTTTTATCCGGCCAACCATTGATTACGAACCCAGTAATGCTTGCTATGTTTACATCTTTAATCGAAAACTGCTTCATCGTTTCTTTTGAAATTGTCGTTTCCGCCTCAATTATATTTAAAAAATCCGATTCAATCTTATCAACGTTCAGACTACCAATATAATTTAAGAAATATTCGCTACCGTCGACCTCGTCGATACAATCACTTAAATTATTATTACTATTAACCGGCAATCTAGATAAGAAATCCGCTTTGTTCTCACCCGACTTGACATATTCTATATTATAGTCAAATGTTTGTAAAATCAACGCATAGCGCTGTAGCCTATTTGCCGCTAGTATTGGCACTTGTTTTTCAGTGTTCAAAATATGTACCAAAGCTTTATTATCACAAGTTAGAACGAATTTATTACCATATAAATATTGAAAGAATTTTTTTAAACCAAATATTATTGCACACGCTTCCTTATCTAGAATGGAATACCTCAATTCCGTTTTTGACAATAAACGGCTAGCGAATGCAATCGGTCTTTCCATGCCATTCTCATATACGTGACATATAATAGCAGATATACCTATATCACTCGCGTCTGTAATTAGCTTGATAGGTAATTGTGGGTCAAAATGCACCAAAATATTGTCTGACGTCAGCAGTTTCTTAACTTGCTCAAACGCAATATTGCATTCCTGAGACCATACAAATTTTATCCCTTTTTTCAACAATTGGTATAAAGGAGACAAAATACCTGACACATTCTGTATAAAAGACCTATAGTAGGAAATAACTCCCAGCAAACTTCTAAGTTCCGAAACATTTTTCGGTACACTCATTTGGGTAATAGCATATATTTTATTTTCTAAAGGCATAACTCCTTTCTGCGAAATTCTATAACCTAAATATTCTATCTCTGTTTCTAGAAAAGAACACTTATTTTCATTAATAGTTAATCCGCAATCACTTAACTTGCTAAGTACTGCTTCACAAATAGAAAATAATTCCTCTTTAGAATTCCCAAATAAAAGTAGATCATCTAAAAATACACGAACGTTCCTAAGTCCACCAACTATCGCCGTAATGACTTGCATAAAGATGGCCAGACTCGTGCTTAAGCCAAAAGGCAATACTTTATATGCAAATAAACCTATATGCGTACTAATCACACATAATTTTCTAGACTTTTCGTTCAATGAAATTTGTCCAAATGCATTTCGTAAGTCTATCTTAGCAAAATATTTTGCACCATTCAGAGATGAAATTAAATCGTCAATACGAGGTAGTGGGTATTTCAACTTCGCTAACATAGGATTCAATGTTGTTTTGAAATCAGTACAAATCCTAATTGAAGCGTCTTTCTTTTTTACAACAACAATCGGGCTTGCAATATCGCTTATTTCTACCTTTTCAATAATGTCTTCATGCAACATTCTCTGTAACTCTATCTCTACTTTCTCACGTAAACTAAAAGGTAATGGCCTCGGATTTACAAACTTTGGCCTAAAGTCCGAATTAACTTCAATGTTTGCCTCATAATTTTTAAGCCTACCCAATTTTTCTGAAAAAACATGAGCATATTTCTTCTTTAAACTTTCACGAAAAACAAGATGATTATCACAATTAATCTCACTGAATTTTACAGAATTTATTCCACTTAATCCGATACCGAAAACTTGTAAAAAATCTCTACCAACTATTGTAGAATTACCATTTTTAATTATTACGAACTGTATTTTCGCACTTTTACCTAAAAATGACACCTCTAAATTCACTTAACCTAACACATTTAACTGCGTTCCGTCATACCCTGACAAATGAACATTATACTTTTCTAAATCGTAAGAAACAAAATATCTTAAATACACTTCATATGGTATCGCGTTTATCGCAGCTCCCGTATCTACCAACGCCGGCAATATTATGTTACCAATTAACAAATCTATATATGTGGGTTCCGGCCCCACATTATTATTAACCACGAACACCGAATTCAACCGTTTATTTTTAGTACCTACATAATTTTTATTGTATTTACACAAATTACTAGGATGACCCGATTTGTTACAATGATTACACAAAATTTTTTTCCAGCAATCTCTTTGCAAATGATTTTTTTTTCCACACAAAAAACAAGTTTTTAACGTACCATTAACCGGTGATTTACTCCGCATTGAATTTTTATTCCTGGAAGGACTATCTTTCCTGGATTTATGGAAATACTCGCTTTCCTTATGAACAACATTTAAATTCGGATTTACTTTTTTAAAAGCCACAACATGTTCCCACGTCGCCGCTAGATTAATGCAATCCGTAAAAGAAGTATTGATTGCCTCTACGAATAGCTTGTGTTTCAATTTTTCATTAAAAATCCCAATAACGAATATGTCCTTTAAACATGGTTCCAATCTCAGCTCAAAATTACAAGATAAACTTAACCCTCTCAATCTAGCCGCGTAATCTTTAACGGATTCGCTAGGAAACTGTTTACATTTATAAAATAATTCACGAGACTCAAAAATATTTTTAACTGGTTTGCAATGTGAATCAAATAATTTACATAAATCTTCAAAAGAACAAACAGAAACCTTTTTTGGAAAACATAAATCACATAATAGAGAGAAAGTTTCTTCCGTGAGGCAACTCAGCAAAAATGCTCTTTTGCGTTCTGGTGACAACAACTTATCATCATTTAAAATGAGGGCCTGATCCAATCGTTCCCTGAACAATGACCAGTCTCCCGTTCTGTAACAGAATGTCCCCAAATTCTTACAAATCGCCTCCATTGGGAGAAGAACTGAAACAAGTTGAATAAAATATACGTATCTCAGCCCTTCCAGAGGTTATGCTCCGAGCCCCTGCCCTGAGCCTTTGAATCACCAACGTCTCAGCACCCTTTTCTGGCTCCGTCTCCCTTCAGCTGCGGACACGATCACCTTCCAAGGTCTTCCTTCCCGCTGTAGCGACAGAACCCCGGTCCCGGATTCCGGCCAATTCACCCTTGATGCCGATCTTGATCCTGGATCTTCTGCGTACCCCGTGTAACGGTGTACTCTCGACAAAATGTTGCAATGTCGGCTCCCACACACGTGTAAAATTGCGTTTTTACCGCGCAATTTGCCCGGCCCGATCTGCGTGCTCGCCTCGGCTGCGTGTGAATTCTCCAATTTGATAGCCTTTTATTTTTATTCTTCTTCCTTCAAAATTTAGCGATCCAACGCCCAAAAGCGCCAGACTATACTGTGATCACCAAAAATTCGAATAATCTTCTTGAATCATCTGATTCTCCGTAAACTTTTAATAATTTACGAACTACCGTGCTGCGCCACTATAACGTATGTTAACTCTACATACTCAATAATAACAATGCTTGTATTATAATATTTATTTGAAAGAAGACTATCACGGTTCTGGACTGAGAGGCTCATTCCCGCTCATACGATCTCTTATATACGTCTCGTACTCGCTGTCTCGCTCTCATGCTGTCCCCCTTACACACATACACCACACACCCCAAAAACAAATTACAAAAATACTATTGGCCGCTAAAATCTTAAATCATAGTCTAATAATTTTATTTTTTATTTTTTTGAAATTGATTTTTTTTTTCAACTTTATGTCCTAGTTAAATCTTCCCCATAGGAAAAACTAAACCCTTCCACACACTTTTCCACAAATGATCATCTAGTCATTCCACATTATGCAAGTACGTTATATAAGCATAATAAATACCAAACAAAATTATTATTATTATTAATTTATTATTATATTAAATAACAACATTAGCTATCTAGGATTAAAGGTGAGTGATTTTTTTGCAGTATGATGGCACTTTTGCTGAGCATCTGGAGATGGTGATGCAGTTAGGCTACGTGGTGCTGTTCTCGTCTGCTTTTCCACTGGCTGGTCTGTGTGCGCTGGTCAACAACCTGATTGAGGTGCGCGGGGACGCCTTCAAGCTGTGCTTCGTTACACAGCGCCCCTTTGGCCGGAGGGTGAACAGCATCGGTTCTTGGCAGGTAAGAACTATTGATTCTAAGCAAATAGTGATAAGTATCTTTGCACGGCCATTCTTCAAAGGACAATTTATATTAGGCTTAACGAAACAGTAGCTATCGCTAGAGTAGATGATGTATTGTAAATTAATCTGTTTTCTTTTCCCAGAGTGCAATGGAGGTGATGGTGGGAATAGCAATACTGGTGAACTGCGCATTGATTGGTCTATCCGGTACAGTACACCGAATGTTCCCTGAAGCCACGTCCATACAAACTATACTGGTTATTGTCGCTCTTGAGGTATGCTATTTCGATTATAATCTAACTAGTAGTTCTGTAAACAGTAGACCTAGCGTCCATAAAAGTATGTTTCTATTTTTCTCTTATTTAATAAATCAAATACAAAATTTCCTCTGAAATCATAAGATTTGTAAGCATGTCCCAATATCTTGATAATAAGCATTGCTAGTACAGTGCTCTCTCCATCGCTCAATTATCCTACAACTACTATAATCCGCCGTTATTTTTACTAGTTGAAAGCACAAAATCAAGCTCTTTAATTCGCCGGTATTCGTTCAAATTCAGTAGCGCACCACATGCCAAGACTCAAGCACCAAGCTTTGTACATTAACGGGTTATTATTTTTTAATGTTAAACTAATGTTTTTAACCACTCGAACGATCGCGCGTCAAAAAACTTTTTTCTCCGATTGCTCGCGGTTTTTTGGCGACGATTTTGAATATTTTCCGCCAACATTAAAAAAATCAAACCTCCGAATTTTAATACGGAGACATAAAACTGATTGTAATGCTATACAGCCAATGAATTCACCTATATTTTAATAATTATTCTATATTTTTAGAATTGATAGATAAATTATTAAAAAATCTTAAACTTTATAAATGCGCGAAATTTGCGTTTTTGTGATTTGAAATTGCCGCCAGTGGCAGTTTTAAATATCTTTATAGAATATTTTCTACGTTTTTATGTTCTCTATGGCCTGTTTGATAACCACAGATGCAAGAATATAATAGAAAAATATTTTTTTGTATGTTATGATCTCTTCAAAAGTTTGGTCAGAAAATGATTTTGTAAAATTTGAGTGCGTGACGTGTCAAAATTGAAATCACTGTATTATACTATATAATAAATTTACCACAAAAACTGGTATAACGTTAGGAAGATACATTAACTGTCTACAATTATTAATAAGCATAGTCGCCGTGTTGGCTTTATTTTATTCATTTGATGAATTATACAGAGATCCTATTTCACTATGTCAAAATCATGGTGCTACTTTTTAAATAAATGTAAATTAGAACTGGAGATTTGTAACCATGTTTTTATATAACGTGCAAAATGAGGAAATAAGGCTTAAAATGAGATATATATCATAGATATAAACATTGCCAATATTTCAGGGGGATAGTTATAATATTTCTGTTGAAAAGTTATTATTTTGTTTTCTGACAGGACGCCATAAAAAACCGCGAAAACTCGTCAAATAACACTTCAAAGACAACGGATAAGTTCATAGACAGAGAATATATTATCAGCTATTCGATAAAACAAGTAGCTGGCCATGGAAACGTTTTAAATAATTACAATAAATATTTTACGAATGGTAGAAAACTCGGTCCATTTTTGGACCGATATCAATCGCAGAAAAATAAAAGTGGTCGATTTTTCGACCGAAATCGTTCCAGTGGATAAGACAAGGTTTTTATGCGCAGCACAAATGATAACAAATTATTATAAGCATCAATCACTAGCCTGAAATATCCATACAAATTGAAAATATCTCCCAAGTAAAAATAAATGCCGCCGACGAGATTTATTATGCCGTCTGCGGCATTTATTTTTACTCGGGAGATATTTTCAATTTGTATGGATATTTCAGACGAGTAATTAATGCTTATAATAATTTATTAACGGGTTAGTTTATCTTGATTTTACACACACAGTTAATATACTGCCATCATCTATCTTGCTAGAGCTGATCATGTTACCAATCACCAGGGTTAATTATTGTTGTTTTAGGGTATTTCCGTTAGTTCTCTACGTATTCTAGCACTGTCGCATGTGTTTCTGTTTGTTTTATTCTACCACATTTTTTATTTGAACGAGGTTAAACAGTGGAGTCTTCTCGCAAGCTGCATAAACATGACACCTTAACATTAAACTAAAAAATTAAAATTTTTACGAAAGATCAATAAGCGTATTTGTTTGTTTTTATGAAATACCTGTTTAAATTTTTATTATATTTCATTATATGTGTTCACTATAATCTGCCACTTTCACTGATTGGATAATTGCTTGGTTTTTGGGGTGGAGGATTAGTAAGAGAGCATTGTATGTATGTGCATTAAAATTAGATTTTTAGTGCATTCTTTAGTTTGATTTGTGTATGTATTATCTGTTCAGCACGTGATGCTGGTAACTGTGCTGATGATCAAACTGGCAGTGCCGGAGCTGCCCTCCTGGCTGGCCACCGAAATGGCCAAAGTGGAGTTCCAGAGAAGGGAAGCCACCAGGACCATGCACACTCCACTACAGGTGACATTATTTTATTTTAATAGATCACTGTCTAAACTAGAGATGCAACAAATACTCAGCCACTATTCGGTATTCGGCTATTTTTTTAACCTTTCCGGGAGTAAGTTACGTAATGCTGGCCGTGCTCTGGGGAGTGAGTTTTTTTTTACATAAATAATTTTTTTTATTTTTTATTAAATGTATACTTTATGATAATACGAACGACCCAAAAATTGTAAAAAAAATTGCACTTACCGTCAGCTTTTATCACAAAAAATCGGGTTCTGTTTTTCAGGAGTCACTAACCATTGGCACATGAACAAAATAGTAAAAAAATATATACAACACAATTATTTTCACTTAGCACTAATATAGAAACGAAAATGGATAAAACTGTTAACTATGTACATAAAATATACAATCAATTAGTATTGTTTTTTTGTATGGTAATCCATGAAACACGGATGTGCACAGAGAGCAACGTCACGCTCATAACACATATATTTTGTTTCTTTCTTTGTGGATTCCTTATGGATGTATGTTTGCACACAAAACAACGTCATTTTGCTTTGCTGCCTTTGCACTCTGTTTGTGGAACTGGCTATGGAAAGTGCCTTCCTATAAGCCTGATGGGATTGTCATTGCCTCGCCTACCCCCTGATGATGATGCCCGTGGAGTGTGATATTTTTCCACCATCTGGGTAACAAGCTTCTCTTTGAATTCCTCAAATGTCGTCTCTCTGGATTTCACGGAACGATACATGAAAATCGCATTGATTATTGAGATCTCTAGCAGTCTGAAAAATATTTTCTTGTACCATTTTATTGTCTTGCAGCTAACAGCTCCTAATCCTAGAATTCTGTCTACGTTATCAACACTTCCCATGTTCATGGTATAGTCCACGACAGCTTCAGGCTTGTGTTTTTTAGCTCCTGTGGTGTAGTCAATTTTTTTTGTCTCGATCATGTTATTAGAATGTATATTTGTCAACATCACAATATCCCGTTTATCTCGCCATTTCAAGGCCATTAAATTTTCCAAATTAAATGATATGACATCTCCTTTTCTTATTTTCCTATCCAATTTAGGCATTTGCTTCCGATTGGTTCTTGCTGTCCGACAAGCATTAGTTTTGTTTTCAAAAAGACGATCAAACAAAGCGGGTGAAGTATACCAATTATCTACATAGAGTCGATGCCCACATCCAAGATAATCTTTAAGTAAAGTCATTACTACAGACCCCGATATTCCAACGTTGGGGTGGCTTTCAATGTCTGTTTCACCACCGGTATAAATTATTAAATCCAAAACATAGCCCATTTTTACGTCACAGCAAATAAAAATTTTGATGCCAAATCTGTGCCTTTTTGAAGGTATATAAATTTTAAAAGAGAGCCTTCCTTTCCACAATAATAAACTTTCATCAATGCACAAATTTTGGTAGGGATAAAAGGTTTCCTTCATTATTTTTCTTAACGGGTCTAAAATGCTCCTAATAGTGTAAAGTCTGTCATTATTGGAGCAATGACTCGCAAAATGGAGATTCCTCAAGATAAGTAAAAAACGATCCTGCGAAAATAGTTTTTTGAAAAACGGTGTCTCTATTATGGGATTATTGGTCCAATATTTTTTGATACAATTTTTTCCAACCAGACTCATAAGAATTATGGTAGATAGAAAAACGTACATTTCTTCGTAGTGTCGACCCATTTTTTAATTTTTGACGTTGCGGATACATTATGGGATGCGGATTTTACGTAAATGTTTGTTTCGGAAACAATGGTGTGTATAATTTCTTTTGTAAAAAAAAAGTTGGAAAAGTTGCAGTTCAAGATAATCATCCTCCAAATTAACATGTGTTTTTATTCCGGACTGGAAATCATCGAATTTGTGCAGTGTTGGAGTGAAGTTCGTATCATCCCATATCCTGGCTTCCTCCCGTCTCCGTTTAGCACTAGGTTGCGACTCTACTACAACCGTTTCCTCATCATCAGTAGAGGAATCATCGGAGAATAATGATAGATCGTCAATAGTTTCAATATTTTCCTCTTCATCATCACTGTTCATCAAAATGTTGGCGATTTCATCATCTCCTAAATCCATTTTGTGGAGGTTTTTGATGTTTTAGTACACTTTTAATCACAAAAATCACTGTCAGAGTAAAATCACCAAAAATGTCGTAATATCCGCTGTCGCGCGTTGGACCTGGGGTGCCCTGACTTTCCCTCGGCCAGCTCAGAGCGGGGCATGAGACGTCTCTCTCATAGTCAGGGTTCGGGGTCAGCGCGAGGCTCAAGAATCCATATCCCACCGTCTACACAAAACACTCCCATACGACTGCTATCCCCAAATGAAAGAGGTTAGGTTTTTTATGAATCAACATTGTATTTGAGCGGCAAAATGGACATTACATGGGTGAATAACAATAGAATACAGGTTGTTACATCCTAACTGGAATTATCATCAAAGGGTTCCCTAATCTCTCTCTGGGGAGTAATTAACAGCTCTCTCTCTCTAGACCGACAGGCAGCGTGGACGAATTTAGGTTATTAGCGGACACATTCAAGGGGTAATAGGAAGCGTAAGAAACTCACAGCGTGGCGTGGTCGGGACATGGGAGTCCTCGGGGCATCCTGTTGATTGTAGGGCTGAGCGCCGTGTTTCAAACAAGCGGTGCCAGCCTGTCGATGTTCAAAACGCGCCATTCTCGTACATTATGCTTTTCGACCGTGCGGTGCGAAATTGGGAACGCGGGGCCGGAACGCGCACACGTCCAGCTAGGTCAGAGGTCGGGGCGTAAGAAGGGCGAGGCGCTTGGTCGCCGGGGGTGGGGGGAACTCTAGCGGATCTTTTGTGCGTTTTCAACTCCGTTTGGTCCAGCAACCAACCTGATAGTTCCCGCTACTCAGGCTAGCAACTGTAGGATCTTCGCGCCTAAAATCTGTTATATGACACCGCTAACAAACACAAAACACAAATAATAATGAT
Organism: Hesperophylax magnus; assembly: GCA_026573805.1. Lineage (NCBI taxonomy): Eukaryota > Metazoa > Arthropoda > Insecta > Trichoptera > Limnephilidae > Hesperophylax > Hesperophylax magnus. The sequence continues at coordinate 3,941,252 of JAIUSX010000104.1, forward strand.
AAAAAACGTTTAAACATATGAATCACATTGCTCAAGATATTGACGTCACATTGCCGAAATCAATGGTTGAATATGTCTGTTTATGTCCGAACTTGCTCGTGTGACGTCACGCAAAATAAATAACGGCCGATATCTCTGTCGATAATGATGCAAATATTTGAAAATGGTGTAAAGTTACAGGAATATGCCCATAGATGGCAATACAATGCAAATTTACAGAATCGAGGCGCGAAATTTAACTATGCAACGCCTGTCGCCCATAGACGTCCATACTCCTTTGGCGAAAGTTTATACTGTTGTTCATTCGCGTCCATACTCCCGGAAAGGTTAATATTCGGTGTTCAACCGAATACTGTCTACTATTCTGCCAAATACCTAATAATGAAAATAAAAACGCATTTCAATCAAAAAGTATCGATTTAATAAGAGAGTATTATGTTATATTTAAAATCAATCAGAGGGAAATTTTGGTGAATTAAAACCAGTTTTTCTGCTTTTGCCGGTAGCATACGATTGTGCTTTCCTTCGTAGACTATACCAGCTTCCGAAAATAGTCTCTGACCATAGACACTTTGGTAAGGTGACGAAAAATAAATTTTAACAAATATCATTAGGTCAGGATATTGTTCTGCGTTTGCGGACCACCAGTTTAAAGGGTTTGCCTTATGATCGAGATGAGCACCTTTCAAATAAAAATCTTTTTCATTTGCAATTGCACTTTTCTCCATCCCCTCAGTTTGCATATTGACAGTTTTTTTTTTTTTTTTTTACCGGATTTTTTTATATTTCAATAATGAAGGCATCTTTATTTTATTTTTGTGTTGAGGAATAAATTTTCCATAACGATTTTCCCCAATTGATTTTCCCCCAAAACAACATGTATGTTTTTTTTGACATCATGCCGGTCAACGTCAGTGACAGCCGTCTTACCAGCCAGTAGCGTTTTCCACATCATAATAACGGTTCCATGATATTTCATCAAAATGACAAGTAAACACACCTTTAAAAAGTGATATAGAGTCATTAAAAGTGATGAAAAAACTAGGTTAAATAGTTACCTATGTAACCTATTTAATCTAGTTTTTGTTTCATCACTTTTCATGACTTTATATCACTTTTTGTAGGTGTGTTGAACTGTCATTTTGATGGGATACCCGGTCACCCATTATAAGGTACTTAGTTAGAAATTAAAACCTGAAAAAATGTTTGACAATTTATGATTTAAAAAAAACAATTGAATCATTGATTTTTCAATTATTCATGGTGTGGAGGTCTGTTAACACTTTTATATCATTGAATTATTAATATAATTTTCCATCTTCTTTATTTAGGGTAAAAACCATTTTACTGCTTCTATTGACCGCATGATTCTATGACAAGACACAACACTTTTGAAAACGTAATGAAAAAAAATCATTTCCTAACCTAATCTTATTTGGTATTTTTTTCATCACTTTTAATTACTTTATTATATATGAACATTGTCCAGAAACTCGTAGTACATGTAGCATACTGGTGCATCTACATCACATTTGGAATAAATTTTGTCGCATTACTTTTTTGATTTGCGCTTTCATTTTCGAGTAAATTTCTTCCAAAGTTGGTCTGTTAATATCAGCTGTTTATTGTCTTTTAAAATGCAATGAAGCGTAAACCTGCTCCAAAATTTTAACCCTTTGGTTTGTCGAAAAAAAGGAAAAAAGTTTTTAAAAAAATTGACGTATGTACTTGAATTGAATGATATGTAGGTTCACCAGTTTTTCGCTTGTACAATGAGTTTCCGGACACCGTATATAACACTTTTCACAAATTTTCTCTTTTGTCTGGTTACCGGACTGTACTCCCTGTCATTTTTATATACATTCATATTATATTCTTGCATTTTTGGTTCTAATTAAGTACCTTGTTATCTATTGTTACCTAATGATTCTGATGTTCTCTGTTTAGTTGGAGAGCGGTGGCAACTCTAGCGGCACCAGCCAGGAAGACCTGTTAGGATTGGACCAGCCGAGGAGTTCTGTATCCGACGAGGTTACCATCACCCCCGAGGAGCGGCTACTGATCGGGCGCTTCACGGTGCAGCCCGCCAAGGCCGGCGCGTTGCTTCACGCCATGCACAATGGAGGGGAGGGGGAAGGTGGGGACGACGTGTTCGGGGAGGCCGAGCCACTGCTGGCCTCCAGGACTGGCAGTCGGAGGGTGTCGGATAGAGAAAGTTAGTACATCTATACATGGTGTCCCAAAACTCGTGGTACAAACGGGAAAGAAAATCGAAAAAAAATTTTATTGGTCTGAACATTTTGATTTTTTTTTACTTGTGGAGTCAGGTCAGGACATTAAACAGGTGATATTAACCCTATAGCAATAAATATCCAAATTATTTCAAATATATGCCTCAAATTGGGAAGCGGGTATGGGTATTGCCGCCCCTGGGAACCCTTTATTGGATTACCAACACCCCTGCTTTAGGTTACCCCAAATGGTATGTTACGTTTGGTGACTTAGCAGGGGTGCCCGGGTTCATGGGGTGAGGTTTATCTAGGTCTTGGCAGCAGATGCATCTGCCCACCTACTGCGTTGCGGGTCGGATCCGGAGAGACTGGTGAAGGGAGCCCTTTTGACATCTCGAGCCGGACTCTAGACCCATCGTCTTGCACATTATCTTCTCTCTCCTCACAGCATTCCTAAAGATGACATAGGATCTGAGGGAAATTGTTTTCCTGAGGGCCTTCTGTATGGAGCTAATGTAAAAAAAAATTCATAAAAAGTTGATAGAATGCTTTCTGATACATCCATATTTTAGGAACATTATAAAAAATTGCTGAAATTAAAAAATTAAAATTTTTATTTCCATATCCTAAGATATTTTATTTTAATTTTTATGTAATGTATTTTTGTAGACTAAGCTGTAAGTTGTAGACTACTCTTTTTTCCATTCTAATAAAAATATTATTACTGATACTTTTTTTAAATTTTTTTTTTTATATTAACTCCACACAGGAGGCCCTGAAGAAAATAATTTCCCTCAGGGCCTATGTCATCTTTGGGGATGCTGTGTGGAGGGTCTTTTTGTGGAGAAGAAAACTTAACCACTGTTTTTACTCACAACATCATTAAATTTGTTTGATGGGTGGAAAAAGGGCATAGACAACTATTTTAATTATCTTACTACATATATCGCGTAAACACGGGCAAACAGATAGTTTGCCCGTGTTTTATAATAATTTTCAATCACTGAACACAAAGATTCACCGAAATATAATCCGCTAAAACATTAAATGCGATTATCTCAGAACGCAAGTTTAACGATAATGCCTCTTTTCCACCAAATGATTCAATTTTGTTTATATGCATATATTTTTTCAGGCGACGGCAGATCCCGCCAGAGTAGCATTGGGACGCCCCCCCTCTCCAGCAGCCCCCGCCGCCCCCTCATCCCCGAAATCCCCGCCTTCAAGACCCGAAACACCCCCTCCCCCACCCCAAACCTACCGCAGGTAATTACCTTTATTTTTTCTTGTGGGACAGATAATTATACTATCTATAATTATAATCTATACACAGATTTGGAAATGAAATTAAAAGAATTTCTCAGACTATAAAAATATTACCATTTGTTATTTCGGCTACTGGCATTTTACCTAGCTCTCTCATTCAAAATTTAGGCGTATTAGATCTGTCAAAAAATTTATACATAAAAATGCAAAAATCAGTCATCAATCATTTTAAATACATGTAGGATTACGAAAGATTTTTTTGAATATTTTTATTGAGGGATCAGTAGGATTTATAAGTCCAATTAGAAGTTCTACCGAGCCGAACCCTCTGATGAAAATATCTGGAGTGGGTGAATTATTTTCCAATTTGATCTCTGGTGATTTGACGTGTTGTTTTTGTATTATTTTGTATTTATTATGCTTATATAATGCACTTGTATAATGTGAATTGACTAGATGATCATTTGTGGAAAAGTGTGTGGAAGGGTTTAGTTTTTCCTGTTGGGAAGATTTAACCCGGACATAAAGTCAGAAAAATTTAAAATATTAAATCTCCGAAAGTCCTTTTGACCGTTTGCTTTTGAAATTTTGACACAATGTTGCATTCGAATACGCATATGTTTTTATATTTATTATGTAGATGTCACCTGTGACAGGTAGAAACATGTTTTTGGAGAAAAACAGCGCCATCTGTTAGACAAACATGCTATTTTTTAAAAAAACAGCTCCATCTGTTGGATGTAAAAGCAACACGCGCTATTTTTTCTCTATCTGCACAGATAGACTGAGCAAGAAGCAATGCGGTGCAGGGTACAGCTAGTAATTAATATTTTTGTTTAATTAGCCAAGCAGTTCCAGTGGGGTTGAATCGGCTATTCCTGCTCGGAGCCCGCTGGTGGCTGAAATTCCTCCCTTCCGACCAAAGAAGTCTCCTTCCCCGGAAAGACACTGGTCCCATGTAAGTTATACATATTTTTGTTTTTTTTTTTTTAAATACATAACTTTGAATTTCGATTTTGTTTTATTGATTGAAAATATAAATGATTGAAATGGAATCTTGGAAGTGGAAATTAACCCACTTCCCGACATTCGATATAACTGAAACTCGGCAGATCGATTCGTCGTCGGTAACAATGCATTCTATTAACTTGCACACGCATGCCCACACGCATTTTTCTGAAATTGGATTGACATTTTATTTAAGAATTTACTGCAGGTTATATACGAAATAAATTTCAGTACTATCCAATTAGAACTTGGCTTAGATGTTAGCGGTGTTGAGTCCAGTCCCCGGGGAGGAAGGTTCGATCCTCAGTAAAACCAAACACAAAAAAAAAAATCTTTGAAAATAGATGTATTAGGCTGGCCGCATACATACGTTTTTCGTATTCGATTTCCGAATTCGTTTTCCGTATTCGGACATCCGAATGCACGGAATCAGTAGAAAATACATTAACTGCCGCACACGTTCGTTTTAGTTCCGAACGGAACAAATTCCTTACGCACGTTCCGAATGCGAGCCGGCGCGTTCGGAGAAACCGAATGGAAAAAACCTAATGACGTCATGTGGAACGCAGCTATTGCATACAGTTTGTTTGTGCCGACGCAAACGTACGGAAATTTCCGTTCGTAATTCAGTGTTGCCAACGGATCTTGACCTAATATCGCCGTTTCTCATACATAAGGTAGCGTAAAGTAGCCGAATTTGCTGTTAGGTGGGACATGTTTAAAATTGATGTTTTTTCGTGAAAATAAAAATTTCGTGGGGGGGGTGGCTAGAGAATTTCAAAAAAATAAAATTTGTCCCCAGAAAATAAATAGACAATTTCGGGACATGTTTAAAATTGATGTTTTTGAAGTAGCTTAATTGGCGACCAGTCGCCTTTTAGATTTTTCTTTTTGATTTAGGCGCCGATTCTCGCTCTGAGTAGCCTAAAATCGTCCTTGTTGGCAACACTGGTACTGACGTTTATACATTCCGAATGAAGAAAAACGAACGTTTGCGCTAGTCTCACGGAATTCCGAATACGGAAAACGAATTCGGAAATCGAATACGGAAAACGTATGTATGCGGCCAGCCTTAAAGTAAAAAAACTTTTTTACAGGTTGATTTTTTGTTTACTCTACATGGGAGGCCCTGAGGAAAATAACTTGCTCAGAGCCTATCTCATATTTGGGGATGCTGTGTAGTGGGGTCTTTTTAAGTAAGTAAAGTTCTGGAAAGAAAGGGTGTGAGGGAGAAAGGGGGTAGAAATCTGGGGGTCAGTGGGTCCAGGAATGATGTATGGATCCATCCCTCCCTCTGCGTTGCTAGGTATTGGTGAAGAGAGTCCAACTGTAGAGGTCAACTGGCCTTAACGATCCGGCTTGCCACGTAGCTAGTGGGCAGATAAATCTGCCACTAAGACTTGGACAAACCTCACTCCATGAATCATATCTATCACAGAACATAGCTAACTACTTGGGGTGATCTATGGCAGAGGTGTTGGTTAACCACCAGAGCAGTGGTATCCATACCCGCCTCCCAAATTGTAACTAGAAAACGGAGATTTGTGATACGACACAATATGCTGTCAATGAAAATCAGTAATAAAAAATGTAATCCTTGTGAATGAAGGATACTCTTTATGACACAAATAGACAGGCAAATTACAAAACCTAACTTTCCTGTCCGTTGTGTCTCGCATCCCTGATTAAAAGATGTGCAATATACTTTGTGTCAATTCACATAATCGACGCTGTGCCATATCAAATCTCCTCGAAGATGACACTAATAGACAATATGTCATATCAAATCTCCTCTAAGACGACACCAATAGGCAATATGTCATATCAAATCTCCTCGAAGATGACACTAATAGACAATATGTCATATCAAATCTCCTCTAAGACGACACCAATAGACAATATGTCATATCAAATCTCCTCGAAGATGACACTAATAGACAATATGTCATATCAAATCTCCTCTAAGACGACACCAATAGACAATATGTCATATCAAATCTCCTCTAAGACGACACCAATAGACAATATGTCATATCAAATCTCCTCTACAATAATATATCAACATACATATAATAATATCAACAGACAAAGTAAAAGTGATGTACAAATTTTTTGTTAATGAAAGACAAACATTCCCAGATTACGAATAACTTGACAACAATTGAATTTCTTCTATTATCATTATTAAAAGTGTAAATATTACTTGTAAAATGATGGACTTAAGCTACCAAACGGTTGAACCCGCGATACCTGGGTGGGAACCCGACGTATTTGTTCACTCGGCTACTAATCGGTCTGATTACAGTCTCTCATACATTTGCAACCTGGCATGAATGGAGTTTTAAAAAAATATATTATGTGACACCTTACAAGAGCGCCCCTGTCTGTACAGTGTAAAGGCAGGGGAGCTATGTCACCACCCAGTTGGGCAGCATTGTGAGGTGGGTTAAAGTAGGGCCTGTAGGAAGGAATTTATTAATGGGGGTCTTGAAGAGGCCTGGATTATATAAAGGAGGAAAAACAGATACCGGTAGATCGTTCCACATACGAGCCATCTTACACAAAAACGAGTCTAAGAAGCGGCCCGTTCTCATGAAGCCAACCTAAACTGTGAACGGGTGTTCTGCGTGTGTACGTTGAGTTTCACACACGTGCACCAGTGCACAAAAGATCAATGCTGCTAGCTCCTTAGAGCAGGCTCCATTAAATTACCCGTAATACATACTCAGCATGCTTACATTGCGCCTGTACATAAGAAATGGCTATCGGTCTGTTAACAATAGATTGAAAATCAGACAGATCGCCCTCTTTTGCACATTTTGCACAGAATCAAGTAGGTTTATCAAGTTTTTTGGGGCTAGTCTAGAGGTGGCTCCCAACATTTTTTTTTTTTTCGCCTAGTTTCTTGGCAGCCAGATTTGCTCTGGCTTCTATAAAGCTCCGATACTTGTTAAAATTAAATTGTTACACTGACTGTAAGGTGGGTATCACGTACCCACACAAAATTGTTACACCAACTGTAAGGTGGTGTTACGTAATACAGTCTCCCTATAAATTAAAAGAATGGTTGCCCTAGATTAAATGGGACCTGGTCACCCTATTCCATGCCAGAAGGTCGTGGCGTACGTGACAAACGCAGCTAGCCGCCGCATGATCGGCACGGACCACCCAGAGCGTTCTCAGCTCAACACGGGCCGGCACCGGCCGCCCCGCCAGTCGAGAGCGGACCTCGGTGATTGCAACAGTGTGTCTCTCGCAGAGCGAACCACAAACGCTCGCAATGTTCGAGCGCGCGGAATTACGTAATAATAGAAACGGACGCGATCTCGTGCCAGTTTCCTAACTAGATGCATTTCGCTATCAATTGCCAATCATGTTTATTATCTCGGCTCGAACTAAACTCAATGGAGTCCCGTTCCCGTGTCAAATCCCGAGTGCATATCATAACCTCAACAGTCCCGTTGCCTCTGAGCGCGGGAAGACCTGGTCAACATGATGTACCATACCACATCTCAAGGCGAATCGTAAGCTTTCAACCTATCCCCTTTCTTGTGTTCAATTCTTGTAAAAAAAATCCTCGTTTCATCCGGTCGTCACAGAGAGTGTAGAGAGTAGAGATCCAATTTATACCTGTGTTTCTTTAGAAGATGATTAATATACCTTGTGCCTTTTACCTATGTGTTATTATTGTGATGTCCTTTTCCAACCTCCTGACCGATGGACGAGCTGCTGATCAAAGAACTGCCCACCCCTGATTGTACACGAGTCATCTGCTTTACCTTTCTACTGAGCTTAGCCAATATTTAACCAGGTTCGATACCGGTTTACCCATATGTTAGCACATGTTAGCGTATGTTAGCAGTGGGTACCACTTACCCACATAAAATTGTTAAACTGACTGCAAGGTGGGTATCACGTACCCACATAAAATGTATGTAATAGTTTGTAATAAAGTTTAATTATATTTTCCTGGATCTTCTGTTCTTATCAATATAATAAAACCATAATTTTAGATTGGATAAATATTTATGATTAGAGTTGAACCTTCATAGTTAATTACAAATTATTCTAATGAGTTATGTATAACAAGTAGGAACTTTCGTTACATAACTCCACAAATTCACTTGCTTATTATTGAAGCACCTACGAAACAAAATGGCACGAAATACGTAAGCCAACTATGGGGTGGGGTGTTATATACCCGAGATGAGTTCTCACATGTGTATCTCCTATTTCCGTCGGTGTAAAACTAGCCACTGCATTTTAACCTCTCCCCGCACCCTTTTCTCTAGCTACAGAGACGCCAAGGCGCCCTAGTTTCGAGCACCATGATAAAAATATAAAATATTTTGTTTTGAAATGTCGGGGTATGCGATACCCGAACTTATTCACGTTGGGTTAATTTTTTTTTTCTTGCATAGGAGACAGAGCACCCCGGGGTGCACCTGACTGTGGGCCCAGGGGGTGCGGAGTGGATTCCCAGGCCCCTGAGGGCTGCTGCCCTGGCCGCTAAGGAGCCCCTGCATCGTTCTACTCACTGCATTCCACCGCTGCCCTCCTTGAAGCTGGAGAGAAAGGTGAAACACATAGCTGATTTACTATCTGCGTAGTTGGAAATTTACTAATTCATGCTGATGGAGGACCATTAATTCCCTAAAATAATAGAATATTGTTAATTTAAAAAAATCTTAATGAAATTATAATAATAACTTTGTTTATAACCATGAATTTATTTAATTTATTACAACTGACCGGTTTTACTCAACACAACTATCATCAGGGTATAAATTAAAGCCTGATGATGCTTGTGTTAGGCGAAACCTATTGCTCATAGTAAATTTGTGGTAATAAAAAAAGCGGATGAGTTGACATCGCATTTGGGTCCCACCCAGGCGTAGTGTGTTCAATTCCTTGGCTAGCTAAGTCCTCTAGAACACAATGTTTGAAGATTTTCAAACATTGTCAGGTTATTCGTAACCCAAGAATGTTTGTCTTTCTTTTTAAATTTTTTTTTAATTAAATTTCATTAATGTGTCAAACCACAAAGTGACTACTAAATACCAAAATGTAAAAAATTCTTATTTAACCTCAATAATGCAGAGAAGAAAATCCTCAAAATTCCCCTGACTTTCCGCTGAGAGTTTTGCGGATCTCTAAGGACGGGTTATTTCACAGAACAATTCATCAAAATTCAAAGTTGTTTTTCAAGTTCTGTGAAGGTTTTTTTCAAATTCTTTTATTGTATCATTATTGGCTGGTTGTTTCTCAAAACTGGATGTGGATAGATCCTTCATAGAACTTCATCAATCAACAGTTGTTATTCATTACCATCTAGATTTAGTATTATTTTAGATTATGCGTTTCAATAATAATGATGTATTTATAATTAATAATAGTATTATGTATATGTATTCACATTATAATTCAACATGCACATCCTGTTGAAAAACTACTTAATTGTAGTTTAACGGGGAACTTTGAAGAATAATAAATTAAAATATAAACCTGCAAAAGAAAAACCATCAAAATATACCTTTATTATTTATTTACAGGAAATATCTGCAGCAAGTGGCGTGACTGGCTCTGATCCGGAACTACTGGGGGCTCGGAGTGTAACACCCACCAGCACCCCGCACCCCCACCCTCCCGCCCCACACTCTTCCCCACCCACCGCCCCTGCCTCCGAGAATGTCACCTCCGCCTCCTCTGGAGAGGAAGATAAGCCTAAAGGTTGGTCGATGTGTTTCATTGCAGTGTGATAACTAAAGGTTGATGAAAGTATTTCATTGCAATGTGATATTGGTGCAAGTATTTTATTGCAACGTGTTAGGTAGCTAAAGTTTGGTGAAAGTATTTCATTGCAATGTGATATTGGTGCAAGTATTTTATTGCAACATGTTAGGTAGCTAAAGTTTGGTGAAAGTATTTTATTGCAGTGTTACAGCTAAAGGTTCGTGGAAGTATTTCATTGCAGTGTGATAGCTAAAGGTTGGTTACCTAATTGCAATGAGATAGCTAAAGGTTGTTGGAAGTATTTCACTGCAGTGAGATAGCTAAAGGTTGATGGAAGTATTTTATTGCAGTGAGATAGCTAAAAAATTGTGAAAGTATTTCATTGCAGTGTGATAGCTAAAGGTTGATGGAAGTATTTTATTGCAGCGTGATAGCTAAACGTTAGTGGAATTATTTTCATTGCAGTGTGAAAGTGAAATAGGTAAAGGTTGGTGCAAGTATTTCATTGCAGCGTGATAGCTAAACGTTAGTGGAATTATTTTCATTGCAGTGTGAAAGTGAAATAGCTAAAGGTTGGTGGAAGTTTTTCATTGCAGCGTGATAGCTAAACGTTGGTTGAATTATTTTCATTGCAGTGTGAAAGTGAAATAGCTAAAAGTTGGTGGAAGTATTTCATTGCAGCGTGATAGCTAAACGTGTAGCAGTCTCGCTTGTTGAGTACCTACCTTATCGGCAGACAGCATTCTCAAGTTGCCGTCTTGTTTTGCGAACTAGACTGAAGGGCGCTGCGCAGCATTTGGAATTTGTTCCGTCAGTTGTGGCTCGAGACTCGTGTGACAAGGAACGGTGTGAAAGACTTGACGACCTTGGCTGACTTAGAATATACGTAAGAGGCCCTCTAAATTGAGATTGATATTTTTTACTTTAGTTTCTTAGGGATTAAATGTGTTCAGAATTATCTAATTCTGAGCTGGCGCCCATTTAATTATTTATAGCATCATTTATTCTTTCGTAATTTCAACTGTCATGACTTGCATTTTCAACTATCGAGAATATCTATCTCGACACGCCTTGAGATTTAAACCTTTTATAATGAGTCTCTTGCTTCATTTATTAACTTCCTAGAGCTATGTGTTTAGTAACCGCATTTTATATAATAAATGTTATATTTGTTATAAGAGTTTTTATTACTGTGCAAGCATTTATTCTACCCACATGTAACCTCGAGTTCCTTACAGGGAAGTAATTAATATTGGTAAGATATTTGCTACAAATATTTGTAGCAAATTTGTAGTAAGGTCGTCAAGTCTTTCACACCGTTCCTTGTCACACGAGTCTCGAGCCACAACTGACGGAACAAATTCCAAATGCTGCGCAGCGCCCTTCAGTCTAGTTCGCAAAACAAGACGGCAACTTGAGAATGCTGTCTGCCGATAAGGTAGGTACTCAAAAAGCGAGACTGCTACAAACGTCAGTGGAATTATTTTCATTGCAGTGTGATACTAAAGGTTGATGGAAGTATTTTATTGCAGCGTGATAGCTAAACTTTAGTGGAATTATTTTCATTGCAGGGTGAAAGTGAAATAGCTAAAGGTTGGTGGAAGTATTTCATTGCAGCGTGATAGCTAAACGTTAATGGAATTATTTTCATTGCAGTGTCATAGCTAAAGGTTGGTGGTAGGGTTGGGTGACAACAGTGAGAGACGAATGAAAGAGGTTATAGTTTTGCAGTGGCTTTATAGAAGTAGCGAATGTAGTTGTAGTTTGTTGCTGACGGTGAATTACTCCCGACCGATGCTCGTCGCTGCAGTGGAATGATCGGTGGTGAATCCTCCAGGCCAATGCTCGACACCGAAGCGCAGATGAATGATAATGAAGTGTGGACCCGCTGCGAGCGAAGACCAGACTCAGTGGTAATGTTCATTACTGGTGGTGAAGACCATGGGTCTTCCTGATGCTCCAGTGTGATGAAAGAGCCTGAAATGCTGTGGATCTCAACGACAGATGATGCGTACGCGAAGGGCCCGCGGCGCAGGCGGCACAGGCCAGCGAAGCGTCTCCAGGCCTAGGCGCAACTGTTAGCTCCCGCGGTGTACTATAATAATGTACTATGTTGTAATTACAGAAAAGAAAAAGCAAAGTCCGGCCACGGCAGCCCTGGTGAAGCGGGCTCGCTCTGTGGCAATCTTCTCCTTGCGTCTCAGGAAGGCCCGAGAGGCTGCGGCAGCCAAGGCAGAGAATGCTCCTCCACCACCAAAGGTAATATACTAACCTAACCTCATTTAACGAAACTTAACCTAACCTCACTTTATCTAACTTAAACCTGTATTACCTGATAACGAACGATGAATGTTATGAATTGGAAATTACTTTATTAATCACAAATATGTGAATTGTTTCAGGCCCTGCCACCCCCTATATACGGCGGGGAACTGAACCTCATTCCACTGGAACAATTGATTCACGTGGAGGATGTGATGCCACGATCATCTTCTTGAATCATCTCCACTTTATTTCACTTTTTCCAATGGTCATATTAAGTACCTACTGTTATTTTCATCAATAATTTAATTTTTTTATCTTTGTTTCACATTGCTCGTGTGTTTTTCTTCTAAGAAGCATATTATGGCGGTAAAACTGAGCCTAACCTAACTTTGTTTTTAATATTAATGCTTTTATGTTTAGTTTTAAATTTTAAAAATAATTGGGCAATAATTATGTAAATTTTAATGTTTAGAAATTTTATGTGCGTAGGTCGATTGATTATTTGATAGTTACTGTTAGATAAATGCAATAGTTAGACATTATCATAGGATATGTATTGATTATTAATTTTGTATAGCTTTTTTTAGACAAGTTTTAGAAGCGTTTTTGTATATTTATATGTAGATGTGACACTTTCAGGTAGTTGCTCCAAGGTATCCTAACCTAATCCTTTTCAATAATATGTATTCGTTGAGTTATGCATCAACAGTTCAACCACTAATACTTAGGCCTTAGACTGTTCGTGCTTAACTATGTAACATTATTATATTAATTTGTGAGAACACAGTTTTCATAACATTTAAAAGTCTTATTTTTATTCTTAATATTTCTACTTCTTAGTGTTGTGATCTTAACATTCCATTTAGTACTAATACAATATTATATTAAATTCCTCTCATACTAAATGTTCCCTTGCAACTATCATTCTAGCTAAAACTTAGGCGCGTGAACCAAATTACTTCTACTTATTTTCTTCGATCTGTATGTCACATTTATTTAAGAACATACTCTATTTTATCAGCTTTGGTATGTATTTCCTTTGATCTGCACGTCATGGTTATTTAAAATCATACTATACTATTTAATGATTTTCGTTGATCTATATGTCATATTTATTTAAGAATGTTTTTTATTTTATCAGCTTTAGTCTGTATTTTCTTTGATCTGTTTATAACTATAAAAACATATTTTACTTTATCAGCTTTAGTGTGGATTTTCTTTTGATCTGTATGTCATGGTTATTTAAAAATGTATTTTATCTTTTTAGCTTTAGTATGTATTTTCTCTGATCAGTACGTCATGGTTATTTAATAATGTTATTTTCATCTTTAAAACATATTTTCTTCAATGCTTACGTCATTTTTGTTTAACAATGTATTTTATTTTACAGCTATAGTATGTAATTTCTTCGATCTGTGCGTCATATGTATTTTAGAATGTATTTTATTACATAGCTTGTTCTGAACATGAGGTGGGACATAGACCTGGTCTTCATGTATACTATTTGAGTACTCAAACTTTGCAAATCCTATATTATTTAACGCCTAATACATAATTTTTTTTAAACTATAGAATATTTTGTATACATCGCTACATCATTAGCAAACTTTAATCGAATTTCTGATCTTCCAATATACATTCCATTAAACCTAATAATATAAATAGTACTCCTCAAGTTGTGGCCTATTAGCTTACATTTATTTATTAAATCTTTCACTAAATGCACACTGTGTCAGTGATTTAAATATGAATCATTTTACAGCAATTCTAGGTTGTGTCGTTTGAACGTTACATTTGATAGGTCTTTGTGAACCGCTGATTCTTGGCTCTTTTCAGCTTTAGATCAAACTTTGATCAGACGTCAAGTGTTATCCCCATGCTATTAACTTTGATGGCCGATCAACAGTCGATCAGACGATGAAACGGGAAACAGGAAAAATAGGAAAATGACAAAAATTCAAAATTTCACTAATTATTGTCAAACAAATGATGGAGATTTGAACAACCCAACCTAACGTCACAAGTGAAAATTAAAATGGAATTAGGAATTGTTTAGCTGACAATACTGTATTTGCACGGCTTATGGAATTAAAAATGCTTTGTCAATTATTTATTATGTACTAACAATTTACATTAAAATTCTCAGTTTTTTTTCTTCTGAATCCTTTTAGAAATGTTATAATTTTGGCAAAATACATTTAATAATTTATAAATTTGATATTTACAAGCTTTCGTTATTTCTTTAAATCATTTTCACTGCTTGTTGTCCAACCTTCACTTGTACTACCATAATCAATATGGTTTCTATCAAACTTTGTATACAAATCATGACGATGGGGAGAGCTTAATTAATAAATTGTTAAGTTTGCCATATTATGTCAAGAGTGTAATCATTGATGTTTAAAGATATATTTTTCTAGCAAAGTAATTGTAATTGTTAGTTATGTATTTATTTAAAATACTTTGAAGTATAAATTAATAATTAGCTATTTAATACTGCAAACTGGGAAGAAGGTAATTAGTTACCATAAAAAAATTGTAATTTTCATAAAAATAATACTTGTTTTTTGGCTTTGTTTTTTATTTAATTTCAAAAATATTATTTTCTGATAAATTCAAAAAAGTGAAAATAACAATAAAAATATTTAATGTGAACGTAATCTGACATTTTACGCTTATGAAAATATTCCACAATTAACAGATTTAGGTTGAGTTGCATCAACCTCTGTCACATTTGATTGGCGATTAAATGGATGATTAGTGCCATTTTTGATGTTTAAACAGTTCCGGTTAATTGCAGATTTTCACACTGTTTCAGCTTTTCTCGATTGGATCATCATACAAATGTGACAAGGTTTCAAACATCCCTATCTTAGCTTTTTTCACAACTTTATTTCATCAGAACGTAATTTCTGTTCACTAAAATTATTAGTTTTATAAAATTGTCTATAAGTAGCTAGAGAAAAATTTGCTGTGTTTTATTGTTTAGAAAAAAAGAGTGCTTTGTCTTTTGCTTTTGTAAACTGTGTTATAATCAAACAGAATAGCTAATAGTCTACAAAGGGAAACATTTAGAGAGTGTTTCTACTACTAATTCTAATTTACAATAGTTACATGTATAATAAAATAAATTCTGTAAGTAATAAAAACTAGTCTGCTAGGTTCAAAATACACATAAACATAGTAGTTTAAATAGTTTACTAGTCAGTTTGTTATTATTATGATCAGACGGAGTTAAGTATTGAGTCACATTATGCGTGAAAGCATCGAGTGTCTAAGCACCAATAATTATTGTTAAGAACCATCAAGAATCTATGCGTCAATTATTCTTAAGAAACATCAAAAGTTGACGAATCGATTATTATTTAGAAGCATCAACCAATTATTGGTTGATAAATGTCAAGTGTCTTAGAAACAATTATCCTCAAGCGACATCAAATATCGAACAATCACTGATAAGTATCAAGAGTCTAAGCATCAATAAATGATCCTTAAGATGCATCGAGCGTCTACGAATCAATGATTCTGAGAAGAGTCTCAAAATATCTTATTCTAGATCAGTATCAGAAGTATAATCTGTATATCTTCTTATATAAGTATAATATAAGAATCAATAATGCTGTCAAGCATCAGTATTCTAAGAATCAATTATTTTTCAGATACGTCATCATGAGTTTTAGTGTCAATAAATTGCTAATGATAAGCCTCGACCTTCTAAGAACCAATTATTTACGATGAGAATAATAATAGTTAAGAGTTGATCCAAATATTCACAAGTCCTTGAGCCTGATCACGAAGCTTACTTAAATCATTATATTATTTCTGTGTGTTCTTTTAAATTGAACCTTATTTCCTCACGTATTATCAATATCGTGTGTTTAATGACATCAAATCATCGAAACGAATTCCTTTCCTTTATACTAAAAATGTAAAAATAAAATATTGAGGAAAATCTACTAAAAAAGTGCCTGCTTTATTTTGGTTGTAATTATTGTCCTAAGTTTTCTCCACATGCTTTATTTCGATACTTAACTTCGTCTGCATTTACCCATGGTTTTAAAACAGTATTTACGGCGCTCCAAATAAACCTGTTAGTCATAAGTGCAGCTTAGAATTTTAGATAATAGATAAGTGGTAAAAATAATTTTAATAATTTTCAGTCTTAATGTTGTTATATAGATTATGAGTACTTTATTCATTGTAATTTTATTGTACTCATGCTCTGATTGACATTGGCCTGCACTATAATGTCATGTGTTTAAATGCTAAAGGTTATTTTACCGCCACCATTTAAATACTGGGATCTTTCGCTAATCGGCCAATTGTTTTAACAAACTGCGCTGGTGGTAGTTGAGAATATAGCTCAGTGGTTAAGAGCAGTTGCCCTATTAATGAAAGATCCCAGCCATCGCTTTGCACCGCAGTGAGAGGAATGTAATCTTACGTCTGTCACTTCTGGACACACTTTCCTTAAAAGACCCTCTACGCAGCATCCTCAAAGAGGATACAAAACAAAAAATTCAGGGCCTCCTGTGTTTAATTAATGTAAAAAAAATCGGTACCTACATATTTCCCTAACCGCCACACCTTAAGCACAGATTGTAGAAATTACACTTTGTTTCAACTTAATTACATCAGGGTAAATGGTAAAAGATGCATTTTAATTCCATTTTTATTCAATCAAAGAATATTCTAAATTTATTTTATAAAACGATCCCATTGCTGCCATTTTGTCATTTTTTGTATGGGGCACTTGCCTCGTTTCAATCTAAATATGCATAAATTACTTAACTAACCCAAACTAAGAACCTAATAATTTTGTGAATATAAATATTTGTTTCTTGTAGTAATTTGAAACAAAGTGTAATTTCCGTAATCTGTTCCTAAAAGTGCGGCAGTTCAAGAAATAATTACCAAAAAAATTTATTCTGAAATTTTTTTTTGTATTTTATTTTAAATATTATGCATCATTTCCAATGTAAAAATGGTTACTACTGTTTCGTTAATTGAAAATTTATTTATAGATGGATCCTTTGGAATTCAAAGCATTTGAAATTAAATTTACATTTTGTCAAAAACTTTGCCTTATTACCTTGCCTGAAATTTTAAGCTAACGTCACACACGATACTCGATCCATCGAAATAAAATGCTTTAAAAATGTGATCGCTTTTCCTACGTCAAGAATTTTCATAAAATTTATTTGCTGCTGGAATTTGTGGCATTTGAAAATTTGAAAAACATTCCTCAAATCTTAAGTATACTGCCATTACGAAAATAATTACTGCTTATAATGCAAAAATAATTAGTTCTTGCCTTAATGCATTAATAAGCTCTAATAATTAGGCATCCCAACTGGCAATTTACAGTATAGTTAGTTATTACTATAGGTGACTTGTAAACTTAAACAAATTTCTGCGAACAGAAAAGAATCAAAATTGAATGACTTAAAAACTTTGTTCTTTTGAACCAAAATGTCAGCGTGAAAAGAACAGATTTATTTTTAGCAGTTTTAATTCTCATCCATAAAAGTCATCAACAGCCGTCCTTTTTCAACTTGTTGGAAGAATTATATTTTTGAATAGATCTATAAAGCAACACTACGACTGAATGCCAAGCCTATCACTTTATCATACTCCAATATGACTACTGTACTCTTTAGCATAAATAATAATTTTTATTTTAGTAGTGCTAAGTCTTGCAGAGGTATAGCAAAAAAATATTTGAATTTCATTTTCATATGAAAAAATACCTACCTCATCACATTATTTAAAAACACACAAAAATTCATGTTTCTGACAACTTTTAAATTATAGTATAACCTCAAATTGTAATATTTAATTATTGAAGATAATATTAGCTATTCTTAAATGAAAATTTGACACAGAAAAATCAGAAAAAGATACGGTCACATCTAGTCACATCATGCGATCTTGCGATCATGCATAAAGATAGCAGCCAATAAAAATGTGCAATGAGAAAATGAAGATAATGTTGGTAGTTCTTATTCGAAGTATGATACAGTTAAATATGACCGAAGGAGGTAGGGTCCTATTAGCTCAGTTGGTAGAGTTGCATCCTGGCAAGACGAGGGTTTTGTGTTCAAGTCCTAGATGTGACCGTATATTTTTCTGATTTTTCTGTGTCAAATTTTCGTTTAAGAATTGCTAATATTGTCTTCAATAATTAATTTAATTTTTCTGTTGAATAATTGTTTGTTTCGTTGGATATGATTCATATTTGGGTTGTTATACCGTGTTGCGCTTCTCCTTGTTTAGCCAAAGATTCGGATGGCATTTCAGCGTCCATCATCAGGCCACATAAGTAGATTGTGGTGGAGTGTGTGTTTATGTTACAGAATATTAATCGGTTTTTACCATTTTATATTAATATTGTGAAAAGAGGGTCCCTTTCGTGAAAATGGATTTTCTTTTAAACAGCTGTCTTTGAAAATAATACAAGATCTGAATTAAATTTTTTACACAGTACTTACCACGCCCAAATATATAATTATTGTCTGAAATTAAAGCCTACTATTGTCATACAACTCCGTAAACTGAAGTTAAAGTCAGCGTTGGCACAAATCATTACGAAAAAACAAAAACTTCCTTCTCTCCGGTGCGATAAGTGTACCCGTTCTATGGGTTTGATATAGTTTCTTTTGATAAAATATTCTTCCACATAAAAGACAAGATGTTGAAGGTGGGGAAGACTTGGTTCAAATTTTTAAACACATATACTTTTAGTTAGGCCCTTACAAAAAGATTGATATAAAATTATTGGACAGCAATGCCTTTCCCGCCATTCAAGTAGGACCGGCTTAAAAGATAGATCTACACTTCCCCCCCCCCCCCCCCCGGATGTGTTTTAATAGAGGCAACGGAACTCAGTTAAATAGTTTTTGGTATCTGGCACTTGACTGCTGCATCAAAACCACATTAATATAACTAAGTATTATACTGAAATACCGCCCCCAAGAGGATTAACGCTTGCAACACGGTATCACTCAGACATAAACACAGACGTCACCACAATCTACACATCTGCCGTGACGATGAACAATGTCAAATTAATAACAATGTCTGAAACATTGGCTAAAGAAGGAGGAAGCGCAATACGGCATAATTATGTCAAAAGTTACTACCCAAAAATTAATTGCGATAAGTTTGTTCCGTTGTCTGCAAAAATGTCTTTCTGTACCTCTGCTAGAACACTTTTTTTACTTAACATATCAACTTTGTATACTTACTTCTTTCCGAATGTCAATCAATTGATAAGGATAAATATTGCTTGTGATTCCCAAACCCTCACGAGTCCTTCAAACTATTGTGTTGTTTATAATTTGAGGTGCTCGGGTGTAGACTATGTTAACTCACAAAATAAGTTTTACGATATAGCATTTTGAATGTTTGGATGCATAAAAATAACATATTCGTAAAAAATTAAGATGTTTTTTTATTAAACTTTTATTATATGGCAATACAAAGTTATGTTCATTGCATTAATATGATTTGAAACAAAATAATTAAACTTGAAAAATGTTGGTTACCATCCTTTACATCAACACACAAACCAATTTATGATATATCAATATTTATAGTGTTCCAAATCTAATTAGTGCAAAAAATGAAAAAAATACCAGTGCAAATTATACGGTTAGTATATTGAAAGTGCAATTAGTGTTAGTTCAAAAATGGCATAATATTTCATCCACGATTAATCAACTAGATCCTTGTGAATCACAGAAGATGTAATCAATTAATAACATGATATGCCTTGAAATAATAACATTTTCAGGTAAACAGTGGCATGTGCATGTAGATACCATTAAAAGCCTTTTGAAAATCAATTAAAGTTGTAGCGTGTAAAACATTTAAACAAAACAGGTTAGAAATTCATCAAAATCTTATTGTGGTCAGAAAAACACTTCTTGAAGAGTTTGAGTTGTTGTTTTTGGCAGAAAACTTGAGATCTGCTACACTGTCACCACTGTCAAAAGAATCCACAGAATTTACAATGTTTACATTCACTTCATCCATTAATGGTGATGACACAGTGTACCAAGATTTCTTGGTGTAATATTTCTGAAAAGGTGTGTAAAACATACATCTCAAGTGTAGTACATAATTTAGTAAGGAAATCTGAAATTAAAGAGCTGTGTGTAATACTAAGAACAAATTTATTGAGGTTATTTTCCATAATTCTTTATCATCCATTAAATTACAATATTAATCAAGTTAGTTGGCAAGAGACTCTACATTTACTATGAATATCAGGCCATGTTCAGATCGTTAAACTAAATCTGACTAGTGATGTGAATTTACAATTCTAATATGCTAATCTGTGGGTATAAAAAAATTAAAAGGTTAAAGTTTCAAATCTCAAATAGTAATCTTACTTTAAATACATAGGGCGCCAGTTCTTCCTAATTATCATATCAAGAACAAATTTATAATTATAGTAAACCATATTGTGAATTCTAAAATAACATGATGACAATCGCTCACGTGTTTCTAATGGCGCAAAACCTCTTGGGAATCCGTTCCGTGATGCACACCCTGACAGCTGTCCAACCTCTCTAGAACTGGCTCGAAATCTATGATTATGTACTCAGCAGTCGCTGTGTTCATAACTGCACGCTTGTTAAATTAATAAGTTCTTCTCAAGCGCTTGACACCGGGGCGAGTAGTTTCAAATCGTTACAACAGAGTGTGGTATGTGTTGGCTATCCGCCATCTTGTATCACTTACCATTCTTTACTTGAAACAGTATGTCGGATACCATAGATTACCCATCTCAAATCGTCTGTTAAAACAGTGCTACCACTACGAGAGTGACCTCTAGTGAAAGAAGACATTTAAAAACACCGTTTACATGAAAAAAAGATTTTTGCAAAAATGTCAGTTAACATGGTCTACACCCGAGCAGCTCATTTATGTGATTTATTATCCATTACCTGTGTACTTATTGTTTTTTGAGCCTTTTAGTGATGCAATAAATTAAAAAAAACTGATATATGATTTTCAGTAAAAAAAAATTTGCTACTTATAATAAGTTATAATATTATTTTAAGGTAATAGTAATGAATATACCCTTCTAATAGAGGAAATAGGATAACCTAATGTTATATACGAGTGTTGAAACATTATTAATTATTATACCTCACCATTTAAAATAAGTGCGTAGATTTGTAATATGTACGTAATTGTGTGAAAGAAATGTTGCTTGAAAGAGATTCGAAAAGTGCTCTTATGGTAGATAATATTATAATACATATGGTGACAATTGCACATTATTTTAATAACTTTGTCACTGGTTAGGAAATGAATTGTGACAAAATATATATTCTCATTAACCTACAAATTTTCTTTAAGGATTCGTTCATTCTCAGATTATGAATAACCTGGCAATTTTTAATTACACTGACTGACATAATTTTAAATTAAAAATGTTACTTGCGCAATGATGGAGGACTTTGCTGGCAGGGGAATTTAAACAGCGATGCCGATGATTGGAACCCGATTCATTTGTCCACTCGACTGCTAACTGGTCTAAACATGACAAAATTACATAGGTGTGAATTTCTCGTACCTGCCATTTATTACCCTGCCGGAATTACACACGGATGGAATCACGCTCGGACGAAATTATGCAAGGATAAAATTACACCCACCTGAATTAGTCAAAAAAAATAATCTAACCTTTGTTTTTTTCCAATTTGAAATTTATTTAATACACACTTAAACAAACCGGCCATTACTTTGGAACTGTGCGACGACGAGAAGACTTTGAGAAGACCAAAGACGCATCGAGAAATACTTACGCAAGCAATTGAAATCCACAAAAATCACGTAAATATTAATAGGGACCAAGCTTGATAGTTCTTGGTATCCGGTATTAGACGACTATGCCAAAACTAAATGCAGAAAAGCAAATTAAGAGGATTACTTTTACATACATAAACACACACTCACCAAAATCTACATGTCTGTCCTGATTATGGACTGTGATGCTGTCCGAAACGTTGGCTAAAGACAGAGGAAACACAACAAGGCGTATTAACTCAAATCTTAAATTCTGCCACACTTAAACACTTTGAAATTCAAACCTATTAAAAACACACATTTTTTGACATATGTAATGCCAGTAGTTGTTGTCTCTCCATTTGTAATTCTCTCCAAGCGTAATTCTGTCCGTGTGTAATTCTGGCAGTGTAATATTGTTTTGTGAAATTTCGTCTGTGTAATTTCGTGCTGGCACCATATTTAATAACTTCAATTTCTTGAAAACAATCATTCAGAGAATGATAAAAACAATATGTTCCTGTATTTTTTAATTTGTCTTATTTATGAGAACTTTTGTCATGATTCAAAAATTATTGAGCAACATTTCTTTTACACTAGAGAGTAGGTAAAAATCTGTGGTAGATAGAACTCGGCATTGAAATGTTTGGAATGACTCACTTATAGGTTATTATTATTATTCTTCAAATACTAATAATAATTAGATTTACTTTGACACAAGTGATTACATACAATACAAACTTCATGATTTATTTTGCAGCTTGTTTAGAGTATTATAAATAAGCCAATTAAATTACGTCTCGTCAAGAATATATTGTGAAAAATGACTCCGTCTTTTGTAATAATCGTAATTTATGAATCAACAAATATATCTAGTAGGAGAAATAATAAAGTAATATTGTCCTAAGAAAAACACAAGCATATTCTGCAAAATGAAACTTTAAAATGGTGTTAATTTTATCCAAATCATTATGTCTACTAAAACTCATCAATGTCCATTATTTCAATTTATTATATAATTTGGATTTAATTAGTGGGATATAAACACATTTTCAATACTATTAACATATGCTTATTAACATTTAATTATCAATGACTTTCCATACATGACAAAATTTTTGAAAAATTATTGCTCCGATTCAATCAAAGATCTAAACTAAAAATCGCAAAAAAAAAAACTGATATGAAGCTACCACTGCATAGATAATGCAATCTAGAAGCATTGATGTATTATATTTACATAAGACAAGTAGTGAAAAAATTGGTTCCACTTTTTGACTGCCAATTTTTGTCCTTCAGCATGGCGAACGACCTGAAACTACCGAATCCGGTCTGCGGGCACCATTTCTCGCTTACTAATGTGGAACACATTTCGACGAGATATTAGTACGCCATAGGGCCTCGAAACGCACTGCAACCATAGATCTGTTCAATTAGTTCAATGTTGCTTGCTAATATCTCATTGAAACGTGTTCCACTAGCGAAAATCAGTGTTGCGCGTACTGTAAACCAGTTTTTGTAGTTTCCGGTTGGGAGCGTTGGAGGCCAAATCAGTCTAATTGATCGGCGACAATTGGAACCTACTTTTTTTACTTAGTGTCTTATCTAAGTATAATACATCAATGATTGCAGACATGACTTTTACCTTTCGGTTCTAGCCCACACTGAATAGTTAATTCACACTAGAAAATCCTTCAATGTAGGTTTGAACGGAAATCAATGGCGCCACTGACTTGTCTTTTGTCCATCTATCATGCTCTCCGTCTTTCTTAGACTTGTCGGACATCGTATATTTTTTGCAGTAGGTATCTATTCCCATAAAAAATAATTATTAACCTTTGTGATTTCCTCTCGTGATTTCTACAGTGTGCGGAGAGTAAAAATCCCACAAACAGAAAATATGTGTTTCAGATTTCCAAATGGATCCGCCGGCACTCAACAGATACAAATTCATGTCCAATTTGGCCTTTGAGAATATAAAAACAAACTTTAACATAGAAATTGATTGGAAAATGGATCTTGCATTTTGTACCTTAGTTGATCTTCAATTGCGCATTACTTTTACAAGAATTTTGTCTCCAATATGTGTGGATGGACGTTAATATATATTGTTTTTATTGAACCTCGATTCAATTTGTAAATTTCAACATATCTACCCACAGAAATGGTCCAAAAGTTGTTCACTGAATGTACTTATTTTGGTAACCAAACCGTCGTTGTATCGCTTGTGTTTTGAACAAAATGCTTGATTACTGTTGATTAATTAAGGTAAACAATTAAATATAACTTGCACAAGTTGTTGAGGTGAGAACTTAGAATTCGGCCTTCACGCGATATTTCATATAAATTAATGATTATTGTTTGTTTAGTTCAATTTGATATGAAATTTATAATTGATACCGTTAATGCTTTTAAAAATAAATGTGTTTAATAAATAATTTTGTTTTATTTAAGTATGCCAGCCAAGCTGCTTTACTCTAATTAATATTAATAGAACTAAATTCAGGTAAAGTGGTGAGAAATTATTGTTTTTAGGTAACACTTTAACCCCTCAAGCTGATTTGTTTCATAGAAATCGTTTTGTCCCCCTTACTGTTTTGGTCAGAAATATAATCTACGGTGATAGAAAAAGAAATAAATAAAACAAAAAAACTTTTATATTCATATCTCAAAGTTAACCGCAGAAAAAAAATGTTCAACTAATGTTCAACTCTACGAAACCAAAGTATTCAACGGCAACATGGAAAAAATTATAAAACTTTGTGAATTTATTATTATTTTTTTTTTTTTTTACGAAAGACTAAACATTCCCCTGTTACATGATAACCTTAGAATATTTGAAAATCTCCTACTACCACCACACTAAGCGGAAAATATTGCTTGTGTTGTGATGGAGGACTTAGCCAGCCGAGGAATTGAACACACCCAAACGCGATGTCAACTCAGCCACCGACCGATCATTATTTCTATATTATACAGGGTGTCCGAAGGTAAAGTGCGCTAGCTTCGGGAGTTGATTCTACATGATGGTAGAAGTAAAAAAGATAATTTACCTAAATTATTTTCTTTTTTTCTAAATTTTACTGTTTTTTTTTCGCATACAAAAAAATTTTTCCATGGAAAATATTTATTTTTCCACACAAACAACTTTTTTTTAACCTTCCAGCGGGCGTGACGCCTTTGTCCACTGGTGGGAATCAGACGCCTTTGTCCACTCGGCTACCAGGTGCTAGCAAGCTTATTTGTTTTATAGATTTTCGTTTTAAACATTTCTAAAATATTTCCGTTTAAGAAAATACTAAAGGATACTCTCTGATAAATAGAAATCCAAAGCATTTGTTGATTTGCCCTACGACCTAGAGGCACACGAACCCCATCAATAAAAGTATGGAAAAATGTGGTTTGGTGTTTTTCCGTACGTTTACGGGTTTCAAATGAGGCTTCCGAACATAGTATGCCCCCGGCCCCCTTCATTGCTTAAGACGGCCCTGTTTATAACCTTGTGCAATGCATGTCCGCTTGTATGTAAACTATTCTAGTTTATTCTGACAACTTCCTTGTTCCTTCCCTGTAAGCTCTATAAAAAATTAAGATGCCTCTCCCCCCAAACTTGGAAGCTGGCGACGCCCCTGGAGAGGGGAGTATTCGAGTATCTCCATAAAACGAACTAGCACCATCTATCGTAATGCACCAATAATACACAAAGCAAATCAATCTGGATCCCCACGTAATTCTTGTCCCGCAATTTACATTGTTCACAAGTTACGCAGATTGCATTATTAAAAAATCTAGGCGTACCTAGTTCGTACTCTACAAACCAAGTATTTTCCCCTAGTAAATTCGTCGTAATTGTACCTAATCATAAGGCACCTATTTAATGCACGTGATATATTTCAATATTGTTTGGTCGTGTAAACCCTTTTTATACTATTCTTTGGAACATGGTCGAAATACCTAGATATTCGAATAAAATCACAAATTGTATTAGTATACATTAATAAGTATTTAGGTATGTTCTATGAGAAATTCAGAATCATTTGGTATGTTAAAACAGTGTTATCTATACTTCAAGTAACAATAATTAATTTTCTGTTGGTATTCATAAGCAAAAATGCAGTACAGATCCAGCAGGATAAGCAGGTAAAGTCATTTATTAGCTGAAAAAAATATTGATGGCGCTAAAGGAAAATGAACATACGTTTAAAAAAGCACAATGGGCCAAGTGCATATTTTTGACTTACCCAACGTAATAACAACAACGTACACAAATTAGTTACTTTCCGAAGAAATATGATTCTACGTCATGTTTTAGGACAATGCTTAAGCTTATTTTAGTATTTGACGCTTTGCAAGGAAAATAATTTCAAAGATATGATTTGTTTTAAGTATTCTGAAATGTATCCATCAAAATAGCAACTTATTAAAAAAAAAATACAGTGTAATGCAAGCCTACGCACGACGGAAGTGAAACTTTTAGTAATCTTCTCTCTCTCTTTTCATTTCATTCTCTCTTTTTTTCTGTCTATTAACATATTTATAAGTAGCATGTGATAAAAAAATTAAAAGTTATAAAAATATGGGATTCGAACCCGGGTCCTGCATAACGAGTGTCGAACGCTCTGCCTCTAGACCGCAAGGAGAGGTATCTCGCGCAAATTAAAGTAAAGGTAAATTAACAAATTTATGTAATTTTTTACTACATTATTACAAATCGTTGATAAAAAAAAATTAAAAGTTATAAAAATATGGGATTCGAACCCGGGTCCTGCATAACGAGTGTCAAAAGCTCTGCATCTAGACCGCGGTTATTACGTATTCAACCAAAATATCATATAGTCAAAATATTTAAAAGTCGCAGCACGAGAGCATTTTATCACTTTTCCTCGTATTAAAAAAATCACAAAAAGAAAAAAAAATAGTTAAAGCGGGGATCGAACCTCGGTTCTTCACAACGAGAGTCGGGCGCTCTGCCTCTAGACCGCGAAGCTGAGTTTGGAGGGTGACCTAAACTAGGTATATAATATTAGCTAGGCTCCTATAGCGAAATGATCACGGTTTTTCTTGACGGTCATGAGTCGGTTTTACTCCGGTCCTCGAAATTGCATGACGCGCGTAAAGAAGTTTCACTTCAATAATTTAAAAAAATAATCTAATTAACAGATCAAAATTGTAAACTAACAACTAACTATCTAACCATCACACCGTTTCCCCGCAGGGGTAGGCAGAGAGGACGGACCGCCAAACAACTGGGTCTTGACACACACTCCTTTCCTCATTCACATTCATACATCGTCTCATACATACTCGATATGACCCGACTCAAGTGTCTGATTCACTTGATCGTCCCATATCTTTCTCGGGCGTCCCCGACTTCTGTTACCATTCGCATTTGCGTCATATTCTTTTCTCCTTACACTCCTTTCTTCGCTCATTCGCTCTACATACCCAAACCATCTAAGCGTCCCTTTCTTGATCTTACTCATTACGCTTACATCAGCCTCGCACTCTTTGCGGATCTACACATTTCTCACACGATCATACACGGTTTTACCACACACGCGCCTCAGGGATCTCATTTCTACAACATTCAGTCTACTTTCATCCTTTTTCTGCCAGTTCCATGCCTCACTTCCGTACATCAGGGTAGGTACCAGCACTCCATTGTGGACTGCTAGCTTCGCTTCTTTGGACATTTTTTGTTAGCGCCAACTGCATTCAGTCCTCAATTAATGGAGTTACCTGCATTTACCCTTCGTTAACTATAACTAACAAAACGTAAACAAATCTAGTTAACTTGTTTTCCCTAGGATTCTGAATACAACTGGCCTGTTCATGCAATATGTATGGATTTGCTAAGTATGCATTCGGAAAGACTTTATGAAGAGGAAATCTCAATATCAAATCCTGCAATTGACTTACTTACCCTATGTAGGTACCCATCCCAAAATGTTACCATTATGCTCATTTGAAGCTCACCAAAGCTCAGTGTAAAATAATGTCTCACACAGGGAAGATTGATGTATAACTTAACAACAACCGCGGTATAAAATATTATGAATTTATATTTCAACATTCATATTTCGAGTGCATTGAATCTGGCAGAGTTTATAGCTCAAACTGCGACGAGTGAGTTCTTTTTTGTATACTCCAATCTGGACTTTTGTTATGTTCCAGAAGCCCGGGCTTAAAACATTGAGAAAAACTGTCTATTAAGTTTATCGAATTCATAAAAACAATGCAATTAACATAGTTCTGGCACTGGTCCTTCGGGTGTGTTGCATAAGGCCTATTCCAGCAGCACTTCCTGACACCAACTAATACAGCGGAGTCGCAGTTTTGCAACACCATGGCTCTTAATGAAATAATAACAAAACTTGAATAGAACTTTCACAGAAACTTTGAAATATTATGATTTTGTTCACTTGAGCACCCTTCTCTGTGCAGTGTAAGCACAGGGGTCTATGTCACCACCCGGTTGGGAAGCGTTGTGAGGTGGGTTAAGATAGGTTCTGTAGGAAGGGTTTTATTCACGCGGATCTTGAAGAGACCCAAATTATATGAAAGAAAATAAAAACAATGCTGGTAGTTCAATATAAATACAAAAACGAGTCGAAGAAACGGCCCGTTCTTCTCAAGCCAACAACACTGTGAACGGGTGTTCCGCTCGTATCCGCCGAGTTTCACGCACGTGCACCGGTGCACCGAGGTCAATGCTGCTAGCTCCTTGGAACAGGCTTCATTAAAATACCATTGGAACAGACAGAACCTAAATTGCATAGGTGCATTATAGATTGCAATCGGTCTGTTAGAAACGGATTGTCAATCATAATGAAATTTGAATTGTTCAGTTCTCTGAAACAACTGTCCCTAAATATATCTTTTAACAACCTTCATCTTATCTTTCTAAAGAAACATCAGGCTCAATCCAGGATATGAAAACGAACCATGTTGCGCTTAAAATGTACAAGTGAATATAATTTTATTTTTTCCTAAAAGTCGGTAGGTACACTCATTCATACGAAAATATTCGATAAAAAAATGTTGTTCAGAAAATTTAATTTTCCATTTAAATATGACAACCATGAAACACGTTTCCCACCCACCCGCCTGCAACTGTCACCTGAATGAACCCCCTCTCCTCCCCGCCCTGAGGTTTGCAGGGAATATCATCCCTTGTTTTTATTAATACATTAGGCAGTAGGAACCTACCTACTATTGCAAATCCTTCCCCCTCTCTCGACCCTGTTTGGCAAATCAAACCCGTCGTTGGTCATTTATCTGTGGTTATGCAAATGGTTACCCACGTCAAAATGCCTAAATAAAATATCCAAAATTTGAACTAGGTACCTACCTAATTATATGCAAACTAAACGTTACTTGAATTAACTTAAACCGAATTCGATGACCAGATCTCAATAGCCAGGAAGGTATCTTCTACTATTTTGTCTCTTTCCCCTGTCCACTCCCTTTATCCTCACAACATACTCCACTTGGGAATGTCATAGACCTCCTGGCTCTGGACAGCTGGAATGATAACTGTCATGTATGAAGGTATAATTGAAAGGCTCATCACATGTCATAATCTTTTAAAAAACGTGTTTTTGCTTTTTATTTGAATACGCACAACTGCTCCCAACTATCTGGAGCCAATAAGACAATGGCTTATCCAATTGGGATGTTTTGTGAGGCTGAAAGAAGTTAGGAGGTGAAAGAGACGGGAAAGAGGAAGCTGAGGGAGTGCCTGGCTATTCAGATCTGGTCAAAATTTTCTAATTCACAGGGAATCAAACTAACCAAGCTAGAAGAGCGGACGTGTTTTAACCGTTCCGGTTTGTTTAATTCTTTCAGAAGGTTTCCCTTGTTAAGAGATTGCTGAAAAATGTTCAGCATCCGTGTTTCATATAGTGCTTACCTTTTTATTTCACGAAATGCGCGTAACTTTTACCGTTTAGCAATTTGCAATTATTATAGCATTTTAAACCGATTAAATTTGGAAAGTGAAGCCAAAACAAAGACTCTCAATGCAAACGGAGATTTTATACCTAACCCCTCAAGTGTCAAGTGGTGTCGGGATTTACGGGACCTCTTCAACCGAGGATATCTACCTAGAAAACAGATAAGCCATATTTTATTTAAAAATTTTGTTTTTGTTTATGTTTTTTGTTTCAGATGACACACATACACTTCACTATGACTTTGGT
The DNA here is from genome assembly GCA_026573805.1 of Hesperophylax magnus. Taxonomy (NCBI): domain Eukaryota; kingdom Metazoa; phylum Arthropoda; class Insecta; order Trichoptera; family Limnephilidae; genus Hesperophylax; species Hesperophylax magnus. Next base: position 3,971,757 of record JAIUSX010000104.1, read on the forward strand.
TCAAGATTTTGTTTATGATAGCCTGCGATAAGCGAGCCCTATAGGTCTGAGACAGAAGTATGAAATCGTCGGATCACGACAATAGAAAAAAATGTAATTTTTTTTGTTGGATTTTATTTAGGTATTAGAGCCAGGAAAGAGTCTAAAAGGGTCGAGAAGATGCACTAAGTGGCTTGAATAGCTAAGAAGTGACTAGAGAGACTAAAATAGACTGATGAGGTGATTTTGCACAATAGTGGCGCAGTATAAATCGTCCAAATATTATTATTGGTAGAGACTATGATGGACTCGTCGAACGTTACAGTGGTGCTGCCAAGGTCTGTTATCTATGTGAGGATATTATGTCAGCGCTCTTTATTAGCAGCAGACACATACCTGGACGGATGACGAACCTCGTGCTGGCACTGTTGGTGGACGCGGTGGAGTCTCTCCCTGCAGCAGCTGGTCCAGTTTGTTCACCACCTAGGATTCTTGCTGCAGGGTCTCCATTTTTTATCTTCGTCGAACGTCACAGCGGTGCTGCCAAGGTCTGTTATCTATGTGAAGATATTGTGTCAGCGCTCTTTATTAGCAGCAGACACATGTCAGCGCTATATTAGCAGCAGACACATACCTAAACGAATGACGAACCTCGTGCTGGCACTGTTGGTGGACGCGGTAGTCTCTCTTGCTGCAGCAGCTGGTACAGTTCCTTCACGACCTAGGATTCTTGCAGCAGAGTCTCCATCTTCTATCTTCGTCGAACGTCACAGCGGTGCTGCCAAGGTCTGTTATCTATGTGAGGATATTGTGTCAGCGCTTTATTAGCAGCAGACACATACCTGGATGGATGACGAACCTCATGTTGGCACTGCTGGTGGACTCTCTCGCTGCAGCAACTGGTCCAGTTTCTTCACCACCTAGGATTCTTGCTGCAGAGTCTCCATCTTCTATCTTCACGTCACCTGTTCCTGTTCTTCATTTTACTTTACTTAACTTCACTTTATTTTGGTAATATTTATATATTTTTTAATACCTGCATCAACTGTAAAGCGCCCCTGAGGTGATAACTCACAAAAGCGACGCTATAAAAATTGTCCAATATTTATTTATTTTTATTTATTTATTTCAATTCTGAATGGTGGTCGTGTAGCAGAGCGATACTGAGAGTATCTTCCACTCTGGAACATGCCGCAAGTACGATACTATATAATATTGTATATGAATAAATTGTTGAATAACACAAATTCATCGAACAAAATTTAGTTGCGCTGGGATTTGACCCGTGACCTTTGGATTGCTAATCAAATGCCTTACCCCTCGACCATGGAGGCCGTTAGATACTTATATGAAAGGAGAATAGTTATAATATTTGGCTAATTTATAAAGCGCCGTTTTCGTGAGAAATCACCTGTGTAATTTAAATACAATGATTAATTGTATACGGTGTAAATTTAATTATAAACACCGTATTTTGAACAAATTTATTAAAACAACCTTAACAACCAATAACGAAACATTGCAATTATTTAATCTATTACCAAAAAAAAAATCAAGTAACAACTAAACTAGCGCAATACCAAAAATAATTAAAGTTGTGGCTGTACAATGCAAATATTGAAGCATTATTCATTTAATTTTTACTTTTTTCTCTTTTTCTATTTATTATTTTTTTGTGTTCTTTTACTTCATATATATTATTTTACAATCTTTATTTTTAATATGCACCTCTTGCACAATCTTTTAGACTAACTTTAAGTATAATTTTACCGTTTTTCTTTATATGCTTACTGTTATTTTTAGGTACAAAAAATATAATGTATACACTTATATTACCCACGCACAGGCTGCGCCTTAGTGGGTTCCCTTTCTTATTATTATAAAACTGTAATTTCAAATGTATAAATTGTAAAAAAAATAAGGAAATAAAAAAAATAATTATTGAGCCATCCAGGAAATTTTCATTATTTCACTTTCTTCAAAAAAAAATCTACAGGAGCGATTTTAAATGTATTTACATAGTTATACGTGACATGGATGGCCTAATACAAGGTCCCCAACAATTTTCTTCTGTCGGAATTTTTGAAAAATGTTTTTTATTTTACTTGTACCATCATATAGAATCACCCTCCGGAGTTATCGCACTTTATTTCCGAGCAGCCTGTATATTATTATACATCCTTGTTAGTCCTGTGAGGTATAGGTTATGCTATTCCTAGTATTTGTTGCACCCAAAATGCACAAACGTTAAACGCTTTTATACCTCAATTATCGCAGTTCCAGCCTCTGCCCGATATCTAAAACACTTTGTCCGTTTCCCTCGGTATCAAGCCAGTCGTGAACTGCAAATAAATTATTATTTCCATTCCCATTGCTGTTTCTTATGGAGTTAAAAATAATTTACAAAGATAATAACGTTACTAATAGTAAAAGGGAACTAATCTTAATCATTAATTTTATAAGAAGACATATATATAGAAATATCAGGTGACTCAATAGACTTACTGTTAAAATTGTCTTTCGGTTTTACATCAAATATTTTCTTTACACTAGAATCTAAAACAGTATTTACAGCTGACGTCTACCCGGCGTTACTCGACTTTTCTATACTTTCTATAAATATTATATATGTAAACCTTCCGGAAAAAATTCTCTAAATGACAGTAAAAACCTTATCGAAATCCGTTGCGAATTTAGAAAAACTAAGAGCACAAACAGACAGACGCGGATGGCGACTTTGTTTTATTGAGATTCAAATGATTACTTATACAGGATTTTCCAATAAGAGGTGTTATTTTGAATAGCCCGCTATTTCGGTAGATGTTACTTTTAAAGCTGTCATTTTTTTACATTTGACAAGTAAAAACTATGTTATCAATAAAAATGGAACGATACACGCTTCAACAACGCATCGAAATTATTAAAATTCACTTGAGTGAATCAAATGCATATCATCTTGAATGATGAGGCCCATTTTCACCTCGGTGGCTTCGTCAACAAGCAAAATTGTCGCATCTGGGGTTCGGAAAAACCAAGAGTTATTGTTTAAAAGCCTCTCTATCTTCAACGTGTGACTTTTTGGTGCGGTTTATGGCCCGGCGGAGTCATTGGACCTTACTTTTTCGAAAATGAGGCTGGATCAACAGTTACGGTGAATGGATCGCTATCGAGAGATGATTAATGATTTTTTATGGCCGGAATTGGATGGTATTGATTTGAACAACGTTTACTTTTAACAAGACGGCGCTACGTGCCACACAAGCAACGAAACCATTGATCTTTTACGATTGAATATCAAAATAACACCTCTTATTGGAAAACCTGTATAATGCAAAGAGTTCTTTTACGTATGGTAAATCTTTGACAGTTTCATGGTTAAATATGTCAATGTCACATAAATATGGGTTTCCCATAGTGTGAAACCGCTGTACCGGGTAACAGGCAAGGTTGTTGTGTTTAGACATGCTGTAGTTGCCAGATCAGTATTGCTTCCACACTAGTCTAACACAAAAATGATTTCTAAATATTTCATGAAGCTAATGGGTGGTATAAGGGATGTTGAAACAAATCAATTGATAAGAGTGAATCTATTGAAATGTGGCTGTAGTAATAATAACAACATAGCATTTATATAGCCCAGTTTAGTGTCATTTCACTTCAAGTGCTTCTTGGTGCAGAAGTTACCTAGGACAGCACACGAAGAAAAATGGGTATTGCTAATTTATTAAGAATCTATCATTTAAGAAAAAGATAATACTAACAAATCTAAACGAAACATCAAACAGACAAAGACACAGAAACTAAAAAGATATCGTGTTGCTGAGATAGCGTCTTGGGACCCAGTTATTAAACGTCATATTTATCGATTTCATATTTCAAATTTTGAATTAACAATGTTATGTTGCAACTAATTTTTCCAGTATTTTTGGCAGCTACCTTTTAGAATGGTAACAAATTTCTAATCATTTGGTTTATAACCTAGATGATGTCTCAATATATTTTATTGTTGGGTATTTAAGGCAAGCAATATTTGTTGAATGAAAAATACTAAAAAATATTGAATTATTTGGCGGGTTTAACATAAGCTGACGTAGCGCAATGGTAGAGAAGCTCACCTGCAATCAGAAGGCTGCGAGTTCAATTCCCGTCGGCGGAATTTATTTTTTCTCCGAAGATTTTTTTGAACTTGTATGGGTGTTTCAGGCTAATAATTATTGTTTGTAATAATTTGAGATTCTTGATAAATTAGTAATACTCATTTTTCTCCGCGCACAGTCCGGTCAGTGGATGAGTTGGCATCGCGTTTGGATCCCACCCAGACGAAGTGTGTTCAATTCCTCGGCTGGCCAAGGCTTACATCATAAAACAAGCAAAATTTTACGCTTACCGTGGTGGTAGTAGGAGATTTTCAAATATTGTCAGGTTATTCGTAACATGGGAATGTTATTCTTTCTCTAAAATTAAAAAAAAACTTGGCAAGTTTTTAAGGTAAGTAGATATTAAAACGTGCATGTTTATTAAGGATGTCAGCATTGAACTTTATTCAGCTTTCGATAGTATACATATCTCGTCGTATTCCTGCGTCCACAATTCAATTATCAATTTCGCAACATCCTAGAACCTAACTGACCGCAAGACTGGATAAAGTGGACTCACTGGAACTGACTGACTGTGTGAATGTGCCTTCACTGTTGTTAGCTGTAGGCTACACAGGCTGTGGCGGTAGGCGGGTGGATGCGGATGGACCGTTTGCTTTGCGTAATCAAATCTTCGTTGCGTGTGAATGCACCGGAGTTTGGGATGCAGTGGTTCGGAGAAAATGCGCTTCCACTCGCGGAAATGGTTTTCTGTTAGCAGATACAAAGTAAATAGATTAGTTATACCGTACTTTCAATATTCCATCTAGATTCAAGTAGGTACACGGAGAAAAACGAGTATTGCTAATATATTAAACATCTACGAACAGCTTTTTCTTTAAACTTTGGAAGGTTATACCCATCAATGTAATATATCACTGAAGAAGAAGACAATACTAACAAATGTAAAGAGATCCTGGGTTCGATTCCAAGTTGTGACCGTTTTGTTTTTTTTTATTTTCTGTGTCTTGTTCTGGTTCATGTTTCGTTTAAATTTTAATATATTGAAAAGTCTTCAAATTATTGGTAATCCGGTTAAAAGTGGGATTATTATTTGATAAACTAGTAAGTAATTTCCTAAAATATAGGAAACACATGTTCATGCAAGTGCATTTGTCTTGATAATATATAATGACGAAATGCTCAAATATTTGGATTTTCATGAACACGTGTTCCGACTCCGACATCTTGGTATTTTACTAAAAGAGTATCGGAAAACCTGTTAATTCATTTGTCACAGGCGTTTTTAACCGGATATCGCAATAATTTAAATAGATTCTTAATAATTATGCAATACCCATTTTTCTCCGTTTTCCTATACATTTTCAAAAACATAAGAGGAAATGGAATAGTCGTCATGTACAAAAAGTTTTACATTTAGTTCTATTTTTGCTCTTTTAATTTTCAATGTTAACATTACTGCCATCGCAAATACCTGCTATCATAAGCAAAACGGCAGGCGGAAATTTTAAATGGTCACATTCTGATGTACAAGATCTGTCATGTCTGTTAACCTATTATAGTAAAAAAAGGACTTCAGAATATGATTAGTTACTTTTTTGCTTATGACGTCAGCATAAGTAATCAAATATCAAGACGAATAATATTTAAAGTGCGTTTTTGAATTGTACCTACCTACCATAACCTAACCTAAGCTAACCTAACACTGGAAGTAAAGAGAGAAGGCACCCGGAATGAGACTATTCAAAAAATCTCAAATTCTTGGCCCAAAATGGCGCCTGGCGCTAATAAAAACCTCATGGGCGCTGTGTTAGGTGTTGGGTATTATCAACATCGGCTTCTTGGCTCCTCGGCACCATAGCAAGTCGATACCTCACTCGACCTCATTTGTTTTTTTAGTTAATTTTATTTTTTAAGATGGTAAGTAATCGGAGGGTAAAGATATCCAGTAATATGAGTGCGTACACTTGCCCCTGTACATAAATATGATTTTAAAGTAAGAAAGCGTACGGAAAGGTCAATTGCACCCAGGATTGAAAGCAGGGTGCGAACACTTACACTACAGTATGCGTTTGCTTATTCTGCCTATGGGTTAAGTGTACGCATTTGACATACAGTGCTATTTCACACGCTTAATTATGAAACATATGCAACATCTAATTAGCCAATTAACCGAGCTCTTCATACTCTAAATAATATTTTTCTAAACTTTAGCATTGAGATTTTTTCGGATTCACTGCCCAAATTCAAACGTAGCATCATGTCAATAATTTAAACTGTTCAATGCGCATACATACAAACAAACACACAAACACTCAAACATACATTACTCACACACACCTATATACTACACACGTCACATGGTAATTTATGTATTTTTCCAAAAATTCCCCTCTCCCCTCCCCCTAGAGGGGTGCTGCACCACATTTTTTAGCTGACTCTGCAGTTCTTCATTTATAGTGCCAAAATGAATATATTTCATGAATAGTAGACATTTACCTATGAAATGGTCTACAGTATTCTATCTCACCAGATAGTAGGTAGGCGGGTGTTAACTAGATATAGACCGTATTACGGAAACAAACAAATTGAATATGGTTGCTGGACCAACATAGTTCCTGGTAACTGTTAGCTTCTATTCAGTACGTGAATAACCAAACTTCTGATGTAGTTACGTCAGGAGGTGGCCAAGCTTGGGCTCGCGGTAGATAGATTAATTTTGATTAATAATTTTTTTCTTTTTATTGCAACAATATTATTCAATTTACAAATAAGTAAACAAGTTACACTGTATATTTATTATTACGCGTAAGAGCTTTTCGCGTTTCGAAGACATTATCGAACTGTTCGATAATGCCTTCAAAGCACGAAACAGCTGTCACGCGTAGTAATAATTACACAGCAAACCATAACTTCGCTAATTCAATAATAATACTATTTTTTAATGTAAAAAAGAAAAAATTAAAATTAAAACGGAGTTCTGCAAATTAAACATGAAAAAATTTCAATAATCATCTTCGTTACAACTATTTTAATGTTTAAAGATTTACGTTTTTCATAACCAAAGGTTCATTCATCTAGATCAAAAGTATACCGAAAATTAAAATGTATAAGAATAGATAAATAATTACAGAAACAAATATAACAACAACAAGAAGAAGTCAATTAAATAGTTACTATTACAATAATTAAAAATAATTAATACATTTATATAAAAAAATCTTTTAAAAATTCAAAAAACAGAATTTTAGAAAGATCAGAAATCACGTGTTCATGAAAATCCGAAAACATTTGCATTTCAAAAAAATGCTTTGATCGTTATAATCAGGCAAATCGATAAAACATTATTAAATTGATATTTTGTTAACCTATGGAAAACCGTAGCGACAAAAAAATTCCCACCGACAAACCGTTCTTGCGCTGCTGGCAATGGAATTTCGACCTAGCAGGAATATTTTGATATGCGATTTAAACCTGTATGCTATGAGAAATTGCATTCATTTTTTCAACATAATCGCTTTCAATTGAAACACGCTAGAGATTTTCCCACATTTTTGATTCCATCAAAAAGGGTCTGGTATTCCAAGGGCCAAGGGCCTGTTAATTTAATGTGTGGGCAGAAATCAATTTCTCTCCGTGTAGTAGTCCTACCTATATAAAAAAAGATAACAATCGTTTCAAATTAATTTATAGATCGCTTTAATCTTAACGAATGAATTGTTAGGTTACGTGTTAAACTTTTAGTAAAAAGGGAATGTATTATCGCGATGTCGGAACACGTGTTCATAAAAATCGTTATATTTTCGCATTTCGTCATTATATATTGTCAGGCCAAATACACGTGCATGAATACGTTTTCCAATATATTAGGAAAATACTAAAAATTTAACACGAAACGGCCTGCAGTCCCGTTTTTAACCGGATCATAATAACTTAGCACAACTAATTTTTCTCCGTGTAGATTCATTTGTTTTCCACTATTTTCCGGACACCATGCATTCACGATTATTTTTTTAACTTATTATTTTTAATCCTAATGTTGTTTATCCCTGCCGCAGGGAATGTTATATAATAATAATAATGTTATTTGTCGGTTTATTTTTCAACGGAAAGGTTTGTTTTGGACATGTGAAGCCTCAAAATGTCGGCCCGCACAGCCAGGGGTGGTAAACGGGGAGGGAAAGGAGGTCGGCCACGAGAACTTTCGGCCTGTGACAAATAATTACTGTCACAAATGGAAGGGGATGGTTTTCCATTTATTCCGGATTTGGGATGTAACTTTGTATGAGGTTGACTATAATTTTGGATAGTAATATAAAGTAGATGCATTGTGATGTTTACGTCTTGTCTAGAGATTGTAGGACTAAAATAAATTTACCAAATGGGGAGTACGACGGGGCTAAGCTTGATTGTTGGTATCCGGTATTTGACGGCTACACCAAAACTAAACATCAAAATCCACATTAATTTCAATAAGCATTATACTGAAACACCTGACCTAAGAGGTTTAAGGTGTACAGCACGGTATCACTTGCACATACATAAACACACATTTTACCACGATCTACACATTTGTCCTGATGATGGACGCTGTAATGCTGTCCGAAACCTTGGCTAAGAAGGAGGAAGATCAGTATAGCCAGGTACTTCCCTGTCTTCCTCTTCTCATCACTTTCACCCCCCCCCCCCCCCAAGAAATACTTTAATTGTTAATGCTCTAGTCCTACTGGCTCCGGGCATTTGAGATTCTAGTGCGGAATTCACACAAAAAATAAATGTATTTAATTTTTAGAGTATTCCATCGATTAACCTTAGAAGGTGGTTGAAAAAACGTTCAATTTATGATAGTCGCTCACTTGAAAATATGATCTATGAGCTAAAAATCTAAATAAAATTTATTCTAAATAAATTGCTCGTAGATCATATTTATGCGCAAGACAGTTATTTATTATTATTTTTTTGGTAAACTAATGTTTAAGGCAAGATTTTTTATGCATAGCACAAAGGGTAACAATTATTTTACAAGCAATAATTATTCGCCTAAAACACTCATCCACATTGAAAAATCTCCTGATAAAAGTTGGTTGTTTTCAGGTGAAAAAATGTAACAAGCAGTAATTTTTGAATGAAACACTAGTAGGTATATATTGAATTATTTCGCGGATAAAAGATAAGCCGCCATAGCTCAGTGGTCAGAGCTGTCGACCGGAAATCGAAGGTTCGAGTCCCGTTGGCGTCATGTATCTTTTATCAGGAGATTTTTCAATGTGGATGTGTGTTTCAGGCGAATAATTATTGCTTGTAAAATAATTGTGACCGTTATTTATGTTTAAAAAAACATCACTTTCGTGGAGTTATTATAAAGATCACGCATCAACACACTTGTAACATCATTAAAAATAATACGTTAGATATATTCAAACTTTTTCAATACGTAAATCTCATTTGCCAGTCTGCCAAAATGTGACGTTGCCAGCTCTTTTGCATCCCAGTTATAGACATTTTTTTGATTTATAAGAATTCAAAACAGAGTTTTTACAGTCTTTATTTTATTTGTGAGTCTGTGGATATTTTTTTACATTATTACTGTTATTAAGACAATAGAAGTCAAAGCATTGAAATGAAAGCTAGTGAAATTCGGATTTGTAAGTGAATCATAAAAAAGATTCGGATTGCATAAAACATTTTTGAACGTACAAGTATTTAGCCAGAGTGTTGCTTCTAAATTCATTCCTTTGAAATACCGGTAGCACAAACAATAAACAGATCAATCCCACCTGAATATATTCTAAGTAAAGCAATCCATTTGTCAAGTTAGGTGAATCTATCAAATGACATAATACAATAATATCCTGTGCTTGCTTAAAATAAATACATTTTCTCTTTCTGCGAATGCGAGATTACAAATTCAATATGTATAGTCGGAAAAGAACATTTTCAACAGATGAGTTATACAAAGAATCTAAATTATTCTGTCTCCGTAAATTATGTATTTTGCAAACTATGAAATACATCTTTAAAAACAAAAATAAATTCGAAATAAATGAAAACAGAATCAACATTAGAAATAATAATGTATTTTATAATCCCCAAACGAACACAAAACAAATGCAAACACACTGCAGTTTCATTGGACCTCGTACTTTCAATCTTTTACCGAAAAATATTCAAGTGATTACTAAACTTCCTCAATATTTAAAAGAGTTAAAATTATGACTTTTCGATACAGCAGTTGAAACTTTTTTTATTTAATTTGTATCAATTTATGTTTCTCATAAAATATTCACCATATATTACACTAAACACTTATAACTTCACTATAAACTATTGTAAACACTTTTTATACAAACCGCTTAGACAAAATGTTATCTTGGTTTTGTTTTATATGCCCACAGTTTGCTTATTTCTAGGTACAATAATATAATAACTTAGATATATTACCCACGCACATGCCGCGATGAGTAGATTAGTGGGTAGAGTGATGATAGTGGGTTCCCATTATTCGTATTGATTTATATAATATTGTATGTAATTAATGTAAAAATTGGGAAAAATAAAGGAATTGAAAAAAAAAAAAAATAGACCAATAAAATATTTGGTTAATTCTCTATATAGATAATAATAGACAACTACTAGATAAAGATAAAAGGTAGTGCCGATAAATATTTGATGTGTGCTCTAATTTGTTTAATCGTAACCCTCAAACAGAATTATTCATTAATTCACAATGATTAATTTGAAATGTATAAAATATAAACTATGCTGTTCTGTCCATCCATGCCACCAGACAGGTAACAGCAGCGGTGTGGGTGGGTGGGAGGGGGGGGATAAGGGGGATGTTGAGGATGACAGGAATGGACTATTGGGGGTGGAGGAAGCCGTCAGGACAGTCTGCGCCTCCCGCTGTGAACATATAACTTTTAGGGATGACATCCAACAGGGGTGGGAGTTGGAAGTTGAAATACGGTACCTACGATTTTATTCACGAACAATTCAAATAGACTTCGTTTTGAAGTAGGCTGTTTATAATGGAGTAGGTTCGATGGCAAGTGAATGTATCAATTATTGATTCAATATGTAAACTAAAACACTGAAACTTTATTTTGTTATTTTACGTTCCGGTTTTGTTTTGTCTAAAACATCATGACTTATTGTTAACTGTCACTTATGTAATAAAAATTATAACCTTTACAGAGTAAGAGTATTGGTGAAACCATCAAATTTTCGAAAAGCCATCATTAAATATTAATCTGTTTTATTTGAAAAAAAAATTCTCCATAAATTTCATTACAACATTATAAATTTTAATACGACATAATAATATTGATGTACGAGTATATTATATAACATTCACTCTCCTGATAAAGCTGATGCTTGTGCTCAGGAGAGGAGAACATATATATGACAAAAGTGAAAGGTTAAAAAAAAAAAATTTTTTTCGTGATTACTTTTAAAGCGAATTTAAGTTTAAAGTGAAAAGTTACGAAGTGAAATTTTGAGGTGAAAGGTTACAGAGAGAAGTTAATTGATAGGTTATACATGATTATTGGTTAGACATGTGTACGAGTATTTATATTTGTGCAAAGTTAAAAAATGAAAAGTGTTGTTAAGTTACTTAAAGCGAAGTTTAAAGATCAAAGTCAAAAGTTAGAAAGTGAAGTTTTAAAATGAAAGGATACAGAGTGAAGTTAATTGAAAAGTTAGACATCCACATTATTGTGTGAAGTTAATTTTTTTAAAGTGAAATTATAATGTGATAATTTTCAAAGCGCAACTGATGGTTTAAAGTGAAAAGTTACAAAGTAAAGTTTAAAGTGAAAGGTTACAGACTGAAGGTGAGTTAAGTGAAAATTTAAACATGCATGTACATATAATAATTTATTTTTTTCCTATTTGAATTTTTAATTAGATGATTAATATCATTATTTAACTATGTTAAATGATAAAAGAGAAGACAGTACATATATAAGAAGATATTGTATAATTTTATAAGTAATTAACAGTGTAGATACAATGTGACCTGTGGGCATATGATTAGCATACCGTGGATTCAGAAGCTTTTCTCTTTGAGAAAGATAATTACAAAATTATTTTTATTTTCATTTTGTGCTTTTAAAAAAGGTTTTCCTATCTTATTAACAAAACTTATTTTAAATATTGAAGACAATATTAGTGATTTCTAAACGAAAATCTGAAACAGAAAAATCAGAAAAGGAAACGGTCACATCTGGGACTCGAACCCAGGACCCTTGTCTTTCCGGGACAGTGCTCTACCAACTGCGCTAATGGGACCCTATTCCCCTCGGTCACTTTTAACGGTATCATACTTCGAATAAGAACTACTAACATTGTCTTCATTTTTTCACCGCACATTTTTATTGGCAACTATCTTTATGTATGATCGCATGATTCAACCCGAACTAAATGCAATCCAGACAGCGTCTTTTAGATAAACCAATCTTATTTTTTTATTTTATTTTTTTTTTTTTTTAATGTGCGACATCTGTTGACTTTTCTGCAAGTCTAGAATGAATATTTATTTTTCGGAATAACTTTATTGAGTAAAACCTCAAATTGTAATATTCATTCATTCTAGACTTGCAGAAAAGTCAACAGATGTCGCACATTAAAAAAAAATAAAAATAAAAAAAAATAAAAAATAAATAAGATTGGTTTATCTAAAAGACGCTGTCTGGATTGCATTTAGTTCGGGTTGAATCTTGCGATCATACATAAAGATAGTTGCCAATAAAAATGTGCGGTGAAAAAATGAAGACAATGTTAGTAGTTCTTATTCGAAGTATGATACAGTTAAAAGTGACCGAGGGGAATAGGGTCCCATTAGCGCAGTTGGTAGAGCACTGTCCCGGAAAGACAAGGGTCCTGGGTTTGAGTCCCAGATGTGACCGTTTCCTTTTCTGATTTTTCTGTTTCAGATTTTCGTTTATAAATCACTAATATTGTCTTCAATATTTAAATATTACAATTTGAGGTTTTACTCAATAAAGTTATTCCGAAAAATAAAAAAAAACTTATTTTATTTGGCTATAAATTTAGGAACATTCCTTTCTGATCAATCAGAAAAGCCACGTATACAGTTTTTACATTGAAAATCTGGAAAAGTATCAGAGAAAATGTAAGCTTTGGTTCGGCTTCATAGAAATCCTTGTAAGTTCATTACTGACTCTAGGTGACTCTAGGACACCTATGTTCTATAGATATACTTAAGCTCCATCAATAAATAACGACAAGATTATCGCACGATATCAAACTATAAATGACCATCGATATCTCTCCCAACCCTTAAAAAACTACAAGTGCAAATAACAACTACCTCCGGAACTCGGGGGCGGACTCTATCATTGTTCGCCGGGGGCGCCGGGCTATAGGGGGCGGTGGGGGACGCTGGGGGGCTCTGGATAGCGCAGGAGAAGGTGGGGGTGGGTGGATGTTTATTTATCATTTCATTACAATAGGACGGCGGATACAAGGTAGACCACGTGTAGAGGGATGTGGGCGGCCGCGTGGAGTTTGTTAGCAAATTGTTCAGGTGACTGCCGATCACGCTGACAAGTAAATACCGACAGTTAAAATTGTTTTCACTAATGGAATGATAATTTATAAATATCGATATTTTTATAAAGAATGATAACGAAAACGAAATGTTCGCTTCATGGATTACGTAATTTACATCACAATCTGACATCAATTCTACCTAGTAAAAATTAATTAAAATATATATTTCCTTTATAAGCCTTCGCCAGATGAATTCGTCCAGCGCATCCTTCAAATTTCTCCAGTTTGGATGATTTTGTACCGGCTCTCCCTCACCTGAAGTTATTTTTGTGTCGTCAGCACGTCAAAATATCTCTGTTTTGTCAAAATATTAATATGCCATCTATCATATCTATTTTACATTGCATATAGGCATCAAACATTATTCAAATATACCTAAGATGTGTTTTCCTTTTTTATTTTATTGTCTTGTATAACTAGAAAACATTACTAATGTTATTTTTACAAATCGAAGCTAAAACCTTATTAATATGTTTCAAATAAATCCTTAAAAACTCTCTGCTATCAACTATGTAGCATCAAATAATTATCAATTGATTTCCAAATGCATTAATCCCACAGACATAGGAATTAATAGACGAGAAGATAATGGCGAGGGGTAAAATCAACTGTTGAAGAACGAAGGGAGTAAGGCTGACTGTGATTCGTCAATAAATCAATCTGACAGTAAATAGGCATCTCGCATTATAATATCACCATTTACTTCTTAAAAGTAAAATCTGCTTTTGAATGAATAGACATTTTTACATGGGAGCGCAAATTACTCGCCACGTTATGAACAAATTTGCGAAGTCCAAATTCGGCAAAAAAAATCGGTTCTATTTTCAGAGTCGAATATTTCGTTTAAGTATTTAGTTAAGACACTTTTATAAATGTTCATAATTTACTTCCCAGCAACCAACCAGCTTTGTGTTTCGCGTCCAGACGTTTCTCGATGTGATAGTATATGTTTCTAAAACTGATCTATATTATACGATGTGAATATGCTTAAAATAAAGTAAAATAATGCTTATATATGGAATGTAATACGACAATTGGGTTTATTCTCTTTTTCACATCTATTTTTACAAGTTTTCATAGTACAAGTCAACATTTTGCCATGTTATTTCGTAAAATGAACCGATGATGCCTCGACCATAGTTCGCACAAGAATGATGACGTCACGTTTTCAAATTTCACTTGAGGCCATACGCGAGCACAGCCGGCTCCAATGGAACCGGTATGGGGAGTGGGGATAATACGCTTTTAATCACTTAGGGCAGGTCTACTAATATTCATATGTCTATGATTAATCCTCAATTTTTCTCTTATCGAAGATTGACTAGTATCAACATAATTTATTTATGACTAGTATTTGTTAAGTAACTTATTTACTGACATGCATCTCTTGTCCAAATTATTTTATGTTAGGAACATTCATTTATTAACGACGACCTTCGGCAACCAAATCAAGATACTTCAAAACAACATCAAACAACGGTTATATCAACCAAATCAAGACAACATCAAACAACGGTTATATCAACCAAATCCAGACAACATCAAACAAATGATTATGCTAGTATTGGCAGCACAGGTACTGGCATCACAGGTACTGGCATTACAAGTACTAGCATCACACAAGAACTGGCAACACAAGTACTGTCATCACAAGTACTGGCATCACAAGTACTGGCATCTCAAGTACTGGCATCACAAGTACTGTCATCACAAGTACTGGCATCACAAGTACTAGCATGCAATCGAGGACAACTCCTGCAACAGCGATCACTGCCTACACACAATGCAATGCTATGACAACCGTCTAGCTCTGAACTGCCTCTGCTCCACGCGTAAAGCACGCAGTACAGCAACTAGCTCCTGCAACCGACAACCAGTAATTGCTAACCGCAACCTGTGGCAAGTCGTAATTTATGATGTTGCCGTTGTAACAATGCACCGTAACTTGGAAACTTCAAAATAATTACGCATCAAGAGACAGATCGATCCAACAGCTTCAACTAGAAGCCACAGCAACGTGTTTCAGCTATAGCAACTAGCTACGGCCATTAACATGCTCATCAACAGACAGACGAAGAAAGGAAGTCCTCTCAAACATCCGTATGAAAGCATTTTTAAGGTCATCTTCAGAATTGATAAAATCTTTCACGTCGAAAATAAAAGAAAAACTAAATAAAATCAATAAAAAAAATGACAACATAACAAGATTATCAAGACAAATGCCACAAAACTATCGTCGTTCCTGAAAATCAGCCACAGCTGAAAATTCCTGCAATAGCAACAGCAACATTAACCAGTTTCTGCTCTCGCTAACATCAAAATCAGATGAGGTAGGGCTATGTAGGGCTGTGTAGGTAGCTACTTGTTAGACTGTTAAATATAGCCTGTTAGCTACCAATTGGCCATGAATGCAAGAAATTTAAATTTCGGAATATCGACAAACGATAGCTACGAAAAAACATTACCATTATCAAATACCCTATCCATTATTCAATCCTTATCTACTGCTTGTTAAGTTCACTTAATTTAATTTGGTTCTCGTCATTGTATTTTTTTAAATTGGGTCTAATTCATCTTTGGGGATGCTGCGTGGGGGTCTTTTTCAAGAAAAGAAAGGAGGAGATAATTAATCATTGTCTTTTTAATATTTGTTGGCGGCATTTATTTTTACTCAGGAGATATTTTCAATTTTTATTGATATTTCATTACTAATTTTGCTTATAATTATTTGTTATCCTTTATGGTATGCATAAAACCCTGTCTAATAAATATTTGTTTATCATTTAAAAAAATAATAATTAAATTGAATTCCAATGAATTGAAATCATGATTCATCGCACACCGATTAAATATGTAATCGTATGTAGAATTGAAAAACATTAATGAAGTGACACTGAAGCTAAATGAGAAAATAAGATATTGGTGCAAACAATTGACCTTAATAATAAACGTGTTTCAAATTTTACACAATTATAAATAACCACCATTGTATGGTAAATGGTTTTTTATCAGTTGTGTAAAATTTGGAATAAGTTTATAAGTAAACGGGTATGTGAATGGTATTAACACAAAACAAACACGATAGGGTGATTTTGCACAAAAACGGAGCTATAAAAATCATCTTAATATTATTATTATTATTGATAAACTAAAACCAAAATCTGCTCTAACAACAGATAGTCCTATAATGACGCCTTTCTCCTAGTGAGACATATAGCAAAAATCATTTGACTATATTGACGCCTTTCTCCTGGTGATACAGATAGCAAAAATCATTTGCCTATATTGATGCCTCTCTCCTAGTGAGACAAATAGCAAAAATCATTTACCTATATTAACGTCTCTCTCCAGTGAGACAGATAGCGAAAATCATTGTTTTAATAAATTGTTGAAAAGATAATAAAATTAAATCAAATAATTGTTGTTCTAGCCTACGGAATAAAGAATTTTATCTGACCGTACAAAGTGATTGTCTAATTCTAAGCAAAACTTTTATTATACCATACATATTTATTATGATTGGCTTTCCAAGATATTCGCGAAAATGATAGGTGTTCATTATTTACTGAACGTAGGGGAGTCCTGTTTTAACTCGACCGGTTGGCATTTAATCTGTCTGTAAATTTGTTTTACGTTCTGTTTCCGGTTCAAAATGGTGGCCGTGTTGGACAATGCCTTTTATCCCCCAGAGTCTGCATGAGCATGGACACTTCTACGAGCTGTTAAATCGGAATATTCAATATTACCTATGGTAGGTACCTACCTACCTGACAGTTCAGTGTCATTGAAATAGTGACGTTTCTTTGTACAAATTGTAAGATTCCTTATTTAATGTTACACTAAATATTTTGTGTCTTAGGTGGGTAGGTATTTAAAGTGGGTAGCTAGCTACCTACTTACAAATTTCAGATGTAATTTTGGTTTTGATTTAATAAAAATGAGAGAAAATTAGAAACACACTTTTGGATGCGAAGGTCCAAGGAAGCCCAGTTCTTTCTAATCCTTTTCTTCCACTTGTTATTCTTCTTTCCATCCCCAAACTACCCCCCCCCTCCGCACAACCACCACCATTTATCCTTCATCAAAACTCACAACTTCTCTCATTTCTGGGTGCCGTAGTCCTATTGACTCGGGGTAAGTACGAGTAGAACTTGTAGTAACCAAATTTCAAATATTATCGGGATTATTTGTCAAGTTACTATGCCGTGTTGCTTCCTCCTTCTTTAACTATCGTTTAGAACAACGTTACAATGTCGAGTCTGACCTAATAATCAAAAATTAATCACGGTAACCATTAAAAAACCTCAAAAAACGACAATATTTTCTATAATAGAAATCAATTATAAAAAAAGCAACAACGAAATACCTTCATTACCAAAAAAAACTTCAATTCAACGACCTAGCTACAGATCCCAATTCTTCCTTCGCAAAACCTTTATCCTTGAGAGTTCATCTTATCGCAGCATCTCGACAAGTGTCAACCGTCCTTCTTGCACCTGGTGTTGTCTCCTTTTATATCGTCTGTTCCTCCCAGTCTCCCCGCGGTATGGAAGATCCGGGACTGAGAGATGGAGTGAGGTGGAAGAAGGAACATTCGAGTTCCGATAGAAACTCAATTCCATTAAATTGTATTACAGAGCACAGCCATTCCGTTTGCCTCCATTACCATCAGCCAAGGTACAAAAGCTAGCATCTTCAGCGGAAACCGGGCGATACAAAACACTTTAAACTTGCTCCAGTATAATATTTTATCACCTAAATCAAGTAACGATATTAGATATTAAATTTTCATGGCAAAAATTATTATCGTGATGAATTTATTGAATACTATTTACTGAATACTAGATATTTATTGAATTTATTGATCACTTAATTGAAACCGGTCAATATTATTTATTTATTGCTAGTTTTTACCCGCGGCTTTGCTCGCGTGGTGTAGAAATTACTGCAAAAAGAATTTTCCTATCGGAAATAAATGTTTTTCCGGGATGAAAACTATTCTATGTCACTTTCCAGTCCTCTAACTATCCCCATGCAAAAAATTACATCGATCGGATGCTCCATTGCAACGTCAAAGAAGGACAAACAAACAAACATACTTTCGCATTAATCATATTAGTCAGGATTTTTTTAGGCAGTAAGTACGGTTTACACATATTTTTAATATGCTTGTCTCACTAGGGATACTTTAGTTAATTTACAAATTATGTCATTTTAACATGGTAAGAACATTTTTAAGGTTAATTTCGATAAGTGCATTTTTTGATAAGTTGGAAGGCAAAATCAACATCTTCGCTGGGATCAGCATTTGGCCAGTCTAACCCCACGCATCCGCAAGCTCTCTTATGCTTTTCGAAATCTAAGAAATATCCTTACTGCCTCGATTCTTAAAACTGTATGCTACGCTCTCTGCCAATCCCTACTAGCTTACGGCATTATAATCTGGGGTGGCTGTGCACAATCTGCCATCGAACCTCTTCTAAAAGCCCAAAAAATGGTAATACGTGTCATTAACAAGCGACCGACAAGATACCCCTCCACTCGACTCCTCATAGAGTATAAGGTCTTAAACATACGACAACTCCACCTAAAATTTTCGCATATACATTTCCTGTTCAAATATAAAAATAAAACTCTCTTACAACACAACTACACCACCAGAACAATAACCAACGGTCACTACAAAGTACCTTCACTACATACCACATCAGCTAAAAGACAATGTTTCTTCCTAGCTCCTAAAATATTTAACCTTATCCCTGAAAACCTAAAAACCGTGAGTCGACCCCATTCCTTTAAAAAACAAATTACGAAATGGATCCTTACACACGGAATACATTACAACTACAATACCCATTCATTCTACACTCTAATTTAAACACCTTTCAGACAAAACATTAATATATCCTTATTCCCTAACTTAGCGGTATAGTATGTACATAATTAATTAGTGTGATCTATTTACTAATAATTTCTCAATTTTTTCATCTTCTTATAATTCTCTAACTTCTCCATCCTCTTCTTGCAACCCAAACTAGCTATACATCATTTTTCTTATTTCTCTATTTTATATTATAGTAATGTATAGATTCTATGTCCGCAAAATATAAAATTCACCCGCCATAACACAGGGTCATCCCTAGGATGGAGGGTGAAATATCACAAAAAACCACATGTACTCTCTAAATCATATCAATAAAATAAATAAATAATAAAAAAATTTATGGTATCAAATCAGGTTCGTATTGGTATTTGTAAAAACAATAGGATTAGAGAACTTTTTATTTAGATTTGGTTGAATTGACTAGTTATTGCACGGATTTGTTGATGATCCAATATTTAGCTATGATTTTTAATTTCTTTGGATATTTCAATTGTCTTGTTTTATCAGGTAGGTTATTGAATATTTTAGTCGCAATGTATTTGAAAATTGTTACTTTCGCGTCGAGCACGCCTATTTACTGCCTATAAATATTTCTGGGAACGACTAAGCTTAATGGAACTTGCTATCCGGTATTAGACTGCTACACCAAAACTAAGCACAGAACACCACATTAAGAGGATTACCGTTTGCAACGTGGTATCACTTTTGCATACATAAACACACACTTCGCCACAATTGACTCATTAGCCCTGATGATGGATCATATAAAGCTGTCCTAAACGTTGGCTAAAGAAGGAGGAAGTTTGATAAACTGGCTTATAACTTATAACCCTAAAATAAATCAATCCTATTTAAGTGTTGAATTTTTCCCTCTATTTTATTTATTTTTATATTTTAAATAAGTTGAATGTTGACCCGTTTGTTGCTGAGTATAGAAATTCATCGGATTCACGCCCAAATCATCTACTGGCTAAGTCCATCATCATCGCACGATCAGCATTATTAATGGTGGAAGGTGTTTTAAAATTTTTTATAACTTGTAATTATAATAAAACGGAGGATAAATTATTGTAGTTATAATGTATATCAGAGCAACTAATGTCAACTAAATCACTCTCATAAATTCATGTTACGAAATTATATTTTTTTAACCATCGATGAATATATCGTCAATATTCATAATTCATAACCTTAGTCGTTGACAATATATGAGAAGCAATAATACTTCCAACGTCTACTATTATTAGGTTTCTTCTATCTATCAATATATCAAGTAAATACACAATATTTTTTCGCACCACCTTATAGACAGTGAGACTTCAATATAAATTTATCAAGCAATGGGAAGCTAGAAGTAACTTTATTTATGTGTCGTCTCCCCAGCATTTCTGCTGCCCGGGAGCTCCAGGCTGTATGGGGGAGGATCCGCCGTCCCCTCCTTACCTTCTTGCCTCCTCACCCCCTCACACCCCATAGCCCCTCGCTCCGAATATTACCTTTATTCAAAACCTTATAAGAATATTACTTGATATGGGAAATATAAACACATTTAACTTTGAATGGGGGAGACTTGAGAGATGTTTTAGACGCCTTTCCGCTGGGATGCTGAAAATAAAGATTGGTTGGATTGTATTTTTATAATATTATATCTTCAATGGTCCAGGGGTAAAGCTGTCGACTAGCAAGCTGGAGGTTGCGGGTTCAAATCCCGGCGTGAGCAAGTATATTTTATTTTATTAATTTCTCAATTTGCTCATTTACTGTTTCAATTTTTTTTTTAAAACGATTATTAAATAAAATCTTCCACATTTCGACACTGATCACATAGCCAAGTAACCGCCCAGCCTCTCAAATCGACCCCAGCTGTCCAATTCCTACTGTTTTTTTTATGTTTTGGTTTAAAAATTAAAAAAAAAAAAACATCAAAAATGTCACCGGAGACCGAAATTTCATTTTTTACTCCAAATAATGTAAGGAATTACTCCAGTGATTTTCGGCATATTAAAACGTCTTGAGTGACCGCACGCCATAATATGCCATTTTTGATCGCAGAATTCGCGCTTTTACGATATTTTAATAATTTTTCATAAATCCTAAAAATATAGGACTCACATTCCAGTTATTAACGCGAGAACTCGACTATTTAATACCCAGTAAATAGTCAGAGTGGAAGATACTCTCAGTATCGCCTTGGTGAAACACCACCATTGTGAAATGAAACGACACTTGTAATGGCTTTAGCCTTATGCGGTGACTAGCCAGATACTTTACGACCTTCCTATTCTTCATCTCCTTCCTATCCCAACTTCCTTCAGTATACACAAAGTACTTCAATTGTGGATGTCATTATCCCACAGGCTCCGAGCAGTTAAGACTCTTATGGGGTATTCAGTTATTCAAAGTTATTTTTCTATATTTTTAAATTAATATTATAGACGATTTTATTAAATATTACGTATAGAACACATCAGGCCTTTGCAATAATCGAGTAAGTTTTTTAATGTAAGCCTAGAAAAAAGTTTCATGCCTATAAAAAGTGCATTTAAGCGCAAAATCTTCTAATTCCAAACCCTTATTCGGTTTTGGTTTTATTGTATAATGTCGCAAATAAATTTAATTTTGTGTGTGAACTTCGCAAAATAAAATAACATTTACTATTTGGCGATGTTTTTTTCTTGCATAAATCAAAGCAGGCGGCTAGCGTTAAGAGGGAATTTAATCCTTATCGCCATTTACAAAAGGAGTATTATTGTGAATTACCCGATTCAAAATGTTAGATGATGTTGTGCATCGCCTTAAGCAATTATATTGTACCATTATTGTTTTTAATCATTAGCTGTACCCCGCCACGCGTTGCTGTCTCTCAGACTGTCTGTGCAGATAGAAAAACATGAGTGCGTGTTGCTTTTACGTCCGACATATGACGCTGTTTTAAAAATAAACATTCCGCATTCCTGCATTTTCTCTCAGAAGGTCGGAGTATTTCCGATTTTCAATAAAATCTAAACAAATAAATGTATTCAAAAACTAAGAACGAAGTAAACACTTCATTTTCGAATAGTTAAAATTTTTAATACAAACGTTAAAACTTTCAAAAAATTGGTAATCTTAGATTTTTTGTCTGATCACTGAGCTAAAATTACTGATAGTAAAAAATACACATTTTAATAGACAAAATTTTAGTATTACTAAAACTACTGGGACCTCATTTTTTTGTTTAAAATTAAACATAATTAATGAAAGATTCACGAAATTTCATATTTTTTTCTTGATCTGCCGTTGGAACCTTTCGTTTCATTGAGATGTACATTTTAATAAATAAAAATAAAACTGCATTGAAAAAAACTAGTTTTTTTAATTTATTTTAAAATAACTAAAGAACTGTTCTAGAACCAAGTTACCTACGTCCACGGAGAAAAAGGAATATCACTGATTTATTAAAAACCTGTTAAAAACAGGATTGACGGGAAAATTTTAGTATATTCGCAATATATCGGAACACGTGTTCATGCACCTGCGTTTTCGTTAGTACTACACAATGCCGAAATGCGGCAATATTCAGAATTTTATGGATTGCAGGCCTTTAACAAATGAATTAACATCGAAACTTCCTAATAAACTTTCGGTAAATTTCGTATACATTATCACGGACATCGTGATTGTACATTCGTAATTTATTAAAAGTTTATTAGGAGACCTAACAATTCGTTCGTTAAAGGCCTGCAGTCCCGTTTTTAACCGAATAATTTGAAAATAATTTTAATATATTAGCAATATTTGATATCGGTAAGTTTTCTCCGTGCCTCACACTAAATACTTAATAATATTGGCGCAGCTGGTACATTGGTATTATAGAATAATTTTTACAACAGTTTCCAAAATGAATCATGATCAGTAGGTAGGTGCTTACCTACCCCTTTTTTCACCTTCAACTATTGTTAGAAGTAGAAGGTGCCAGTATTATTCAGGGATGATTTGTATGCAGGGTGGTGTCTAGTATCTACCCTGTGCCAATCTCCACCCTTTCCTTCCCGTGTCAAGCTTCCTTTGGACGTGAAGGTTCATGAAATGTGACTGGGAGCTTCCACTGTTTTACCTCTGGGAAGGGGGTGGAATGATTATCTACAGCCTTCACACAGAATTGAAGTAAGCATTGTTTCTGTGAATTGATACCCTTAGTTTGTTATTTATATATATATATAGGGGGGAGGGTTGGAATGAGGATAGAAAATTAACGAATTGGAGGTTATTGAAAATTATTTACTTAATTGGTGGGTACTGGGTACCTACCTAATAACCTTAATTTAGCCATGGAGAGAGTTTGTTTGTAAGAGAAATTTCAAAGTTTTTCTTTAAAAAACTACAATTATTTTAAATAAGATTTTATTTTATTGCATGTATAATCAAATATATAACTCAATAGACAGTTTTAACCTCGATTCAGGCTTTGTCCTAGTGAGGTTAGTAATTGAAATGCATAAAACAATTAATTCAAATATACGAATAAATATCAAATTAAAATAAAAAAGGACAGAAAATTCAAACTTTAAAAAATGCATATATAATTTTTTCTCAAGTTTTAACATTTTAAATTTACTAAATTTTATGAAAACAATAGTAGGTACGAATATTAATGTAACACGTTAATCAAATATTAGTTTAAAAAAATCTTTACAGTAAAAATATTTATTACAATAAGATTAATATTAGAAAAATAATCACCATCCAGTACCTACCTACCTATTCATTAATATTATTTTTTCATCTAAATTACAATAAAACCAATAAATGTCTAAGCATTTTTCTGAGCAGCCGATTAAATTGAAGATTTTATTCCGAAAGCATCGCCTCCTCGCAGTGTAAATCTCAGCAGTTGAATTATTCATTCTACGATTCGTAGTCGCTATAAAGTCCTCCGTCTCGCGCCCAAGGCGTAGAAGCGTCGCGGCCGTCGCGTCGTAGCGCCTGTGGAGATGCTTATATCTACGTAAACCCACTACGTCTACGCGACACAGTTCGCGTTATATGATTTTACATCCGTTTTAAGCAGAATTTCATATTGGGAATTAGTAATAATAATAATAATAGTAATAAGTAGTAATGGTTTGTTAGAATTTTTTTAGCTAAACAGAGCGGTAAGAGCAATAAATCAATAAAATCTCTGTCTGCCATATAAAAGCCTACATCTAAATAAATAACACAAAATAAAATAAAATAATACAAAGTAGGACTTTCGAATGTTCATAGTTAATACTTATTTTTTGCTAATTTAAAAATTTATGTTTACATGCTTTGGTTTTGAGATAAATTCTAAAAAGGGAGCCCTTAAAATTTAAATAAAAGGTGTTGACAACTTAAATAAAAGCCGTTGGTTATTAGTACCCATTTAGAGCGAAATAAAACTATAAAATATTATTTTAACCTGCAAAATAATTCATCCTCATAAATCGTGCACTGAGAAAAATGATTATCAGAAATGATGTGCAGAGTATGTTTTTTTATGTTAAAAACTGTTTTTTGAATAAATAAATAAATTATTTGTAATCCTTTTCCTAGTATCCGTTTCTTAGTAAAATTTTAGCAAATTCCTTATATATCGGAACACGTGTTAATGCACGTGCAATTGCTTTGATAGTATATATTGAAAAAATTTGAAAATATTAGGATTTTCATGAACTCGTGTTCCAAAATCGTGATAGTGTATATATCATTTACTAAAATTTTATCATGTTAAATGTGGCCACCAAAATTTCAAACACTTAAAATTGGGAAAAATATATAATACAAAATAGATTTGTAGATAGGTACTTTCCCGAGTTCTAAAACATGGGAACATGAAAACTTTAAATCATACATAAAACTCAGCGTACAATATCCGAAGGCTTTCATGATGTGTCACCTACCTATATTCTACAGCTTTCCGATCCCTCGAGAACTTCCCACCCCTCCACTCTCCTCACGCCACCCACCCCTTTCATCATTCCAACTCCCCCCGCTCCACCAATACCATCGCAGGATTACAACAGGACTGTTCAATTATCAAAAGTGGACGGAGGTTGCTGGGACCTTGGATTTTAGAACGATTGAGGATTCAACTAAACTTCTATTGGTGTGTTTTATTAGGTAGATATATTTTTTTTCAAACTAGAACCATGATGCCAAATTTGTAAGGTAAAAGTATCGCAACTACTTAACTTGAAAAGACTTAATTTGAAGCATTCACCAAGAAAATTATAAAACAAAACTTAACAGGCCTCCTCAAAAGAGTAAATCCTAGTGAGGAGGACTGTGATATTATTTTTATATAAATAATAAATAATTTTTAAAAATGTTGGAGAGTTCGGAAGAAATTTCAAAGATGTTTCTACCTGGGGGAGTATGACCACTACCCGTGACTTAACCCTATTTAGCGACTTTATCATACGTATTCTCAGAATGAACCATCGACTGGTCAACACGGATGTGCTCATTGCTACACATCTCTTCAGATTGATCCGTGGATGGTTAAAAACTCAGATATATCTGACTGTTTTATCTTTCACCCTCTATCTGGACTATCTTGACAATGGTCATGCCGGCCGGTGGGGAGGACAATCTTGTTGTTGAACAGAATCAATTCGGATATCGATATATTTAGCAGCAATGAAGCTGATTAAGAAGCTAACTGGTTTAGGTATTTCACTCTAATTATATCTGTCCCGCTCCATGCCTCGAGCCGTAAAATGGGCGAAAGAGATAAACGCAGCTAATTTACTAATATAACTACGGGCTCGCGGGGAAAACACTTTACCATATAGAAACTTTGATAAAATTTTAATTTAAGATGAAAATAAGTTTTCAATTGGAGAGCTACGTCTCTATGTTTTTATAATTTTGGTATTCTTTATGAGAGTTGAGGTAGTAATTATATTTTCCGCTAAATTACACACATTTGATAGTGAATGCTTGCGTTAATACCAAATAGCAAACATTTAAAATCATACAGACATAGCTATAACCGTATAAAATACACTATAAAAATATATTTATGTTGAACAAGTTTCAATCTTGAAAAGTTTTTTTTCCTGAGCGTTTTTTTTGTATTTGCCGGAAAGCGAAGTCTATCATCTTAAACCAAAGGGCAAGCTTTGTTGCAGCTAGTGTAGTAGGTAAGTAAGTACTTTTAATGTATATACTTCTGGTAGTTGTATTGATACAATTTATTTAAAAACTAATTTTAATGAACAATTTTGTAATGTTTTTGAAACCATCTTCCAGAATTCAAACGTTGGCATAACGCGAAGTAGCATCAGCCTTCTCCCAGCGTTATCCCCTCCTCACTTCTTAGTCATACAACATATCCCAAATTCTTAAGTGGAAATGCCATAGTCCCAATGGCCCCGATCAGTTTGGGTTCTTGTGTGAACTTGTGGTTCTTGTGGTTCTTGTGTGGTCCTTGTGAGTCACATTAAAAAGAAGAAAAAAATGGATTTTGGATTTGGATATCACATCTGCGCAATTTAGAGCGTCACCTAGATAGATATTGGATCATGTTTTTAATGTCAGTAAAACTAAACCAATTTCAGCTTTTTTATTTCTTAGTATAGATTACTATGATAGATTTTTGGCATATTATGCCGTGTTGCGCTTTGCCAAAGTTCTTTAGTCAACGATTCGGACAGTGTTACAGCGTCTAGCATCAGGGCAGATTTGTCGATTATGGTGAAGTGAGTTTTATATATACTTAGAGGTATGGCAATTATTAATCTCCTTATGTCTGATACTTCAGTATAATAATTAGTTAAATTAATAGCACCTTTATTATACCGCCGCGATAATTATTAGAATGACCTTGCTTAAAAGTCTTTCAGGACTATCGATATTTTGGGTGTAATTGTTTTGGACGCTAAAACGATGATTTTTTTTGCAGCCTATATCTTTCGTAGTTATTTCGTCGTTGGTCTGAAGGTTCGCGTACCCATTCCGCGCCCCGCGAGAAAATAATTGAAATAGTATGGAAATGAGGCCGTTAAATTCTCTGGGATTAAATAACCATCGTCCCAGGGGATGAAGGAGATTTAAGGGTGGTAGTGGTTTCACGGCTTTCAGGATTATAAGATACTGCTATCAAATGTTCTCATCATTTTTAAGCGTTAACTAAGATTACGCAATGTTTACTTAATATCTAACAAGGCGACATGAATTTTCACTAAGGCGATTATTATGTAGGTCTCTTTCGTACAATGAATAGATGAGGATAATCGTTGACTCAAAGAATTTTCGTATCATTAAACAAACTAATTTCGGTTGTCTGTTGTGTTGCGCGTGGAGTGAAATACCTATTCCACTTCAGTGAACTCTAGTGTCATTTTCAAAATTAGAACTGATTGTTGAAACAAACGATAAAATAGGCACCCAAAAAGTAAATTTCTGACTTTATGTCCGGGTTTAATCTTCCCCACAGGAAAAACTAAACCCCTCCACACACTTTTCCACAAATGATCATCTATTCAATCCACTTTTTGCAAGTGCATTATATAAGCATAATAAACTACACAAGAACAACACGTCAACTCACCAGAGATCAAATGGGAAAATAATTCACCGACTCCAGATATTTTCATCTCAGAGGGTTCGGATCGGTAGAACTCTAAACTGGACCTATAAATCCTACTGATCCCTCAATATAAATATTTAAAAAATCTTTCGTAATCCTACATGTATTTAAAATGACTGATTTTTGCATTTTTATATATAAATTCTTTGACAGATCTAATACGCCTAAATTTTGAATGAGAGAGCTAGATATAATGCCAGTAGCCGAAATAACAAAAATATATATATATTTTTTTTTTGTATTTCTTTGGCATTCACTATGTAACAATTTCTAGACATTTTTTGTTTTTAATGAGTTTTTATTATTCACAATGTACATTTGTTACGTATAAATTTTTTTATAAAATTAGCGACCGGTTTCGACACGTCCGTGTCATTAACTAGCTATTTTAAAACTTGCAAATGTACATTGTGAATAATAAAAACTCATTAAAAACAAAAAAAAAAAAAAAACAAAAAAATAACAAAAATAATTGAATACTTGAAATATTCATTTGTTTTGTTTTTATTTTTCTCAAATATATCCGGCAGGTCAATTCAGATAAACACTAGTAAAAACTAGAAAGATAAAGCTAGGATTTGATACGACTTGACACGTAGAGGAAACTAAACGGGGAAAAAGATTTTTGCTAATTTATTAAGAATCTCGTCAAATTATTAGTAATCTGGTTAAAAACGGGATTAAGGATGATTTCATAGTTTTCTTTTCCGAATACATTATCACGACGTCGGAGCACGTGTCACAAAAATCCTAAAATTTTCGCATTTCGTCATTATTATTAGCAAGGCAAATGCAGGTGCTTGAACACGTGTTCCGATATATTTTTTCTCCGTGTATAAAACAAACAAAAACACAGCATTTTGCGTGATTCACAGTTGTTAAATAACCAACACCTCTGCCATAGGTCACCTAAAGTGGTTTGCTACGTTTGGTAATTTAGCAGGGATGCATGAGTTCATCGAGGTGAGGTGTGTTCAGGATGCGCCTGCCTACCAGCTGCGTGGCGTGAAAGATCGGGAGAGGCTAGTTTGGATAGACCCTTTGACTTCTCCAACTGGTCTCTCGACCCATCGCCTTGCGCCGCAGTGGGAGGGATATATTCATTCGTCCGTCACTCCTGGACACGCTGGTCCTTAGACTCCTGCTCACCCTCATACATTTTTCCTTCCCAGAATTTCTTCTTCTTACTATATTTAAGAAGATCCCCCACGCAGCATTCCCAAAGATTACATAATGGCCTGATGTGTGGGGTTAATGTAAAAAAAACATTAAAGTCAGCAAAAGTATCGATTTTACCTACCTCTTATAGATATTGGGACTCTAGGTAACATTCTAATTTTAAATTTTTTTTTTTTTAATTTTTTTTTTTTTTTTTGTTACATACATGGTTTTAAAATACAAATTATGTTTTTTACATACATATTAAAAAAAGAAAGAAACAATGCGAATTACAGAAAAGTATATGTACACATGCACATATGTATACATATATAGTGTATTACACACCATACATAACATACACACACAATACACGTACACACACACGAGTTCATAAACAGCATATACATAAAAATAATAATATGCATAAATGTATGATAGCAAAAAAATCCCACATAGGCATCGCCAGTTCGTGGGTATACTTGTGTTTCTTTAAGGCAGTTCAGTTAAAATTACTCTAAATATACATATTTTATCTTTGTAGAAAATTGAAAAGAAAAGAATGAAAATATTTATAGTAAAATCATTATTTACTGTATTTACGGGATTAAATATGAAAAATAAAAGTTAATAAGGATTTGTTAAAAGTTAATAGAGATTAAGATCAGATGTTACAGCAGGTAAATATTAATATCTATGGTATTTATCCAAGACTTTATTACATTTTTATGTTTCCTGTAGGATGATATATTTTCACATTTGATTTCTGTATTGGTATAGAGTGCATTATAAATTTTTGGTGTAATAAAATAAGCATGTCTTTGCGCAAGCCTTGTTTTGCACAGTGGAACTTTAAATACATTATTTACCCTATTACTAGACCGATTTTCATTTTTTATAAAAAGAAAATTTCGAGCAAATATATATTTTAAACATTGTGTACAGTAAATTTTTCTTATCTCTAACAATTTAGCCTCTTCGAATAATTGCAAGGAGGGGTAGGTCATATCTTTATGCAACATTATTTTTAGTATTAGTTTTTGTGTTATTTCTAGTGGCTTAATATGGGTGTTATAAATCCCCCCCCATGCAATTATTCCATAAGATACTGATGATTGCACCAATGCATGATACACCAATTTGATTCTTTTGATATCTACTATGTTATTTAAACGTTTAAAAATATAAGTTAAATATCTAAGTTTATTTACAAGCTTTTCTACGTGATTTGTCCATTTGAGTTGGCTGTCTATTATAATTCCTAAATATTTAACTGTATTCCCCGATTTCATTTCTGTACAGTTAGTGCATAAGACAGGATTGCAAGTATTTTTGTGAAACCTTATACTTAGATGAGTTAAGGGTGCCGCTTTTTTGGTATTATAAAAAGGAATATATATAGTTTTTTCACAGTTCAGAGTTAGAAGGTTTTGATTGAGCCATTCTTTGACAATAATTGTGCACTTATTTGCATTTTTAGAGACCTCGTCCCAGGATTTACCATGAACTGTGATTGCAGTATCGTCAGCATACGAGAAAAGTTTTCCCGGAATACTAATATTACATAGGTCATTAATATAAATTAGAAACAAAAGCGGACCTATAACTGTTCCTTGTGGAACCCCATGTCTCATAGATGCTGGTTTACTAATATTTACGCCAATTTTTGTGGATTGTCTGCGATCAAGTAAATAATTTGTTAAAAGTGACAGACAATTATTTTTGATTCCCATATTATTAAGTTTTCCAAGCAGTTTATTATGATTGACGGTATCAAAAGCCTTTTTTAGGTCTAAGAATATTGTTAAACTTTTCATATTCGAATCTAGATTGGTGTATAATTTTTTTGTTAGATTAAATAAAGCATCATCAGTACTAAGACCTGATCTGAAACCATATTGGTGTGGTGACAAGAGTGCATTAGATTCTAGAAACTCTAGTACTTGTATCTTTATGATTTTTTCTAATATCTTTGCAAGTTGGGATATCAGCGATATTGGTCTGTAGTTGTCAAGTTTAGAGATCGATCCAGATTTATGTATGGGTACAATAATTGAGAGTTTAAATGCATTTGGGAAAATGTTTTTTTCAAGGCAGGAATTAAAAATGTGTTGTAAGGGCATAGAAATGTGTTGTTTAATAGACTTGATTGTGATACAGCATAATTCATCTGGACCATTGGCTGTATTTATTTTAAGATTGTCAATGTGTTTTATAATTTCAGATTCAGTTATCCGTTTAAATTGAGATAAATTAGGAGTATATTCGGGGGTGGGTATGTCTATTTGGGTTGATTTATGTATACTGTTTTGAAATGAGGGATTATTATTTATTAAATCTGCGGCAACGTTTGTAAAGAAATCATTGAATTTATTTGCGATTTTTCCTACATCCGTTATGACTATTTTATCGTCTGTTACAATTTTTTCGGGAAATCTTTTTATTTTGTGTGTTCTATTCGTTATTTCATTTATGACTTGCCACGTTTTTTTAGAATCATTATCAGCTTTTTGCAATTGGTTTGCATAGTATTCTTGTTTACATTTCTTCATAAGAATATTAAAAAAATTTCTATAGATTATGTATTGCTGACGTAAATTTCCATTAGATGGTACACCTTTTACCATACAGTAATTCTCATGGTTTTTGTAAATTTTGTACAGTTTGTTCCTGTGTTGACTTGCAATTATCAGTCCACGCGTGATCCATGGTTTAATTTTTTTATGTTTTCTTTTAGGTGTTCGTGTTAATTCTAGACTATTTTTGATATTATTATTTAATATCGAATAGAATGTATTCAGTGATTGATTTGGGTCATCATTGGATAAAACTTGGTTCCAAGTTTCTTTTTTTAGAGAATTGTTTAGTGTTTGGTAGTTAATTTTATTTTTTTCCACTTGTTGTTCTTTAGTTGTATGATGAAAATTTAATTTACTGTGACCGAAAAAGGTTGGGTAGTGGTCTGTGATATCGAATTTTAGGACAGCTGATCTGGGTATAAAATTTTTATTAGTTTTGAGTAATATATGATCGAGGCAAGAATCAGCGTGATGGCCATATCTAGTGGGTTTATTTATGTAAGACAGATAACCCTCGCTATATATAACATTTAGATATTCGTTTGCAATAGGGTTTAGGATCGAATTATCAATGTTGATGTTTATATCACCTACAATAAATGAGAAATTCTAATGTATTTTTCGTTTCCCTAATTGGTATTGAATCGAAAGAAATGTAAAGATTGTTGAATGCTTTTATTGCCTGGTATTTCTGGTGTTTTTTATCCAAAGCTTGTGTTTACCGTCGGAGTTTTTATGTTTTTTGATACGCTTGTATAACTGGTCTATCAATAATAGTTTTGGTTTGTTGAAATTTGGTTTTTGGTCAAAATTGTAGTATGTCTTGTACGTCAAACATGTTGAATATTTGATCTGGGAATTTTACAGAATATAGCTAAATTAATACAACGATTAAAGATGCACATTAAAATATATATATTTCACATACATTCAAATAAACTGATTATTAGTTTGGATATAGTGTTGATACGGTAAACATCCATTGAACAATAATTATTACCAATTTTGTGCAGAATTCGGATAATATTTAGGTATTGCTTCAAGATTCACCTAATGGGAAATCTTCATCTCATTCGAAGTAATTTACGTAAAGATGTGCTATTACTTACAAGAAAACTATCTCTTTGCCCTAAAGTTTACTGTCAACAATGGTTTAGTTTTTGTAGTCACTATGAACAACTAGCTTCTAGGTATAAGTTAGGAGATAAAAGTGAGCAATTTACGCAACTGCTTACAAAATCCTACACAAATAATGACGAGTCATATATCATTAGGTATTCCAAGTATTTTAAATAAATGTGTACCATTAACTACATGAAAGCTGTCTCTACGACCTACAATATTTACTCTGAACCGTAGATTAGTTTTTGTAGTACAAAACAAGCTACTAGCTAGTACCTACAAGGTAGTAGGTAGGAGCGAGCAGTTATAGGAGAAAAGCTTGCTACGGGTCGTAGTCGCCGACGCTTCGGCGCCGCTTACGTCACAGCGCCGCCAAGTAGCGTCGGCGTCGCCATCACGGGGATTCAATGGGACTCTATGGGGAGGGGGAGGTGGTAGATAGTAGATGGCAGACATGACTACAGGATTGTTCGGAAAATTTACAAATGCGTTTTTATCTCCACCGCAGCAGAGTGTTAATATATCATTAGAATATATTATTTTAGGGGTAATAAATTGATCCTTTCCAATATTAATTTTAGACACAAGATGGACAAATGAGCCTTTATTTATAAATAGGTAGGTATTTTTTAATTATTTTTTTATGTGAATACCCCACAAGGTTCTCAACTGCTCACAGCCATATGGAGCCAGTGAGACTATGGCATCCCCTATTGGGGTATATTGTGAGACCGAAGGTTGTGGGGTGTGGAAAGAGATGGAGGAGGGACAGGTGGAACCTGGCTATTCATATCTGGTCACTAAACACGGCTAAAGCCATTCCAAGCAACATTTCATTTCCGAATGATGATCTTACGCCATGACAATATTGAGAGAATTTTCCACTCTGTAACGTGCCACAAATGTACCATATTTTATTTTAAGTGATTGAATTGTAAAATAACACAAATTTATCAAATAAAATCTACTTGCGCACGCTGGGATTTGAAGCCGCGACCCCCGGATTACGAGTCAAAAGCCTTAATCCTCGACCACGGAGGCCGTCAAAAGTTAGGTAGGAAGATAGATATAGATAATTTTTAACAATGCTTTTCTCATTTTTTATTTTATTTTGATTTCTACTAGGTACCCACTACAAATAACTTATCGTGGGTATATAGTTTATGTTTTTCCGAAAAATTAATGTGTTGAAAAAACTCGACAGCTTGTTTCTCGCTCCCGTGTAGAGTTATCCACAACTTTGAGAGTGTGCGGAAGGGAGAAGACACGACACCGGGTCACACAGACGATCGTAAATTAAATCTATTGCTATCAGGAAAACTCGATGCGAGCACTACCACCCCCCCCCCCCCTCCCACCTCCCACCACTCACCTTCTACATCCCCCACCCCACGCCTCTCTCTTCATTTCACCATTTACAGGGTGTTCCAGTATCTGATTATTTGGTGAAATTTTACAATTGTTGTGACTGTATCTCATGATCTTATGATCGTAGATTCTTGTGATACTTTTTACATAATTCTTTATCTAATTAAATAATTTATATCATTTGAAGCAGCACAACTCTCAAACGGTGGCATGAAATTTACATGTTTAGCTTCAGAGATCATGCAGCTATATGTCAATAAGTATATGAATGGAAGGACAAGTGCACGCGCTCGAAAAAATGATGGGAAGATAGGTACTTACACGAATTCATTGTAATATTGTTCAATTCAGTATTGTCGCATGTCTTGCGGCGAGCGGTCGCCTAACGAGACGGACTCTGTAAAACTGTCTACAAATATAAAATTAACACCTTCGGGACCATGTTCCAACATGGAACTCAAAATTCATATTGAAAAAATACTGTCAGAACTCAACAAAATTGGCAGTACAAAAGCTGCCAAAGAAGCTAAAACTGAAATTGAAGCTATATTAATCAACATCGAAGATTCATGGAAGCTTGAGATAAAGTCACTACAAAACACAATAATTTGTCTACAAAATAAAGTGATTCAAGATCAAGATGATTATATCAAAAAATTAATAAAAAAAGGAACAAATGAAGAAAATAAAAATGAAGTTAAAAGCTATGCAATGGTGGTAAGGGAAAAATTTCACCCAATACCGAAAGCAAATTTTGCTTTACTAATTACATCAAAAGAAGACAAACCTGCAGATGAAATCGAAAAAATATTAAAAGACAAAATAAAACTATCCAAACTAGGAATAGGAATTTCTGGACTAAAAAAAACATATCAAAACAAAATAATACTAACATGTGAGAAACAAAATGACACCGAAAAAATAATAAACGAAATCAACAAAAACCCGGATATTGGAATATACGCTAATGAAATAAAGAAAAAAAAACCATGCATTATCATTAAGGGTGTTGATGCTGGCTACAAAGAAGAAGAACTCCTAACAGATTTGATAAATCAAAATGAAGACCTAAAAAATGCCATGACCTCGGAAACAGACAATGAACCAATCGTTGTTAAAAAAAAGCTGAAGAATAAAAAATCGGAAAAATTAGCAAATTTCATCATCCAAACAACTGCAAAACTGAGAAAAATAATAATATCCAAAGAAAGAATTAATATTGGATATACAAGAGCACACGTAGAAGACTGTGATCCACTGATGCAATGCTATCATTGCCTTGGATACGGACACACCTCACTGAGATGCCTCGACAACATGAAGAATCCCAGATGCCTCCACTGTGCAGAAGAGCACAAAATACAAAACTGCACCAAAAAACAAGATTCTGCCAAATGCCACAACTGCACTAACAGAAAGGGGTATCAAAATGATCACGCTGCCAACAGTCACTTATGTGAATTCCGCAAAAAAATGATACAAAATGCCCAAATGCGAATTGAATATGAGTGAGTTGTATTTCGTATATTTATTTCTTTAAAAATGAATGATTTCTTCACTGAGGAATTAGATAAAACTCTTAATATTTCGGAATATATTTGTCACACTTTAAATGATTGTAATAAAGTCGTGGATAAAATATCAAATTCATTCTCAGTACTCCATTTGAATATCAGATCGATGAAACAAAATTTCAATGAATTTTTACTCTCAATTAATTTACTAAATCATAAACCGGACGTCATAGTGTTAACTGAAGCATTCACCAACGAATACAATAAATTTTGCATTCCAGAATATAGCTACTTCGTAACATCTTGTGCTATTAATAGAAATAGTGGTATTGTTGTATTTGTTAAATCTTGTTATTCAAACATCGCAGTGGAAGAAGTACCTATGCAGCGAGTTAATTGCTTAGATATTAATCTAAATGTAAATAAAATATGTTTTAATATTATTGCAATTTACCGAACACACGGATCAAACGAGTATACATATATGGATGAATTAAGAAGCATTATATTATCAAAAAAAAATAAACAGAACATAACAATAATCGGCGATTTCAACATAGATGTTTCAAATGAAAATAGTAACAAAATAAAAACTGAATTTATCAATTTTATGTCGGAAATGAATTTTATATTATGTATAAAAAAATATACTAGTCAACGTCCATCTTGTATCGATCACATATGGAGTAACACTAAAGATACCGACAAATTACATACGATAATATTAAAAAATAATATTACTGATCATCACACTTGCATCTATATACAAAAACTTAATATTAATAATCATATTGATTCAAAATGCAATACTTTTACAAAAAAGTCACTAAACCATCATAAATTAAGCCTAAAAATAAAAACAGAAACATGGCGTTCCGTATTAGAATCAACCTGTGCTGAAACATGCGCAAATATTTTTGATAATATTCTATGCAATTATATTACAGCATCAACAGATGTTAAAACTATAAAAATTAAATCAAAATTCAAAAAAATAAAACCATGGATTTCACATGGCTTAATCGTATCTATTAGAAAAAAAGAAGAGCTATATCGCTTGACAAAGAAATTTCCCTTAGATAAAAAAATATACACATATTATAAAAAATTTAGGAACAAATTAACCTGTTTACTAAAAACCACTAAAGAAAACTTTTACAAAAATGAAATTGATGTGGCTAAACAAAATGTAAAACATATATGGAAAACAATAAATGAAATAAATAGTAGAAAAAACAAAAAAACTCAAATTAAAAAAATTAATATCGGAAAAAATTCTATTAATGCCTTAAAGGAACCGACAAAATGTGCTAATGCCTTCAATAAATATTTCGCTAACGTCGGTCAAAATTTAGCTACACGGATTGATGAAAATTATAAAATAGATAATTTCGAAAAGGACTGCCTTAAACAAAATAATCTGTCAGTTTTCAAACCGGTAACAACAGATGACATAAAAAATATTATTAGTGAATTAAAAGGTGCATCTGCACCAGGGTTTGATGGAGTCACAGTAGAAATATTGAAAAATTATAATGAATTATTAAGCATTCCAATTACACACATTGTAAATATTAGTTTAAAAGTGGAATATTCCCCTCCGTTTATAAAAAATCTATTGTAACACCTGTTTTTAAATCTGGCAACCCTGAAGAAATATCAAATTATCGACCAATATCTCTTGTCTCAAACATTGCAAAAATTTTCGAAAAGATCGTAAAAAAGCAACTTTTGTACTATATTGAAAATAATAAAATAATTAGTCCTAGCCTAGCCAATTTGGATTTAGAGAGAAACTAGGCACTCATGATGCCATTGCAGAACTAACTTCAACTATATACCGTGCATTAGATAAAAAAAATAAATGCCTTGGCATTTTCATTGATTTACGTAAGGCTTTCGATAGTATCTCCGATACAAAACTAATAAATAAATTAAATGATATCGGTATTATTGGTAAGGTAAGGTATTGGCTGAAAAGCTATCTAACTCAAAGAAACCAAAAAGTAAAATTAAATAACTCACTAAGCGTGGATGAAACTTTAGAATTTGGAATTCCCCAAGGGACTGTTATTGGACCAATTTTATTTATAATTTACGTTAACCATATGTTTAAATTATCACTTAATGGTAAACTTATATCCTTTGCTGACGACACTGCAATAATTATCGAAAAAAAGACATGGAACGAAATTACCAATGCAGCCAATCAAGATATGAAGGTTATAAAAAATTGGTTCGATGGCAATTTATTATCACTCAACACAGAAAAAACATATTGTATTCCTTTCACTCTACAAGAAGATGTGCCAAATAACCAAATTAACATAACAATTCATTCTAAAAATTGTGTAAATAACGGTACATGTAATACGGACTGCGCGAAACTAAATCATAAATCTAATATAAAATATCTTGGTATCTTAATAGATAAAAATGTTAAATGGAAAGACCACATTAATCTCACTGTTGAAAGAATAAGAAAACTTATCTATATTTTCTATAATATACGAAATATTTTAAATAAGAAAACTATCAAAATTGTCTATTATGCATTAATTCAGTCCATATTGCAGTACGGGATTATTGGGTGGGGAGGGGCTTTTAAGGCTTCTTTACAGCCCATAATTACAATTCAAAGAATAATTATAAAAGTCATCCTTAGGAAACCATATGACTCCCCTACTTTAGAGATATTTCGGGAATTTAATGTACCATCTATCACAGAATTGTATAAGAGAATCGCCTTATATCAAATTTATAAAGAATATTTTATTTATAAAATTCACCCCTCAGATAGCATAAGCAATAGATTCAAAACTAATGGCTTAATAGCCATTCCTATGCTTAGAACGACCACGGCTCAGCACCACTATTCATATTTAGGTGTAAGATGGTACAATATATTATTGTCCAAAAATAAAATTAGTGTAACCGAAACTGTGAATTATGAACAATTCAAAAAGTTAATTAAGTCCCTAAAATTGGATACTGATATATTGTTCCCCCAATTTTCTTACACTTACTCAATTTGTACAAAAATGTATATTTAATTTAATTGTCGTTAAAAAACTATTTTTCTAATTTGTTTACCTGATATATTGTACGCTTAATTTCCTCACGCTTTCTTAATCTGAAAGAAGATATATTCTTTTAATTATCCTTAAAAAGACACTTTTCTAATTTGTATACCTATGTTAATATTATGTTTGTATTTATTTCAAAAGTTTTGGATTATTGTTTAAAAAATCATTAGAACTAAATGTAAATACTCCTCCCATAAACACGAGCTCCTTGAGCTCAACTTATGGAGTAGTAGAATAAAAAACGAAAAAATTATGTATCTGTCTGCATATTGTTATCATTTATAATGTTAAATAATTTACAAGTAATAAATAAATAAAAAAATAAAAAATAATAATAATTCAATAATTAAAAAAAGGGAACAAATTCATTTTTTTAACTTAAATTTTATTTTAAATATATAATAGATAATATTCTACTAGTTTAGTTTTCGGCAAAGGTGTTTTTATAAAAAAAAAATAAAACGTTAATAAAAAACTACATATTTAACCTCTTCCTAATGGGCGTGTTTTAGATGTTGTGCTGATAAAAAATCACTATTTACTATTAAGGGTTGGTTGTGTAGGGTTTGAAACACGTTTATTAGTAAGGCCCAAATTCTTACTTTCTATTGTTCACATTTTATTCAAAACTAACTTACCCCGCCACGTATTGCTGTGGCTCGGTATGTCGCATAGAAAAACAATGGCGCGTATTCTGAGATGGCGCAGTTATTTTTTAAAATTCATGTTTGTCCTACAGATTAGGCTGTTTTTCATGTTTTTACATGTCACAGGTGACATCTAGATCATAATTATCATACTAGGCAACTGCCCTTCATGGTAACCAAAACGTTATAGTTATATATATGTATAAATAAAAATGTACCTAATTGTTCGTTCGTTCAAAATCTTAAATCTCCGAAAGTTTTTCACCGATTGCTTTGAAATATGGACACAACGTTGCATTCAAATACACGTGTGTAAACATATATCGCCATCTGTTGGACGTAAAAGTAACACTATTTTCTGTTTGCACAGACAGACAGATCCACAGTAATGCGTGGCGGGGTACAGCTAGTGTCCTAATAAAATATTAGTAATTTATATTGGCTTACGTTAATGCATTACGTTCGTGAAATTTCCGACGGTTCAATATAAAGAAGAACAAAAACAATATAGAATAAAGAAGAACAAAAGAATTGGACGTGTTTCGTGATCCAAATTTAAGGCCAATCAGGCCTTAAATTTTCAATACAAAACTCTGTTACACCATGATTACGAAATTCAAATGGGATTTAGATCCACGATGTCAAGCGATCGTGAGTAAGACAGAACGCGAGCTAAATGAAATATTTGATTACATTCAAATTTATATGAAAGGCACTTCGACATAGTTTTCTTCTGTAGTTTAGATCAGCAACATCATCAGCTGTAGGCACACTGATGGAACCTAAGCGCAAGCCAAATACCAAGTTTGGTGATCGCGCTTTCGGAACATCTGGGCCAAAGGCTTGGAATAAACTTCATCCGGAAGTAAGATCCATAAAAAGTCCAACCGAATTCACGTCTAAACTAATAACTTACCTATTTTAGCTGTATACCATTCCTGAGAGAAAGTCTAATTATATCCATTTTTTTTCTTAATCCTGTATCTAAATTTCGCTAATAAACAATTAGTTAATCTTAATTAAGTGTTAATCTTAAGTGACCTACCAGGTAAGTGTGGTACTGTATATTATCTTCATATATAGTTAGTAATAACATAATTCTTTGTAGAAATGTATTATATATTTGCAAAGCGCCATTGCGGTGATTTTGCACAAAAACAGCGCTATACAAATCATTAAAATATTATTTTATTCAGAACTTCTGTACTGTAGGTAATAGGTACTGTAATTTATATTATTATATTACATTTTTGTTGGGTTTATTTCGTAAAACCCATATTTAAAAATATATGTAAAGTACCTATCTACTTTGAAGATCTGACGCAATCGATTAATGTAGTACCTACCCTCATATAAGCGTAGATTAAAACCAAGAACCCAGCTGTAGCATTCCTGTTGGAAAATTAATTAAAGAGTTTTTTGGAACCTTCACTTACTACTTACTTGAATAAAACCAAAGGAATGAAAAATTATATCTACCTACATTTTTTAAATACGCAGAATAGTTTGACAACCATAATGAGTAGACAAATACCTACCTACAGGCAAAGCAGGTAAGAATCTGACATAGCTCTCTGTATACGATTTGCATTACCTACCCTCCTCTTTACGCCGATTAAAAACTCAATTAGCGAACATCCCTTTAAAACTACTAATATTCTGATGGTAAAATTCAGTGTCGTTTGTGTTGGAATAATAATTAACTAACTAACCTTTAATCCTGATACAAAATTCCAAAAACGTTATTATTTATCTGTGCGAATGTGTTATTTAATTCAATTCCCATCCAGCGCTGTGATTCAATTCTACCAAAATAATGTTGATTACAATTTACAATAGCAAACATATTTTTAATTAAGGCCTGACTGCAATATCAAATAGAAAGTCAGCCATGCGCGATGTTCCAGCGCTTTCATAGCGAAGGTAGGTACTGGTTTGCCATGATCATTAATTAAAGCCCAAGCGGAATATATCAAACGACATCTATGGGCGATGAAATTAAATAAAACTCTTCTGATTAATGACTGTTCGATTTTGTTTCATTCCGGGTCGTTCGTTTGCTGCAGTTTATTGGATGCAAAAGGTGATTAAAAATGTAGGGTTTAAATACGAGAATACATATCGGTAAATTAAATTATTTTTTTTGCGTTCATTCGTTGGCACAGTTTTCAGATCCATCATTAAAAAAAACATGACGGTACCTAAGTATGCATATAAACCGATTGGTTTGCAATTTTAATTGCTCACTAATAAAATTAAGGTAGGTAGGCGCCTATCTACCTTGTGTTTGTGAGTTGCTCATAAACTAAGTCTGCAGGGTGTAGCTATAGCATTCACAAGGGGGAGTTTGAACTTAAGGGGGGTTTTATTCTCGAGTAGGGCATGGGAGTAAGGGTGGGAGTGTAATTTTTATAAAACTAATTTTTGGAATCTCTACTTACCACAACTTGTTATTTACATCGCATAGATAAAAGAGAAGCGGGTATTAGTACCGCCGTTTACCATTCAATTGATAACCAACACCTCTTCCACAGGTCACCCCAAGTCGTTCGCTACGTTTGGTGTCTTAGCAGGGGTGCCTGGGTTGTCTAGGTCTTGGCGGCGGAGGCGTCTGCCCACGTACTGTGTGGTGGGTCAGATTTAAAGGGACTGGTTGAGGGAGATTTTTCCAACTCTCAAACCATCTAAGCATCCCTTTCTAATCTTACTCATTACGCTTACATCAGCCTTGCATTATTTGCGGATCTCCACATTTCTCACACAATCATTCATGGTTTTACCACACATACGCCTCAGGGATTTCATTTCTACAGCATTCAGACTACTTTCATCCTTCTTCTGTTAGTTCCATGCCTCACTTTCATACATCAGGGTAGGTACCAGCTCACCATTG
The DNA here is from genome assembly GCA_026573805.1 of Hesperophylax magnus. Taxonomy (NCBI): domain Eukaryota; kingdom Metazoa; phylum Arthropoda; class Insecta; order Trichoptera; family Limnephilidae; genus Hesperophylax; species Hesperophylax magnus. The sequence continues at coordinate 4,014,256 of JAIUSX010000104.1, forward strand.
TAGACTGCTAGCTTGGCTTGAGATACAAATTTATATTACAAAAATACTCCAGGTAGGTACCAACGTACTCGAGATAATTATTCATTTAACAGCTGTATAAAAATTACAATTTTATAAGTATATACCTACTTACGAAAATAGCATAGATGTGTATATAAATAATGTATTTATTTATTTAAGTAGGTACTTACACAACTCTGTTTAAATTTCGACACAGTAATCTGTCGTTTGGTGGGTAGCTACCTACTGGTAGAAATTTTGTAGGTAGATTCTACAAGAGCATTATAATTCGGCAAGAACTACAAGACAGAACGCTCGGGGTTGGAACATATCTACCCCCGCGAAGTAACGCGGGAGACTTTTGATTCGCCGGCCGGAGCTCAGAAGGCTGGCGGGGACTAATGGGGTAAGGTTTACGACTCTTGATTTGCGGCGTTTGAGTTGAACACGCCCTCACTTGAGCCCGCCTCGACATAAATAAAAAGCCTCATAAAAATAGGAAAGAAACATTACCTTTTACCTACGTTTTGTGATCTCTTGTTTTTGTTATTATTACTGTGCGTACATTCTTACATCTTTCAAAATTGGAACTGATGTAGTTAATTCAAATCATTTAAGAAACTCGCGATTGTTTAGGGGTGTAAAGTAGGAATACTGCGGGATAAGAGGGGACTGTGTACTGTGAAACAACCGGCCCATGATGATATACAAACTTGAATTTAAACGTTTTTTACTAAGTTAAATGAAATATGCATGACTATCAACTTCGCTTTCCTAACTTAAAATGTAAATACATTATTGTTTGCTGCCTAGTAACATATTTAATTTTGTTATTTGATGAATTATCAACTGAGAAACCTCCCAACACAGGAGTTCCTTGTGAGACATAGGTACACATCGTATCACCCATGTAATGTATTTAATAAAGATGAATTAATAAAAAATAAATTTATTCAAATTCAGATGTGTTAAGAAAAATAATTAATATTTGTTACTAGTTACATACTACCAGTGGCAGTCTGTGAGTTTTTAGTGAGCTGAAGTGGAAAGATTGAAAAATACATCATTAATGGAGTTGTTGTAGTTGAAAAAATATATATTTTCATGAAGCTTTTCAGTTTGGAGATGTGCAAACTGAAAGAATTCTGAAAAACTTCCCCAAAAATAAAATATTAATGATTACATCCCCGTGATTATATACACATAACCCGTGATTTTTCACGGGTTAACAGATAATTCAAATTTCTATTTAGATACTTACGATTTAAAAAATACATTTATACCTACAGAAGTCAGTGAAAATAGGATTCCTGAAATGCAGGTTTACCTACTTATGTTGTAAAATCATTTAGCTATATTGGGATCTGAAAAAAAGTCCGTCTGTTAAGAATGTTGGGGTGATTTAAGGGATGCTTCGATTACATGTAGAGTGGCTGGAAAGAGAAAGATTATTATAATAATTCATACATAAAGAAGCTCAAGCGAATATAAGAAGATTTAGGGGACACCCTGAAAGACATTACACAATCGAGTGAATATTTCTACTTGAGTCGGGAATTTTTGAGCGTCGATATAAAAGAACAGTACCTACCTGAGGAGAGAAGGCGTGAGATTAGGAAGTTATAACAGAACAGTACCTACCTGAGGAGGGAAGGCGTGAGATTAGGAAGTTATAACAGAACAGTACCTACCTGAGGAGAGAAGGCGTGAGATTAGGAAGTTATAACAGAACAGTACCTACCTGAGGAGAGAAGGCGTGAGATTAGGAAGTTATAACAGAACAGTACCTACCTGAGGAGAGAAGGCGTGAGATTAGGAAGTTATAACAGAACAGTACCTACCTGAGGAGAGAAGGCGTGAGATTAGGAAGTTATAACAGAACAGTACCTACCTGAGGAGAGAAGGCGTGAGATTAGGAAGTTATATTTATCCTTTCAAGGAGTTTCCAATAATCAAAAACATCGATGACTTGACAATTTTTTATCTGCCGCAAAAATAGTTTTCCATTGCTGACTTTGGCGAAAGGTTTCATAATATTTAATGATATAAGGGTACCTTATAATGCCTACCTTTATTAAAATTTGACTAAAAACATTTAAAAATGTTTTGTAAATAAGTTTTCTTAGGTTCAATAGGTGCTTAATAAATACCTGTAGATTGGTAAAGATTCTCTCAGTGGAGAATGACCACCATTTCAAATCGAAACGGTGCTTGAAATGACTTCAGCCGGTATGGTGACTATCGGATAATCTAGTTTGTAACTTAGGTATGTAAGCACTCTACCTTGTTCTGCCTTATCTCCTTTCTTGCCACTCCTTCCTACCTCACAACACACTCCGATTGGGGATTCCATATAGGTATAGGTACTTAGTATTAACAGTATTCACACACGGAGAAAAATTATTAATAATGAATTAATTTATTCAGAATCTCTTCAAATTATTAATAATCCGGTTAAAAACGGAATTGCTGTTCCTTAACGTATGATTTGATAGATTTTCTAATAAGCTGTTAGTAAAATACGAACAAGTGTTCATAAAAATCGTAATATTTCTGTAATTACGTCATTGTATATTATCAAGGCAAATACAGGTGCGCGTTTTCCGATATGTTAGGAATTTACTAAACGTTTATTAGGAAACGACCTGCAATCCCGTTTTTAACTGGATAAACAATTATTTGGAGAGATTTCTAATGAATTAGCGACACCTACTCAATATTATCTCTGCGGATTTTTTTAAAATTTCTAACCTTTTGTTAAATAAAACCTAATATCACAGTAATCTAAACTATCTTCTCAATAAATAGAATAGATGACTTCTTGGAAAATTCAAGGAAACTAGGTACCTACCTAGTTGTGCCATTATGAGTAAGTGTACAAGAATAAGTCGGTATGTTGGTTAATTCTTTAGTTGCCTATTTACCGATTTTAAAATAAAATAAAGTTGCAAACATAGTATCTAAATGCAATCAAATCCATTACAATCAATACCTTTATACATCGTCCTGAAATCCTTCATCAAAAGAAGGACGTAAAAATCCCATCCATCAGCAGCGCGGCGCTCAAAACCCAAAGTTCTTTATTCAAAAAATCATTACACCCAAATCCCGATATAATCCCCACGACACGATTTTCGCCGTGTCTTCTCCAAAACCATCCTAAACCCACCCCTATACTATCCGATGATAAGGCTGTGTTTGGCTCGCAGACAGTTGGACCAATCGTAGGAGGTTTACCCCTCCTCTATGGCAGGGGGCGTGACGAGCAACCATCATACATCAGGGCATGTGACTCTGCCTGTACAACTGAAGCGATAGTCTTTTGCGACCAGTTTACAGCAAGGGTTGCAAGATTACTGCGATTCTTGCCATTTGTGATTTGTGTACTTACATTTTATACTATTTCGAAATATTAACAATAATTTAATAATAGTATTTATATTTAATAATAACAAAATTTAGTTTTTGATTCTGTGGTTTTTAAACTGGTTTATGAAGTTTTATTTAAATTCTAACTGGATTTCGTTCTGTTATAAACAATAGTGTTTTGAAAAAGATTGTTTAATTTTGTAATCCTGCCATCAGAATTAAGGTAAGACTTTGTTTACATAAATATAGGTGTCTTAAAAATATAACTTGCACATTTGCTTATAATTTCTAAATTAAATATGGCAACATGGCTAGATTTATTACGGTTTTAAACATTTGTTATTACGAATAGCGTTAATTTAGGTGAATCCATTAAAATAACAATGTGAACTTGGCTTTAGATACCTTAAGCAAGAAACTTTTTTACTAGGCATTTTTAGTGGATCCAGCTTCTAAATTCTGTGTTTTTGTTTCATAATTAAAAGAAAATACTAAATAGTAATGATTTTTTTCCTAATTAGAAATTTCCTGTAGATAAAATTAAAAATAAAGTTAAAAATTAGTTAAATTTAATAAATTCGCGTTTACTAAAACCCACCTATTTATTTCAATATTTTAAGGTCCTTATTTATTAAAGCAACGGGTTTGTTTATGTTTGCAATATTTTGTAAATACATAGGTAGATAGATTTATCAATAGGCATGACAAAAAATAATGCAAAAGGATAAAGTTACTCTCAATTCTAAGCAGGTGAAATATTATAGGTGTCTACAAATTTTGATACAATAAATACCTACATGATAATAAAATTGCTACCATGGAGCAGATTATAAGAGTTGATAAGTCAAGGAAAGAATTCATTACTTTGCAATTAAATTGGGAAATTAAAACCAGTTGCAATAATTTTACCGTTTTATAGTTTTTCATAATAATTTTGTGATTTTTCAAAACCAATTCTGTACCAAATATGACCATTTCTTTGACAGTGGCATTATTGTATAGGCAGAACGGTTTCGTATTCCTCCAAGGCTTCAATTATACCCTTCAATGGTCCTGGATACTCCTGATTTAATAGAACTAATACGATTTCATTGCCCTGGTCGCGCTAACAATAGACTGACTCTACCATTCTACTATAATAACACACACACATTATTACTCACCAATCAGTCGATTACACATTTTGGGAAATGAACATGTTAACATCGGCGACATTTATTTTTTAAAATTAACGCAATATAAACATGCACTCAAAAATTATTTTTCCATAATGTGACTTTATTTTGATATTATTTTACTGATATTACTTTTCTACTCAGTTATATGTTTATTTATAAAAGGCAGTATAGCCGTATATGTATTTAAAATAAAAAATAAAAAATAATTTCATTGATTACAAGAAATTTTCAAGATTGTGATTTTTTTAAACTCGGTTTATCCTGAGGTATCTAACAAAACAGTAAAACAAAAGATGGTAGATAATTTTCCCCACAGAATTAAAATCAGTTACCAACCTACCAACATAACTAAAAAATATATTTTTAAGCTTGTAATAAATAAAAAAAAATATTGACCTTTTTTATTTTTTGTCACACTCTAATAGAGTTGATCAAGTTGATACCTCGGTTCTCAAAACTCAATTAGAAACCTATCAACTTGTTTACAATCGTGGCCATAAATTATAATTGTTTTGGTTTTCAATCAGGATTTCATTGAACAAGACAAGAGACGCATTTGTAACTGTAACTTCCTGATGATAAAACGCACCGCTCGGGTGAGTGTACACAGGTGCACTTCTTGTCCCATTGTCTATACGGTAGGTACCCGCCGACCCACCTACCTACCTAGCCAACTTCTTGTATCACTACCACATGACGCAACCTTTGATCGGAAAGGTTTACAAATCAAGTGACTAAATAGGCGCACAAACTCTTGCATTTGTACAAACATTTTTCCACTAAAAATACTTTGGGTTGCCGTCTGGTCGAAGGAGGTATTAGTCAGAGGTACCTTCATCCTACATAATCAACCGATTCGGGAGTGACGCCAGCCCGCGAACCATATATTGGATAACCAATACCTCTGCCATACGTCACCAATATGTTTCGCTACGTTTGGTGAATTAACAGGGGTGCCCTAGTTCATGGAGTGAGGTTTATCCTGGTCTTGGCGGCTGATGCGTCTAACCGTCAACTCCGTGATAGGCCGGACCGGGAGAGACTGGTTTAGGGAGACCTTTCGACCTCTCTTGGAATATCGCCTTGCGCCGCAGTGGGAGGGATGGATTCATATGTCTGTCACTCCTGGACACACTGAACCCATGAACTCCTAGTCAGTTTTTCCTTCCCATCCTTCCTATCCTATAAAAAGACCTTCTATACATCATCCCCAAAGAAGACATAAGCCCTGAGAGGAATAATTTTCATCAGGGACTCCTGTGTAGAATTACTTAAAAAAACATAGGTACGTACTATGTAAAACAAACTCTTTGTAATGTTTTTTTAACTTTTTATATTGATGGTTCCAGCAATATATCTACCTACCTATTCTTGTACATTTTTTAGATTGTTTTCGTTGTTTGATTAGATCGTTTTTTTTTAATATGAACACCACACAAGAGTCCTAACAGCTCCCAACCGTCTGGAACCAATGAGACTAAGGCATCCCCAATTGGGGATATATATCCCGGGTTAGTATGATAGTTTAAGCTGAAGGTAGTGAGGAGGGAAGGAGATGGGGTAGAGGAAGGAGAGGGAGTGCCTAGCTATTCAGATTTTTTGTAATTAAAAACGGTCAAAACCATTTCAAGCAACGTTTCAATTCTAAATGGTGGTCTTGCACCAGGACGATACTGAGAGTATTTTCAACTCTGGAATGTGCCGTAAATATATAATTTTATTTTTAGTGAGTAATTAGTGAAATCAAACGAATTAATAAAAAAAAAATATTTGTACACGGCGGGATTTGAACCCGCGACCTCCAGCTTCCTAGTTGAAAGCCTTACCCCTCGATCACGGAAGCCTTCAATGATCGTAAAGTATGTCTTTGTTTCGCAGAAAATCACGTGCGATAAAGTCATCACATGTCCATTCTGCGCCATTTTATTTTTTTGACAGTCAAAAGGTTAACTGAACTTGAAAATTCACTTTATAATTTGATGAATTATTTAATTTCATCTTTGGTGGGTCTTACAAACAATGGTTTACGGTCCTATTATCGACACATTAAAAATAAAATCAATTATTTAGATCAATAAAGGGTATTTGTTCCTCAAGAAGCCAGCAGATATTCCATTCAGATTACTTCGTCAGGTTTTTGCATTTTATGTTTAACCTCTGCATTTCCTCACCCAACATATAAGTACCTATAATAAATCGATTTAAATAATACAGGAGTAGTTCAAATCAAATAGGTACCATCCTGTCCTCGTAAAATACTTGCGTCAGCCATTTGTTGTTCTTCAATGGAGTTGATGGTAGCTTCTGAACGAAAAGGATCGCACGTAGTACCTATGTATTGTTCCTATGTTAGTTCGCAGTTATCAATCTACGCGCGATCCATGGTTTAGTGTCTTTGTGTTTTTTCTAGGTGTTGGGTCTAAACAATTATTGAATTAGTGAAATCCATTATCATAAAAAGATAATCAAATTTCTTATTTAATATCCTCGTCCTCGTTTATTGCAATGGCATGTCGAGGTGTCTTCGCTCTTTCTTAATCATATATTTCCGTCCTTCGTCCATATATATTTATATCCAATTTTTATGGTAGACTTAGCTATCCGTGGGAGATAATTGTTTGCTGTAGTTAGTTTAGGGAGAAAATTTCTTGATTTTTTGTTTGTTAGAAGACCTTATTCTTTGTTTCTTTTCAGTTAAATTCGATACTTATAATGTGTTTATCCGGATTGTTGTAGTAGTTGACTATATTGTTTTAGTCAGATAATTGCATTCAAGGCTCGAAATCAGTGTTCAGGGCGTGCATCAAAGCACTACATCACTGTGTTTATCTAGCTAAAACGTTTGAACCATATGCCAATTAATAATACTCAACTCTCAACAGAATCACACAATTTCGTTTTTCTGGCTGAAGCTAACAATGTCGGTAAATGTTTTAGTATACTATCTAATGATTGTTTTTTTTTCTTATTTTCAGCATCGTGACATCTAAGAACGCATTGACTACTGCCTTGTAAATAATAGTATATCTAATAACCAGTCCCCAATAGTTATAAAACGGCATAAAATTAAAATTTAATATAATTTGTTGTGGTTGATATTAACGTTGATAAATCCTTTAGTATCTGTGGAAAGTGAACGCGTTATTGAACATAAAAAACAAGTGATCAAGTGAAATCATGAGATGTTAGTAGATTGGACAAATAATTTCGTGAATCTCTCAGATTTGTCCGAGGACAGAAAAATCTAATAATTTGATCAGTGAATTCATGCAATTCGTAAATCGAAAACATTTAATGGATATTATTGGTTTTCCTACGAGATGATTCTCATATGATTTCCTGAAACCCTTATGTCTCATATTGACCTAATTAGTGACACCATAAATATTAGTAAATCGCTACCAGCTAATGGACAATAATGGTTTATCTCTGAGATGCATATGATCTGATACCCTGGAACCCCTGTGCCTATCCCTGAAGATGGAAGTTGTCCAAGCACCGGTGCAGCTTCAGCAAGAAAGAGAGGATCGATGCCAAGGTAATACAAATATATTTATTCATTGAACTTTTTTAAGTATTACAATGTATAACAGTTCTCCCGACTACCATACTAGGCTTTTGCCAGAATCTTTTGTCACCTATCGAAGACTTTTAAATAAATGGTAGACTTAATGAGGTGTTATTTTGAAATTCAATCGTAAAAGATCAATGATTTCGTTGCTTGTGTGGCACGTAGCGCCGTCTTGTTGAAATTAAACGTTGTCCAGATCAATACCATCCAATTCCGGCCATAAAAAAATCATTAATCATCTCTCGATAGCGCAATCCATTCACCTTAACTGTTGCTCCAGCCTCATTTTCGAAAAAGTAAGGTCCAATGACTCCGCCGGACCATAAACCGCACCAAACAGTCACACGTTGAGGATAGAGAAGTTTTTCAACAATAACTCCTGAGTTTTCCGAGCCCCAGATGCGACAATTTTGCTTGTTGACGAAGCCACCGAGGTGGAAATGGGCCTCATCACTTAAGATGATTTGCATTTGATTCACTCAAGTGAATTTTAATAATTTCATTGCGTTGTTGAAGCGTGTATCGTTCCATTTTTATTAATGGCGTAGTTTCTACTTGTCAAATGTCAAAAATGACAGCTTTTAAAAGTAACATCTACCGAAATAGCGGGCTATTCAAAATAACACCTCTTATTGGAAAACCCTGTAGATATAAGTGGGTACAGTGGTCTTATATAAATTACATATGGGTACAAAACATATTTATAATCGCTATCTCACCAAAGAAGAAATCGGTTCTTATGCTTGGTGAGCGAGTTACACTAATTATAAGGAAAATAGAATAACATTATGCAAAAGGTAAGTATATATATAATAGGAACAGTTGAAACTTCTGAATATATGTGTAGGTGTACATATATAGGATTTTGTTACATACTAAATAGCAATTAAGAGAGTAATTAGAAACATCTAAATAAAGTAGAGATAGACTAACAATAAATATGAAGAAAGGGAAAAACAGGCAATTATTTAGTTTTTTTTTTTTTTTTTTTTTATAGTTAATTCCTCACAAGAGTCCCAACTGCTCCCGTCTGGAGCCAGTGAGACTATGGCATCCCCAATTGGGGGATGTTGTGAGGCTGAAGGTAAGTGGGGAAGGGAAAGAGGAAGGTGGGGAAGTACCTGGCTATTCAGATCTAGTCACTAAACACGGCTAAAGCCATTTGGAGCAACGTTTCAATTCTGAATGGTGGTCTTACACCAGGGCGATACTGGTAGTATCTTCCACTCTGGAACGTGCCGCAAATATACTATATATTATTTAAATTAATTAATTGTGAAATAACACAAATTAATCAAATAAAATTTATTTGCGCACGCCGGGTTCGAACCCGCGACCTTCGGAATGGCAGTCCAATGCGTTACCACTGGACTATGCCGGCCGTCAAAAGTTAATTATTCCTGACAAGTAAAACTACAGTTTTAGTTTCAGTTTGTTGATATCTTTTAATTTCTTTATTTCAATCGGAAGGTTATTGAAATACTGTATTAGTAACTTATTACACGTATTCTATTTCATAAATGGCTTAAGTTGGTTCGTTTTAACTAATAAATACATCTTTTTAATATGTCATTGAATATGTTACCTAATATGTAGGTTGAATGATGTACATATTATCCTAACACGGATAGAGCTGTCCTTCTCACAACAAATAACTAAGTGTAACTCCAAAAATCTTTCCTGGAAACGACCCCTGAAAATCTCCACAGAAACGCATCTTGAATACTAAATAACAGCCCATTTCACACAATAAATATTCACTGCGGTGATCTATTTTTTTTCGAAAATACCTCTGTTCATGTCTCGGGGGAAAAAAACTACACGTTTATGGGGGTTTTAATATTATTAAATGTTTTTATGACTTGATCTTTATTTTTTTCTGCAATCAAAGGAATTCAATTTAAATTCATTTTGTTCAATTATCACCCATAAACAATGGATAAATACGAAGAAGGAGGTTTTTTGTCATTTTTATAAATTTGTTAAGTGGATAGATAAAAAAATTTAAATGGATAGATTAATTTGTTAAATGTATAGATATTTTTTTAAATGTATAGATAAATTTGTTAAATGGATAGATACATTTGTTAAATGAATAAATAAACCAGTGTCCAAATACGTTTGGCTAAATATTAAAGTGAATTTATTTTTACTTCATGAACTTTTAAAATATAGAATTGGTGGTTATCTTTAAGAGATAGAAATGTACTGTTGTGGACTGTTTTGTAGGCCTTTTTAAGATATACAATTCCGTACTACAAAATTTTAATTTATCTAATGAGGATTAGCCAGCGTTAGCAATGTGAATGCTAGAAAATATATTTTATTAAACATCGCCTTTTCTCCGCTTTTCTATAAATATAATATGCATGTATCATATACGAAAACCTTCCGGAGTAAATTTTCTAAATGATAGAGATAACTTTATCTAAATCCGATTCGTAGCTTAGAAGAACTAAGCGCACAAATAGAGAGACGCGGATGGCGTATTTATTTTATATTATTTAGAGATGAAGAAAATTACATTATTGATAAAACGAATACTTTAGTCAAAACAAAAACCCGGAATTTTAATTTTATAAATATTATTTATTTTTTATTTGTGTTATTTTAAATCCTTGTTTAGAATAAATCAATCAAATGTTAACATAGTTTATATTTTCTTCTGGTATTTTGCCAAATATCTTCATTGCTTCGTACGACAACGATTTTTGAATCTGTTTTTTTTTTTCTGAATGGAAGTTTTATTTTTTTTTTTTTCCTTGTTTCATGTGTGTGATTGTGCTGCTGGTTGTCATATTTTGTTGAAAATTTAATTGATGCATGGCCATTTATTATTTTGTAGATTAAAAATTATATTTCGAAGCGAATAACTTGTTTAAACAACAAGATTCACTCCTTCAACCTTTCCTGGATTTTATTTTTTCTTTGGTATAATTCTGTGTCATTTGTTTCGTTAACCATTCGTTGAATAATAAGTTTTCATAGTGGCTGAATTCCCTAACTTTGATAATTATTTTTATCATATGTAAATCTGTTTATGTGAAAAATCATCTGATGGGCGATTTACAAAAAAATAATTCAAGTTTTTTACTAATCGAGAGGTAAATAATTTCATCATTGTCATATTTGCGGAAGCTATGTGTAGTTTTTTTTTATTAAGGAAGAAGAGGAAGTTCGGAGACAAAAAGGTACGATGGGTGGGTAGGTATCTAGAGGTCAGTGTGTCAAGGAGCGACGTGTGAATCCATCCCTCACGCTGTGGTGCGAGGTATTGGACCGAGATAGTCCATCGTCTCACTTACTCGTTTTTTTCCCAATCCGGCCCGCAACTCAGGTGGTAGACAGACGCATCAGCCGCCAAAGACAAACCTCACCCCGTAGATACCCCGGGACCCCTGCAAAGTCATCAAATGTAGTGAACATCTTACGCTGAGAAAAATGTGTATTTATGATTTATTAAAAATCTCTTCAATTTATTAGTAATTCTGTTAAAAATTGGACTGGAGGTTGCTTCCTGATAAACTATTAAAAATTCGTAATAATACGTGTTCATGTACCTGGGTTTGTCTTAATAATGTATAATAACGAAATGCGAAAATGTTAAGATTTTTATCGTGACAATAAATTAATAAGGCGATGCACTACGTCGTGTAATATTTTAAATTGAGCCGCTATCAATAACAACCCTTACGTAGATGGCGATAAGGTTTAAATTCCCGCTTAACACCATCCGCCTGTTTTGATTTACCTATGCAAGAAAAAAACATGGCCAAAAAGTGCCTTTTATTTTATTTTGTGGATGTTCAGGCATAAATATTTAATTTTTTCTCGATCGTTTTATAAATAACTTAATTTGCCACATTATACAATAAAATCATAACCGAAAATTGGTTCGTAAGTAGGAGATTTTGAACTTTAAAGCAGTTTTCATAGGCCTTTACATTATTTTTTTCTGGGCTTATAAAAAGACTAATTTTAAAAATACTCGACTATTTCGAAGGCCAAAATGTATTCTACTCGCGGTATTTAATTAAAGCATCTGAAACATTTCTAGGCGACCAAATTTTTAAACCAAAAACACATGATTTTGCATTACTACGTATGGCATCGCCTTTAGAGTTTAACAGGAAAAAGTTTATTAATTCATTTGTTAAGTGCCTACAATCCCTTTTTTAACCGAAATACGAATAATTTGAAGAGATTCTTAACAAATTAGAAGAGGAGAGATGAGACCTGGAAAACACTAAGTGCTCACGGGAACTATATGTAAACCGTGTCCGTCCTATAAATATAATAATAAATTAACAATATTTGTTATCAGTATGTTTTGTCCGGTGACCGGATAAATCATCACAAAGATAATTCATTACATCTTTAAAAAGTTATATAAAGTCATGGAAAGTGATAAAACAAAAACTTTATTAACTGGGTTAAGTAGGTTAGGTTAGGTAAGATTAAAAAAAAAATTCATCGTTTCTAATGACTTTATATCACTTTTTAAAATTGTGTTGAATTGTCACTGTGTTGAGTTATCATGGAACCGTTTTGTCCGTGTGGGGAGACCTATGGTGTTGGTTATCCTCTTACCGGCCTCCCAAATTGATATGATTCTTATGTTTTAACTAGGTACTTTTTTGTTTTTTTTTTCAAAATTGATATATATTGGTGAATTATTTTACTTGTAGAAAATAGAGTAGGAATTTCCGAAACTGAATGCGACCACGTAACATTGATATGAGCGTAACCAATAAATATTTCAGAAATGAGGTAAGTTATTTTCTTTCTACTTCACCTCCTTTGGTCGAGTAGGTACTGTTTAGCTTCCGGGACTCTGAAATTAATCAGGAAAGGCTTACGGGGATTTCCAAACGGAGTCAAAAGAATTGCCGTTTCAGTTTCCCTACAAAATAAAAAGGGGTGACTTACAGTACTTTTCCCTCCCTGACGGAGCAAAGAAAACTAATAGATAGCAACTCAACTAGTATTTTTTTTCCTTAAGGGTAAAATACTTAATTGAAAGATTGGCCACGTAGTGCTATATCTGTCACCAAATGAAACATCCTCAAAAAACTCGTTCTCTGTTATGGTCAGACATAATATGTAACCAAGCACATAAGATAAACGGATTTAGGAAGAGAACACACCAAAATTTCCTTTTGCATTTAAAAGCTTAACGTAGACTGGTATAATTTGAAATGCAACCTGAGTGAACCTGAGTGGGGGTAGGAACCTGGGATGGTTCTCATTGTAAAAATATGGCAAATTCTAAGAGAAGCCACAAATACTCAAAATGCCAAAGACAAACAGGACATACGAAAACTCTGCATTGATGGAAAAATTATTGACACCTCAAAAAATCCTAAGCTCGTTGCGGATTACATCAATAATTTCTTTATTAATATTGGTTCAAATCTTGCTTCTCGTCTACCAAACTATGGGAATGTTCAACCTACTGAAGCAGGACTTCAATACTCCAACAGAAGACTCAATTTCCAAACGGTGTCAGAAGAAGAGATTCTAAAAATTATCAATTCCTTATAAATCACTTCTTCAGCCGGGGTTGATGGCATAACAACCAAGATCTTGAAAACGCTGTCGATGGAAATTGCATTGCCCCTAAAACATTTAATAAACCTTAGTATCACTCAGGGCCACTTCCCCTCAAATCTTAAACAAGGTATCGTTATTCCTATACATAAAACAGGAAACCAGACAGATATAAATAATTACCGACCAATAACCCTACTAACAAGCCTATCAAAAGTATTTGAAAAAGTCATCAACTCACAGCTGGTAAGATTCCTCGTGAGCCATAAACTGATCTCAGAAAATCAATACGGGTTTCAAGAAAACAAGAGCACCTCGGACGCTATTGCTGCTGTCACAGATTTCATTGTCAAACGCCTTGATAAAAGGAAAAAATGTATTTCAATCTTCTTAGATCTTTCCAAAGCCTTTGATACAATATCACACAATAAATTAATAAACAAACTTGAACAAATCGGTATTACGGGAAACGAACTTAGCTTTTTTAAAGGTTACCTTAATGAGCGCAAGCAACAAGTTAAAATAAATAACATACTTAGCAACACTTGTTCATCTAACTACGGTATACCACAAGGTAGTATATTAGGTCCGACTTTGTTCCTGTTGTATATTAACGACTTATGCAACATTAATATTCAGGGGAAAATCGTTAGTTTTGCCGATGACACCGTTTTACTGTTTGAAGCTGACACTTGGCTAGCTACAAAAAAGCTGAAACGGACATACGCATGGTAAAAAAATGGTTGGATATAAACACGCTCACACTGAACACCGAGAAAACTAAATATGTCACACCAAGTATTAATATTACTAGTCAACCTCCTGATGATGCCTCCATCAGAATACACTCGTGTTTGAATTCCGATGAATGTTGTCACTGCCCCTACATTGAGCGCTCTACTCAGATGAAGTACCTCGGCCTCACCATTGATCCATATCTCAAATGGAACCTTCATACCCAAATAATTGCAAACAAAATAAGAAAAACCATGCACTTTTTTAGAATCATACGAAACTTTCTCGGCTTTCAACACCTGAAAATGATTTATTTTGCAGTCTGCCAATTTATTATTGAGTATGGTATCATAGCACGGGGAGGCGGCACTTCATCTGCACTAGACCCAATCATAAAGGCTCAGAAAACAATTTTAAAAATAATTCTAAGGCTACCTATAATTACAGACTCGAATCTAATTTTTTATATTATGAATGTGTTTGATGTTCGGCAGCTATATGCAAAAACTATCCTAACTCATCTATACTCAAATATACATAATTACTACGTAAAAAGTTCAAATACACGATGTATTCGAAGCAACAACAAAATCTTACTACAAATTCCGATAACACATACTACGTTTGGTCAACGAAACTTTAAATACTTTGCGACAAGACTCTACAACATTCTTCCAGACAATATAAAAAAATGTGATTCACAAAAAAAATTTAAAGATAATGTAAAAATTTGGATTAAAAATAAGAATAGGGCCTTTACCGGTGCATTCACCCAAATTCGCAGTTATTGAAGTCACCACATTATTGAGCGAATACTTCTTAATACAAATATAGGTATGTTCAATGGTATTAGGAACTAACACTAAAAATTCTGCCTCAACACAGGCTAGCCTAGTGAGGCGGTATTTGAGAAACCTCAACTGTACTTTTATTTTCTATTTACCTTCACAATATTATGTTTGTATTAATAGTTCTTCATTTTTGTTAATTTAATAACCTTAATTATAAAATTTACAAATCAATGTACACCATAATATGTGTGTATAGTTGTAATGTGTAAACTTTCCTAAATAAAGATATTATTATTATTATTATTATTATTGGAAGGGTCGTGCTGTTTTCAGTCGTTACCATGGTTTGGTCCGGACACCAACGGGGCTTCGCCATCCGACCATTTCTTGAAATTAGCCGTTCTGCCATCACCACCCAGCTGGACTTTCGGCTTCAATTTGCGACTTTTTCCTGTAGGGCTCACTGAAGGAAAATGTTTTATCGAACATTGGTTTCACATCTCGGAAGAACTCAAGGATCGAATTAGGGAGGAAATCGCCGCTACACCGGTCGAGATGTGACAAATTATTTATGTGAGTTTTAAAATATCAATATAAGGGCGACAAAAGAATTGAATTTTGTATGGTTTTCGAGGTAACATTGTCATATTTTTGTCAAATTATTAAAAAAATAATTTCGTGCTAATTACTGTTGTTTATGACAAATCAATGACAATCAATTTAAGAGGTGTGTATGGGTAACGCCGCTCCGGACACAGTTTATTGGATAACCAACACCTCTGCCAAAGGTCACCCCAAAGTGGATCGCTACGTTTGTTGACTTAGCAGGGGTGTCCGAGTTCATGGTGTGAGGTTTATTCGGGTCTTGGCGGTGGGTGCGTCTTTCCACCAACTACGTGGCAGAACAGATAGCGAGATACTGGTTGAGAGAGACCTTTTTAACCACTCCAGCAGGACTTTCTCGAAACATCGCCTTGCACCGCAGTGATAGGATGGATTCAGGTGGAGGATTGTCCGTCACTCACAGTTCCTACCCACCCCCTATGTCTTTCTCCTTCCCAGAACTTCATCTCTTTCCTTACGTAGGTACTTCCCTAAAAACACCCTTCATACAGGATTCCCAAAGATGACATAGGCCCTGAGTGGAATTATTTTCCTCAGAGCCTCATGAAATATATATGACAAATATTAGTAAACAAATATTACTACAGTCTTAATTGGTCTAAAATCAAAAATAAAGTTTCTTGTGGAAAATATCTTAAAAACGAGAGTCTCTAAAAATTACAATGATTCAGACTTATATTAATTGATAACCATAAAAGTCAAAATAATTACGTACTAATTTAATTTTAAAAATATTTATAAAAAATACACTTAGTTTCTAGTTCATATCAAAAACCTCAATCACAGGAATTAGTATTGTCACATCTATTCACAGGTCGAATTTGGTTCAAATCAGGCACTCAACTCATAACCCGATTGTCACGCACGTCACGTCGGTAATGCAGGGATTGGCTTCTCTGCCAACAATGGCGGTGGCTAAATTACATTATCGAGTTGTTTGATTAATTTCATTGCCTACTTTCCCGGACCCTCGACGTGTTCTTTCTTGGTTTTTACATTGAATTATTGAAAAGAGGTCGGAAGTCAATTAGGCTATATATGTAGTAGGTACCTATACTTGCGGCCGTTCCAAAGCGGAAGACACTCTCAGTATAGACCACCAGTCGGAATTGAGACTTGACTATATTTATTGCTAAGTAGCCAGGTACTCTCCCCCTTTCCTCTTCTCCATATCCCTTCCACCCTACCATCTTCAGCCGCAATTATCAGCCTAATAACCCTAATTAGGGATGCCATAGTCTCACTTGCTCCAATCGGTTTGGAATTATTATAGGTACACTGTGTTAAGAAATGTTCCTGAGTTAATTCATACTTCAACCAGTGATTCTTGAACATTATTTGGAGTAAAAGATGTACCTTTTTTTTTTTTATTTGGTACAATATTTTTTTACATTTCAAAGTTTTTCCAGTAATGTTGGCCTCACTGGGTGGCTTGCCCGTGCTGAGGCCGTCATTTTATAATATGAAAATTTAATCTACATAATACATTTAAAGAGAAAATAATACATTTAATATATAATCTTGTGTGTTTGTGAGTGATGTGTGTTTATATTGGTTTTGTGTGTTACGTGTAGGTTTTATTTTTATTTTATGCTATGAAATTTTGGTAATATTGTCTTTTTTGTTCTTTAATCCATTTTGTAATTTTGTGTGTGAATTTATTTTTATTTTCCTCAATTTTAATTTCAAGTTTTACATTGTTGAAAGCTTTTATAGCATGGTATTGGTAGTGTCTTTGTCCAAAGCTTGAATTTACTGTCGGAGTTTTTATGTTTTAAAGTAAAGCTTTAAAAAAAAGTAAAGTATAGCTTTGTTCTCGGGTGATATTTTTGTTATAGGTTTCCAAACCAATTTTATTTATAAACGAAGAATACTATCTGTGGATTTGATTTATATACAAATCTAGAGTTTTGTTTCGAGGTCGATGAAATTTTGCACATTTGATCTTCAAAACAAGAGGAAGGTTGCTGTTTACGTGATATTTTGAAAAATCACCCCCATTCCTTAAAGCTTGATACTTCTTGATTAAACATTGCACACTTGACATTTAAATTAAGATTAAAATTACTGTGCAAAGCCCGTGCAACACCGGGGACTTCAGCTACGATGGATATAAAGTGATTATTTTAAATCAAAATGAAGCAATAATGGATTTCACCAAAAATGAAAATTAAAAATAATATTAACTGTTTACAGTCTATCGCCACATAAAAAAATTACGATTAACAAACTGATTTTCATTTGGACGTTAAAACAAAATCAGTTATAAAAAATATTTATTTGAAAAGATTGCTCTATTTAACTTTTAAATATCACTTCTTTTGATTGGTACACAATCAAATTCTAGATTCAAAATGTACCTCCATCTAACAAAGGATGTCGCCTCTTCACCCTCACTTTATCCGCCGCGATACAGATTAAGGGCGCAAAGTGTGAACTGACAATCCATGATTTGATTGGTTTAATTGTGCCCCCTTTGCCCACTTTGCCTCTGCCCTCCTGACCCCACTGATTTGGTATTCTCGTCACGCCACTGGCCTTCGGGCATTTTTAATGCTAACTCTCTAATACCCTGATAATTACACTTATCACTAGATATTCGTAAAATTTATAGGATGTTTATTACATAACCCAAGGCAAAATATACAAAGGTGTCCGGAGGTAAAGTGCACTAACTTCTTGAGGTGGTTTTACGAGATAATTCAATTAAAAAAGAACTATTTAAATTACACGTTTTAAGTTAGTGTTCAGCTAAAATAGTTAAGGAAATTAAATTTGAAAAAAAACGATGGAATATATCGAAAAAAGTTTTTTTTAACATTTTTACTTCTACCATCGTTTAGGGGAGATCTTTAATGAATGGGACACATATTGAATGGCACAAAGTCAGATTCTCATAGGAGCACCAACTGATCCTACATACAGTACTAAACATATGTTGACGTTGGACGATATTGTGTTTTGCAGAGTTGACGGTGGTTTAAAAAAATATTTTGTTTCTACTGATTTTGCAGCAATTTTAAAAGGTAAGCAAAATATATTTCTATGTAGTAGTCCCTAATTTTCCAATGCGTACACAATTCTGGCTTCAGTAGTGGTGTTTCAGATGTCACCAATTGTTTTTGGATAATGAGGTGTGCATATTGAATGGGACAAAATAATGATTATTGAATGGGACGTGTCCCTTTCTTAATATTTATAGTGACGAATTTAAATAATGAAGACCGGTGGGGAATATTTCTTCTGTTTCCTTAATATATATGTTATGTTGATGTGACATGACATATAGAGGTCGAAGTATTTTATTTTAGGTCAAATCAAAGTAAAATTAGTGAGGGAAAATGGTCTACATATTGAAATTCCAACTAAAGGTTTTCTGGGGGTATTTTAAAAGCAGCAGAAAATACTTCCATCAGTCAACCACAATAAAATATTTACAGAATATGCAAATGCAACTGGAAAAAATTGACGGACCTGCTTGGATTCAGTGTTTAATTTTCCCGTAGTGGATAAGCGAGTTGTAACAATAACAGCAAGAAGCATTATTACGAATTCGGAATATTTAAGGATGAATATTTCTTTTTTACACTTCTACTAATGTGTTTTATTTTCTTTTATGATTTTTTTTTCAAAAAGGCGCGATTGCTGTTATTGTCAGTTTTTTAAATATACCACATATTTATTTTTAAATGTATTACATTAGGGTTTTATTATAAGTAATAAAGATATTTATGGTCTTACTAAAAAACGTGGTGAAATTTTTATTCAATTGATAAACGACCGTGTATGTAAAAACCTCACTAATTGAAACGCAAAATAAAAACTCACATAAAATAGTTAATGAAAAGATACATAAGATGTATACATTGCTTATCCAGACAAAGAAGGTTATTTATCTGTTATATAAACTTCAATTAATAATTTCTCATCGAATTTCAGAATTTTTCAAAGGTATTAAAAATGTTCTATGATTTCTTCATTTTAAACATGTTGACATTAGATTAAATGACTTTTTAGATTTTTTAGGAAAAAACACAAAATAAAAGCAAAAGTTCTTTTATTTTAATACTTTGCAAGTTAACTGTCACTTCCACTTTTTATCTCGTTCATTCAGTTAAAAATGATAAAATATTATAATAAAAATTCCCAGCGAATAACCAAAAAATCAGATATTTTGAATCTATTTTGTCATCAATATTAAACCTGACTTTTGTACTTCATTTAATAACATCACTTAAGTGGAAGCTTTATTAAACTCACACGGTAAAAGTGAATAAAAATATAATTAGTAGGATACAACCTCACTTTTTCAGATAAAATGAAACCATATCTCTCACGATATGATATCCAGATTAGATTAAAAGTAATAAAAATTGATATTATTAAAAACGTGATTTTAATCACACATAACAAACAGACAGTCATTCGCGGGAAACTGACTTTCATGGCGCGCATGCGCACAAAGGAGCGCATGCGCGTAGGTCTGAAAATTGAAATGTTGTGAGAATTTTTTATTGGCAATAATTCTAAATCAACAGTGTACAATGTGTAACAAAAACGATTAACGATTGTAAAGTGGTTTTTCTTTAATAATGCTGTTAGAATTTGGGTATTGTATACAAATTTATACTCCTTTAGTGTTATTCCCATTTATTATTTTTTCTATCCCATGTAATGAGTAATTCTCATTGACTATGACAAACTTTATGGTGCTAAAAAAAATTTTTTTTGTTCTAAAATTAAATGTTTAATTTTACTATAGTGCAAGAGTCGACGATGACCAAACAATTTGAATAAATATGTAATTTTTTTTTATCTAAACTGTCCCATTCATCAAGGAATATAGAATCACCTCCCGACGAATGAGCAATCCCGTTTTTAATCGTATTACAAATGATTAGAAGACATTAAAATTAGCAATATTCATTTTTCTTTGTGTTCATTTCTGAATGGTGATATCTTGCCAAAACGACACTTGATTGTGAAATAACCCACATATTAAAATGCTATTTCACTAATGCTTATTTATACTTGTAAGTCCTATACAAGTTCTGTTTTTATATCATTATAGGCTAATTGCATGACAGAACTGAAATAATAACAGAACTTGAAAAATCTTTAACAGAACTTTAAAAATAACTTATAAATTTAAAGAATTGTTCAAATTCTTCGAAACAAAGCGTCCTATGTTACAAATCAGCGACCTTTGTGTTAAGATAAAATTAATTAATACCAGATTTTGTCGCTGAAAGACTCATCCCCTAATTATTTTTTTAGCTTAGAATCTGAAAAAACTTGTACTCTTAATATTATTCGTTGTTGGTATTTTAAACAAACACCCTGTATATTATTTCTGTTCCGGGCCTCTTTGTCCCATTTTCCCGACAGAGGCAACTTAATGACTTTAGGCAAATAGAATCAGCGGTAATCAAATGAAGGCGTCAGACTTGTTGGTAGTTACTTGATGATTTTGTTAGCCAAGTATCTTCCCGGTATTGAGCGGTACCTACCCTTGAAAGTAGGAGGGGAGGGGGGATTAGAATGACGATGAATGATAAAATTCTATCAAATTTAATTTAATTGAAACTAATATCTTCAATGTTCTTTTATTTAACAACAAATATACATTTATATATTTTATATTAACTCCACACAGGAGAACCAGTGGAAAATATTTTCCCTCGGGGCTTATATCATCTTTGGGGATTTTGTATTGAGGGTATTTTTGAGTAGAGAAAGGAGGAGAGCATTCCACAGTCGAGCTGTTGAACTCAAGAACGAGTCGTAGAAGCGATCCGTAATAATGTGACAAATATCAACCGTGTACAAATGTGAGGCGCGCGTTTGGCGTGTTTCCTGACTATGCACCGGTGCCGAAGGGATCAATGACGTTAATTACTCGGATTATCTTCTATTTTAATACCGGTGGAACAAGAACACCATGTCTAACTGACGTCTGTGCTCTAAAGGCAACAATTGCAACGAATTGCAAATGCAACGGACCGCGCGTTTATGCACAGGGTCAAGGGTTTTTTTAAGGGATTTTGGGGCTCCAGACTAGAGGTGGCTGCCAAATTCAACAGTAGGGCGCATACGCGATCTGTACAAGATCAGCAGTTGTATACCATTAATAGTACTTATATTGATGTACTAATGAGATTTATTAAGTGTTCTGGAGTGGGAAGAAGAAAAGATATTTAAAGGGTTTACAAAGGAACCACAGTGGTTTATGAAGAAAATATTAAAAAAATTATCTTTTTATTTTAATTGATTTTATATATACCTACCTTTCTAAATATTAAAAAAAATACAGTAGCTTAATAGCTGTTCCTAACCATAAAGATACATTTTTCTTGTGTTTAGTAACGGGTATACCCTGAAATAATCAAATCTTAGTGATTATAATAAATATAGTTAAACCATTTCATAAAAAAATCACAATAAAATAAACGCCAGGTTGCCGGCACTGAAACCTTTGGGTTGCCGGCACTGAACTGAAACTGGAACTGAAATGTTTAGTTTTTACAATGCAGCAGTGAAAAATACAAAGTAGTTGTGTAAATTTAATTGAAGTGATAAATCACAATCTGTGGAGACGAGATAATAAAGATTTTTTAAGAATAACAAGAAAGGACTGTTATTGATATGACTTTGCACGCAGAGAGGACACTATATTATAAACAATAGAAATTTAATATTATTTTTCATAACTATTAATTAGTATTACGTGTATTACCAGTGGCAAAAATAGAGGAACGGCTGCGAGGCCTTCTTCGTACAAAACTTAAATTTGAATTTGAGGCCAAAATACTAAATTTGTGTTCCAACGTAAATCTGTCTTTTGAAAATTAAATTACCCATTAAAATAGTTATTTTTAATGATTAATATTTCTTATTGTATATGTCTTCATATTTACATAGCAAAAATGTTGTATTATTTTTTTAATAATTACCATTAAGTCACAAATATTTTCCAAACTTGCCTCTAAAATCGTAAAAATAGATTTATTCAACTTCCCATATTTTATGGTTTGAAACACAAATAAATAAAGTAACACATATCCGTGCTAGATTTTTGCTACACTAAAAAATGAACGCTCTTACAAACACATGAGATGAGTTTTACAACATACCCATTTATATATCCTATGACGAATCTCACATGAAATTTATCGATAAAAATCTCCGCCGCATTTGATTTGGACACATTTAGCAGGTTGCCGTTTTGAAGGGTTGTTTAACGAAAGCCCAGCGCGCTATCCCCACAACCCCTAGCCCATAAGCCCCTTTTGTAAGAACCTTCCCTTCAAAACTACCCTTACCCGGCCTACCCGGCTCTGCCCGGTACCGGGGCCAAGGGGCGCAAATTCTTTACCGTGGGGATAAATTAATTTGCAATTTGGATCAAGTGGCCGGTGTTCGGAATAAATAGGAGCCATTATGGCCAAATGACGAAACGAGCGTGGATTCGTGCCTTATGTCGTCGGGGTGAATTGATCATAATATTATAAAGGATAACTTTAACCTTTTAGGGGTTGGGATTTTGATACTACATTTTAACGCATTGGATTTTCTTGATTTGTATTTTTGAATAGCCAATTATTATGATTCGATTCAATTCGATTTACTTAATTATTGACTTACTTAAAATGTCTCTTCATTAATAAATCTCTGTAATGTACCTACGGTGGAGACATAATACGGTTGGGATTGATACCCATAAAAGATTCTAGAGTTAAACTCTATATCTCAATGCATACTAACCTATTACTTATCACTTACTAATCTTACAACTAATAACTTACAGCTAAGATTTATTACTAGCAATTTACAACTAAGACTTATGACTAGTGACATAAACAAACACATATTTGTGACCAAGTGGGTTTAAATAAGTAGTTGGGTACTGTCAAAATATACCTAATAGAAGAGAACAAGCGCTTTACACTGTTATTCACTTTGATATGTATAACCTTTTTTAAAGTCAAAATTAGTGTTTTCGATAGCTTTCTTTATGAAGATTTGATAAGTATGTAATGTGTCACGTGACGTCACTCGAAGTACATTATTTCATAATTTCGATGTAGGGCTGCAGTGCCTGCCCGCAAATATCAACATTTTGACGGCTACTATTTTTGGTATTTTCCAAAAATTAAAAAGGGTCGGTGATCACCATGCTCTAATTAATAAGATACGTTTGTAAATATTGTGAATTTTGATGTAAGAGATAACCTCGCATTGTCTTTTGTGCCACTATTAATATTAATTGCTTTTTTTCAGACGGCCACAGTTCCCCCCGCGACGACTGTTACTCAGCCGGTTCCCCGCCCTCCATGGGCATGTGCGGGCTGGGGTCCATGGTCCCACCTATGGGCGCCATGGGACTCCCGCCCATGGGGGCGATGGGTGGGATGGGGTCCATGGGGCCTATGGGCATGGACGGCCAGCTGGTCAGGGCGGTCAGATCGCCCGCCCATTGGAGAGTGCACCACGAGAGCTCGGGGAAGAAGTCTAATGCGTTGGGTAAGATAATTATAACATAAATCTTTATACCAACTAATTAACTAACTAACAAACAGCATGGTCTTGATACACACTCTTTGCTTCAATCACATTCATACACCGTCTGACACATACCCTTCTGTTATTGTCTGAATCAAGTTTTTTTTTATATTTACATTAACTCCCCACAGGAGGCCCTGAGGAAAATAATTTCTCTATGCCTATGTCATCTTTGGAGATGCTGTGCTGAGTGGAGTAAAAAAGGGTGTTGAAGAGATCCATTTTATAGCAGGGAGGACACACAATTAGTTGATTATGTCTTCCTCAAGCGTCCTCGACTTCTTCTACCATTCTTTATACTATATTTACATTTAAAATTTAAGGTTTTTTCAGGAAGATCTAAGTTGATTTTTTCTTCAATAAAGCATTTGTGTGACCATCGCTTTATGTTATTCTGTCAGTTTAGTATTATGTATTAAGCCAGGGCCAGCCCTGATCCAAACTGCGCCTGGCACTAGCAATATTTTGGCGCCCCTTGTCCAAAACCAGTAGACGTCTAGGTAGATGATCAGTTTGATCAATAATATCCGTATGATTTTTATTTTTGTGTAGCGCCGTTTTTGTGAAAAATACTCTCAAGGGCGACTGTTAGGTGTTAGGTATTATCAGCGCCTTGACAATTAGGCGCCCGGAGCGGACTGCTCCTATTACGCCTGCATAGGGCCGGCCCTGTATTAAGTCCACACAAAATGTTGTGTTATTATTTCCCTCTGAAGTTTAATGTTATGGGCACGACACTTGTTAAAAATTAAAGTTCGTGTTAATACTTAGATATTTAGAAAAATCCCCTTGCCTCATCGATAACGTAAAAATATCTAATCAACATTTTTTCTTCTGTGTTTCCTCTCTCCTATAACATGAGTCTCTTACAGACCCATGTACACTCCTTGAAAGAGATCCTACACACAACAGCCTCAATGATGAAAAACCTAACGAGATACCACCCAAACTTAAGATTCTTTCCTAACCCAAGCCAGCTATAAAAACAATATATTTAAGCATCATGTATCTAAATTATATTTTTGGCTTCCTCCTGAAAAGGCCAATTCCAGTTATTCAAATTTCACAAACTGTACATGAAATTTGCTTATTTTAGCACATTTTAATTTTAAGAAAGGCGACATTAGCCCCTGAAAATAAAAACATAATTTCTCTAAATCCAAAAGCTATTTATTATGAATTTGAAAAAAAAACAATTTTAAGACGAAACCACAAAATAATATTATTAATTGTTTTTGTGTTTAATTCGTACAAATCAATAAAAATTTTTAGAAATTTAATAATTTTCTATTTGAATTTAAGTATTTGAATTTTGTATTATTCTTGGCCACTGTTAAGCTGTAGTTAAGCCACGTTATTTATATGATTAGTTTTCAGTGAAATTGAAATTGGATGGGGGTAAATAGAATAATATAAAAAAAGTAGTCTCAACGTCGCCTAACCACATTTTTAAAATGCCTTTGAACGCCGAAACACTGTCATAATAATAAAAAACTAAAACACTTTCAGAACTTGACTGACATTTATCCTTTTAGAAGAAATCCCTAGCAAACATGATCAAAATATGATCATGTTTGAAAGCAGGCCTTATAAAATATTATGTTGTACAAGGTCTAGTTGCATTGGCAGCCTATTTTTTTACCTTTCCGCTGGGGAGAGGTAATGCAAAAATAATATCGTTTAGGCCTGTTTTTCAACTGCTCAGGTCTGGTGTGCGTGGTCTGCGGCGATACCAGCTCCGGGAAGCATTACGGCATTCTGGCCTGCAATGGTTGCAGCGGCTTCTTCAAGAGATCCGTAAGGAGAAAACTCATCTACAGGTAAGAAAATTATATATGCTTTAACTAGTAGTTCTGTGAACGGTAAACCTCACGCCCAAACAATTACCTATGATTTAACTAGCAGATCTGTGAGCGGTAAACCTCACGCCCAAACAATTACCTATGCTTTAACTAGTAGTTCTGTTAACGATAGACCTCGCGTCCAAAAAAAGACATGTTTCTTACTATATTTCGTTTTAAATATATACTTATATACCTACTAACTTTATTAGAAACCATATATTTTATGTAACGTTTTTTTATATTTCAAATAAGGAAATTAACAATCTGTCCAAAGAAACCTCTCTATATCAATGTGAATTATATTTTCAAACTTTCTTCAGGAAGGCATGTAAACCTTTCTTATGTTTGCTTTGATTTTCAATAATAAAATTGAAAGAGTATTTCATCGCCTTTTAAAAACGATTTTCAGTTTTCGAAATATTCCATTTATTTATTTTACTCTCTGAACTTCGGACAACGAATTCAAGAAATATAAAGGGGTTAATTACCAATTTAACCCCTTCATATTTACCTTATTTCACGCCTATTAAGACTTTTACATAGATATATATATATAAAAATATTTACGAAATTGTACACGCAAATAGTGCAGAAAACGACTATTTAAAACAATTGCACAAAAATAAATAGACAAATCACTGAACTTGATCCACACAGCATGCAGGAACAAAACATAAAAAATCCAAAATATTTATTTTTCCTTTGTCGAAAAAATTATTATGTGTTAGTCAAATTAAATACCTTTATTAAAATATTCCACTACCTCATGAAAAAAACTTCAATAAGGTATGCTTATATATTGAAATTGATGTACTATACAATTTGTCCAAATAATCGTCACTCTCTAATTCTATTTCAAAAAATTGGCAGGTACCATAATATTTAAAAATTAATCTTTACTGAACCATTTAAATAGCGTACACCTTGAAACAGAAACGGAACGTACAAACAAATTTTCAGACAGACGAAACGCAAAAGGTTCGAGTTAAAACAGGACTACACTCAGACAATAATAAATAATTATGATTATGTCGAATTGTACATAATAAATGTATTGATTGGGGATTTTCAAAACAACCTTAACAAGCGCTACAAATTCCTTCTTGTATATACCAAGTTAATCTTGATTGGATGCGAGCGTGGTGGAGTGGTGGCATGATGGGTGAGAGCAAGAAAGGGACGGCCTTTGCCGGGTCAGAGAGTGAGATGATTTGATATGTGTGCTGGTTGTTGGGTGGCTCTCGCGCTAGACTTGGCAAAGCCGGCGGTCAATAGCCTAATTCCGCCTTTGTTGTTCTAATCCCATTGGCACGAATCAGGAGAAAATTGGTAAAATCAATTCGTATATTCATATTCATTTTTATTTTGTTTAATTTTTACAACTCCATTTCTCTTTTAGTTTTATTTTATATTCAATAATTGTATTAATTAATTTAAGAAAATAAACCGTTTATTTATAAATATCTTGTGACGTGTAATTTTTGTTTCACCTTGCAAATGCATTATCAAACTGTTATTATCATGCGAAAGGCATTATCACACGTGATAATAATAAATGCACAACATAATTTGTTTATAAATAAATTTAAATCATTATATTTGATTATTGAATACTTTATAGAAGAAAAACGAAAATATATATATATACATTTTTCCATACAAGAATATTTTTTTATACAAATAATTATTCAACGTTTTTGCTTCCGAATTACCTTATGTTATAAAAAAGGACAGTAAGTTTACAATTTAAAAATAAATATCTTTTTAAAATCAAACCAAATTAAAAATATTCAAAAATAAGAAATGTTAAATGGAATTTTGTACCAGTTGAATTTAGCCAAGTTACATAAAAAAACACAATGTTACCAATTTGGCCAAATAAATATTGATAGGAATCAATAATACATAAATATATAGGTAGGTACAAATTCGTAAAATTACAAGTATATAATTATACACATTATAATATATGAAAAACTTGTGATCAACGAGTTTATTGAAGATAATTAATCCTATTAGATAAATATGATTATGAAGCAGGTTTCACTTTTATTTGATCCTTTGAATTGAAATTGCTATTGCGGTCCTGTTCTCGGCTCAATCTATATATACAAAGCTCCGAATGATGTATGTTTCCTATACTCTGAACTACTCTCTATTGATACTGTAGTCCAATATAACTCAGCAAAGGGTAACTAATTGCTTTGCCCACTCCGCTATAGCCACAGAAGGGATCTGCTAACAACTTGCCAAAATTCTAAGCTTTATCGAATTTACAAATGTGTGGATAATAACTTCCCTTATTTTGCATGGAGAAATTATGACCTCTGTGGTAAAGCGGTTAACCCCATGACTCCATGGATTCTTACACCGGTTCCATTTTTAGTTTAAAGTGATCAGCTCAGGAACGGAGACTCCGTCGAAGCCAGAGTCAAGTTAGCCTCTCAGAAGGCGCGTACTGAGGGTACAGAACCCGCTGATACTGCAGATAGTGCGTAACTGTTGACCCTGTACAAAGAGCAAGTGTGCACCACCGTTGAAATTTTAAGCCACAAAATACCCGAAAAAACCCTTGAAAAACCTAGATTAAGAAAATTCGAAGAAAAGTGTAAAAATAATGTATGTTAAGTATTAAAACCGTAAATTAAAAATAAATTTTTAACTTACTTTATATTAGACCATATGAAGTGGATCAGTTTTAAGAGTAATATATAAAAATAATATAAATAAATATACGCAAATTAATACCAAACACACTAAAAACCCCTTTTCTATCTAGGTATAACTTACTTTAACAACCTTCCATTAAATTTATAAATTATCGAAAATATTTATGAATTTTAGCCAAAATTGAAATATTATCCTAAACTACTATAAGAGTAGTTATATTATTAATAAATCTTGCGTTTTTCTGACTTATCTTTTTGATATTGTTTACAATACTTTATTAATTACTTATATAATTTTGTATAATTTAGCTAGAATTCCCTAACCAAACACAAGAGCGTTGTCTCTTTATGGTGAGGAAAGAGTATGTTTTTGTTTTACATTATAATGCTATATGACATGTAAAAATTGTAAAAAAAACAAATACAAAAAATAATAATAAATATGCATAATTCCTAATACAAAAAATAAGAGGTCATTGATGTGACATAATAAAGAAAATATACAAATTAACAAAAACATAGAGTAATATATATAAGCAAAACATACAAGCACATATTTAAAGTAGGTATTTACAACAACAACAAAATTGATGTTTAAAACAGTTTTTGTGTTTTAAATAGATAGATAATTGTCAAACTTTCGTAAATACGATGCTATTAAAGCCGATTTTAAATATCAATTTCATCTGTTTTTTTTTTTAATAATTTATTTCTACATTTAAAAGCCAGATGGTACCTATAACCTACAAGTACGTTTTACTGCAGCCAAATGAAGCAATACTAGATAAAAACCGGGGTTCTATTAACAAAGACAGATTACAATCCAATAACCAGCGAACAATGTAATGTGGAATTAATTTGACAAGATACAATATACCCCCAATGATCCTCCAATGGCCGCCACCGCTTGTGGCTCCGCTGCCTCCATTGAGCGGTCGCTAATCGCGTTATTTTATCTGTGGCGAGTTTTTGGCGGGGAAAATCAAGTGCGCGGGCCAACTGTCAAAATACCCCAAAGAACGGGGCGAGAAAATGAGGAATCGCTTTACATCTTTATTCATTTTAATTGCATTCTTAATTTACCAATAGTTGCATCAAAACGTGACTAAGGCTTGGTAGTTGTAAATGATTAGAAGCAAACATTTTGAGAGTCCTTACTCTCTATTGAAAGAAGGGTAAAAGCAGGTTAACTCCATTAATGGAGGACTGAACGCAGTTGGCGCTAACAAAAAATTGTTCAAAGAAGCGAAACTAGCAGTCCACAATAAAGTGGTGGTACCTACCCTGATCTACGGAATTGAGGCATAGAACTGGCAGAGAAAGGATGAAAGTAGACTGAATGCTGTAGAAATGAGATCCCTGAGGCGTATGTGTGGTAAAAACATGTATAATCGTGTGATAAATGTGGAGATCCGCAAAGAGTGCAGGGCTGATGTAAGTTTAATGAGTAAGATCAAGAAAGGGACGCTTAGAAGGTTTGGGCATGTAGAGCGAATGAGCGATGAAAAGAGTGTAAAGAGAATATACGATGCAAATGTAAATGGTAGCAGAAGTCGGGTCGCCCGGGGAAGACATGGCACGACCAAGTGAATCAGATACTAGAGACGGGCCATGTCAAGAGCCAGAATAATAGAAGAGTATGTATGAAGGTGAATTCACGGCGTGATGGGTAATTAGTTAGTCCGTTAGTTTTTACTTTCGAATACATATCCTTGGTATAAATATACTAGACATAAACATGTTCGGTATTAATATCACAAAGTAAGACTATAAGGGCCTTGCTAATAAACACGTTTTAAATTTTTCAGACCAGATAAAAGTCCATTAGTATAGGGTAAATGGCTGTTATTTAAAACACTTCAAAACTGTTATTAAATATTCAATTTCCACACGGTTTTTCGATTGGGTTTTGCGCCTATAATATATAAGAAATATAGAAAGGGCGAAACCGAGTAGGTGGCATAAATCAATATAACTAATTACTGCTTAGTCTCAGAAATCATTCCTCTATTTTCGTGATGTGTTATTTATCTAAAAATATATTTTCATGTGAAAAACACGTTACGATGAATAATTATTATTGATCTTTGAACACGGCAATACCCGTCCTGTTTACACAGATGGCGTTATACGTGAGATCCGACAATATACTTGATGGAAACAATAAATTACTTGGTGGTGAGATGCACGCATTACCTGAGCCACATTCTGAACGACGGGGTTCAAAAAACCAAACAAAGTGCATTCAAACAGGATGACTGTCTAACACCAGTTGAACTTACGACGGTCGGGTGACAAAAGAACAAGTCAATGTCTTATTTTTACATTTACTTACGTTTATTTATGTGGTTATGATGATTCCAAGTACAATCATAATGTTGAATCAATATTATGACCAATGCGCAACAAATGACTATGACTTCAAATGTACTCATTTGAAATGCTACGCTTTAATGCACAGGTCAATTTTTACTCATGGTATTAAATTAACAGAAAAAGGGTGCTTAAGGTATATAAACACGCCATTCTGTTTGTCTGAGTTTCGAGAAAGAGACAAAGTTACATGACCACATTGAGCAAGTAATGCTAAAACGAAATTATGGTGCGACGCCATCAACAGGTAACAGGTCACTCAGCAATGTTAAATCATTAGGCACAACGTGATAAGTTGTTTTCTAGCATGCTTTAGAATAATTATACATTATTTTTAAATTATCTGAAGCAATCAGTATGCATATACAATATGTGTAAAGTATGTTTTTTTAAATCGTGTTATTATCGAAATTATCGTCTTCGATTTATGAGGAAGCTATAAGCCAAAAATTTGTGCATTCTTATTGTGCTTTATACCTCCACAAATATAGGTAATAAACACAAAGAACGCTTGGCAAATCCTCACGATTAAATGTGAAATAAATATATTTTTTAAAATAAAATATGGTGTCTTCTTCTTCTGACTTTGAGAGCTGCAAATCATTGCTCTGGGCTAGAACAGAGAGATATCGCACAAAAAACGCATTTGGTTAATAAAAACACACCCCTCAGGGATTTATTGTCTGTATTTTAAAATAATTTAATTCTGTATTATTAACCTAACAGTAATTAATAATTAAAACAAAAAGACATTTATAGATTTTACAACCCATTTCCAAAACCGTGTATTTGTCAAAATGTCTTTCATCTCGAGCCGTCTCCTTCGTCGGTGTAGCTTCAAAATCTGAGTAGATAATTTTACATCTGATTTTCTTGTAATTATTACAATGTTAGATATTATAATTGATTTTAACTCACACATACAAATTTTTATATGGGCAGCCAAAACTGTTAATTGACAAACATTGAATATCAAATAATTATAAGCAATATTTAGTCGCCTGAAATATCAATACAAATTGAAAATATCTCCCGAGTAAAAATAAATGCCGCCAACGGGAATTGAACCCGTACCTTCTGATGTCCGGTCAGGTGCTCTGAACCACTGAGCTATGTCTGATTATTTCCAACACGCCAAATAATTCAATATGTACTAGTGCCTCAATCAACAATTACTGCTTATTATATTTTGTCACTTGTAAACAACCAACTTTATTTTTGTAGGAGAGGCTTTGTTAGTGCTAAATTTTCCACTAGATGACGTCGAGACATATTATATCTGGATTTGTTGGTTAAATATTTTGACTTGTCAAATATTATTATTTTTTATAATGATAAACTAATGATAAAATAAAAATCTTGTCTTATACAAATTAGTTTATCATCATAAAAATAACATTGAATAACTTCAATCTACCTTGTCAAATTCTTTTCTTGTGTGTTAATGTGGTGTTGAGAATTTTACTAATCCTGCATTGTCGGCATTTATTTATTTCCAAAAATTAGTAGCAAATCTTTGTCACTGAACCAAATTGATCATTGAACCATTCGAAATATTGAATTACTTCTCCCCATTATTTCTCTTGCTACCCTTCATCATCTACAAAAAATTCCTAAAACTGTCAGCAAAAATACACGAAAAAAATTTTCAACCATAAACAACATTTTTAGAAAAAATACGTGCAATTCAATCAACTTAGATTTTTTTATATGTGAACTCCCGTAGCATTCCCGTTCATTGCATCGATCAAAGGTTCATGCAATGAACAGAACAACGTGAGATCAATCGAAGTGAAGAAAAACTAGAAAAAATCTGGGTTTGATTGGAACTCCCGTTGTTCCGTTCATTCCATCGATCAAAGATTCATGACGTGCATTCATAAATTGTGAAAATGGGTATTTTCGCCGTTGCATTATAAAATTTTTGACATTCATAATTATGTCTCATTTTCAGAATATTAGAAAGTTATACGTTTTTAACGTAAACATTTATTAATTGACTTTATTTAGTCAGTTAAATACAACTGTCGAAACTGTATATATTTGTAAATAATGATTTAGATCAAAAGGTAGTATGTCACATTTCTGAATTCAATGAAATAAAGTCTGATTTCGCAATAAATTTAAGGTGTGGAAGACTAATTTTGTGAAGTCTTAAAGAGCTTATGTATATTTTTTGTAAAATATACATATTTTTACGTAAATTTACACCAGGTTTGAAAAAATCACGTTTATCATTTCTGGTGTAAAATCCGTTAGTTAGTTTTTATTTGGATTTTTTTACACGGTTACGATTATATTACTTACGGAGTTTTTTTAATATTATTTGATTGTACATATCTAAACTGCCCTAGCAACAATTTTTGCACTTTAAAGTGTTAAATTGAAGATTTTCACTGAAAAATCTACATTATTACCCTCCATTGGTACTCTGGGCAATAAAAAATACATATTAAGCACGATGAAAAATGATTATTGCTAATTTACTATGAATCTCTTCAAATTATTGGTAATTCCAGTTACAAACTGGATTGCAAGCTTCACGAATAAATAAACAGGTTAATTAACGAATTAATTAAAAACAAAATCCGAATATTTTTGCATTAAAAAATTCTTTGTATATTCATGATAAATGATCAAGGCAAATATATAAAACATTATTAAATTGAGGGTTTATTTATAAGGCCTGTCAATTTACCGTGAGGGCGAAAATCCTTTTCTCGCCGGTAGTTAGTCCCAAAATGTCTGCACTGAAAAAAAAAGAAAACTTGAAAAAAAAGGGAAAACTCAAAAATAAAACGTAAAAGTAACGTAATGTTAAGCTTAAAAACTTTGGCAAAAATGGCCATTTGAAGCTCGCGGTACAACAAACGTAACCACCGTCTTGAGTATAACAGTATAGCATTCGGTAGATACAGACATTACAATTCTTGGCACTGATCTCGTGGACGGGATCTCCATTTCTATTCAGATCACAGCCTCAGTTCAGCTGTGCAAGCAACGTTCACCAGCCGTCACTTCTGACGAAGAACAAAGGCTTTGTGCTCTCGGGTACACTACTAACTACTACCACACTTCCTGCCTACGTCAAGCTCGTGTACGACCACTGAATTGTGGAGAGTGTGTAATGTTGGACTATTTATCAAAGTTGTTCGCCTGAAAAACTACTTTAAAATAAATTGCTGTTGTAAAAAATGCTTTCATTTGCCGCCTCGATGGCATCTGCGGTGGAAGGATTAGGTCGTCGACAACAAATCCAGAGGTTTAAAATAATATGTACCTAGAAAATTTGCAGAACGTTCCAAAGTGGAAGATACTTTCATTATCGCCCTGGTGAAAGAAAACCATTCAGATTCGAAACGTGCGTTGCTTGAAATGTCTTTAGGCAGGTTTGGTGACTAGATCTGAATAGCCAGGTACTTCCCCACCCTCCTCTTCCTCATTTCATTACCTCAGCCTCATAATTACACTGATGTAGGATGCCGTAGTCCCACTGTGGCACAGTCCGACGGTTGGGAGGAGTTGGGACTCTTGTACGGTATTAATATTAAAAAATGTCATCGATGCGATGACAACCGAAATGAAAAGCTTTTTAATGGCTGAAGTCAAATTAGATTTAGCATCGTTAACTGCTTAAGGATGAATTGAGTTGACAGTAATTCATCACTCAGGTGAATATGCATATAGCTCAAATTCCTGGAACATTGTGATAATGAGTGTACATTTATTTCTTGAATAATAAATACGTTTCATCATGACGATCATGATCGCATTACGGTATTGCTTTTATTTTGTATTAGTGCCTATTTAAAATACATTTTTTTTAATATTATTAGTTGTAGTGTAATATTTATTTATTTTTCGGAATAACTTTATTGAGTAAAACCTCAAATTGTAATATTTAAATATTGAAGACAATATTAGTGATTTCTAAACGAAAATCTGAAACAGAAAAATCAGAAAAGGAAACGGTCACATCTGGGACTCGAACCCAGGACCCCTGTCTTTCCGGGACAGTGCTCTACCAACTGCGCTAATGGGACCCTATTCTCCTCGGTCACTTTTAACTGTATCATACTTCGAATAAGAACTACTAACATTGTCTTCATTTTTCCCCGCACATTTTTATTGGCAACTATCTTTATGTATGATCGCAAGATTCAACCCGAACTAAATGCAATCCAGACAGCGTCTTTTAGATAAACCTATCTTATTTTTTTTATTTAATGTGCGTCATCTGTTGACTTTTCTGCAAGTATAGAATGAATATTTATTTTTCGGAATAACTTTATTGAGTAAAACCTCAAATTGTAATATTTAAATATTGAAGACAATATTAGTGATTTCTAAACGAAAATCTGAAACAGAAAAATCAGAAAAGGAAACGGTCACATCTGGGACTCGAACCCAGGACCCCTGTCTTGCGATCTGCAATCTTGCGATCATACATAAAGATAGTTGCTAATAAAAATGTGCGGGGAAAAATGAAGACAATGTTAGTAGTTCTTATTCGAAGTATGATACAGTTAAAAGTGACCGAGGAGAATAGGGTCCCATTAGCGCAGTTGGTAGAGCACTGTCCCGGAAAGACAGGGGTCCTGGGTTCGAGTCCCAGATGTGACCGTTTCCTTTTCTGATTTTTCTGTTTCAGATTTTCGTTTAGAAATCACTAATATTGTCTTCAATATTTAAATATTACAATTTGAGGTTTTACTCAATAAAGTTATTCCAAAAAATAAATATTCATTCTAGACTTGCAGAAAAGTCAACAGATGACGCACATTAAATAAAAAAAAAATAAGATAGGTTTATCTAAAAGACGCTGTCTGGATTGCATTTAGTTCGGGTTGAATCAAAGATATTAGAAGAACGAGATATGCTATGTTGGCCACCGGACCGTAGCCGGAGTACTACCTAATTAGGGTACTTTGAACGGTATCGGGACGTGTACGCACAGAAATCTGTTCTATGTATTAGTGCGGATACCTTAGCGATGCCTTAGCGTAAGCGAAGGTGTGCAGTAGTATTGGTGAACAAAACCGGCGACACTCGGCAAAACAATTCCACTCAGTGCGAACTGCGCATAGCACATCTCGTTCTTCTAATATCTTTGGGTTGAATCTTGCGATCATACATAAAGATAGTTGCCAATAAAAATGTGCGGGGAAAAATGAAGACAATGTTAGTAGTTCTTATTCGAAGTATGATACAGTTAAAAGTGACCGAGGAGAATAGGGTCCCATTAGCGCAGTTGGTAGAGCACTGTCCCGGAAAGACAGGGGTCCTGGGTTCGAGTCCCAGATGTGACCGTTTCCTTTTCTGATTTTTCTGTTTCAGATTTTCGTTTAGAAATCACTAATATTGTCTTCAATATTTAATATTTATTTATTTATTTGGTACAATATTTTACATTTCTTAGTACAATTTATAAATGTTGGCCTCACTGGGTGACTTACCCGTGCTGAGGCCTCCATTTTATAATAATATAGAAGTTAATATATAAGTTCTTTATATTCACTTTCACAGTCCTTCTCGCTAGGGATTCCTGTTACGGGGCAGATTGTAGGTTGTTGTTGTTGTGAGCACATTATGTTGTTATACAAACCTTAATTCATTTCTTAACCCCCCCCCCTTTTTTTCTTTATTTTTCCCAACGTTGAAGTCAGTAGGAATTTCGCGAAGAAATAACCCGTTTAAAAAATTCCGTCTGTAAGTAAGAAGTGAAACTGTCATATTTCATAGACTTTCTGCATCCTGAAGACATACTCGTAAATGCTCACGAGTATTTTGTTATATAAGCAAGCTCCAAGTGGAAAATAGTCTAGGATTATCAGAAGCAGAAGCTGGTGCTATTCGCCAACATGTTTAAACATCCGGTGCCGTATCTCGCCTACCTAACGGAGGTAGGCGGAACGAGGTGGACCGCATATGCCCAAATATTGATCAACCGCGGTGAATTTTAATGTCTCCTGATAATAAGCGGCGGATTTGTGTAATGTTTCATTTCCTTGTTGTCTTAAAACATGTGTTTCTCAGCTTTCTATGTCAATCGATTTTGATTAGATTACTTAATTGAGTTGAGAGGGGCTTTTTTAATGTGTACCCAACCGCCATCCTTGTGGGATTCCAGAACACTACTTGTTTGACAAGTAATTTTTCAAAACGGCTTTTTTAAAAATCTTATACTTACCTAATTTATTCATTTCTTAATAGGCTACTAGCTCTTCTCCTAGTTAAAAGGATCCAGATTTTTATGTCACAGTGCGGCTGGTTGTATATTAAGGGTGTTAGGGGACGTTCTTGACTTACTTTAACCACTGATTCCAGACATTATTTGGAGTAAGAAATGTTAGTGCAAAATTTTGGTCTGCAGTAATTTTTTTAATATTAAATATCAACATTTTTTTCATGTTTTCTATGTTATCGTAGGAAAACAAAAAAAATGTAAAAAGTCACTGGAGACCAAAAGTTTACTCCAAATAACGTCAGGAATCACTGGTTAAAGTATGTCAGGTGCGCCCCTTAACACCCTATATATATACCAAATGTTGTCTTCTTTTAAAAAATATGTATGTATTTAAAAAATCCTAGAAAGCACTTTGTTCCATAACATCATAAAATACCTGCGTATGTAGGTAGGTACTTATTATAATAAACACACTAATTTCGATTGTGAGTCTGTCTATGGTTGTGACTAGCTCTGGCACAATGTACCCGGATTTGTTTTGAATTTAAGTGTCATTCTCAAATTTGTAACTGGTTTTGCCAAGAACTCTGATACGCGATAAAACATCTATCTATAACATAATAATTTAACGGATAATTATATTATTGCCATTTTCAAAATTTAAACAGATGTGTCTATAATTCAGCCAAGCGATAAAGTGCTTACCCATAACTTCTGCTTAATCGTGAACATTTTTTCTCGCTCATTCTGCAGCAATTGTCCTTGTGCTGATGTGTTCTTTACATAAACTTTCAGTTCCACAAATTCATCAATTATAATAACCCGAGATTTTTCAGGGGTCCACGCTGGTAATAATAATAAAAGCATAGGTGCGTTGTAAATATTTAAATCTTTTGATTGCAGAATCCCTGTCATAAAAAATATATATTGGATCCACTCGAGCGATTGGTGTCGTGTATATTTAACATATTATTTAATTTTAAAAAATTCTCAATATATTAATATGGAACTGTTTAGTGCGGCTTAAAGCCAATGAATTCACCTAGATTTTAACGTCTAGCCCATATTTTTAGGTTCTATAAATTTGGCATATTATGGCGAGCGATTGCTCTAAACGATTTGGAAACTAGGCATAGTATTCCGAAAATCGCTCGAGTGGATAATATCGAGAAAGTAAGTAGAGAATTGTTAATGCTATGATTCGTTCTCATCTTTGACATTTTATTTCAAGTAATAATTAAGGAATCAATGATCCTACATTACTGAATAAACCTTTTTGTTAGCTTCTGGCCACTTCTGTTAAAAGGTGATACCGTGTTGATATAATACAATACGCTAAACGTAAATGAATTGAATTATCCTTAGGGTGGGAAGAGGGGTGATTGCTTGGGGTAGAGTGGTTGCAGATGGGTGAAAGGGTGGGAGGGGGGTTTATTGATAGCAGGATTACTCTGTACGGTGTGACATGTGGCTTTATGCACCAGTAGTTCTCTAAGTGTTAACCCTACTTAAAATAACCCACGACGTACAATAACTACAGGCCCATCGCATCCTTTGGAATATTAAACAGAATCATACAATAGTTTTATATGCTAAACTAGTAGTTCTGTGAATAGTAGACATCGCTTCTAATAAAATACGTTTCCAATTTTCTCTTATTTAATATATCAAAACCAAATTTTTCCTCTGAAATCGTAAGATTTATAAGTGATTTTTGAAATACCATCTACTTGATTAAAAACCATTTACTTATATAAAAAAAATATTTCAATAAAGAAATTTTATAACTTGTCCAAAGAAACGTCAGTATTTAAATGAAATTTTTTTTTTCAAATTCTCTTCATGTACCATTAAATTGAAAAATGCTAATAAGAAAGTTCTAATAAATACGACGATTTCACATATGAAATTTTTTTGTTACTGAACCCTTAAAACGTCCACTATTTTGAATCAGAAACTGAATGTACCAACAAATTTACAGACAGACGAAATACAAGACTTAAGTTTCATGTCCAAGTAGACATCAAATGCCGTTTCTTCATTTTGTGTTGGATACCTATATCCAGAGTAGCAGGTACTCTCAGTATCGCCCTGGCGAAAACGCACGAGTCAAAATCTTGAAATAGGGTATTTTTACCCACTAAATATATATACCGAATAGTCAAATTCTTCCTAAACACCCTATTTGTAATTTTCATCCCCACTCTATTCTCTTTAACCTCATAACATACCTACCCAATTTAAGGATCCCATGGACCCCACTACCTTCATGTAGTGCGGTAGTATAGACAAAATAAAACCCTCTGGGCGTTAAATAAATGAATGAAAAAAAAAAGTAAAAAAAAAAAAAAATAATAATAATAAAAAAAAAAAATTAAATTAACACAACCCCAGTATTACCTTACATTTCTTCCAATGTAGTTATTAGATTTACTCGTATATACGAGATATCCACAATTAATTTATAACCAGAGAAAACTTACTGATATAAAATATTATTAATTTATTAAAAATCTGGACAATTTATTCGTTTTCCTGTTAAAAACGGGACAGCAGGCCTATAACGAACGAATTGATAGATTTCCTAACAAAGTAGGAATCATTGTAAAGCGAATGTTTTATGAGGACGGTGGAACACGTGTTCATACAAATACTGATATTGTCGCATTTCGTCATGACATTTATTAGAAAAGAACACGTGCATAAACAAAAAAATATTATTACATGAGAAAATTGGCATGCTATCACTTTAACAAGGTCATTTTTCTCCGAGTATAAATCCAGTTTTGAAAGCTTGGAAACAAGAAGTAAAGTCACCACTGTGTGCAGGACTAAATGCCTGCGTGCGCTCTAGAAACTCCCTTGTACCTACCTACCCTCTCTGTAGGCACTACCATGTGTAGGCACTGTCACTGGTCCCCGAGGGCGGGATTAACTACCCCTGAAAATACTAAACACTAAACTACGTATTGATTCAAACGGTTTCCCTATATAGTATAAAGCTAAATAATATTGTTCGAATATTACATACAAAACAGAAAGTTAAAAGCGAGTGTCTAATGAGGACGGCGGAACACGTGTTAATACAAATATTGATATTGATACCTATATTATCATACTCCGTCTGATATATATATATATATTTTGAAAATAAAACCAGTTTTCGATATATTCTGAATGAATAATATTTTATCAGGAAATTGGAAAAAATTGAAAGTGTGCAAATATTTTCAGTTTACAACATCATTTATGTAAAAACAGAGTTTTTCCTAGCGAGGGGGACGATAGCAATTTTACAAACCTCGATCAAAACAGAGGAAGTATTTACCAGACTGATTTGCGGGTTCATTTCCATGATTTTCATTATTTCTTATCTCCATGAAAACTAGTCTTTCTTATGATAATATTAACATATACTGTTAATATTACAGCATTAGGGTAACATAACATTATGTTACAGTAAGGATAATATTTTTTTATTATTATAAAACACTGAGTACAAGAATTTTAATACTAACAAAAAAACAGTGGCAAAGCTGCCACAAGGGAGTCTGTCTGCAGGTTCTATCATT
The DNA here is from genome assembly GCA_026573805.1 of Hesperophylax magnus. Taxonomy (NCBI): domain Eukaryota; kingdom Metazoa; phylum Arthropoda; class Insecta; order Trichoptera; family Limnephilidae; genus Hesperophylax; species Hesperophylax magnus. Next base: position 4,055,281 of record JAIUSX010000104.1, read on the forward strand.
TTTCTTTAATTTGATTAACATCACTCAAAATCATTTTGTTGGTAAGTTTAGATAAATTTAATTTATTAGTATTATTACAAGCGCGCCACTGTTAAATTTGACAACCACCTTTGGTCTAGAGCCCCAAAATACCTGAAAAAACCCCTTGACTCTGAGCAGAAATGTGCGGTTTATTTGAATCCGAATAGATTCCCCTATCTTAACAAGCAGATTGCAATCTTTAGAATACCGGTGTCAGGTAGGTATGCTGTTCATGTTCTACAGGTATTACAATCGGAGATGCTCCGTGGAACCGCCGAATGCTCCTTCGGCACCGGTGCATAATTCAGAAATACGCCAAACGCACGCCCAACATATTTACGCGGTTGCTATTTGTTACATGAGAACGGGTCGTTTCTACGACTCGTTCTTGAGTTTAACAAATCGGTTGTGGAATTATGTGCCAGCCTCTGTGTTTCCCCTCTCCTACAATATGGGTCTCTTGGTTCCATGTTCAGTCCATTATATACATTTTATATATTCCCTATTCTATGGAAGCGAAATTAAATAATAGATCAAAATAACATCTTTGATATAGATCAATAAGCTGACTACGCGATATTAAATATCTAAAAAATGCAAGCCTTAAAATAGGTATAATTTACGGCGTTCAGATGATCCCTCGTTCTGCAACCCCTGAACAAGTAAATATCTCATTTGCATCAAGTGAATTTATGAAAGTGTCGAAAAAAATATTTACACCAGATGATCCCGAACCACCCCTCGTCTGGGGCGGGAAACAATTATATAACAAGTGGATTAAACCTGAATTAAGGGATGAACGGGCACCGTGGCATGCAGATGTCAGCTTTTAAATTGAATTGTACCCTATCGGAGGTTGCTGTGATTCAATAAACGAGAGTTTAATCGAAATGTTGAACTCTAATTTATTATCTTTGCTCTTTGACGAAGCAAGTAACACAAAAGTATCGACTAAAAATGTACCTACGTCTCGAAGCCAAGGTGCTAATATTTTATTGAAAAATAATACTAATAAATACCAAACATGAATGAGAACAAGAAACAGGCATCTTAAACCAACCGACCATTGGGACCTATTTATAAATATTTCAAATTCATAATTTACAATTTTATCTTTTGAAAGAGAAAAGTTGTTCCTCCTAATATTATATATTATATTTTTACTTTATTTTATTTTGAAAATGTTACGAAGCTGAAGGGGTGAGTAGGAAATGGAAATGAGGAAGACAAGGGTTGAGAAGTAAATTTTATAATTATAGTTCTATACGGTGTGGAAATGTGGAAACTAAGCTAAGCATTTAACTGAGCGATCTACATCGCATTGAAAATTTTGGTTATTATACAAATACTTTCCAATTTTCAGAATCATTATGGATTAAAATCTAGTGGAGCCGGTTGTAAACATTATCGCAATTTAGTAGCCCCGCAGCAAAACATTTTTAAGACTTATATAAATCCAACTTTAAACTCGATTTAGGTTCTAGAAAATGAAACCTCACATCATAAAAAAGTTATACCACAAGATCGACTCCAACTGTAATTTAGATTCATTAGTTTCTCGCTTGTATTACTGGTTTCCTGACAACACGTAAAGGAGCATCCTAAAAGTACCCTGGAGAGACAGGGTTATTAATTAAGTTCTTCTGAAAATTGATAAATCCGGAAAGAAAACTTATATTTTGAGAAGCGACAAATTAATACAAGATTACCTAATTATTGATAATCCAAGGGAGGATGGCTGTCCGATATTTCGCTGCTGTACCTGACAGCAGATTGATATACCTTAATAATAATTGAAGTAATTAAGGAAATAAATATTTATCTGTTATCACACATCCTTGATGAAGTTATTACCGGATAAGTGTCATATGTCAAATGGGATTTAACAATTGTAATCGAATTTCGGTAATATTTCTAGGTTCCTCGATGCTTTCATACATCTTGCTTAGAGATAACAATTATTGCTCCACATTAACACGTGTAGAAACTGTTTTTATTCCAATAAATAAGGGAATAAATGGCCCAACTAGTTGTCGGACGACATTCGTGAAGTCTGTGTTTCATTTGCAAATCCTTACCCATGGTAACCCCAAGAGGAAGCCAGCATTTACAGTCTGTTTAGTACCATTTTGTTATATTACGATATTCTCCGTGTTATGAAACTACATGGATAATGGATAGGTCCCCCTTTACGAAAAATGAAGAGTGTTTTGTTATTGTAAACAGGGATTTATCAAGCACACTCGGGATCAGACGCGCAGATTACACTACAAGCTACAAGTTACAAGTTGTATTGTCCAAATATGTTTCTATATCATAAAATTACACATGTTGCAGTGGAGTAACGGGCATGTGGTGCAATGGGGATTTAATTGGTGGCTTGGATTAGGGATGCTCCGACAGTAAATAAAGCGTGGATAATATTATGATATTTGAAGTAGGAATTATTTGTTGGCATAAAACAATTCTAAAACCAAAAATAATAATTGAATCCTCGCTTAGTGGTGTAATTTTAAATAAATCACGTGATTTATTTTATTTAAATATTGAAGACAATATTAGTGAGAAATCAACGAAAATCTGAAATAGAAAAATCAGAAAAGGAAACGGTCACATCTGGGACTCGAACCCAGGACCCTTGTCTTTCCGGGACAGTGCTCTACCAACTGAGCTAATGGGACCCTATTCCCCTCGGTCACTTTTAACTGTATCATACTTCGAATAATGATACAGTACATTACAATTTGAGGTTTTACTCAATAAAGTTATTCCGAAAAATAAATATTTTATTTAAATTTAAAAATTCATGAAATTACTTTTTTATGTGAATACCGCACAAGAGTCCCAAATGCTCCCAACCGTTTGGAGCCAGTGAGACTATAGCATCCACAATTAGAGAATGTTTTTATGTTGAAATTAGTAGAGAGGGGGAGGAGATAGCGAAGAGGAAGGAAGGGGTTTACCTGGCTATTCAAATCCAGGTATGATTTGAGATTTTCACGGCCAAAAGTATTTGGGGTATTATGCCGTGTTGCGCTATCTCCTTCTTTAGCCAACGTTTCGGACAGCATTGCAGTGTCCATCATCAGCCATTTCAAGCAACGTTTCAATTATGAATGGTGGTATTACACCAAGGTGATACTGAAAGTATTTTCCTCATTATGAAACGTGCCACAATAATACTATATATTATTTTTAATGAATTATTTGCGAAAATATATAATTTATTTATGCACGCCGGGATCAAAACCCGCGAACTTGAGGTCATCTTGAATGTCGTTTTCATATTTTAAAACCTAAAGCTCGGCAATATCTCGGGAGGTGGTAAAATTACTATAAATATTTCATTTGAAATGTATCATAAATTATGTTAAAGCGCACCTAATTAATATGTTATATCCACTCGAGCTATTTTAGCATAGTATGCCTAGTTTGCCATAATGTGCCAAATCTATTGAACCTAAAATATGGCATAAACGATAAAAAATTGCCGGATTCATTGGCTTTAAACCGCAGTATATAATATATTATGATCATTATTTTACAGTCTTTCGAAAATATTAGCAAATTAATCGTAAAAACAAGACAAATCTTAAATGCGTGTCCCTAAATATACGAGAACAAGTAATCCTTTTTGATTGACGATCTTATAATCCCCCACCTGCATCCATACCTCCCCCTTCTGTAAGGGTCTACATTGGGGATCAAATACAAATGTCATATTATTTTATGATGCATAGACCAGAGTGGTTTTTAGTTACACTTATTCGCCATCCTACTTGTAAGTTGTTGGAGGAAGAGTTCAACTGAATATCATTAATATATTATATTATCTGGAGGGGGTTATCACGTTGCTTGCAAAGGATAGACTGCAGTTGTTTTCACAATTGAAATATGTATTTTTGTTTACTTAAAGTGTAAATTGTTTTTATTGGGCTAAATAAAAAGTCTATTGTAGTAGACTTCCTATAGGGATATTGTAAGAGCTCAATTTAGGGCGATCTTAGATATCGAATCAATCTCCGAGCGTAAAGAGAATGTTGCGATTTTAATCTGTTAATCTCTAAAAACAGGGTTTTCCAATAAGAGGTGTTATTTTGAATAGCCCGCTATTTCGGTAGATGTTACTTTTGAAGCTATCATTTTTTAACATTTGACAAGTAAAAACTATGCCATTAATAAAATTGGAACGATACACGCTTCAACAACGCATTGAAATTATTAAAATTCACTTGAGTGAATCAAATGCAAATCATCTTGAGTGATGAGGGCCATATACACCTCGGTGGCTTCATCAACAAGCAAAATTGTCACATCTGGGGCTCGGAAAACCCAAGAGTTATTGTTGAAAAGCCTCTATATCCTCAATGTGTGACATTTTGGTGCGGTTTATGGTCCGGCGGAATCACTGAACCTTACTTTTTCCAAAATGAGGCTGGAGCAACAGTTACGGTGAATGGATTGCGCTATCGAGAGATGATTAATGATTTTTATGGCCGGAATTGGATAGTATTGATCTGGACAACGTTTACGTTCAACAAGACGATGTTACGTGCCACACAAGCAACGAAATCATTGATCTTTTACAATTGAATATCAAAATAACACCTCTTATTGGAAAACCCTGTAGTATAAAATAAAGTCGCTTGTGCGCTTAGTTTTTCTAAACTACGTAACGGATTTTGACAAAGTATTCACTATCTTTTGGAGAATTTCTAAATTTCGGGAAAATAACTTTATTGAAAGTAGAGAAATGTCGTTGTTTTGTAATCAAGTCGTAAAAATGATTATTCGGGCGCTTACATTGCAAATGCTGGCTAAACCTCATAAGATACATCAACACAATGTACAACGGAATTGTATATCTTGAACAAGCCTTCAGAAAAATTTGTAATGGTATATGTCTATCTCCTAAGGATAACCCCCAGGAACCCCGGGTACACGTCAGCTAGTTATATATAAAGTTTTAAATATCTGACACCTAAGGGTCAAAAATCATCGATTGCCTTAGATCTAGTTGCTGACTAAAATTAATGATGTTTCTTTGATTGAAGAAATATAAATAACTAATAATATATTTCTTAAGGATTTTTCTTTATGTGACACCACACAAAAGCGCCACTGGCTATACAATGAATCTAGTAAACTAACAGAATAGAACAAATTAATTGTGAAATGAATAGGTATTTCTTATTAAAAGTCAAATTTACTCTCAGTTTCACTGACTAGCGTTTTGGAGAAAAATTTGCAAAAAAACAATACTCTACAAATCTGCTACTATATTGGATTTACTGATTGAATTATCATAGTTCATAGGTAGATGGCGCCACTAGGTCCATTTTACAAACTAAGCTAGTGTCATGAAACGTATTTCAATATGGAAGATCATTATTAGACTATTTTTATTAATGCCCTGCCAGTTATTGGAGCCCTGCCAGATTTTGGGTCGGTCGCATTAATTTTGATGTAAATAAACATGGGATCACTTCTTACAATGTCGATTATCACTTTTTAGGATCTCATAAGGTGCTAAAATAAAATAAAATTGAGAAAATTCATTATTCACTGAAGAGTTATTCGACAATTTGGAATCTTCGTTAGGTGGAATATTTCCTCATATTAGAAAAAAAATGGAAGAAATGCTGTTCGGATTTCTCTTCTGACTCAACTAACTTCTTATTGGGCATTCTAGAATTTCTCCCCCCGGCAGCCCGGAAGAGAGGGGTTGGTAAACCACCACTCATTTCTTCAAACTGCTTCCGGGTTTCTTCTAGAACTCTTCCGTTTTTAAGAGCGTTGTCTTTATGTTTCTAATGACTATCAAACACAACGTCAGTAAATATTGTGTTCTTCCTTCTGCCTGTATGACCAATTAGCCTATGCTTTTAACTACAGAAGTGCTCGCTATACCTACTATTGCTGAATCCACAATTCGATTATCTTCTGTCATCAACATGAATATTGAACATCAGTAACAAGGCATTCAGATGAGAAATCGATTGCTCCTTATAATATATTTCTTAGAAATATATATTTTTGCAATAATGTATTAATTACAGGATATCAATGTTTGCTTTGTGATTTACGTATTATGTTATTATCTTCTATTTTATATTATTTGCTTTTTTAAACGCTCATAAGGGCTCTTTATTACTTAACGAATTCTAATTTCATGTCATGGGTAATGTCTTATACTATAAGTCATATAACTTTCAAGCCGAAAGTCGTTAGCGATATAAATAAATAATCTGTAAAAAAAAAAAAAAAATGTGACCGTTTCCTTTTCTGATTTTTCTGTTTCAGATTTTCGTTTAAAAATCACTAATATTGTCTTCAATATTTAAATATTACAATTTGAGGTTTTACTCAATAAAGTTATTCCGAAAAATAAAATAATCTGTAGTCTTTCTTGTACATAAACATCTTTCATTGCGGCCTGCATAATTCACGTAAAAACAGTTTTAAATTATGGTGATGTATTTGGCTTAAAAAATATATTTCCTTTCAGAACCACGTGTAAATTAATATATACTACCAATTCGAGCGGTTTTCTATGCGCAACTGCATATTACCGACGTGGACAAGTTGCCCAGGACGTTTATCCCTACATTATAAATTGTTTACAGATGCCAAGCGGGCACGGGCAGATGCGTGGTGGATAAGGCGCACCGCAACCAGTGCCAGGCCTGCCGCCTCAAGAAGTGCCTATCCATGGGGATGAACAAAGATGGTGAGTCAGAAATTAATTTTAAATTTAAAAATATTATCTTTTAGTTTGTAGAAACCAACAACAATAGATTATTATAAGGTCCTTAATCCTTTACACGTAACACTGTGACTGCTGTTTCGTAATCCGAAGGCATTAATAAACCATCCTCATGCCTTATTTAGTTCCCGAATAAAACATTTCTTTTCCATTTTTTTATCCCCCAGACAGTTGATCCCTACGCCAGTTAATCCCTCAGACAGTTGATCCCTCAGACAGTTGATCCCTCAGACAGTTGATCCCCGAAGGATTATTTCTTCTGTACTTCTTCATTCGTACGGTATGCAGAGAGGATATACGGCAGTATAACAAAAGTCAATATACTGCAGGTGTCTTTAAAGAAATTCTCTATACAAATATTATTACTAACAATAATGCAGTGTCTCCGAAGGAGAAGTCAGTGAGGATATACGGTAGAAAAACAAAATACGGCATATTTTTACATGCAGTCTGTTCAGGGAAATATATACATATATATTTAATTCGACTAAGTGTCCCCGAAGGGGTATGCAGAGAGCATAATCGGCCGCAGGTATAAGAAAATTCGATATACTTATATGTACGTATTGAGTGGAAATCCGCTATTCAATAATATTTACAATCAATGCCATGTCCCCGAAGGAGTAGTCAGTGTAGTCAACTCAAGATACCTGTAAATATAAGTATATCGACTTTTGTCATATCCGCATATCCTCTCTGCGTACTTTACCAATGAGGAAGTACAAAAGAAATAATACTTCGGGAACAACTGTCCAAGTGATCAACTGGCAGAGGGATCAACTGTCCAGGGGATCAATAGCCCAAGGGATCAACTGTCCGGGGGATCAACTGTCAGTTGGCCAATTATTAGGGGGTCAACTGTCATGGAATCGATCCTTTGCGTGGAGGGCCACACACAAGACGTAAACGCAAACAATACATTATACGTAATATTTGTATTTACCATCATTTGCTGTTTTACACGCCCATAAGGGCTCCTTATTTCTTACGCAATTCTTATTTATCGTAATATTATAGTTTATGTCTTTTATATATTTTTATATTTGCATTTCATTACCCTGTATTTTATAGTTGTTCCAATGTAACAAAAATGATCTATAAAAAACGTCTTGTACTACATGTTTTACATGTAGTTACTATATGTATTTTTAAAATATGTAGTCATCGGGTTCAGCCTTGCAGGGCCCTTGAACTGATTTCGCACAAAAACTGCGCTATACAAATCATCCAATTATTATTTATTTATTTATTTATTTATTTCACGCCTATTAAGGCTTTTACATACATATATATAAAAAATATTTACGAAATTATACATGAAAATAGTGCAGGAAACGGCTATTAAAACAATTGCAGAAAAATAAATATAAAGTCAAAATATCACTCAACTTGATCTACACAGAATGCAGGCACAACATATAAAAAAACCAAAATATTTTTTTCTATTTCAGTTGACAAAATTATTATATGTTAGTCAAATCAAATTAAATACCTTTTTTAAAATATTCCACTACTCAATGAAAAAAAAAACTTCAATAGGGTATGCTTATATATTGAAATTGATGTACTAAATATATCAACAACATCTGAGTATTTGTTTCCTAGCTGTTGAATCCGTCGCATAGGAGTATGATATTGGGACGTTGACATAGAATTGCTACAATAATATGGTAGGTACTGTCTTGTAACCGACCTGCTTGGAGTATGAAAAGAGATTACATATAATAAATCAGGGGTATCAAACATTGAATTAATGATTTTATACAAACAGGTTAAATCGGAAATAATTCTGCGATCAGATAATTTTATTAAATTTAATGAACAAAGTAAGTTATCGTAATTTAGGTTTTCTCTAGGAATGCCCATTTTGAAATTTACATATCTTAAAAATTTATTTTGGATTCTTTCAATCGCATGTGAATGAACCTCATAATTTGGGGACCAAACCGTGGAATTGTATTCTACCTGACTCCTTACTAGTGACATATATAATGTTTTTACAGTATTTACAGTATTAAAATCACTAGATACCCTTAAAATAAATCCCAACATTTTCAAAGCTTTATTGGTTATTATTTCAATATGCTTGATAAAGTTAAGTTTCGTGTCAAACCAAATACCTAAGTCATTAATTTCCGAGACAGATACTAACGACATGTTGTTAATGGAATAATCAAAAAATATTGGATACTTTATTCAATGAAACCTCATAATTTGACATTTGCTTATGTTAAGTTGCAAGCGGTTTTATTATTAGCGGTTTTATTATTAATTATTATTATCATTTATTATTATTGTTATTGTCCGTGGTCTCAGCCGTTTCTAGTTAGTTTGTTTGTATGTAGTTACATTCATACACATTACTGCCACGCAGTTATCTATCTACATCACTGATGCTGGAAAGGAAAGAAAACTCGCTGAACGAAGTGTTATAATTTATAGTTTCTACGGTACCTACACAAACTTCAGATACGTGGCATTAGATTATTTGAAAGTCATTAGAACTCACCAATTAAAAATAACCATAGATTCTAAATAATAACCACCGTAGATGAGTAATTGTATTCAATTTCGCATTGTCAAATAATAATAGGTACGAAATCCATAACCCGAGGCGTTTCGGGGTGTCGATAAGTGCCACAATCCCACGAAGGCTTCCTACCAGCGTCCGCCTGTCTCGGGCTTTAATTGGACCGTGGCTTTAGGCCAAATTGGTATCTATGAACCGAAGGCACCTTTGAATGTGTCCCCTGGCAATCTTCAAAGCGAATCGAATACGCTACAAAGTCAAGGGAATTAATCGTAACGGTTGCTTCTCTCTGGAGTTGGAATTTAATTAATAATACCATCATTATTCGTCATTCCCAGGTAGGTACCTACCCTCTGCCAGGCGGTAAATTATTGTGTCAAAGGAGCAATCGTGGCGAATTCTCGACAGTGAGGTCGTCTCCTATAGCGAAATTTCATGTTTTTTTACGAATTAATTATATTAATGAGATCATGCTGAGGATAGAATTTTTAGGAAAAACCCGAATGATGAGTTTTAAAGATATAAGTAGTGAAAATGTTAATATTCGCTGCTTAACGTGGTGGCCATGTGAAATACAAAACCAGTTCTGTGTCTTTCAAATGATTATATTGTAGTTCCCACCAGGTAAGTGTGGTACTGTTTATTATCTCTATATATAGTTAGTAATAACATAGATCATTGAAGAAAAGTATTATATATTTGTACAACGCCCTTGATATGATTTTGCACAAAAACGGCTCTACACAAATCATCCTAATATTATAATTATTATTTGAATTAAACGGAATAATCTCTCGTGTGTGACTTCATGAAACGCCGTTCCATACGTTCTCTCTGTAAGCTCATAATTTCGTAATTTTTGTTGAAACCAGAAAACTAATTTTACCGTCATTATGAACTATTTAACTCCATGAGCAATTTTGGGAGACATTTTTCACAGAACAACCGTAGTCTTTTTGGGAGATGTACATATATCCCAGCCTGACACGGTCTCTATATCTCTTTTGTATTACGTTAGAATTATTTGACGGCCGGCGTGGTCTAGTGGTATACGCTTTTGACTACAGATCCGAAGGTCGCGGGTTCGAACCCGGCGTGCGCAAATAAATTTTATTTGATTAATTTGTGTTATTTCACAATTAATTAATTTAAAATAATATATAGTATATTTGCGGCACGTTCCAGAGTGGAAGATACTCTCAGTATCGCCCTGGTGTAAGACCACCATTCAGAATTGAAACGTTGCTTGAAATGGCTTTAGCCGTGTTTGGTGACCAGATCTGAATAGCCAGGTACTTCCCCACCTTCCTCTTCCCCATCATCCCTCCCCTCCCCAATACCCTCAGCCTCACAACATACCCCAATTGGGGATGCCATAGTCTCACTGGCTCCAGACGGGAGCAGTTGGGACTCTTGTGCGGTATTACACATAAAAAAAAAAAATTAAAAAAAAAAGAAATATTATTTAAACAGGGTTAGAAAGAAAGAACACAGCGCTTTCAGTTTAAAAACAGCATTTAAAAATTTACCATAATATTTCCAAAAAAAGTGTATGAAACAATACATTAGCCATTGAAAACTATTTGTCAAGGCTTGCAAATTTTTAAATAAATATTTGTGTATTGAACCAAAAAAGTGAAGTTACGGTAACTGTTATCTAGTTATATGTATTTTAGTTTACACGATGCAAACCATCTGTGTCTTAATTTGTGTTTACGCTGAAATTTTTAAAACTTTAAATGCAATGCAATACTAAAATATATTTCAGAGTATTTCATCTGCTTTCAAGAAAAGTTATTTTATTTTTAAATACGTTCAAAAACTACGAATTTATTTGGAATAAAATGTAATGCAAAAATATATTACGCGAAATCCGTAATGTGACAGTTCTCCTAAGAGAAATACATTGCGAAATTTCAGAAGCTTTAGGGGTTAAGCAGGAAAAAATAGGAAATGAGCTCATTAAATTCGAAATATGGTAATCGAAATCACTAATTTATCATTTTTGAAAGAAGTTGTATTTCCCAAAAATATACCACAAATATGAGACTTTGTCGTAGTAACGTGGATCGAAATAAAAATATTACAAAACACGTTGTCTTCTATTGGTGCGAAAAGGTTGCCAGGAATTACAAAATTATATTTTAAAAAAAAACTGTTTTTTTCTACGTCTCGGTGTGAACATTGAACGGAGAATAACATTTTATGTATTCATTGGAATTATTGGTGTGTATTGGGTTTGGGTCAAAGCTCGAGCGTTTGATTACTAGCGAAATTTCGCTGTATGACCGCATAAGTTATTGCCAATATAATAAAGTTTTAAGCGTTTTTAACTTCATATTGTGCATTACTGAGAGCATACCATAAATGAATTAATTACAAATTTTGTTTATATAGTGTCGTGAAAAATATGCATTGATTCGGTTTATCTTGTGGAAACAAAGAGAGAAATTAAACATGTGTTTTTCCAGATTTATTTTTGAGTTATTTTGCCATATAGCGCTTCCGCATTGTTTATCTATGCTTTGGACAGCGTTGCAGTGTCCATGATCCAAAAATTCTAAAACTTAATTTCCATTTTTTTTTGGCCGTGAAAATCTAAAAGCATTTCTAAATTAGTAATATTTTATGCAACAAAATAATCATATGAGTCTTTAATATAGCCGCCGTTCTTGATGTGATTTTTCACAAAAATCTGTACGTAAATCTTTACGAAATTATGCCTCATGGTTGTATGAAATATCATTTATCACTGTTCTAGTAAGTACTTAAAATTGGTTGTTTAATGAAAATCGTTCCCGAAAGCAACCCCTTCAAATTGGATGGCGCGTGGTAAAAATCTCATCCCTAATTTGCCTAAATAACATCTTTAGCAAACCTGTTTGCAGAACAACCTCGGCACAGTGCCGGCACGTGGCAATACGTGGCAAGCGCCTAGTAAAACTTTGGGGGATCTTTTTTAGCACTGCTTTCAGGGTTCAATGTTATTTTAAACGAAAATTTTATATCACTATTCAAACGATGCTTAGTAATTTCTCGTGGAAAAATACACAGTGAACTGGTCGAGCTATAATTTATTTTTAATGTTTACTTAAGCATCGATTTTTTAGATCAGGTTCGTATTGTTAAAAGGTTTTATAATAATATCATTGAAGAAGAAATAAATCTATACGAAACATGAAACAGAACAAGACACACAAAAATAAAAAAGATGACGATCTCAACTAGGAATCGAATCCAGAACCCAATCGAACTTACATTTTACCGTTGTCCCAGTAAGACAAAGATCATGGGTTTGATTCCTAATTGTGACCGTTGTCTTTTTCTTTATCTTGTTCTGGTTTATGTTTCGCTTAGATTAATTAGTTGTATCTTATTCTTAAATAAAATTTTACATTTATATGTAACCCTTCAAAAGTTGTTATAATAAAAAAAATGTAAAAATATTTAATTCTTCGAATGCTTAGAACAAAGTTTCAATTGGTCAAGGGAATGAAGTGGAAGATAAGATACTAAGATTAAGTGAAACTGGAATAATAAGCTGGTGGTGATTGTATCTTAAAGGTGGAGTTTAAGAGATCACCCCAGTATCAGAATGAATTTTTTTTAATACCTGATGATTGCATTATGAAAGAAAATAGTGTTTTGTTGGTTGTGTTTTATTGGTTTTGTTTTTAATTGATTGAGCCCATCAAGTGGGCTACTTTTGATGAGCTAAATATATATATATAAAACAAAGAGAGAAATTAAACATGTGTTTATCATGATTAATTTTTGTGTTATTTTGCCATATACCGCTTCCTCATTGTTTAGCTATGTTTCGGACAGCGTTGCAGTGTCCATGATCCCAAAAAAAAATTTAATGACGATATATTTATTTTGGCCGTGAAAATCTAAAATAATATCTAAATGAGTGGTATTTGATGCAACAAAATAATTCTACGAGTCTTTTATACAATCATTATCAGCATATTGTTTCAATCGATAATTATAATTAAACACACAGGTAAATGATTTGATAATATCAAAGTTTGGATAGGTGGTAGCCCTGTCGCTAAACAATAAACGTGTCTGGTGTTTTAACTAAAGGTTTGCCTCCTACAAACAACTAAGGGTTGTATTATTTTTAATGATTTTGCATGCGGCAGTCACTTATTTGCACAGAGGGTTAAACTGTCAAGGGTGTTGTAAAAAAAAAAATTACCTTCGGCGAGTAGGTATACAAATTAATTTTCCAGCATCAAGAACAAAAAACATATCATACCCTATTAGGTAAAAGGTGTTCTGATTTTTAGATACGCCAAAGAATTGAAGTAGATCCACTACGCTATTTGTTGTATTACTCCCTTTTTATTTTCGTCTTAGCAAATACGCCAATTACTTAAATATAATATCCATGAAATCTGTGCATAATTTTTCACCCCAGGGGTAAACCGAATATCCCCATTAAATAATAAAAATATATGCATGTCCAACTGAGGGGAGATAGTTGTAACCTACATTTTATTATGTGTATTTAAACTAGGGTAGTTCTTAGGGCAGTCGTTTTCCCCGGTTGCAATAATAAAATCACGTTATTTAAAATTATTTTAATTTTACCTTTCTTTCATCATGCAAAAATGCATACATTTTTATGATGCTCTTTTTTTCTTAAAATTTATTTAATTTAGGATATAATTCTTTCAAGAAAGTACCTTCCTCAATGCCAATGCAACAGTTCATAGACTTATTGCAAGAATTGAATAAATTTGACAAAAATGCAATGTTAAAATCATTTTACTTCTCTTTATTTCTTCTTATAATTTCATTATATGCAATTGAATATTTTGAATATAATTATATTATTGCAGTTAATTACAGTCATAAAATATAATATAATGGTATAAACAGACGGGAACACCCGAGGTTGACTTGATCATTTTTTTTACGTTACCTCCACACAGGAAAATAATTGTATGAATAAGGGATGCTGTGAAAAGGGTCTTTTTAAGGAGAAAATGTTCTGGAAAGGATGAAGAAAAAATATTTTATCAGGAAGTGTGCATGCTGTCACTTTTTTCTCTTAAGCGGTAGTCACTTAAAAATCATTTGTTTTGAAGTAAAAGTAGTTTTATAAAGCACGTTAATTATATGTATTTTCGTTACCCCATCGAATCAATAATGTTATGTCATTAAGCTACAGGTTTCGTGAGGGTTAGTTTTCAACCCTCGACCTGCTTTCATTATGAAATTACTGCTATTGTAGGCTGACATCCGCACTTTCTGGAACCACTCGCACCCCTATAACGCTATTACCATATTTATTTATTCAATTGACTAATGGCATTTTTATGAGATGTGATTTTCAAAGCATTCTAAAGATTACCAGGCAATCAAGTAGAAAGTCAAGTAAGTGCTTTAATATATTTTATTGAAAGGGGAAAAGGACAAAAGTCAAAGTTATTTAAATACACGAATGAGTATTTCAAATTTATTTAAAATATCTTCAAATTATGGGTAATCCGGTTAAAAATGGGATTTCAGGTCGTTTCCTTATAAACTTTTAGTAAATTCCAAATATGTAGGAACACGTTTTCACGCACCTGCATTTGCCTTGACAATACACGGTGACGAAATGCGAAAATAATGGATATTTTGTGAACCTGTATTCCGACATCGTGATAATACGTATGTATTTGGAAACCTATCAATTCATTCGTTAAAGGCCTGCAATCCCGCTTTAAACCGGATTATAAATAACTCGAAGAGATTATTTATAAATTAGCCGTAACCAATATTAGTCATTTTTTTACGTGTACTGGGGAAATATGAGAATTATTTAAATTAACTGTTGTCTAAATTAATAATTTATAATTAGTAGGTAGCTGTATTATTTTTAAACGATATAATTTCTGATGTGATGTACGTAACATTCTAAAGCTCAAAAATATATTATTATTATTTTCAGTTCATAATATATTATGCCGCTGTTCTTACAATAGTTTTGGTGTAATGGTGAACGTAATTGCCTTTTAGGCAATAGGTCGTGGTTCGATTCACATATACGTAATTTATTTTTTATTTTTATACGAACGTACTCTATTTTTTTGTTTTATGTGGAACATCTTATGGCGAACCGACTCTAGCGTAGCAAGCGTGAACCACGCTTCACACGCTCTTGCACAGAACGACGCGACGTCCCATTCGGCCAGCTTCGTGACTTGTCGACTCTTTCCGTTCGACCGCCAAAACTCTGTGCGGGAAGGCCGAATGTTATGTTTATTTGTATTTTTACGTATTTCTTTAAGTATATTTTATTTATTATTAAGACTTGCTTACTTTCATTTTCACTTCCTTCGGTAAAAATCAGTTTCTTTTAATTTTTTTTTTTAAGATACGTTTTTTTAAATAAATGTTTGTTCCGTCGACAACATGACGACATTTTTCAAGAGTCTGCACTACTATTATATATAACAGAAAACTATGTGTGTAACGGGTAAAAAAATAAATAAGTTAAGCTGACAAAAATTGTTGATTGTGTGCAACCATTGTTTAAAAAAATGTATCCATTTCAACTACCCAATGTAAAACCTCTATTTACGTGTAAAGATAAAAATAAAAATAGTACAAATAAAAACAAATCCATAAAGATTTCATGCTTGGAGGTGTAGGTATTTTATTGCCTCTGTGATTGCATATTTTCGAATTGAAAACTGTTTAAATTTGAAATTTTAGGAAAACAATCCTAGTTGTCAGTGACAGGTAACCTACATAGGCATATTCCAGTAATTACTTTTTCGAAATTCATTTATATTTTTGAAACTATTCGTACTCATACTTCGTGTTTGTAGTTTTAAATTGTTATCATTATACTCGGCACAAATTAATTTATCAAGTTATTTTGCAAAAAACATGATTGTTTTTTTATAACTAATAAGCGATATTCCGCATCTTCCTCCTTTAGCCAGCGTTTCGTGTGAACATTGTCCACTGTCGGGGCAGCGAGGAAATATAACAAAAAATAATGATTTACATGTTTGATAATTTACTATCTAAAGATCGTCACATTATCACTCGTGGCCCACCACTATCGACCTATTATTTCAACACCATAAACGTTATAATCACTTCCCAAGCTCTTTAGTCCTGTGAACCACAGCCCACGCCATTGTATCATTGTATGAAATTTGTGTACCTCGAGGCGACAAGATAACAAGCCCAATTGGAGCCGTTTTGCACGCGCGGGGCTTTTTTAACCCCTCTCGGGCGCTTTACGGTTGCCTACGGGGTTGGGATTCGCTTAACACTTTTAGGACTGGCTACAATTTAATTGGAATATATTTCTTGGGATTATTTTTTGACAGTATTTGAAAAAATTATATTTACTTCTCAAATAATTGTTTTTTTTCAGCAAATTCGAGAGCACCAAAAATTAACTTCTGACCATAGTGTTGATGTGAAAAATTATATCAGTAAAAGTGAATATTGTGAAGAAGTGAAATTTACAAAATATATACGTGGGTGCCTACCTATTTTATTGAAGTAAATATTAATTTTATTAATTTACTATCATTGTTTTTAATTCTTAGAATTCCAGTTTTATTTTTTATATAATGTATTTAAATAATTATTATTTTTGCTTCCTAATTTAATTTTTATGATGGCTATTTTGGCGTTCAAAGACATTATCAAACTGACCATTACAAAAAAAGACAATTAGATAAGATATAATCTATTAACACATTTAAAAAAAAAAAAATTTTTCATCAGTTTCTGCTTGCTTTATATAATAATCTGATATATATTTACTCGATGACGTTTCGCTTTTTAAAGACATACAATTTCATATCAAACATGGTGCAGCAAAACAGAGAGTGCAGTTTTGAAGAGCATGTACATCCCGTGTGGTGGGGGTGGGAACTTAGAGGGGTCTTATTGTTTCGAGAGGGTGGTGCCATTTTCAGTCGTTACCATCGTTCTAGAAAATGTCCGTTTTTTCTTCGCCACACAGCGGGCCTTCCGACAGCAATTTGCGTCTTTTTCCTATAGGGCTACATTTAGGATTTTTTTAAAAATCGGCTTCACACTTTGAAAGAGCTCAAGTATATAATTCGGGAGAAAATCTCCGCTATAACCGTCGAGATGTGCCAAAATGTGGCCGAAAACTTCAGAAATCGCCTTCATCAATGTATCGCAGATGGGGGCCATTATCTTTCTGATATCATCTTTATGATGATGCGTAAAACGAGATGATGTACCAAATAAAATAAAATTAACCAGACCAAACCTCTAAATTGTGACGTTTATTTTTTAATACCCCTTCAAAACTGCACACTCTATTTTTGCGCTGTCTGTTTTGCCGCACCCTGTATTTAAAAAGAGTTTTAAAAATGCCACTAAAACATTAGTCAAAGTAATAATTATTAAATCTCAAAAATACGGTATCCTTATATAATTGAATTCAAAACCATGTTTAAAGTTAACCCCTTACACATCACCGAGTATTTTCTTGGTTCGCAAAGTGTTAACAGCATCCCAGCGATTTGAACCGGAGGGTAGGTGTCACATCGTTAGTTTAAAAATGTACCGTAATTGGTCAAATATGCAAAACCACTTTGTGGTCGCCCGACTAGGTGTGGCAAAGCACGGGACACGGGGCGAAGCACAGGGCACAATGCACAATAGGGCAGGACCTTCAAGGACCCACAATGGGGATTATTTCAGTTCATGTATAAATTATTTCCACATTACGTGAGACTGAAAAAGAAACGCATTGAAATGAATAGATAAGTTTTTTAATGATGTGAGGTTTGAAGGTGACACGTGACGACACGGTAAGAAAGAATTGAAAGGGTGTGATCAATGACAGGATTAAAGCTAAATATGCTTGTATTTTTTTTAAAGATGTGGAAATATACCAAGCAAAAGGCTTAAATTATTTAAATCAAATCCCTGACATATTCCTTGATTAGTAAATTTGTATAATCTTTAAGATCTTAATCCTTAGACGACAGATAATCTGTGTGCTTCGACAGCAAAAAATCTCAAATGTTGTGCTTTCCCTTTAACTTTTCAAAGTAGATGAAATGAGGAAAAAAAATTATTTCTCACACAAAATTAAGATATGGATTAAGAACAAATAAGGCGAAATTTAAAAAAAAAAAATGTGAAAAATAGTTAAGCATATACCTACGTAGGACACATATTACACACAACCGTGCCTCATAATTACATACATATTTCCCAATTTTGTAATAAGGACTTTTTTATTACTTTATTACATTATATTTATTTTTTGATGTTTCACTTACGTTCATTTAATTTTATTTTATGTCAATATCGTCCACTTTATTTTATAAATTTCAAGATTGTAAAATGGGAGCTTCAACATGGGTAAGCACCTAGTGATGCCTACATTAACAAATAATGTTTTTTTAAACTGTTAATGCGTCACTGAAAATTAAATAACAATAATTAAAAAAAAAAATTTGTTGAATTTCTAACATACCTGAATAAGATGTTATGTAGCTTTGAAGTATCCACTTAAAATAAAATATATATACGACAAGGAGTGAAATTGCTTGCTGCAGAGCCATTATTTTTTTTTTAAATTACAGATTTCAAAAAAAGTGTGACTAATGTCAGGTGGGGCCGAGTACTAGCTAATTAGGGGTTATCAGACATATTTAAAAATAATTTATTTAGAACTAACGGCACAAGTACATTTACATACATGATAGTAATTGACAGTCCAATATAGTCTAGTGATAGTACAATATAGAAAGAAGAAATAAAATTAAAATAGTAAAATTATATAATGTAAACAAGACAAAAAATTGTACACAAAGTTTATTAAAGAAGTGAAAAAGAAACAACAAACCCATAAATCTGTTATGGAGTGACCTCCTTAAATATGCACTGCTCAAATGTTTAGTTAACAAAATTTGACACTTTAATAAAGGCGTATTAAAAATCTCAGTTATCATAAAATAAGAGTTAACAATGGTGTGTTATCTATTTATAACAGATTTGTAGCCTGAAACCGTAGAATAATTATAACTTAAATGCAGTAATAAAAAAGTAAAAAATACATCATTTTCAAATGATTATTACAATAATCAACATTGGTATTTTTAAACTTCAAGATTTTAAAAATAATACAAACATTTTAAAAAACAAGATTATAAAATCACTTGAAATTTTCAAGTTAAATATATTTATCTACTTACCCGTGGTACTCAAAACGTAACTATTGGTGGTTGTGTGTGTTTTCTTTTTATTTAATCAAGTGAGGTAAGGTAAGAAAAAATATATTATGTATATGACGAAACGAAATTATAAAATCACGGAACCAAACCACGCGGTGTGTAAATTCACTTAGCAATTTTATTTATCCGAGGATTTAAACCAAAAGCCCGGAGTGAGCCGTTCGCGTGAACGATAAGTTAATTCAGCCATTTTTAAACGCCCCCTTTGTCGCTTCCGGAATATCAAATACATACAACCTACAATCACCCATAAAGGTGATAGGTAAAGCGGAAAGATAAGCCTTCCACAAATTTTCAAAAATATATATATAAATATATAATAAGCAGTAATTGTTGATTGAAGTAATAGTACATATTGAATTATTTGGCGGGTTGGCTAAGCCGACTTGGCTCAGTGGTCCAGAGCGTCTGACCGAACATCAGAAGGCGCGGGTTCAATTCCCGTCGGCGGCATTTATTTTTACTCGGGAGATATTTTCAATTTGTATTTATATTACAGGCGACTAATTATTGTTTATAATTATTTATAAGATTCATAATTATGGAATAGAATCCAAACTGTAATCGCTTATCGTGAAGGTTTATCTGATCAATTCGGAACGTATAATGATTTTGCACTTTAATCTACACTCTCTGACAGAAAGAAGTAAACTTTTAGACATCATGCCTGTTTCACGTACGCAAAAAAAATAAAATAAGATGTAAATAACAAAATTAGCATGAAATAATATTTAATTTATTTTTATTTATTTATTCATTTTCGGGAAATCGACAGTTTAAATTTAATCAGTTTGTACATAAGTATTATATAGTAAAATACACCCAATTATGGATTTCCTCCTTGTGATTTTACCTCTACTGAGACAGCATAATATGGAATAAGTAAATTAAATTTGTGAGAAAGGAATATGAATTTTGAAATTTACAAAACAATACATTTATAGACATGGAGAGAGGTTGAAGATATAAATCAAATCATAATAGAGATATAAACAAAAGAGACAAAAGAGATAAACATTATTCACAAAACATCAGAAAAATATTATTTTATGGAGCTCTTGTATTTGATAAGTTCGCAACTGAAAATATCAACCTTGGATAATACGCGATTGTAATTATTGCATAGTCTGTTCAGGCAAGAATTCTGCTTAGACTTCCCTTTGCTTTGATCAACCCTGAAAAGGACACAAGAGGGTGTTGAACGCGCAGGTACATTGAATTAATCCTAATTTACTGTGTTATTTTGACACAATTTGTAAATTCAGCCGAGATTATTGCGAAAATCAAAAAGCCAATACAGACTGATTTACCTACTTCCAACAAGTGAGTTTAAAAATAAATTTGATATTTTCTCAAGCTCCCTTAATTGTGTAACGACCCCTTTATATAATTTCTTACCGCTACATATTTTATATTCCTTTGGCAAGTGTACTTATTTAGCTCCTAACACAATTTGCTCCGGGTCGCCTTGGACATAAAAGAAGACAACTTTACATAAAATGAAAGCTTTGAAATATCGTTTGAGACTTGGCGCCTTTGAGCATAAAGTAAACAACGAAGTTAAGAGGACAAAGGAGAGCGGAAGGAGAATTAAAAAGTTGAGGTGTTAGATCAGTAGGTAGAAGTGTTGCCGCGTTTCCATGGCAGGGAATCGCTTATTCCTTTCATACTAAATACAAGAATGAACCCACTTTTATTCTGTGATACATTTCACTTATTTCAGAACTTTCTTTCGGTTGTATTTTTTTGTGTATTTTATTGTGTTAACCTATGGAGAAACAAGTTTATTGTGACGTGTGAATTTGGTTCCATGATAACTCAACATAATGACAATTCAGTGATGAAAAAACTAACCTTTAAAACTAATTCGCGAAATCTTTTTAACCCAGTTTTTGTTTCCTTTCCCTTCCTACTCTCTTCAATATCAAAATGTATCCCTGATTGTGGTGCCGTAGTTTGACTTTAACTGTATTTGGTGACTAAATCTGAATAGTCAGATTTTTCCCATTATTTTCTTCCCATCTCCTTTCCATTCCTACTCCCTTCCGTTCCAACGGTGATAGGTAGTCTGAACTTAAAGTGAGGTATCCACATTCAAAAGATGAAGATTAAAAAAAAAAACTAAATAAATTAATCACACTATCTCATCGCAAACGGAGAACAAGGCAAATACAATACTTGTTTCATCCACTGTCATGAATATTTTTGTGGCCTTCCAGACTATCGACTGTTCAAAGCAGCACAAAACCACTTACGATAATCATGAAATCTTACGTTTTTAAACAATAGAAATACACATTCCAAATTTAGAACCAAACAATTATATTTAAGAATGTAGGTAATTATCGCCTATCTGAATTCCAAACACAACATTTCCAATTTTGAAAATGACAAAAAATATTTTTTAGAATATTATATTATAGGTAGTTACTTTATAGCTTGCCTGAATTCTTCACATAATCAGTTCAAATTTGGAAAATAGCGATTAAATTCAAAACAAATACAAGATGTACAATCAAAATTATTGTGTTTGACGATATCAATAAATTATACTTAATAAAATTGTTTCATTTGAAATGTGAAAATATAAGGAAAAGATCAATAACATCCAACGTAACATTTCCCGTTTGTCACGAACTCGACTTAAGTCCTTATAAAGAAGTCCACTTTCCACGCACGTAGGGTGAGCCCAGCCCTTCCTTTGAACATTTCTTTTGTCGCCATTTTCTCTTTCCTCCCCATCTCTCCCCCTCCCCCGACCCATCCCCCGCTAACCTCTGGGGGCTCAGGAAAGAGACGATGGAATAATATCAACTTGTAATGTCTGGGGGTCAAATAAGGTTCGGGTTGGACCTTTTTCGGGTCAGGATTTAAGGGATGAACGTTTTATTTGATCGAATAAACTTGCGCAAATATTATGAACCGTTTTGTTCGTAGGAGATTTTGTGAGGTTAGACAAAATTCACAATGTTATTTAAATGATATTGTTTTTGGGTTCAGATTGAATAACACTATGAGCTTGAAAAGCCAGTATCTCTCATGTGTTGTTTCAAATTGTATTAAATCCTCGAATACTTGACTGTAGACAAATCTTGTCATCTCCCAGCGTACATAAAATTTGTGTGTGGTCAAATTGTTATATTAGTCTTTAGGTACCTACCGCGAGATGTACTTTCATAAATCAGTGCATTTCTGTTACATTTAGCGTATTTTTACGTTTGCCAATTTTAAATCTCCGACAATTTTCATCTTTAAAGTTATATTGTATGGACGTTTTCTGTTGCAGTTTACAATGAAAATTTCACAGAATCATAGCTTGGTATTGATACAATATTGTGAAATACTGGAAATTACCCTTATTTGAATTCCTAAAAATGACTCTCCACACATCCCCAAAGATGACATAGACCCTGAGGAAAATTATTTTCATCCGAGCCTCTCGTGTGGAGCTAATATAAATAAAATGCGGTTCCTTGCATCGTGGTAGCAGTGAATGCATTTTATTTTTGCAAGAGTAGTTACATTTTATGTTTATGTTTGTGGTAAAGATTTTTCTTAACCAAAACCTGCTTTCTGTCAAACAACAAAATAACTATCGGCCAAGTTGTTCCCTACACCAAAGTACAACTTTGAGAAAACGTCAACCGAAATCCATAGACGCAATAAATCTTCTTCCCCCGTTCCCTCCACAACTGACTACAGTCTACATCCCTCCGCTTTCTATGGCCGCTGAAAAAAGATGGCCGCCGGTTCCGTTTCCGAGGGCGGGCATGGGGAAAAGGGGAGATGGGGGAAGGCTGAATGTATGGAGCGGGTTTGGGAGGGGATGGGGAGATGTTGCAGGGGTGTGGGAGGTACCCCCTAAACGGGAATTAAACGACCAAAGTAAATCTGCGCGCGTTTATATACAGAGATGTGCGGATCAATCCGCCACACCTGCTATCTGCCTTGCCGTGACAACTGGGTGTTCAATATCATATAATAATAATAATAATTGGATGATTTTTATAGCGCTGTTTTTGTGCAAAATCATCGCAAGGGCGCTGCAAGTCCATGCTTATGCATATGACAAGAACTATTGGAAGTTTTCGTTAGAATTACAATCATTTGCGAAGATTAGGTTAGGTTCAGTAATTGCATACGTGTGAGTTCTAATGATATTTCCAACATCCTTTCATGATGAACTGAACCATAAGCTTTCAATAAACCTCCGTGATCGTTTGATTCATAAGTTTATAACAGCTCACAATGGTCTGCTGATCCATAAGTTTACAACAACTCACTATGGTCTGCTGATCCATAAGTTACAACAACTCACAATGGTCTGCTGATCCATAAGTTTACAACAACTCACTATGGTCTGCTGATCCATAAGTTACAACAACTCACAATGGTCTGCTGATCCATAAGTTTACAACAACTCACATTGATCTGCTGATCCATAAGTTTACAATAACTCACAATGGTCTGCTGATTCATAAGTTTACAACAACTCACAATGGTCTGCTGATCCATAAGTTTACAACAACTGAAAATGGTCTACTGATCCATAAGTTTACAACAACTCACAATGGTGTGCTGATCCATAAGTTTACAATAACTCACAATGGTCTGCTGATTTATAAATTTACAACAACCCTCCATGATCATAATTGTACAATATATCTGGTATCTATAGCTTTATTACTTTGGAAATATTATTTTCTTGTGATTATATTCATGTCGATGACTTTTTGATGTATTGGTTTATTTCGTCGGTTGGGATCATCATTCCAAAACTTTGGATGTTCAGAGAATTAATACAAAATCACGTGTTTTTCGTTTGAAAAGTTGATCGATTTAGATGCTTCAATCAAATACTGCAAATACAGCACATCTTGTCCTTTGATACAATCAAGCTTTTTTTGATAACTCTTTTTATTAAGCCCAGAAAAAAAAGTTTAAGGTCTATAAAAACTGCTTTAAAGTTCAAAATCTCCTAATTTTAAACCCCCTTTATCGGTTATGGTTTTATAGTCTAATGTGGCAAATTAAGTTTTTTTGGAAAACATATGAATATTTGTGCCTGAACTTCGCAAAATAAAATTAAACACACATTTTGGCGAGGTTTTTGTCTTGCATAAATTAAAACGGGCTGCTATATTAAACGGAAATTTAAACCTTATCGCCATCTACATAAGGAGTGTTATTGTTGCCGGCCCGATTTCAAATCTTACGCGACGTGGTACATCACCTTAAATTTAAAGAGTAGGGTACAAAATACTACTTTTTTTTACTTCATTTATAAAAAAATCTGTGAGTACCTTCTGTATTTTAAAACCTAGGCAAATATTTTCAAAGATAAGTAAAGTTATATTAGACATTTATTCAGAAGAGGTTTGTTGAACCGAGACTAATTGACATGTTGTTATCAAGTTGTTGTTTTTTTGAAATTTTATTTGGACGATGAGGGATAGTACAAATTAATATCCTTTAATTCCCGACTACCCTGTGAATGAATGTTGTATTATACAGCATGGCACAAAAGTAAAGCGTCCAAAGCGAAGCCGGGTTAAAGCTGAAAGTACGATCCGCTTCCCGACACTGATTAATGTCTTTTAGATCCCCGCATAATCCCACCCGCCCCCTCCCTTACCTCTCTCACTACCCCGCCTAACCCTCTGTACCATCCCCTCTTCTGCAGGAGTAGGTACTTGCCGCTGTACGAGTGTGTGTACTCGTCAGGTACTAGTGATGCGTTCATTGCTAGATTACTTACTGGGCAAGTTAATGGCAATATTCAGAAAGGTGGAACAAATAAATTTGTCTTATATTATAATAGTTATTTTTTAATGATAAACTAATGTTTATAAGACAAGTTTTTTTTATGCATAGCACAAAGGATAACAAATTATTATAGGCAATAATAAGTAGAATAATTACTACTAATTTCGAATAATTATTGCTTATAATAATTTGTTATCCTTTGTACTATGCATAAAAAAGCCAAGTCTTATCATAACATTAGTTTATCATTAAAAAAATAATAATATTTGACAAGTCAAAATATTTCACCAACAAATGTAGATATAATATGTCTCGACGCCATCTAGTGGAAAATTTAGCAGTAACAAAGCCTTTCTTTCTGGAAATAAGGAGACGTAGCTCAGTGGTCCAGAGCACTTTACCGGTCATCAAAAGGAGCGGGTTCAATTCCCCTCGGCGGCATTTATTTTTACCCGGGAGATATTTTCAATTTGTATGGATATTTCAGGCGACTAATTATTGCTTTTAATAATTTGTTATTATAATAGTGTTTGTATAATACGAAATCAAAAGAAACAAAATACGATGCAATATTTGTGGATTTCTGAAATTTTGTCTAGTTTCGCTTAGAAGGATTAAGCTTAAAATACATAAGCAAAACAGGAAACTAAAGAATTGGGATATTCACACAATGTCAAATATTACACCTACATTCTCCATGTATCGAGTATTTTTGATCTTTAACCGGCATAGGAAGTGATTTTTGAAATAGATGATAAGCGTAGACACTAAACTTTAAATCTTTCAGATATATGCTAATGATATACGTCTAATCAAATATATAAAATAAGAATCATTCGTATTTAACAAATCATTTTGTGTTTGTTTCACTAACGAAGCGGCGAGTTTGATTACATGTATCACATATAAATGATTTAGTCACACTCAAATCTCTTTATAATATCTATTTTAATAATCTTAAATGGGTTAATAAATTCAACGACCTTGGCGTTATCTTTGGCTCCAAATCACGGCTCTTGAAACATAGTACAACTATTACCAGTGAAGGATTACAAATGTTGGATTTGTTTTCAGAATCTCTAAAGTCTTTGAAAACATAAAAATCATAAAATTATTACACACATCTCTGGTTAGAAGTCAAGTAGAATATAATTCATGCATTTGGTCTCATTTCAACTCTTATTGCTCACAAATCGAACAAATTCAAAATATATGTATATATTTTCAAAAGCAATATTACTATAAATGAAATCAATTACGTAAATTTACAAAGAAAACTCAATTTTTCTTAATTAATTATCAGAGAGGCGAAAAATATTTATTATGCCCTGATGCCAATAGTTTACTGTCACTATACCCCGCATACACACAAGCCCTGTTTATTTATGGGGGTACATCAAATACATAAATTATGTAATTAATAAATGTATTATATTTATTTGTAAATCGTGTATCCTTTTGTTATTGATAAAAAATAATAAATATGTACCTCCCAAAGATACTAGATGAAATATTTTATTTCATAACAATAACTACGTATCCATTTTTTATTATGGAGAGGACTCATCTAGACACTTACAAACCAAATTAGTTCAGCATATTTAGTACATGTAAATAACGAGTAATCGTAATTTAGGCATAATGTGCTTAGCTAATTGTCTTTAATAATTTGTTTTATTTTTTATTACACGTACATAATTTTTAAGTGTTTTTAAAGTAAGTTTTATGATAACTGTATTTTATGCTTTATTTATCATTTTTTATTTTATCTATGTTTTACCTTTGTTTTAAATTTATTTAATGGTCTTTATGTAAAGGCTCAGTAGGGCTTAGATATATAAATAAATAGGTAAGTAATATGTGTTATGTTGAATGTCAGTCACTGAACCTAGATGACTCTGGTGACAAAATTATCGAAAGCTGTCGGTAAGGTATATCGCTCGTCCATGAGTCTGATAAGATTGCTTAGAAGCCTATTCTAAGGGCAGAGAGATTTTATAGCAAGAGAAAGGACAATTGTCTTAGCTCATTGCGATTGGTAAATAGTATAAAAGTCTAATATCATTTTCAAAATTGAAACTGATTGTGTCATTTTTAAATCAATCATACGCATTGTAATACTAATGTCGGCTTTTAGTCTCTGGTTCAATGAACTCGGATTTGTTTTGAATTTAGGTGTCATTTTTAAATTTAGAACTGATTTTGTCCATAAGTCAGACAAGCGCCAAAGTACCTACCCATAAGATAAAATAATTTAAATTTTCAAAATTGGAACTTAAATGTTCAGAATTCACACAAGTCATAATATATAGTACCTACTTTTTATGTGAAAAATATTTTAATTCTTTATTTGAAATACATGTAGTTATTTTTTTTTAATTTCCTGAGTTAATCATGACATGTAAAGTTAGATTTCACGATTTTTAAAGGGCTTGCCCTTTTTCTACGTTAAAGTAAGCGTTATTCACTAACTAACTAGATTTAGTAACGTGGCTTTTCACGTGTCAGCGCTAATATTCAGCAATTTTGTGATGACAAATTGAATGTTTAAATAAAAATTGTATTTCAATTTGATAAGCCCAGAAGAAGACCCTAAATATCAATTTTATCCCACTGACTTTAGAATTGTAGCATCACGCAACCTTTCCAAAAGCCCTTAATTTGAATATTATAGCTGCGATATTTCATACCTACACGTGCGGGTGTTTACTAAAGGGGTAGGTACCTTGTTTTAGGCCCTCCCTTGAATCTCTGTCTGAGCTTTTAACAAATAATTAAGGTGAATATGCAAAATATAGAAGAACTCTTTTTTTAACATTTTAATATGAGTATTGTGTTTTTTTGTTTGTTTTATACGAACTCAGCACAAAAGTCTCAACTGTTCCCAATGGTCTGGAGTCAGTGAGACTATGGCGTCCCCAATTTATATTATGAGGCTTAAGGTTATGGGGAGGGGAAGGAGAAGGGGAAGAAAAAAGTGGGGGAGTACCTGGCTATTCAGATCTGGTCACCACACATGGCTAAATCCATTTCAAGCAATGTTTCAATTCTGAATGGTGGTCGTACGCCAGGGCGTTACTGAGAGTATCTTCTCTGAAACGTGTCGCAAGTGTATTATATATTATTTTAAATGAATAGATTGTTAAATATCACAAATTAATCAAATAAAATTTACTTGTGCAAGCCGGGATTTGAACTCGCGTCCTTTGGCTTGCTAGTCAATTTACCCTTCCGCTACGGAGAACGTATACACATAATATACATTAATATTAATCAATTTATATATTTTGATCGCCCGGGAATTCTGCAGCACTCAAAGTCAGGGTCTTAGAATAGGTTTTTCACAGAATTTGAACGATTCATCAAAGTTCATCGTTAATTTTCGAGTTCTCATTATAGTCTAGTTGCTTGACAGAACTGAAATAATATCTGAAATTGAAAAAAGCTTTCACAGAGTTTGAAAATTAACATTCAAATTCTCCGAAACAACAAGTCCTTAGTAATACTGAATAGGTTCCATGTTTCGTACAGAATTATGCAAATATTACTTTCTTTTGTTAGAAGTTTCTCCGACACGGAAGCAAAGCAAAGATTCAAACATGCAGATTTGATCGTCTAGGCTTTAGGCTTTGCATGCACTTGAGTGCAACAGACCTTATATGCATAAATGCACCAGCTGCGTTATTTCGTGCATTTTAATTTAATCAGAATTTTTAGTCTCAAACTTTCTGTACACCCTTTTTATTATTTAAGTTTTCATTATAAGTTCTTCAATAATTGCAAACTCACTTTGTGGTAACATTAATTTAAATGAAATAAATAACTTCTGTATATGAACTATAAAATGATTTAACTATAAAAGACAATATTAGCGCCTCTTAAAACGAAAATTTAAAACAGAAAAATATACGGTCGCATCTAGGACTTGAACCCAGGACGATTGCGTTGCCTTGTTTAAGAATTGCCAATATTGTCTTTAATAATTAAATTTTACAATTTGAGGTTTTACTCATTAAGTTATTCCAATATTGTTGTGTTCCCACAAACAGTTCTCCAACTCGTCGTGGAAAGAGATTTTAAAGAATAAGTTCTTTATATTATATCAGGGATTTATTCAATACTTTGCGTATTACAAGAGTGACTTCGGTGGTCGACCTAACTAGGAGCTGACTAAATGAGATCTGAAAGCACTATGTTTGTCTGGGAGCAATCTAACTGGCCCTAGCGACTACTGACTACTAGCTGCCATCTTGCGGAATTCCAAGCAAGCTCTTTGCACTGCCCTCTATGAGTGCGTCTGTGAAGCTGTCCGCTGTCCATAACGTTGACTAAAGAAGAAAGTAGCAAAACACGGCACAATACCCCAAAAATTAATTACGATAACCACACTGTCGATCAGGAACCCCTGGAAAAATTTGAAGCAGTTTGGGAAAAATAATGTATACTTCTTATGACAAATCAAATTCGTGTAACACAATAATATTGTAATAATTGTTGTTTCTCTAGGTTTTCTCGCAAACTCTCTTATTAAATAAAACTCCGGCTAATCAAAACACTTGGACTTTTAATGAGATATCTGGACAATGAGCTCTGATATCTTATAGAGCAGGCGGTTGGAATAATGTGGACCCCGACCACGAGGTTCCCACCTTAATTATTATAAACTCGATAGCTAAACGCCATACATGGGTAAGCTAATAGACAAATATCTATTACCATCTATGGGTGAGCTCTTACACTACGTAATATCAAGGATATTACAATTATGTGATTGGGGTAGTAGAAACTATTTATCGCCCCCATAGCGGGTACCTATATTCTCTTGAAAAGATTTTGGAACTTTTCTAGGTGGGTGTCTAGTGAACTGACTTCATCACACGGTTAAAGTACTTTTTTTTTATTCGTAAATTGAACATTGTTTTTCGCCGTTCCCACTGATGGCGATTAAGTTCATAGTAATATTATTTATTTATTTTACTTTGATGTCGGTGCTGACATATTATTTATTGAACAAGAACAATTATTGTTGCTGACAATGATTTTAAAAAGGTCGAATAATATTACTTTACTTGACTTCCATTGGAATGCGAATCAGTTTGTGGTTTTATTGTGGACTGTTTTCAATATTTTCCACAGCTACTGGGGTAGCTGTAGTTAACAGTTAGAATTGGAAAGGGATTCTCGCATACCCTTAGTCTTTTTGATCTATATTATGGCCTTGAGGAACGCTGCTAAAATGTAAGCCGAAAGAACATCTTTACTGCACCGGGTTTCTTAACAGACTGGTCATGTAAAATAAATTGTTACAATGTCACTGTCAATGATTGTTATAATGTAGGTAGGTACTCTACACTGTCAGACAGGGACAGGTAATCGGGTATCAAGTGATTGGGTGAAGATGCATGATCATATGTTTAAGAGAGATGCAAATAGTTGCGTCAACAGTACCTAACTATTATAGTTTTCTTTCTTGTTTATTTTTTATCTTTTTTATTCGGATTACTTATTTTTTTATTTAAGTACTGCGTTACCTCTCGCTTATGTTTTGTAGTTTCCTCCCGTTGCAAACATTTTTTTCTGTAAATATACAAAAATAATAATATTCAGATATTAGAAATTATAACATATCTAATCGTAGATATATGGTTCTATAGATTAACAGGTTTCTGCTGGTTTCCGAAAGCTACATATCCGTAAACAATGTTAATATCTTAGAGGTGAAATTATTTTAATTATGATTAACAAATGGTGACGTTAAAAACCAGGAAAAAAACATAGATAAAAACCATAGAGGTAAAAAAACTCTATCCAAATTGCAATCGATATGCATTAATGACTTTGTGACCTTTGTCTGTTTCACAAATACTGCACAGAGAAAAATGAGTACTAAGAATATCTTCAAATTATTAATAATCCGGTTAAAAACGGGATTGCAGGCCCTTAACGAATAACTTAATAGGTTTCGTGTTAAATTATTAGTAAAGTACGAATATGTTATCGCGATGTCAGAACACGTATTCATAAAAATCAATTATTTTCGTAAATGATCATTATATATTTTCAAGGCAAATTCAGGTACATGAACACGTCTTGCGATATATTAGGAATTTACTAAAAGTTTATCAGGAAACGAACTGCAATCCCGTATTTAACCGGATTACCAATACAATTAATAAATTAGCAATGCTATTTTTTTCTCCGTGTGAGGAATCTCTTTAGCAATCACACTAGTAATAAATAAATAATCACTTCAATTCAACCACAACCAGAATTGTTTTATTTGATTCATATTTTTACAATCATCTTAAAATATATTTGGCTTTCTGTTCGAGTCACCTATAAAAGGGGGGTGGTGGGGGAAAAGGGGTCTTTCGTTTTTATTTTTCTGTTCCTTAATCCGCTTATTCCATCGCATCTCCCCGCGCTCCCCTTTATGTCTCGGAGTTTTCCCATAACGTTATATACGCCTTTATGAATTATATTCAATTGAGTTTCCGATTTAGCCCTCCCCCCCCGCTAAGGGGAGATTGGGGAGATCGGGACAATCGGGACAATCCAATTTCAATTGGATTTTTTCCTTTCTGTCTTCCGAAGTTTGTTCGCGGTGAAAAAACAAATAAAACAATTGAAACTGTTATCTTTCCAATGATGGAAGAACTGTGAAAATTGCGTCACTTGATTGGTTGTGAAGTTTGTGTAAATGGGGTGTATTTTCAGGTGGAAAACTCATATACTCACATGGTAAATCCTTTACCTTGTAAATACAAACTTCCGCGACATATTTTAAGATCAAATTCTTGTCTTATTTTCCTACAATCATTACCTTAAAATATGTATCGGGTTGAAGTGGTTAAAGATTTCATTTTAGAAATCAAAAACGATATATTAATTTTAGCATTTAATAGCACCCAACTTCGCACAAAAAACAATCAATAAAAAAAATTATTAATTCAACAATATGACATATTTTTTGATAGTTATACTTGTATGTATTTTTCTGAGCTCTATGTTTTTTTCTATTAATAAATTACAGGAAGGCGTAGCAGTTCAATTTCAAAACTTCTGAGCTCACCGTTCGACAGATTTTAAGTTTCAAATCCACCAACAGATTTCTACTTTTACCAATATGTATTTGAGAATTTTGTTAAAACTTACAAATCGACGACATAAAAATAGATGTTAAATAAGTTAGAGTCATTAAACAAGGATAAATAGTTGAAATTAATATTGTATTCGATAAAAAATTGTTATATAGGATTTTCCAATAAGAGGTGTTATTTTGAATATAATTTAAGGAATTAATGATTTTTTATGGCCGGAATTGGATGTTATTGATCTGAACAACGTTTACTTTCAACAAGACGGTGCTACGTGCCATAAAAGCAACGAAACCATTGATCTTTTACGGGAAAAGTTTCCGGACCGTGTTATCTCTCGAAGAGGTGATCACAATTGGCCACCGAGATCTTGTGATTTAACACCTTGCTGCGACTTCTTCCTTTGTCGAGTCAAGACCTCAAAGATGGAATTCGTGAGGCTATCGAGGACATAAGTCAGCCACTTTGCGATTTGGTTATGGAAATTTTCATGAAAAGGATATGGTCCTGCAGGCGTGGTCGTGGTAGTCATTTAGCTGATGTTATTTTTCACTTTTCACGGCATACCTTTCTCTTTATATTTTTTCTTTGAATATCAAAATAACACCTCTTATTGGAAAACCCTATATATAATAAACGTAATAGTCAGGCTATAGTCGTGGCTCCGCACTTTGCTGAAGAAATATGCTGTCGGTAGTAGTCGGCTGGCTGCCGCGTCAGCTTTTCCGAGGAAGAGGGAAATGACAACACGTCGATAACGTAATGTATGTTGATAGAATTATAACAATTGAGCTAAAATTTCGCCTTACATACTAAATATCTCCCTTCCAACTACCACCCGATACCAATCCCGATGAGTTACAAAACTCATTTTAGGACGAGAGGAACTAACAATACATACTCGTAGGTGGAAGTTTTAATAGGTCCAATTTAACATGAATATTTTGGTATCAAAATTATAGGTTTCACATAAAAAACAGTACAAAAATAGAGAAATGAAGGTTAAGTAGAACAAACAAAACAAAATACAAAAATAAACAAACAGGGATACACACATAAGCACGAAGCCAAGGTGAGAATTTGCAAATGAGGTAATTAGCCAATAATAAATTGATAAAAAATAGATTTTGCTCGATTACAAATACAGGAGTTAGATGACGAAAAGACAAAACAAAACGCGACAAGATAATAAAGTATTTTCGTTTTTGAATGAACTTAAAAAATATTCTTTTAAAGCATTACTTTGATTTTTTTTATGTGCTGGTTATTTTTATACATATCTGAAAGAGAGTTATAGAGTGTGTAGGCAATATGGTTCAGAGATTTTATCCCATATTTTGTAGTCTGTATTAGAGAAATGCGGATTTTATTGTTATTACGAGTATTGTGGTAGTGGATGTCTTGACTGTAAAGTGGCTTGATGTTAGTGTGGGTTGATTGTTGGGTAATTTGTAGAATAGTGCTCGTGATTTCATGGGAGGACTGTGATTGGAAGGAAAAATAGATATGAGAGGTATAAAAGCAAAATCACCACAATATACACTTTTGTCATTTTCACCTAAATATTGATTAATACTATATTTCACCTTCTATGCCATACAATCAAATCGAAGCAAAATGCCTCTAAGCCATTCAAAAACTACTTTTAAAACGGTGGTAAAATACAAAGCATATCTATTTTTGGTGAGGTTCAAAAGCGCCACTCTCGAAATGCAACAATCATGAGGCAGAAAATATGTAAGTACTTTGCAAACCGTACTGGTTGAAATGCAAAACCGCCAATTTAAACAATTTTCAGGTATAAAAACTTCACTCCACTCTACAAGTTAAGTTGAACTAAGTAACCAACACTATTCAAACACATCTGTTTTTTAAGCAAAACAAATCCAAAAATCATTGATTTGAAAATGTGAATCTTAAAAAAGGTGCATTTTGTAAATTAAAAAAAAAAACAAAAAAAAAGGTTTAATGAAATATATAAGTCGATTTTTTTTAAATGATGATCAATTTGCATTGGTGGAAAGTGGCGGTTTTTTCTTTTATTAAAAATATGTATATAAATAAAGTTAATTTTTTATATATATAAATAAAAAGTCAACTTCCATGAGAGCAAAAAACCAACCGTATTTAGATATTTAAAAAAAAAATATCTTCCGATTTTACGTAATGGTAAATGTTTATTATACTTTTTTGTAAATTTACCGTGGGTTGATTCTATTCACTCCTAAAATAAATACGTTTGTTAACTCCATTTGCCACAGCGGGTGTCATCAAAAAGTCATTTCGATTCGCAATTTTAACATGGAGGTGTAGAAATTGTCTAATCTAAGCTCCATCGCCCTCTGTTGAACTCGTTCCCTTCGTCAATGATTTAACGAAATTCCTTCGTCAGGGTGGTGATAGGCAGTCGTCGGTTGTCACACAGATAATTCTATGGATCAGCATATAGGTAAACGTTGGCTTCTTGAGTTGGATGAATTCGGTACAGATCCTTATAAATGCACCGATACTTGTTTATTAACCTCCTCACATATTTGTGATGCGGGATGAAAAAGTCTTCATAAAAATTAATATGTGTTAGGTTGGTAGATACCATTTCTTTTGAGATTTTACTAAGTATTTTTTTTACATAATTTGATCTACCATTATTGTTTCAAAGTGGTGCTTCATCCTGCAGTTCTATGATCTCAGTATATCTGTGATATAATTGGGGTGGGTTGTTTCCTCCCAAGATTCGGTGACTTTTAAATAAGCTCGCTGAATAATAACGAGAGCTTTGTAGGAATTTTTGAGCCATTTTAAAATTACATTTCAAAAGGTCCTTCGACATTTCAGAAATCGGAATAATGGAATAATTACAGATGTAAAAAGAATATTATATTTAATTGAAATTTGAAAACCTGCAATGGAATTTTTTGACAGTTTTGTTTGTCTATTCGACTTCTTCTTTGGTAGATTAAAATTGATCGAATTATTGCACCTGAGTGAAAAATTACCGCAACGTTTGTATTCCTGAACCCATTACAAAATTTAAAATTAATTCATTTAAAAAAATATATTATTTATATATTCGCGGCACGTTCAAGGGTGGAAGACAATGTCAATATTGCCCCGGTGAAAAATTACCATTCAAAATTAAAACGTTACAAGTGAGAATATAATTTTATACGCCATTTAGTTTAAGGCGATGCCATACGTAGTAATGCAAAATCATGTGTTTTTGGTTTGAAAATTTGGTCGCCTAGAAATGTTTCAGATGCTTTAATTAAATACTGCGAGTAGAATACATGTTATAAGTCTTTTTATAAGCCCAGAAAAAAATAATGTAAAGGCCTATGAAAACTGCTTTAAAGTTCAAAATCTCGTACTTATGAACCCATTTTCGGTTATGATTTTATTGTATAATGTGGCAAATTAAGTTATTTATAAAATTATTGGAAAAAATTAAATATTTATGCCTGAACATCCACAAAATAAAATAAAAGGCACTTTTTGGCCATGTTTTTTTCTTGCATAAATCAAAACAGGCGGATGGTGTTAAGCGGGAATTAATTTTTGATGAACATAATATAATACATATAAAAATAGTGTTCTCTTAGATACCTATCTCTTTTGATGGTTGTTTTACACTATGTGATTCGTCTTTTGATCCGGATTCAGGATGAAAAAAGAACTAGTTCTATTTTTGTACCGATTTTCTTATAGTTTAAGATTGCGTACTTTATTTGACGTTGGTTGTCTGTCATTGTTTTACGTAATTATATTATATGGAAAAGTTGCATTTTTATTTTTTTATAACCGGGAATTTAAACCTTATCGCCATCTACCTAAGGGTTGTTATTGAGAGCGGATCAATTTAAAATATTACACGACCAAATTTTAAAACTATTCAACTTTGAAATTGGAACCAATCAAGACATTGAAGGGTTGTTGGTTTTTTGTTGGCCTTTTTATCATAATATTTGGTTTTAATCTTTTTTAAATACACATAAATTTAAAATACATCGCAGTCAAATTTTAAAGTATAATTGAAAGTGGTGATAAATTTATGAACGCTTAAACATACTAAATGTCAAGCGCTTCCTTTGTCCTTACATTTTATATTTTATAGCACCAATATAAAGCTTCCAGTCCCTGCGACATGAGAAATAAAATCCGTACATAGTTCAAAGTTAAATAATAAATTCTGAGAGCATTTGTGCGTTATGAATCCACCCGGCCTTCAATCATTTTTATTGGAACAAACGTTCCCGGCACGGAGAGCGTAAAAGTATTGTCAGAAGACATAGAGGTGGAAAAAAATAATATATATTTGACATAGGTAGAAGTAGCTACCCAGATAAACCGATATTTTACGTTGGCAATACCGGGAAATGGGCGGAAATATAAATTGGAGACAAAAGAAAATGGCCTCTGAGCGGAAAGTATTACGACGTTCAACGTTTCTTTTATGTCCCCGCTCTTTCCCTTTGCCGTTCTCTACCTACTTACTCCTCTTCCTCTTGGCTTCTCCTCTCGTATCTTTACCAAACTTTTTGGAGGATGAGGCCTTTGTTTTTGAAGGGGAAATCATATTAGTCTATATGCTATAACGGATGAAACAAAATTAGTTTTTTTTTTGTTATTACCACATTTTATAGAGGTTATAGGTTCTGACTAACTACATATTTTTTTCATTAACTTTTCTTTAAGTGCGATATTATATCGGGACTTAACATTATACAGTACCTACCTTGTAGCATTAAAATGTTTTCTAATTTCATCTTAAAGATAGGTAAAATTCATTTTTTAAATACTGTGTATTATTTGTGATTCATTCCACAGAAGATACTTTTAGTATCACATTGGTAAGAGGACACTTCGAATAGAAAGGTTTCTTTAAATAGATTAAGGTATCTAGGTTTAGTAACTATATAGATCTAAATAACCGAAACCTTTATATCCTT
This sequence comes from Hesperophylax magnus, assembly GCA_026573805.1. Lineage (NCBI taxonomy): Eukaryota > Metazoa > Arthropoda > Insecta > Trichoptera > Limnephilidae > Hesperophylax > Hesperophylax magnus. The sequence continues at coordinate 4,092,654 of JAIUSX010000104.1, forward strand.
CACTCTTCATTTCTATATATCTCACCACATTCGAAATTTGAAAATATAATGGTTTAACTGGTTTTGGACAGTTGGGAACTTGTGTTGATTAACATAATATAATACTTATCTCTTTTGATGGTTATTTTACACTGTGTGATTCGTCTTTTGATCCGGATTCAGGATGAAAAAAGAACTAGTTCTATTTTTGTACCGATTTTCCGATTTATAGTTTAAGATTGCGTACTTTATTTGACGTTTGTTGTCTGTCATTGTTTTGCGTGATTATATTATATGGAAAAGTTGCATTTTTTTTTTCATTTTTTGTTTAAAATATTAATGAAAACATTCTAATTTATCTTTATTACTGATTATAAACATGTTTTACGGTTCGGTATTGTGAATTACATGAATGTTTTTAATGATTTTTTGACGCCAACGGCAGAGGAAAATGACTGATTTTTTCATGTGATCCATCAATTTGTCTAAGGTGTGGCCATTTTTTGTCGATTTAGTAGCGTCCATAAATATTATTTCTTTTCTAATGGCACCACCTCTATGTATGAAACGTAAGTATGAAAATAATAAACACGTAAAGCAAAGATTTTTCAAATGGGTTCCCACATGGTTTCCATATGGGAGTCGGAATTTAAGGAAGTGTCGTGTAAATCACCCATAACACGTATTTATTAGTTGGAATATCTGTAAAACAGACTTTTCATATACACAATCTTATAAAATTATGCTTTATTGGGATTTAATTGATAGTCAAATTAATTATGTATTTGTCCGCATTTATCTATGTCCAAGTGTGTTTGTTAAACCTGAGTTTTCGTATCGCTAATAAGTTAAACAATAATTTTGTTTAATTTTTATTGCAACTAACATTTTTGAATTAATTTATCTTTTTTCCTTATGTCTGAAATAAAGCGATCGTGCGAAACTCAGGTAAATATTTTTGAGATTAAATATTTTATAAAGATTATTAAAATGAATTTCCCACGTACTTACCAACCTAATATTATATATTAAGAGTTGATTGTTTTCCTATTGATATCTGATATGTTATGCTTAACTTAAAACTCACCTTTTCAAAAAGTCGTATCCACAAAGTAAAATAAAATTAAAAAATTTATTGAAATAAATTAAATTAAAATTCTCCAGTCGTAAATAGCCCTAAATTCTCCAGTCTTAAAGTGTTCTAAATTCTCCAGTCCTAAGGAGTCCTAAATTTTCCAATCCTAAAAGAGTAATAAATTCTCCAGTCCTAAAGAGTCCTAAATTCTCCTGTCCTAAAGTGTCCTAAATTCTCCAGTCCTAAAGTGTCCTAAATTCCCCAGTCCTAGAGAATCCTAAATTCACCACTAATCTTCTAATAAATGTAATATCAAAAATAATGGAGGGTAAAATGAAAAACGTAAAACCATGTATCACCAGTCGGTGGCTGAGTTGACATCGCGTTTGTGTTCAATCAACCCAGGCGTAGTGTGTTCAATTCTTAGGCTGGCTAAGTCCTCCATCACAACACGAGCAAGATTTTCCGCCTCCTATGGTGGTAGTAGGAGATTTTCAAATATTGTCATGTTATTCGTAACACGGGAATGTTTGCCTTACTTATAATTAACAATTATAATAAATGTAATGGAGAGTGTTTTTGCGTGCAAAGCCATATCTACTCCAAGCTTAAACTTTGTAATAAAAGTGTGTTTATCTAAGTGATCTGCAGGTTAATAAGTTTTCTGTATCTGTTAGTAAATAATAAAATTAGATAGAGCCGAGGAACGCATAATAAGTTGTACAATGCTCTTGAGGTGATTTTTCAAATAATCCAATTAAAAATATCTTTGTTTTGGTGAAAGATAAAAACAAATGACCAATTTTGTGACACTCATTTATTTTTAAAAATAACAATTTTCATAACTGATACCCTCGAGTGTCAACCCACTTATTTTTTTTTTTATAAAACATTTTAAACATAAACGGAAAAACTTACTGATATTAAATACTTAAATTAATTATTAATTGTTAATTTATTAAAAATCTATTCAAATTTTTCGTTTTCCTGTTAAAAATAGGACAACAGGGACAGGTCTACAACGAATGAATTGAAAGAATTCCTAACTAAGAATCAGTCAAAAGCGAATATTTTATAATATTGGACGGCGGAACACTTGTTCATACAAATACTGATATTGATTTATATTAAGAAAAGATATATTCCGAATGAATAATAATTAGGAAATTGGCAGGCTAGCACTTTTTTAACAGGATCAAATTTCAGACAGTTAAATCTACCTTCATTTTCTATGTAATATAGTGCGTGTAGTGAAAAGCTTATAATAGTTGATCTAGAAATTCTATACATTAGCTGAGGAATTATTATAATGCCGTAACTAACCATTTGTCAGATTTGATGTTTTAATAAAAGACTGCGCGGCCTTTTCACATAAAACTTAATTTTGGATTTGAAGCCGAAAAATCAAACCATATTAAATAATAAAATAAAATCAGAATGCATTTCAAGTATCTAGTACAGATATGAGCTGTATACTAACTTTTTTTTAAAATTATAAAATATAAAAAATGGATTTTATTGGATTTTAGAAGGGCTTATCTATAACTCTGTCAAAAATTACAGTATAATAAATTTTGGTAATTTGTTGTATTTCTACTAATTATATTTAATATTACCATTGAGTTATGACTCCCCATATAATAATACCAGCTCGCTGCTTGAGTACGTTCCTTGTTTTATTGTCGTAGTCTGTACCACATCACTGTAAACAGGTAAACAGCAATAGCATCAGCATCAGGTGAACTTCATTCCAATATTTGCCGCCCCGTCGACCACGTCAATTGCAGGTAACACCCAAAAAACCACCCTCTTACCATCCCCCCTCCTGCTACCTACCTGGTGGGGAGATGGGGTAGGGTAGGGGTGAATGGTGGGTAAAGCCATGTTGCTAAAATCAGCCAAAGAGTGGACATAGAGTGACATAGAGACATATAGTGGACCTTTTACCCATATTATTTTTGGATTGAATAGTTTGTAATTTATGAAAATTCAATGCAAACTGATTAGTTTACGTTGATTAATCAAAAAACTTATAAATATACTACATTCATGTTACTTGTAAAATAGTAAATATCTGGCTGCAAATTAAATAATTATCAAGTTCAAAAGAATAGATATTTAGGTGCATAAACGATCGTAACCATAAAATTATGTTTTTTGTGGCAGCAAAAACTATTGTAAATATTTTCCGTCAGAAGCTCTATCTCCCTTTGATTTGTGGATATTCTTTCTAAACAATGACGTTCAACTTAAAACATTGGTAAATTAATATAGGAATTAAAACATAATACTCTGGGCTGGGATAAAATTGGTGAATGATATTAATTTGGAAAAAATCTCTCGATATGGTACTAGTTTTGATTTTAACTAAGATCCCACGACTTACCAAGAATTACCAGGTTCAAACCATTATTTCCTTTGCTTGCTCACTTTTCTCCTACCTTTCTCATTCCCACAACGGAAGGGAATGCCGTAGTTCCGCTAGCTCCCGGCATGAATAACCCTTATGAGGTAGTCCTAAAATATAATGCTAATTATTATAAAACCCAGCGGCATGTATACTTCAGTTTTAGCCCTAAAGGGCGCGTATTTAATTATTAAAGACAATATTAGCAACTGTTTAACAAAAAATTGAAACAGAAAAATCAGAAAAAGATACAGTCGTATCTAGGGCTTAAAACTAGGATCCTCGCCTTGCCGGGGCACCGCTCTATCAACTGAGCTAATGCGAACCTATCTCATTCGGTCATATTTAAATCTATCTTACTTTGAATAAGAACTACCAACGTTATCTTCATTTTTTCACCGCACATTTTTAAAGGCTGTTATATAGATTAAACAATCTAGAGAGAGTCTTGGATAAATATGTCCTATTTTTATTTAATGTAATTAAATAAATAATTATCGAGTTACGTTATATCGATGAATCTAAATAGCACCAGATGAAAAGGAAAGTATGTATATATTTTAGGGCGATATATTTTTTTCTAAAATGTAACATTCAATTACCCTACAATAAAACATAAAAGGATGTACACATTGCACAGTGTGCAATGCACACGTCAGAGGTTGTCGGGGCGTGAAATGGCCGCGTGTACCCGGCCCTAACTGACGTTGCGCGTCGTTCGGCCTGGTGCGTCGCGGCGCTCCACGGTGTAGCGTCGGCGTCGCTGCGGTATTTTGACAGGAAACGTCATAAACATTCTGTACCCGACGTCATTCACAATGGCCCTCTATCCGCCCATCGTTGATATAATAATTTCATTAAAATATTGACGTTGATTATTATTAAGTATATTTAATTCATGGTTTTGATGGGTGTACCATGACACAACAATGTTAAGGGCTGTTGACTTATGTTTTGATGAATGCTTTATGAATATATTATTATCATGCATTTAAAAAATCACTCGCATGTATATGAAATTTTTATTGCCGTGTTAATAACACAACCTTGATTAACTTAGTGAAAATTAAAACTTAAAAAAAACACTATTATTTCCAGATACGTAGATCTTGTAATATATTTTTTGCAAAGGTTTTGAATGTAAATGAGTGTACGCCAAGACCGAGTGTTTGGCGTTTCGTCCTCTCTGCCTACACCTGCGGAGAAATGGCGATGATTGATTAGTTAGCTATTTTTGTTATTCATAAATTGATTTCTATAATGTAAGTGATATATAAAATAAAGTCTTTCTGAATGCCTTCTAATAAGATTGTAACCAATGCAAAAAATGTATTTACAGCGGCATCTAATCGAGCAATAGTAAATATAATATCTTTGCGTTCCTCTAACACACACTACAAAATACGGAATAAAACCTCTGAACAATATTGCATACAAACTAAAACATATAACTTTCTTCGAGATATGTAAAAACACAGCCAGCATAATATAATTTAAAAAAATCAAAGTAACGTAAAAGAATCCTCACAGAATATTTACAATACATCGATTTTGCAATATCACAATTGTTCTAAAATTCAATATAACATTTTTTCCTCTTTGTCCCCAGCCGTGCAGAATGAACGCCAACCCCGGAACACCGCTACCATCCGACCTGAGGCTCTCAGAGACATGGGACAGGAAAGGGCGCTCAGAGAAGCTGCAGTAGCTGTGGGTGTTTTTGGGTGAGTAAACCTCTTACCGCTCATGATATCATGAACTCCTGGTTCATCCATTTTTCTAAAAGAAATCCTCTAACAAATTGTCCATTTCAACAAGTAAGAATCATGGCTGAAATAACAATACTGCCAACGATATAGACAATGTATACGGACGTTTCAGAGAACATTTATTCCAATTTCAAAATTAATATTCAAGTTCTGTTATTATCTAATTATTGTAAAACAACCGGCACGTAATTAAAAAGTAACAGAATTTAAAAAGACCTTTCACAGAACTTGAAATTTAACTTTAAAGTTCGACTATTCGTTCAAACTCTGTGAAACAACCCCGTCTATGTTTTTTTTCGTTGTACTTTTTGATTGTGATTACGAATTATTGCAGCAATATTTGGAGTCCATTTCCGATCCAATTAAGTATAATGTAATCGGGTTAAAAGCCGGATTGTGACGTTTATTGAATGAATCTATAGGTTGCCTGGAAATCTTTAAAGTAAAATACGAATGTACGAGTATTATCACGATGTCGGAACATGTGTTCATAAAAATCTTAATATTTTCACATTTCGTCATTACATAGAATCAAGGCAAATGCAGGTGCATGAAAATGGGTTCTGATGTATTAAAAATACACAAAAAATTTACTATGAAACGGCTTGCAATCCCGTTTTTAACCGGATAACCACGAATTTAAATTGATTCTTAATAAATAAAGAATACTCTTATTTCTCCGTGTATTATTGTGATTTATTTTTGGAGTATCATGCTGTGTAATGTTACCGAATTCTTTAGCCAACTTTTCGTGTGGTGTTACAACGTCCATTATCGGGGAAGTTGTGTAATTGAACAGAAATCATTATGATACTTTTGAGCGTGAAAATCTCAAATCATATCCAGTTGTAATGTAAATTATTTATATTTATTTTTCTATTATCTCATAAAGATAGATAGTGTTGAATGACGCCAAAAAATAGTGAACTGGGTACAAATATATAACATTGTTAAAAACTTCGTCGGAAACACTGCTAAAAAACATTGTCCAAAACATGATGAAAACCGCGTGGAAAATTCGAATGAAAATATTTTTGTTAATATTTCGAAAAAAAAAATTGTGAACATTTTGTATTTTTACTGCCTTTCCTCTTCACTCCACATCCCCTGCGCATGTCTGTATTTCATGAGTTGTACTGTTTGTTTTATGTGAACTTCACCGCTGTCTGATGATGATGATGTCTGGATGATGATGTGATGTGATGACGGAGAGCAGTAGATCTTTGACTGACACTTCCATCCCGGCTTACCTGATCTCCGCCATTGACTCGTCGCTGTCGGCAAGCCTAACGTAGGTCTATTTCATCATTAGTTTCACAATTACCACATGAAGTGATGACGAATGCTTGATGATTGAAGTGATTAAAAATGGATGAGATATGTTAAACTTTTACGGTTCTTCCAAACGTTTATGTAGCAACGAAAGTAAGTCTTTTTAACCAATCGAATGATTTTTGGCATACTATGGCAAGTTTGCCAAACGTTTTGAGCGTAATGTGCCAAATTTACATAGAACCTAAAAATATGGGATTGGTTTGTTAAATGTAGGCGAATTCATTGGCTTTAAAACACAGTGAGCAATTAATATTTTTTTGTATTTATATTTTGAGAAATGATTTTAATGAAATCGAACGGACAAATCTAAAACCGAACACCCATCGCTCGAGTGTTACTCTGACTCTACTCGAGTGTGTCTCCCAGATGATGATGTAGGTATACTCGTGTATGTATGTAGTCATATTTTTTAATGCAGCAGGATGGTGCAATTCCAGTCTACCATATTGAATGAGTGGACCCTAACGTGGGAGTATTTCATCGTCTGTTTCATAAATCCTAATAGATTTATTATAAATAAATATAACCAATGTTTACAAGTCATACTGTTTTAATTTATACTTTACTTCCATTGAAAGCATTTGCTTGTGGATGAAAGAGGAGTGTACATTTTCGAAAAAATAATATAACTACGTTACAAAGTAAAAAAAATTACAAAATTAAAATCCATACAAATTATTGTATTTGGAAGGAAAAAAAAATATTATCGAAGATAAATAGAGTATAGTAGGATAATTTGTGAGATTTTCAAGTGAAACTAGGGGAATCAGTTTTTTTGTTAACGATTTCCCTAAAATATTTTTTTTTATATAATTCAATATTTGTTTTTTATCGTTAATGCTTCTAATTTCTTCTGGTAATTTATTAAATAAATGTTTTCCTTGGTGGGTATAATGGTGCTGGGCAAAAGAAGTGTGTAGTTTAGGTTTACATATATTTAAGTCTGGTTCTTTTTTTTAATATTAACATATTCTTTAAATAGGCCTCCGTGGTCGAGGGGTAAAGCTTTTGACCAGCAATCCTAAGGTCGCGGGTTCAAATCCCGGTTTGCGCAAGTAAATTTTATTTCGATGAATTTGTATAATTTCACAATTTATTCATTTAAAACAATATGAAGTATACTTGCGGCAAGTTCCAGAGTGGGAGATACTCTCAGTATCACCCTGGTGTAAGACCACCATTCATAGTTGAAACGTTACTTAAAATGGCTTTCGCCGAGTTTGGTGACCAAATGTGAATAGCCAAGTACTTCCCCACCTTACTCTACCCCATCTCCTTCTTCTCCCCATAACCTATAACCTCACAGCATGCCCCAAATGGGGATGTCATAGTCTCACTTGCTGCAGACGGTTGGGAGAACTTGGGACTCTTGTGCGGTATTCACATAAAAAAAATATAAATATTTAAAAATTTCATCGGGTTATAATGTTCTTGATCCAGATCTAAGAAGCTAATTCAAGCAACGTTTCAATTCTGAATACTGATCTTACACCAGGACGATACTGAGAGTACCTTCCACTCTCACGTGATTCTCACATCTCTCACACATGATTCTAGGCTGATATAAATGAACTATTGTTTATGCAAGTACCTGTGGTAACATCTCAATGCTTCTAATCAACGTAACGTATCAAATTAACCTCCAGACAATAGGGCCAACAAGGAACACCGAACATAACAAAGCACACAGCACAAAACATCACAGAGGCGTAAGCATATTATAACAGTTGACTAGCACGCTTGATCAGTCAACCTTTAGTGGAGTATGAAATCAAGGCACAAGGCTCTGTGAAGCGGCACTGATGTGGACACCAGACATACTATACCTATACGTCTATACTAAATAAGCCTCCAGACTGCAACATAAAGCCTTCATCATACAGCCTCCTTTCATGTTTCACCCCTGAAGCCTCCAAAGGCTTTGTCCCGTTTCACAAATCTGGACACGGTGGGTTGTGCTGGGTGGAAGAGTCATGACTGCTTTAGGGTTATTTTAAATCATAAATATCGTAAACGACGACCCATGACACATTGAATGAACACTTATAAATGAAGAGACACAATGAATTATAAATTTCAATTAATGCTGAAATGATTAGAATTAAAAATAAATGTATAAAATAAATCCACACATTTATTAAAACAGCGGAATATCATCATTTTTAAGCTAGAATCATTAAACTATTAACCATTCCGCTATTTTTGAATAATTTAAATTCTAAATAAATAACTGCATTTAAATTCGTACGAGTCAAAAAAAAGTAGAAAGTTCATTCAAAAAGTATCTTATAAAAGTATCTCCTGCTAACTCAGGTACGATAAACTCAAATATGCTTTGAATTAAATTGTCATTTTCCAAATTTGAACTGATTGTGTGAAGAATTCAAACAAGCGATTAAGTATATACCTATTATATCATTATTGGCCAGTTGTTTCACAAAACTAAAATAATAACAGAACTTGAATAGAACCTTCACAGAACTTGAAAATCAACTTCGAAGGTTGATGAATTGTTCAAATTTCAACCATCATTTTTGGGTTCCGTGAAAGTCCAATCCAAGTTCTGTTATTATATAATTGTAGGCCAGCATTTTTGATAGAACTAAAATAATAACAGAACTTGAAAATAATTTTCACAGAACATGAAAATTAACTTTTAAATTTGAAGAATTGTTCAAATTCTCTGAAGTTCTCTGAAACAACCCGTCCTAAATGAGTAAAACCTCAAATCTTACTATTTAATCATTCGAAGACAATATGAACAACTCTCAAACGAAAGATTTGAACCAGAAAAGACAGAAAAAGATACAGATGTAACTGTAAATTGAATCCCGGATCCCTTTTTCGCCCGGGAAGCGCTCCGACTACTGAGCTAATTCGACCACATCAACATACGTTATATTTAACTGAATCATACTTCTACTGAGAGCTACCATTTTCCTTTTCCGCTTAACGTGGTAGTAGTAGGAGATTTTTAAATATTGTCAGGTTATCCGTAACCCGGGAATGTTTGTCTTTCTTTTTTAAACAAAAAAACTAAACGCGAAATGCGTAAATGACGATGTTTTTGAGGATTGCAACAAAGTGGTGCATGTTTTTTGTATCTGTATTGAAACGTGTATCTGTATTGAAAGCATATTTTTAGGTATATATCGTCATACAATAAACGTGAACTGATAAACAGAATTTATAAAATAAATATATATGTAAGATGCTATACTTAACACCTTTTAGTTGGATCGTTTTTTCCATGCGTTTGATCTCTGTGAAACCCAAGTTTATTTTAAAATTTAGTTGGATGAAATTTAATTTTCCACTTTGCATTTTACGGGTCGTTTCTTCCAAGCTCCTGAGCACTATCCTTATTCTTTCAAGATAGCCCCTTTGTAAATATTTTTCGTTTCAGTAAGTTTTTGTAAGGGCTTAGGTCGGTTTTTTGCAAATAAACTAGGCGCCTAAGTACCTATTTAACATTATATCATCCCAGTGGTGGTACTATTTACAACATATTTAAGGGTTGTGAAAAGCGTGGAAATCCGCTGAATAACGAATTAAATGTAGGCACATACCCATTAACTAGATATACTTTATAAATGCAAGTAATAGTAGCCTAGTTATTGGAACACCCGATGCATTTAAAGTTGTCATTAAATCTTCAATCAGTTTCGTTTTGATTTTTAACACTGAAACATTCTTCTTAACCACTTACTAAAAAACGTTGTTTAAGTATTACGCGGCGCGTAAGGTCAGAACAGTGAAAAACTTGACTTATTACCCTGACGTTTGTTTGGTTAAAAAGGTGTTGAACCAGGTTCAAGGCCGGCTTTACCACACCAACGTTGAACGGGCGTATAATAAACTAAATAATTAGACAGACGGTTAATATTTATGTTAAAAATTGTAAATGTTAGTGTAGGCAGACAAGATTTACTTAACCTCATTGAATTTCATAAACCTGCGAAAGCTACTCGTTCCAAAATCATGTTTAAATGTAACAATACGAGGACTGAGAATTTTAAACACTCGCTTGAACCTAGATTACATGAGTAATAGATATGCAGTTGTAGCGGATCTATTTAACTGCACAGAATGTACATAGGCACAAGAAGGCTATACTATCAGATATTTTCAATCAATACTTATTTTGCATAGTCTACTTATGAGTTTTGCATGTACTTGTATCGCTTACTTTAAAATCCGTAGAAAATTTCTGTTCATGTTATACTTTCTGATATAACTGTATATATGATATATTTATACCGTTGATATTAAATAATAAAACAATGTATTTTAAAGCATGACCAACTGTCATTTGACGAAAAGCCTTAACGCTGACCAGTCAAATGATTGAATGGTGCTGATTGCTCTTTCGTGACTTCGTCAAATATGACAAGAGTTCATCTTTGTACCCACGCCCTTAGTTAAAAAAACGTTTGCCATAAAGTACTAATGTGAAAAAGATTAAAATGTAAATGGTTATAATAATGGTTAATATTCACATTAATAACATTGAGCGAATACAAAAAAAATTTCTGCGTTTTATTAATTTTAAATTAAATATCCCACTAGAAGACTTACAATATCATTTCTTATTAAACACTCTAAAAATACACACATTGGAAGACAGGCGTAAAATAAACGACTTAACTTTTTTATTCAAGATTCTAAACTCTAAATTCGACTGTTGCGAACTTCTGCAACTCATAAACATACGAATACCTACAATAACAACACGACAAAATACACTATTCCACTGCAACACACATAAGCGCAATTACATTGCGAACTCCCCAATACAACGGTTTCACACTATGGGAAACCAATACTTAGGTGATGTCGATATATTTAAAATTAACTTTGCGAATTTTGTGGATTACGTAAAAGACCTATTTCAATACTATTCCTAAATGGAAGTTATATTTTTGTAAACCAGACAAATCGCTGTATTTTTTAATTTATGTTCTTGTTATTTTTTATTTTGTTTCTCGCATATACTTATGTAATTTTATTTTTATTATTTCTTTCTTTTCTTTCTTATGTTTCAAAACTGTCATTTAATTTGTACCACCCACATGTAAAAGCCCTCTGGGCGTTAAATAAATAAATAAATAAATAAAATAAAAATAAAATAAAATAAAAATAAATAAAAGAGTTTGTGAGAAATACACTGTGATACAACATTTGCGCACAGTCAAAATTATACATTATGATCTCTTGAATTGTTTATATTAGCAATCAATTGTTAAGTTCTGTTTTTAAATCACTTATCATATTACATTTTTGAGTAGCTAGGTACTACGTACTTACCTATTTTTGATGCCAACACTTCATAAGCTGATATGTGGAGGTAGGTAGATAGGCAGGAACTCCAATGCGTAGAGGGTAGGTGTCAAAGGGTTTAAAGCACCCTCACGTTTTCAAGTCAGCAGACACTGAAGGGGTTAATGAATTATGAGTTTACGAAAAAGACTCATTTCAAAGAATCTAAATTCGAAGTAACAACAACTCTTTGTCTGAAAATATTCTGCCACCTTTTCTAATTATAAAGAAGGTTTCTTTTTGGATTATCCCTTCGTAAGGCATCACAGAAGAGGTTAAAGGTACGTAGATAAATTGAGTGAAAATTTTGGAGAACGTTAATAATAACTTTATTTTTACTTTTTGGGCATAATCGAGGAGCTCTAAAAAATTATTAGTTTTTATTAATTAATATTTGATCTATGGTTATTTTTTATTCCTACTTTGTATTAATTTTTGGAATTCCTAATTACCACACGGAGAAAAATAAATACGGCTAATTTGTTGAGAATCACTTCCAATTATTGGTTATACGGTTAAAAACGGGAGTGCAAGCCCTTAACGAATGAATTAATAAGTTTCCTTAAAAACTTTTATTAAAATAAGAACACATGTTCATAAAAGTCATAATATTTTCGCATTTTGTCATTATATATTATCAAGGCAAATGCAGGTGCATGAAAACGTGTTGTAGTGTATTAGGAATTTACTACAAGTTTATCAGGAAATGGCCTACAATCCCGTATATTAACCGGATTATCATTAATTTGAAGAGATTCTCAATAAATTATGATGTTTAATTTTTCTCTGTGTAGCCAAAACGCAGTTCTTTCGCCACGCAAATCTGGGTTGGCACACACTAATTGCTTCATTTACATTAATAATGATTGGATTATTTGTATAGCGCCATTTTCATGAGAAAATCACCTGAAGGGCATTAATATATCGTCTACATACTCTTCATTAATTTTGATTCTTCACATGGCACAAGTATTTAATTCCATTTTTCGAAGGAAATTTCTTCTGAAAGCTTATCACTTTGCGATGACATTATTTATTATATTAAAACACAAATAACTTTGTTTACATCACTTTAATAATATATAACCTCTACATGTTTCATGAACAAAGTTCACCTCATCAGGAGTAAGTATATACTTATGAGGTGAACTTTGTTCATGAAACATACAGAGGTTATATATATATATATATATTTATTTTTTTTATTTAATATTTGTATGTTTTTTACAATAAATATACAATTTATACATATTATACAGTGTTATAAAGGTAAATAATAATAGCTTTTCCTCACCATAAAGAGACGAGGCTCTTGTGTTTGGTGAGTGAATCCTAGCTCAATTATATGGAATCATGTAAGTAAGTAAATAATATATTTGCAAAGCCAAAGGGATAATTAAGAAATAGGCAAGATTTATCAATAATACAGTTTCATGATTTGAAGGAAATAATAATAAGAGTAAGATATGGACTTTTATAGTAGTTTTAGGTAATTTTTTAATTTTATTTTAAATTCCTGAATATCTTCAATATTTTTTAGATATAATGGAAGGATGTTAAAATATGTTATACCTAGATAGAGATAGGTATTTTGTGTGTGCTTTGTATTGAGTTTTGGAATTTGATAGTTTTTTTGATATCTTGCTGATGAATTGAATTGTAAGTTATTTAACTGTATTTAATATATTAAATTGATGTAAACAAAGTTATTTGTTTTTTAATATAATATTTAATTCACTTGATCATGTCTTTCTTGGGCGTCCTTGATTTCTTCCATCATTAACATTCGCAATACATAACCTAGGCATATTTATAATTTAATAGCGATATTCAAATATTTATTGTTTTGGTGTTTAATTCGTAGAACTCCATTTAATTTTTTTAAATAAATTTAAAATAAATCAAATTTAATAATGTTATAATAATTATTAAGTTCTGCAAGTATTTCTGTTATTTTTACAGTTTTTAATGTGACAGCTGTTTCGGCTTTTGAGGCCATTATCAAACTGTGGATATGTCCACACGACGACGACTTATTTATATGATTTTATTTATCCCCACCCATTTAAATTTCTATAATGTTCAAAAATGATTCATTAAGAAATGGAATAACCAAAATATTGGAAATCCAGCAGTGTTTATACACCTGTTAAAATTAATGACCTAAGGGTTTTCTTAATTGTTGGTACGTGGGTGATTATGTTAAGGAATTATATTTTTTGGGTTTTTTGAAAATATTAAGCAGGGGAGAATTGATCATTTTTGTTTAATTATTAATTAGGGTTATGTTTGAATCATTAGTTCTTTTATTTATCTCTAATTGTTCTAGTAAATTTAATCTAAAACCATTTTTTTCTATGTGTAAAGGTTTAGGCTTGTTGTTGTCAAGCGGGACGTGGTTTTTCTCCAAGAGGTGAGCTGCGAATTTTGAATCAATTTAATTATATTTATAGCAACGCATATGTTCTTAAAAACTGTAAAAATAAAAGAAATACTTGCAGAACTTAATCATTATTATAACATTATTAAATTTGATTTATTTTAAATTTATTTAAAAAAAAAAAAAAAAAATTCAAATATCTTAACAATAAAAAGTACTATGATTTAAAAATGACATTATGTATTAATTTTGTTAATTTTTTTATAAGATGTGATTTAAAATTTTCACGGTCAAAAGTATTGTAGTGATTTGGGGTATTGTGCCGTGTTGCGCTACCTCCCTCTTTATCCAACGTTTTGGATACTGTAGTACTGTCCAAAGCGTTGGCTAAAGAAAGAGGTACTCGTACTACAAAACAGCATAATACACCAAAAATAAATCATTTTTAATATTTTTATCATTTTCTGCCTCCCAATCAAAAATGGGGTCATTTTTTTTTTAAACAACTGCACAAAATCAAATGTTTTTTATGCACTTTGTAAATAAAATTCGCTACTAATTTATAATTTCTATCTAAATCTAAGTCGAACGTAAATTAATAGTCATTACGTTGAATCGACTGGATTCACACTTGCTGCACGTTTATTTTATTACCTACGGTATGTAATTAAGTATTTTTTTAAACCTTATCCCTGCCAACAATTACCAAGAGAACCAAACACCATCGTACAAACTACCAACTTTTCCATCGTACTTTACGTAGGTATTGGGTAGGTAGGTTTCCCCGGTTTCACCGCTCATCCTTCCAGGCGGATGAGCCCCTTTCACCATGATGAATAACACGGCACGCTCAGCGGGAGCGGGGCACGAACAGGTCAGGTGGAAGTCGCCACCGTCAGACCTCAGCTTTGATGTTGGAAATTGTTGAATTTACACTAAGTTGATTCTACGCCAAACTCGAATCCGATTCAGAGCTTTACAGAATTCAAATACCAGTATTACTTTACTGTGCCATGATCAAAAATTATCATAAAAATACAGTATTTTGGTAATACGAGAATATCACATTGTAAATTGTTAATGGTACTATAGACAGCCCTAAATTATTAATTCTAATTACCTTCCATATACCTACAAGAACTAGTCGATCCAAAATTCTTTTTAAGTGCAACAACAATATCAGGACTGAGTCATTTAGATACTCCCTTATACCTAGATTGCATGCAGTTGGAAATGCTCTCTCAGAAGTAGTAGATGTATGCGACTGCACGGAATACAGTTATAAGAAGGCTATAATTACATATCTCAATCACAATAATCAATATTAGGCGTGATAATATTCTTCAGCGTGGGTCCTGTATCATATTTTACAACATCTAAACTATTTACTCCAGATATTTTATAGTGTTAGCCATTGTATGTATTATTTTTTTTGGTTATTATTACTTATCCAAAAGTATCATTAAATCTCTGATAGCCCTGAATTATTAAACCCAAATTGCGATACCTGCTCAGCTATTCCAAGTAGACTTAATTTTGAAGTAACAATAAACTCACTATTAATTACTCTATAATAATATTTTGCTACATTACACAAGTTAACAAGTCACTTTTTAGTATACATATTAATATTCTGTTGAAATAAAATATTCTCTGTTATTTTAACATTCTATAACTTAATGGAATTTATTTTATATTAATTACTATCTATTATCATAAAAACCTCATACCTCGATTTATGTTAGGTCTTATACAAACCTAGATTCATTCAACTATTATTACACTAGTAGGTAGATATTTATTTCAATTATGCATTGTCTCACTGCACTTCTATTAACAACTGTATCACTTGCAATAATATTTTTGTTCACACATTATTCGTTCTGTAATTTATAACTAATATTCTCCCGTGTATCACTGTATGCTTATAATCCGATGTATCATTCTATTGTAAAAGCCATTTTATGGCGTTTAAATAAATAAATAAGTAAATTATTATTGATTCGATTACTGTCCGCTTACAGAAATTTAGACTTTGAATGTGCATAATGGCGCGTTCTCATCTGATCTTTTCTGTGAGTCAATTTATAATAGTAATAATAATAATATTTTGTTGATTTTTATACTGCCGTTTTGTAAAAAACCACCCCAAGGGCGCTATACAAACATATAATACATTTCTACAATGATCTATGTTATTACTAACTATAGGCTAGTCAAAATATTATCTGAGTTTGGTTAACAGATTGCATCTAGCGGTTCGTCCATCACTAATACAAAGCTATATGTACAATGCATTTGATTGATGAACGTGATGCTAGAATGTGTATATTATGTATTTATATTTGGTACAGGCAGATAATATACAGTACCTTAATTACCTGGTAGGTACTCGTAACTTGAGATTAACACTTTTTTATTGTTAGATTAGAGAAACATGGTACGATAAAGATATGGTTCACGCGCACAGGACATAATTGGACTTTCCGGTATTTATTTTAACAATATATATTTATTTTCTTTGATGAGCGTGTTTATGAAAAGAAAGGCAAATTTTATGCTGGGCAAGGTTTTGATCAGAATTCAAATAATGTAAATACAGTAAGAAAAGTGTGATTAAGATTTATTATGGGCAATAAAAGAATGTTACTCTCAGGCATGTATAGTTAATTTAAGGGTATGAGAGCTTAAAAATGTAAGTTTTTAGTTTAGACCAGAATTCTGTTGGGCTTGTTATTTATCTTAGTTCCGGGGGGAGTTTATGCCAAGCCTACACAGCCCAGATACTCTCAAAGTGCGATCACCAAACTTAGTATTTGGTTACGCTTAGGTTCCATCAAACTACCTACAGCTGAACTTCATAGAACAAAAATTTAAGTCCTTTCAACTATGGGTTTTTATTCCACAGAAAAACCTGTTCTCACGGATATGTTTAATAGATTCTATGAAATAGACCCGAGGATAGATTAGGTAAGATCTCGGCTTGAGTTTGGTCCTACGAACCATTCAAGAAATGGTATCCTGATAGAACAGAGCAATGTCACAAAATAACAAAATAAAAAAATAGGTTGGTTTGATTAGGTTAGGTTTGTTTAAGTTGGGTTATGTAGGTTTTTTTCCAGTAACTTTTCTTTTATCATGGAACCTTAAGATCAACCAACAATACGAGAGTGTAATCCAAATCAAATAATAAAATAGTAGATAAGGTTTTTTTATTTCAGTCCACAATGGAGTGCTGGTACCTACCTGATGTATGGAAGTGAGGTATGGAACTGGCAAAGAAAGGATGAAAGTAGATTGAATGCTGTTGGAATGAGATCCCTGAGGCGTATGTGTGGTAAAACCATGTATGATCGTGTGAGGAATGTGAAGATCCGCAAAGAGTGCAAGGCTGAGTAAGCGTAATGAGTAAGATCAAGAAAGGGACGCTTAGATGGTTTGGGCATGTAGAGCGAATGAGCGAAGAAAGGAGTGTAAGGAGAATATACGATGCAAATGTGAATGGTAGCAGAAGTCGGGGACGCCCGAGGAAGACATGGCACGACCAAGTGAATCAGATACTTGAGTCGAGACGATGTATGAATGTGAATGAGGCAAGGAGTGTGTGCCAAGACCGATTTGTTTGGCGGTCCGTCCTCTCTGCCTACCCCTGCAGAGAAAAGGCGTGATGGTTAGTTAGTTAGTTTTTAGGTTTTTTTTATTATTTGTGTTTCATTGTTTACATTTTTTTAATTGATTTTTTCCAGGCCTCCAGTATCCCTTGCCCTCCTGTCCCCGGGGCGCTACGCCCCCCTACTGGGTGGTTCAGGGATGGGCCCCGCGCCTCCGCAGCCCTCACCGCAGATTGCCGCCCATGACCCTCACAGGGCGCCGCCCTCCGCATCGCCATCGCCCTCCAGCCGAAGCAGGTCTCCGAGCAAGATCGACACAGGTGATGACGGTGAGTGATTTTGTGTTGAAAAATGATGAAATGTTGTGACAAGTGATAAAATTTAAAAAAAATTATATCATTTCTTGAAATCGATGAAAATTTATAAAAAAAAGGTATTTTGAAAAGTCATGACATTTTTTAAAAGGTGATGAAATTTATAAAAATGGTAAATATTGATAAAATTGAATTTTATGAAAAGTGATGAAATTTATAAAAATGTTAAATTTTTAAAAAGGATGAATTTTCTGAAAAGTGATGAAATTTATAAAAATGGTGAATATTGAAAAAGGGTAAATTTTTGAAAAGAGGTAAAATTTATAAAAATGGTAAATGTTGAAAATTGTTCAAATTATGAAATTTTCTCGAAATGTAATGAAAATTTGAGATCGAAAACATCTCGATCTGCGAGTCTTTTGTCAATAATTGTAAAACTATTGCTTTCTGAAATCCTCAAGAAACTTTGAAACATTAGACAATACAAACATGATAATGGTGTTTAAATCAAAAATAATAATTTAATTTTCTTAGTTTTTGAGTGAGTGAATATGTTTCAGTGCGAAACCGGGTAAAGAATCTAGTTCATTATTTATTATTGAAAAGGCACAGTACCGGACGGCGGATATATGTGCCAAACTGAATTGTAGAAGATAATATCGTTTAAGTAGTGATAGGTTTCCAAGAATTTTAAAAATGTTCTCCTGATATTCTACCCTACAACTTTTGAAGGTAAAATATATCAAATCCAAACAACCCTCACCGCCTAAACGCTAAGCCAAAGCGTTTACCCTTTACCACCTAAAACTCGAAGATAGGCTGAGGAAGAGAGGGCGGGGAGGGGGGTGGTAGAGGAGGTGGGGAGAGGTGATCAGTTATGAATAAAGGATTACAGGGAAACACCTGAGCTGGATTAAAGGACTAGGACACTTTGCATCGCGTCCTAATGGTTCCCCGGGGACTGTGTTCCGCAGCCGGGATATCAAAGGCTTATAGTGATTTTATCTGAAGCCTCGCGGTGGTATCGTCGGCATTATGTCATTTGCCCTAAAGCTCATTTCTTACCTACTAAACGTAAGGATAATTTGAATTTATGAGCGAGGCGAACGTGTTATAAATAATGAATTATTCTGCAGAACGTTCAATCAAGTTTTCATGCAAATTCTGCTAAGATAAGCGTTGACAGAACCGAAAAGATAAAAATTGTGGGTTAGATTAGGTTAGGTTGGATAAATTTAGGCCAAGGTTAGGTTTATTGTTTCTCTAATTTTCTATTTTGTCATGGAATTTTTTTTACGATTTCGTTGTTTTATTCAGTCGCAAACAGTAAGTATGTGTTTTTGTTCATTTAGATGACAGTATAGACGTGGACGTGACCAACCCCGAAGACGGTGCCGGCAGCTGGGCGGAGAGCGAAGCGCACCGAGGCGCCCCGGGGCAGGGGGTGCAGGGCCAGCAGGGAGGCGCCTCACTAGCCGGGGGCTACGAGGCAGCCCACGAGACCTCGGCCCGCCTGCTCTTCATGGCCGTCAAGTGGGCCAAGAATCTGCCCTCCTTCGCCAGCCTCGCCTTCAGGGATCAGGTAATACAACGCAACACTTTATTTGATGTTTTTTTTAATGAGTGACTAACAATCTCAGGTCACAAATAATCTGAAAACATTCTAATTCCTTTTTCGCCTTAATATGCGTAAAATTTTGTTTGAGTAATGATAGAGGACTTAGCTAGGCAGAGTAAATCTGGAGTACCCCAGGGCCTCCATTTTGTTCAACTCTTATTTATTTTTTACAAATAAATTATTTCGCACAGATAATTCTGCATTCCAGGTCTCTTCTTATCTATGATTACCTAAAACTATTCACAGAAACTTCAAAAGACTGTAATCGACTACAAATAGACACTGATAAAATTAATGACTAAATTATTATCTTTGAAATAAAAGGTGATAAATGATTTTAGTTTAACCCTTTAATTATTAGGAGACCAAATTTGTCCCCAAACATCATACGAATTTGGGTTCCTGATATTTAAAGGGTTGACATGTCTCTACTATCAGTGATCTTAGAATAATGTTTGATTGTATGCTAGTATTTCATGCTCATTTAGCAGTACATTGTATAACGGGTGTGTAAAAAAAAAATTTTTCGTCACAAAGAGTGTCACAGAAACCGTCATACGTAATAATGGGATAAATAGGTTTTTTTACCACTGACCAATGACTCCTATACAAATACAATTATGTATAGGTAGCTATTTCCTAACCGAAATATAAAACAATAAATGCCAGAGTTACCTTATTTATTTATTGGACAATTTGTATAGCCCCATTTTTGTGAGATATCACCTCAGGGGCGCTGTAATGTGTTTGACGTTTCGATTGCGTTCTATCTGTTAAAAAGAAACGTAGCGGTGATAAACTTAATTTGTATGCGCACTAATTGTTAGAATTCAAAGTTTTATTTACATTTTCATACTATTTTAGAGATTTCCTTTTTATCTCGGGGTGTTCTATATCTGAAATATCATGTATAATTTCAGGTGATCCTGCTAGAGGAAGCATGGGCCGAGCTGTTTCTGCTGAACGCGATCCAGTGGTGCATGCCCCTTGAGCCCGGGGGCGCACCGCTGTTTAGCTGGCAGGAGGCGGGAGCAGGTGCTCGGGACCTGCGCGTGCTGCAGGACACGCTGGCCAGGTACCGCGCTGTGCTGGTAGACCCGGCGGAGTTCGCCTGCATGAAGGCCATTGTGCTCTTTAGATCTGGTAAGGACACCTGTAAAGGTTTCATGACAAAACGGATCATTAAAGAAAAGGGTCGTTAAACTAAATATTGGTCTATCACAACCTGTTCATTTATTTAAAGATGTTGATATTTACGAATATAAATATGTAGTTACTTGAAGAAATTTTGGACGATTAATTGTATGGGGTATTAACTGTCCGGGGGATCAATGTGTAATGGATCAACTGAAAAATGGATCAAATGCCCAGAGGATCAATTGACGGAGACGAATTATCGGGAAGCAATTGTCAGAGGATTACTTGTTAGGTAATCAAAGAAAAGTGAAGAAAAATAACAAACCTGACATAACCTTGCCTTTCCGGTTAATTGCTTTTCCATTTTATTTTGATACAATCAATAAAACAGCGGTGTTTGACTGATAGAAACTATCTCGTTATTTCATTGCGACTGAGAGCGTATAACTTTTTCTTAATGCAGTTTAAAGTCAGAGAATTAGCCATAACAACATTTATTTGTCCAGACCTGTTCTGGCGTCCAACGTATCTTCTCCATGAACACACAACATTACACAAACTTCAATCACAAAATATGTTGTGTCTAATCCAAAAATACCACTTATCTTTCCAGAAACCCGAGGTCTGAAAGAACCCCTACAGATCGAGCACCTGCAAGACCAAGCGCAGGTGATGTTACTACAGCATGCACGTGCGCTAGCCCCGGCGCGCCCGGCGCGCTTCGGCCGCCTTTTGCTGCTGCTACCGCTGCTGAGAACAGTGCCCGCTGCGAGATTAGAACGACTGTTCTTCGCCAAGACCATCGGCGCCACGCCAATGGAGAAGGTGCTATGCGACATGTATAAAAACTAACAAAAACTTGATATGGGATTCATTGTTAATAATATCATCCAGTGAGAAATTTGTGAAGTGAAAATGCCGAACAAACCGGAGAAAGAATTAGGTTATGTTTTTGTTTTATGTAATACGACACAAAAGTTTAAACTGCCCCAGGCCATTGTGGCATCTAAATTGTAAAATTTTGTGAGGATGAAGCAAGTGGGAGTGAGGATGGAAAAGGGAAAAATGTTTTTGGCTATGCGTCAACATAGTGAAAGTCATTTCAAACAATTTTTAAATTCTAAATTGCGGTGTCCCACAAGGACAAAATTGAGGTCTTCATCTAAATGGAAAGTTGAGATATTGGGAAAGGGACCTAAGAAAACGAAGATAAGACATATTATATGTGTTGTATTGGGAGATGTTGTAACTATTAAAAGGTGTATAATGTTAAATAATGAACATGCATAATAAGATTGAAAATAATTTAACTAAATTCTTAATCAATTCATTTTTTTAAATGGTCTAAGTTTGTTTTTTTTGCGTTACCTGGATAAAATTGTAAGATAACAAGTAATTATTCGAATGAAAAACGTTTTATGCTAATTTGTATTAGGTAATTATTATATTTGTAACTAAGAATACAAAAAAAAATTATGACTGGTCTGCATCATTGTAAGGAAAGGCGTTTAATGTATTTAACTATGTTATTTACCTATGTATTTTGATTAATTTTCAGTAAAATACCTAATAAAAGCGTTTTGCAGACTGCACCAACAATTTATTACGTAGGTACCTAATATGTACATACCTACCTAAGAATATTACATTATGGCTAGCTAATAATATTAATTCTTCTAGTCGTCGTTTTAGGAAATATTAAGAAAACATGAATTTATTGTAAAATAACTAAAATTAATAAGTACCATAGTTTTGATTATGGAAATGTATTAAATAACTAATGTACATATTATAATCTTTTAAAATAATATAAACAGTGTCAGGGAGTATTTCACCACTCTCTTGATAGCTTATCCATAGGATAACGTATATTTTTTAATGATTTATTATTGACAATTTGGTACTCAAACCCATGCATAAGTTAGCCGAGTTTTCTGCCTATTTTGAGGATAAATTTGTTATTAATATATTTTATCCTGTGGATAAGCTATGAATTAGATGGTGAAACACCCCCTCAAAATAATAAAAAAATAACGGTAGAATCTGAGACTCGAATCCAAAACCAAATGTTAATACAGATATACTGACACCATCTAGATTGCAATTATATTCTGCAAGCTTTGCAAACATTCAAAAGATGGCAGCCTATTAACAAATATTGAAAAATAATTGAGGTTAAAATTATAACTAACTAACTATCCATTTCGCCGTTTCCCCGCAGGGGTAGGCAGAGAAGACGGACCGCCAAATAACTGGGTATTGGAACATACTCCTTGGCTAATTCACATTCATACATCGTCTCATACATACTCTTCTATTGTTCTGACTCTTGACATGGCCCGACTCAAGTATCTGATTCACTTGGTCGTGCCATGTCTTCCTCGGGCGTCCCCGACTTCTGCTACCATTCACATTTGCAATCCTATATTCCCCTTACACTCCTTTCTTAGTTCATTCGCTCTGCATGCCCAAACCATCTAAGCGTCCCTTTCTTGATCTTATTCATTACGCTCACACCAGCCTTGCACTCTTTGCGGGTCTCCACATTCCTCAGACGATCATACATGGTTTTACCACACATACGCCTCAGGGATCTCATTTCAACAGCATTTCTTCTTCTACTTTCATCCTTTCTTTGCCAGTTCCATGGTTAAAATTATTTTAGTAATTATTCAACGAAAAGTCTCGATAGCTCAATTGAATTATTGGTCCTGATAAGACTAAAAGATCTGGGCTCGAGTCCGAGGTGAGTAATTTAATATTTTTGTTTTCAAAATAATCGTATTTTCTTATATTCATTGAAATTACTGTTGATTTTATTTTCAATGATTAATATTAAAATAAGTTAACCTAATAATGTATTAAATTAGTACTAACTTCATGGAAATGTGTATATAAATTATGAATAAAGGTATTTAGTGGTATAAAACTACAATTTTTCAGTTTATCTACGAATAATAATAATATTAAAGAAATATTTAATATTTTGTTCACGCAATGACATCTATCGGCCTATTGAAACAACATAAAAAACATTAAATTTTGCATGCAAACAATATCTTATGATCAAATCACTAAAAAGCTTAAGTTCGTCACTTTATGAAGTGAAAAAATCAATACTTGTTTATACGAGCAAAAACTTAAATAACTTTGTGTAAAAATATTTAATTGTTGATCAAAATTTGACAATGTTTATACTCTACCGCCATCTGTGTAAATGTTTTATCCAATACCCGAACCATTTATGTTATGTTGTAAACTATTGCCCACACCAAATGCGATCAAATTATTATTATTTGTATTTTCTACCGATTTTTTTATCAAAATTATCAACGAATAATAATTTTCGACGGACTAAAATGAATTAAAAAAGTGTTAAATATTTGTAAAATTACTTTAAGATTATTTTAATATCAAAGATTATTTTATTTATTAGTATCTATGTGTATGAAATAATACTATAAGATTGTTAATTTTCAGATTTTTTATAAAACCTAATATTATTATAATCATTACGTACATAATTTAATATTTAAGAAAGTATTAAGTCAATGTATTTGTGTATATCTGCTTTATGTCTGTATTTGAATGTGTAGTCTTATTGAAAATAATAAATTAACGTTGTCATGATGATTTTAAATTTGTTTGATTACAATGAGGTACGTCCATTTTTATCAATTAAATGACCTTCTAACTAAAATACATTTATGTTTTTATTGTTATATAGTAAGTTTAAATAGTTAAAATAATTTAAAAAGCTTAAATTTGGTGTAATATAAATGGGGTCTTCAAAAAACGCATCGAATCTATGGACGTGACCTGTGACGTCACTAGTCATAAAGCTTTTGTTTTTTTTCAACAGGCGCAGTATTTCAGTAACACTAAGCAAAATGTTAGCATCTCGTCACTAATGTTATAATTTGAACGATTTACCGGAGGTTAAAAACTTGAATTAAAATATGTTCATCGGTTCAAATGTGAATGGTGACCAAAGTCCATATATATTCTAAAATACCTACAGGAGATGAATATTAAATATCACATGAAGTTTAAAAAGCTGTGATGTCTGTACGAATGTGGATGAGTGCAAGCGAGATGGAATGCTTGCACGATCTTATAAAAGGCGATGCACGTTAGTTGTGCGCCCTCTTTTGTTACAGCACCTCCCCAATAAATATCAGTACAAGATCAAGCATCATTATTGTGTACGACCTTCACCCGCTACAATAATACACAGTCTCTACACAACATTGGCACGAGCTACATATGGCATACATTACAAAAGCTCAAAATGAGAAAAGCAATAATTAAAAAGTTTAAGTTAGAGCTCAACATGAAATAAATCAAATAAAAATAGTTTAATGTTTGAAAAGCCCAAAGATTAAAATTCTAAGCTTAAAAAGCTCAAAGATTGAAGATCAAGGCTTAAAATCGCCATACTTAAAACCTTAAAGCTTTAAACCTCATAGTCAAAGCTCAAAGCTTACAAAACTTAATGTTTAAGAAGCTCAAAGATAAAAATTTTAAAAAGCTCATAGCTTAAAACCGTAAAGCTTAAAAAGATTACAACTAAAAAATCTCTATGCTTAGTAGCAAAAAGCTGAAAAACAACAAAGCTTTAAAAGCTCAATGCTTAAAATTGAAAGCCCAAGGACAAATTCGCCTACGCATCATGGTATTCTCCTGATTCGTAGTCCGGTCATACATATTTTTGCCCCGCACCCTCCTTTCCTTTGGTTATTGTAAAATAGTACACAATTTATTACTTTATTAACATCCCTTTTAAGGGCTTTCACGTATGAATAGTAAAAAATATATATTCATTAATACATAACTAAAGAGTCCCAGTAATAATCTTTTGTATTTGTTAAGTGATAAATTAAAGATGTCTGTATAATTATTTCCCTCCATAAGTGATTTGACCATTGAGGAATACATATATGGTAGTACATAAATAAATCCCAACAAGCTTATCAATGCAAGCAATTCTGGACTATCAAATGCATCATTTAGAACTTTATAAAAAAAATACTAATTCAGTGAAAATCCTTCGGTCAGAAAATTTAGGCAAATTATAAAAATTATTAGAGAAGCGAAATCTACACTTACTTACACTTTATGCATCAAAATATATACCAGGAGCACAGAATGATGAAGAGATGAACAAATTCTAAAAATTTTTAGAACAGGTATTTGACGCCCACTTAATATAATTCTGCAATATACATAGCTCCAAAGTTATGAGGATTGCATTAATAGTTTTAAGTATGTATTTAAAAAAGTATCTTCATGTTGTTGTAGATTTTCCATAATTTTGAATTGAAAGTCTAAAATTCACTAACCACCAAAGGCAGTATTTCTGGTTAAAAAAAAATCAAAAATGTCACCAGAGACCAAATGTTCAATTACATTTTTTACTCCGAATAACGTCAGGAATATAATTTGGTTAAAAATAAGTCAGGTACGTCCCTTAACACCACTTTATATATAGAACTCTCTAATAAAAAAAATAACAGATCAACCACCCAGAATCATCAGTGCCAGAAATATTTTTATTTGAGAGTTGTTCCAAAAAAATATATTATATAGGTATATACCTAATGTAAATATAGGAGCATGTTCCAATGTAATACCGGTGGAATAAGGACAGTATACCAACATGACGCCTGTGCTCTGAAGATTTATATGTAACTAAACTTTAAGCACCTGTTGACAAGCCAATTCAATTGGCTTAGCAGGACTTGTTTGTTGATTTGTATTAACTATTTATTCAATTAAAAAAAATAATAATAATAATATTTACAATCCGCCTGTTAAGATAGGGGAATCTATCAAACGAACCGCCCGTTTATGCACGAAAGTTTCTTCAGGTATTTTGGGGCTACAGACCAGAGGTGGCTGCCAAATTCAACAGTGGGGGGCACTTGCGATTTGTTAATGGTCAGCAATTGTGTACTATTAAAGTATCTGAGGACCCTGTAGCTACCCCGGCTAACTTTCTGATTCTACTTGATATTACAAGTAAGAAAGATGGATAACTTTTTAATAAATTTCAATGTTTTATGGTAGTTTTCAGGTATAAAAGTTGGATTGTTTGTACGTATAAAATAATATTATTTATTTGTTTTACTTCTACGATCATGTATCTTCTCCCGAAGTATGAGCGTTTCACACCCGGACAACCTGTATTTCGATTACTTCATACTAAAATGTTTGGGATGTTTTCAAGTTATTATGCATATTCACATAACATTGCTTTGCATTACACACTATTTCGGAAAGAAAAAGCCTGGCCATGGGGGCAAGTGCTTAGGGGGACAGCTGGTACCAGATAGCAGACATCACGGGCACAATCGTTAATAATAAAGATGCAACCTATCAGCCCATAAAGCGAAGACTAGACATGACTCATACACTGAACATACATGTAGAGGATTCAGAACTGCATCTTCTTCAGACCAACATTCTTACTACCAATCCAAAAATTCAGTACGTTTACTGTTTGAAACCATAGACAAGGAAACGGAAAGGATATCAAATTCCAAAACCGTATATAATCGACACGAATGGAGGCTAAAGGATTGTAAGTGGTAAAACTACGTTAATGATATTAAACTACAAAATTGCATAAGTGCTTGGTGTCAGTACAATTAACATAACACAGAAACGTGATCATTTTCCTGGGTCAAGTTCGTGTGATCGAGTGTTAATCTGATATATATTATATAGCGGAGACCTAGTCTAGGGAGTGTTATAACCTCACAGAATCCCTCGTACTCGCTTTGCCAACTCCGCAAGGGACGTTCAGCCGTGACCGTTTACCAAAATATATCGGTAGTCTTTCATCATGATAGTGTGATGACGTCAGGTGACGGATTGAAGGATTCGCCTATCCCTCGAGACTTTGCATTTGTTGTCCTTGTCCTCGATGATTTACTCAATTGGTGATCTAGGAAGACCGGGATTGTGGTGACGTCAAAAGGTCTACAAGAGGAGTGTTATGATGTCACATGGATCTACTAATACACCAGCCCTTTATGAAATGACGTTGTCAATATTAGTGTGTTAGCCTAGATTTTTAAAGAACACGGGGAGCGTAATGACGTCACATGGGTTCGTATATCTAGCCCTCCAGGAAATAGACGAGCATAATGACGTCACACATGTCCAAGGTTCACACCACTTCAGGATGTGATGTTTTCCAAATGACCGTGTGTTATGACCTAGATATCTATTAACCTAACATTATTGGGAGTGGAATGACGTCACACAAAGTTTGCAAGAGTTGTTCCCGGTGTCTTCTCCGAATAACCCCGCGGGACATTTAAGAGGTGACCGTGTGTTGACCTAGATTTGGCGATGGCCTAGCAGTGCCGGGAATGTGCCACCAACAAGGTTGCGTTACGTCACGACTAGCTACAGAGTGATTGAAAAAGAACCCAATATAATTTGACGTACGAGAATGGGTACAACCTAGCTGCTCACGTGATATGCGCTGCGCGAACAGCAGAAAAGTACAGACGAGACAGAGCGCGTATCACGTAACAGCGAAATGACTTCTCAATTCTTAATTTCAAATATTCCCAGGAATCGCTGGTTAAAACCTTTCTGGTACGTGCTGATACACCCTGTATAATATTATTCACATTATAATTTTAATGAAATAATTGCATTAAAATTTAATTTAATGAAATAGCATCCTGCGTTTGTTGGGGCCGGCTGTAGAGCTAAAGAGCCGCATAGCCACTATGGCCGACCCACGCCTCGCGCATGCCCGCTCGTGCCACTTTCCCGTTGGGTAGGTACCTACTCACACGGAGGAGTCACTCTGCTCGCCACTTGCCTGCCATCCTACCTACACCTGTACACTACAGATCAGTGATTCTCAAAGTGAGATATCTGGGATTGCTGTTTGGGTCAGAGGGGCGATGGTGGTAACAAGGGCAACGGAGGGCATGAGGTATAACATGTTCCCACTATTATAACTCAGGTAGACTTAAACCAATTTTAAACATTTTCCACATATCTGCGTCAGTCTTTCCGAGGCGTGGATAAATGACAGCACATCGATTGCATAGAGTGTGTTTATTGACTGAATAAAATCAACTGTTTAACTATGTACTGAAAGATAGTATATATTAAAAATCTCTCATCCCACTACTACCGCTGACGAGGTGTGTCTTCCATTGGACTCCTCATAAATGTAGAAATAGTGAATGTTCAACAATACTCGTTGACTGACCATAAATATAATAACATATTTATTCGCCTTTAACGAATGAATTGACAGGTTTCCTAATAAACTGTCGGTAAAACTCGAATATGTAATTAGTATGTCGGAACACGTGTTCATAAAAATTCCAATTATGTAACATTTCATCTAGATATTTATTTAGTACAACTGCATAAACACGTGCTCCGATATATTCTGAAAAACTAATATTTACTGTTCCGTAACGCCGATTGCTTTGACAGGCTGTGTAATAACCAATCGTATCGTCTGAATTTAGACTGTACAGTTTAAGTTCGCACAAGTCAGCTAAAACGACGGAGAACCGGGAGCCGAGCCAGTCGCAAAAAACCGTTCGTCCCGTCATAACAACATTGCCGGTTCCTTATCGAAATAATTATCTTACGTATCTTATCGCAATTTAATTTTAAATAACGAGTGCTAACAACCACGCTAAACGTTCCAGTGCTGACAGATGATGCTCACTATGCAGATTTCACCATCTCCTCCCGGTAAGTTGATTGTGAATTAACGTTATGCATTGTGTTCTCGCATCGCCTGTCACAAGCTATTTAATTCATTTATAATTTATCTGTGTGGGATAGCCCTGTAAAGGGCGGCTATTCCAACCCCTGTTCGTTCTTCGAACAATTTACAGTATAAGACGAAGATTTGCTCAAAGTCTCCAGGAGTGGTTCCGTAGCAGTAACGGCGTATAAAATTATAATTTTGGGGATCTGGTGAGGAGGCACGGAATGAAAGAGGTCGTGAAGGTCACAGTGTTTTATTGAGTCAGGTTGCCGTGTGAGATGTCTTAGGACCGATGTTGAACACTCCGGATGCAGGCGATGATGTGCTGGTCAAGCGCGGGTCAGTGAGTCGACGCCGCTGCTGGTGACCGGACTCGTTGACAGTCAGGAACTGGTGAAGAACGTGGGTCTTTGGGTACTCCAGTGCTGACAGGAAAGCCGAAAGTGCGGTAGACCTTGTAAGCGGTTGGTTGTACGGGAGGTGCGTGGGGAACCAGGGCGCTGTGATCCGGTGTAGCGCTGGCTAGGGACGGTGGCCGGGGCCAAGGCGCTATGATGGTTGAATCCGAGCAGAGCCGAGAATGTTGTCCTACGCGCGGGTAGAGGTGCGCGGGTTATCACTCGTGAGACTTGTTGACGGACTAATGACTGACTGACTGCTCGCTGCGTCGGGCCTATTTATACAGACCGGCCGATGGCATCAGTAGGTAAGCGAGATCGCAAGTAAAATGGAGATAAATCGCTCAGTCTGGGTCCTACTGGAATTTTCGTTGGCGCTGCTATTATTCCTAAGCAACAGGCTAGAACCTTCTAGTGAGTTCGCTTAATGTGCTAGACCAACTCGCAACGTATTGTCGTAGGTAGCTCTAGACGTCGCGAGTAGGTAGTTCACTCGCACTACTTAGATACTTGTAGACAGGTAGGTCGTGTTGTTTACTTTTAGCAAGACAATCTAGATTAATCTCCGATTCCTACATAATATTATAATTATAAAATTTAAAAGATAGCCCACACTCCCTGTATAAGTTATTATTACCAAACAACCACATCCAGGGACAACACTATGATCTGCTATGTATCCCATATAGCAGAAGCTATCGTAGCATTAAGCTGTCGGACAGAAGATTGGAACGTGCTGTATTTTTATTATATTTTTAAGATTAATATTTTTTTATTGCTAGCCCTGCATTATTGCAATTGATTTCCTTTCATATTCTCAATAGTCACATTAACTAAAATTGCGTAAAAACCTTGCCTTATAAACATTAATTTATCTTTATCAAAAAAATTAAAACTGAAACAATAATGATAATACCAATTAAAAAAAATCCCATACCACGCATAAACAGCTTAGGTAACAAGGTAACCAATATGCAGAAGTTGCAGATATTTTAATAGCATCGTTATGTAGTTATATTTTGTATTCTAAATATTAATAAATAACTACTGAATTTGTCTGAAGAGGACTATTATAACACATCCGAAAAATAAATAAACGTAGAAAATACAAAAGAATGTTTTACGAAAGGAAGGTTCGAGATTGTTTTAGAAGCGCGTCACCAAGGCAAAATAATTCGATCTCGATGTCATGGTTGCTGGTGCTGTACTGTCGATTTCTTTCCGCTGTCGCTTATACAGGTGAAAAATAAATCGTTCTCGAAAATTCCAGTTGCTACAGTAACAAATATTAAAAAATAAAAGAAAATCCAAGAAGCTTGTTTGGCAAAGGCCGAAACTTCTAGAATGACGTCCGACAAGTAGTGGAGTACCACTACAGATATAAAAATTAAAAGATAAGCCAATCAGGGAAAAGGGAACAAACCAGCTTGCGCGGAGCGCAGGAGGCGGCGTGACCATCCCACTTTCGGTGATTTGTCAATAAATAAATCTGACAGTTCACCGGCAACTCGCATCATAACATCACCATTCGGTGCTGAAAAATAAAATTAGCTTACGAATTACTAGTCCTTTTTACAATGGCACGAATATTGCCGGCTGCGTAAAAAACTTAACTAAATATTCCAAAACGGGTTAACAAAGTTCGGGCTTGTTTTCAGAATTCAATGTTATAATTTACCCACCTCGCTCAATTTTAGCGTCGCCACGAAAGGCGATTCGTTTAGAAACGAACATTCGAATCAGATCTTGTCAGAAAAGTACCACAAACCTTTGCCTTACTTTAGCGACCTTTTCTGCGCTCCTTTTCTAATGAAAAATAGTTTTCTTCTGTATTTAAAGGTACATAATTGTACCGTAAATAAAAATAAGTTTGGGAATCTCTGCTGTACACCGTACGTCGTAGAAGTTCTTTATTACGCTACCAGTGTGGTGCCATCCACCGTACAAACACGGGCTGGCTCGGCGTGGTGTTGCCCGGTACCTGCTCGGCCCGATCCAACTGCGGTACCGCGGTACCAGCGCAGCATTGTAACGGTTCACCGTCGGTACCTCGCCCGCGCTGACTTCTCCAACTGTCGCGTTTCTGCTATGCGGATGGACGGATAAGGCGAATTGTTTACTGAACCGAGAAACTGTCAATTAATGTAAATATTATATTACTTGCCACTTGTCGTTTTTGGAGATGCTATGTCTCTACCTTTTAAGGAAATGAAGTAGAGGAGGTTCTGGGGACGAAAAAGGTATGAGAGGTGAGAAGGAATCTGAGTCAGTATGACAGGAGTGACGAGTGATACGTATGAATCCATCCCTCCCACTACGGTGCAAAACGTGGGTCGAGAGAGTTCTGCTGGAGAAGTTAACCCTTATATAAGGGTAAGGGTTAACTTATATAAGGGTAAGGGATAAGGGTTAACTTCTCCATGCTGGAGAAGTTAACCCTTATCCAGCCTCTCCTTATTTGGTCCGACGTGAACCTATAGCGGAGGTGTTGGTAATGGTACCCGGGGAGGTGGTACCCATACCCGCCTCAAAAAATGGAAAGAAACATCGTTAAATGCCTACTAACAACCCAGTTGAACTTTAGTTTTATATGTTGATTTGTTTAGAATCACCGAGTTACGAATGACCTGACAATTATCGTAATTAATTTATGGGTTTTTATGCCATTTTTCACTTCCTCGTAATTTATCCAATGATTCATCATCAGGGGAGACACCCAGGGCCGGCCCTATGCGGGCGCAATTGGAGCAGTCCGTTCCGGTAGCCGAATTATCAAGGCGCCAATTCGTTGATAATACCTAACAGTTAACACATCGCCCTTGAGATTATTTTTCATTAAATCATCGCTACACAAAAATACAAATTGTCCGAATATTATTGATTACAGTGATCACCTACCTGGTAGTCTACTGGTTTTGACAGGGGGCGCTAAACTTTACTCGCGCCAGGGGCCATTTGGCTTAGGGCCAGCCCTGGAGTTCAAAATTCAAAATTCTCATACTTCCTGCATCATAAACGCTTGATGTTGCTTGTGCAATGAAGGTGTAGAAGTGTTGAGAACTAGCAATGGAATGAACACCTGCCAACTAAACTACTTACATACGCATCAGAAATTTTAGCAAATTGAAAAAACAGTTTATTTAAAGGCTTCATACTAGCTGCTATAATCACAGCTACCTTTTCATTAACCCTTCAAACCTTATACAATTACCATCAATGCGATTTTATTTTCTTTTTGGATTGTAACAGCATACATACAGACTGATTTTATTTTTTATTAATAGTCATAAACTTTTAAAATTCCAGCCCTAAGATATGAATGCTAGGGTCAAGTAAAATTATGTATCAAAAATATCCGCCTTAGGCGCTTTGGGAACTGTATTACTTGTTTGGTATTGAATGGGACCGTAATAACCACTATTCCTTCACAGAGGGACACCGTAACTGTAGGACCCAGCAGCAACTTGTGCTACCCAACATAACCAAACACTCGTGTGTTCACATAGTTATTACTTTGCTATTAACACTTGCGCTCATGATAGAACCTTGCGTGGGGAGGGGTAATACATATCCCCCAAACCAGGGTTTTGTGCAATATTTTACTTGTTTTTTAAATCACATACTCTAAAATTTAAGTCGCGTAAGTAAATACTATTTGAATAATTTGTTTTATTTCACAAATTACTCATAATTATGGTAAGTATATTTGCGGCATGTTCCAGAGTGGAAGATACTCTCATTATCGCCCTAGTGTAAGACCACCATTCAGAATTAAAACGTTACTTGAAATGGCTGTGGATGTGCTTGGTGACCAGATCTGAATAGCCAGGTATTTCCCAACCTTCCTCTTCCCCACCTTCTTCTCCTACCCACTGCCATCATTCTTACAACTTACCCCAGTTGGGGGATGCCATAGTCTCACTGGAACCAGACGGTTGGAAGCAGTTGGGACTCTTGTGCGGTTTCACTTTCTTTTTTTTTCAATTCTAGAAAAGTCACGATTGTCTTAAAATGTGCATTTTACTGGTTTTCTAGGCAAATGCAATCAATAATAGTATAGGTATGGCTTCAATAATAGGATAGGTATTTGTAATTAAGCACGATTTTGGACTATGTTTGACTTAATTATTGACTTATAGGACAAGGTGGGCGATTTGCAGTTGAAATGGTTTACTAGAAAAGGCAAAGGGATATATTTGGGGGACCCTAGTGATCCATCTTTGGGTCACGCGTGATTTTTACCATCAAGCACTTAAAGGTTAACAGCGTTTCAGTGGCTTCATGCCGGTCAGCCATGAAAATATATTGTGTTTTTTTGTGTGTTACCACAAAGTTGTCAAATGTCCGGAGCTAATTGGAATACGGAACCCTGATTAGGTCAATAAACATAGCTAAGGTTATTTCGAATATTAGCATCTCACCAGGGAAGGAAACCTCCTCTCTGTAAAGCGATAGCTCGGTACTAACAACGAAAATTTAACTGGTAATAAGGTCTACAATGTACATGGGTGCAAATGAGACCTATTTTTGTAAAGCTTGTGTGTGTATTACTACAAATTATACGTTGTTTTTTAGATGCAGTGGGTCTACAATATTTGTGGCTAATATGGAAAATCGTTTGGCTTGGCCTTAACTGATAAAATCTTTTTAGACATTATGTGTCTTGGCTACTATTCTTGTCGTCCTTTTAAAGTTGTTTAAATGGATGACACCATATTTTCTAAATGTATCAGTTCAAGCGACGATACATATATGGGTGCAGTGTAGATAGATCATATGGGGTTATAGAGTTATCCGACAGATATCGGTAGTTTATAGGGGTCCCTCTCCACTGTTGGAACCAAGGAACGGGGATACTTCCAATACACTTCTTGACTTACCATTACTTGACTTGGTTTCATAAATATTTCTTTTCACGTCTATTACAGCCTCTTTGGTTCTTCCATCGCCACTATCTCCATATGATTAGTTGGACCTTTGCCCGTTCTTGTGATTATCTCATCAGCATGTCCATGGAGAATGCTGGCCTCCATCACTACAAATACTGCATTCCATCCACTGCCCACTTCCTACTCACTATTAATGTAGCAAATCAATATTATTGTTGGCAGGCGTTTGCTGGCCCATTACCGTTTTCTTTTTATCTATACCTTTAAATTACAACAATAACAATAATAACATGTACAATATAGGTATAACCACACCTAAGGTCAATAACAAAATTTTAACTGGTCAAGACACGTATCAAGTATAAAATATAGCTGACCATGACTACTGAAGATGAATATTGATATTTAATAGGCCATGGGGACGCAGGAGTGTTAGGAGACTGAATGAAATAAATATATAATCGCATATTAATGCGAATAACTGACTGAAAAACTGTTGATAGCAAGATTTTAACTTAAACAAGGATTTAAGATTCACCAAATAGAAGGCTTTAAAATAAGCCTTCAGAACATGAATAAAACGTGAGTATATGAAAAAAGTTAAACCGGTAGAATTATTGATAGCAAGATTTTAATTGGAACAAAGATTGAAGATTTACCAAACAGGAGGTAAGCCTGCAGGATGCAAGAGTTTAGAGGGACTAAAATAACAAATATAATATGATATCCCAATTGTTCGAAGATCTTTTGATTGCGAGACCTAAACTGGAACCAGAATTGAAAATTCACACAATATTATAAACCTACAGGTCAAAGGGGTTTTGAAAAATGTTCAGTGCTTTCAGAATAGAATCTTGGGAGTCATTCGGGAAGCAATTTAAAGCAATTTAAAAAAAAATAAATCGAAAAACCTTCCGAAACAAGTGACGTGTCAAGTGTGAATATGAGTTGAGTGGTGTTTTATTATTTTATGAGGTTTTCTAGATGTACCTTGACCATTGCTTCTACGAGCCATCAAAGTATGTCAGGCAGATACCTAGTACATTTGGCGATGTTTGATATTACGGGACGTGGCTAGTGGCTCATATTCCAGTTTGTTCATCACGTGACGTTTTTACATAAATAATGAATAATTTTAAGAGTTATGTCAGCTGTACAGTACTTAGCTCGTAACAGAAGTGTATTATAAACGTAATCAGGAGAACGATGGGACCGATGATTACATCACATTTTAAGTAGATAAACATACAGAGAAAGTATTTATTTCAAGATGAGAGTTGTCGTTTGGTTTTTACTGCACTTACACAAATTATTAAAAATAATGTCTGTTTTCTAAAACAAGTCATTTTTTATGGCAGCTATCAAATACATCCGATTTTTTTTCCTGGTTTAGCTGTTACTGTGCTTGATTTTTTCATTCCAAAGGCGTTTTCAAACTGTAAGTGTCGGATAAAATCATCCAAGGACCGACATTGAAAATTTCCCGATAGAATAAGGAGACTTTCAAATTTCTGTGTACCCTAATTATTTTTCAATCAACCACTAAAACGTGGTAAGTGGTACGTAAAATATTTATAATTATTAATTACACAATTTAATTTCAGATGTATGAACCTACCTACGTAAGATACTAAAATTTAAAAATACAATCTTAATTTTTTAGTATGTGATAATGAATTTTCGCCAGTATTAATGATGATGATGGTGTAAAGGTCAGCATAGTTACCCTCAAACCAATTGTTTTGGATTCAATTCTAGGCCGTGGCTGTTTTATTTTTTTAAAGATTTTAATTTTTGTATATATCTGCGGGAACATACATGTTTTTTTAAATTTATTTTTTTATTCTGCTCCAGTTTGTAGTTTAAAAAAAACAATCGAATTACTGAATCATGAATCGTATGAATAATTATTAAGCAGTAACATATGAATAAATTTGCGAGAAAACAATGTTTTGATTTATTGCATCTAAACATGCGTGACTTTTGTTTGCCGGCACGCAAAAAGTGCTGTCAACAATATTATCTAGAAAGTTATACAAGTAACCAATTTTACTGCACGGAGAAAACTGACTGACACAAAATATTGCTAATTTAGTAAAAATCTGGTCAAATTATTCGTATTCTTGTTAAAAACGGGATTGCGGACCTTTAATTAATGAATTGACAGATTTCCCAACAAAATGTGTTATGAAGATTTCGAAACACGTGTTCAAAAAAATTCTGATATTTTCGTATTTCGTCATTATATTTACTAGCATGAACACGTGTTCCGATATATTCTGAATATACTTATATTTTATTGGGAAATGGCCTTCCATCACGTTTTAAACAAGATTTTAATAAATCAGTAACACTCAGTTTCCTTCTTGTGGCCTCTCTGACCTGTGGAAAGGTCTTCTGTAAAGTTGCGACACAAGTTTTCTTTCAAATCGGTGGACATCATAAGTATCTATAGGGATTGTATATTTAGTGGATTAAAAATATTCGGCGATAATTTTTAGAATTTTATCTTAGATGGACTATCGGCTCTTTACCGTTGTAAAATATAATTATTCGTTTTTATTGAACGCACTGTGATGGGGCCGCTAAGGTCAATCAACTGTTTGAAATGACCACCAATTGCTTATATATATTATGCGAATATAAATTATTTATCTGGCATGGCAATAGACTCTATTGGATAATTTTATTGTGGAAAATGGGGCGATTCTTTTAATACAGTCAAGAAACACTGCAATACAGTACCTGATGTGACAAGATGGAATTAAGATTGTTGGTGATAGATCTTGCAATATTGCAGGTCGTTGATGATGTTCATTAAAGCTTCTCAAAAGCCAGGCCTGCTTTAGGTACTGAAGTACGCTCTACTATTGAGTTTGGAAGTCATCTATGGTCTGGAGCCCTAAATACTCTTTTAACTCCATGCAAAACGGTGAATTCATTTTGTAATTTTGTTTACGTTGTTAAAACAACTGACCGGAAATTGGTCAAAAAAGTGGGTGTGTCAAGCCTACGCAAGACAGAAGTGAAACTTCTAGTTTCAGCTGATGCTTGGCGTGGCGCAGTTCGCTGGTGTCTGAGAGAGAGGAAAGAAGAGAAGAGAGAGAACGTTCGTGAGCGGCTCCCCCACCTCAACAAGGTTTCACTTCAAAAATGCCACAGCCGAGAATCGAACCTCGCTTAACTGATTGAAAGCCAACCACGCTGAGCACCAACTGTAAGCAAAGCCGCATAAATTGATTATATTATGTAGGTTCTGAAAATATGAGAGCTTGTTATGTTTTATAATGTTACCTACATCACACCCAAAATATAATATATTTTTAAAAATAATGTACAATGTACAGAAATAGAATCCCACACAAGATCGCGTAGTGCGCTCTAGCGAACGGATATTTTATCAGAGGGAGATAGTTTTAATTTTTTTTTCTGTAAATTATTACATATTATCAAAATAAATAAATTAATTAAATAAATGTAATACAATTATCATAATATACGGATTAGATAATAATTTTAATCCAACACAATAACGCAAAGCGCGCTCTAGCGGAGTAATGTTTTATCACAGTGAGATAAGTGTTTTTATTATTTTGCAATATTATTTTCTTTTAAAAAATGTTCTGACCTACTAAAAAATAAGATATTGAATGAAAAAGGCGTTAAAAACAAAAAAATAATGTGCGATGGCCGAGAATCGAACTCGGATCAACTGCTTGGAAGGCAACTATGCTGACCATTACACCACCAACGCCAGTTGTCGGGATGAGCTAAGAAGCATTTATATGTTACTTCAAAACTTTGACTAGATCAAATGAACTTTAATCGGTGGTCCCGCATTTTCGTTTCGGTCATGAGTCGGTTTTACTCCGGTCCTCGAAATTGCATGACGCGCGTAAAGAAGTTTCACTTCAATAAGCAGTAACAATAATTCCGCGTTCTTCAGGTGTGTATCGCTCCATAGCTTGTTGTCAACTAATTCTCAATCTGCCTACAACATAAATGTCAAAGCACAATGACATTTGACGCCATTTGCAAAAATTAT
This sequence comes from Hesperophylax magnus, assembly GCA_026573805.1. Classification (NCBI taxonomy): domain Eukaryota; kingdom Metazoa; phylum Arthropoda; class Insecta; order Trichoptera; family Limnephilidae; genus Hesperophylax; species Hesperophylax magnus. Next base: position 4,131,691 of record JAIUSX010000104.1, read on the forward strand.
GGCACATTCACATTATGACATTAATTTTTCCCCACCTTATATATTGTGTACTTCTGGTATTTTATTGGTAGACAGATGTTCAGAATAATAAAATTAAAATTAGGACATGAAATTTAAAAAAAAAAATGTTTTTGACAATTTCTTCACTAGCATGGACGGTTAACACGACGAAGAAATTTCAAACGTGTTGCGATTAGCGCAATGAGAAATGAACACTCCTGATTTCTAGAGTCAAGGTATATACGATCCAAACTAAAAAAAATGGTCATGACATGAACTTGCCTAATAACAATTAAAAATGTATGTGGGTCAAATACCTAGATATCTTGCAATCAAAAATTTTCCCGGATTTTTATTATCGATGATGAAGATTTGGCCATTTTTTACCCATCATTAATTTGTATTTACAACGGGATTACTACGCAAAGAGTAGGTTTACGAGTATGTTTTCCTCGTGTCTGCCTTAATGACTGAGCTAAAATTCACTCTTAGAATTATTTTAGTGTAATAGGTCTCTATTTATCACGATTTTGGCCATACATCGAAGCATGTTCTTAAATATTCAGTTATGTTAATAATGTGTTTGGTGTTTTACTGAAATAGCGAAAATGTAAATGGTTGGCTGGTCTATCATTAACAGTAATTATATTAATTATTTAAAGAGGTCAAAATACCATGTGATTTGTGCGAATGATAATATAAAAATTCTTAATAACTAAGTAGGTATTTAATACGACCAATATAGAGAGAAAGACGAAAGACATGTGAATGGAATTGAGTTCACTCTACACTTTATCAGTTTTTCTCGTGAACACATACGTACAAACGTCATTAAGCACATTATACATATTTACATAGCAACATTGCACCAACGCTTGCTAAAATACTAACGAAAATTTTGTGCAAAAGACAATTAAAAACAAATAGTAACTTGCATTTTTTCAATGGCTTTTATCATTCAAAATGCATTTGCCTAAAACATATGAAGGTTTTTACAATGTGTAGGAATCAAATCCGCAGCTATCGACTCAACTCAAATGACTGGTTCATTTCACTCCTTTGTTAACTAATATATTTGACAACCTGTAAACGAAAAACTAACGAACCTTTTTTTGAACTGATAACCCCATTATCCACTGTAGTGACGCCACCAATTGCTTATTATAGATCTGTAAGTTTTTAAACCTTCTGACTTGATCTTCTCAGAATATATTTCCGAATCCAGATGAAGTGTTGTCCTCATTTCTGATACAGTTTATACTAACCACAAAAAGAGCAAATCCCAAGAGATTCTCCGAATTGAATCATTAACTGAGTCAATAATTCCACCACGTTCAGGAATTCACGTTATTATCTTTCTTCCTTCCTTTCAGTTGGACAAACCGATCTCAATAATCACTTTATTACTTTTTCCGGTCTTATTTATGGAGGCAAAAAGTATTGGAGTATTTAAAATTAATCAGCCACGACCTTCTGGTGAATGCTGATGCTGATTGGGGCTGTTAAAGACACGGATGTGTACGGTGCAGAAGTACTGGACTTTCGCTGCTTCCAGCTGCATGGAAGCAAGGCGATTTGGAGCACAATACATTGCACTTGCCCCGGGCATACCACAGGGTCGGACTCTCGGACTGACCTTATCTCTAAGATTAACATTACGATTTGTTTTGACTATTGATGTGATTCTTAAAGAAAGCTATATTGGAATTAAAATTTAAGGTCGTGAAAGGATGCGAGATAATTATAAAACGTTGATAAAAACAAGTACCCTTTAAATTCATGAAATGCATTCGTAATTGCAGGAATCGTACCGACGAAAATGTTTCCTCCCTACTACAACACGGGTCTCTTCAAGACCTATGTTCTCACTTTCTTCTCCTCAAAAAGACCCTCCAAACCCATCCATCCCCAAAAATGACGTAGGCTTTGATGGATATCATTTTTCTCAGGGACTCCTAAGTGGAATTAATTTTTAAAAAAACCACTCACAGATGTTTCAATATATTATTATTTACAATATTTTAGAAAAACAAATTTATTATAATAAATGGCGTTTAAATTCCTTTGTCTATTCTATAGAGTTGATATTCCTAACACATATATGTCCTTATAAATTATTCTCGCATAGTTGCATTCATTTCATAATTACAGAGCTAAATAGAAGAGATTTCATAAAACAATGATATCAGCGGTCTTCTTTTACCGTTGTCTGCCCCTGCGCTCTGTTTTTACCCTGACGCTTTCCGTTCTGACCAACATTCACAGAATTAAAACTGTGCCAACCAACCAACTCTAAGTTGCTGGTCCCGCGTCAGTACGGCACACCGTGCTACAGTCATGCCAAACCACTTCACTGCATATCTGCACCGCGCCTCGCCTCGCCCGGCTGCAGTATTTAGTACAACCACTTCCTCGGTGCATTACCACCGGTAAGTACCTACCTGAACACTGAACGTTCAATGTTGTATTCATGGTAAGTTTTTAAGTGTGACAGAGAAGGAGACATATACCTTCTTCGTCATAACAAAGCACTTCTATGTCGCAATTTCTGATTTGAACGTATGGGCTCAGAAAATCGGTGCGAAAACTCTCTGACTTTATCAAATTCTTTGACCCTTTTTTGAAGAAAAAATTGCGACGGTTATGATTTGAGATATTCACGGCAATGTAGTTATTTATTTTTTGGGTAAATGCCGTGTCGCGGTACCACCTTCTTTAGCCAACAAATCAAACAGCATTACGGTGTCCATCATCGAGGCAGATGTGTAGTAAGAGGTGGCGCAATACGGCGGAATACCGCACAAGATTCCCAAACGTCTAGAGCCAGTGAGACTATGGTATCTCCAATTGGGGTATATTGTGAGGCTGGAGGTAATGTGGAAATAAAGGAGACGTATTATAAAAAGATGGGGATGTACCTGATTACTAAAATCTAGTCACCAAACACGGCTAAAGCTATTTCAAACAACGTTTCATTTCTGAATGGCGGTCTTGCACCAGGGTGATACTGAGCTACTGCTAATACTCTTCAACTCTAAAACTTAAAATAATGAATGGACATTTGTGCAACCCTTACCTGGTGAGTACGATGAATTTCGCGTGCCCAGTAAAAACAAACATGAGACTCCTTGCTCCATTTCACGTAGTTGCTTCTCGCACTAATTTTATGCACGAATCTCTTTCACACAGGCGAATGAAACATGATCTGTCGGCATATTCATTTTAATAATAAAGCTTTCTTTTTGAAGAAAATATACAAGCAGATACGCTGTAATCCTTAACTGAATCAGTTCGTTATTTTCAACTGTTATTAAAAGATTATTATATATATTTTTAATATCTGTGTATCTAAAAGGCCAATGGGAGTTTAAATAAATAATTCAATTCAAGATCATTTTCAGTCTTGGAATCTCTGGGTTAAAGCGATTATTTATATTTGCTTTCATCGAGCAGATAGATATTCTTTGCATTTTTAAATTATAATTAGACGGAAAACCATTCGTTCAATAATCTGGTTTATTTTTAATATTTTCTGCTACTAAAGAAAATATTAAATCACAGTATTATTTGTGGGGGCACCTAGCAATCTTTTGATCACTTTTGACTTCTTAATCGATGGCACCTTTAACACTAAACGTCTGACGCTCTATAAGTGCTCCATAAAATTATATTTGACATTCGAAAGAAAAGAAAAATGATTATCGGTGACCTAAAATTACTACCAATTTGTAAAACAGGCTTCGACAATCGCCACACAGTCACCAATGCAGCAATCATTGTGTTTCCTCTTATTTTCTTTCACCACTGAATCGGTGGCAAATAAAATGTAATATTGTTGTAAGTGCTCCAACAATCCGGTTTCACAATGCGGTACAAGAATTCTCCATTATTTTCTGATCAAGTGTATACAATACTATTATGGTATCCGATTTACAAGTCAATGATTGAATTCTTTAGGCGAACATGAAATATACCTAATAAAGCACTGTAATTTTAAGGATAAAATAAGCTACAATGACCAGCATTTAACGGTGTGTTCCAATTTTCACGTTTTTTTTATGTAGTGAATGAGGTAAAAGTTCCACTGCAGAATGTAAGATGAGGAGTCTGCATCATCATAACGAAATTCGAATGGGATGGCGATACGTTCGTTACCTGTGATATGTTTCCATGACTTGTCTTCCATGTCTTATAGATATTACACTAAACACTTATAACTTCACTATACACTATTATAAACACTTTTTATACAAAACGCATATACAAAATGTAATCTTGTTTTTATTTTATATGCCCACAATTTGTTTATTTCTAGGTACAATAAAATAATAACTTAAATATATTACCCACGCACAGGCTGCACCTTAGTAGGTTCCCATTAATCTTATTGATTTATATAATATTGTATGTAATTAATGTAAAAATTGGGAAAATAAAGGAATTAAAAAAAAAAATGACTTCCGTGTGGTAAGTATTTCCAGTAATTCCCAGGTGACGTGTGTAATGGTTTGTGTGTATATGTGTTAGTGTGTGTGTATATGTAAGCGCATTGAACAATTTATATTATTGACATGATCCTACTTTTAAATTTGGGCATTGGTCCGAAAAAATGTCGATGTTAGAGTTTAGACAAATATTATTGAATGTATGAAGAGCACGTTTAATTGGAGAATTATGTGGTATTAATTATTATATCATTTAAAGGGGTTTGCGAATCCCGCATTTCTTTCAAGTCCCGCGGGATGGCGGGGTAGAATTTAGAAATCCTACAATACCGCAAAAGGTTATTTAAAAGTATTTAAGGATACCTAAACATATGTGACTCTTTGACAAGATCTGAAAAGAATGTCTCAATTTTTACTTGTTGAATACGGGAATATTAATTTTGTCCCTATGAATGTGGAAAATTGCCTTTCAAAATGACTGTTTTTTTTATGAAATTTCAAATTTTTTTAATGTCTGAAAAGTATTCACAATTACTGGTTGCTGAATACGACTGTTGGACGAACTCTGCAAAGAAAGAAGAACTGAACTTGATGTTATAAAGATAGGATGGAGCCGCATCTCAAGCTCGGAAACTTCAAGATCTGGAATCAAATTTGAAGAAAGAATTGTCCCTTTTGACCCTCAAAGGAATCCGATGGCGCCCAGTCATTTCAAATTCTAAAATAAGACTTCAACCCTTACCCAATATGAGGTTATGAGCCGTACACGACTCAGTAATAATTACCCCACCATAACTGTTTCTTTTTATATCATTAGATTCCCTTGATATACAGGTATAACCTTTGAAAATTGTTGAAAATTAATTAAGTCAGATTTTTTTATTACTCTCTCACTCATAAAAATACTCTATGTCCATCTCTCCAATTACCGTCTTCGCTCATTGAAAGTATATGATGATTAATTTAGAACAGTAATAAATTTGAGGTTACTTCTACACTCCAAACTGCTACTGTATAATTCGTGGCAGATTCCCCGAGGCGCGTTTTTTCCTGCTGGCAGGTGGTGTATAGTATATAATACACAATGTGTGCCGGAGAGCATATTGTATACAGCAATCAATTCTGTTTTAAGCTAAACTCTCATAACAGTCGTAGACTTGCAGAGCTGGTATTGTTGTTCTGCTCTATACCGGCTACAATAGATAAATCCTATTTTGTACAGGAAATCCAAAAAAAGGTTTTACTTTAAGAGTATAATTTAGTACATTATTAACAATTACCATTTTATTGGGAATAGAGGTATTTTGTGGTAAATTCGTCTTTGAGGCAATTGCGTCATTTCACGTACCTTTATTTAAGCCTCCGCGTTCCAAAATTCTGTCGATTTATAACACAGTTCTCTTTAATAATTTTTAATAAGCTCAAAAATAAATTTGTTTTTTCAGAAAATAAAAGTTTAAGCATGAAAACTGTAAAGATGTGGCTTAATAATAATAATAATAAAAATTAATACTAAAAATTATAGAAAGCATATAATCAAAGATACAAATCAAATTGATGATTTGTGTAGAAAATGTTTGGCTTTTCCGGAAACTATAGAACATATTATATCGGGATGTTCTATATTAGCACCGTCCGAGTATACATTTAGGCACAATCAAGTTTTAAAAATAATTCACCAAAATTTGGTAATTAAACATAACTTGATTGACTGCCGTAATATAGTACCATATTATGAATACGAACCAAATTCATTTTTAGAAAACGAATTTTATAAAATATATTATGATAAAACTATACTGACAGATCGAACGATTAGTCATAATAGACCCGATATAGTTTTACATGACAAAATTAAAAAAATAACTTATATCATTGATGTCGCTATTCCAAATTCCTGTAACATTCAAAAATCTGTTAATGAAAAAATAAGAAAATACACAGATTTAGGAAACGAAATAAAAAGAATTTGGCATTCTCAGACTATAAAAATATTACCATTCGTTATTTCGGCTACTGGCATTATACCTAGCTCTCTCATTAAAAATTTAGGCGTATTAGATCTATCAAAAAATTTATATATAAAGATGCAAAAGTCGGTCATTTTGAATACATGTAGGATAACGAAAGATTTTTTAAATATTTATGTTGAGGGATCAGTAGGATTTATAGGCCCTGTTAGAAGTTCTACCGAGCCGAACCCTCTGATATGAAAATATCTGGAGTCGGTGAATTTTTTTTTCCCATTTGATCTCTGGTGAGTTGACATGTTGTTGTTCTTGTATTGTTTTGTATTTATTTTACTTATGTAATGCACTTGCATAGTGTTGATTGACTAGCTGATCATTTGTGGAAAAGTGAGTGGAAGGGTTTAGTTTTTCCTATGGGGAAGATTTAACCCGGACAACAAAATCGGAAGCATAAAAAAAATAATTGGATAATTTGTAGAGCGCCGTTTTTGTGAAAAATCACCTCAAGGGCGCTGTACAATTTATTTCCTAGGATCTACATTTGTTATTTAGAAAAGATACCAAAACATACTTACCTGGCAAGTCACTTCCAACAAACACACTTATATTAAAAAGTTTATGCTTATAAAAGATAGAACTGCACGCAGAGGACACTATATCAAAAAACACTGGTCGTCGCATGATCTTAAGTCTGCTATAGTTTTTATTTTAATTTAAATGTATTTTAACTGTCTTAAAAGCCTACAAATTGTTACTTGTTATCATTTTTATTTATTTATTTTTAATTATTATTTTTATTTATTTTATTTTATTTTTAGTATTTTTAACATTTTGTTAATTTAAATTTAAATTGCCGTCAACTGTGAAAGTGGAGGTTTCTGAAATTATGGATACGACTGTCTGAAAAGGTGCGTTTTAAGTTTAGACCTAAATTCTGTCGAGTCTGCGATCATTCTTAAATCATGTGGCAGTCCATTCCAGGCTTTAGGTCCTGACACGGCAAAAGCACGCTCACCAAACTTAGTATCTGGTGTGCGCTTTGGTTCCTTCAACCTTCCGATAGCTGATGACGTTGCTGACCTAAGGGTTGACTGTCGGGAATTGGAATCTTCTGGAATACACAATTCTGATAAATAAGCCGGAGCCATTCCGTTAAGTGACTTAAATACCATCCAGCATACCTTGAACTGGATTCTTTCAGGACATTTGAGCCAGTGCAGATTTTTGAGATGCTCTGAAATGTGGGAGTATTTAGATACTCCGGTGATAAGCCTTGCCGCGGCGTTGAAAACGGATTGTAATTTGTTGATTTGACATTTAGGGAGACTTGCATATATTCCGTTGCAATAATCTAGACGTGAAACAACATAAGAATTGACTAGCAATTTAGTCGCCTCTGTTGGCAGGTTTCTCCGCACTGCTTTAATTTGCCTTAATTGAAAGAACCCCGTGCTTACAGTTCTGTTCACCTGAGTTTTAAGGGAAAAATTAGCGTCTAGATTGACACCCAGTAATTTGATGCACGTTTTTGGAGTGATGTCACTTCCGGAAATGGTTATTGGGGAGTTTTCAATGTTATGCTGACGTCTGCTTGTAGCAGTCCACAGAAACTCAGTCTTTGTGGGATTCAGTTTCAATCTATTTGAGGTCATCCAGCGAGTAATTGCTTCTATACACTCAGTTATACGAATTTTTAAACTGTTTATTTCTTCTGGTAAGCAGTAAAAATAAACTTGCTGGTCATCAGCGTAGCAGTGAGATAGAAGGCCGAATGATTCTATTATTTTAGCGACATCATTTGTGAAGAGGATGAAGAGTAGTGGGCCCAGAACGGACCCTTGGGGTACTCCAGATGAAAGGATTGCATAATTTGATTGGTTTTTTCCCACTTTTACGGCTTGTAAACGGTTGGCCAGGTACGATGTCAGCCAGGTCTTAACATCACAGTTTAAACCAAATGATTCATCTAAGCGTTTAATAAGAAAGTCATGGTCAATCGTGTCAAATGCAGCACTCATGTCCAAGACTGAAAGAAGTGCCAGTTTACCCGACTCAATGGCAGTAGTTATGTCCGACAAAACACGTAGTAACCCGGTTTCTGGGGAGTGGAACCGTCTATATGCAGATTGGTATTTAGTTAATAATTCATTTGAATTTAAGTGACATATGACCTGTGAGGCAGCGATTTTTTCTAATATTTTTGATATAAAAGGCAGATTTGAAACGGGTCGGTAATTTGAAAGATCTTCAGCGTCCAGTTGTGGTTTTTTTAATAATGGAGTTACGATAGCTGATTTAAGGGATTTTGGAAAGTCACCCGTGCTAAGTGACTTATTGAAAAGATGAACTAAAAAGGGAGCAATTTCATTGCAACACTTTTTCAGTAGCCACGTTGGAATAGGGTCGAGCGAACACTGCTTGTTCGGTGAAGTAAGAATTAATTTCCTTACTTCTTCTAGGGATGTAGGTTTGAAGGCAGAAAGGTTTTCTCTATTGCATTTAGTAAAATACGGTGGTGGAGCGTAGGTTGTTAGGGCTCGTATTGACTCAATTTTGTCAAGGAAAAACTTGGAGAAGATTTCCGGAGCTATGTCGATTGTATTTGGTGCATGGACATCAGAAATGACTGTCTTAACCGAGTTCCAAAGACTACGTGGATTTTGGCGCTCTGAAGTGATCCTATTTGTCCAATATTCAGACCTTTTTGAACGGATTAAGATCATGTACTCTTTTTGAGCCTGTATCCAATCGTTCCGTGATGTAACCCCCGAGTGTCTGTAGGACCTCTCCAATTTACGCATCAATCTCTTCTGGCTCCGACATTCTTCGTCAAACCAGGCATCAGATTTTCGTAGACGCCGAGTTTTTGTAGAAATTGGAGCATATGTATTTAAAAGGGTTGAAAGGATGGTGTTATAATCTGCTGCTAGTTTGGTTGGCGACTCTGTTTCCCATGCGCTATGTGTACAGAGCGGAGAAGCTTTTAGTTCTGACAGGAAGTCGTCAAAGTTAAAACCGCGCCATGCTCTTGATGTGATAGTAACGTAAGGAATTTTCGGTGGGTTAAAATCGATTTCTGCGCGAATAAGTCGATGGTCTGATAGTCCTACATCCACACTATCCGCTACCAGAAACGGACCGCTTGACTTTGAGATAAAAATGTCCAAAGTTCCGCCAGCATCGTGAGTTGGGGCTTATAAATGAAAAATCTGTATATCTTTAAAAAATAGAGCAAACAAAGAGGAAAAGGAAAGACATTATTTGAATGAATGTAATTTTTTTTTTCACCAACAAGCTTTTTATTTCCAGAAAAAAAAATTAAAATCACATTTTTCACTTAGTTAACTAGAATTTTAATTCTATTGCATTGTGCTACAGTACGATGTTATTCACTTGGGACGCTTTAGTGAGTTCTATGATTGTATGTAAGAGTCTGTTATTTATTTTATATAACGGGAGACTTATATTGTATTATAATTGTATATTGAGATAGAACCTGCAGACAAGCAGCCATGTGGCAGCTTCGTGGGACTATCTATACATTGTCTAAAAAAATAAAAATAAAATAAAAATTTTCAGTCAATAAAGGTCAGCTTTAAAAAAAAAACTTTTAATTAGTTTTTAAGTTCCTTAAAAAATAAATGTTATTTTTAAGATAATATCTACGAGTATGTATTTGTAAAGCTGAAACGGTAATAATACGACATTCCCTCTACAAAAAAAATCGCAAAGAAGGCTCCGAAATTTTTTTAATAAATTGCTCGCTTCCTCTAACATTTGTATTTAAATACCTTTCAAACCATCCGTGAACGCTTACGACGCGACGGGGCCTTAATCTATGAAATATGTTTTTTAAAAAAATCCAAATTCCATCTGGCAGATGGAATATCAATATTTTGTTTGCAGATATAACTTATTAACATTATTTCGAAGATATAATGAAGGATTTTGAAGTGACGCAATTGACCATGGTTCTATTTACCACTACTGATTATTATTAATTTTAAAAAATATATAAGGCTCTACTCGGTTAATCGTCTTTACTTTATGAACCTACAAACCTATCTATTTGTACTACTGATCAATTGATGGTATTTTTTTACCTTTAACAATACACTACGCATAGGTAGAATACACATGTCCGAAAACTCATAAAATAAACTTGCAACAAATAGGGAAACTTGTGAAAGAACCTCACATTCTAAGCCGAATTTGTTGTATAACTTTTTTGAATTTAGACTTTTTCACATCAAATTTGAAAAGAAATCATTTGCGGGAGGGTTAATATCAGCTGTTTAAGAGCCTTTTAAAACGCGTCAAAGCATAAAACCCGACTCCTAAAGTTGTTTTAATCATTTAACTGCTAAAAAAAATAATAAATAAATTTAATCGCAATGCTCAGATTGAAAAGAAAAATCGGTTATTATTGTTTTTTTTTTTAATAATAACCGATTTTTCTTATGAATCTAATAAGAAAAATCGGTTATTAGATTCATCTATATACAACACTAAAGGGGAATTATTGTTTATGTTACATATACCGTTCCTACAGCTCGAGGTCAGTGAAACTATGGCAAACCCATTTGAAAGATATTGTAAGAATAAGGAAGTGTTTAAAAGTCTTGAAGGGAAGTAGTAAGAGAAAGTCGTTAAGCAAATAGATATTCAAATCTGAACACTAAACACACCTAAATCCACTTCAAGCAATGGGTCCGATTCTGAATTTTGGTCGCTCACCAGGGCGATATTGAAACCATCCGGAATAAGGAGCAACGGTAATACATATTATATCATTTAAAATGTACATATAGGTAGGTACTTGAAAATAAAACCAGTGATAAAATATTATTTACGTTCGTCGAGTTTAATCTCGCAAACTTTGGGTTTCGAGCCAAAGAACTTACTGCTCTACTACGATTCAGGCGTTGTATCCTCGTCATCATCTCCCACAAAGCAAAACAATAAATGTCGTGATCGGTATGAAGAATTATATTTTAAGTCTCAATTAAAAAGCGGTCCACAAGGCTTTATTGTATCGATTCCTAGGAAAAAGCTCCCTTCTGAAAAAAAAAAGATAAACTTGTTAGTTATAATGCTTTCCGTTCTATAACAACAATTTCCATCATCGTTCAAAATCGCTAGAAAATGTATACCAAAATAAGCGCATTTAAAAAAGGGAAAAACCAAAAGCTATCTTAACTTCTATGAAATCTCAAAATGAAAAGTCTTTTTTACAGTTTGGTATTTACTGCAGCGAAAGTTTGGAAGAAAGTAGACTGCAAGATCCACGAAAACAATTCTATGAAATTTTTACAGTAAAAAGACACTTTGTCTCGAAAAACACGTTTTATTAACAGCATTTAAAACAAATGGTATTGATGAAACGCCTCTTTTTATAAGTTGGCCGTATTTGTTAGAAGAAATTAACTGTTTTTCTTTTACATAACAGGTGTACTGAGTTCTTGAAACTGATTTTACCTCGCTCTTGACCGTCAGTAACGCGTAGAGCTTCCGACTGTACAGTTAACTTGAATAATATAATCAAGTGCTTTTTTAAAATTTAATTTTAATTTAGAATTTGGAACCAAGAGTTTAAAACATATTTGTAATAAGGAACACTTTTTTTATATTTCAAAAAGTCAACGGTTTTTTTATTGGATGATATTTTTTAAATAACTTAAGTGCGTTTTATAAATCGATATGTGTAATATTTGATTGCATTGTACTTTAAAACAGTGGTGCAAAAATGTCACCAATGGATTTACGAATAATATTTGTAAGTATTAATTTATTTTATAATAATTATTTGTGTTCCTGTAATCGGAACAATCTTTGTTTATTTATAATGGAATTAAACGTTTCATTAATTATTATATATGACATAAAATGATTCTGAGAACCATTATAATTTACTTGTTTACAAATAATATGTTAAATTATGTATTATAATAATTTCTTCAATGCTTAATTTGTTTAAGCTGAACAAAATAAAACATTTTGGATCACGGGTTTCGCTCTTATCCGTGCGTTGAGTATTTAGATTTCCTTAGGAAATTATAATTGATTGTTTTCGTGGTATATTATTTTTAATCGTGAAAATTGATTTTATTTCATGAAAGTATTTAAAAATGATTTGCAACGTAGTTAATATCTGCTGTGTTTTTGGGCTCATCTCCAAATGAAATGTTAGATCACACGTCATTGTATGCTCCAATACGTATGCCTTATGCCTGCAATGCAGGTAAAATACATGTATAAATAACTGTTCATTACTTGCAAGCTCTTTTATCTTCATTGAATCCGTACAGTTTGTTTACTTGAACAAATGTAACGTGAATGCCACTTTTGTTTGGCTCTTTGACAGATATGTATTTTATAAATTTTCGAATTGACAATTATTTTAGAAAATTTAATTTGAGGAATTGTTAACATTGTATATGCTTTCTCGTGACCTATCTGTAATTTTTGACATGTCATATGCTCTTGTAATACAACATAAATGCCTCAAGAAGTGAGACAGTTTGGATTACACATTTCTTCGAAGAATCATTAAAGTTTTAAACTAATTACAAATTAAAAATAATTACGAATTTAATTTGCGTCTTTTAAGTGCAATCAAGAAATATTTAATTTATTCTAAGTGCATCTAAAATGAAATTAACATCTTTTGATCAAAGCTAGAATATTTAATGTAGTTCTCAGCTAATTAAACAAACTAATTCCATCTATTGTTTGTAGCAATGGATGTTTATTGCTAAAATTAAAAATAACAATGGACGCTTTATAGAAAAATAATTTTGCTTCAAACCACGTTTAGTTTTTCATTCACAAGGTTAATGGATCATTACTAAAACCACTATAGAATTCTTAACTGTAGTCAATTGTTTTAAAATTTATTTGATACGGAATGCTATGGAAGTGTTATGTTATTGTATATTTTTGTATTAATTAAAATGCTGCCCAGGTACCTGGTGCTCCGTGCTCAGTGCTTCATGCCCCAGGTAGGCTCTGGGTACCGTTCCCATGGGGTTATAGCATTTAACCCAGTTTCCAGTTGGCGCAACATACAGACAGACCTGCATTTTATAATTATTATCGCTGAGTCATCCTTAACCCTTTCAGACCTGTATTCCATCTGGCAGTGGTAGGAAATATATTACGCTTGTAGAATTATTAAACTTTTTTGGGTATTCATTTTCAGACAGCGCGTCTCACATAATATGACACGAAAAATTATCGAAGAAACAAAACAATTTTTTATTGATCAAAAAAATCGGTAGCGATTAAAAATAAAAATTACCCTTCACAATTTAACAATCTCCTCAAAATCAAAATTAAAAAAAATATTGAATAAGGAATACCGCCAATTTTTATTTGTTCTAGATGGGGAAAGAAAATTATATTCATATTGTAATTCAAAATAAATTCATGTAATTCAAAATATATTCATATAAATCTATATATATTCATGTATTTCTAAATATATTATGTATTTCAAATATGTATTAATGTATATCAAAATATATTCATGTATTTCAAAATATATTCACGTATTTCAAAATATATTAAATTTTTCAAAATATATTCATGTATTTCAAAATATGTTTACGGTACAAAAGGGGTCAACTTTTCTCAGATGAATTAATATCTATAAAGTTTTACTTTGATTGAGAATTCAATACTCTTTTACTAAAACTTTTTTGTCTAATTTTTAAAGATGCTGATTAAAATCATTAATCAATCTTACAATGACTTAAATACCGGGCAACAAATCTGTTATTTTGTAATGACACCAGAACTCACCGCTTCAGAATTTTTTTAAAATTAAGTTTTTATATTTTGTGTTCAGATATAACAATAAATTAAAGTATGATAAATCCACACAAAATGAGTTTTTTCATTGGTCAGAGTTATTAAGGTTGCAGAAAGCATTTTAAAACCAAACAATAAAAACTTACATCAGAAAAAAACTCAAAACTGATTTAGAACAAATTTTGTTGGGACTGGGAAAGTTTCGAAAAAAATTATTTATTTATTTATTAACGGACATCGTCCAAATTACAAAATAATAACACGAATACAATAAAATGAAAAATACAGGATTAGACAAAGGTACATGAAAGCAAAAATATAAGGCAGATATAATAAAGAAAATAAAGTGACAAGTCGAATCAAGTCAAGACTACGCCGTGGGTCAGGACCACGGGACACTTATAATATTCCGTCACTTGTTTAGCGTCCGGCAAAAATCATTCAGACTTATCCCAAAAAAGTTAAGGTTTTGACTTGAGTTGACCAGTCTACACATTCTGGACAATGGTGAATAGTATCCAAAATTTGTCGTATGATGGTTGAGGAAGAGCAGTTCATTATTTCTGAGTCTGTGCGAGGGGATATTGAAGGGAATGAGTTGCAGTAGAGTAGGTGAATCAATAATACTATTTATAATTTTGAAGAAGCATAATGTTTCAGCTTAGAATAATAAATTAAACTAGTACAATTTCTATTTTATTTAAATAAAATAGACCATATTTAAAAAAGAAACATAAAATATTTAAGAAATTTTAATCTTTGAGATTGAGAGAATATTTCAACACTTATCAATAGGATATTATAGGATCACGTATATTTACGAACTATATTCGGAAATCGAACATATGAATTGTGGCCATATATATATATTGGATTATTTAGCCAAGTTTCCTACCTATTGCGAGTAATTATTTGTTAATTTATTAATTATTCTATAGATAAGCTATCAAGAGGATTAGAGGACCCTAAAATTTGTCATATTATGTTTAATGGATACTGCTCGTCATAATTGAATCATTCATAATAGTCGAAAGAGGTTTTCAATAATTAATACCTTCGATACAATAAACAAAGTCATATATTTTAATGAGTGAATATTGATAGCCATTTTTTTAAGCTTTTTATCTAACGAATTGGAAATTGTGATATTCTTAAATGTTGCATAATATCTGTCAACTGAATTGTTTTAAATTATAAATTAAGTTGGGCAATGTCGAGAGTCAGAATAACAGAAATGTATACCTATATGAGACGATATATGAATGTGATTGAAGCAAGGAATGTGTACCAAAACAGAATTGTTTTTCTGGTCCAATCTGTCTGCTTACTCCTGCGGGGAAATGTCATGATGATTAGTTAGCTATTTAGTTACATTTTTTGTAGGATTATAAAATATTAAAACTGTCTGCCTGGCTACAGTTACCGTAGTAATGATTTTACTTTCAAGACGTTACTTAAAATACAAAAATTCTGAATACATTAATAAATATATTTTTACATCGTATCTCAAGCTTAACAACACGATTCTTCAACACAAGAATCAAAGTAAAATAGTCATCATCAATATTGAACCGGCTAGGCTTAAAGCTAAAAGGATCAATTACTATTCAAATTTTGATCTAAAAAGCTTTTTTATGATTTTATAAAAACGATTATCTCAAAAATTCAAAATCACGCGATTCTTATTCACAATCTAAACGGCCATACAAGCCATTAACATACATAATATTCACATAACAAAGAACCGTTAGCCAATTGACACATTTTCAAAAATTAAAACTCCTTCCATATCCTGGTCAGTAACCTCTAATGCGTCTTGCTCTCGGAAATGGGTGAAGGTCGTTTGAAGGCATTGAACCATATAGTGAAATAATAACCAAGTTACTTTACCACTAGGCGCCTGCTTCAAAAACCTGTTATGTTCGAAACTTGTTGGAAGCTTGAGGTGCAATAAACACTAGGTAAAGTAAAGTGATTAATTTGGATTATACTACTCAATAAAAAAAATCAATGGAAGTGTGAGCTATACCGACTTGGAAGAAAACTGATGTCGCAAATTTATATAGTGTGTCGATAGTCGAATAATATACACGATGTCTGGAATCTTGTTGTACCTACAAGCGGGAAACTGGTGAATCAAAATCGATTTTGATTATTGTATTAAAAAATTATATTGTCTCCGGTAAAATCCATCATAAATTTTGGAGTAGAATCATTGATCACAAACTTATGTTTTCAAACATAATTTCTGTCGACATTATCGTACTACAAGCTTCTATGGTTTGTAATAAGTTCTCGAAAACAGTTTTTGAAACCCAAAGCAATGATGGCTATGTATAATTGCATCATAAAGTCTAAAATTAGACAATGCATGAGAGTATCCGCGATTAATGAATGCATCACGAAGATTTGATCTAAGTCTCCATTGAGTCGGGCCCCTGCAGTAACGGCGTATAAAATTAATAATTATTTAATAGATAACTTATGCTGGAATACTATAAGCTATTCGTACCAAACAACTACAGGGATGACAACATAATCTGCTATGTATCCTACATAGCAGAACGGACGTATTGGCTCTGCATAGAATGACACTAGGTATGGAGCTATTAAATAGTATTTCGAAGACTGCTGACATATTCAACATAAGCCTTAAAGGATTAAAGGAGAATGTAAATAACATAAATTACCCATTATAATATTATGTTATTTAATATGTAAGTTAATGTATATTTTAAAAGGATACACAGTCCGTAATCCACAAAAAAATCTATCTGAACATTTCGAGATACATATATTCTTCATTTTATTCTGCAATCAAATAGTTAAAAAAAACTTTTGAAGTCGGGTCCACGCTTCGACTCATTTTAAAAGACACTAAAGGCGAAGGTAAATGCTAAGTCATTATTTAGATTAATCTTTGCTACGAATCGGTATACATTATGAATACCAAAAATATACTATGCATAAATTGAAGCTTTTTCTTTCTTTATTATTGATCGGAATTGGAATAAAATTATTGGTTGCGTTACAAAAAATATAAACGTAAACCACTGATAATTTTGTTTTTTCTTGAGGTAACTAAGAACTCATATAAGAAACACCTTTAAAAAAATACCGTTTTATGGCTAAGATTATTTTTTATAATTATTATTGACTAACTTTTTTTCATTCATATAAAAATATTCAACAAATAAATAAAACTCACTTTGGCGCTTACGTCAAATATATCCAGACTCCGCTGGTTAAGCAACTGTCGCCTCTATTCGTGGCGATATAAGACGCAAACATTCTAGGATCTGTACAGAAGTCCGCGGAACGTGGCACGGAACGGAAGTCGGTTTGTGACAGTTTTTTCGACGGTTTTTTCTTGTCGGCATTATTTTGGTTACGAGTATTATTAGTTCTCAAACGGTGAGGGAGTTTTGTGTGAAATTGTTATTATTTATGACCAAAATATTATACTTTTTTATCTCAAAATACTTTTGAATGTATAGTTTTATTAATTATTTAACAAAATTAATGACTTACTTCTTACGGAAAAAATGCTTTCCGTTTGCATTTATGTTGACTAATAATGCGTTTTTACATGTCCATAATTTATTGAAGATGGGGAATAAAACGAAATAATGTTGTAGAGAGGTTTAACGGAATAATAGCCAAATTTGTAGGTGGAAAAAGGATAAATTATTCCTTTAAGCAATCTTATCAAGGGCGATGCTATGCAGCGGTTTTATCCCACAACTCTCGAAAACCACTGTATACATTACATTAACAGCTTTTAGGGAAAACTCCTGGAGGCAGACTAAAAAAATCAGAAGAAAACAGACTATCGAAATGTCGTCTTACTTTGCGATATTTTCGGAAGAAAAATCGAATTCAGCGACACATGAATCGAAAAGATGCTGAGTATGGAGAGTTCTGCATAAAACCAGATATTCCTGAATCTATTTTCGAGGTGGAGAAAGAACTACTTTTGGATGAGTTGAGAGAAAAACAAAAAGGTAGGAATAAAATAGAACGGGAAACAATTTTACAGAGTAACTGCAGTGAATGGATTTGCGGCGTAAAATGATCACAGCATATTCATTTGGAAAAGTTGTACGTAGAAGAGACAATATAAGCTGTGCAGCTCTTGTAAAATCGTTGCTGTACAAAGTCAATATCTCTCATGTATCTTCAAAGTCACGGAAGAAAATATGAGAAAGAAGCTTTACATCAGGCTAGCGTTAAACACGATATTGAAATTCAACCGTGTGGGCTATTTATTGACAAGAAATTTCCATTTCTAGGAGCTTCTCCGGACGGTCTTAGCGGCGATATGCTAGTAGAAGTAAAATGTCCTTTAACCTCCTTCAAACTTGGCTTAGAAAGAGCTATTCAAGAGAAGAAAGTTACTTTTTGGAGGACAAACAAAGATGGAAGTATGAGCATAAATACAAATCATGATTGGTATTTTCAGGTTCAAGGGCAACTTCACATTACGGAAAAAAATGTCTGTTTATTTGTTGTATGGAGTGGACGAAAATATCCTTTAAAAACTGAATACATTTATAAAAACGACGATTTCTGGAAAATAAAAATAGAAACCAAATTGGTCCGATTTTATTTACATTGCTTACTTCCTGAAATTATTGATCCAAGAAATAACAGGAATATGCCAATTAGGGAATCCTCCTTTTATAGTCGATGCAATCAATGACAAACTAAAAAAAACACTCTCTCAACCTCCAACAAAGCGTAAATTAACATATTCAGAAAAAATACCAGATCCGTGTGATGATGTAGAAGTTACGCCTATAACGCAATCATCATCAATGGAGTTTCAAAATGGCATAATTACAGACGATGTGTTATCAACAATTGTTCCTGATTTCAACTCCATTGATATTGAGAATGTTATATCATTTGAGAAATTTTAGGTTTATGAATATGCTACATAAATTCACAGTAAAAGTATTTTTTGTTTTTCCAATTTTTTTACATTATAATAAAAGCAGGTATAAGTACATTTTTTTAAATACATGTAAAGCTAATATGTTCTAATTAGTGGTAATAATACCTCCCTAGTTGAGAAATTATCGTGATTAGAGAGGGAGTACTATCACAAGTTGATATTACATTATATATTTAATAGTTGCTACAATTAACATGCATGTAGAATTATATACTCATGCACTAATTTTTAGAAAAAAGAACTTAAGAATTGTTCCTTGATAATTTCTAATACTGGATATTTGTTTGGTAATTTGATTAAAAATTATTTGTAAATTGAATTTTAAAAATATATTAGCAACATAAATTTGATAAAAGTGTATCTAATTTTTTTTAAATAATATATGTAAGTGACATTTCAATGTAACGTATTATTAACTATATATGTATTAATAATGCATACAAATAAAATCAATAAAAAATATACAGTTATTATTATATTAATCACTAATATCCCCACAGTTTGAGTCCATCCGGCAGTCACAGCTCTGCCGCTCTTGTCAAAATAAGATTGATAATAATCGTCCACCAGTTAAAAAGGTATTAGTAGGTATACGGAAGCATTGGCGAACGGGGAGGCCTGGTCGGGCGCTTCCTACGTATTGCAGGTACATAGTACGCGGCTACTGCAATTACTTGTCTCGTGCAGATAAGACCAAAAAATGTGCACATTTTATATTCTGTTGGAAGGGGTAGAAACCCAAATATGTTTGGCGTTTATATTCGCCTAAACAGCTGAAATTAACTCCCTAGCAACCTTTTTTTAATTTGACAAAAAATTCCACCAGTTTTGCGTTTGTACTATATTGGGAACACAACATACTACAAGTTTATGGACATCGTGTATATAATTTACACTGTAGTGGAAAGAAAATTGGTATATTTAGCGATGGCTCCCACAACTTTTTCATGGTTTTCAAATCACTTTCATTTCTCCATAATTTTCATGTCTCTTTATTTATACTTCTCTCTTTCAGAAAGCCTCATTTTTTTCTATTCACTTGACTCCATTTTATTTTCTCTTTTGTATACATAAATTATTAAATCATTGATAAAGTTAATATCAACAAATCTTAGTGAAAATAAGAAGAGAAATTACACGCATGTTTATACGTCTAATGGTTCCATGATAGCTCAACACAGTGACAATTCAACACACTTTTAAAAAGTAATATAAAGTCATTAGAAACGATGAAAAAAAATATTTTAACCTAACCTAACCTAACCTAACCTAACCTAACCTACTTAACCCAGTTAATAAAGTTTTTGTTTCATCACTTTCCATGACTTTATATAACTTTTTAAAGATGTGATGAATTATCATTGTGATGATTTTTCCGGTCACCACGTATAATATACTAGCTGAGGACCCCGGCGTAACTCGGCCATTAGACGGTGACCTTCCTGTTATTTTGAAATTCAAGTGTGCGAAATTTCATCAATCTCGCAAATAAAATTGTAGATTTTTATAAAAATCAAAGAAAACCTCGACTGGCCACCACGCATTCTCCCATTAAGAGGAAGCTACAAGCCAAAAATGTGTATATTTTTAGTACTTATATTGTAGGTAGTAGGCATTAAAATCGCTTGACAAACAGAGTCTAGAAACGTTCGATTTCAAGCACAAAACTGATTTTTATTTATTTTGTAAATAATTCTATAAGAAAGCAAAAAAGTTAATCAAGTAAAACTGTCACAGATAATTTTAACTATAATAATGTATTTTTTAATGTTGTTTCCTTTACGGGTTCATACATTTCTATTGAAAAAATATTTTTTTTACTAGTTTACATTTATATTTTTTGTTGAGTAATTTATTTTTTATTTGTATTCTACTCAAGCGAAACGATATTTTTTGGTATTTATAATGTACACCAATTCATTATAAAGATTAATCAAAATAGTGATTTAGCATTAAACTTCGCCTTAACATCCTCTGACATTCATATTTACATATATATCTTTCAAACAATCTTATTTACTTATCTCTCTTTCAAACCACATTGAACGCTTACTACGGGGCCTTGCGTGTTTAACCAGTGATTCCTGACATTGTTTGAAGTAAAGTTGGAATTTAAAAAAAAAAAAAACTTTTTTACCTCTACCATTATGTAGAATCACCTCCCGAAGTTAGTACACTTTACCGCCTGCATCCTGTATAGTATTGTAGCATGGAAATTGTGATTTCTCTGGCCAAAATACGTATTTATTTGTGAGGTGCTTAGTAGATTTGAGGTTTTCGTCCTTGTGGTGTAAGTGTGTTGGTCAATAAGATACAAATTGGTTTCCTTTGAATTTGAGTAGAGCATTTTCACGATGGTATTTAGATATTTGATACGAAGTTGGATAAAAATGACCTTAATTCTGGAACGCACACGACTACAGCACGCATCCAACGGTTAAATACTTCAGTAGATTACGCATTATTACAAGAACGAGGTTACGCGTTGTTTAATTAATTATAGTGTACAGATCTGATAAGGTTCCTATTCCAAAGGTTTTCCTACTCTCGGACCTGAGAATTCTTGTGTCGTGTGAGGGCTTTGGTCGAATTTGCATAATGCATAAGTTAACGATTTACAGTATCTATATACATATTCCACATACCTTACTGTAAATTTACTAGATGACATGAATATATTTTGGTATTTGAAGTGTTCAATATCAATTATAATAATTACATCATCAATTTAATGGAACCCAGTTTGAATTAAAATCACGGTATATTATAATCATAAAATTTGTGGAGCTGATACTAATAATAAATATTGTCAGAATTTCCTTTTGAATGAACATCGCTAGTATACTTTAAAATTCATTAATAATTCAAATCTGTCAAACATTTAAACAAAAGATATGCAAATGTCAAATAAAGAATTATTTATAAAAAATATCTTTATTTTAAACCTACTTTGTCGCTTGTTTAATATGATTTATATTAATCAATTCCAATTTTTTTATTTTTTTTTATATTAACTCCACACAGGAGGCCCTGAAGAAAGTAATATCCCTCAGGGCCTATGTCATCTTTGGGGATGCTGTGTGGAGGGTCTTTTTGTGGAGAGGAAGGAGTGAACATGGGTCTTGAAGAGTCCCATGTTGTAGGAGGGAGGAAACACAGAGGCCGGCAGTTCGTTCCACAGCCGAGCTGTTGAACTTAAGAACGAATCGTAGAAGCGACCCGTTCTCATGTGACAAATGTCAACCGTGTACAAATATTGGGCGCGCGTTTGGCGTGTATCCCGACTACGCACCGGTGCCGAAGGGATCAATGACGCTAGTTCCTCAGAGCATCTTCCATTGTAATACCGATAGCACAAGGACAGCAAACCTACCTGACGCCTGTGCTCTAAAGATTGCAGTCCGTTTGTTAAGATTGGGGAATCTATCAAACGGACCGCCCGTTTTGGTTTTTTACTTTTATATATCAATTTTTCCAATATTGATATATAAAAGTTAATTCAGGAATACAATTTGAAATGACGAACCAATGCACAGAGAGCCGAAATTAGTATGTTAAAATTAAGCTGAATTGAAAAGCTGAAATTTATTTATTTTTGTTAATTTATCAGCATACTAAAGAATGTTTTTGTTGGTGCAGAAATTGGGCAATCTGAAAGGTTTTCTTTGTTTTTTAAGCATCTTCATGGTATAATGCAGAAATTTCTATTTTTTAGTCATTAATATTATTTAAATTTTTTTTTTGAAGATTTTAAAGTTGAGATATATTTTCTTAATTTATCCTTCACACAGCATCCCAGAAGATGACATATTCCCTGAGGGAAATGATATTCATAAGGGCATCCTTTGTAGTAATTTTTTAAATATTTGCCAATTCACACTTGTCCAAAAAACATCGATGTTTACCGTGCGTAGATACATACATCCAGAGAAAAAAATATAAGCAGCTATATAAATTAATAGTATTTTCTGGTCAATGGCATCACGTGAATTTCCACATTTCAAACAAACACTCATGGAATTGTTTCGTTGGTTCACGGAGTGTGGGTGTGATTGAATGTAAAATATGCGAATACCGTTGTGTCTATTTGATGATTAGTCGTCGTGAATTGAATAGATTCATACCGAATCAATCAGTCAACAGTCGACGTGGTAAGCACACGACTGAAAAGGTTTGCCATTTAAATCATGTGATTTACAATCTGATTTTTATACATACATTCAAAAAAATTGTGAAGGAACAGCAAAACTAAAATTCAACAAACATGAATATAAGGAAATCAGCAAACATGAAAATGACGAAATCAACAAATATCAAGATGAGGTCGAAAAAAATGAAGATGATGAAATCAGCAAACATGAAAATGACGAAATCAACAAATACCAAGAAGAGGTCGAAAAACATGAAGATGACGAAATCATCAAACATTAAAATAACGAAATCAACGAATATGAACATGATGATGAACATGAAAATGAAGAAATCAAATAGATACGGTCGAAAAACATGAAGACGATGTATGATGATAGACGATGTACGATGTCATGATGTAACACCAACACATCATTTTGTAGTCTACTACGGAACAGGAATCGCTGTGAGGAGGACTGTTGATATTCTTCAGTAGCGCCCTTGTCTGTATTGTACAGGCAGTGGAGCTATGTCACCACCCGGTTGGGCAACGTTGCAAGGCGGGAATGATCGTTATAAAAATAAATATATACACAGAAAGGCACATAAAACTACTGCACACTACCAACTTTCTACCAAAGAATATCAGATCTACCAAGCCTATGTGATAAACCTACCGTTTTGCTTAGTTTGGTGGAACAGTATCTAAAACCTTCGTGGTTTTCGATTCATCTTACGTCTGCCTATAATTTTATAAATCTTGCTAGTGTGTGGTTATTGTTTGTTCATCAGACACAAGTTTCGCGCTTGGATACAAGAATTTATAATAAAAAATTTCCAACACTCTCTCGCGAATCAATTTTATTAGGTTTATTTACTGTAACCCAAACTTTAGTATATATTTAATATTTATTAGTTTTTAAAACAACTCATTTGTTTAATTACATATTCGGGCTTCATCGCTATTTTTGTTGATTTTCTCACATACATTTATCACCTAATGATGAACATTAAAATTGGCACAGAATATTTATGTTTAATTATAACATCACATCACTTCAGATCGTGCTTAACTGTTAAAGTAATTACCAGTTAGCTGTGATTTGCTATTCAATTGCCTTTGCTCACATAAATCGTACCGTTGGTTATAAATACCATTCTGGACACAGTTAGACTATAGATCAACAACTAACCCGTAACAAAACCAAAAACACATCAGGAAAGTCAGTTAAAAATAATTTAAATGTTTTGAATCTGCATTTTAGGTCGAACTCATGTCCCCTCGTGTCATCTTAAAATAGCTTTTTCTTTGAATACTCATAGAAGAAAGTGAAACCAAATCTAATGCAAAATTGCTCGAAATAATAGAATTGCATGGAAATAAATGTAAATGCCTCATTCGATTGTTTTCTGCTACAATGTGATTCTAGAATAAATTTCCATAAGCAATGAGTGCTTGTTTTTTAATGGTAAGAATAATATAAGGATTTGTGGAAAATTGTCGCACTTTATTTGTTGAAAATTAATGGCTAGAAAATAACACAGGAGGGTCTTTCTTTGGATATTTACAATAAGTAGGTACAATATTTATTCCTTATTAATATAAACTTTCACATAAATTTCACTTTAAACAATTTATGTACATAATATATAAAAATAGTGCGGGCAATAGCCACACTCAATAAACTATTTTAAATTCGTATACGTGAGTAATAATTATTCAAGATATGGTCAAGAAATAAGGTTTTTTGTAATTTATTATAGTGGTTAAAAATGCATAACCGTTTTGACTTACTTAACTATGCATATTATAAGGCAAAAGCTCCCGTTAGTTACTCCCATAGCGTCTAAGCTATTATTACACATAAATTATATGTATTTTCAACTAATATTTCCTTGTCCATGTGAATGCTTTAAAACATTTTATTTTATAAAACCTTTATGACAAAATCCTTTAAATTTGTCATTACAACTTCCATAATTTAAATAATTCACAAAATCCACTTATTTTTCTGGTTTCATTTGGAATTTCAAGGAATTAGTTGATTGTTGGAATCAGGAAGTGTCAGAAGCCTTCGCATTAGGGTTTGAAAATGTATGTTATACAGGGGTTACAGGTTACAGTATCCTTAAAAGGAATGAATAACATGGCAGTGGATGCATTATGTTTCGACAGTATAATGATACTACAGGAATATCTGCATGACATTGACGAATTAAATGTGTAAATACTGTTAAATGTGTAAACAACGATATAAGAGAAAGAAGAGAGAACAGGCAAGGAAAAACTAGGATTATTGTTAGAAATAAAATATTACTTTAAAGGATATTTTATTAAATAGATACAGAACAAAGTTTCTTTGGGGATGCAATTTGAGTAAGGAAATAGAGACGTGAACCGTTCTCTTGAAAAGACCCATGTTGAGCACAAGAAATAATCGTCAAAATTATCTGTTCAAATGACAACCGTTTACAACAACGTGGGGCAGAATAGTGAAGCTAATTATTTGAACCACCTTCACTTTTAAATACCCGAGAGATGCGGTATTCTCACCTGGAGTCTATGTTCAAGATTGCAATTCTTCACGTTTGTCGCAATTTTGCACAAAGTCAAGGGTTTTTCCAGACCAGAAGTTTGCAAGCTATCATCACACTTATCAGTATTACGCACCTATAATGTATGTTAGATTATCAGTTGTATCAATATAATGATAATTATTAAATTATTATAAAATATATTAATAACAGATAAATAAGGTTAAAAAATATTTCTATACTTCTAGAAGACAAGTTTAAGTTGATAAATTATCAACATTATAAACAGAAATTGATATTTTAAAAACTGTACTAAAAAAATAACGTTGAATAAGCAGTGACAGGAAGGTATATTACGAACAACGGGAGTTTTTATGTCGTAGGAAGTTATTGAATACACGAGCGTCTTGAACTGTATAAAAAAACTGGAACGTGCTTTTGTTGTTTGCCTACACGTGACCTTGCTAGGTCAATACATTATATTTCTGTTGAATTATGTGTGTCAAATAATAATGAGATGGCAGTAAGAATAACATAATGCTCACAGCCATAAAAGTTGAAGCAAAACCCAGTTATGGGCAGTAAAGACGTGTTATTATTTATTATTATCACACACAAACCCATTTGTTCATGATCAAGGTTTGTTTCACTGTGACGGCTTTCGACTCTTCTTGTATAAAATGATCATCTGTTTGATTTAATGAGCTCATTTCTTCGTCGTCTGTTTTGCTACTGTATAACCAATTAATGCACTTACGATTTCTAAGACTCATTCGAAGATCTAAGCTCTAATAAAAAAAACCACGGCTTCCCTAAGTGAAATCATTTTTAAGTCGATTTCCAACTTTTAATTTCTAATTTATTTTCGTTAAATTCCTCTTAATGAATATTTACATTTTAGATTTCCCGGAGATATATGCCACCGACCTTTATGGACATAACATATAACTTGTGTTGAAAAGAGAATAAGTCGGCTAGTCAAGAAGTGCCCTACCCACCAGGCTACTCATTGACAACCTCAAAGCCTAGGTACATGGGATATTCTTGTGATATACAGTTTTACAATGTAATGAAAATAGATACAGGCAATAATGATACAAATCGACTTTATCACATGTTTTTGGGTCAAATGTAAAATGATTAAAGAGATAAACGACATTCCATAAATTCCAGCACAGATGCAAAGACTGTTGTTTCCGAGAAACTGGCGAATATCTCGTGACCCTATTCCAGTCATTTCGGAGCCGCTGTCACCGTCATATTATTTCATGTGTGTAACGGTACGGAATACCA
This sequence comes from Hesperophylax magnus, assembly GCA_026573805.1. Taxonomy (NCBI): domain Eukaryota; kingdom Metazoa; phylum Arthropoda; class Insecta; order Trichoptera; family Limnephilidae; genus Hesperophylax; species Hesperophylax magnus. The sequence goes on from JAIUSX010000104.1 coordinate 4,158,834, forward strand.
AACAATATTCACCGTTAAATATTTCCAAAACATCCTTATACAAATGTGGAGCCTCCTTCTTTGCACAGGCTGAAAGATCTAAGTCGTAGATATCACCGTTGTTTGTTTAAAGAATTAACAACTTTACTGTACCGGCGGCACTTTTCAGTCTAAAACCAACAGCAATATTATTGGTGTTTTGTCTTTTTCCGCTGTCCTCTTTACTTTCCTTTCTTGGTTAGTAGTTGAACACTAGATTTTCTGCGGTTAAACTTAATACTTACTTCACATTCCTTATACACTTCACCTAGATACATCTATATACACAAAAAACTCATATTTATATCACAATAATATGAAGTAGAATAATGATCAAAATCACAGGTTTTGTGACGTCAAAAAAGAAAATTGTGGTTTGTTTTATGATGGTCAATTCTATCCATAAATTTAAACCATTAATTTCTTCTTCTGTCCGGTTTGATAAACCTCTTTTCACCGTTCCTATAAACAATATTCGTTTCATTCGCCTAAATACCATTTATTTTTACTACTAGAAGTTTATACCTTTTTTAATAAACCCCATTCACCTTATAATTACGTCTTTATAAATAAAAATAAATAATATTCCTTCTTTGCGTCGTTTAACCGTCAAGTTTCTTTATTTCCTTTTATTACTTCGTCACGCTTTTTGATTTTTTTGAAGTGGACCACGTTCCCGACCTTGGTGAATGCCAGATTTTTCAGACCATGTTTTTTTAATTAAAAAATAAATAAATACAACGTAAAAGTTCAAGCAGTTGCAGCTTTCAATTTCTTACCGCTCTATTTACCTACATTTAATTAGTGTTTATTCATTTATAGCGTCCATATCTTTGTTCGATGTTTATTATACCACTGACTTCACGGCTAGTTAGGTAATGGGTGCAATTTACAGTCATGGTTTTCAGCCAACCAGAGCTCGTAATTTCTGGGTTAGTGATGCCATGGAAAATAGGCAAAAAAACTATAATCATTTACAGCTAACAAGCTCACGATCATGGAAGGCACATACCGGAATACAGAAAACAAAAGACATCTTTCAGTAGGTACTATTAGCTTGTAATTTTGTTTCAGTGGGTACTATTAGCTTGTTTTTGTAGTTAAATAGGTTGTGCCATACTTTATTATTTGAGTTGTGTTTTGGTGGTTAAAGCCGACGTGATGTTATTTTATGCTCACATACTTTTCACGATTACGTTGTCATTGCCAATACCTAGAATGAACCGAGTTGGACCAGAATCGAGGTTGGTGGATAAGTTTGGTGTTAGTACTGAATCAATGTGGATGATTTGATTTTGTATATTTGGTTTTTTTTTAACATTGATTATCCTGTGGGTTGCTTTATTTAGAAAAGATTGAATCGATGTTAATGCGTTTCTCCTTTTTTCCAGTTAATCGGGACCTTCGTCCTCGGCTTTGCGGAGGAAACGGACGTGACGTCAGAGAGTCCACCCGAGGGCTACTATGCCTTCGTTGAGTCACCTAGTGCCACTCCACCAAGGTATGGAGGCGATTTTTCAAAAAATTACATTTTCCACTCAAATGCTTCCGTCGTATTCGCTTAAAATATTTTCAAACACTACAGATATTCGGTATCTGAAACAATTTATACCTGAAACGTGGGAAATAATTGTACTTTCTTCGGGCAGTCTAGACAGACCCAAAAGACAATTTCATAGGCATACGAGGTATCCGGGGATAAAGTGCAGTAACTTTTGGAGGTGATTCTACATTTATTTATTTATTGTGAAAAAAAGTTAATCCAATAACATTTCACAAAATTTTAAATTGATACATTAATGAATAATAATAAAATTAAAAAAAATGAATAAATCATTTTTGTTCATTTGAAACAGAAACATTGTCAAGTGACATTATACGATTAATTTAAAATAAAAGAACAACTTAGTAAACACCTTTTTATGGATGTATAAAAAAGTGTATATAAAAGTGGTGTTTATTAAGTTATTATATTATTTTTCATTAATTACGTCAATTAAGACGCAGCATATTATTGAAAATATATTTATTGCAATCTTGAAGTCACAAGTCAAATGAAAAATGTGTACGTTTTGGATTTTTTTTAATGCTGAGTATGATATATATTATATTACAGAGTAAGGCCACCTCCCTACCGCCATATCCAGTCCGACTGCCCCGGTATCCTGGAGAAGCTGGGTGCCTCTCCCCATAACCTGTGCGGGGACCTGAACAGGGGGCTCATCCCCAGGAACCCCCTCGGACAGGGGAACAGCGGGGAGCCCTACCCCTTGTGAGTGCAGTTTACTAATTATTTTTGGCATATTAAACCAGTAGTTCTGTGAACAATAGACCTGGCATCCAAAAAAGTTTGTTTCTATTTTTCACTTATTTAATAAATCAAAACCAATTTTTTCTTAACTATAAACCATACATGTTTGACGTTAAATTTATTTTTTTATTCAAATAAGGAATTATACATTTTTTCCAAAAAAATGACTAATGACGCAATGACTAATTCATTCTTTTTTCACACTTCCTTCAGGTCGTTAGATACCTTGCCTGGTACATCACCATTTAATTAAATTAGTGGCAGATTAACGTTGCAGGAGACTCTCTCACTGGACATTTAGATGCATGTTGCAATAGTCGAACCACTATTGATTTCTGGGCTATGTATCAAGAAACGGGTCAGAATCAGTTGTTTCTATATATATTTAACTGCTTTGTCTCCGTTTACACCCTTTGGGGAATCTTAAACATTTTTTGGACCTCAAACAGAGTTCCAATGCTATGTTACATCTATTCCACGGGTTTACGAATTGCTATTAAGACGACAGACAGTTCGAATAACTTAACTGAAGGATTTGTGGAGCTTAATCCTTAATCATTTTGTACTAAACTTTTTTAAAGAATGTGGTATATTGACAAATGTTTTCTGTTCCAGTGAGCTCATCCGAAACCACACCCTCAAGTTCCTGTCCAGAACACTGCCTATCCTGAGGGCAGATGACACTCTCCCCAGGGTGGCACAGTTACAGGCTACAGCTGAAGAGGCATTGGATTCCTTTGGGCACAATGAGTAAGTAGAAATATTTCAAAGTTTTTCACAATTTTTAAAAAAACATTGTTGAATACTGTTGCTGGAATAAAAGACAGACCGAGAAGATAATTCACAAGATTGCAAGGTCGTTTGTATTCTTCGTATGGGTAACTTATTATTTTTGAAAGTTTTCCCGAGTTTAAGCTTAGAGTGGCCCTTTTGTAGAATTGGTCTAATATTTTACTATCTAGAGTTAACATTATCTGTTTGTTTCAGCCTGAATCCTTACCAGGGTGAAAGAGAGAAGAGGGAGATTCCGCTAGACGATGGTCCAGAACACAGAGGAATTGATGAAAATAACAACAGAGAAGCAAGGAAATTCTGCGATGGAGGCGGAGTGTACGTATTTTCCGAAACATTCATGATTTTTACCAAACGTTTGGCCGAAGTTGTTTTTTATTTTATTTTATTTGTTGTACGAAAGATTAATCATCCGTTTGTAGTACCTACAAGATTTCTTATTTAACATTCTTATCATATGCAATGATAGACTTACAAAAGAGTTTTAAGGCAAATATATTTTTAATGAGTCTAGTTTTTGCACTGTTAATTCGTGGTGGAATTCCATTGTAATAGAATTAAAATTAAAAAACTTTTTCACTTTGTTCCACTTATTTATTATTACCAGGACCGGTTTCATCCTACTACGGACATTTTCAGACTGGTGATCACCAGTCTGAAAATGTCCGTAGTAGGATGAAACCGGTCCTGGTAATAATAAATAAGTGGAACAAAGTGAAAAAGTTTTTTAATTTTAATTCTAAATATATTTTTAAGAATAATTAAATATATCTCTTACTTTATAAATTTCATTCAATATCACTATTTCTCTTATGCACGCTATGTAGCGCTAAAGCATCTGTTCTGCCGTGTGGGATCCTGAACAAGTCGTCGTGATGACTACTTTATATTTCATATGAATGCTTTGGCAAAAAAATAAGTTTTAAGCTTTTGACTCAGGACATCTACGAACTCCTGAAATCTTACAATATAACTGTATTTTTCTTATTGAACTAATAGGGGTATAACTGTATTTTTCTTATTGAACTAATAGGGGAATTGCTAAGGTATTTCTAAAAAAAATGTTATTTCGGAAAATGCTTAATCTTATAACAACTTCATGAATATTTTATTAGCTCCGTGGCTCATGATGGAAATTAATTTACGAACCCAAAACAATACCTTCATTTTTTAAACCAGTACACATTTCATGAAGCCCATGGCATCGTTCAACAGTTTTGTTGTTTCAAATAATCAAATAAAAAATTTACTTATCTTATATTTGTTAAAAAATCAAAGTCCCTGTATGGGTTTGTTTTTAATCAAATCTACAGTTTCAAAAAACCACCCCACCCCTTTTTCCACCACTGTACAAAATAAGAATAAAATTATGTTTGCCTAAAAGTGATATCGAATAACTCTGTTTAATAAAAAAAATATTTTGGACCTTATGTATTTAGCTTCTGTATGCTGTACCGCGCCATCAACGGCGAGGGTCTGGCTGGGGGTGCGCCTAAGCCCCTGACAGCCGAGCGGAGGGATGAGCCCCAACAGCAAGCGCTGGCTGCTGGGGCGCAGGCCGGGGCCGGCCAGCGATACGAGGGGCCTCCAACACCGTGCCCTGCAAAGGTATCTATTGCTCATTTAAAAACATTAATTCGTGTAAGACCTAACTAAGAAATTTGACATCAATAACAATGATCGCCAAGTGAACAATTGATTTTCATTTTAACCAAATCACTATTAAAATGTATCTTACACGTGTGATGGTAGACCTTCATAGATGAGGTAGAGTTCAGCGTGTAACCTTCAGAAATCACGCACCCCGTACGCAGATGGTGATGACGTTGAAATTCCGGAACGAAAAATCGTCAAAATGCATCCTTTATTTTATTTTGTGGAGTTTAGGCACAAATATTCAATTGTTTTTTTTATCAAAATCTAATGAACTTATTTTGCCACAATTGTAAAAACAATAAAAAGGGATGCGTAAGAAGAAGATTTTATACAAAGCATTGTCGAACGAAGTATTACAAAGTTACCAAACGTAGCAAACCACTTGGAAGGGAAGTAACCTATGGCCGAGATGTTGATTATCCAATGAATGGTTCCCGGGGCGACTGTACCCATACCGCCTTCCAAATTGAATGTACGTAGCTAAAAGCATATGATACTTCATTTCTGGTCATGAATCTTTGGACTTTCAGCTATATTACTCTTTTTACTTCTATAGCTAACGTGTTGGACAGTAATAGATTACCAAAATTTAAGCAATCAACCAAAACCAAAGGATACTATTGGCGGTAAAAGCAAATAAATCATTAGTCATATTTTTTTACTGTCTTTCAGGTTGAATACGCAACTCCAGTCTTCGCCAAGAACTATCAAGGCATATGGAGGTACGTCGTACAGATTCCATACGAAGGATACTTCACACAGACCATCGAAGTAACAAGGTTCGTAAATCCTATCCTATGATGTAGAGTTGTTTAACAAGCTGTGTCACCCAATATATATTCTAACACATACCTACTGTAGTTCAAAATTTTGTTTGTGAAGATTATAAATAGCAGATTTACTTAACCCCTAAAACCTCTGACAATTTGCAATATATTTCTCACATTATTTAAACTGTCAGAATGCAGATACATTCTATTTCAGATACAATCGCTATTTTTTAACGTATGTTAAAATAAAATATTGTTTTAAAAGAATATGAGAGACTTTTTCTACTTTTATTATTACAAATCGACTAATTCAATTCAAAATATTAAAATTTTGATCGCAAGCATATATAATTTTTTTAATATAGCTTATGTTGTAATTACTGCTTTACACGAAACTAAATAACATATTAAATTAGACAAAAGTATTATGAAAGTTACTGTCACTTCACTTTTTTCGTTTTACGTAAAATTTATATTATTTTATTTGCAAATCTTGACAAATATTTTTCAAAGGCTGATGTTGTTTCATATATTTTTTCGGGAGTAAAGAGCGGTTTTCTCTCTAAATTAATTATAATAAATAAATTTCTAATACTATTTATATCACATTTCTCACCATAACACAAGGTGAGATAGCATGACTATTATGAGACAGTGTCAGGATGGAAGACGTATCTCCCAAAAACACTCTACGGGTGTCTTCTGTCTGTGAAGCATATCTCCCAAAAATTGTACAGGGGTTAAATTTTAAATTTTGTTTGTTTGATGATGTGATAGTTTGATATGCTATCATACTATCATATCATCAAACATGATAATTAGGGTTGTCTGTGTGTGGTAGTTTGTCCCCGTAAAAATTACTGCGTTAAATGTGAAAGACCTCAAATTTGGTTTGATTGTAAGTGTCGTTTTCAAAATTGGAACAGCTTTTGTGAAGAATGATTCAGATGTTTAATTTTAATTAACTAATTCTAATTTCTATATTTTAAATGTGCATTTATTTCATTTAAATTTTAGACAGATTTCATCATTTTTAAAGTTTTCTATGGTAAACATACTAGTGTTCATTCGAAAGGTAAATTTCTGATTTTCTCTAAAATTGACAATGTTTGTTTTTGAAAGGCAATGGATCTTGAGCAAAATACTTTCAGTGTCACAAATCCTAATATAATTATTATACCGCGTGATTTTTCACGGGTGTGCTCTAATTAATTAACAATAACAGTTTTTCCTTTATTTTCCTGATACATAACCACAATTTACATGCACGTATCTGTGGTATCTTAGATAATAGTTTGAGGTGCTCTCCACAGATGACTCTTGTAGCGGTAATTTAAAACTGTCGATAAAGGGGATGACGCTATAAGTTCCAAACGTTTTATTTAACTCCATATTGCTGGCCATACAATCCCATACAGACCTGTCACAGATGACAGATGATGTGTTATAAGTATGGGCGTGGCGACGAAATGTGCTGTGATCTGCTAGCCAGACTATATGTGAAAATTATGCGATTCCCTTTCCTACCTACGTCAGGAGAAAAGTTGAAACAATTTACGGAGCGCCGTAATTACGCGGGTTTCATTTGTCAAAGTGACAGCTCCCATACAAATAAATGATATTCCGCGGCAGTCCCCCAATTGATCTGTCTCCCTCTCCTGAGGAAGATTATAGGGTATTGTTTCAGCCCAACATATAACAGTACTAGTAATAACTTATTCTCACATAATATATTGTAATGTGTCTAAGGCCTGATACAGATATACCCCTGCAATCCTACGTCAGGAGCTCCGAATTGTTACTAGCGCCTGCTAATTAAGGTCCTACTGGCTGTCGAAGCTCAATTATAATAATCACAAATAAAAGTCCACATTGTTTTGTGTGTTTCCGGAGTATTTATTCAAAAATTTTCTAACACCGGGAGTCACAACAGTATTTAATGGTGTTTTCTTCATAGATGTATGCAGTCCAGATGCCATTACCTAGAGGGAGGCTGCCTGAGCTCCCCTCGCTGGGTGTCAATGTTGGTGGCGGAGCTCCATTACCCTCGGGCTGTGCTCGCGGCCCCCAACGCGGCCTACAGCAAGCAGAGGGCCCCCCTATCCTCTGATGCCACCACGCCACCACCGGTGCATGATTTCCAGGTAAATTCTTTTCTAAATACGAACACAAGAGAGCATTACGTATAGCTTTGCAGACATCTAAAGGAGGAAATTAACAATGAACTTTTTTTAATTGGTGAAGAAGATAATATCAACAAATCTCAACACAACATGAAACAGAACAGCAATACAAAAAATAAAGAAAATGTTCCATAATTAATGAAGACCATACTTTTGACCGTGATACAAGTATCAAAGTCCTACATAAAAATGGAATAGGTTTAAGACTAAACAATTTAGAATCTTTGGAAATAAAAAAAATCAGTAAATTTAAAGTTAAAATTATTAATAACCAATTAAATTTAACTGTCAGCCCAATTCTTAGTATGTTCCCCATTACTTCACTTATCCCAAGCTCCCCTGCCCCACACCTCTCCCACAACTGACGCTCTGTCCCACTCCTTTTAACAATATACTTATATATATATATATATATATATATATATATATATATATATATATATATATATATATATATATGTGTGTACTTCTGTATTTAATATCATAATTTTTATAACTGTCCTGATGATGGTACGGAGGTACTGAAACCGGTAGACAGTAAAATTTATCAATATAGGTAGTGACCTAAAACCAAGTATTTTCGATTCATTTATTTAAAATGTCAAGTCACAATGTGTTTGCTTCTTTTGAAAAATTTATAATATATAAATTTATAATGATAACTATATGACAGAACGGGAGTAGGGACATAATACATCATTGGTAGGAACTAACAATATTAAAATAATAGGTAATAGGAGAAATTTCTATAAATTTTTGCAATCATTATCTTCTAAGAGTACTAGTGTAGGTATTGTTTTGTTTCTCAGGCCTACCAACAATATCTGCAGAAGAGAGCTGGCCTGCAAGCGCCATCTGATGACGGACTGGGTACCACGGAGAAACCTCCCCACTGCGATGGTCATGACGAACTCGGCTGCTTCCAGGTAATTACTCCGTTCTTCCTATTTCCACTACCGTCGATAGACGTTTAAAGTTTCCTAAATAATATAAGATTTTCAATGATTGCAGATTCCAAGCCAATCAAAATGAATTAATTGTTATTAATTTGCAGGTCCGTCTGTACTACGACTGGTTCCTTGTTCCTGGATCTTGCAAATGCTGGAGACCAGACTACTTCGCCAGATACGTGCGCAGGAAGTCCAACTCCCCCGACCTATAAGCTACCACCCACATCTAAACACTACACTTTGCAGTGCTGAAGCAAATATAAAAATTCACGTATTTTTTATGAGATGTAAACAAAAAACGGAGACTGAAAAAAAATTACATTTTAAATTGAATGTCTCATTCGGGTGTCAATTTTCATTCAGAGTTAGAATATTCTGAAAAACGACAAGAATATTTCGCACCCCTAGTCTTAGACGACAAGTCAAAAATATGCAAGCCTGCTAAAAAAACTATCATATCCCTAAAATGTACAAAATACGAAGAAAGAAAGTATCACATACATTCTTTGATATTGACATTTATTACTTTGAATCCAATTATCTGAGAATATCAAATTTGTATTTTAAGTTTTAGTGCAGAAAAAATTTTAGCAACATTTTTAAATATCTGCTAAAAAACTATCACATCTCTAAACGAACTGCACAAAATTTGAAGAAAGTAAATAAAATAACTCTTTAACATCTTTCCAAAATTGAAACTTTCAATCCAAATCTCAGAACACCATTTTTTGACACGTCATAGAAGTGCATTGCACTAGGGATGCGATTTGTTAAAATAAATAAAAAAGGACAACCTACCTTATGATAATTCATGGTTATTGGCGTAAACAATTGTGTGCAAAAGAAAGAAGGGTATAATTTAAAGGATATAATATTATATAACACGGAATTTGATCGAAGCAATGAATACGGAAATTAGCCTGTGGTTAAAAAATTCGATAAGGACTAAAAGTCTTACGATAATGTTTATACTTAGTTCGGTAAGAGCCTATGTTTGTCATTCTCGTCTTTCTTTCAAAGGTAAATAAGAACCTAACACATATTTGCCGCAATGTATATAAGATACTATTTATAATTATTTGCTTATGAAATCTCCATCAAGTAACGATTGTAGAATTAACAAAATATTATCATAATAATTACATCATTAGTCTTAGAGATCTCTATAAAATAATTAGATATCTGTTGTAAATAAAAATAAAGATTTCTGTACAATTAATTAGTTAACTGTAAGCGAGAATGAAGCAGTTTAAAATATAAATTTGATGGTTTTACTATCGATGATTATAGTTAGAATTATTTATTTTTGGGAATTTATTTTGTAAATTGGTGTGGCTGGATGGGTCTTGGGGTTTGTATTTTGTAATTTATTTAAGTATTTAATTATTATTAAAAACAATAAATGACTTAAGAAATATACGATAATTCTCTTTCAAAAAACTTACCATACCCATCATCCATTTTTTGAAACGTCTGTTGCGATGTACCCTCTTGCGAAAACAAAACATGTTAATTGTTGAATTACTTTTATTAAAGAAAATAAAACGTATTATGTGCTCCATTTAGCAAGTCCAGTCATTGAAAAAGTAATAAAGAAAAGTAAGTATTTTAATAATATAGCATGAAAATATACACACATCAAGACCACAAGTGAATACACAGTAGAAAGAAAAATGAACCATAAATATTACCTCGAAAAAAATCATTTAAAATATAGCAAATATAAAAGAGTATTATAAATCATTCGTAGGTAAAAAAGAGAACCTTCCTTTACAATTATTTTTTTTAATGATTCTAGAAATTATTTGTTGTCGATTCATAATGCAAATATCGAAAAACATTGATTTAGTGCTTGCTTATAATTTTATTTAAAAAACATATTTAATTAAAAATAATTCTCCACTACTGCATTTATTTTGAGACGAGCATTTTTAATTATGCTTAAAAAATTGTGCCCGATTGAAAAGTTTAAAAATGAAATTAAAAACGTTTTAATTAATTAATTTTGAAATGTGGGTAGAAAAGATTTAAAATATATTATTTTCACATTACACATAAATTAATTATTAGTATAACAATTTAGTTTTCCTAAGAAATTATCAATATTTATTTGTGGAATATCAATTATAATACAGTATAATAATTGATTTTATGTAAATATTATCCAGATTATATAAAAAGTGGTCAGTGATGTGCGTTTAAATGTGTATTAAATTAAATATGTATGTATCAGTAAATAGAATCTGTCTCCCTTAAGACTAAAAAGTATGCTAGTATCTCTCCAAGAGATTTGTCAACATTGTTGTTCTTCTTTCTATGTTTAGTCAAACTAAAAGAAAAACAGTACCTACTCATTTAATGAGTACTAATGTAACCCACATGTACTTATAAGTAAGGGAATGAAAACTTAAAACTAATAAAAGAAAAGAAAAAAAACCATCACCAAGAAAGAAAGAAAGAAAAAAAAAAAAACCACTGGCGTAAGAGAACCCGCTGGCTTGACTTAAAAAGTAAAAACATAAAAGTCTGGAAATGTTAATATAGACTGTTAATCTTTTCACGCGTTGTGGTTAAACCAACGGTGTTTTTTTAAAGTAAAATATACATCTTCAATAGATTAAAAAAAAACCTTACAAATAAAATTATTAATTTGGTATAGATCCTTGTAATGCTTGTGATAATATGCTAAGAATATTCTAGAGCATTAGTCGGAATAATAAGAAACACATTTTCATCGGAATTTTGTTTTCACAAAAATCCAGAAAACATTTTGTGATAAATGCAAAACAAATTATCAATAAATGGCAATGTATGACAACATTTAATCAATTAGAAACATTAAAAAAAAATCATTTTCAAATCATGTAAAATACAACACATTTTATTTAGAAATATCTAATCAAATTGATTGCGATTCAACCAACAGAAATTAAATATCTCCAAAATATTTTGATTTCTATTTTAAAAATTGCAAAAGATTTACTCAGCAAAATAATTTGATTGAAAATGATATGCAAAAATTACCGACTTCGGTTAGAATGATAAGCAGAAATATAAAATACATTATTAAATTCACAATAATATTATAGAAAATCATCATTATTATTACTTAAAATTCAAATTGTGTTCAAATAATACTTTCTCAAACTAAACCAGAATTAAAAATTATAAAGATTCATTTCTTTACAAGAATTTATGCATTTCAATTATTGATTCATATTCTAATTAAAGTGGTTTAATGAATTAATAGTGACTAATTTGAAAATAACAATTAGTCACCATCCACATTCTTGAAATACAAAAAATATAGTTGATTTCACAATAATTCACCAATTAGATCATAAAAAATTAGAAAATGTTTGAAAATGGTTCAAATGATTATGGAGGTATATATTTTTTATTAAAAATTATAATAATAGAATAAAACTGAAAAATGTCATAAAAAAATATGTCGGTTTTACTAATAAAACCAAAAAAAGAAAAGAAAAAGAACCCATTGTAGCTGATAAATTATAAGATTTCTCAAGAGAACCCAATTAGCTGAAAGCCTAAGGGTTTTGGATGGCAAAAGGGTTCTGCATTAAACCTGGCTGGTCGGGAACCATTTTTGCTGCTCGAAAGGCGAAACTCGCCTCCTGCCGTTGGCCATACGTAAATTTTTCTGCAATTGAGTAAGAGAAAGTTCTGAAAATGGGAAAAACATGAAATGTGGTCATTAGGGGGAACGTGTGCTGGTCAACTTCATTCAACTTGGTGAGAATATTCAAAATGCTTGTATTGTGAATTGTGTCAATAAATCTTTTTGATTTGTGGAATTACCATTGACGATTTATATGCAGATGAGACTGAGACATGAAGTGAAAAAATAGATTCCGCTTTTTTACCTCCAACTCTCCCAACTAAAACTACCGAATTCGATCTAATAGTGGAACAAGTTTTGACGAGATATTAATTAGTGCAGTAGCGCCTCTAATTGTAGCTCTATGGGAATTACAGCAAAATACACAATATTGCTAGTATGTCCGAGGTATGTGCCGTAAATATTTTATTGTGATTTTTAAATGTATGTATACACCAGAAATTTTGTGACTCACCACTATATTTATGTACTCCTCACTGCCCAGAATAATAGAGGAAAATTGTTATGTCGAGTCTGGGAACATCTTCAATTCATGAATACGAAATGTTATTCCTGGGGTAGTTTTCTTACGTTTAAAATAATGTCTGATATTAATGTTACTTATTCCCATCTAAAAGCCCATCAAGTAAATAAAAGCTACCAAGAATTGGCGAAACTGGAGACATTTGAAGGAGGCCTCTGTCTAAAGTTAGAGACATTGGAGGGAGGCCTATGTCTAAAGCCAGAAGCCTGAAGACTCGTGAAGAGTAATAAATGAGCGCTACAAAGCTAACATAAAAACGGAAAGTGTTAAAAATGATATCATCAAGGGTATCAAAATGATTTACCAGTTTTGGGCGTGAGCGGGCAGTACTTGACAGTGTGCGCCAGGTCACCGGTAGCTCCACAGTTACGGCAAGTGTAGTCCCGCAGGATGGGACAGCGGACTCTGCCCTCGGGGTCCTTCAGGATGTGTCCACGGTACACGGCAGGCTGCTCACCATTGTTGCGACAGAAAGCGCACTCCTAGAGACAAAACACCACTTCGGTTACAAACTAATGATCCGATCAGAAAATTTCTATGGTAAAACTTTGTGAATCATCAAACATAGGTACTAACAATTAACAACTCAAATTCAATTAACTCGGGTTTGCTTTTAGTGTCAGATGAGTCATTTTAAAAACTGATTCTGTCAAGAATTCAGACAAGCGATTAAGTACTTATTACAATATGATATTTTATAGAAAAAATAATTGTTATTTTCTGTAGTGGAACTAATTTGTCAAGAATTTAGAAAATCGACGAAGACCTGCTCATAATATAATTTTTTTTTATCCAAGTAACGGTTTTTTAAGTAGGTACTGGTTTTGGTAATTAAAAAAAATACGTTTCTTAATTATCCAGAGAGGTACTCACGGTTGGTGTTACTGTAACCCTGCGTCTTTGTCTGAACTGACCATCTAAACCTCCAAGCGGAAAACCTTAAAAAAACAATCATATACACACAATTAATAATTATAGCAGCCGAATCAAATCGAAAAAGAATAAAAAGATTTTATTCACCAACGGATAGGCGATCTTTAATCCTTACTGTCTAAAAGATGGTCTGTAAATTTGATATATAGTGAAAAATATTACCATAGGCCTGTTGAGCATAGAGCTGTTGATTCTGCAATTGGGAGGTTGCTCCGAGGTTCATCAGCATCAGCTGGCGGAGTAGGTCCGCTTCGGCGCTCCTGGCCAGCGGACTCGCCAGCATCGGGTTCATGGCAGCTGAAAAGGGAGAAAACATTTAAATAATATTGATAAAAATCCAGAATTACTGAACACGGTTGCACAAGCACAAACTATTTTTAAAACACTCTGTATCATACGACGTAATTGGGAACATATGTAATTGGAAATGCTATTATTTATTTAAATAATAAATATATATGTTCATAGCGTGCTTAGGAAATGAAAAGCAAATTTTATGATGGGCGTTGAAAAAGTACAAGGATTTGTCTTCCTAAATGTGATTCGTCCCTCTGTATGAGACAGATTGAGGTGTACATCCAATAAGAAAATGTGATTATGACATATTATGCTACGTATACATATGCAAGCCGAACTGCTGAACTGAACTTCAACTTATAGGAAAGGAAGAAAGCAACCGCAAATGGGGCGAAACGCCGCTTGCAGTTGCTTCGTTCCTTTCCCGTAATTCGTGTATCGGCTCGCGTTTAGGTTCGCAAATGTATACGTACCATTATAGGCGATACAAGAATGCTACTCTCAGGTAGGTATAACGAATTTAAGGGTATGTATGAAAGTCTAAGGGTAAGTTTTTGGTTTGGACCTGAATTCTGTCGGGCTTGTCATGCATATAGTTCTGGAGGGAGTTTATTCCAAGCCTTAGGGCCCAGATACCCCGAAAGCGCGATCTCCAAACTTAGTATTTGGCTTACGCTTATGTTACATCAGTCTGCCCATGGCTGATGATGTTGTTGATTTAGATTTATTCCTTAGGAACGGGTTCTTTCAGAAAATTTACACAAATCTTCAAAGTTCAAAGTAAATTTTCGAGTTCTGTGAAAGTACTTTTCAAGTTCTGTTATTATTTCCGTTCTATCAAGTAACTGGACTATTATGATAAAAGAACAGAACTTGAATAGAACATTCACAAAACTCGCAAATTAACGTTGAAATATGCCATAATATGGGCATGAGCCTAGTGTGGTAGTTAAGAAAGACACCAAAATTGTAATTTTTTTAATATTTACAAATTTTTAATTTTAATTTAAAAAAATAGATGTCCTACCACCCTTTCTTCATAAGTGGATAATTACTGCCTAGATCTGTTTTCGAAAAACCTTGTGCAAAGCCCGGGCAACGTCGGGGACGTCAGCTAGTAAATACATGATATATTAATGGAGTCACCAGGAGAAAGATGACTAGACGCATCACTAGAAACATGGACATACCATTAGCAGTGGCGCTGGTGGAGGGCTGCATGAGATGGCGTATGCCCTGGAGGGAAGGCCGTGGGGTGGGCCAACAGCGGGAAGCTCGTGGGGAGGAGGGCGCAGCGCTATCGTGCCCGTTGGCCTGAAAGTCTGCCATCACGTCGTCCAGAGCGTTGGAATCTCCTAACCAAAAATACATCACAATGTGGGTGTGTAGATTAACAGGATATTTGAAAAAAAGCTGTAAGAACCTCCTAAAGAATCGAGAAGTGCACAGTAGATAGAATCAGGCCAGTTACTAATACTATTCAATAGTTACAAGTGAACTATTTGGGGAGCCAAAAACTCAACAGTGTTGTTATTCTGATCATTATTTTAATTTATTTAGTTTTCCAGCTGGGCTTTTACGTAGATTACAAGAACATAATATACCTAATGAATTAGCTATCAAAAAATAAGCAAAAAGTTTTTAAGGAATGAAGTAATGTGAAACTTATGCACTAAATATAAAATTATATGATTAAAGTATACAACAGTAACGTTAAAAAAATCGATAGTACATGTAATGTAAGACAGTAATAAAAGACAAAAAACTAAAACTAATTACCTACACTACTAGGATTCAGCGAAGTGCTGAAATAGCTTAGGCAAAATTCTGTAATAATAACTTAATAGTATAATAAGCCAAAATAGTTAAAATTGTTTCAAAATATCATTTGTTATTTATTCTGTACTATTATTGTGACAAAATACCAAATTTTCACAAGCCTCGTTACCACAGACATTAAAACAAATGTTTGGTAAGGTCTGTAGCTAAAAAGAATGGCTTCGAATGCTTTATGTATTTCAGAAAAGACTTATGTAGAAAGAAACTAGTTTGATTGGAATAACTATAAGTTTCAAGAAAGACATATAGACGCCTAGAAAACTTACCCTTATTTCCAACTCTTTTGGTGATGGGTTGCGCTACTTTCTGCTGTTGCATATACTGGTTCTGTAACTTGGAGTCCACTTGCAAGTTTTGTTGATTGTAGTCCAAAACATCCTGAACACTTGTGGAATGGATGTGACCGTTGTGCTGATTCTCCTGCACTAAGTTGTTGTAGTGGGAATAGTTTTGTTGTAGAAGTTCCAAGTTTTCTTGGGAACTCAGCAAGGCCTGTCTTCCCTTATGCAATATCTCCCTATACATATCAGGGGAGATTGCCGAATGCGATGGAAGGCCATAAGAATCCCACTTATTCTTGAAGAAATCAATGTCGCAGTTAGTTTGATGGTTCCTGTTGTTCTGTAGGGTCTCTTCCAAATTAGTCATGTGTTTAAAATGTGAGAATTGTTCATCCTTTATCTTCTGGCGTTCCACGTTCAAGTTGTATTTGTCTTCCTGTTGGCGATATGCTTGGAGCAATGCGAAGATTTGCTCATTTTTTATGCGATTAAAGTAAGCCAATGAAGCTTTATCTTGGCTTTCTTGGCCAATGAAATTTTTCAAATTGGCCCATTGTGCTTTTTCCGGATCTTCAATACTGCCAGGCATATTTTTCAAATACTCTCTGATCTCCCTATTCTTTTCTTCTAGAGAGAAATACATATTATCACCCCTTTCTGCGGGCTCTTCCGCGGGTAGGTTTTCGCTTAAGCTCTGGGTGGGTGACTTCATGGATGAGTTGGGTTCATTGTTTGAAGGATACATGGCTGCGTTGTCGTTCTGGCCCCATTCCGGATTAGAGTCCTGGCTTTTGGTGGTGATGAGACTACTCTCAGAAGACCAGGCCTGATCATTCAGTTGGTGGTTTGAATAAGACAAAGTTGCAGCAGCCATTATGAATGATCTGGAACAAAAAATATGTTTTCAAACGTAAAAATTAAATCAAATACCTAAAAAATTTTTTAGTAAAATTGTAACAAAATGTTACGAATAGTATCTAAGTAAATACTCAAAGACAACTTCGTATGTGTTACCATATTATTAGTAGGTAGGTACCTCCTATTTTTATGGTAACAATTTCTTAATTGACCACGCTCACAAAACTTCATAACTTCCACAATACTTTTGCTACCTACCTAGTAAACGAATATTGACAAATAATTTTTAAAAATACTAATTTCGGTTTTGCCTTTGTCTATCGATCAGGTTCAATGAACTATATAGCCTTCGCTTTGAATAATTTTGAAAATTCGACGCGTTTGTTTGGAGAATCCGGACAAGCAATAAAGTACCTACATAAAAATTATACTATTTTTAACGAAATATTTAATTTAATTTAATTTTTCAAAAAAATAACTAGTTTGTCGGGAATTCAGACTATCCCTATTGATTGCATAAAATTTAGATAAATTTTTTCACCTCTGATTAGTCCAATTTGACCTCCAACGCACTAACGCTAAATGAGCGGAAACTCCCGAATCCGGTCGCCGCGCACTTCTACTCGCCGAGGTACTACGAGATATTAACACGCAAAAGCGCATCTATAATAATATAGTTCATAATAAACAACTGCACCTGGATAAAGTTGTCGAATTCCGCCTCACGCCTATCCTAAAAGATGCATCAAAGTTCCAATATTTGTCTCAATCAAGGTAAAGTTTGTAGATTAGGAAAAACGCATAAATTATTAAAATAACTAACAATAAAAAATCTATTTTGTGCATGTTTTACATCTCCCCGGAAAAGTTGTTTCGCGTTTTTTTATAAGTACGTGCGTTACACAGAATTCGGAAACATTACGCACCCACTAATTTATTTTCTTTTACCTACAGTACTTACTTATTAATTTGAAGTTCTTAAGTCGTAATATGTGTAGGTACTATTTGTTGATTTCTTTCTAAAATACGTAACAATCTGTGCACATATACAAACCAACATAAACTTCAGTGCAATAATTTATGACTATATAATATTGTGTAAAGACAAATTATTTACTTTTAAAATACACACAAATCATTTATACGGATGTGTAGATAAGTACACAAATGAATTATAAAGAATGTAGCAGGTGGTTGAGGCTTGCTATTGCATTCCATGTAATAATTATAAAGTTTGTTAAACTCACCTATTTTTTGTAAATTAACCAACTGCATAGAAAATCAATCGACTCTCGTGTCACGTTTTAAAATATTAATAAAACGACGAATTTTGTATGAAAATACAAAGATATTATATTGTAAAATTACAAGACGTTGTGGGGCGTTGGCTTGAATCTTAAAACTGCAATACTACGTGGTTTTCTAGAACTTTACTGATACAATTTTAAAATCTATAATATTGTAACAATATTTTTGGTTTCAATTTCAGCTACTGGTTTTTGTAGCCGTAACGCGGTTTTCTCCCAATTTGATGCGATCGTTTATCGTGAAAAATCATGGGATATTATAGTTGTAGGATTTATCTCAGGATCAATGCCTTTTAAAAGAAGAAATTTACCCTTTGAATGCTATAAAACTTGAAAAATTATATACATCTGTCAAACATTTGAACAAATGAACTTTGTAAGCATTTCAAATAGAGAATTATTAATTAATTCAAATAATTTACGTAGATTATCGCTTTTCTGATATGATTTATACATATCAGTTGCAATTATGAAAATAAAAAGTTCATTGAACTAGAATAATTTTATGCATTACGCAGAAACATATACATCACTTCACGGACCCACCCATGCACCGACAATCTAAATTTGTATGTTTAATTAGTATTTCGTGACGCGAATATAATCAGATTGTCTTATATATAGATATTACGATTTTGTACAAGAGACCTAATTTACAAGAATTGCGCATGTCACACCCAATTTAGGCAGGCCAGCCTCAAACCAGCAAACCTCAAGGGCGCTGTGTCATGTGTTAGTATATTATCAGCGCCTTGTCTCTTTGGCTCCTTGGCGCCTTAGCAAGTTGGGCCAAAAGAATTTGGACGAGGAAGAATGGTTGGGAAGCACTTCGATCTGACCACTAAACATAGCTAAAACCATTTCATGCGAGAAAACCTCTACTCGGGAACGATATGCAAATAATGTAAACTATCTTCTTCTATGTCTTTGTAAGTAAATATAATGTGTAATCAACCGAGAGAAAATAAATCCTTGATTTTTTTATCCACCCCGGGAATTGAACCCGCGCCCTCTGGGTGACGATTTTCGTTTGATTTTTATGTTTATTTACAAACGCTGGTATGGTTTATTAATTTTATTTTCTTTTTTATGTAAATACCGCGTTAGGATTCCAACTGCCCGGAGTCAATAGGACTATGGCATCTCCATTTGGGATAATACATATATTGTCAGGCTAAAGGGAGTATGTAGGGGTAGAGAATGTGGGAAAGAAAGACTGAAAAGAAAATAATGATATTTTTTTTTGCTTTTCCTACATGGGGCCATTTTTTGCTGTTGCGACAGATTATTCATCCAGACATTCTTAACATTTCGAGATTTTTCCTTGTTTTGACATTCTTATCTATTCGAGATTTTTGTCTTATTTTGACATTCTTAACATTTTGTGATTTTATTCTAATTTTTCGAGATGTGTTATCGTCATGGAGAAATTAAAATATCCACCATTTCATAAATATCATTAAATCGCAACGTACCCCTTGTCGTGCTGTGCTTTGCTAGAAGATCTGTTCTGCCGTGAGGTATTTAATTTATTTATTTATTTTATTAGGTACAATATTTTTTATCTTTAAGATCGTTTTCTGTGCGGTTTCTATGTAATTGATAGCCGAGTTTGTTGCTCCTCCCCAAGCAATAATTCCATATTCTACTATTGATTGGCAAATTAAATTGTGTTATTGGTTAAAATCAAAAGATTTTCCATTTTTCTTGTTAGATATTAAAAATTAATTATTTATGTGAAAGATCTTTCGGCGCGCCTAGGGGATAAAACTGAATCTTGCGTAGCAAGCGTGGCAAGACAGGACGACACTCTTCCACGGAACGACGCGTCATTCGGCCAGCCTCGACACTCGTCGGCTCTTTCTGTCCGGCAGCCAAAACTCTCAACGGTGTATCTCTGAAATTGGCAAGGAATCTATTCTAGAAAATTTGTAATATATTTTTGTATGTATATTTTTAAATAAGAATTGTTTTCTTACCAAAAATATAAGGACTCCCTTCCATAAAAATCAATTTCGATGTTTCACATCTGCCAGACGTCTCGTGAGGGCTATTTTTTCTTGTTTCCTGGAACAATAGGAAGATAATATAATATACTATACAAGATTCCATATTATATTAACATTATTTATTATTATTACGAAGTATAAAATTCTCATAATACCAAGACTTGGTCGATGGCTCTCATAAAAGAAAATAATGACAATACTTTCGTTCCGCGTGACATGTTGTGAAAGTAAAAAACAAACCGTTCAGATGGCGGTGGTTCACTTCACAACAATAAAAAATTCAAAATGGATTATCAACGAATTTCGTGCAGATTCCTGTTTTACAAAACTTTCGCGCGTTCTGTCAAAATCAAGTTGCGCGAAACTTCTACCAGATGGCGTTGGTGAGCTTGCCAGACGTTATGCGGGAAGGAACTATTCCACATCCAACTCCAACTAAAACGAAAAGAGATTTAAATATTAGTTTACTGTGTGAGATTAACTTTCGCAATAACGAAATTCATTTTAAAAGATACTGTGTGTCCGGGAGGTGATTTTACATGATGGTAGAAGTAGAAAAGAAAAATAACTTTTTTTTAAATTCCTGTTTATTTTCCCATAGATAAATATTTTTTCCTAAAAGAATATTTATTTTCAAATACAAACAATCTAACATTTTAATCTAAAAACTACCATAAGGGGCCGTTCAAGTATTATGTAAGCACTATAGGAGGGCAGGGGGGTCTTTGCTTTGCTTATTTTTGATGACATGGGGGGGTGGGGGGGTCGAGATAGTGATTACGTCAGCACTGCTCAGCAGTAGTTATTTTTTTTTACACATTGGCAACCTTGAAAACCGAATACATATTCGGGGATTCCCACAAATAATTAATATGTTTAGGTACTCGCTTAAAAAACAGAATACATTAACAGAAAACTGCATATAGATACCAATTTTTACGTAAACATGGGAGGGGGGGGTAAGAGATTTGCTTAGTTTTGGTGACAAGGGGGAAGAGGGGGTAAATAATTGTAATAAATCTGCTTACGTAATACTTGAACGGCCCCTAAAACACTGGAATTTCTAAAGAAGTTATCTGGCTTTTTTACTTCACCTAAGTTAGCACAATTTACCCCCGGACATACTGTATAACCGTACCAAGATAAGCACACTGACCGATAAAAATATAAGTGTATTTATATATTTTTAAGTACTTACACACAGAATAAAAGAAGAGTATGTATGAGACGATGTATGAATGTGAATGAAGCTAGGAGTGTGTGCCAAGACCGATTCGACGTCCATCTTCTCTTCCTACTCTTGTGAGGAAACGGTGTTGTGGTTAGATAGTTTGTTACATAGAGAAATACCATTATGAATATTACGATTACCTAGTGAGAACAAACTCATTTAACGAGACATGGATAAGCATTTTTATATAAAAATATTTTCATTTTTTTCCTAAAACTAAAAATGTACATTGTGGTGAAAAATAACAACCATGGGCATAAAACATACTAATTAATATAAGAACCAGAGTTAATTTTTAACATTGAAACTCTTTTGACGAAGAATTTTAAAAAGAAACTCAAGGAATGGGTGTACCGAGAAAACTAATATATTTTTTTATCTTGAGTTTTATCAAAACATTAGTTCGCTAAAATAAAAGTTCTCCGATACAGCGTTAGTTGCTTGACAAATTTTTTTCTTTTTTAATGGATTTTTACTTATGGAAAGTGATATATTGTTCTACCGCTGCGTCTGCATACATCTTTCAAATAAAAGATTAAATCGATTGTTTATTGTCTCGTTCACAACGAAAATAAAGTAGGTAAGGATCATAACATTCCTGTTTTAATAAAAAAATATATTTGTCTAATTGTTGATAGGTATTATAATGGCTTCATTAAGCAGATAAACGGTAGAAGCAGTGATAGGAGAATACAATGACGTGAAAGCGAATGGAAACTGAAGTTAAGTATGCCCGAGTAAAAACACGGCAAGTGATTCAAATAATTGAGTAAGGTCATGTCAGGGGTCATAATTTAACAAAAGCGTAGATGTGCACGCTCTATGAATGTGAATGAAACAAGAAGTGGTGCCAAGATAGAGTTCGCCCTCTCTATCTAACCCTGCAGGGTAATGGCGCAACGTTACATTTGACAATTTACCATGTTTTGTAAATTTTGCTTATGACTACCATTCTAAATAAGCACATTTTTTTAAACAACACTTTGGTTCCACCTAATTGCAATAAAAAAACGACTATTTCAGTTGTTGGAGATAGAAAATAATACATTTTAATAGAAATTTGGTTAAAATCAAAATTAATATGGCGGCTATCTGAGATGATGATACACCGATAACTTTTAATTATTAATAAAATTTGTTTAAAGCTATTTATTTTTCTTTTTTTTAAAAGAAACCCAAACCAAGCACCTAAGAAAGTATTAATTTGTTAAATAGGTTTGTAGGTTCTTAGTTTGGGTTTCTTAAAAAAAATATTTTTTTTGGTAACTGTGCGTATTATATTAGCAAAATTTTACCCTATGTTTATTATTCTTTGTTTATAAATACATTATTTTCCACGTACGATTAGTGGTGGTTGGGTTTTTTCTGCGTAACTCTACACATTCGTGTAGGAATTCTCTCGGTACAATTTTATTGTTCTGGCAAAATTTGACAGATTTGTAATCAGCTGCGTGCGTTCTGAGATCACAGCTCATGTAAACACATTCCCACTCATCGCATTTAAAATAACCTGAACCGTTTCAGTCAACATGTGAATCGTTTTTAAATTCAAATTCGCAATAATTATTATTTGCAATAACGGCCGCAGTTTTGTTTCAGTCGCTTTGTGATTTTGTGAATTTCCAGCGTGCGAGTGATGTCACCCTTTGTGTTTGTTTTTAGTTTCGGTTGAGCTTAAAACGCAATTTGGTTTATTCATCGAGATGGAGGAAGTCAGACAGCTAGTTCAGGATGAGGGGAGAGATGCCAAGAATATCGTGGCTTTCCACGTCTCCGTAGATCCTCCAGGTAAGTCCAAAAACACAAATTGCACGACAGACGAACAATGTTTTGAAGATACCTGACACCGTATCAAATAAAAATAACTTATTTATGATAGAAATTCAATATAGTGTCTTCTTTGCCGTGAAAAACATTAAATAATAACATAAACAAACATATTTTAAGTGTGGTTAACTTGATTGACATATCTAATCCGAACAAAAAAAATAATGTTCTGAACAACGCATAGGTGTACAAAATAAGACAATTTTTATTTTTGATATGGAAATTTAATGTGTTCAGTTTTTGAAACGGTTGCATGCTCGTTCGTTTATTTTCTTTTAAAAATAATACTTTGTTATCAATAACAAAAATAATAATAATATCCAACTGTCAAAATGAAAAATGTCGCGATGTCTGTCGGTTGCGTTTTGTGGGGTTTGCTGTAAAATCAGTTGGTTATTGATGAAATGTGACGATATAATATTGGTCTGTGAGTGCATTGGCGTGTGTTTGGTGTATTTTGAGTGAATAATTGATTAATTCTGTGGCCTTTGTGGTATAGGGAAGGTTCAGGGTCAATTGACCAACAACAGGTTGACCAATAAGGCAATCCTCTCACAATACTGGCAGATATCTGCATGCCCATATTTGCAGGTAACTATACAAACATTATCGGTTTTAACTAAAATCGTCATGATTCAACCTTCTCCAAATAAGAATGAATACAACCTCTTTCGTTTAGATGGCCTGATGAATTTTTTCTCTCATTTCGCCATTTCATTGTTTGATTACATAAAGCCATCGTCTTTTTGATCTTCCCCTTGCACTTCTTCTTTCAATCTTCACTTAGATATATAAATTGGCAGGTTTACATTGTAGATCTTGCATTATGTAACCTATAAATAATTTTAATAATTTCCTTGTTGTATTTTGCCTTTTTTTACTATAAATCATTCTGGCTGTCCTAACAAACAATATATGATGTTCAAATTGGTAACTTTTCATTAAAACTGTTAAAGCTTTCTGTCTTTATTTATACTATTTTTGATATTTTGCAAAAACCTCATTAGAAAAGAATATATAATGCAAACTTTAAACAGCCCTATGCAAAGTTATCAATTTACACAACCGACGTTGTTAGTCGCAATCAACATATAGATATTATAATACATCAATGGCTGTAATCTATATGTCCAGTACATGATATTCTTATTTTTAGGAAATGTTTGCTTTACACATTGCATAAATAATATGCATTATTAAAATTGTGAATATTTGTTATCTCTGTTTTTGTTTTACCTTAGAAGGGCCACCACTTGGTAGGGCGATGTTGTGGGGCAGGTTAGGGAAAAGGCTGTAGGAAGGGATTTGTTAATGCGTGTCTTCGCATAGTGGCTGGGATTATATGAGGGAGAAATTACAGATACCGTAGCTCGTTCCACATGCATGCAAATTCAATGCGAATGCATATTTATCAGCAGGAGTTTATCTTTCCACAGACGAAGGTTCTCCACAAGTCATCCAGTCTTCCATTCCATAATTTACCCTGTTATTTCATTTCTCCATCGCATGTTGGGAAGTGGAAATTAACCCACTTCCCAACATGTGATCGAGCTGAAACTCTGCAGATAGACATGTTGGGAAGTAGGTTAATTTCCACTTCCCAACATCTCTATCTGTACAGTTTCAGCTCGATCACATGTTGGGATGTGGAAATTAACCCACTTCCCAACATGTCTATCTGCAGAGTTTCAGCTCGATCACATGTTGGGATGTGGAAATTAACCCACTTCCCAACATGTCTATCTGCAGAGTTTCAGCTCGATCACATGTTGGGATGTGGAAATTAACCCACTTCCCAACATGTGATCGAGCTGAAACTCTGCAGATAGATTTGGTGGCAATCATAGACATATGAATATTAGTAGACCTGCCCTGTGATTAAAAGCGTATTATCCCCACTCCCCATACCAGTTCCATTGGAGCCGGCTGGGCTCGCGTATGGCCTCAAGTGAAATTTGAAAACGTGACGTCATCATTCTTGTGCGAACTATGGTCGAGGCATCATCGGTTCATTTTACGAAATAACACGGCAAAATGTTGACTTGTACTATGAAAACTTGTAAAAATAGATGTGAAAAAGAGAATAAACCCAATTGTCGTATTACATTCCATATATAAGCATTATTTTACTTTATTTTAAGCATATTCACATCGTATAATATAGATCAGTTTTAGAAACATATACTATCACATCGAGAAACGTCTGGACGCGAAACACAAAGCTGGTTGGTTGCTGGGAAGTAAATTATGAACATTTATAAAAGTGCCTTAACTAAATACTTAAACGAAATATTCGACTCTGAAAATAGAACCGAATTTTTTTGCCGAATTTGGACTTCGTAAATTTGTTCATAACGTGGCGAGTAATTTGCGCTCCCATGTAAAAATGTCTATTCATTCAAAAGCAGATTTTACTTTTAAGAAGTAAATGGTGATATTATAATGCGAGATGCCTATTTACTGTCAGATTGATTTATTGACGAATCACAGTCAGCCTTACGCCCTTCGTTCTTCAACAGTTGATTTTACCCCTCGCCATTATCTTCTCGTCTATTAATTCCTATGTCTGTGGTGGCAATCATTCATACACACATTTCTCTGAAATTGGATGACATTTCAGCAGTTAATATGAAATAAATGTCTGTCCTATCCAATCGAGATTTTGCCCAGTTGTTAGCGCAGTTGATTCCAGTCCCTGGGGAGGAAGCATCAATCCTCAGTCAAACCACAAACAAACAAAAAATATTTTTAAATAATTATTAAAAACAGATGTATAAAAAAAAACTTTGTTTTTTACAGGTTGTTTTTTTTTAATAGTTAAATAAATACTTATTTCAAAACTCCATAGTGCTTGATGAAAATAACTTTGCAAGCTGAAAATTGTTGACGAATAAATTTCATTTTGCTTGTGATGACAATTTTTGTTGCATCACTCACATATGTTTCTGCTTCATAGTAATTATTATACAATCTTATTAACATTCCCATTGTATTCTTATCTTTATTGCTTCCTGAACCAATTTTTATTTATATTTAGAAATCAAGGCTTACTGCATTCTAGGGATTTAACTAATCTTGCTTAGAAACCAAACGACTCTTGAAAATTATTGCATTTTCTATAAGTAATTAATGCAGCATTTCACAACTTTGAAAAAAACATAATGTTCTTGTCTAGTTGTAAAAATTTCCTATTAGAGCAGTGCCTACAACAGTATGTTCCTACCGCTAAGAACTCTGTTGTAACCTCTCTTTCTGATACACTGCTTTTTTTAAATTGGAAAGATGGAGAGGTTACAACGGAACTATGAATGGTACGCCTTTATCAGAATGTTTATTTATGCAAATAGTAGTTTGTTTACTTAACTATATTTATTTGCTTAGAGTGAATGTACATACAGTCGCGATAATGTGAAGAGTACACTAACGTATATCTTGTTGTGATAATAATGTCACCTGTACATTTTATAATTTGTATGTATCTTATTTATTCTTTTGCACCTTCTTGCAGAGATTTAGATACTCTTAGCATTGCATTATCGTGGGACTACATTCAGAATCGAAATGGCCGGTAAAAAATATCACCAAGCGATGAAGGTTCTTCACATGGGGACAGTGGGACGTGATCGTTTTGAACTCTTGCTAGATTATTTGTCTTCACCAAAATGAATGAATTCTTTAAACATAATAATAATGTAAAAATTTATTTTTAATCATTTTCACGCTTGAATTTTGATGAGATACCAAGGCGACTAGTGACTGCTCCGCGCTATGTCGTGGAGCTTACTAGCAACTAGCGGGGAAAATCGACAGTCAAGAGTCCTTTGATGCTTTTCTCTGTGCGCAGAAACTAATGCGCACATGGGAGATTCCTGAAAGCGTTTGGGTACATTCCTTGAATTTCTTTCTCGCTCCTAGTCAATTTGCGAAACTGCGCATGCCCACTTGTATGTTGATTCCATGCAGCTTGGGAAAAGCATTAAATCCCATCGTAGCGAATTGGATTGTCTGTTTTACATAGTTCAAGAAAGTTACGTAGTTTTGGGCGGGGATCGAGCGCGTTCGAATTAAGTGAAAAATATTGCATTGTTTTTAATATACTATAATATTATTAATTGCACCTGCAGAGATTTTAATGTATTTCTTTGTTTAGACATCTGATTAGTTACAAGACATGTTCATGAACATTTTTGTTATAGAAATATTATATATTATCTTCTATTTATATAAAAAGGCGATCCCCGCCATTGAAGAAGTTAGTGCTCGAACTTCCACTTTTTCCAAGAGCCCTAGATGTGGTATTCCATAAGAATGGCTCTATATAAATTAAGCCAATATCGACCCAAATTGCCCAATTCTCAAGAAGTACTCAAAAATGTAAATTAATAAATCTATTGTCAAAAAATAATTATGACAATAATTTTTTTTAAATACATCTAAATTAACCCACTTCCTGACCTCCGATCGAGCTGAAACTCGTCAGATAGACTCATTGACGATGACAATGCATTCTATCAACTATTGGCGGGAGTCGCTCACACGCATGTGGACGTGTACGCATTTCTCTCAATTTGGATGTCGTTACAGTATTTAGTATCCAAAATAAATGTCAATTCTACCCAATTAGGATTGGGCTCAGTTGTTAGACAGGTTGACTCCTGTACCTAAGGAGGAATGTTCAATCCTTAGTTAAACCATAAAAAATAATGTATTTTGTATTAATAAAAATAGACATCATATTAAAATTTTAAAAGTGATTTTATATTACTTAATTTTCCGCAAGTGCGGAGTTAATACAAATTACAAATAAACATTTTGAATATCAATACCTACCTATAATTGAATGCAATGTTTGCTTACAATATATTTTACGTTTCCATCATAACAACATCATCCTTTATTATTTCTAGTTGCATGTTTTCTCTAATAAACTAAAGCCGCTGCCATCTGTTGACAGTTTTTGCCAACGTCCCAGTGACCCAATCTTTAGTTTGAAAAGTGGTTTATGAGATCTATACTTCTGATTTTGCTCTCTGTTTTTCTGTTTATATTTGCTAACTTAATAAATATTCTGATCTCCAAACTATTTAGGGAAGTCCGTCGTATTTGTAAAATGCTAATTTCACACAAACACTTTTATTTATTTGATCTTTTGTTCGGTTATCTGTGCCAGATGTAGGTGTGGTGAGTCCATATAAGGTTTATGGGATGTAAATACCTTATAATATAACCTCATATTGCCATTGGATACAAATTTATTACGCTTTTAAATTATTATGTGACTTTCTTGGACGCAATATCTTTTACAATATTTTATGATTTTTAAATTGCCCATCCTGTCCCGTGTTTGGTGATTATTTATCTGGCATTTGTGACGACAGCTTTTAACTTTCCATTAAATAGTTTACCATAGTATAAATAACTGCCTACAACATTAGTAAACAAATTTTATTTGTTTGAATTTCAAAGACTTTTGTTCCGGCCTACCCTTTTAGCTCTGTTTTTGTGAAAAATCACACCAAACTTGCCTTACGGCTTGATATACTTAACTCTGCAGTTGCAAAAAATTGTAAGATTTAAAAAATAGTGTGTTCATTTACTACTTCCCAAAAACTATGCTCACTAAGACTTTTCTACTCTTAGCCATTATTGAAATAACACTTCCTTTCTACTCAATTACTACAAGAAAAAACTATTTACGTTGGGGGAGATGGAACACATGCACAAATTAGGTTCTTAGTTTGGGTTATTTAAATAATTTGTGCATATTTAGATTGAAACGGAACCCTCCAGCAAACATTACATCATACCAACAATATCAAACATGGCATCAAAACTGGTAAAAACTTGAGAATTTTTCATAGAATAAAGAATGTAACACTAATGTTAATGTAACACTAATGTTAATGTAACACTAATGTTAATGTAACACTAATGTTAATGTAACACTAATGTTAATGTAACACTAATGTTAATGTAACACTAATGTTAATGTAACAATAATGTTAATGTAACACTAATGTTAATGTAATAATAATGTTAATGTAACACTAATGCCTCCCATACAAATTAGAATGGAAATAAATGTTCCATTTAGCCCAACCGCCCGGTGTTCCGTCTCACTTAGGGTCAAAACACAATGAGCGTTTCTTACGCAGCTCATTTTACGTTGAGTTACTCATATACATCGTCACAAATTCTCCTGCACGGCCTCACCATGCGTATTATACCTTGTTATGCCGAGTGTAATAAGGCCAAGAAGTCTCGCACGCATCTTGCTTCAAATTTAGCTATGAACACGCAGAAGCTGCTCAGAATGCACACGGGCTGCTTTTTATGCAACTTTATATATATTCGGCATATTTTCAGCGGCTACAGCCATACTTAAGCATATTTTGCGACTCTTATCTTGCGCAGTGTACGTTGCAAGATACGCTTAGTGTGTTTTGAACTTGAAACTCGCCTGAGACTGTTAATCTCCATCCCATTTGAATTTCGAAAACACAGTGTTGGATTAAAATATAGGCCACGATTGGGCTTATATCTGGATCATGAAACACGCTCATAAAGCACTTCTTGTGTTATTCTTTACTTTATATAATTTTTTATTTTCATTTTAATGCATTTTTCCATCTCCCCTGATGTAAATAGATTGTTGCGGAATTTTAGAATTTTACCGAATATTTTATGTTGATTTTTAAGGTAAATTTGATCTTACTTCAGGCTCACGGATGTGCCCACAATACGCTTATATTGATTTATCTCTTCAGTGTTTTAACCCTAATTCTACTAATTCCCTTTTCATTCCATTAATATTTTTATAAAATATCATTTTTCCTCATTCACACATAAAATTCACATGATATTACCATTTAACATGCCAACCGCCATGTAAAAAGGTTGGGCAATACCATGAATCCATAGCATTTGCCACAATAAAACTCTGCAAAAGATAGCCAGTGGGTGGCTATTTATTATAACAATAATATTTTACCTAAACCTACACAATAATAAAGCAAACCTATACCTTTGTCTTAAATACTACATATTATTTGCACCTACATATTACATACAAGTACAAAACAATAAGACCAAACGCAATAACTCTGTATGTAGGTGTAGCAAGTTATACAATAATTTATTGTTTCTTTGAGTGGGTGGCCTGAACTGAACTGTAGGGAGTTATTCAAACAAATATGAACTGTTGATCTGAGTGAATCTGTCGAACGTTCAAAGACTTTCTGTAAGTTTTCCCTTTTCTTGATTGATTTTTGATTTTATCTTTGTTTTAACTCATTATTCTGTTTATCTTTACTGTTGTTTTTGTAGATGATAGATGGAAGATAGTCTGTAAGGTAAATGTCTTCCACGAGAGGTTATGTAAGCATTTTTTTTGTTGTCATTTGAGTCATGGCTGCATGCCCAAATATGTACAAGGAACTAGGTTTGGCTTCATTGAATGATACTTTTTATGTAATTTATATTTCTCTGTTTAATTAAAATCAAATTGAACATTTGTTTGGAAATTCAAGGGCTTAGTGTCTTCTCTAAATAGTATAAAAGAAAGTCGCTATCCGCGTCTGTGTGTTATTCTAATCTATGCAACGGATTTTGATAAGGTTTTCACTATCATTTAGGGAATTTCTTCCGGAAGGTTTATATATATAATACATGCATATTATATTTATTGAAAGTAGAGAAAAGTTGAGCAACGCTGTGTACTTGTCAGCTAGTTTTATCATAAAATAGGCAGAGATATAGGTTCTTACTCAGTTATTTTAACTGTGGTTTTTGTAAATTTTAAACATACGGTTAGTATGTAAGGTAAATCACTTCCATGATAGGTTACGTTATTTGTTTATTATCGTCACTGGCTGAGTTGGCATCGCGTGTATGTCCCACAGTGTCAGTTCAATTCTTCGGCTGGCTAAGTCATTCATCACAACATTTTCCGCTTACTGTGGTGGTCGCAGGAGATTTTAAAATATTGTCATGTTATTCGTAAACCCTGGAACATTTGTTTTTCTTTAAAAATATTATGTTAAGTTAATTTTCTTGTCATTACTCAAGTCATGGTAAAATTGCATGCCCAAGTATGTACAAGAAACTAGGTTTAGCTTTGTAGCGATGCTACGAGGTATATCTAGAACACTCCAAACGCAATGCGAAACGGTCGGCGTTCCTACGTTCCTACCAACGGCCTACAAGTACCTGCCGCTGAGAGAACTACCTACGTCAACACGTTGCGAGTGTGACCAGGTACATTGCGCGCATGACCGCGCATCGGGTCTAGACAATCACCTAGGCATAATTCCAGCGCCATTGAAACTACCAGAAGTATCCAGACTGAGCGAGTTGTCTCCAGTTTACCAGCGGTCTCGCGTAGTTACTACCGCCGTCGGCTGGACTATATATATAGGCCCGACGCAGCGAGCAGTCAGTCAGTCATTAGTCGTTCAACAATTTGCAAGTCTCGCGAGTGACAACCTGCGCACCTCCGCTGCGCACAGGACGATACACCCGGCTTTGCACGGCTCATCCATTGACTCCAACGGGATCATCACAGCGCCCTGGTTCCAGCACATCTGACCAGCGCTACATCCACACACCTAGACTCCGCGGCATTCTCGCCGGTCTATGCATCTCCCGCACAACCGCCGACCTGGTACACCACACCTTCGGCTACCCTGTTCAGCACTGAAGCACCCGAAAGACTATGCTCTTCACCAGTTCTTGACACGTTCACGAGTCCGGTCACCAGCAAGCGGCGTCGACTCAAAGACCCGCGCATTGACCAACACCTCACCGCCTGCATCCGGAGTGTTCATCATCAGTCCTGAAGTTATCTCATTTACGGCATCCTGACTCAATAAAAACACTGACCTTCACAACCTCTTTCATTGTGTCTCTTCACCAGATCCCCAAAGCTTCATTGAATGATAATTTTTATGATGCTTTTGATTTTCTTCCTACGGGAACATTTTGCTTTGGCAATTGATATTACTTGGGTTTAGCTTCGCAGGGCCCATCTTTTATCATAAATTAGGCGGAGATATAGGTTCTGGTAACCTTTTAAGATCTTTTATCATAAATTAGGCGGAGATATAGGTTCTGGTAACCTTTTAAGATCACTGACTACGCAATATACAAATATTTTTTTTGAAATAATGCTTTGATTCAACTTGATTACTATAAAAGCCGACGGATGTATTTACGTCCGGGGAATGGAAAATGCTGCATTCAAGTTCCATTTTTTTATTATTCAAAGTTAAACAATTTAATGCGATTTGACAGTTCAGCAATGCATATTCAAAATTGCCAGATATATTATTTTGACTTTTATTTGTACCAGTTTGCAAAAACTCTAGCAAACATTATTAGTAAATAATACAAAATTTAATGTTCCATCGAATTACAAAGCAGGATGTTGGCTTCAAGTGTAATTGATCAGTTCCGCTAAATACAGTAATTTATTGCATCATATGTATGACAAAAAATAACTTCATTCATAATCTGTTTTAAATTCTATCTGCTTGTAGTAAATTTAACAGTACAATATTGGGATCTAAAAATAAAAATGAATTGATGCACATACAATTTTACTGAAATTAACTGCTTTATTTTTTCATCAAATACGTTTTCAAAGTAGTAAGACTTTTCCCTTCTAATTCTAGTTCTCTGATATGTTTGTCTGGGTAGTTTGCCTAAGGCTGCGGTCACCATACAGTTACCTATGTTTAGGACTCCCGTCTTAGTAAGACTTTTCCCTTCTAATTCTAGTTCTCTGATATCTTTGTCTGGGTAGTTTGCCTAGGTCTGCTATGTTTAGAACTCCCATCTTACAATTTTCATCCATTTATTTATTGCATCTCACTATACATAAAACACTTTTTTTTCTCATAAAAATCAACCTCACTAGGACTGAGCCTGTATCGAGGTTAACAATTTACATTAGAGTGAAGCAAACATAAGAGTAATCACAAGCATAAAGTAATTCTACATACAAACACAAAATATTTCAAAATTAAAGAAAAAATAAGTATTAGATATTATTATTATTATATTTATCATTATTATATTTATCCATTCTTCTTGCTAGTTGTCCTGCTCAGCTGAACGTTCCAATATAATAAATCTTTGTCGCAAGTGATTGAAATATCATCCACTTTCTGTTCTAGGAAACAAAGTGTGCCGAAAGCCACCCCGGGCTCCCCTGTCTCCCATGTCCGACTCGCCGCTGTACCACATGACCACGGATCAGCGCAAGGGGGACGCCATGAAGGACAAGGGCAAGGCTTGCGCGCGCGTGCGCTCCGCCTCCACTGGCCGCGATAAGCGCTCCGAGCTGCAAGCGCGCTACTGGGGACTGCTGTTCGGGAACTTGCAACGCGCCGTGAGTATACTCTTATAGAGTTGTAGAAGTTGCTTTGGTGTTCTGTTATGCTGTGGTTAACCAAATTCTTTTTGCTCACTTCTGTAAATGAGATGTGGTAGTGAGTATTCTAATAAAATAGCACGTCTGCTGTGTTTGATTGTCTTAATTAACCTACCTCCAGAGTTTGTAACTTCATAGTCTTACGAATAATACCAGTTAAACTCTGTCTGACCGAACGTTCATGTAGTTCAAACAATCTTTGTTTGTTTTCCAGATTGGTGAAATCTATAACACGGTGGAGAATCACGAGAACATGTCTGAATGCCAGGAGGTAATCCTCGTTCTCGAGAATTACACTCGAGACTTCAAATCTCTCTGCGAGTGGTTCCGGCTCAAATGGGACTACGACAACACACCG
The DNA here is from genome assembly GCA_026573805.1 of Hesperophylax magnus. NCBI lineage: Eukaryota > Metazoa > Arthropoda > Insecta > Trichoptera > Limnephilidae > Hesperophylax > Hesperophylax magnus. The sequence continues at coordinate 4,193,049 of JAIUSX010000104.1, forward strand.
TCCCCCAACAGGCCTCTCAGCCTCGCCTGGGAAGTCCGCAAAACTAGTCCAGCCAAACCAGAACTTAGAAAAACCAGATCTTGTAAGAGTTCACCGTCTGTTTCTGGTAAAAACAGCCCATGTCTCTCCGGAAAGAACAGCCCGTGCTCTTCTACCGGGAAAGTAAGCCCAAACCTCACATCGCACAAAATCTCTCCCAGCTCTTCTGGAAAGATCAGCCCAAGAACTATGGCAGGTTGCCTCAGTCCTAAGCAGAAAGCTGACATCACTAATGCCTTCTTTAGCAAAGTTGAAAAGATCATTGAAGGACAAGTTGCCAACAGTGTAAGCAAAAGTGAAGATGATTTGAGAGCTGGAGGAGACGCCAACACTATCAGGACAGAAGAGGAACAGATTGTAGATGAACACGGAGACTCGTCAAAACAGGATGTTCTTTCAAGAAAAACTCTGAGTGTCCTTGGTACACCAGAAAAATTACCTAAAGTTGAGATTGGAACTGCAACAGAATTCCCATCTTTACCCACGCCCAGGAAAGCTATTGTTATCAGGAAGAATTCAAGTAAAAATGTTCCGAGTAGCGAAAGCAACGCTGGAAGCAGTACTGAAATTGTTCAAAAGTTTAATGATAAACCCAAGGCTGTGATTAAAAAAAGTACTGATGCTAAAAAACCTGCTTTGCCCGCACATGTCAAACATACTACTGATATTCTAGATGCTTTAGAAAATGAACACTTAAATGTCGCCAAGTCTATCAAGATGTCTGAAGATACTGTTGTTATTGTTAAGAATATTGATACAATTCCAGAATCTGTTCATCAAATGAACGCTAAAAATATAGAAATTACTGCCTCTGTAAATGATCCAGCTGTTGTTAAAGTAGATATGAAATCTGCCGAGTATGATGAACAAATCCCAGAAATTGTTCATATGAAAAATGACAGACAGGAGGAAGCCACTGATGAAAATGCAAAAATTTCAAATGATTCTGATAATCCTATTGCACTTGTTTCAAAGCCAGCTTATTCACAAGCTGCCTCTAAACCAAAACCTGCCATTACCACAGTCCCTGCCGGAAGACACCCCTTTACTGAGTCCAAACCAAATACCTTGGTTACCTCGAGTTCTGCCGGTAGTGTACCCACAAAGCATGTAGCAGCTACTAACAAACCCCATGTTAAAATTACCGTCAATGACAGCAAGATGATGAGAAGTAAAACTATTGCTGAAATCAAACAAGGGCCTTGCAGAAAGATTGAAGCAAAACCAGTTAATGTCAATAGGAATAATGTTAAACAGGTCCCTAATCGCAATGTCGGAAGTTACCCCTTCAATCTGACCGTCGGCCGGGGCAAACTGTTTGAAGGAAACACAACCCGTGTCACTAGTAACCTCAGCAGAGTAGAAATGACCAAACCCAAAGTGGCCAACAATATACTTAGACCTAACAATTTACCCATCAAAAAAGAAACACCCGTTACCAAGAGCACCACTGACAAAAGTGACAAACCTAATTCTTTGACAAACGGTTTTAAGAATGATGTCAAGCCATACTTTAATTTCTTGCAGCCGTCTCCTTTCCCTTGCTCTGACGCCATGTACAGTTCTTCCGAGACTATTGTAAACTCGAGGCACGAGCTATCACACGTCGAATCCAATGAGAGTATAAGAACTCTGTGTCCTGACGGGGAAAGCCATATGTACAATGGGAGTTTTGCAGGTTCTGTTGAAGTTTTGAATATCATCGATGGCAATGGAGGTCTTATCAACCAAGGCGGCAATGATGGCTGGCTAACAGTCAAATCTAGAAGATTGAATAAAAATAGTCAGGTTAAGAAATCTAGCTCCCACTGGGCAAATAGGTACCATCAACCATCAGCAACTGCCAGTCTCCCAACACTCAACATGATTGAATCACCCAAAGAAGGAAAGTCAAAGATAAGCGATTTTGTCAAACTCGCTATCACAGTTGAAAATAATTCATCCAACAAAGATTACGCCGGCAAGAAGAAAAGCGAAGCATCGAAACAAAAGAAGAAACCAGAAAACAAAAAGAATGCCGAATTAAAAGGCAACTCTAACATGCTGAGACAGAAGTCCGATATTACAGGAATGAAGTCTAAAGGTGCTAAGGAGTCCACGAAGTATATTACTAAATGCATCTCACCGAAAGATCTTCAATTCATCGATGCAAAGTATTCTGAAAAGATGTTTGACGATTCAGATTATTTGCCGAGATCAAAGAAATTCAAAGGGAAGTATACAAAAATGCATTTCTCTTCGGAAGATTTGAGCGAGTGCAAATTACCCTCGGAGGAAAATGTTGGACGGATTACCGTTGTTGCAAAGAAAACCGTTTTCAAAATGCCCGATTTTGATTCTTCTCCCAAGATCAAAACAACAGTTCATTTATCACTGGAAAGTTTGAATAGTGATAGTTGCACTTCCACATCTCTAGAACACATAACAGCCATGAATGAGAAATTAACTTTCAGTGAAATAAGCATAGACGCGGACTTAAAGTTGCTCAAAAGTTCTGAAGTTTACGATGGGGATAATGACGAGGCAAAAGATACCGTTTCGGATAATATGGACACGGAGGCAAATGAGATTGAAATGATGACCAATCAGATTGAGGAAAATGAGAGGAAGATGGACCTAGCGCTGGATTGGCAGTCCGAAGAAGACCAGAGGAAGCTGTCTGAGGAAGAAGAACTACTTAACCAGCAGATCCAGGAGTTGCAGCAGGGGTCGGACTTCGATATGGACACTGAGACGGATGATACTGAGGTAAAAATTCATTCATCCAGATCTGTTGTATCCTCTCCCTTTTTCTCATATACAAGTATTTATGTAACAGTAAATGGGGTTGCAATGGACCTCTCAGCAGTAGACCATACCATGATATTTTTACTTACTGAAAATATGAATTATATCACATTGTTGTATGCTCTAATATACGCAAACTAATACATAATTTAATATTTATTGCTAACAACTGAAGATGTGAACCGATAGAAATGTGTTGTGGGTGTGTCAGTGCATCTGAAGTTAGGCCAGTTTTATCTTATTTCGGGTGAAATCATTAAAAAATTTCAAATACTGTAATATGGAGCAACTTTTGAATCGGGGCAACTTTGTTCATCCCATAATTCTCGATACCACTTAGAAATTACTCGCTTTTTAATAATTTTTTTTCAGACAAGTGGACATAATGTTGCCTTGAAAATAAGTGTCAAATTCAAAAAATAAAGATATTTATGTATGTCAGTGACTATAGATATTGTATAAATGCTTGAATATTCAAACTCACTTTTTTACAATTTTTTTTGGGATTGGCGTATTGTAATAAGCCCATAAAAAATTATATATCATAGTCGCCCCACTCCAAAATGTGATTTTTTTTACTCTCAAATATACAATTTTTTTTAACATAATATATTTCGATAGTTAAGACATTTGCAATAGTCGTGACATAAAACATAAATTTTAAATTTTATAAAAAAGTTATTTTGTTTCAAAGTTCAAAATTGATCAAGTCACCCCGTTTTATGATATCTAATTTTTTTTTTGAATAGATAATCAATATCATTGGTTTTACTGGGGCCTAATGCTGCATGTAGACACGAGAAAAAATGCACAAGCCGAGCTTCGAAATATGGAAAAGGAGCGAAGTAACCACAAGCGGCGTTTCGCGCCATTTGTAGTTGCTTTGTTTCTTTCGTAGTCGTGGTTCAGCTCGGCATTTCGGCTCGCGGGTTTATACTCACCCTAAGGATTCTTGTTGACTGGCTTTTTTTACTGGATAACAGGCCGTTGCGAAACGGGTATCCTTGTTCACAAGTCATTTATATAACAGAGAGAAAGAAAAAACTTTCATTTTTATTTTTATCTTTAACGGATTAAGTCTCCGAGTTTTAATGTAAAATCGATTAGATTTCCTTCCATGCCGTACAATTAAGCTGCTTTTATAACTCTCCTTGGTTTAATCCATAGTACTGGTCTATTTTGCACTAAAGTGATTAATTTTTCCATATTACGATTCACATTTCTTTTCAAATTGCGCTACAAAATAAAATATTTGAGAGTGAAAACATCTGTTCGTCCGGCGTCGTTAAGACATTTGTGCAGACTGGTGATGTTCATTGCACTGACTGCACCGAGTCGGGCGACGTTCCGCCGAGGGACGATAGGTGAGAAGTCGGTGCGAGTATTGCCAACAAGCGGATGACCAGTGCATAAACAAAAATTCATACTTATCTTGATTGACTGAGCTACGGGTCCGTTGTAAAAACTGGACTGTCGCCCGTTGCCGTCAGCAAGAGCTCTAAGAGTTGGAAGTTCTTGGAAAAAATTGGCCACACCAGTTTTCTTTTAGATCGGTGTAGACCACACTTCTATTGATTTGCTGTTCAGTGTTGCTACAATACTTTCTAATTTATGTTTTGAATTTATGAATGTTATAATATTACTTTCACTCTTTTCAACTGAGCATTGTAGAGTTGAGTCGGACAGCCTGGTACACGTGAGATTTTTGTGTGCTTGATTTTTTCCTGATATTACATATTACCAAATTTCACATCTATGATTGAAAAATTTCCTTTGTTTTGGTTCAATTAATGATAAGTGTTTTATTATCTTCTTTTTTTTTTTTGTAACATATAGATATAACGATATCCTCACTGGGAGAGTTTTGAATGAGAGTGGGATTTTATTGTAGAGTTGAGTACTATAGTATAGGAAGCTTGAACATGGCAATGTTCACAAACCAATACCAAACTAATGCAAACTCACAGTAGCTTTATTGGACCTCGCACTTTTAATCTACTACCAAAAAAAATTCAAGTAACTACTAAACTAACGCAATACCAAAAAAAATTAAAGTTGTGGCTGTACAATGCAAATGTTGAAACATTATTCATTTAATTTTTACTTTTTTCTATTTTGTTTCTGTATATGTATTATTATTTTATTTTGTGTTCTTTTAATTCATATATATTATCTTAGAATCTTTATTTTTACTTTGATTTATTTTTAATATGCACCTCTTGCACAATCTTTTAGACTTTAGTTTTTCTTTATTATGCTTACTGTTTTTTATTTTATTTTTATTGTTAAATATTTTTAGGTACAAAAATCTAATGTATTAACTTATATTACCCACGCACAAGCTGCGCCTTAGTGGGTTCCCTTTCCTATTATTATAAAACTTGTAATGTGAAATATATAAATTGGGAAAAAATAAAGGAAATAAAAAAAAAAAAAAAAAAAAAGTATAATGTATACATTAATATAGCAATGAACTCAAATTTGATTTAAATTTAAGTGCCGTTGTCTTTGCCAAAATTGGGTCTGATTGTGTAAAGAATTCAGGCAAGCGATAAAGTATTATGTATAATATACATAATATTTTCAAGTTCAATCAAGATTTGTCAAGTTTTCTATTGCTAGTCATTACTAAGGCTTGCGGTAGTGATATCAGAAAAGTTGATGTCAACAACCCCTTAACTGATTTAAATTAAATAAGTTTTTATCCTCAGTATCTATCCTGATTTATGCCTTTAGCCAAACTTTTCAGTCCGCATTAAGGTGTCCACTATCAGGGCAGATGTGATGTAGTGCTAGACACAGTAATGCTGTCTGAAATGTTGGCTAAAGAAGGAGGAAGTGCAGCATGGTATAATACCCCAGAAATAAATCATGATACAAAACACTTTTGGCCGTGAAAATCTCAAATCATACTTATGTTTTGAAAGGTTATAAATATTTATTTATTATTTTTTTAATTCCAGACTGACGGTGAAATCCTATGTGAAGAGGACGAAGACACCATAGAGGACAGTTCTAAATACGTAGGTGAAAAAGTCCATTCCAAGCAGGCGTGGTATGCGGGTGGCAATGAGACAGGTGATGGGAGTGTGAGCAGCGAAGGTAAAGCCGTCCACCAGGATGACATGTCTCTGGAAGATCGCTACGAGCCCATACTGTCCAGTATGAGTTGGGTGGAGAGGATGGACGTACTAGCTGCCCTAGAGTCACTGGTTTCAAGGGATCCAGGTACAAAGTCATTAAATTTTGTTAAATTATTTGTTACGTTTTAGAAATATGGCGGTATCATTAAGATTAATTGTTATTACATTCTCAGAGACATGAACGGAGTCTGACAGTCCGACATCTAGACTTGAACATATGTACCTACACCTACTAACTACCTTGCATCATATTTTTCTCGTGGTACTGTTACCAAGAGTCGTATGATCATTCATGCGCTTACGCTGGGAGGGGTATCGGGGAACCTTAGCGGGGGAGCCGTATCGGGCGAGCACAGTATTCTCGTTGCTCATACGCCCCGAGCTGATGGCTCCCTTTCAGTTGAGCCGTTGTTCAATTGAATCGACTTTTTGAGCCTGACAAAAATATTGAATTGGTGCCGTAGCTGCCGCTCTTAATAAAATGAGTCACGATCACTTCCTTTCAATTGAGCCGTTGTTCAATTGAATCGACTCTTTGAGCCTGACGAAAATATTGAATTGGTGCCGTAGCTGCCGCTCTTAATAAAATGAGTCACGATCACTTCCTTTCAATTGAGCCGTTGTTCAATTGAATCGACTCTTTGAGCCTGACGAAATTTTGAACTGGTAAAATTAACAAAATTTTATTTTCCTAGCGCAGACTCGTGAAAAATCACGGGATATTATAATTAAAATTTAGAAAAAGACAATTAAAATGCTTTTATGTTATAATATTATATTATGAATAGGTAGGTACTTTTTTGCTTGTCTATATTTAAAAAAAAATTAGGTCCAATTTTGAAAATGACTATTTTGAATATTCAAAGCAAATTTGAGTTCATTGAACCAAATTTCATGCAGGACTAACTAATGCACAGCACAGTGAACCGAAATTAGTATGTTTGATGATATTGTCTTCACCCTAGAGTAAATCACAGCGAATACCTTGCTAGAATTTTTAATTAATAGTACATATTATAAATATTATGTAATATTTTTGGCTATTTTTAACGCTTCACCTGAGATTTCTACTTTATATTAAAAATTGAACAAAAAATATGACATTATATTTCTTACTTTTTGAAGGTAAATTAGATATTTAAAAACTGCACAATGAAAAATAAATTAGCTAAAAATATTGTTGCGTCATCTAGAAATTCCAACAGAAAAGTTGAGCGAATTTCATGATGCCGGAGTTTAAAATTAAAGTTTTATTTTTCAGGTCGTGCGCAGCAGTTGCATGCCAAATTATCTCACAGTATGAGAAGGAGAGGCAGCCTTCAGGAAACTCTTAAAAGGTTGGTTTACCTTCTTTTTACCTGATATGTAATGGCGTTTTATAAATCTATCTTCTCTTGAAGAAATTTGATGAAATGTATCGGTTTTTGTGTTTAGGTATCAAGCGAAGCAAGCCAGAGCAGAACAACACAGAAGGGCTTTACAGAAAGAGAGATCTACCAAACTACACCAGCTTTTGGATAGAGTTGAAGACGTTAAGGTCAGCATATCTCTTTTATTTGGATAGAGTTGAAGATGTTAAGGTCAGCATATCTCTTTTATTTGGATAGAGTTGAAGTTGTTAAGGTCAGCATATCTCATTTATTTGGATAGAGTTGAAGATGTTAAGGTCAGCATATCTCATTTATTTGGATAGAGTTGAAGATGTTAAGGTCAGCATATCTCATTTATTTGGATAGAGTTGAAGATTTTAAGGTCAGCATATCTCATTTATTTGGATAGAGTTGAAGATGTTAAGGTCAGCATATCTCTTTTATTTGGATAGAGTTGAAGATGTTAAGGTCAGCATATCTCTTTTATTTGGATAGAGTTGAAGATGTTAAGGTCAGCATATCTCATTTATTTGGATAGAGTTGAAGATTTTAAGGTCAGCATATCTCATTTATTTGGATAGAGTTGAAGATGTTAAGGTCAGCATATCTCATTTATTGAGCTGATAAACCACAAAACGAGTTGAAGAAATTTCTTATGAAGCCAACATCAATTGTGTTCCGCTTTAGTTTTGTATATGTGCACCGGTGCACAGGGATCAATGCTGCCATCTGCTTCCAGCAGGCTATATTGAAATACCTGTAGAACAGATTCAGCATCCCTACATTGTGTCCAAATAAGCGAAGCTAGCAGTCCACAATGGAGTGTTGGTACCTACCCTGATGTATGGAAGTGAGGCATGGAACTGGCAGAGAAAGGATGAAAGTAGACTGAATGCTGTAGAAATTAGATCCCTGAGGCCTATGTGTGGTAAAACCATATATGATTGCGTGAGAAATGTGGAGATCCACAAAGAGTGCAAGGCAGGAGTGTAAGCGTAATGAGTAAGATAGAGAAAGGGACGCTTAGGTGGTTTGGGCGTGTAGAGCGAATGAGCGAAGAAAGGAGTCTAAGGAGAATATATGACACAAATGTGAATAGTAGCAGAAGTCGGGGACGCCTGAGGAAGATATGGCATGATCAAGTGAATCGGATACTTGAGTCGGGCCATGTCAAGAGTCAGAATAATAGAAGAGTATGTATGAATATGAATGAAGCAAGGAGTGTGTGTCAAGACCGAGTTGTTTGGCGGTCTGTTCTCTCTGCCTACCCCTGCGAGGAAACGGAGTGATGGTCACTTAGTTAATTAGTTACATTGTGTCTGTGCATTAGAAATGGCAATCAGTCTTTTAACAATGGATTATCAATCAGATGACCATCCTCCTTTGCACAGAATTAAGAAGGTTTATCTGGTATTTTGGGACTCAGAGCCCGGAGGCGGCTCCTAAATTAAATAGCTGGACCTACTGGAGATTTGCACAGAGTTAGCAACTGGTTATTACTAAAGAATCTGCTAGCCTTAAACAAGACAAACAGTTTCTTGGGAGCCAGATTTACTCAGGCTTTTATGGAGAACTCATACTGAGCCCGTCTGAGATACTTACTAATCTTACCATTTATTGGATAACCAACATCTCTGCCATAGGTCACCCCAAGTAGTTCACTATGTTTATTCGTTATGCCAGGGTTCATGTGGTAAGGTTTGTCCGGGTCTTGGTGACTGAAGCATCTGCCCGCCAACCGTGTGGCAGGTCAGATCGAGAGAGACTGGTTGAGCGAGGCCTTTTGACTTCTCCAGCAGAAGTCTCTCGAAACAAAGCCTTGCACCTCAATGGGAGGGATGGATTCATAAGTCCTTCTCTCTTGGACAGATTGATCAGTAGGAAAATTTTCTCTGATACTCTTTAGCTTTCTTTAGCCACTATTAACTTGGTTGACCTAACTTTACACGTACATGTTGACATTATTTATTTGTAACATTTCAGGCAGCTAAGTTGACACTAATTGAGGAGAAGAGATTGCGGATGGAGCAGAGGCTGCAAAGAGCTGCTGAAAACAGAGATCAGAGGCTTAAGGTTAGTATATAACATCATATTAAATCTATTCGTTGAATATCCGTTGCAAAAAATTCCAACATGGATGTGGTATTAGAGTGTGCAAATCAGTGGCGGTCAGTGAACTAGAGTGGTAAGATTGAAAAATATGACTATTAAGGTTAAATACGACTTTCATTATTATGTACGTGTCCATAGATGGCGTTAATTTAATTATTTTATTTAAATACGCTTTTTGCAAGTTATGCTGTACAATATTAAGACAAATTTTTTGATAATAAATAAATACATAGTTTATCCATGACTTAATCAAGTTATTTGCATGCCTCTCTTGAAACAATTGAGTTTTTATGAGGACAAAACTATTTATTCATATTCATATGCGTATTTACGGGCGCAAATAAAAATAATCTTCTTAATATTGTAAAGTATAATTTGCAAAAAGTATATTTTAATAAAATAATTAAATTCCATCTATGAACACACATATTATAACCAACGTCACATTTAACCCTAATGATGTTGTAGCTCAAAAAAAAAGAATTTTTTTTTTCAATTTTAATATTTTGTATGAAGATTGTTTGGGGCTTCCTCAAACTGAAAGAATCCTGAAAATCAACGTTATTGAAAAAAAAAAAAAATTCTAAAAATATATTTTCAGCTGTAACAACATCAAAAATGTTTTTTCAATCTTACCACTCACTGAAAAGTCACGGACCGCCACTGCGAGAGCCAAGCATAAGCATGATCATAGAAATTTGCTGCGCAAATATGAGCGAAAACCAGTTGAATGATTAACAATTTAATCATCTGTATGAATTTTTAAATAGATATAATATGTTCTCGATCGATTCGAGGCGACATATTCAAAATAATAACATTTGATTAAAGTGTTACATTTGTTATGCATTCTGTTCCCAGGACATAGTCAGAAAGGCTCACGATGAAGACGAGAAGTTAAGAGAGATTGCCTTCATCAAGCAGCTGGAGGCGGCTAACAAGAGACACGATTTCTTGGTGCTGTGTCGCGAACAGACTTCCCGGTTGAGGGAAGTCAGGGCCGACAGGATGAGGCGACTGGTATGTTGTCAACTTATGTAAACATGTGCTCCAATTATAATTAGATTCAAACATTACTTGATATTTAGACTTGGTATTTCTATATAAAATTCTAAATGATTTAGTTGATAGTCTGGTATTGCTAGAATTGATAAGCTTCCGAATTCCACAACGTAATACTAGAAGTCAGGATTTATTTCAGTCCAGAATTTCTGGGACTAATTACCATATGTATTCCTCTTTGCCCAGAATATTAATGGAGGGAAACAATTATACATCAGTGGTCATCTTCAATTTATCTTTAAACAAATATATTTTTTTTTTAATGAAGCAATTCTGTTATGTACAATAAATTTATTAATATTCATATGTAGGCGTTAATTAATTAATAAATAAATAAATAAATTATTCAAGTTGTCTAAAAGGTAGCAAAATTAATGCAGAGCGCAATATCTAAGGTACAATAAACAGTCAAACTTGGTTATAACTAGGATCCGGAATCGCGGTGGCTTTTTGAAGAATTCCCGGTGGCTTTTTGAAGAATTCCAGGGACGCTCATTATTAAAGGCAAAACAATTAAATTATTGTTATTCAATGGGTTAAATTCATTTTAAACATACTGTCCTTTTGCAGCTGCATGTAGTATACATACTAGAGGCTTGGTCTGAACAAATTCTCAATTTTACATTATTTTTTAAAGAAATTAATTTTCATACGGGGAATATTATTATTTATTGGATAATTTGTATAGCGCCGCTTTTGTGAGAGGGGCGCTTTACAGTTGATGCAGGTATTACAGAAAATATAAATATTACATAAATAGAGTGAAGTTAAGTTAAGTAAAATGAAGTATAGGAACAGGTGACACGAAAATAGACGATGGAGACTCTGCAGCAAGAATCCTAGGTGGTGAAGAAACAGAAACATTCCACTTGAAGTGAAATAACACAGAAGTGCGCTATATAAATGTCATGTTATTATTCTTATTCCCTTTCCCTTCCCTTCTCGCCCTGCTTGTTTCGACACTAATCGCGCGCAACACTAAAATTTAACAAAGTTTCATTACAATAGGATGAACGATATAGAAAAAAGAGAATTTTGATCAAAATTTCATAACGCAGAGCTCACCATTATTTACAGAAACCTTTCCTAGCATCCACACAACTGGCCAAAGTTTCATTGCTATAGGAAGAATGGTATAGGAAAAAAAAATTATACACACTTAATAACGCCAGAGCTCACTTTTATGTATAGAAACCTTCCCAGGCGTGTGCACAACAACTTGCACAACAACTCGCCAAAGTTTTATCGCAATCAGGTGAATAGTATACGAAATAAGGAAATTTTATACAAATTTCAAAACACCAGAGCTCACCATTATATATAGAAACCTTCTCTTGCATCCACACAATAACTCACCAAAGTTTCTTTGCAATCGGATAGGAAACAATGGATTTTATGCACAAATTTTTGTTGCCAGAACTCACTTTTAGGTACATAGAAACCTTTCCAGGTGTGTGAACAACAAATTGCCAAAGTTCAGACATCCAAACATACATTGATTTTTATATATATTGAAAATATGAAATCAAGGTTAAAATTAAATTTAAACAATATTAATAAAAGACAATACAGTTTCCTTGTTGGTATCACTATGTAAGCCAGTACTGTGATTCAACTACGGTATACAAAATTTGAGTTTATGTGGAAAGGTTTATATCAATCACACTAAAATAATATTATGTGACGTACTGCTCTTGGTCCTTTTTGTGGTAAAAATGACTTTACTTGACTTGTTAACTGAAGTTCGGCCCAGGAAATATGAAATCCGATACTTTTGTTTATCGTACCACGTTGGCAATCGATAATAATAATTTCGTCTTTTTCTATTCAATGAACAAAATATGAGAAAGAAAAGAGACAATAGGTAATGGTAAATCGGTATGTCTTACTTTAAAACAAATATTTTTAAACGACAAGCCGATAGGAAATATTTAATTTTTTAGAAGTTAGTTACGAATTAGTATTCATCAATCATCACCATGGCGGCGTTTATAGTACCTTCAATTAATCTAATAAATAAGTGGATAAAACCCCATCCTGAGCTAAAATTTGATCGTGGAGTGATTTATTGTGACGTGTGTGATATTTCTTTAAAACAATTAAAAAAATATACAGTAACTAAGCATGTTTCAAGCAGAAATCATTTGATAATGAAGACAAATGATAAGTGTAAAACAGATTTCTATTTTGATTTAGCTATGTTTTTAATATGTTCTAATATTCCATGGATAAAACTAGACAATTTTAATTTCCGTCTTTTTTTTTCGAAATATTTGTGTTGTTAATGTTCGACTATGGATCTTCCGAGTGAATCTACTCTCCGAAAAGTGTATTTAAATAAAGTGTTTTGTAGTGAAATTAACGATATCAGAAAAAAATTAGGACATTCATATATATGGGCGACAGTTGATGAAACGACCGATAAGTTTGGACGCAATATAGCTAATCTGGTCGTAAAACCACTAGGAGACATTGTAACTCGGTCATATTTGATTGCTAGCAAGGTTTTACCAAAAACCAATGCCGAAACCATAAAGGATTTTGTAAAAAACAGTTTAATTTTTTTGTGGCAGGAATCTGCAGTTAATAACTTCGAAAAACTTTTAATTTTAACAACAGACTCTGCCCCTTATATGCTAAAAGCCGGACGCCAACTTAAAGATGTGTTTCCCAATATGATACACTTTACCTGTTTGGCTCATTCACTAAATCTAGTCGCTTCAACTGTGCGGGATAAATATAAAAAAGTGGATGATCTTATTTCCTGTGTTAAAAAATATTTTTGAAAGCACCAACAAGAGTAAACATATTTAAAACCATGATTCCAGATATTGCACTACCACCAGAGCCGATATTAACGCGTTGGGGAACTTGGCTCAAAGCTGCTGTTTACTATGGTCAACATTACGAAAAAATAAAAAGTGTCGTTTCAATTTTAAATGAAAAGGACGCTGTGGCAAAAGCGAAAGCTAAATTATTGTTTGAAGATGCAAGTATTAAGGATGGCTTAATTTTTATAATGGAATATTTCGGAACAATTCCAAATGCTATTAAAAAACTCGAGGATCCTAAGCTTACTATCGTCGAATCGTTCGAAATTATAGATGAAATAAGGACTCTTTTATCGTGGAGCAATGAAGAGTGGGCAGAAAAAAGATTCGATGCCATATTAAATAGAAACCCTGGCTACGATAAATTACGGAGCATTAGTGAAAATTTAAATATTACCATCGATTCAACACAACTCTATAAATTTGCTCCGCTGACATCTGTCGATGTTGAACGATCATTTTCTATATATAAGTGGATTTTTGAAAATAGATATAATTTATCACCAGAAAATATGGAACGGATTCTTATACTGTATTATAAAAATAATGTTGACGTCAAAATGAATTGATCCTGCATCATGTACAATGTACATTCTGTTCGAATTCACAACAGGTAAGCATTAAATAAAGATATTATTAATAAGAGGTGTGAAAGTTATTTCTAATAGGCTTCTCCTAGAAAACTTTTCAATGTTGACAACATACTTGACTCCTGGCATACTAAAACTGGAAAGCGGTCTATAAATAAGTGTTTCATAAGTAGGTAATTATTTTTCCCTTGAGTACAGCACTGGTAAAGCCACCGCGATTCCGGATCCTAGTTATAACAATCACGGCTATAATGAGCAATTACAAAAAAAATATTTTAGTTTAGGCTTATCTTCATATAATTGTTTGTTCAAAATTTCTAATCTCCGAAAGATCTTCAACGATTGCTTTGAAATTTTGACACAACATTGCATTCCAATATGCGCGTGTTTTTATAAACCTATATTGAATATATGAATGGGTCATTGGGTCTGAAAAAACCGTTGGGAATTATTCTCGAAGTAAATAGTAACAGACAAAGGCACAGCGTGGCGTTTAGCTGCCTGGCGCACAACGACGGCTGGCGGGAATTTCCTTTCCCGCTAGGGACGGATTCATATTTTTATGGCACTACCTGTGTAAGATTGTCGGCTATGTTGACCATTGCTATCCATCGGGCATAATGTAAAATCTGCGAAAGTCAGGCGAAATTTGAGTTTTGCAAATTTGTTCCCTTTTTACGTTTTCTTTTGTATTACAACTCATCAATTATCTTTTTGAAAGTACCTAGTTACGAGAACCTGCATCCCTGCACGGGGTAAATTTCTGGTAGTGATGCACAACTTTTTCACCAGAGCTTTGTTTATTTTTCAAACAGGCCGTGACCTACAAGTAGATTTTTTTTTATTTTCATTGAGGGGGAGGTTGACAGCGAAATTCAAGGGTTAAGGTTTCTGTTGATTTTTTGAATTTTGTGTTTTACAAACCGGTTCTTCAAATTTGGTTCCATTTAGGAAATTTTGCGTAAATTTAGCAGAAACTCTATAAAAAAATGTTCTCAGATTTTTCTCTATAGCCAAGTGGGCCGTATGAAATTGACATGCAGGCCGGGTTGCAAGAATGGGGCCACGGGTTGTGCTTCACTGGTTTGTGACGAGTAAAATTTTACAGCCGAAAACCAAAACAATTCCGCTAGCTAGTTACTTATGACAAGTGCGATTTTACAAGCGGTAGGTATAGTACGCACAAGGTAATGATAATAAGATAGACAATTTAGTGATATTTTTCTTGGAAGCCTCGAACCAGGTGATGATAGTTATAATGTGTTGATTGTTTTGAAGAGGAAATTGAGAAGCATGAAAGCGACATCTTTAAAACAATCATTGATAATAAATTTGAGTAATAAAAGTGTATTTTTCTAATTTATTTTTTTAATATGTAATACCTACTCGTATTTTGAAAACATTCTTTACTTTTGCGTATATATTGATAGTAGAAGCAGGTAGGTAGGTTACATACCACTTTTAAAAAACCTATTTAGGATATAATGATTAATGGCTATAAGGAGCAAATTTAGTCAGTCGCCTCTTGCTGATTATAACCAAGTTTGACTGTATCTTTAAATAGTATAAAATAAAGTCGCTATCCGCTTCCGTTTGTTTGTGCGTTTAGTTCTTCTAAACTACGCAACAGATTTGGTTTTGATAGGGTTTTCGCTGTCATTCAGAGAATTTCTTCCGGAAGGTTTATATATATATAATACATTAGTATTATATTTATAGAAAGTAGTGAAATGTTTTTTTTTTTCTATTTTTTCTATAATATACGAAATATTTTAAATAAGAAAACTATCAAAATTGTCTATTATGCATTAATTCAGTCCATATTGCAGTACGGGATTATCGGGTGGGGAGGGGCTTTTAAGGCTTCTTTACAGCCCATAATTACAATTCAAAGAATAATTATAAAAATCATCCTTAGGAAACCATATGACTCCCCTACTTTAGAAATATTTCGGGAATTTAATGTACCATCTATCACAGAATTGTATAAGAGAATCGCCTTATATCAAATTTATAAAGAATATTTTATTTATAAAATTCACCCCTCAGATAGCATAAGCAATAGATTCAAAACTAATGGCTTAATAGCCATTCCTATGCTTAGAACGACCACGGCTCAGCACCACTATTCATATTTAGGTGTAAGATGGTACAATATATTATTGTCCAAAAATAAAATTAGTGTAACCGAAACTGTGAATTATGAACAATTCAAAAAGTTAATTAAGTCCCTAAAATTGGATACTGATATATTGTACCCCTAATTTTCTTACACTTACTCAATTTGTACAAAAATATATATTAATTTAATTGTCGTTAAAAAACTATTTTTCTAATTTGTTTACCTGATATATTGTACCCTTAATTTCCTCACTCTTTCTTAATCTGTAAGAAGATATATTATTTTAATTATCCTTAAAAAGACACTTTTCTAATTTGTATACCTATGTTAATATTATGTTTGTATTTATATCAAAAGTTATGGATTATTGTTTAAAAAATCATTAGAACTAAATGTAAATACTCCTCCCATAAACACGAGCTCCTTGAGCTCAACTTATGGAGTAGTAGAATAAAAAACGAAAAAATTATGTATCTGTCTTCATATTGTTATCATTTATAATGTTAAATAATTTACAAGTAATAAAAAAATAAAAAAATGTCGATGTTTTATAATAATATTTTCGGGTACTTACATTGCTAAACGCTGGCTAAACCTTATGAGATACATCAAAATAACATACTACGGAATTGTATATCTTATAAAGGCCTACAAGGATAACACCGGGTACTCGTCAGGTAATATATATATATATAAATCGTCAATCGTTATATGATAGTTGTTTGGAAAGCAACCACTGTTTGGCTATACATAAATCAAAAATTGGCATAGATACAAATATATTATTACGGAAGGAGACTGCAGCCTTCCACTATTTTTCAACATGGTCGTCATTTATATTTCAGTCCTTGTCATAGCGTTCCAATTTGCAGAATCCTTCTGCATAAATTTCGACCACCTGGGATTGTAGTCAACCTGTCACATTTTGAAGATCTACATCAACGCTATGACAAATGCTTGAATTTAAATGGCCACTGTGTTTGAAAATAGTGGAAAGTTGTAGTTTTAAGAGCCACTTAATAAAATATTTATATCTATGCAGATTTTTTTACTTTTGTATCTCCAAATGGTTTTTACTTTCGGAATAGCCCTCTTTTTAAGAGAATGCATTCGGGACATGTCTAAATTGAAAAAATAGAAAACAATGGCATAAAATTTATGTCACAGTTATGACAATAAATACATAATAATATTATTGTATGAGAATTATATTTATTTATTATACAACACTACTACTATTGGAGCAAAAGACAGGCCGAGAATACGGGTTTCAAACCAGGCTTCAATCTCCTGTGCTGCGGTGTATTTTCATGCATCGGTTAGGGATAGTGACATCACTCCTAAAGTGGGCCCCCATGTACAGTAATTTAACAAGTTATACACATATATTTGAGTTTAAAAAAACTCTTTCATTTTTATATGTAATATTTTGTAGGAGGAGAAAGCAGCAAAAGAAGCAGCAGTAGAAGAGAGACGAAAAGCCTTGGAGACGGAGCGAATACAGAAGTTGGACAAGATGAGAGAGAGCAGACGGCAGAGGGAGGAGCGAGTGGGACGCCAGCAGCTGCAGAAAGAAAAGGAGAGGGCGCAACTTGCTGAGGAAAAGGTAACAAATAAAATTTCATAATCTATCAAGTCAGTAAAGCCCTCAACAAATCAGCTGTATGATTTTTTAAATTTTTTTTGTTTATCACATCAATACTTATCTTGTTCCTTGACTTAGCCTTGAATTTTTTTCACATTTTAAACCCAGGATGAGTACCATTTGACCCATACATTCTGCAAAATTTTGATTTAAATCTTGGGTGCCGCTGATTCGCACACGTATGCTTCCGCGCCATGAGCATGATTTTCCAAATTTCATGGGTGTGTGTCAGCTGTCAGCAAAAATTTAAATCATGTGGCTGGTTTTCAAACTCTTGGTTTTTGTGGATGTTTAGATTGTGAAATTCATTATGCGTGACATATAAGGTAATAAGGTTATAATTGTTTTAAAGGATGTGGCAATTTTTTTATTTAATGTCTTAAAGATGCAACCATCGTTTAACTATTTTATATTAACAAGTTTACCAAATTATTGTGAAACTTCATTGATGGAAAATCTGCATGTGGGGACTGTCACCTGTGGATGTATTACAACCGAATTTGTCAGGTTATTTGGAAATTTTCTGCATAAGCATAATATTATTGCATTACTATCTGCACCTCGCCACGCGTTGCTGTGGCTCAGTCTGTCTGAAAGAGAAACAATAGTGCGTGTTGCTTTTATGTCCAACAGATGGTGCTGTTTTAAAAAAAAAACATGTTTTTACCTGTCACATGTGACATCTATATAATATAGGTTTATAAAAACACGCGAATATTAGAATGCAATGTTGTGTCAAAATTTCAAAGCAATCGTTGAAGATCTTTCGGAGATTAGAATTTTTGAACAAACAAACATTTACATTTTTATTTATGTAGATTAATTCTTGGTTTTTGTGTTTAGTTTGTTAATGCAGAACTCGGCGTAAACATGTAATTTTCTTCTTGTTTTTGTCAAATTTCACTGATTAAAAACAATTATTGCCCTTTGCTCTAGATCTTCCTCCATAGGGAATCACTAATCCTCAATATGTCACCAATATTTCACAGCCAGAATTTCTTTTACCTCGCATGGAGTCCGTTCTTTCACTGACATGTGTATTTCAATTATTGATAGATATTAAGTCCACTTCTAGCGGAGATATTTATGGATTATATTGAAAATATAATTCTTAAATCTCCCTTAGCTAAACATATAGTGTATTATGTCCGATACGTAGACGACATCCTTATATGTTGGAATGGTACCAACCGACAGTTAGACATCTTTACTAATTGGGCCAACACCGTTAATAATAATATCTGCTTCACAGTTGAACATGAGATTGAAGGTAAAATAAACTTTTTAGATCTGACAATTGGTAAAAGTAATAATAAACATACCTTTGAAATATTTAGAAAACCAACTTTTACAGATACAACAATAAATTCAAATTCAAATCATCCTTGGTCCCATAAATTATCAGCTTACCATTCAATGGTACATAGACTCATTAACATTCCCTTAGACAATAAAGCTTATATGTATAAAAGAAAAGGAAACGATAAAAATGATCGCGATTAACAACGGCTATGAGGCAAATAACATTGAAAAAATAATAAAAAATAAATAATATAAAAATAAAATCAATTTAATATATCCGGTAAATAACAAAAATATAGAAAAATTTGCATGTCTCGAATTCCTCGGCCCAATATCTGAAAAAATTGCAAAAGAAATTAAAAAATGTGGTTTAAATATAGCTTTTCGAACAAACAATAATTTAGGAACAAGCCTTAAAAACTCTAAAAGTAAAATCCCTATACTCAATAACAGTGGCATATATGAATTAAAATGTGACCACGCCGATTGTAACGCCACTTACATCGGACAAACGGGGAGGGCATTCTCAACTAGATTCAAGGAACATATACGATGTTATAATAATAAAAACACATCCTCAAAATTCGCAGAACATCTCTTGGTGAATAATCATACCCCACTTAACAACAAGGGTCCTAAACCATTGCATATAGAAAAAAAGGGCATTAGATTAAATTTACTTGAACAATTAGAAATCAATAAACGAACGAATGACCCAAACTTAACACTAATTAATAAAGTACGGAAAATAATTTACTCACCACTTCTCAGTATTTTCACAAAACCCAAGCAGTATAATGCACCCAAATAATTCATAGCAATAAAGTCATTAGTAAATAATTAAGAACTCATTACCATTTACTGAGGGGAAAACATATATTGGTTTAACCAACAATAGATCATATTGTCATCGGTGTAACCAGTAATAAATCACCTTCAAAATTTACATTTGAAATAGCATAAATACGTCGTCTCAATGTGGACTAACCACAGTTTGAAAATGGCCTTGTAAGCCGAAACAGCTGTCACAATAATAAAAAACTAAAACACTTGCAGAACTTAATAATAATATTATCAAATTTAATCTAAATTAAATTTATAAAAAAATTAAATGGAGTTCTACGAATTAAACACAAAAACAATAAATATTGATAGATATGTTAAAAAATAAACAAATTTTGTGTTCTCTAGGCTCGTGGACGATCAGAGCGCCTGTCTGCACTCCTGGCGGCCCAGGCAGCCACCGCACAGGCACTGCGACGTCGAATATCCCTGAAACAGAGGGAAACAGCGCGGCGTCACCAACAAACCATCTCCCTGATAAAGCAACGTGCGCTTGAGCTGTCTTCCCAGCGCCCTGAGGCGGGTGTACTAGAGGGGCAGACCAGTAATAGGACCAAGGTAACAATAATAATAAATAAAAATTTAATTAAACTGATTTTTGATTACTGTGCACCTTATTAACACACTTCCGGGGGGAAGGGAAGTCTTACTTGTTACACAGGTCCTGTTTGAATGGCGGGAAAGGCATTGTTGTTTGATAATTTTATATTGAATCAATTATATCAATACCATCAGGTGAAGCAAAATAATGTTTCTTTATTCAAAATCGCATAGATAAAATATACAGTGAAACAGTTATCTATCATTTTTGAAGGGATCTGTTGAAAAAAAATTATGAATACGGGAAAACATGCTTCCATGGGAAATGGAAAAAAAAACGCTAGGTACATGCATGCTTAATTGTTTAGCATTCTAAAAAAATATTCTTATTTCACATATAACTTACTGTGTTTATTCATAAATATTTCATATTTGAAATGAGTTGTGTAATTTTTAATTTTTGTAATTTTTAAAGTTTAATCTAAAATTTTAAATATGTTCAAAACTTAGTTTGTAACTGTATTACTGTGCATGTATTATAAACAGGGTGGCCACAGACCTGGAAAACCGGGAATTATCAGGGAATTTTACCGAACCGGGAATTATCAGGGAAATGTCAGGGAATTTCAAAATATTCTTAAAATATCAGGGAATTCAACTGTATTACTGTGCATGTATTATAAACAGGGTGGCCACAGACCTGGAAAACCGGGAATTATCAGGGAATTTTACCGAACCGGGAATTATCAGGGAAATGTCAGGGAATTTCAAAATATTCTTAAAATATCAGGGAATTCCAAAAATAAAAGGAAATTCGTTATTTACGATTTGTGAAGTCCCAAAGTTGTGTTTTATTACTTTTACTTGCGGCGTGTGTAACAAAAGATATGCCGACAAAGACAAACTAGATAAGTAGGTATTTTTTTATTATTATTTTCGTAAATAGCCCTTGCAACACAATCATGTCGTAAACCACCCGCCTTGGTTTTTCCCCTATACTATGTAGGTGCGAAATCTGTAAAGAAAAAGCTAGCAAAGTTACAACAAAGTGTCAAAAGGGTCGGACACCCAGTACGGTCGTAATAAAATTTAAAGATCATCATTATCAACATTTTTACAAAGTGTCAATACAGTAGAACCTCGTTAATTCGAAATCCACGGGACATCAAAAAACAAATTTCGAATTAACGAATTCCCACGTAATTCGAAATTTTATGAAAAAAAAAGAAAAAATACGCCGAAAATCGATTTTCTCGGCCGCCTCTTCGAATCCGGGTGGCATTTTAGTTGTAAATTCGTATTAATACCAATTATTTCTTTATTTTCGCGGCTGATTACCGTAGCGGCGGGCCCTTTAAATTCATATATTCGCAATAAATTCGTAAAAATGCTATATATTTACGCGTAAATCGAGATTTCGCTGCCGATTTCGGTCGCGGCCTACCCTTTAAATTGAGATATTCATAAAAATACGATATATTTCCGCGTAAATCGAGAATGCGCGGCCGATTTCCGTCGCGGCCGACCCTTTAAATTAAGATATTTGATGTAAATTCGTAAAAATATGAAATATTTCCGCGTAAATCGAATTTTATCGGCAGTTTTTCGTCGCGGCCGGCCTTTTATGTTCAGATATTTGAAGTAAATTCGTAAAAATATGTCATATTTCGGCGTGAATCGAAATTTTTCGGCCGATTTCCGTCGCGCCGTATTTTTTAACTCGGATATTAGAAGTAAAGTTAGTAAAAATACGATATATTTCCGCGTAAATTGAAATTTCGCGTCCGATTTCCGTCGCGGTGGGCCCTTTAAAATTCAGATATTCGAAATAAATTCGTAAAAATACGATATATTTACGCTTAAATCGAGATTTCGCGGCCGATTTCCGTCGCAGCGGGCCATTTAAATTCAAATATTCGAAATAAATTCGTAAATATACGATACATTTACGCGTAAATCGAAATTTCGCGGCCGAGTTTCGCCGCGGCCGACCCTTTAAATACAGATATTTGGTGTAAACTCGTAAAACTACGACATATATCCGCGTAAAACGTATTTTCTCGGCCCTTCAAACTCGGATGTTCGAAATAAATTTGAAAAAATACAACATTCCAGTGTAAATCGATTCAGATTTACAAAATAATAATAGGTACTAATTAGGACGATGTATAACCACGTAAAAATACATTTTTCGGCGTTTTACCGCCACAGCTGACTTTTAGATTCAGATTTACGAAATATTATTATTGGTTTAAATTTAATTTAATGTTGTTATTATTTTAAATTTACATATTTGTATTTTTTTAAATGATATTATTGTAAAGCTGCACATCTTGATACAGGAATGCCCTAGTGAGATGTGCAGAGTATGCTTTTTATGTAAAAACTGTTTTTTGAATGAAATAAATAAATAAAATAAATAAAATTATGATTTATTTTCGCAAAAATCAAATTTTTTCGAATTTCACGAACAAATGTTCGTGTGCGGACAAAAATAAATTTAAAATTAAAAAAATTTTTGTATGAAAAAATTTTTCTGCGGAAATTTTTTTGGCGAAAATTTCGAATTACGCGTTTTTTCGAATTATCGGGATTCGAATTAACGGGGTTCTACTGTACTTACTTTTGTTCATTTGTCTATTTTTGTCTGGTCTTTTCATTTGTACACAAATTGTCTTCAGGCGAAATATCATAAATTTGTAATAAGTGTATTTTATTTTGAATAGATTATTGTGGTGCAAGGAAATAATAAATGCTTTAGATGACGGAATTCCCTTTATTTATGTATCTGTTCTAATTTTCTGGCATAGATGAAAATCGTGTTTCGAAAATAAAATTTTGAATGATATGTCCTTATACCAAATAAAACATATCAGGGAAAAATATAGAAACTGCCCTGGAAAACCTGGAATTATCAGGGAATTTTGAAATCCGTTTTTTGTGGCCACCCTGTATAAAGTATGTATGTTGAAAAGTGTGCACTTTTTTCACTGGACGGTTCATTTTGAAATGCTCAAAACCTAGGTAAGTATTAAATTAAATTCAATACTTAACTAGGTATTAAAAAAAATAAATTTTATCACATTGCTTACGGTACTGTTAATCGAAACCACATTAAAAATGATGATCAAGTAAAATATGTAAAATAATAAAAACTGCGTGATTTAAACAATGAATGCGACAAAACGATGCATGGAGGAATGATAGATGCGGTCTTTTTACAGACTAGAAGAAATAAGCGATAAATGCAGTAAAACGATTATTCGACGAACGATCAATCGGGATTTCACTGTATTCATTTTGCTCTTCAAGCTCAGCAAGCTCAGTCAAAGTTTGAAGGAACTGTGTTTATTATTCAATTTAATAAGATTACCTTATGTTTTGTTCAGCCTTCAGAATTCCCTCGTAAACCGAGTCAGGACTCTACTAAGAAGAATGAGGATGGAACTCACACAAGAGATTCCATCACACCGCAGCGGGAATCCAATTCTGACGGAGGCACTGACAAAAACATGGGAGATGGTTTGTTGATTTATTGTTTTGTTTATACTTACAGCCTTACTAATAAACGTGATAAATTTTACAGTTACAGTTTTACGGTATTAAATTTATGGTTGTATATTAGTTGTGTAAATTTAAAATAGTAAGGGCCTTAGTACATAAATGGCTTTATTTACCTTGAGATCCAGAATGTTACTAATATATTCATACTGTCTGCCGTGTACCCGGCGTTGTTTGACTTTTCTCTACTTTCTATAAATATAATATGCATATATAATATATACAAACCTTTCGGAAGAAATTCTTTAAATGATAGAGAAAACTCTATGAATATCCATTGCGTAGTTTAGAAGAACTAAGCACACAAACAGACAGACGTGGATAGCGACTTTGTTTTATACTATTTAAAGATTGTTTGTATTTACTAGTATTTCTGTGATGTGTATATATTTTGAAATAATTGTTTTTGCTTTTCAGCTAATGAAGACAACAGGCTTTCATCTAGCCGGGAAAAGCACAAGGCACAGAAGAAAAAACTGAAGAAAATTAAGCAGAGAATGTCCACAAAGTAATTGATTAATTCTATTCTTATTAATAAAACTTAACTTTTTTCTTTTATAATGTTATAACCAATCTTCACTCTGACTAATGCATTCTCAATTTATATTTATATCCAATGGTTCAAAAAAAATCAACTTCCTACTTAAGGCGATGCCATACGTAGTAATGCAAAATCATGTGTTTTTGGTTTGAAAATTTGGTCGCCTAGAAATGTTTCAGATGCTTTAATTAAATACTGCGAGTAGAATACATCTTGGCCTTTGAAATAATTGAGTATTTTTTTGATAAGTCTTTTTGTAAGCCCAGAAAAAAATAATGTATAAGGCCTATGAAAACTGCTTTAAAGTTCAAAATCTCCTACTTACGAACCCATTTTCAGTTATGATTTTATTGTATAATGTGGCAAATTAAGTTACTTATAAAATAATCGGAAAAAAATTCAATATTTATGCTTGAACATCCACAAAATAAAATAAAAGGCACTTTTTGGCCATGTTTTTTTCTTGCATAAATCAATACAGGCGGATGGTGTTAAGCGGGAAGTTAAACCTTATCGCCATCTACGTAAGGGTTGTTAGTGATAGCGGCTCAATTTAAAATATTACACGACGTAGTGCATAGCCTTAATGTGTTTTAAGTCATTTTCTAGCTTTGTGAAGTGAAATTTTAATCTTAAATTTATAGGTTTTACCAATACTGTTTTCTTATCAATTACGTTTGGGCAATTTCATAAATACTTGTTAAACCCCTCGAGAAATTTTGGGAGATATTTCTCCCAGACATCAAACACCCGTAGAGCCTTTTTGGGAGATATTTCTCCCAGCCTGACACGGACTGACACGAAGGTCATACCATCTCATTTTGCATTACGGTTAGATATTCGATTTAAACAGTGTTTGAAAGAGAGAACACCACACTTTGTATTAACGTTTAAAAGTTTACCATAGATGGTCCAATTTTTTTTAAAGAATTGGCAATCTATTTAGCATTTGAAAAATAATATTCAAGGTTTGCAAAAATAATCAAAAGCAGAAAATTTATCTGAAATCGAATGTAATGCAAAAATATTTCCCAGGCAATAGACAGTTTACTTTTGAGAAGTACTTTGCAAAATATAGAGGCTCTAGGGGTTAACAGATTTTGAGATCTCATTTTGATGATTTTTTTCCCAGGGGTCAAGAATATGAGGCGTCTTACGAATTCCCAACAACGGAAGCATTCTCTACCAAAAGCAAGATGTCTCGGTCCATCAATCAAATAGCCAGCATCGTCCAGCGGCAGCACCATATATCCACCAACAGCAACAGTCAGACCAACGGCTTCCACCAAGTGTCCAACTCCGTGTCAAGGAGTCAGAACAACATCCTGAAGAATGGGAGCCTGGATTCCCGTATCGGGTCTGTCCACTCTTCTCTCAGCGACCTGAGCAAGAACAGCAGCTTGAAGAGTGAGGGCTTTGTCAATGGAGGAGGGAATCTCAATCAGTTGGATCGCTTTTTGGGAGAACTGTCCAGGATTATGGAGAAACAGGTGTGTATTATGCTATTTTCGCCCTTTAGGTGATTTTCTCACGAAAACGGCGCTATACAAATAATCTAATAATAATTATTATTATTACATCATAGGTGCAAATTGTGTTTTCTTAAAAAAATTTCAATATACATACACAACATAATATTTGTATTTGTGTTTATTTTTGAGAGACTAGAATTAAATAGATAGGGAGTTGTTGCTCTTTAGTATAAGTTGATCAGACAAAATACAGTGAAAAGTACTTAATAAAGAATGTGTTTTTATTTTAGATCAACCCCTCAGAGAAACTGGCGTGGCAGAAACTAAATGGCTTCTCTATACTCAACGACATCTTGTCCACTGGCACTAACGAAAAGGAAAACTTCACAGATATCTCTACTAAGTGAGCACACATTTTTAAAATTTTTGCAATCTAAAGATCAATAAATTCTTTAGATTGATGACTGAATTGAATATTTTTGCAATCTAAAGATCAATAAATTCTTTAGATTGATGACTGAATTGAATATTTTTGCAATCTAAAGATCAATAAATTCTTTAGATTGATGACTGAATTGAATATTTTTCTTAAATTAATTGTTATTTTTTCTTTCAGAACTCTTATAACGGCTGGAAATCTATACCGGATGGCTTGCCTAAACTGCCCACAGAACTGTGACTACGTAATTCTCTCCAACAAGATCATCTGCCTTGTGGATCTCATGTTGCAGAGGCTGCAGGTTTGTGCTATCCATTGTTTGTTTTGATTACCAGTGGCGGCTCGAGCGTGTCTTCGATAGTGGGGACTGTACTGAAATATCACTACCCGAAGAATATATAAAATTTCTTAAACAAAAATGTTCACGGACAAGTCACCTCCTAGAAGATTTCTAAACACATAATAAATTTAAATCTCTATAGATATATACCAATTTACAATATCTTAATCTGCGTATAAAAATTCAGCCCGCGTTTATTTGTGCTCGCAAAACTCGAAAAGCAGCCGATTTTGCAGATAATTTCAAAGTTTGTTCTTATTAGTGCCAGGAGTGTTTAGATTGTGGTTTGAATGGTGGAAGAAGTTGGAGATGCCCAAGAAAGACGCAATAGCGAAGCATTGCTGTGTCCACTAATAGAATAATAATAATTGGATGACTTGTATAGCGCCGTTTTTGTGCAAAATCACCTCAAGGGCGCTGTACAAATTTATAATACATTTCTACAGTGATCAATGTTATTACTAACTATTTATGTAGATAATATATATGTAGTACAAAACTTACCTGGTAGGTCACTTAGATTAACACTTAATTAACATTATCTAATTGTTTATTAGCGAAATTTAGATACAGGATTTAGGATATAGTTGGAAAATAGAATATAACAGGACTTTCTCTCAGGAATGGTATATTTAATTTAAAGGTATGACAGCTTAAAAAGGAAAGTTTTTAATTTTGACCTGAATTCTGTTGGACTTGTTATGGATCTTAGTTCCGGAGGGAGTTTATTCCAAGCCTTCGGCCCAGATAGTCCGAAAGTGCGATCACCAAACTTAGTACATATTTGGCTTGCGCTTAGGTTCCATTAGTCTGCCTACAGCTGATGATTTTGCTGATCTAAGAGTTGACTGCCTCAAAAATAATGCAATATCTTGCAAGATTATCATCGAAACTAGCAAACCGTCCAATAATTAATTAATAAAAGGCTGTCCCGAATTCTATGAGATTTACATAGAAGTGCGGTAGGGCAGAATTCCTAGGTATCGAATCCAAATGCACTAAAAATTTATATTTCGATTATAATGTATGTTTCGTTTAACCTTATTCACTGGAACTTATTTGGTCACATTTTGGCCATTTTCAATACCAGCGAGCGTACCAAAATGTAATCTACAATTGGCTACGCTGGCCAAAATGTAGCCAATAGATATTAAAATAATTTTACAATATATTTCAAAAGTTCCCGTGTCTTCGTAACTATAATATTCACAAGGCTTACAGTTTTACACAGCAAATGGTTTCTTCATTTTTCAATAGATGTTTCGCATATCTATACAGTACATTAACATAAACAAAATTCTTCAGTTGCGAAATATTTTTCAAATGCCGTTTTGTCGTTGCAGTAAAAATTCCTGTGAATATTTATATTCTGTTATGTATTGTATATCAATGTATTCGTTATTGCATTCTCTGCTTATTTAAAGTTTCAAGTTATTTCATAGTCCTAAAATTAAAAATATGTTATTATGTAATGTGAAATTTAATTTTTTGCGCCTGTAAAAAAATATTCTTTTTCCGCCCTGGACCTAAATTTAGTTAAATGAAATATGTAATATTGTTACTTATGTGATTTTTAATACTAATTCGGTTAGTGTGATTCATAACAAAGATTTTTATTCTTGGATAATTTTATATGATAAATTACAATCGAAAAATTATTTACAAAGTGAATACGAAAACAAAAGAAGAAGTCACCATAAATACATTAAAAAATTTATTTAATCAAAAATAATAATTATTATTTTTTAGTAAACTTAATGTTTTTGAGACAAGATTTTTATGCATAGCACAAAGGGTAACAATTATTTTACAAGCAATAATTGTTCGCCTGAAACACTCATCCACATTGAAAAATCTCCTGATAAAAGATACATGACGCCAACAAATAATAATGCGTAATTTTATCAGAATTATATCTTTTTAAACCTTGTTTTTAGTTCTAAAGAAACTTATGCAAATTTCCTGGAATACCTACAATTTTAAATAATTATTTTAACAATCGGATGAATTTCATGCCTTTGTGAATTCAATGATTTTTTTTATTTATTTTTCTATAAAACCTACAAACTTAAGATAAATTAAGAATTTCTCTCAATATTCGGCGGTGATGATTTTTTATAAAACCAAACGTATGTAATTCTCCAGCACTCAATGCATTTTATCGTCAATATCTTCTCATTTTAATGTCACCAACTTTCGATAGATGGCAACCTGCCATTTGTTTTAGGGCGACATCTATTGAAAATATATCGAAGTTACACACCTTTAATAATAATTATTTTACAAGCAATAATTGTTCGCCTGAAACACTCATCCACATTGAAAAATCTCCTGATAAAAGATACATGACGCCAACGGGACTCGAACCCGTGTCCCTTCGATTTCCGGTCGACAGCTCTGACCACTGAGCTATGGCGGCTTATCTCTTACCCGCGAAATTATTCAATATATACTAGTGTTTCATTCAACAATTACTGCTTGTTACATTTTTCACCTGAAAACAACCAACTTTATTTTATATGAGAAAGGCATTGTAAGTGCTAACTCTCTCACTAGATGGCGTCGAGACAAATTGTCTACATTTTTAGGCGAAATACTTGAACTTGTCAAATATTAATTATTATGTTTTGGTAAACTAATGTTTTTAAGACAAGATTTTTTATGCATAGCACAAAGGGTAACAATTATTTTACAAGCAATAATTGTTCGCCTGAAACACTCATCCACATTGAAAAATCTCCTGATAAAAGATACATGACGCCAACGGGACTCGAACCCGTGTCCCTTCGATTTCCGGTCGACAGCTCTGACCACTGAGCTATGGCGGCTTATCTCTTACCCGCGAAATTATTCAATATATACTAGTGTTTCATTCAACAATTACTGCTTGTTACATTTTTCACCTGAAAACAACCAACTTTATTTTATATGAGAAAGGCATTGTAAGTGCTAACTCTCTCACTAGATGGCGTCGAGACAAATTGTCTACATTTTTAGGCGAAATACTTGAACTTGTCAAATATTAATTATTATGTTTTGGTAAACTAATGTTTTTAAGACAAGATTTTTTATGCATAGCACAAAGGGTAACAATTATTTTACAAGCAATAATTGTTCGCCTGAAACACTCATCCACATTGAAAAATCTCCTGATAAAAGATACATGACGCCAACGGGACTCGAACCCGTGTTCCTTCGATTTCCGGTCGACAGCTCTGACCACTGAGCTATGGCGGCTTATCTCTTACCCGCGAAATTATTCAATATATACTAGTGTTTCATTCAACAATTACTGCTTGTTACATTTTTCACCTGAAAACAACCAACTTTATTTTATATGAGAAAGGCATTGTAAGTGCTAACTCTCTCACTAGATGGCGTCGAGACAAATTGTCTACATTTTTAGGCGAAATACTTGAACTTGTCAAATATTAATTATTATGTTTTGGTAAACTAATGTTTTTAAGACAAGATTTTTTATGCATAGCACAAAGGGTAACAATTATTTTACAAGCAATAATTGTTCGCCTGAAACACTCATCCACATTGAAAAATCTCCTGATAAAAGATACATGACGCCAACGGGACTCGAACCCGTGTCCCTTCGATTTCCGGTCGACAGCTCTGACCACTGAGCTATGGCGGCTTATCTCTTACCCGCGAAATTATTCAATATATACTAGTGTTTCATTCAACAATTACTGCTTGTTACAGACAGGGTTCGAGTCCCGTTGGCGTCATGTATCTTTTATCAGGAGATTTTTCAATGTGGATGAGTGTTTCAGGCGAACAATTATTGCTTGTAAAATAATTGTTACCCTTTGTGCTATGCATAAAAAATCTTGTCTTAAAAACATTAGTTTACCAAAACATAATAATTAATATTTGACAAGTTCAAGTATTTCGCCTAAAAATGTAGACAATTTGTCTCGACGCCATCTAGTGAGAGAGTTAGCACTTACAATGCCTTTCTCATATAAAATAAAGTTGGTTGTTTTCAGGTGAAAAATGTAACAAGCAGTAATTGTTGAATGAAACACTAGTATATATTGAATAATTTCGCGGGTAAGAGATAAGCCGCCATAGCTCAGTGGTCAGAGCTGTCGACCGGAAATCGAAGGGACACGGGTTCGAGTCCCGTTGGCGTCATGTATCTTTTATCAGGAGATTTTTCAATGTGGATGAGTGTTTCAGGCGAACAATTATTGCTTGTAAAATAATTGTTACCCTTTGTGCTATGCATAAAAAATCTTGTCTTAAAAACATTAGTTTACCAAAACATAATAATTAATATTTGACAAGTTCAAGTATTTCGCCTAAAAATGTAGACAATTTGTCTCGACGCCATCTAGTGAGAGAGTTAGCACTTACAATGCCTTTCTCATATAAAATAAAGTTGGTTGTTTTCAGGTGAAAAATGTAACAAGCAGTAATTGTTGAATGAAACACTAGTATATATTGAATAATTTCGCGGGTAAGAGATAAGCCGCCATAGCTCAGTGGTCAGAGCTGTCGACCGGAAATCGAAGGGACACGGGTTCGAGTCCCGTTGGCGTCATGTATCTTTTATCAGGAGATTTTTCAATGTGGATGAGTGTTTCAGGCGAACAATTATTGCTTGTAAAATAATTGTTACCCTTTGTGCTATGCATAAAAAATCTTGTCTTAAAAACATTAGTTTACCAAAACATAATAATTAATATTTGACAAGTTCAAGTATTTCGCCTAAAAATGTAGACAATTTGTCTCGACGCCATCTAGTGAGAGAGTTAGCACTTACAATGCCTTTCTCATATAAAATAAAGTTGGTTGTTTTCAGGTGAAAAATGTAACAAGCAGTAATTGTTGAATGAAACACTAGTATATATTGAATAATTTCGCGGGTAAGAGATAAGCCGCCATAGCTCAGTGGTCAGAGCTGTCGACCGGAAATCGAAGGGACACGGGTTCGAGTCCCGTTGGCGTCATGTATCTTTTATCAGGAGATTTTTCAATGTGGATGAGTGTTTCAGGCGAACAATTATTGCTTGTAAAATAATTGTTACCCTTTGTGCTATGCATAAAAAATCTTGTCTTAAAAACATTAGTTTACCAAAACATAATAATTACCTTTAATAATGTTATTCTTATTTTACGATTAGTAGATAGATGTCATTACAAGTATTTTTCAACGATTCTCGTTTTTACTTCTGATATCAATCATTTTCATGCAATAAGGCACAATGAATTATTGAATTAAGGGGTTATATACAGTCAGGAGGCCCAAAAAGAGGGATTTTTCAAGAATTTTTCCTGATAAGACTTTTTAATTTATTAAAGTAAAAATTCGTACACATATTATGGCAACTTTAAACAGTATTTTAAGAATTTTTATTTGTAAAAATAATTATTTTGAAAGCTGCTGTAGCTGTTCTCCAGAAGCTCCTCTCAAAAAAGGCATTTTGCGGTGACCATCATATCTCTGGACTGGAATATCTAAAATGAAAAAACCAAACGGATTTCTTTATAATAATAAATATTCCTTTAATTGATCATAGGACAGAGCAAAATATATTTTTTTTGTCAAAATGGCGGCTTCTCAAAAAAAAAATCAACTTTTTACCAAAATTTTGGCCTTATATTGTTTATAAAAATATATATATTTATCGGTGAGAACAGGTCTTCGATTAATAACTTTAAAATATACTTAAGAAGCTTGTGTTAAAATTTGAGACTGATCGGTTGAGCCGTTTTCGAGTAATCTTGGTCTCCGACTTTAAAAACACAGTTTTGAGAAAAACACGTTTAAAGTTTACATAGAGTAAAAAAAATTTTTTTTCAACTAACATCGAGTCGTCTATTTCAGGGCCATATAATACACCCTCCGCCCTTTCGGAAGCTTCTAATAACTTAAGTTGGTGTTGTCTGCGGACCATTCTTCCCTCTTGTGTGCTATCATGTGCTCTGCGGTCGGAGACGGCAACGCTCTGTTTATCCTCTCTTTCGGCGTATGAATGCGCTTTGGGCCCAAGTAAAACCCCTATTGCATTCATGTAATATAATAATGATGTTGTAACTTCATTAAATATGCCAGCAGCTATGTATGCAGCCATTTCTACAGTTTTGGAACCGGCCTGAACTATTTTTGGAGAGATTTTCCATATCAGTTGATTGTAGCTCTCGTTGTTGTTTAGGGTGAAACCACCCACACATCTTTCTAATAATTTCTCATTTCTGAGATCTGTATAAATGGGAGTATGAGTCTCAGCAAAATATTGTGGTAATGACGGATGATCATGCTTGA
Organism: Hesperophylax magnus; assembly: GCA_026573805.1. Classification (NCBI taxonomy): domain Eukaryota; kingdom Metazoa; phylum Arthropoda; class Insecta; order Trichoptera; family Limnephilidae; genus Hesperophylax; species Hesperophylax magnus. The sequence goes on from JAIUSX010000104.1 coordinate 4,226,071, forward strand.
AGGTGGGTAATTCATTGGCAGCTACTGCCCGTTGCCAACTGCACCATGACTCTGGTCTGAAGGGGAATTTTTCGTGTTGAGGTTTTTGTCCGTTGAGCAATAATGATAATATGTGGCCCAGATAACATTACACATTTTTTCGACGGGATCCCAATTTCTCTTAATTGCTAAGCCATAATAAACTATCAACTTGTCGATAATTTTACCACAAAGTTTGCCTTTTCCACCAAAAGTTTTTTTTTGTATTTTTATTATCAACTGTTTCCACATTTTTATTCACACAATCTCACGTGCCCATTCTCTTCTGTACGTGTCCAATACATTCTTTCTTCATAACTTCTTGATCGCTGTCAAGTGCAACTTATAAAACCCCCGAATCCTTTTTGGAGTCACCGTCTCCGCTCTGACACGTCTTTACAAATATGCGTGTAACTTCGAAAATAATCGCCGGATTGACTTGAAATTGTCTGTGTGTGTACTTAAATAAATGTTCATTACGAAAATGAAATAAAAATATCGTTTTTGTGAAACTTCTAACTGTATATAACCCCTAAAACAATAATGAATTACTAGAAATGTGAGCGTCTTTTTAACCTTTTTTGTGTGGTAAAATCTTTCATCAACATTATTTTTTAGTAGGTAGTTGTGACGAAAATTTTATTCAATATAATATTTATCAAAATACATGGTGTCCGGAAACTATTGGTACAAACCGGAAACAGGTGAATCTGCATTACATTGGTAGTTGATTTTGTTATAAAATTTTATAATTTGAGCTTTCGTTTTTGAGTAAATCGATTTTGGAATTTTTATGTTCAATTTGAAATAGAATCGGCTTGCTGCGTGGTTACTAACAGCTGTTTGTCTTTTAATTGCGTCGAAGCGTAGACCATGGCTCCAAAAGTTTTTTTAATCCATTAGTTGTCGAAAAAAGATGAAAAATTATCGAATGCTCGGATAGAAGAAAGTTTTTTGGGTAGATTTTTAACAGTTTTTTTTGGGTTCTGTGTGATGTAGATTCATTAGTTTCCTGCTTCTACCACTAGTTTCCGGACACCGTGTATATGTACCTCCTGCACATTTCAAACTGTATATCGAGGTACGATTCTTACCATGGCAATTTAAAAAAAAAAAATTGATTGCCTATTTATATATTTATTTTACTTTTATTGTTTTGAATACCTAATAAATACTTAATACGTAAAAATTTATATCCCATCATTTTTCATTGGTATGCAATGGTTATTATTTTATTAATTACTAGCTTCACCCCGCCACGTTTTGCTGTGGCTCAGTCTGTCAGTGCAGATAGAAAACAATAGCGCGTGTTGTTTTTACCTCCAACAGAAGACGCTGTTTTTAAAAAAGAACACGTTTTTATCTGTCACAGGTGACATCTATATAATATAGGTATTTAACCTGTTTCTTCTTTCATCACTTTTCATGACTTTATATAAATTTTTATAGATGTATTGAATTGTCATTTTGATGAGTTATCCGTTCACCATAAAGTTGTAAACTTTTTTAATAAAAGTGTGTTTTTTGAATTGATCTGCCAGGTAAGTATGTTTTTCGGTATCTGTTTGTAAAAAATAATATAGATAGAGCTTACGAACTCGTATTGAATTGTACAGCGCCATGGAGGGGATTTTTCACAAAAATTTACCATTGACATATCATTTTTTTTTATTAATAGCTGATGTGTACCCGACGTTACTCGAATTTAGAAGAACTAAGCGCACAAACAGACAGACGCAGATAGCGACTTTATTTTATACTATTTACAGATTATTGCATTCAAATATATAAAAAATAGAGAAAAAAAATCAGAAACCAGTTTTTAAATTGCAGATGGCGTAAAAATAATAATATAATATTATAATACATAATTTACAAGTGAACAAAGAATAATGTAGCAATATATGGATTCGCTCCATGCTATGTAATGCCATGTTCCCAAATAATAATATTAAGTTACCTGAAAATATCATTCAGGTATCTCTTAAATACAGGTAAACTTATTTTAAATATGTCGATATTTGAAGGCGAGAAATAGGTGCATGCATGTGGTAGTTAGTCCCGGAATTATTATTGCAGAATAATATTTTTTGCCGGATTGCTCGATTTGGTACTTTTGATGAGATGCAGGAGTTCACAGCGGTCTAATTCGGAGTGAACAATTTTAAACACAAATGTTAAGTTGTTTATTTTTCTTCTATATTCTATTATACATATAAAGGCGAAGCTTATCGTAAATCACTATTTTGATTAATCTTTATAACGAATTGCTGGACATTATGAATACCAAAAATATGCTTTAGATAAATTGAATGTTTTCCTATCGCTTCGCTTGAGTAGAATACAAATAAAATAATAAATTACTTAATAAAAAATATAAATGTAAACTACTAAAAAAAACATTTTTTCCAATAGAAATGTATGAACGAGTGAAGAAAATAACTTTTAAAAATACAGTATTATTGCTAAGATTATCTGTGACAGTTTCGCTTGATTAACTTTTTTGCTTTCTTATAAAATTATTTACAAAATAAATAAAAACCAGTTTTGTGCTTGAAATTGAACGATTCTACACTCCGTTTGTCAAGCGATTTTGATGCCTATTACCTACAATATAAGGCATATCAAGAATATACACATTTTTGGCTTTTAGCTTCCTCTAAAAGATGTAATTCCTTACGATATAAATGTTTTCTCGCGAATTTTCGCTAGTTAGCTGGACTTAAACAAACAACACACCGCTATTCAATTCCCAATGTTAAAATAATAAGCTGCTGAAATAGCAGCTTTTAACCCGATGTTTAACCCCTCCGCTACCATATGCTATTGTTTTCTTACCATTGATGAGACGCGGCCCTCTTTCTACAGCTGTGGCATCACTGAAGAAATACATCGATAGGAATGCGTCTTGGGCGTGGCCGTGTCCGAAGTAAGGTCAATTTTATCTTACTTCACGAAGAAGGTAATTTCCCTCGGGACTTAGGGGAAGGGAGGGCAGGATGGAAGGCTTAACTTTAAGATGTAAAAAAAAATATAACAACATAATATCAATCCTTTATTTTAATAAGTCTTCAGAGAGATCTTACATGCTTATAAAATTGAGTTATTAAAAATAATTAAAATTGAGTATAAAATCTGTTAGGACTCATAAAAGAAAAACAAGAAAAATTCCATCTTGCCCTAACCCTGAGGGCAGGATGGAAAGCTTATAAGGGCAAGATGGAATGAATAGGATATCCTTACATTTTACAGTTGACACATAAAAGACAACCGTTTTCTATGTCTGAACATAGTTCATGTGCCCAACCACAACACTGTGGACACTGTACCCAGTCCTCTGTGGGCGGTTCCACATATGCTTCTCCACATAATACACAAAACACATCGTCTTGTGTTGACTGCTCCGGATGTTGTAGTATGTTCTCATCTTTTTCTGTCCTTTCCCCCTTTCTTTTACTCTTTCCTTTGCCCTTTCCTTTGTTTTCCTTGCCATTGATGACCGGATTAAGGACTAATTTTGGTTTCGCTTTCAGCTCCTTATTTTTTTCAATAGTTTCTTGGAATGAAGAACTAGTTAGGATTTCTGATTTTTTACATCTCAATTTTCGCTTCTTTATTATTGTAGGAGTAATTTTTGGTGATGGAAGTATTTTAATTGGAGAAATTTAGTACGAGGTGGATGGTTGTTCCAAACTCTTATCAATAACACCTGAACTTGTTTTAAATATACTCTCTTCTGACATCGTATTCTGTGTATTATCAAAATTAAGTTGCATTTCTTCATCCTGTTTTTTTTTTTCATAACCATCATGGAAAGTAGATGTTTCATTGGTAATATTGTCAACCATATTGACGTTTATTGACGAATAATCATTTGTGTCGGTATTTTTGTCTCCCTCATCAGTCACAATGAAATTTTGTTCGCCTTCAATTACTGGAGCGTTTTCATAAAAAGTTGCCGGTGCAAAGTCTAAATCTGTAAACAAATGTCTATATTAGCCCAGTCAATGAAGGGAAAAAAAGACCCAATGTCGGAACTAATTCCCCGGAAGCTGAATTTTTCACAGATGTTAGAAGACCTTTAGACATGTATTTTTACAAAAGTCCCCGACTTTCCCCCTTGTGCTTCCTTCCCCACCCCCTCTTGAATATATTTTTTAAAGCCTTTCGAAATACGCTAATATCTCCTTAATGGTTTTATAAAATCAGATTATTTATTTTTTGTTTAGTTTCTAATTAGTTATTCTAAAAAATTGTATTCTCTCATTTTTGCGAGAAAAGCTATACAATCTCTACAATTTATTAGTAAAGGAAAAATATCAGTTTTTAAAATAGTATTTCAGAATATATTTGCACATAACTTTTTTCTGAGCCTGTTAACGAAAAAAAATAAATCAACAAAACTTGTAGACAATATTTTTACCTATAAAATAATGTATATAATGATGGGTTTCAATTTATAATAAGGCACGTAGGCTGTTAATAAGGAGCACGGCGCGCGGCGGCTCGAACGCGCAGCGGTTCTCCGCGCAGCGAGAAATTACAAAAACCTAAGGAAAGTAATGATTAATTCATTTGTTTGCTTTTTTTATGACAAATTCATTTAACGTTGAAGAGTTTTATTGTTATTTACCAGTTTTAGTTCGGAGGGGAGGGGGGGAATATAAATATTTTCCCCTGCCCAATGAAGCGCTTTCATTATCCACCAACCGCCGTGCCCCGGTTTGGCTAAACAGTCATATTATGTTGTATGATTGTTTGTAACCTATTATTTAAATAAAGTTATGTGAAATAAGCCAAAAATACCTACAACAGCGTGGGACTACCCTTTCACGACATTAAAATATTGCAGACCTTATGTTATGGCGAATTTCTGAAAAATCTTTTGTGGAAATTCTCACTCTTTTATTATGTGCACCTATCAACAATAAAATACCGAAACAACAAATCACTTAAAATAGTGCATAGATCTAAAATGGTTTACTTTCAAACAAGCTTCTTAAAATATACCTCAAACATATCATAATGACAAAACGGTTTGTAAATTATATTATATACTTATCAATATTATCTATGACAAAATTAGGCAAATATTCAAATAATTTTCTAGTCAAGAGAGTCTTCCATTTATTCGTCATACTGGGGTGTGTTCAGACATAATAATCCGTTACGATTGTAGCACATGGCAGAGCAGGTAAATCCAGATTTTCTGCAGCTACAGTAATTTCCACATCCAGACTTGCAGGAACCGGACGCCAGAGAAAGAAGTTCATCAGGAGCAAATGGTTTAAAAAAATTCTTCTTTCCACCATTTTCATTTACATTTTCATACCTCCATCCCCAGTTTATAGGGTTTATTTTGTTTCCTAACCAAAACTGTACTTGCAAATAAACTCTCAACAAATGTTGATGACACGATTCTGGAGTCGGTGGTAGTTTTGCCAAGTCAAATTTAGATTTAAAAGCTGATTTTGTCGTTAGTCTGGTAAACTTATAGTATCGAGCTTCGTTTCAATTAGAGCAGCTACCAAGACCATACATGGTGAGAGCTAATTTTTCTCCATTTTGCAACAAGTTCTCTTCAGTTGCATCTTTTTCCAGAAATACCCCAGCTGCGCGTTTTGCTTCGGGATTGTTTTTCATCATGTCAACAGCTTTTATCTTTCCTAACCCATGATGGGGTCGTATCACAGCCCGTAATGGCATGGGTAAATAACATGTGTTTTCGAATATCTTTATGTAACATTATAGGTTTCTCTATGATATAGAAAGTTCATGAAGGGGCCTTTCCACCAACATCTTTACAGAAAAAATAGATTTTCCTTCAGGAGCAAGACTTACAAGTAATACCAAAAGACCACTATCCGTGCCAACAACAATCATTTTTGAGAAGATGTTGAGTGGTTCGATGCCGGTTAGTACAATGTCAATATCGGCATCACCTGCGGCCGTGACTGTTTTCAAACCAGATTCACAAAATTCATGACACAGTGCTTTAATCATTATTTTTGTTGTTTTTCTTTTTAGATAAGAAAGCTTCCTTCTTAGTCAAATAACGTGTAGTGAAGTTTAATTCAATATCGCACGATGAGTTGTTAGCCGACCTTCGTCTTTGCTCTTAATATTTTACAGTTGGTTCTTCAGGGTATCCATCGAAAACGATAATAGAATGTTTGCCAAATTTAGTTTGGACGAAACGCGAGTATGATTTAATGATGTCTCCGTAAGTAGTTTAAGTTTGCCAAACAACAGAGTGTAGGAAGTATCCCACATCGATGACTATTGCAGCATTTCCCAAATCAACTTCGTCATGAATACTTTCGCCATACATGATTTTGTTCCTTTACGAAGGGAGACTTCATCAAAAATAGAAGGGGTCTTGAAGCCAATTCATATCCTAAGTAGGTCTAAAGCTTGCTAGGACTATCAATAATGCACAGTATTCTGTTAAATAGCTGCTGGGGGTTTACTGCAACTTGTCTCGTCCTAACAGTTGAGGATTTGAATCTTTGCTGGGTAGTCACCATGTCTTTCCTTTTCAGTTGTATATCTCCAAAATTACATCCTTTCATTTTTTTCATAGCTGCCAGTCCCACCTCATAAGCGTTATCACAATTGACACTATTATCTGAAATAAACCCTGAAGATAAAGACACCAGCTCCCCCGAGAGCTCGGTGAACGGGCTGTGCTGTCTTAGCCATGATGTATATTTTCCTATATCTAGCTCATCCCTTTTCTTCCGTGATTCGCGCAGCTCAACATGCTGTTCAGTAAAATTAAATTCTATACCGATGAATTCTTCAATGCTCTCTTGCACTTTCACGCAGTAAGTGGTTCCAAGTTTCCACTTTGACAAAGCGCTGTCAGTGATTCCGCGCCCATGTGTCAAACCTCTTACTGACTTCATTGGTCGCATGAGACACTGCTCGATGATCATGTCCGTCCACGTACCGGACCAATATCTGTCGCTTCTTCTTATTGTAAAGTACCCATTTTCAGTGAATAGTTTATATTCTTCTTTAGTTATTCTTGATTCGAGTTGCAACATACTTTGAACGTACATATTATGTGCTGATTTTGCGTATGGTAAATGTCCTGCCGGGTGGTAAATTGGAAGCATATCAAGAATAGTATTTAGGTGCATTTTCCGATTCCCGGACTTCTCTGCAAATATAAAGCATGAGGTCGATGCAATGTAGAAGGTAAAGCCACAACTTGGCAATCCTATTCGATGATTCCTTAATCCTGTCTTCACTTGCTTCAGTATATGGAATCGTCTCTTTTAGATTGTCATCATTATTAACCTCCTCCATATCTTTTTTCCACGTAATAAATCTTGATACATATTTTCTATTTGTCTTAATTTCCCATCAATATCTCGGTATTCTTCTCTCATTACGTGGACAAGAGACGCTGCTGTTAAAGTGTAGGCTCTGTTTGCCCGAAAATATTCATGTCCATGGAGCATGTGGGTTACTGTTGAGGACGCGTAAACTGATTCACATAAATTTCCCACATAACTTTATTTAAATAATAAGTAACAAAAAATCATTCAACATAATATGACTGTTTAGCCAGACCGGGGCACGGCGGTTGGTGGATAATAAAAGCGCTTCATTGGGCAGGGGAAAATATTTATATTCCCCCCCTCCCCTCCGAACTAAAACTGGTAAATAACAATAAAACTCTTCAACGTTAAATGAATTTGTCATAAAAAAAGCAAACAAATGAATTTATCATTACTTTCCTTAGGTTTTTGTAATTTCTCGCTGCGCCGCGAACCGCTCCGCGTTCGAGCCGCCGCGCGCCGTGCTCCTTATTAACAGCCTACGTGCCTTATTATAAATTGAAACCCATCATTATATACATTATTTTAAAGGTAAAAATATTGTCTACAAGTTTTGTTGATTTATTTTTTTTCGTTAACAGGCTCAGAAAAAAGTTATGTGCAAATATATTCTGAAATACTATTTTAAAAACTGATATTTTTCCTTTACTAATAAATTGTAGAGATTGTATAGCTTTTCTCGCAAAAATGAAAGAATACAATTTTTTAGAATAACTAATTAAAAACTAAAAAAAAAAAAATAATCTGATTTTATAAAACCATTAAGGAGATATTAGCGTATTTCGAAAGGCTTTGAAAAATATATTCAAGAGGGGGTGGGGAAGGAAGCACAAGGGGGAAAGTCGGGGACTTTTGTAAAAATACATGTCTAAAGGTCTTCTAACATCTGTGAAAAATTCAGCTTCCGGGGAATTAGTTCCGACACAAAACCTTCATTGACTGGGCTATATATGGGAAGATGCCAGCCTTTCTGAACCCACTAGTGGCATTTTGCACAGTAGCACTTATGTTCATAGGCGATGCATACTAGCCTAGCTATATCAAACTGATTTACTCTTCTTCCAGGATGATTCTTTTGAAAAGTGTCTAGGCTTGCTCAAAAGCCACTTTGAATGAACGGTAAACCGAGACGTCCAATGGTTGCAGCTTGTGGCTTGTGTGGGGGGAATACTGACCATGATTATATGTTTTTCTCGAGCTAAATTTAAAGTTTCTAGATTTTGATGAGTAACATGATTATCTGGAATTAATTAAACCGGTCTATCTTCTGTTGGTATTGTTTTCTCAATAAATATTTGTAGCCAGTTGTTAAAGGTGTCGTTAGTTATCCAGCCCAAATCAGTTACACCACACTTGAGAGCCATTGGGAGCTCCATCCAAAAGACGTTCATTCATTCTCTTCCTGTGTCCAAATATAAAGAAAGATTTTTTTTTTTTTTTTTTTTTTATTTATTGATTTTATTTTAGTAATTTGTACATTTAAGATTACAAATGACTAATTAATTATTACATTTAAATATACTATGTTTTTTTTTCTTTCTTGATATGGCTCCTACACAACATCTTAAACTTTTCAATTGGGGCAGACTTAAGGTTTTCCGGCAGCGCGTTATAGTATTTCATCCCTTTATAAAATATACTATTCTGGGTATTCGCTTTGTCCTTCTTTGGTAGCCTGATTTCATTGCACGTCCTAGTTTTATGTTGGTGTATGTCCTTGTTGTATACAATTTGATTCGAAAAATATTTGGGTAGCAGGTTGTTTACTATTTTGTGTAAAAATATCATCGTGTTCAAGGTCAACATCTGTTTCACCGTTAGCCAATTTAGTTCGTTTAACATTTTATTTACTTTTGAATATCTATTTCGTCTGAGTATTGTTCTCATTGCCCTATTTTGGAGAATTTGAAATTTATTTTGCTCTCGGTCGTTACACAGGAAAAGGATAGTTGAGCAGTAATTAAAATGTGGAGCAATAATGGAGTTATAAATGGTGATTGCAGTTTTTTCGGACAGTTTTTGGCGAATTCTTCCCAAGAAAGATATCTTTTTTCCAATTTTCTTTTGGGTATATTCCGCATGTTTGTTAAAGTTGAGTTTGGAATCTATTATAACTCCTAAGTATTTTATATCGGTAACATTTTCAATAATTTCACCATCAATTTTGATTTTGCTTTCACTGGATGTCTTCTTATAACCAATTACCATACATTTTGTTTTTTTTGTATTTAATTTAAGCTTATTTATTTTTAGCCATCTTGATACATTATCTAGTTCATTATTTAAAATATTTATTAGTTCTTCATAGTTTTCTCCAATTATATATATAAGTGTATCATCGGCAAATAGTCGTACTTTGCATTTTGAAAATATTTTCACCATGTCATTAATATAGAGTATGAACAATAGAGGTCCAAGGACTGATCCCTGTGGTACTCCTAATTTATTTTCCATTGGTTTTGAAAATTGATTATTAATTTTTGTTACCTGTATTCGGTCTTTCAAATACTCTTTTATTAATTTAATGGCTAGAGTTGAGAAACCAATTTCTTTAAGCTTTCTTATCAATATTTCTCGATCTATGGTTTCGAATGCCCTTTGAAAATCCAAGAATATTGCTAAGATAAATTTATTACTATTCATTCCTTCTTTCCATTCTTCAACGATTACATTTAACGCTGTTTCACAAGAATTATTACATCTGAATCCCGATTGTTCTTGGTATAAAATATTGTGTTCATCTAAGTATTGCAATATTTGTTCTTTTATTATTACTTCAAGTATCTGTTCATATTTCGGTAAGGTGTTTATTGGTCGAAATTCTTCACATTTTCTGGTATTTTTAACCTTTGGGACCGGTATAATGGTAGATAGTTTCCATGACTGTGGAAATTTTCCCTCTTCAATTGTCTGATTAATAATATTTAATAGAGTAGATCCAATTACTGGAAAAGCATCTTTTATCACACTAATAGTTAATCCATCTGAACTGTTTTTTGATTTAATTTTCTTTAAAATGTTAAATAAATATTCTGCAGTTATTTTTCTGAAGACCAATAATTTTTTGTTTGAGTTGTTATTATCATTTGTGGGGTTGAAAACAATGTTAGGTATTAATTTGTTAATTTGAGTGATGCTTTCTATAAAATATTTATTAAAGCTATTAGCCATGTTTTCTTCGTTTATATCTTTTGGGAAGTTTACTATTTTTATGTCGTTTTTGTTATCGCCATGTACTAATTCTTTAATGCTTTTCCAAATTTTTTTGGGATCCCCTTCTTCCGATTTTATTTTATTTTTTATGTACTCATTATGCGTTCTTTTTATGTCTTTGGAGTATTTATTTCTCATTTTTTTGTAGTTATTCCAATCCATAGTATTATTAGTAAGGCGTGCTCTCTTGTAAAATGTATCTCTATCATGCTGCATTGTGCGTAGTTCTTTTGTGAACCATTTATTATTGTTTCCTTTACGTATCTTCTGTTCTGGAACTACTTCATCAATGGATTTTTTAATGTTTAATATCGTCTGGTCAGCTTTTTTGTTATATTCCATTTGATTTATTTCATTCCAATCAATAGTCTCTAAGGTCTGAATGAAGAGTTCTTTATTGTATCTTTTGTAATTTTTAAATGTTATTACTTGTGTTTCTTTACTGGAGTTGTAGTTTTCTCTGTCATTTAATAGAATTTGAATCATATTATGGTCGGTAATTTTATGTTTATCTAATACATTAACACATAGGTTAAATTTATTTGAGATAACCAGATCAATCAATGTTTTAGAGGTATTAGTAATTCGTGTGAAATCTTTAACTAATTGTTTCATACCTGCAGTTTGAATAATAGATTTCAGTTTTTTTGTGTATATGTCTGCATTTGCTTTAACATTTATATTGAAATCTCCAACTATGATGTTAAGATGGAATGAAGTGATCAATAGCACTGCAATCACAAATCACTGTGGTAAATTACCCTTTTTCTGCTGTTGCTACAACGCCTACTTGTGTTTTGCCTTTTGTAGGAATTACTCAAGTTACAAATTACGTTTCTCTTTGTAATATACTTGAACACCATTTATAAAGAGAATCATTCTCAATTAGTTGAAAAAAATTAAAACAGAAATCAAAATAATTGCACGCGGGCAAAATGGAAACTATTCCATCTTGCCCTAAAATGCAATTTTCCATCTTGCCCATAAGCTAACTGCCAATAATAATATCAATTTCTTAGAAAATCCTTTAATTTTTTTCCTCTTTAAATATCAATTCATACAATCTATTCCTTATAGTTAGTGTTTATAAAAACAAAATGGTAGTATTACTTACTTTGTATGAGTAATCACACTTTTAAAGTCCACTGATTTTGTAATAATTCGTCGCGAAAATACAAAACACGCGTGCAAGTCGCTTGGTGGCGCAAGCCGAACCGAGTCTCCGGACATAAATGCAACATGGCCGCTTATATCTGTGTGCGTAGAGACACGGGCACTTTGTCGCGTGGTTGGCGATAGGTAGATAGTTTCCATCTTGCCCGGTCCTTCCATCTTGCCCGGTCCTTCCATCTTGCCCGGTCCTTCCATCTTGCCCTCCCTTCCCCTATATATTCTTTGGGGATGCTGTGTGGAGGGTCTTTTTGAGGAAAATAAGGAGTAAACCCATGTTGTAGGAGGCAGGAGAATGACAGAGGCCGGCAGATCATTCCACAGCCTGACAATAGTTGAATTCAGGAACGAGTCGTAAAATCGACCTGTTCACAAATGTTACGTTTGACAAATAATGTTTGGTGAATTCACACACCAATACATATAACATATTATCCATCTTACTCGTAATAAATAATACAGGGGGATAATAACGGGTTATTAGAAAACATTACTCATAATCATGCGCATGCGTACTGCATATTTCAATTCAAATCACCTTTTAAAGGTGTTTTGAATTGTCAAAAGGTTTTGTGTAAATTGGCGTCATCAGTTTTCTTTGAAAACAGTATTGATCACATTTCATTTCTATGAATTTTTTGTTCAGTGTTTCCAATACATACGTGTGTAATAAGCTCACTGAGGTATCCAATTTCACAACAAACAAACAAGTCAAACCGAACCGAACAAATGAAAGAATCGCCGCTTTTTTTAAACCACATCTTTACCAAGAAGATTCAATATTTGTTTTGTGTGAAAGCCTTGGAAAACATTTTGATAGCGCTTAGCGGTGATTTTAGTATAAATTTAATATATTTAATGACGATAGCAATATCTGCTAGGTATTGTATGTGTACTTAGTAAACATTTTGGTTGTTTAGTTACACCCATTATTATACCGTTTTTTTATCAGTTGAATTGATTTTTCAAATCTCTATAGCTCATGATGAAAATATCGTTGGAAACTAAAAATAGTTGCGTTTGCCTACAAAATCCATAAACAAAACTCCGTACAAATTTCAAGACGCCAAAGCTCACGGTTCGAGAGTTTTTGCGCTTTATTTAATTAGACTTTCTGTACTAGTTAACCTCAGTTTCCTGTGATTTATCTTAAATTATATAGGTACAAATTCTAGAGATAAAATTCTGTACAAATTTCATGACGCTATAGATCACAGTTCGAGAGTTTTTTCCGTTTTATTCAATCGGATTCATGTATACGTTGTTAGTTTATATCATAATTTATGTACTGCCCTGAAGGAAGCTTTATATGAAAGCGAAACTGGTTGGCGACAAATATCTTAAATTAGTGCTTGATAGACATACATCAAAGAATGCTCTGTTTTTAAATTTTTTCGATGATAACTCAAGACAATGACAACTCAACATTCCTTTAAAAGCGATGAAAAAAAACTAACATATAAACCTTACCCACTTAACCTATTTAACCTAGTTTTTATTGTCATATTATATAACTTTTTAAATTGTCATTTTGATGCGGTTTGACCCGGTTACAAATACACGTCGGTTCTACCCAAAGATATTAGAAGAACGAGATGTGCTATGAGCAGTTCATACTGTGTGGAATTGTTTTGCCGAGTGTCGCCGGTTTTGTTCACCAATACTACTGCACACCTTCGCTCGCGCTAAGGTATCCGCACTAATACATAGAACAGATTTCTGTGCGTACACGTCCCGATACCGTTCAAAGTACCCTAATTAGGTAGTACTCCGCCTACGGTCCGGCGGCCAACATAGCATATCTCGTTCTTCTAATATCTTTGGTTCTACCTAATGGCAATTTGGTGCAGTAAGCGCGGTTGACTCCTGACCCTGGGGAGGAAGATTCAATCCTCATCATACCAAAAAATAAACATTTGAAATTGGCTATTAGCTGGCCCAAGAGATGGCGCAACTAGGTTAAAAATTGATGTATTATATTTAAAAAAAAAACTTTTTTTTTTTTATTATGTAAATTTCTTTCAGTCATAAAATAGGCTATCCGAACAAAAACCCAATTCGTAATTCCCCCATTGTCGAAAAGTCCATTCCCGACCATAAAGTCTAAATGAGCGTGTACAAATTTCCCTACCAATACAGAAAATATTGCCAAGTCTATTGCAGAGCACACATCCGGAAAAAACGAACTGATTCCCCGATCCGGCCACTTTTTTTCACCCCGTTCGGTTTTCCGTCGTTGAAACTTTGGCCGGTTGTAAAAATTAACGAGCGCGAATTTTCAATCAGTTTTTTCCGCTTCAGTTTTTTAGCCTCCTTGCCGAGGCTTCAGACTGTGCATGGAAAATGAATTTTTATCCGAGTATCTAATATCTGAATAAAAGTTTATTTCGGAAAAGAAATAAAACTGGAGTAAAGATGGAAATCGGAAGACGTCATCGTGGAAAAATTTAGGTTTAAATTGAAAAAATCGCTGAAGCAATTTAAGAAGTTTTCGAAAGCGAGCTTTGGCATTTAGTTCATTTTGTGGCTAATACAAATTTGTCATGAGTAGATATTGCTATTTATCTTCAATTTCTTGGATTTTTTGTTTAAAACGGGATTGCAGTCCCTTAACGAATGAATTAATAGGTTTCCTGATAAACTTTTAGTAAATTGCGAATATATTATCACGATGTCGGACCACTTGAACACTGTTCATAAAAATCCTAATATTTTCGTCCTAATTCGTCATTGTATATTAAAAATAGTTCAAAATAAAGTCGATATCCTCGTCTCTCTGTTTGTGCGCTTAGTTCTTCTAAACTACGCAACGGATTTTGATAGGGTGTTCACTATCTTTTAAGAAATATTTCCCGGAAGGTTTATTTATATAATAATAGCATGTTATATTTATAGAAAGTAGTGAAAAGTCGATGTTTTGTAATAAAGTCGTAAAAAATATTTTTGGGAGCTTACATTGTTAACGCTGGCTAAACCTTATGAAATATATCAAAATAATGTACTACGGAATTGTATAGCTTAAAAAGGCCTACAGAAAAGTCCGCGACGCCATATGTCTATCTCATAAGGATAACTCCCAGCTACGCCCGGTACACGTCAGCTAGTTTACTATATGATAATCAGGAAACGGCTTGCAAAACTCGTTTTTCTCCGTGTGTCAGTTTCTTGCGATTTCCCAACAAAACGTTTAGGTGGAGTCAGTTTTGCAAAATCTCCCCTCATTTCGTTCATGATTTTTTAATTTTAAAATAAATCACTCGATATTTTTTTCACTTTTATTTGAGTTTTGGATATATGATTTTAGCGCGCGGGCAACACGATATTTATTTGATATTCCTTCTGAAATACAGAATATGTATGATTCACAAATCGACGGGATGAAATACTACGTACATAAACTCATGTACTAGTCTATAATTAGGTAGCTTTGTTTGTTTATTTCTAGGCGAATCCATTTCCAGCCCTGGAAACCGCTCAATTTTAAATAAACACCAACCGATCGATCAAGTAGATTGACTGGTTGAAATGGAAATCAAATCTTTCTTTAGTTCTGAATTTTTGTATATTTTGCACAAATATTCAGAATTTTTGGATGGGCTTTAATACAGCTTCCGCGAAATTTACATTAGTTGTGTATTAGTTTACATTCGTTAGGTACAAACTCTTGTAAACTGTTATTTTTTTATTATTTTTTGGTAAACTAATGTTTTTAGGACAAGATTTTTTATGCATAGCACAAAGGGTAACAATTATTTTACAAGCAATAATTGTTCGCCTGAAACACTCATCCACATTGAAAAATCTCCTGATAAAAGATACATGACGCCAACGGGACTCGAACCCGTTCGAAAAAATAACTCGAAAAAATGTAACAAGCAGTAATTGTTGAATGAAACACTAGTATATATATTGAATAATTTCGCGGGTAAGAGATAAGCCGCCATAGCTCAGTGGTCAGAGCTGTCGACCGGAAATCGAAGGGACACGGGTTCGAGTCCCGTTGGCGTCATGTATCTTTTATCAGGAGATTTTTCAATGTGGATGAGTGTTTCAGGCGAACAATTATTGCTTGTAAAATAATTGTTATTTTTTTATTAGTTGTAATTGCAATTTGAAGGCCTCAGCACGGGAAAGCCACGCAGTGAGGCCAACATTATAACAAGGTTAATTTCGTAAGTAGGATAAAAGGAAAATTGGACATTAAAACAAGGATATTGGTCTACAATACCACTGTAGCATCCCATCTAAATTATTGTACAAGTGTAATATTTCTAAGTAACAAAACCCAAATTAAGAGAATGGATGTAATCCAGAACAGAGGCATGAGGTCAATACTGTGTTGTAGCAGGTACACCAGAATAAAAACCATGCAACGTCAACTCAATATTTTAAGTGTGTGGCAACGATTAGTTTATAATACCTTAGTGTTTATTTATAAGCTAAAAAATAAAATGTTACCTGACTATATGTCAAAGAATGTTAGAATTAATAGTGCAGTTCATTTATATCCTACGAGAAACTGCAACGATTTTAGGCTTCCTAAAACACACTTATCAGAAACACAAAACAATATTTATTATAAAGGTTTTAAAATGTTTAATGAACTCCCGGTAATTGTTAAGGAAGCTAAAAGTCTTGCAGTTTTTCGTGGATTATGTCTCAATGTTGTGAAATCTAAATTTTAGTATGTAAGAAGTAAATAATATTGTAGTAGTCATAGAAAATAATATATTAGGTATAAGATGTAAACTCTTATAACTAAATAAAATATACATTAAAAAAAAAAAAAAAAAAAAAACATTACTGGAAAATTTTGAAATGTAAAAAATATTGTACCAAATAAAAAAATGTTTATACATGATGTAGGTATAAAGTATAAATTTAAAAACAAATTCTCAGTCCTCTCACTAGGGTTTCCTGTTCTGAGGAGGCCTGTAGTTTTAACCTTTTGTATTTAGTTTCAAGTTGTTCACTGTAGACTGAATGTTATATAAGTGAGATCCGTACGTGTGGTAAAGCTATGTATAATCGTGTGAGAAATGTGGAGATCCGCAAATAATGCAAGGCTGATGTAAGCGTAATGAGTAATATTAAGAAAGCGACGCTTAGATGGTTTGGGCGCGTAGAGTGAATAAGCGAAGAAAGGAGTGTAAGGAGAATATATGACGCAAATGTGAATGGTAGCAGAAGTCAAAGACGCCCTAGGAAGATATGGCACGATCAAGTGAATCAGAATCTTTAGTCTGAGAAAAAAACTTTTTTTTTTTAAATTTAGGTAGTTATCCTGTGGAAACTGCGTATCAATCAGAAACAATAACGATTGCCATATATTGTCAAATAACTTGTCAAGATTAATTATATGGTGTCGTGATAACCGCTTGCAACTTAACATAAGCAAATGTCAAATTGTGAGGTTTCATCAAATAAAGTATCCAATATTTTTTGATTATTCCATTAACAATATGTCGTTAGTATCTGTCTCGGAAATCAATGACTTAGGTATTTGGTTTGACACGAAACTTAACTTTATCAAGCATATTGAAATAATAACCAATAAAGCTTTGAAAATGTTGGGATTTATTTTAAGGGTATCTAATGATTTCAATAATGTAAATACTGTAAAAACGTTATATATGTCACTAGTAAGGAGTCATGTAGAATACAATTCCACGGTTTGGTCCCCAAATTATGAAGTTCATTCACATGCGATTGAAAGAATCCAAAATAAATTTTTAAGATATGTAAATTTCAAAATGGGCATTCCTAGAGAAAACCTAAATTACGATAACGTACTTTGTTCATTAAATTTAATTAAATTATCTGATCGCAGAATTATTTCCGATTTAATCTGTTTGTATAAAATCATTAATTCAACGTTTGATACCTCTGATTTATTATATGTAATTTCTTTTCATACTCCAAGCAGGTCGGTTACAAGACAGTACCTACCATATTATTGTAGCAATTCTATGTCAACGTCCCAATATCACACTCCTATGCGACGGATTCAACAGCTAGGAAACAAATACTACGATGTTGTTGATATATTTAGTACATCAATTTCAATATATAAGCATACCCTATTGAAGTTTTTTTCATCAAGTAGTGGAATATTTTAATAAAGGTATTTAATTTTATTTGACTAACATATAATACTTTTGTCAACTGAAACAGAACAAAATATTTTGGATTTTTTATGTTTTGTGCCTGCATGCTGCGTAGATCAAGTTGAGTGATATTTTGACTTTATATTTATTTTTCTGCAATTGTTTTAATACTCGTTTCCTGCACTATTTTCATGTATAATGTAAATATTTTTATATATATGTATGTAATAGCCTTAGTAGGCGTGAAATAAATATATAAATGTGAGGAGGAGAGGTTACAATTTACAAAAACATTATTTTGCATAAAACATGTTAGTTATTACAAAAATAGTGTCAACCGATGTACGGCGGGCGATTGGCACTTTATCCCCGGTATCCTAAGGGTTAATCTCAACCCATCTACTTTAACCTTCTCGGTTTACGCAAATTATGACCAATAATTATAGAATTTACAACCCTGGGCAAAACCGAGGTCGTTGGCGCAGACGAAATTAGTATTCATCAATAGATTGATAGATTGTCCATAATTTTATAAGTCACGTTTATTAGCAAGCTTGGATCATTGTTGGCGTCGCGATGGCCATCAATCAAGTAGTTTGGAGAATGATAACCTAAACGTGACAGGCTGTGTGGCCAAACACTCCATTTTATTATCGCTCGGATCGCAGGGTCCATATTCCATACCGCCATAGTCCATATGTCTATTATGTCTGCATAATGCCAGATGTTAACATTATTAGGAACCGTGTTTTCCCGCTAAACATTGATTACGCCAATATAAATAAATACCTCTCGAGTACTTACCGAGAGTATTGCACGCTACTAATGCGGCGTAGATACTTTTGACGATATGACCTGATTTCTTGAAAGCAAACCTTATTGAAAAATTGAAAAGATTCTATGAGAGAGAAGGATCGTTTGAAGTTATCATTTTTATTTTATTGAGCGTTGGGCAGAAAAATCTATTCATATTGACTAATAATAATGCCATCTTTTTTGGTGAAATATCACCTTAAGAGTGAGCTGCACAAAACTTGAAAATATATTTAAACTTATTACAATTATATAAAATTGATGAACAATCGTGTATGTGAAAACCTTACTAATAGAAACTGACATAAACTAATTTATGGAGAGATAAATATACTGTTTATACAGCAAAAGAGAATTGAGTTGAGATCTGTTATATAACGGAAATAATAAAATTTCTCATATAATTTCGGAATTTTTGCAAGGTATTTTAAATGTTCTATATATTTCTTCATTTTGAAGATGTCGTAAAAACAAATTTCCTTTTAGAAACTAGATGAAATTGCTTTTTAGATTTTTTTATTTGAATATACAGGGTTTTCCAATAAGAGGTGTTATTTTGAATAGCCCGCTATTTCGGTAGATGTTACTTTTAGCTGTCATTTTTTGACATTTGACAAGTAGAAACTACGCCATTAATAAAAATGGAACGATACACGCTTCAACAACGCATTGAAATTATTAAAATTCACTTGAGTGATTCAAATGCAAATCATCTTGAGTGATGAGGCCCATTTCCACCTCGGTGGCATCGTCAACAAGCAAAATTGTCGCATCTGGGGCTCGGAAAACCCAAGAGTTATTGTTGAAAAGCCTCTCTATCCTCAACGTGTGACTGTTTGGTGCGGTTTATGGTCCGGCGGAGTCATTGGACCTTACTTTTTCGAAAATGAGGCTTTACCAACAGTTACGTTGAATGGATTGCGCTATTGAGAGATGATTAATGATTTTTTATTGCCGGAATTGGATGGTATTGATCTGGACAACGTTTACTTTCAACAAGACGGCGCTACGTGCCACACAAGCAACGAAACCATTGATCTTTTACGATTGAATATCAAAATAACACCTCTTATTGGATAACCCTGTATAGCGCCCTTGAGGTGTTTTTGCACAAAAACGGCGCTATACAAGTCATCCAAGTATTATTATTATTATTTTATTATTATATATAAACATTCCGGAAAAAAATATCTAAATTATAGTGAAAATGCTTTCAAACTCCGTTGCATAGTTCGAAAAAAAATAATTGATCATTTTCAGCTACAACATTAATAACTCTGTTATATTAGCACTCTAGTGCACACAAAAGTCACGAGCCGCCACAGATCTTCACACGACAACCCATGCTAAGCAGGTAGGAAGCTGCGATTCGTGCATATCTCCTGAAATGCTAAATTGTTAGTACCGAACAACTACCCCCAGGGTCGAAACCACGACCTGCATGTATTCTACATGGCAGAACGGACGTGTTGGCGGAGAAAACTTACTTTTAAGAAATATTGTTAATTTATTAAAAATCTGGTCTAATTATTCGTTTTCCTCTTAAAAACGGGACTAGAGGCCTGTAACGAATAATTTGACAAATTTAATAACAAACTATCAGTAGAATACGAATACGTTATGAGGAAGTCGGAACACGTGTTCTTCAAAATAATAATATTTTCGCATCTATTCGGACAAGGCCACCTGCGTTGAACTGTCGTTGAATGGTCATGCAGTCACATTTTTAACAGTATCTTGATAAAAAAGCCCTGCTCATGTTTCTCTGTGCAGCACGTCCGTTCCAATCAAGAGGTAGTATGATAGGTGATAGGTGCTTAATGATATCTTTAGATCTCTTGATATTTTCAATATCGACCTTGAATGTTTCAAGAATCATTTTAAGCAAGAAATATAAAATTCTTTTTAAATTTCATGTAGGTACATGTTTATTTTTGAGTGGTTTAAATTGCTTCATGTGTGTTGTAATCTACATAAATAAAAATGTATGTTCGTTTGTTCAAAATATTAAATCTCCGAAAGTTCTTCACTGATTACTTTGAAATTTTGATACAACGTTGCATTTGAATACGCGTTTTTTTACATACCTGTATTATATAGATCTCATGTTAAAAATAAAAACAGGGCCTTATTGAACGTAAAATTATTAAAGTAAATTTTTTGACTTGGTATTTCTATATAAAATTCTAAATGATTTAGTTGATAGTCCGGTATTGCTAGAATGATAAGCTTTCGGATTCCACAACGTAATACTAGAACTCAGGATTTATTTCAATGCAGAAATTCTGGGACTAACTACCATATGTATTCCTCTTTGCCCAGAATACTAATGGAGGGAAACAATTATACCTAGTCAGTGGACATCTTCAATTTATCTTTAAACAAATATAAAATGTTGTTAATGAAGCAATTCAGTTATGTAAAATAAATAATGTATATGTCTTAATATTCTCATGTAAAAGCCCCGAAAAAGGGCGTTAATAAATAAATTTAAGAAATTAAAAGCAAAACGCGCTATTGTTTCTCTATTTGCACCATTGAATCAATGACTTATTGATCTGTAAAGACAGACTGAGCCACAGCAACGCGTGGCGGGGTACAGTAATTAAGAGGATAAATCTGTATTACACATTGGAGTATATCAGGCCAGTACTGTACCTACTAGGGTACATTGCGTAAATATGATGTGTTGCAATAATTGGAAATGTTAACTAACACAGCCCGCGCTGTTTCGATACGACAATAATCTCGGTCAAATCACATCCAATATGTTGCATTGTCCCAGGCTGCCATGTACGCGGCGTGACTCTCACTCCCGATAAGCCAATAAGCGCTAATGATTATGCAAACATATTTTATGTGACTGACTCTATTTTCTAGCGGCACAAAGTGTTCGGCAAATACGGGTCAAGTGGAGTGATAATGGAGTGTCAACATTTCCCAGTGTAAATAAAATAGCAGAGAAGGGATTAAAAATAAATGGGTTATCAGCGAATACGGAGTACCTGGCTAAGTACGCCGAGTGTAGCGAGCTTTAGTTTAATGCGAGCTTAATCGTCTAAGTGTAATATTATCTGGTTTAAACTAAGGGCTTATTGATTGATCTTGTTTAGGATATAAAAATTATGTTGTAAAGTTGTCCTCCAACACTCATCGTAATCATTTTTTATGATTGTTCCCAGCGGTCGCGCAATAAATGGGTAGAAGGGATTAAAAATAAATTAATTGTCAGCGAATATCTTCTTACGAGCGTTTGTTTTTTAGACTATGGCATCCTCAATTGGGGTATGTTGTGAGGCTGAAGGTAGTGGGGAGGGGAAGGAGATGGGGTAGATGAAGGTTGGGGAAGTACCTGGCTATTCAGATTTGGTCACCAAACATGGCTAAAGCCATTTCAAGCAACATTTCAATTATGAATGACGGTCTTACAGCAGGGCGATAATGAGAATATCTTACACTCAGGAACGTGCCGCAAATATACTATACATTATCTTAAATGAGTAAATTTTGAAATAACATAAATTAATCAAATAATATTCTCCAGCTTGCCGGAGGCCGTCAATTTTTCACTATCATTTTCTAAGTATGAAAATTCATATAAATATATCAGAGTAGATACCTTCCCACCCATACAAAGAAAGGCTACATAATATTTAGGTAGAAGCAATCCGGTGGGAGGGGGTGTGAGTTGGGGGGGGAAGTTGCATTAAGCCTAAAAGCTTTTGGGGTACCCGGTACCTATGATACAGGTCTAGAGGGAAACGATATTAAAGCGTAGGTACTTTCTACTTGCCGTGTTGTTATCGTTGTGAGTTTTTTCTACAACACACTTCTTATTTCTCGCTTTCGTTCTTCTCAGAACCTTATTCTATTAGATCTCGCTGGGAATAATTTTCTATGGAAACATTTTTGCATTGTAATCTTATGCGTTAATTTATTTTTCCTTCGGCGGATATTTTTATGCTTGGCGGTATTTAGAGTTATGTACGAGCATTTATTAATCTTCCTTACAATAGATTTATTGAACCATTTTGCCTCAATCGTCTAATATAACATTTTAAATCACTTAGTTCGGTTAATATTGCAGTTTTGTGAAACAAATGGCTTATTATTAAATAATAACGATACTTGAATAGAACTTTCACAGATTTTAAAAATTATCTTTGGAATTTGATGAATTGTTCAAAATCTGTGAAACAACTGGCCCTTAGTACATTGACGATAATCATACAACCTAGGTAATCATGTTTCTGTAATGTGTAATCATAATACTATTCATACTAGCTATATACTAGGGCAGACAATAGCGCAGACCCGTGAAAATTCACGGGATATTATAATTTTAGTATATATTTATAGTTTTGCCCCTGAAAAATCACTAAAACTGACTTTCTTTTGTCATGATTACCCAACCCTTAGAAAAAGAAGTACACAATTCAAATATAGAATTAAAATAATTTACTGGAAAAATATATTATTTTCCAATTTTAAAATAAATTAAATCCAAAGCAAATGCGTGTTAGCTGTACCCCGCCACGCGTTGCTGTAGCTCAGTCTGTCTGTGCACATAGAGAAACAATAGCGCGTGTTGTTTTTACGTCCAACAGATGGCGCTAATTTTTTAAAGCATCTTTTTACATGTCACAGGTGACATCTATGTAATATAGATATATTAAAAAAAACGCGTATTCGAATGCAACGTTTTGTCAAAATTTCAAAGCAATCGGTGAAGATATCGGAAATTTATGATTTTGAACAAACGAACATACATTTTTATTTATATAGATTAAATAAATACACATTTTTTTTATTATTTACAAGCACAAACAAAATATTTACACAAAAGCGTCAAAACAAAATACATTATAAACAAATGTGTTTACAACATTTTCACTTTAGAGCTTAAAAAATATAAATTATTTAACTATAATAAAGAATACAAAAACAACAATGTGCATTTTTCTACTGAAAGTCGGTGCGTGCAAATGATCAGAGATTTTATAATGTTGAAGACAGCACACAGTCAGAACAAAAAAGTTCTAAGGTGTAATATTAGATTCAAAACTAAATTTCACAGCAAATTATGAATATGTGCTGAAGAAGGTATCAAAAAAGGTAAACTTTCTTAGCAGACTGAGAAATAAATTAATTAAAAACACTACCGACCCCATTTTCAAAACAATAATTGCGCCATGATATTATATTTGGCCAACGAAGGAAATCTGAACAAGCTGGAAGTTATTCAAAATAGATCAATGAGATTTATACTAAGGAAAGGCAAATATGCAAAGGTTAGTCAAATAAGAGAGGAGCTGAATTGGATTCCAATAAAAATGAGACCAAATAACCAAATGCCTAAATACTTTAAGGATTAAATAGTATTTTATAAAAAATATATCCATAATTATGAAACCAGAAATGTTAATAGAATTAGATTGCCGCATATGAGAAAAACAGAATCATAGAATTGCTTAATGTATAAAGGATTAAAGATGTACGATGTAATGCCTGAAAGTCTGAAGAATGAAGGAAGAATACATGTACCTACTTGAAATGAAATCTGAACATTTTGTAAGCTTAATCTGTGAAATCAGAACATTTTGTAAGAGGTTACTCTTACAGGATTTTATAAAATCAGTAGGGAAATTTAGAATTTTGATTATTATTTTAATTATTTTCTAGAGCTCTGTGAACTCGGGGGTGCCTTGTGCCCTGGCCACGACCCTTCAGCGGGCCACCAGCTCCGCCCTCAGATACGCCACCTCCGCGGTGGCAGCCAGGATGAACGACCTTGTCAGGTGAGCTACGTTATTTCAATACATTTTCAAAGAGAAAACACAACGCTTAATATTCAAATCGCATACATAAATTGACCACAGAAGAATTAAATTTTATCTACACCGCTACGAAATCAAAGGTTCCGACCGCAATTTGAAAAAAAATGATGATGGAACTTCGTGAATTATTTTTATTTGAAACGACAAAACAGTGAGTGACAATAACGTTTGTAATAGATTTGTCCAACGAAATTTGTGCGTTTTAATTTTATTTTCATTATTTTAGTTAAAAAAACGTAAGGCAAGCCATTTTTAAAACTTTTTGTGTTTGCATTCAACATTTAAATATTTCAAAAATTGTATGTTTCTTTCTAATAATAATATTTGAAAGCGTATTTCATCACCTTTCAAAAATAGTTTTTAGTTTTCGGATACGTTCAGAAATATTCCATTTATTAGGATTTTACTGTGTCAAAATATGGCAGAGGCCAGGAGTAAAGTACATATAATTAAAAGATAAAGGATACACATGCTTAAAGTTGTTGGACATACGAATTGTCCTGGGAAGCAGTTAATCAACCTATTAAGTCTTCCCAGGGACATCTGCATTGGTGAGTTAGTTCTGTACCTGAGAAGAATCATAATCTTCAATCCATTTATTTGGATTTTATTGCGAGACCTGACGGGTCAAAATTTTCAAGCTCCCGCCTACCCAATTTTTACCGATTTATAACAAGTTTCTCGTTAACTCTTTAAGTTATAAGTTCTAAAAAATATATATGTTTTTTTTGAAGATAATATCTATACATTTGTTACGCCGAAACGTTAATTATATGAAATTCCCTTGATAGAAAAAATCGCTAAGTATGGTTCGAAAATTATTAAAAACACGTTTTGTTCTGTTATTTAATATATTATAGACACGTGAAACTTCACAGTGTATCTTTAAATGCAACTAAAGCATATATTTATTATTATTATTCTCGAGAGATTTTTGCTCTATTTCAAACGAGCCGTGTTTTATTAAATATTTTCACTATTTTCGCTTAATTATTATCGTTTTTTTTTTAAATATTAGTGCGCTCCCTCTAACATTCGTATTTACATATCTCTCTTTCGGTTCCATGATATTTCATCAAAATGAAAATTCAACACCCCTTAAAAAAGTGATAGTCATTAAAAGTGATAAAACAAAAACTAGGTTTAATTGTTACCTATGTAGGTAACCTATTTAACCTAATTAATATGATTCTTAAACATTTCACAATTTCAACAAGGAGCAGATTTTGTTTATACCTAA
This sequence comes from Hesperophylax magnus, assembly GCA_026573805.1. Classification (NCBI taxonomy): domain Eukaryota; kingdom Metazoa; phylum Arthropoda; class Insecta; order Trichoptera; family Limnephilidae; genus Hesperophylax; species Hesperophylax magnus. The sequence continues at coordinate 4,251,818 of JAIUSX010000104.1, forward strand.
AATAATGCTTTACATTTCCATGTGTACCTATTTCGCCACGATGGTGATACTTTGATGCTGCGGAGAGGTGGCATTTAAAAACTTGTGTTCTGTCGATAGGTACTCTCACTGGGAGTAAAATCGGCCACTCCGAGTAAGTAGCGCATACATTTGAAGTATGAGTGGTGCCTTGATGGCTTGCCAATATCCGCTACTGAATGCACTTCTGTGTTATGTACCCAGCGGTTTAATGGGCGCTCTGTGGAAGCCATGTGCAGCGATCTGCCAATATGGATTTCTACAAATCAAAGCAACCACTGCATGTATGTGACCTAACTGATATTTTATAATTTGTTAACTGAAGTCCCGAAAAGTTTATGAAATCAGACATAGACACTTATTTTCTCCTCTCATTTTGAACGTCAAGTATCCAAAATCTTATCAGTGAGTATCAACATTCTGCTTTAAGGAGTGTTTAAAGGTGTGGGGGTGGTTTTTCTGAATCTCATTGTATACAGTGACCTTCTTCTTGTTTTATTTTATTTATTTATTAATTTAAACGCCCTGATGGGCTTTTACATTTATACATATTTTACTGCATAATACAGTGACAACAGAAGGTTTTATTTTTAAAACATCAACACAAAAATAACATTTTTTTTTAAGCTCACAACATATCTACAAGAAAACAACAAATATACGCAATCGCTCTTTAAATATGCTACATAAAAATGTCATTTAGGTATCTCTTAAACACAGGCCAACTTATTTTTGTTGTTTGTTTTTGGGGTGTTATGCCGTGTTGCGCTAACTCCTTCTTTAGCCGACGTTTCGGACAGCGTTGCAGTGTCCATCATCAGGGCAGATCCGGTAGATCCGAAGATGTGTGAATTTTGGTTGTCGAGTTTGTGCTTATTTAAATAAGCACAAACTCGACAACCAAAATTCACACATCTTCGGATCTACCGGATCTGCCCTGATGATGGACACTGCAACGCTGTCCGAAACGTCGGCTAAAGAAGGAGTTAGCGCAACACGGCATAACACCCCAAAAACAAACAACAAAAATGCTTTTGGCCGTGAGAATCTAAAAACTTAACAGGCCAACTTATATTAAATATGTCGATCTTTGAGGTGAATTTGCTTCCAAGTTTGTGAAAGAGAGAAATATGTGATAGTTGGTACTAAAGTTATTGTTGCAGAATAATATATTTTGCCTAGTTGCTCGAGTAGGTACTCTGAGATCTTTGAATTGCAGGAGTTCACAACAGTCTAGTTTGGAGTTATAATCTTAAATAAAAAAGTAAGGTCATTTTGTTTTCTAGGGAATGTATTTTAAGTGTATTTAGTAAGCACGTATAGTTTATGTGTTGAATAGGTATTTGTAATTTGAAGCTAATAAATCGTAAAAATTTGTGCTGCACACGTTCAATATTTTTTTATATGATTCTGGTAGTATCGGTTTTGAAAGTCAAGTGTGCAAAATTTCATCAATCTCGGAATAAAACTGTGGATTTGTATAAAAAACAAAGCCACCCACCCATATACACTCTTCTTTACATATATACAGAGTGCGTAGATGTTGGTTGGCACTGGAGCGGGCCCTAAATTGGACGGGAAATATAATGTAGGCAGGACGAATACAGGAGCACCCAGTGCCCGTTTTGACCATATTGCCCGTATTCGCGGTCTGACGCCTCTCCGAGTGGACTACTTAAATATTCAATACATTTCAAATCCAAATTTTCTCGCATTTTTTTACGCCAGAAAAATTAGACATTTTTATTAAAAAATTTATAGTCAGTCTTCAGTTTGAAATATTTAGGGCCCTTTTTCTTGTGACATAACCTATCGGAGGTTGACTATCTTCAGTGCAGATTTAACCCTGCAGTCACGCAACTCTTGAGGACATGAGATATAATATATATCATCTTCCTCTGCTATATTTTTTCGCAAAAAATAAACAAGAAGTTATTCAAATCTTGCAATACTTGACTGAGCGTAGCGAAGTTCTGTTTTGACTCGAGCACTTTGCATCTCTTGTCTGTAAATTTGTTTGTGTGTTGCTTGTCCGGTCAATCTTGTCAAGATGGTAGCCGTGCTTGATAGTACCGTTTTATTCCGCCAGAGCACATGGGCGTTGCGACTATTGCGAGCTGTCAAGTCGGAAAATATGTGCTAGCACAACATAGCATTACAAGAGGAATGGTGCTATTTCATGAAGTTAAAAATCAGTGGATATATTTAATCATTATTTTAATAACCTTTTAAAGTTTTTTTGTAGACATTGCTTGTCTTCCCAAATATTAAAATGTAAAAAAAAAACTTCCATCGTAAATGCATGAATGTACTACTATCACAGACTCAGCAGAATCCAGAACTTCAAACTCACCGTTTGAGACAGTCATATCTATAAAGTCAGAGCAGCATTGTAAATAACTAAATATGTAAAAAAAACTAAGAATTTTAAAGCTTTTAAGGTTATTTCATAAAAAAATCTCCAGTCGTAAATAGTGCTCAATTCCGTTTTACCGTTTGTCTGAATTCTTGACTCAATCAGTTACAATTTTGAAAATGACACTCATATTAGAAACAAATTCGGGTTCATTAAACCAGAGTTAAAATCAGTCACAAACGAACCCACAACCAAAATTAGTATGTTTGATATATAAACCGGACCAATTAGTGGCAGAGTAGACAAATGCGTCGGGTTCTCATAAAGACATCGTGGGTTCAATCCTCTGTTAGCTAATAATCATATCACAAATGCGTATTATTTTTAGTTCTGTACCAAGCTGCGCCAAATGTAATAAATTGAAATGAAGAACGTACGCGGAGAAAAATTATTATTTTTATCATATTAAGAATCTCTTCAAATTATTGGTAATCCAGTTAAAAACGGGATTGCAGACCGTTTCCTGATAACATTTGAGTATATTCCTAATATAGCGGAAGACATGTTCATGCACGTGCATTTGCCAAGATAATGTATAACGAAAATATTAAGATTTTTATGGTTTACGTATCTGACTAAAAGTTTATAAGGAAATCTATCAATTCATACGTTAGGTACCTGCGATCCCGTTTTTAACCGGATTACGAATAATTTGAAAGGATTCTTAATAAATTATTGACACTAATTTTTCTCCGTGCGTAGGTAGATTTGTATAGGAACAGACTTATGACCAGAGATGATGAGACTCGCATTAAGGCGATGCCATACGTAGTAATGCAAAATCATGTGTTTTTGGTTTGAAAATTTGGTCGCCTAGAAATGTTTCAGATGCTTTAATTAAATACTGCGAGTAGAATACATATTGGTCCTTGAAATAATCGAGTATTTTTTAAATAAGTCTTTTTATAAGCCCAGAAAAAAATAATGTATAGACCTATGAAAACTGCTTTAAAGTTCAAAATCTCCTACCTACGAACCCATTTTCGGTTATGGTTTTATTGTATAAAGTGGCAAATTAAGTTATTTATAAGATGATCGAAAAACATTTAAATATTTGTGCCTGAACATTCACAAAATTAAATAAAAGGCACTTTTTGGCCATGTTTTTTTCTTGCATAAATCAAAACAGGCGGATGGTGTTAAACGGGAATTTAAACCTTATCGCCATCTACGTAAGGGTTATTATTGATAGCGGCTGAATTTAAAATATTACACGACGTAGTGCATCGCCTTAATACCTTTATATAACTTCTGCAAGCATGCTCTCTCGCTCGCACTCATAGGCTTGCATGCACACATTATACAGAAGAAACATTTTCCGCTTATAATGAAGAAAGAAGAAGGGATGCAAATACATTTATTAAAATTAAAATTTCCAACTAAGAAATGTTCATCTTTCTTTCACAATGAAAACAATAAATCTATCATAGACATAACAAAGAAATCAATACAAAACCTCACCACAGTCTTTCGCTGTCACAATCGAAAAATAATTTATTCCAGAACACCCCCAAACTCCTGATTAAAATTAAATTATGCATTAAGTACCCACGTGCGTTAAAAAATATAAGAAATTGCTTGACATTATAAATACGGGGAGGTAAGGCAAACAGTATCCATGATCGGGGATTAGAGTGTGTTTGTATTTAATTACGCCCCGCGGGGAATGGAAACCAGGCTGTCTGGGGCTAGTCACTAGTTTCGGCGTTTGATCCACCGCCCTACACCACCCCCCCCTACTCGCCGCCGCGCATCTGTCGCGTAATTCTCCGCGCACTCGAGGGCACTGGTCGCGGCACTTGATCAATATAATATGTAGGACATGTAGGTACCTACCGAACTGCCAATCATTCGTAGAATTGTGTAAACACTGTCTTCTATGTCTTCTCTGAAAGTACACGGTTTTCCAATAGGAGGTGTTATTTTGATATTAAATCGTAAAAGATCAATGGTTTCGTTGCTTGTGTGGCACGTAGCGCCGTCTTGTTGAAAGTAAACGTTGTACAGATCAATACCATCCAATTCCGGCCATAAAAAAATCATCAATCATCTCTCGATAGCGCAATCCATTCACCGTAACTGTTGCTCCAGCCTTATTTTCGAAAAAGTAAGGTCCAATGACTCCGCCGGACCATAAACCGCACCAAGCAGTCACACGTTGAGGATAGAGAGGCTTTTCAACAATTACTCTTGGGTTTTCCGAGCCCCAGATGCGACAATTTTGCTTGTTGACGAAGCTACCGAGGTGGAAATGGGCCTCATCACTCAAGATGATTTGCATTTGATTAACTCAAATGAATTTTAATAATTGCAATGCGTTGTTGAAGCGTGTATCGTTCCATTTTTATTAATGGCGTAGTTTCTTCTTGTCAAATGTCTAAAAATGACAGCTTCAAAAGTAACATCTACCGAAATCGCGGGCTATTCAAAATAACACCTCTTATTGGAAAACCCTGTAGCTTTTGTTGATTTCATAATTTGTTCGCGTTTGTTGAATTTAATCGAAGCGCTACGTGAATTTTATTTACTTTTATTGCGAGCTTTATTTTGCAGATTCCTCCACGTGTCAAATCCATCTTTTGTATGGGACAAAAAATAATGTATGACGAATTTTATTAATTATTTTTTATTTATTTAATAGCTGTACCCCGCCACGCGTTGGTGTGGCTCAGTATGTCTGTACACAAAGAGTACCAAGCGCGTGTGGTTCTTTTACGTTCAACAGATGGCGCTGTTTAAAAAAAAACATGTTTAACTTGTCACAGGTGACATCTATCTAATATAGGTATACGAAAACACACGCGTATTCGAATGCAACGTTGTGTCAAAATTTCAAATAAATCGGTGAAGATCTTTCGGAGATTTAAGATTTTTAACAAACGAACATTCACATTTTTATTTATATCGATGTTAACTTTGATTTGATGAATATTGTCATGTTTTTAATGTTATTTATATTCTGTGTTTCTTGTACTATGTTAACACGTGTGCATTTTTATTATTTTAATTTATAAAACTGGACAGCGTAATGTGTTCAAATATTATAAATAAATATTTTATGAAGTCAGAGCTTACTGTCCGACAGTTTTTATGGCTTCAGAAGTAAATATTTTTAATACAAAAATCTTTTTGATAAGTGACTAAATGAAGGAATGATACAAAAAGGCACATGTACGTTTTTACCCGATTTAAATTCAAAACGCCATAATGAAAATTATTCTGAAAGTCCCTAGCACTGACGAAATCTTCAATAAACTTAGCACCATGGCAATTAAATAACTCTATTCTAAAACAATACTCCGTTACATTCATAAATACAAATCAGAAGAAATAACAACTAACACACATATCCAACAAGCAACTACAAATACAATATTTGGGCTAAAAAGCTTCCTATACCATGGTACTAAACTTCACAAAAAAATCTCACTCTCTTTCAAAACTCGCAACATTATTTTAACATTTAAATCTCACATAAAAAATATGGATACAAAACATAGGGAGATCAGAAATATATAATATACTGACACCAAACACAGACTGCAGCCGAAACAACTGCACTGAACAAAAAACACCATATAATATATTTATAATTATTTCAGAAAAGAACACTGTTTATTATATTTTTAATTACCTTATATTATCCATACTACTAAATTTTAATAATATGTAAATTAAATCCTCAGCACAGGAGATGCCAGTGAGGATATCATTACATTAACACTTATTATTATTATGTTCGATATATTCTAGCCGGAATTTGAGCGAAAATTGTGTCCTAATATTCAACTCATTCAATAAATATCTCAACCCACTCGAGAAATAATAATTATGCGTGCAGACACTTGTTATTTAATATCAATGAATACATAATTTAATATCGCGTTTCACTGCGAGCATTAAACCCAGCCTCGGGGTATTTACTGCGACCAAACAGCCCCTAACCGACCCAACCCAACCCAACCTGGACCCAGTTGGAGGCATCAACTTGTAGGTACTTTGATTCGCATTAGATGATCAAAAGCTTAACCATTGCGCATCAGTTGCTTAATATACTGGGGGATGTACAATAAATAAAACAGACTATTATTATTAGGTAGTATCTTACTGGTGAATAGGTGGTTTGAATCGGGAGGATTTGGCATGGGCAATGGGCAACCCTGATTATCCGTACCTCTTAGCAGGGTAACTTCGGTTTTGAACTATCGAGGCGTAATTTTAAAGTAAGGTGTTTTATTTGTTTGAATCAATCTTTTAGAGTGCTTTTTTATATTCTTTTTTAATGTAGGAATACATAGTAAGAGCGACACTATTTTAAATCCATATCTACACAAGGTATTTAACAAGAATTATTCAATGTAGGTTTAAGTAAAATGTTAGCATCTCATCATTAATGTTATTGTATTGAACCAAAGTTATTAGTAATAAATCCATGACCGCATCTGATCTGACAATGTACTTGTGTTTAAAAACCTACATTACTACGAAAGCAATGGTGTGACTTTGGACCTGGTAGACCACAGATATATTACTCACGTAGACTGGTTGTGATATCAGGACGTGTCAATATCAGCAAATTAAGTCGTACCAACCAAACGGTGTGTTTTAATGTGATGGTGTTTTATTAATTGTTAAAGGACGATTTATAAAATCTACCTATTATAATATATAATAAAACTTTTAAATTCAAAATCAGCGTTTGTTTATCTAAATGTATATATTTTTTATGTTCCTTATTCTTTCTATATATTGAACATCATAATTTGGAATTAGAAAAATTAAAAAGTAAATTCCTGAGTAAATACATGGCCATAAGAAAAATTCTCGCGTTGGCAGGTTGTAAGCTATTCTGAGCAATATAATATTTCAAAATACTTTACCCAAATTTCCAAGTTAAACATGTTTTTTTTCAACTTTTATCATGGTTGAAATTTAAATATTCCAATTTATAAATAATAAGTATATTTCCAATAAAAAAATATCTAATAGGTAAATTTATCTAGTTAAAATGATATTTGTTTTTGCCACCTCAAAAAAATCTTCAAAAAGAAGAAAGTGTAAAACCCGGGCAACGATGGGAACAGCTAGTCTATAAAAGTATAAAACAAAGTCACTATTCGCGTCTGTTTGTTTGTGCGTTAAGTTCTCCTAAACTCTAAACTATGCAACGGAGTTTGAAAGCTTTTTCACTATAATTTAGATATTTTTTTCCGAAGGGTTTATATATACAGGGTTTTCCAATAAGAGGTGTTATTTTGATATTCAATCGTAAAAGATCAATGATTTCGTTGCTTGTGTGGCACGTAGCGCCGTCTTGTTGAAAGTAAACGTTGTCCAGAACAATACCATCCAATTACGGCCATAAAAAATCATTAATCATCTCTCGATAGCGCAATCCATTCACCCTAACTGTTGCTCCAGCCTCATTTTCGAAAAAGTAAGGTCCAATGACTCCGCCGGACCATAAACCGCACCAAACAGTCACACGTTGGGGATAGAGAGGGTTTTCAACAATAACTCTTGGGTTTTCCGAGCCCCAGATGCGACAATTTTGCTTGTTGACGAAGCCACCAAGGTGGAAATGGGCCTCATCACTCAAGATGATTTGCATTTGATTCACTCAAGTGAATTTTAATAATTTCAATGCGTTGTTGAAGCGTGTATCGTTCCATTTTTATTAATGGCGTAGTTTATACTTGTCAAATGTCAAAAAATGACAGCTTCAAAAGTAACATCTACCGAAATAGCAGGCTATTCAAAATAACATCATATTGGAAAACCCTTTATAATACATGGATGTTATATTTAGAAAAAATAAATTAGTTTAAATTAGAGAAATGTCGAGCAACGCCGGGTACACGCCAGCTAGTATAAAATATGTTAGATTTAAAAAAAAGTTGTTCCTTGCAAATCCCTAAAGCGATCCTTGATCCTAGGGGTGGTTTGTTGGTTGGTTTGTAGTTTGAGGCCATATGGAATGGTTGTAGCGTCCTCGTGTTTGGATGCGTATCGTTGTCACATATCATTATGGGTCTTATTGTTTGTGTATGTTGTTGTTTCCCCCATTTGATAAGTACTGCAGCAGTGTGTTGGTGTCACAGCAACAATACAGGTCCCGGAGAATAACTAGGATTGAATGACACCTTCATTTCACAAATAATTTGATTTTTGATGAACGTGAAATGATTGCTCCATTTTTCCATCTTTGTTCCACTTATTTATTAGGGAACCATTCTGGCATTCATTCAAGATGCAAGTAGTAAGTTTGAAACCGGGCCAGTCGTAATATTTAATACCACTTAATAAAATAATAAATTAATAAAAAGTATCAACCTGTAAAAAACAAAGTTCTTTTAAAATTTGGTATTTCCCAGGAACTGGAATCGACATATATACCAATCTCGCCATATTTATGTCGATCGGGTAGACTGCTGTAATATCAACCGATTTCAGAGGAATGTATATATAACTCATTGTGTACGTAATTGCTACCAGTAGAAGTAATGCATTGTCATCGACAACGAGTCTGTCTGTCAAGCTTCAGCTCGATCGGATGTCGGGAAGTGGGTTAATTTCCGTTTCCAAGATTTGTATACACCTGTTATTGACTATTGTTCACACAATTATTTGGGGCTTGGTGTTGTAGGTTTTGATAGACTAATTATCATTAGAGTTTATTGACAGCTGCATAGATTCGATTTTTATTCAAATCTGATTCAAACCATGACTGAATCTTCTTATTTTATAGAAATTATCGTTCCGGTCAGTTAACCAAATCGTTGAAAAAAATTTATTTTATTTTTAAACTCAGGAGATATATTAAGACTTGGGGCAAGATTTCATTGTAAACACATACTGAAGCATGTGTTTTTTGTATGTGTGTATGCTTTATTATTATAGGAAGTACGCGAGAGTATTCTGCCTTCTCTTATAGAGCCATTATTATTTTACGGTGACAATCGCGCTCCCACTTTGCAGGGGCAGGAGGACATCTAGCGAGTAGCGAGCCCCCTCGTGATTTCTATACAGCATATAATTCAATAATCATGAGTCCTCTCCCCTCCGCCTCCCCCACCCCTTCACCAGAAATACCCCACTTCCAGGCGAAGGGAGCGACAGAAGCGATGCGCAGATGTTCCCTCAACAGAAGTAACGCGCTACATACTGTATTAACACGATAAAGTACTCAAAAGTGTATTTAATTCGACATGTTGAATATTCGAGCGTGGTGGTTTTGAAACTGCGCTTTTGAATTTTCAAGAGGTTGACAATATTTTTTTTGCTGCCATAATATCGAATTTCTGAGCAATATGTGTAGTACGCATTTTTTATGTTGCCTTTAATTTTTTTTTTACTTGCTATATATATTTATATTGTTCTAGGGAAGTTACAAATTAATTTCGAGAGTCAAGAGAAATACAGGGTGTCCCGGGGTTAAGTGCACAAACTTCGGGAGGTTATTCTACGTGATAGTACAAGTAAAAAAGATGGCTTATTTTTTCGAAATTTCAACGTTTTAAGGTAGATATCACTTACTAAAGTTGAATTGTTAGGACACCCTGTATAAGATTTGTAATTATAAATGTTTGTAAGAAAGATATTAAATACTAAAACTTCTCCTACTCCTGTCAATAAGAGCGTAAAATGTTGCTAGTGCAATGATGGGGGATTTAACTAGCAGGGGACTGAACCTCGGTGGGAACCCGATACTTTTGACTACCCTGTTGCTAAACTGATAATTTATTATTTTTTTATAAAAGAAAAGTAATACAATATAATAATAAATAAATAATTGAAGCAAAGAGAAAAGTTCCAATAAACTTTTTAGTAGCTTGTCAATGGGTTGGAATTTTTTATTTTTATTAATTTATTTATTGCATCTCACTATACATAAAACACTCTTTTTTTTCACATAAAATCAACCTCTTTAGGACTAAGCCTGTATCGAGGTTAACAATTTACATTTGAGTGAAGCAAACATTAGAGTAATAACAAACATAAAGTAATTCTACATACAAACACAAAACATTTCAAAATTAAAGAAAAAATAAGTATTAGATGTGTTACCAGATGGGTAATTTGACAGTATATTGTAACAATATTTGAACCATAACTAATCATTAATCAGTATTCAAAAGAAGAAGCAAAGTAGATAATAAAGACAGATAGGGTGACATTCAGTTTTTAGTAAATGGGACTTATATAAAATCTTATTATTTAAGAAAGAATAATCAATACAAAAATCTTAATTATCTTTTTAAATTTAACTAAGAAATTGGTAGACATAATTATGATTTGGATGAATATTAAACATAAGTGGTGCCTGATATAAATAATTTCTTTGACCAAAAGAAGTTTTAGTATGTACCGCCACAAAGTTCAATGTAGAGCCAAGTCTAGTTGTTCGCGTTTGTTGTGTTCTTTCATCAAATTTAATATTGATAAAAAATCGACAAAGTATTTGAGTGATATATAGCTGTTTTATACACATAACATTACATTCCTTATAAAGTAGGTTGGATGGATAACAGAATTTTTTTGTACATCACTTTACTTTTTTAGTTTTAGTTTTTTGTTAACTCTATACAGGAAGTCCTGAGGTTTTCCTCGGGGTCTATTTGGTCATATATAGATATTAGTTTCAGATGCTATTCACAGATGGCACTTGTAGCAGTAAGGTAGAGCTGTCGATAATACAGGGATCATTGATACATAAATACTATTGCTACTATATTAGGGGCTCAGAATGTTTACTAACGCCTGATGATTAAAGCATAATGACGTACATGTAAAGCATAGGTCCTAATGTACAAGTTCTATTACAACTATCACAAATAAAAGTTCGCAGTGTATTTTATGTTATTGTGTACGTTCTTTGATACCGAAGTTTTATTGAATAGTTAGAATAGTTATAGAGAGTCACGGCAGTCATCTTTGGGGATACATTTTTGGCACAGTTGTGTGATAATTCACCTCCAGTGGGCAGAATACATATAAAAATCCACCCGTAAAAATGTTTTTTTTACTATAATCATTGATGTATTAGTCGATGACTATAATATATGTATTTTCAATTTTCGACCTAGTCGCGCCATCTCTTGGGACGGTTAGTAGCCAATTTAAAAGAAACAAATTATATTTTTTTGGTTTGACTGAGGATTGTTCCTTCCTCCCCAGGGACTGGCGTCAACCGCGCTAACAACTGCGCCAAATCCCGATTTGGTACACGGATAAAAATTGCTAATATGCAATATTGTTAATTTATTAATATTCTACTAAAAATATTCGTAATTCGGGAAAAACGGAATTGTAGGCCCTTAACGAATGAATTGACAGGTTCCCCAATTAACCTTTAGTAAAATAAGAATGCATTATGATGTCGGAACACGTGTTCGTTAAAATCCAAAAAATTCCGCATTTCGTCATTGTATATTATCAAGGCAAATGCAGGTACATAAACACGTGTTACGATATTTTTATAATTACTAAAAAAATATCAGGAAATGGTTTGCAATCCCGTTTTTAACCGAATTACCAATAATTTAAAGATATTTTTTTATTAATTAGCAATACTCTTTTTTTCTACATGTAGGACCGACATTTGCAATGTCGTCCAATTTCAGACAGTGGGTATACGTGATTGCCACCAACATTTGTTAGAATGCAGTGTCATCGACAACGAGTCTGCCGAGGATCAGCTCAATAAGTGTCGCGAAGTGGGCTAGTTTCCACTTCCAAGATTCACGAAAGACAAAAGTGAAATGCAAAAACAAGATGTATTTAAGAAGTGACTTATGGCGTTATATCCTCTCGGTCTACCCTTTATTATATTATTTAATATGAATAAATCTCGCCCGTCGCATTAGGCGAGTAAATTGAATCATCAAAACGCGAATGCGCATATTTAAATATTTAATGAGGTGAACCATTTTATTACACTTGCATTATTGCATTGTGCGTGTTGTTTTGTGACGAGGAAGGTTTGTTTAATAGTATTTAAACAGTGGTCCAATGGACGGCCCACTGGCTTGGAATGGCATGATTGCGAGTTCACTCCCCTCGCAAATCTAAATAAAAGAGGGATGTTATTTCGTGAACGCTGTCAGTAGTGCTTACTTGAGTTTTTTTAGGGATAATCTGGATCAGATTGTTGAGCGTATTGAAATATAAAGTAAGAGGTTTATTTGTAATTACGATTGCTACGTTAGTTTAGAAAGATTTGTTTTTCAAGTCATAGAAGGTACATTTTTTATTTGTAGTTCTGTAACAGTAAACCTCGCGTTCAAAAAAAAATTAAGTACTCACTTGAATACGGTAATCGGATAATTCAACACAATGATATGTCAACACACCTTTAAAAAGTGATATAATGCTATATGTCAACTTAGATAACAAAACAGTCAACACAATAACATAAACTATGGACTTCCTCAAGGATCCATATTAGGACCACTCCTTTTTCAAATATATATAAATTATATATGTCAATTAAAACTAAATGGCGAAATTGTATGTAGGCACTTGAATACGGTAACCGGACAACTCAACTCAATGCTAATTCAACACACCTTTAATTAGTGATGAAACAAAAACTAGGTTACGTAGGTTAGGTTTATAGGTTAATTTTTTTCCTCGCTTTTAATGACTATATCATTTTTTTAAAGGTGTGTTGAGTTATCGTCGAAGGTAGGTTAGAGAGAGACCACTGTGACAGAGCCTTTTATCTCTCGTACTGTACGTAAAATTTTTCAGATCTATTTGAATGTCACTTTATCTTGCTTCGTACACACACGTGGACATATGCGCCCTACTCTGAAATTTCTCGGCATCTGGCAAGAAGCCTTTCTGCTTGATGCCTCTTTCAATTATGTCTAAATTAATTTGGGCTATCATTATGTACTTATTTTGCATTATTTAAAAAAAATATAAATCGTAAAGGCAAAGAGCCACTGGGTAAATGATACAATTTGTACTAGGACGGCAATGGCAGTGATCTGTTTATGACATCTGATACCACTGTCATTGGGGTTGCAAGTAGACAGTGATAGTACTTCAGCCTTCAGCCTAGCCACAGCCTTCGCAGGGATTGAGAACCTTTCTATAAACAATTGTGTTAAAAAAACCCACTTCTTTCAAATACTATTCTCGTTACTTGGGCCCTGATAGTGCAAGTCACAACACGATGCTTGGACACTAGAAAACCCAACTATACATATATATATTCAATATTTGTGCAAAATTCGATGAGTAATGTTGGCAGTCAATAATAGGTCTATGTGATATATATGATAGCATTTTGATTTATGAATTTTCTATAACGTTTAAAATGTGTCTTTTAGGTTTAAAATGTACACTTTTTGATTTGCCGTCAAAATGGTAGGTTCGTGATTATGGCGTTACTGACGTCACGCCGACCAACCAGCCGCCTTACCAGCCAGTATTCCACACATTTTTAACGGAATCAATAGTTTATGAAAATACTCTATTTGAACTTTATCCGCGAGTCATAGGGTAGCCATCCCTTGTCTGGTCTACAACCTACATCCTCCATAATAACCACTTCTTAGGTACCCCCTGTCGCCCTGTGGGGTGCACTGGGGATGAAGGGAGTATCACTATTTAATTGTTCGTACCGATATGATGTGATTATCTCTGCATTTTGGGGAGTGACGTGAAACACTTGTCGCGATATAATGCACCTCTCAATCTATAAAAAATATATATTCGCCCCTATCATGTCTTATTTTTATTTCATTCGAATGTAGACGTATTCATTTTGTATTATCAAAACATTAACCTTGTATTTTTTATCGTTCTATGAATTATTGGTTCATCTCTACCGAATAGAATTTTGATAAATCGACTTTTTTTAATCGATCCTTTTTTCCTTTGCGGTGAATTTCTACTGCACATTTTACCCATTGTTAATACCCTATATGCAAATTAAATTTATTTGCAATGTCTACATCTCTGAGGTTTCCCCAGCCCGGAGCAGGTGACATTATGACACCCCCCTTATCGGGGATTGTTGTGAGGTGGAAAAAATTAGTGAAGAAAAATATAGGCGGTTTCGATCTTGTCAGAAAATACTGATATAGTCATATTAGCAGCGCATTACTTCTGAATTGTGATATTTCTCTTTGACACTACTGAAAGTATTTTTTTTAAATTCTGGATAACGATACCAATACTAACACCATGAAGAAAAATGCAATTTAATGAACATTTTGTAAAGATGAATAATAGTTTGTACCAACTCTTGATAATCAATGTGCAATCGTCGATAGTAAATTTCACAATACTCTTTTCTCTTACGGCACTTAACCGCCAATCGAGCAGAAGTATTGTTTCCATCGTAACAAACTGTCGACGCGTTTCAATACTTTAATTTCAATAGAATTGAAGCACTTGTTTCAAAGTCCGCCTTTCAACTCACAGTTTGTAGTTTTACGTTTCAACCCTGTTTCATCGCACCCCCACAATGGTTGCGCCCCTAAAGCAGATTATCTCGTAGCTAGTTACACTGTAAGCATATATGTGATTGTGTTTAATGATGAAATAATACGGTTCGTATACGCAGATGGATGCTCCTTTCAATGTCACTTGACGCGGGGCTCGATGGCAGTCGCTACAAGTACAGTGGGTTTCATTGGGCGGATCTAATAACAAAGGTATTCTCAATGGAGTACTTGTTTTTTGTTGCAATGTTTTGTTAGGCCTTCTGTCAATCATCGCGTTATACTTTGTGTGAGTAGGTACCAATATATTGTCGCGCGTCGGACCTGGGGGGGTCCTGACTTACCCTCGGCCAGCTCAGAAGCGGGGCATGAGACGTCTCTCTCATAGTCAGGGTTCGGGGTCAGCGCGTGGCTCGAGAATCCATATCCCACCGTCTATACAAAACACTCCCATACGATTGTTATGCCCAAATGAAAGAGGTTAGGTTTTTATGAATTAGCATTGTATTTGAGCGGCTAAAGGACATTACATGGGTGAATAACAACAGTACACAGGTTATTACATCCTAAACTGGAATTATCAACAAGGGTTCCCTAATCTCTCTCTGGGAAATAATTAACAGCTCACTCTCTCTAGATCGGCAGGCAGCGTGGATGAATTTAGGTTATTAGCGGACACATTCAAGGGTAATAGGAAATGTAAGAGACTCACAGCATGGTGTTGTCGGGTATCCT
Source organism: Hesperophylax magnus (assembly GCA_026573805.1). Lineage (NCBI taxonomy): Eukaryota > Metazoa > Arthropoda > Insecta > Trichoptera > Limnephilidae > Hesperophylax > Hesperophylax magnus. Next base: position 4,267,445 of record JAIUSX010000104.1, read on the forward strand.
GTTGATTTGCAGGACTGAGCGCCGTGTCTCAAACAAACGGTGCCAGCCTGTCGATGTTCAAAGCGCCATTTCCGTACGTTATTGCTTTCGACGGAGCGGTGCAAATTGGGAACGCGGGAGCCGAAACGAACACACGTCCAGCCTGGTCAGAGGTCGGCGCGCGAGCGGGCGGAACGGGGCGTAGGGTCGCCGGGGGTGGGGGAACTGTAGCGGATGTATTGCGCGTTCTTCACTACGTTTGGTCTAGCAACTAATTTGAATAATTCCCGCTCTCAGGCTGGCAACTGTAGGATCTTTTGCGGCTAAAATCTGTTATATGACACCTCCCCCCGCGCTCGTAAAAAAAGGCGACGTGGTAATGGAGCATCAGGGTTAAAAGATCCTCTATGTGCCTCCCTTGGGGTTTTTTTGACAAAACAAGAGTTGCCCTTAGTTTGAGAGACTTGGATGGCCAGAGAGATGCCTAGCTAAAACATAATGACTAGCTTATGCCATAGGCTAGGTAACAATATTTGTGGGGAGAAATGAGGAAGGGTACATAGCATGTTTGGAGCAAATAAATTTTGGGGAGAGAGCAGGTGTGGAAACAACAAGTAAAATTATGCAATTTGAAAACAATAGACATGGTTATGCAATTGAAAGACAAAAGACAAAATTATGCAATTGAAAGACAAAAGGGCATGGTTATGCAATTGAAAAACAAAAGGGCATGGTTATGCAATTGAAAAAACAATAGACAACATTATACAATTGAAAAACAAAAGGGCATGGTTATGCAATTGAAAAAACAATAGACAACATTATACAATTGAAAAACAAAAGGGCATGGTTATGCAATTGAAAAAACAATAGACAACATTATACAATTGAAAAACAAAAGGGCATGGTTATGCAATTGAAAAAACAATAGACAACATTATACAATTGAAAAAACAAAACAAAAGACGGAATGTTAAGGTGTGATTCTAGGGTTTCATTGGTCTGGAAGCTAAGTTTGCGTTGCGTTGGTTTTTTGGTTTTGAAGAGTTGCGAAGGAAACGAGATTTCACTGACTCTAAAAGATTACATTATCACTGTAATCTGACCCATTGAGATAACACTCAGGAGTACACTTAGGTCTTGGAAAAAAAAACACTTTGCTTCGTTGTGGGCGTTGATGTTTGCGAAGTGGGGCTGTGGTTTGCGGGGCTGCGGCTATGGTTACAGTGGTCATTGGAGAGAGTAGTCCAGGTTCCGTAGTTATGCCAGTACGAGTCCTATGTGCTATTATGGTGGGCACGGATCGTATGTGTTGGTTATCGGAGCATAATGTAGCTCAGGATAACTTTTTAGAGATGCGCAGTTTGTGTTTACTGGAGGGGCAAAGGGTAATTATGTTTCACCCATGACCTGGTATGTGTCACTGCATGACAGAGCAAGAGACGGTATAACTGGCATTGGCATTGAGGGCAAGAAATTTGAACTCCGGGACTAGCGTGTCCGAAAGGTAGTTCAGAGTGTCATAAAGTATAGTGGGACAACTCGGCTTGCAGTGGTGAGACAAACGTCATACATATGATTAGTATTGTCTGTGCTTTCAGGAACAAGATGGAACAAGTGTGTAGCGAGTAGTAGTCGAGGGACCTTTGTAACCACAGCGCAGGCTGCTAGGAGGTGAGGCTCAGCTTGGCTGCCGGAGATGACATCCGCCTGGGCTTCTTTTTAAATCCGGGGGGAATTATTATTAAAGCAAATTTCTTGAAGTTTACCTGCCTAGGGACCAATGAAGAAAAGTTTGGAGAGAAACAAAATGTGTCCAGAAAAAATAAACAAACGAGGTTTAGCTGCCGGTCCGGAGAGTGACGAAGAGTGTGAGAGAGAGGTAGAGAGAGGTTCCTAACTAGTTTTGATTACATAAACATTATCCTTTATTAGGATGACTTGGTGTTTGCCGAATGACAAACTGTCTTGGTTGAAAAACAACCGGCCTTCTTTGGCCTATGTTAACATACAGGTGGTAACATTTTCGTAGGATTTCAAAGAACAAGACAAAAAAATTCGTGAACGAGTCACGGCAACAGCAGGGAAACTAATTCATGAATAAAGGTTGTCAGAAAAGACAGACGATACGCCAAGTGCGTATCATACATATTCAAAATTCATGAATGTGTTTCGTTGAGGAGAGAAAAAAATGACAACATACGTGAAAGGTGAGGTAGGAAGCCTGTTGGTGACCGGAACAATTACCGATTCGAACTCGAAGTGAGGGCGAAATATGGTCGACAACAGATTTTCCACTTTATACATATTGCCTGAGGGCATGGGGTGGTGAGGGGGGAAAAAGGACGGGAATTGAGTTACGAAATTGCTAGAGACTGGACTAATTTCCAATTCAACCTCTATGTGAGAGTGAAACATATTCAACCAGCAGATTTCCTGACTCTTTACATTTTAATAAAGTGGATTAATTTTTAAACCGCATTTGAATACACATTGTACTAAAGAGGCTAATCTTTTGCGTGTATTTGGCAAAAGATTAGGGGTCGTTTTAAACTTCTACATGATTGTGAGAAAAGACAGACCCTAGTTCCAATTTCACAAACCTGGGATTCTTCTTATTCGTTTCCCAGACGACGAGTTTAGTGGTTTTGTGCCCATCGATTAACTCCTGCGGCACTATGCCCCATAATTGACAGTGAAGCTGAAAACTAGTCCTTTTGGGATAGTAGATATTCCTGGGCTTCTTTTCTTTTTGGAAAGCAGCAAAAACAGGAAGTCCACGGGCATTGGCGTTGAACAAAGAGGCTTCTGTGAAATACTTACGTAGTTCACATATAAAGGTTTGATATTATTTCGTTCGCACGATTCATGGTGAGTATTGTAACGTCTTCACGTATAGTGTACAAGTATGCAGTATATGCAAGGTACAACTCAATTATAGACAGAAGTCAAGGAGTGTAAAAACAGTTCCTTAAAGGAGATGACGATGTCGATATTATGTCGTTCACACGAATCACGGTAAGTATTATTATTACGTCTCCACGTCTCGTGTACAGGGTTGTACACAATTATACACAAAAGCGGTTCTCATGACATGTTAATGACACACGACCAAATTATACACAAAGGGCGGTACTCATGGCAAATTAATGTCACACGACCAAATTATTCACAAAGGGCGGTACTCATGGCAAATTAATGTCACACGACCAAATTATACACAAAGGCGGTACTCATGGCAAATTAATGTCACACGACCAAATTATAACACATGGTTATAAGTATTAAGTAATTGTAACGAACTTCTCGTGTAGTGGTGGATTTTGTAAGGATCTCTCCTATCGCGTGACAATTTTTTACATTTAAATATAATTCAACAAAAGCTAGCAGTATCATTTGATACTGTTTGCAAAGATTTGTTAGATTGACTAACTCCGTAGCCTGGAGGGGCGTACGATGGAACAATAGAGAAGATAAACAATTTTAATGTTACTTCATTGTGTTACAAGGTGCAAGATGATGGTAGAAGGTATTTCTACTTACATCGAGCGATGGGTGGGAACAGGCCCATAATGGCTTTACATACTGTTCGTTGTAGCGTGCAATTGGGTTGCAAACACTTGGTTAAATGGTGAGACAAAGGTTGGGTGTTTATATTATGCAACGATGATCGAACAAAGTCCTGTTGATTTACGTTGTGATATAATTATTTGCGTTTGAAGATCAGGATAACCGTAAGGTTTTACTAACCTGTCCCGTAGGGTTGAAACGTGAGGTACGAGACATACGTGACGTAACAGTAGAGAAAAGAAAATCGAGATCTCGTCATACAATAAAAGACCTTAATGGGTTTTACATACTTTTAGTTGAAGCGAGTCCAGTTATGGTATGTGGTTTTATAGGACCGACATTTGGTTTTCTTTTATAAATACAATTTCCCAAAATGGATGTGTCAAAATCCTATTTTTGGTAAATGTGAGCTTGGGTAGGACGCCATCAATTTTTGAAAGGAAAAAATTGAAAAAAATGAAAAAAAAATTATATACATACAAAGAAGACAATTATGTGATTAATTGCTACTTGGTTCTTGCCTTTGAGACCACTATAGGGTTTTACATACTCAAGGTAACGTTGAATTGGACAAGAAAGAATTAATGGCTGTACTTGACAGGTTTTCTTTTTTTAAAAAAAAGGGTCGGTATTTAACACTTTGGAATTTACAAAATCCGAACTCTTTTGGATGGCACTCTTATGAGTGATTACCAATCGTTATTTTACAAGGAACAAAAACAAAGGTGGGGTGGTTCTTTCTAACACGACGAAGGGAACAAAAATGAAACGAAAATGGGGTGACATGACATAAACATTGCATAGTGTAGAAGTTGAGGAGCAAAAGCGGGTTCGCGACTTCCCGGCGATTGTAACTCGAAGACGTGTCTCTATTCTAAAATGATCAGTTTCAGAACAGGTGAGAAAATAAAACGTAAAAAGGGAGAAAACGATTGTCGTGAGGGAAAGAACGTTATTACAGGAATAATATTTCATGGTCATAATATGTTAATATACATTCATTTACAAAGGTGGGTTAAACTCGTTTTTGACGAATAGGTTGACATGTAGTTGACACTTTACACGCCTAATTATGGTAAGACTTCATAGCTTACAATAGTTTGTGATAATACACAGTGGGTTAGTTTAAAGTTGCTGGGGTGGTGGGGGAGTTTCAACTGTCTCCTCACTTCCAGACTTTACAATGTCCTTAATATGGTAATTACCAGTATGTTTGCCAGAGGAGTCGGACAGGTAGTAAACTAAGTCCGATATTTTTCTTACAACCTTGGCCTTGACAAAACGGGGTGCCAGCTTGGCAGAGAAGTACAGGGCTCCTTGAGAGAGGGTGTTATTCCTTCTCCAGACAACATCGCCTACATTAAAAGTGATGTGTTTCCTACGTAGGTTATATCTGTCCGCACTTTTTTGGTGGGCCAGCAATAGGGCATCAGTAACTTCACTATAAATGGCAGTAAGTTCTTCCAAACGATGGGCGTAATCAACGGCAGGATTGCTTGTGGAGGTGGTTGACGTGGGGAAATTCGTGTTCCAGTGCAATGAACCGTGTACCACCTGTTCCATACCGTGTTTTAAAAAGAAGGGGGTGTAACCAGTGGTTAGGTTAACAGTGTTATTCATGGCAGCTTGAATTTTATCTAAATTCTTACACCAATTACGTTGGTCTTTGTCAACCAAAATGGCCAGAGCTGTGTTAATAGTCTGGTTATACCTTTCGACAGTGTTATTTTGGGGAGTGTACAAGGTATTATAATAAATATCTTTAATCCCGTATTTAGCAAGGAAATCTTTAAATTCCTGTGCTATAAACTGTTTTCCGTTGTCAACTATTACGGTTTTGGGTGTTCCGTAGGGTATGAAAATGTGTTTTTCCACAAGTTTGACAATGGCGGCAGCGTTGGCTCTTTTTAAGGGGAAGATCCAACAAAATTTGGTAAAGATATCCACAATGCTGAGTATATGCATGTGTCCAGAATAACTTCTGGGAAAAGGTCCGACGAGGTCCATAGATAACGATTGGAGGGGTCTATCAGCACGTTTGGGTTTTCCCATTAGGCCGGCAGGGGGTGCCGTACTATGTTTGTAAGCTTTACATGTTTCACATTTGGAGATGTAGTTGCGAACTTGCTTGAAAAGACCAGGCCAGTAATACTTCAAGGAAATCTTTTTATACGTCTTGAAGGTTCCTGGGTGTATAGAGTCGGGGGCACTATGATTGTTGATGATTACTTGTTTTCTCTTTTCGAGGGGCACAACGAGTTTCCAAGAGTAATCTTCGAGGATGGACAGTGGGGCCTTACAATTGCGATATAGTTGTCCTTCTTTTATAATAAAATTGGGAAACTTTTGTTGATTGTTTTTGCACCCTTCATAGATTTTGAGATACCATTCATCTTTTGTGGATGGGGTAGAGGCAATTGTATCGATGTTTAATGCGGCAAGTTCAATTCTTGACAGGGCGTCTGGGACAATATTGTCCGCACCTTTACGGTGGATGACATCGAAAGTGTATTGGGACAAACGAGAAGCCCAGCGAGCGAGTCTGCCGGAGGGATTACTTAGAGAGATCAACCATTTCAAACTACTATGGTCTGTGACTACAGTAAATTTGCTACCGTCTATGTAACCGCGGAAATGGTGAACAGAATCCAATACTGCCAGTAACTCTTTTTCGGTGATTCCGTAATTTTTCTCGTGTTTATTCAAGGTGCGGGAAAAATAGGCTACAGGGTGTTCGCCATCGGGGAATTCCTGAGTTAGGACTCCACCGATCCCTACGTTAGAAGCATCCGTGTGGAGGGTAAAAGGTAGTTCAAAATTAGGACAATTCAGGACAGGGGCTGTTTGAAGAGCATTTTTTAAAGTCGTAAAAGCTTCTTCGGCTTCAGTAGACCAACGAAAGTTGCTGATACCTTTACGGATACCAGTAATTTTGTTTAATGGGGCCGAAATAGTGGAAAAGTCTTTAATGAATCTCCTATAGTAACCTGTAAGTCCAAGGAAACCTTTGACTTCTTTCGCGTTTTTGGGTCGGGGGAAATTTGCCATTGCTTCCACCTTAGTAGGATCTGTTCTCAGACCTTTTTCGTCGACAATGAATCCCAAATAACGCAGGCGAGACTTACAAAATTCAGACTTCTTTAAATTGATGGTTAAACCAGCAAATTTAAGTTGTTGAAAAACTTTTTCCAGCATTAACAGGTGTTTTTCGAAGGTGTCACTAACGATGATGAGATCATCAAGGTAGCAGAATAGGTTGTTGTCAACTTCAGGGCCGAATAGTTTGTCCATCAGCCTCTGTAGTTCGGCGGGGCTATTTTTTAGACCAAAAGGTAGCCTTTTAAAGTGGAACATTCCCCTACCAGGTACAACAAAAGCAGTTTTTTCGCAGGATTCCGCATCTAAAGGTATTTGCCAGAAAGCTTTGCTTAGATCAATGGAAGAAATGAATTTGGCGTTGCGTAATTTGTCTAAAGTTGCGTGAACGAAAGGCAGTGGGTACGCGTCGGCTTCAGTGCAAGAGTTCAATCGTCTACTGTCGAGGCAAAAGCGTGCAGAGCCGTCTTTTTTTGAAACCAAAAGGGTTGGGTTGGTCCAAGCACTTCTGCTGGGAACTACCACTCCCATTTTCAACATTTCATCAAGTTCATTTTCTAAAAGTTTCAATTTTTGGGGGGCTAAATTGTAGTAGCGTTGCTTGATTGGTGGGCCGTTGGTTTTAATGTGGTGTTTTACCAAATTAGTTAAACCCAGTCCGCATTTTTCGAAAGATATTGATTCAAATTTGTTGATCATTTCCTTTAATTGGAGAGCCTGGTCAGTGCTTAGGTTTTCGTGAGGTATTATTGTTCGAATCTCACCAACTTGAGCGACCGGAGGTTTTTGGCCAAGAGTATTAAATACTTGTGGAGCAACGTTAAAAGCCTTCCAGAAGTCAACGCCAAGGATGAAATTCTGGGATATAGAGGGTACTATTAGAAAGTTAATTGTAACTGTGTTATTGTTACATTTAATTGGTAATGACAGAGTACCGATGACTGTCTGGGGAGCATTGTCCGCAGTTGTCACGAGTGTAGGTTTGGAAAAAACTTTAAAACCGTTGTTAACAAAAGGCAGGTGGGCATTGTTGCCAAGGCAACTAACAGATGCACCACTATCTAGTAGTCCAGAGAAGGGGACATTGTTAACGGAGAAAAGGGCATAAGGTCTTCCATCTTTAGCTTGTTTGCAACAAACCGAAGAAACATTTAAGGTCTGGTTAAAATATTTAATGTGTGATAACCAATCAGTCCATTCCTTAGACCTTGGTACAGAATGAATACCTGAGAGGTTATTATTTAGTTTTTTGGTTTTCTCGCATGAAAATTCGGTGGGGGTTTAGAGAAATCCACTTGAGGTTTAACAAAGTGAGGGTCTTGCAACCTTTCCATGTTATTTCTTGATTTTTTGAAAATTTCACGCAGTTCGTCGCGTGGAGGAGAACGATCCCTGGAGCGATGTCTCTTTAAGGTTCTGGGTTCTTTAGCTTCCAGAAATTTGGCCTGCTTGAAACAAGTGGTAGCTAGGTGACCTACTTTTTTGCAAAAGGAGCAAACTTTTTTGTTGTCAAATTCTGGTTTTAATCCAGAAGGACGGCTTGGTACAGTGATATTGTCCGTGGTGGTTTTGTTGTTTTTCCTGTCTTGGTGGGATTCCAAAATGAGGCAAACTTCGTTTAAATGGGCCAACGACACAATTTTCTGTGAGGTGATAATGTTTTCATATCTTTGTAGGAGGCCATCAGTTATAACTGGTAATAATTCGGCTTCCGAGACAGGGTGGGAAAGTTTGATGTTGATGGATTCGGCCCTCTCTATGAATGTTGCCACAGTTTCGTTTACTAATTGTTTAATGGATAGTAACGATAATTTAATTCTGTGTTGGGCCTCTGATTTGCCGAAGCTAGTGATCAGGGCTGATCTGAGTTTATTCCAGTCCTTGCATTTTGATTTTTGTATTCGGTGCCACGGGATTAATTCTGGAGATATTAGTTCTATAAAGTTTTTCTGCAGCACGTCAAATGGAACATTTTTAATTGAGGCCGTTTCTTCGATTCGGTCAATGAAATCCAGTACATCAGAAACACCGTTATATTTGATCTTCCAAGGAGTGAGATCGTATGTTTTTTCTTGTGCCGTGATGGGTGCATTGTCTTGTTTTACTGTAACATGTGTCCTGGTTTCTTTGTTAGAAACGGGGATTTCCAAAGCTGGGGTATTGGGTGCCTTGACTTCATTTGCAACGGATAGGTTTATTTTCCTGATGAACTTCTTGTTAAATAACAAAGCGTATGCTTTCAATGCTGACTTTGATTTGTTTAGTGGTGATATTCCTCTGTCTTTTAAGACGGCTTGTAGGTGCACTTTGGATAAGTTGTGTACATTGGGAATGACACCCATGTCCGAAGATGTAGCCATTTGATTGGAATTCATTGTTAAAAATGGTTTAAAAAAAGGAAAAAAAACTCCGAAATTCTTCTAAGTCTTTTTGAAGAAAATTTGGCCAGGGGGACACTTTAGGATTTGCATTATTTAATTTTTGTGGGCACTATTCGCACTTATATTCACTGCACTCGAGGAAAGGCACGAAAAAGGCACAAAAAACAGCACTTTAGAAGCGAAAAAACACTTTTGATGGAAAGATTTTATATTTGCTTCATTTACTGGCACTAAATCGTGAGATTGAACACACGTTCTTATTATTGCGTCGAGAAAGCACTTCTTTGCAAAAAAACACTGCACTTCTGAAGTTAATTTCAAACAATTCACTTAAAATCACTTTTATAACAGTCAATGCTGAAAAAAGAATATGGACAAACACCGTACCTATATAATTAATCGGGATAAAGAATTACTTGTGTTTTACAGGTTGTAGCTGATATACTTTTTAGAAATCAGCTTCGATGGGCCGTTGGGTGTATTGTGCTTTTTTTAAAAAAATCACTTCCGGTGTAAAAATTGGCTTCACAGTTCTAAATCCTGACTGTTATTATTACGGTGCAATTTATGCCGAAATTAAAACAGTGGGTTTGTTTTGTTAAACAAAGAATACAGAATCTAGGTTATTGAAAAAAACAAAAACATTATGTTCGAACTTTCGTTATCACAGCATTTTGGCGGGAATTTCGCGCGTCTCTTTTATTCGTTCGAGAAGATTCTTACCGTTATTTTTCGCGGCAAAATGCGCTTAGCAACAAACAAAGTCACGACAGGATTGCGTGCATTTCTTATTTATTCGAGAAACTTCCACCGTAGTTTTTGCGGCAAAAATGCTCTTGGCACAAAATTGCATAGTACATGTTTTCAAATTGGGGACAATCGTAAAGGTAATTCTGTGCAGTCGGGAAGGATATGTTTAAAAAAAAATTCTGCCCCTAAGTTGGTCGCCAGTGTCGCGCGTCGGACCTGGGGGGGTCCTGACTTACCCTCGGCCAGCTCAGAAGCGGGGCATGAGACGTCTCTCTCATAGTCAGGGTTCGGGGTCAGCGCGTGGCTCGAGAATCCATATCCCACCGTCTATACAAAACACTCCCATACGATTGTTATGCCCAAATGAAAGAGGTTAGGTTTTTATGAATTAGCATTGTATTTGAGCGGCTAAAGGACATTACATGGGTGAATAACAACAGTACACAGGTTATTACATCCTAAACTGGAATTATCAACAAGGGTTCCCTAATCTCTCTCTGGGAAATAATTAACAGCTCACTCTCTCTAGATCGGCAGGCAGCGTGGATGAATTTAGGTTATTAGCGGACACATTCAAGGGTAATAGGAAATGTAAGAGACTCACAGCATGGTGTTGTCGGGTATCCTGTTGATTTGCAGGACTGAGCGCCGTGTCTCAAACAAACGGTGCCAGCCTGTCGATGTTCAAAGCGCCATTTCCGTACGTTATTGCTTTCGACGGAGCGGTGCAAATTGGGAACGCGGGAGCCGAAACGAACACACGTCCAGCCTGGTCAGAGGTCGGCGCGCGAGCGGGCGGAACGGGGCGTAGGGTCGCCGGGGGTGGGGGAACTGTAGCGGATGTATTGCGCGTTCTTCACTACGTTTGGTCTAGCAACTAATTTGAATAATTCCCGCTTTCAGGCTGGCAACTGTAGGATCTTTTGCGGCTAAAATCTGTTATATGACAATATAAAAACATTATTTATCTATAGTATTAAAGTTACATACATAATTAGAATATTCACAGTCTTCCTCACTAGGGATTCGTATTCCAAGGCGGACTGGGTTGTTGTAAATCACAATTTAATGATTTCCTCATCTTCATGTTTGTAGACTTCATCTTCACGCTTGTTGATTTCCTCATCTTCGAGTTTGTAGGCCTCATCTTCGTGCTTGTTGATTTCCTCACCCTCATATATGTTAATTTCAAAATCTTCATGTCGGTTGATCTCCACATCTTTCTTCGTGTTTGTTGATTTCCACTTCTTAATGTTTGTTGATTTCCTCATCTTAATGTTTGTTGATTTCCTCATCTCCATGTTTTTAAATCTCATATTCATGCTTGTTGATATTATAATTAAGTTTTCTGATCATGTTTAAAAGGACTGACAAACTAAATAAGCTTTTTGAACCCCAAAATCTTCAATACAATAATTCTCATATTTTTATAGTACTCTGGAAACCTTTTTTTGTCACATTTGGAGGCTTACGTTAAATCGGAAAAGGCAGAGATAATAATAAAGATTATATTATATAATATAGATATTGCACCTCCCCCCCGATTACGAATAAAAGTTAAAAAATAACCTAAATCCCTTGAATCTTATCATATTATAGATTAATGAACACTCACCTTTTTTGTATTTTATATATTTTTTTAATTATCATTGTGGATAACGAACCACATAATAGATATATCTAATCTTTAAATTGTTATTTTTTTAAGTTTTATTAAATATGAAATGTTTTCAAAAACCTACGTTTATCTCCCCATAAGAATTTGAATAGCTTGCCTGAATCCCATACCTAACGTAAAACGTGCATTGGTTTGTTTGTTGGTTGATATTCATTACTCACAATGTAGAAACTTTTCCTAAGTTAACCTTCCCAATTCAAACACAAATCTATCGTACATAAATAACGCCGTGTTTCCGATAGCCGAGGCATGCAGTGTCGCGACCGGCGGAACTATTTCACTGGAATGCGCGCCGGTCTCCTGTCCTCAGTCCTACCTACTTGCATTACCTACTGGTCGGTCTCGCAGTGGCGGTTTTCTTTAAGAAACGTAGATATTTGAAGTAAACTCCCTTACAATACCACAGTGGTAAATACTCTCAGTATCGCCCTGGTGAAATACCACCATTTAGCGACCATATATGAATAACAGCTCCTGCTCCTTTCAGCCTAGCAATGTACCTTAATTGGGGATGCCTTGTCTATTGAGAAGACTCTTACAAGATGTTCTTATTAAATAATAATACACTTTGTAACAGCAGGGCATTAGGACCCATTAGCAATTATATCCGCCTATAGGGCACATTCGTCTACATGAGCGGAATCCAGAACGCACGTACAGACTAACCGTGCCTATGAAATAATGATTCATTCGAAAAGCATTCTGTCTCGTATGGTGAAAGGGTAAAAATCGTAATTAGGAGCAGTGCCCTTAGCGTCTACTATTGTGCACAAAACGTCCGAAGTTTAACGAATTTCTCACATTCGTCGAAGTCACTTTCGACTAACACAATCATTGGCATTTGCCCTATGTTTACATATACTATATAAATAAAAATGTAAATGTTCGTTTGTTAAAAATCTTAAATCTCCGAAATTTCTTCACCGATTTCTTTGAAATTTTGACAAAACGTTGCATTCGAATATCGTGTTTTTATATATTTACATTATATAGATGTCACATGTCACAGGTAAAACACGCTCTTTATCACCACCTGTGACAGGTAAAAACGTTTTAGACAAACACGCCTTACATAAAAGGATATACTGGACATAAAAGTAACACGCGCTATTGTTTATCTATCTGCACAGTCAAGATTGAGCCACAGCAACGCGTGGCGGGGTATTGTTAGTGTTAAATAAATAAATTAAAAATCTAACGAAAAGCGAAAAGATTTTTAAATGAAAGACTTATTATTTTTCATCTCTTTTAACTCTCATTGAAAATTGCCACGATCCGCCACTGCTGCCTCCTGCTAGTACCTGCAGATAGAGGGCTGCAGACTGCGGACTGCCACTGTTATCGGCAGGTTGTTTATGGGTCAAATCCGACCCGCAAGGGTACAATATTTGTGTTTTTATGGCTGACCAATTAGAGATTTTTATATTCAACGTTGATTGGAAGTCTAAATTCTCTGTGGGGTGACCGTTTCATTAGGCGTAAGATTTATTTACTGTTGTTGGAACTCAAGCCAAGTAAGTGATAGGTCTGGGATTGCGGTCTTCACATAACGAGGCCAGTGCTGTATTAAATAAACTGATTAGTCTATTTTACTTCACTGTTTAAATAGATTGATCAGTTTATTGGATATCCTTGCGGTAAAACAACACACAAACCAGCAATACCAATGATGACTCGTTGCTCGATGGCACTGACTTGATCACGTGACAAAATCCATCGCGCGCAAAGTCCTGTACTGGCGTCAGCCTTGCGATCTATTAAATGACTACTGACGCAAATAAGGCGCTCGATTAGTGCAATTTCGTCAAAAGAATTGAGATGCAAATAACTTATATAATAGCAGGTAACTCGCGTTTTTGCGTTCAAATATTTTATTATTTATGGTAGAATTGCAAATATAGGAGTGATATTATGAAACAAGAAATAGTGCTTTCTTTACCTGTAAATTGGATATTTCTTATCTCAAGCCTGTCATGGAATTGCGTCTAACTGCATATAGTTGCAATGACCTGGTAATTCCTGATTGAAAAAAGCTGTGTCATTTTCTTTACGCCGGAACCCATCATTTGAGAATTTTTGCTGCTTTATGCAAACAGATTTGTTTAATATTTTTCGCCAGCTTATATGAATGTTTGCACCTTTGTAACCTCATTTTTATCTCAATTGACTGAGCGTAGTGTTGAGCTGTTTTAACTCAACCGTCTGACATTTCATCTATCTCTAATTTTTTTGTGTGTTCCGTTCCCGGTTCAAGATGGTGGCGGTGTTAGATACTACCTTTTATTCCCGCCAGAGTTCGCATTGACGTGGATCCTCCCAAGAGCTATCAAATCGGAATAATCGATATTATGTTACCTACCTGCCTGAAGAAAGTTTGAAGAGGAATTGTCATTGAGATGTTACGTTTATTTGGCCAAATTGTGTAATTAATTATTTGAAATATTTGTTTTTACGTACGATATTATGCTTTATAATAAAGTTTTTAAGTACCTACTTAAAAATCTTATGATTTCGGAGAAATTTTTTGCTTTGATTTATTAATTAAGAGAAAATTAGAAACTTGGACGAGTTGTTTAGGAGAATGTGAAGAATTCATCAAATTTCTACGTTCATTTTCGGGTTCTGTGAAGATCCTATTCAAGTTCTGTTATTACATCTTTATAGGCTAGTTTGACAGAACTGTAATAATAACTAATAGTACCTACTTACAAATCTTATGATTTCGGAGAAAATTTTGGCTTTGATTTATTAAATAAGAGAAAATTAGAAACTTGGACGGGTTGTTCAGGAGAATGTGAAGAATTCATCAAATTTCAACGTTCATTTTCGGGTTCTGTGAAGGTCCTATTCAAGTTCTGTTATTACATCTTTATAGGCTAGTTTGAAAGAACTATAATAATAACAGTACTTGAAAAAATCTTTCACAAAACTTCAAAATTTATATTGAAATTTTTTTCAAATTCTCCTTAACAACCCGTCCTTAATTTTTTGTACATTTTTTCGTTCACGGAACTACTAGTATCTGTAGGTAGGTACTGCTAACCTCCAAATATTTGACGTATTTTTGCAGTTAGTATTTACTTGCAACGTTGTGTCGTTAAGATTTCGATGCAAAGATAATCTTTGTTAACATTTTATCACCAATTCATAATTATTAATTGAATAATACTATTAATGGTGACAATGTGTAATGTTGCGTGGAATTTTCTTGCGGTTTGCAGTCGCCATCCCGGCGAGTCTGCGGGTACCGGGGACAAGAGACACGAGACACGCATGACCCATGTCTTATCAGCGGCATTTTATATTGTTTTTATTTTACGGATTTGACCGCAACCCGTATCTATCCGTTTCGTCATTCATTGCCCGAATCCTGTGCTTCTGAAACTTTTACACTGATGTCGGAATACATGATGTCAAAAGAATCGATTCTAGCAATTAATAATGAAGCGATGGTATCAACTCTGATGTATTGCAGAGAGGAATTGTACTTGCAGAGTCTTGAAGATGTGGCGGAATGATGTAGAAATCAGCTTTCTGAGGCGCACGTCCCGTGCTAAATCCGTCAATAACCTCCGAGGTAACCGGGAAATGTCCTGATGTTTATTATATCTACGGTATTTAGTGAGTACCTTCCTATATGCAAGAAATTACAATTTAAAAGTGGATAGATAATTGACAGTTTTATTTTTACAAGTTTTTGTGATTTGTAGTTTAGACCTTAGAATTGGCAATTTATTTATTATTTGTTACTCGGTTCCTACATTTATTATACAATTTCAAAAACCTACTCTGTCCATGGACTCAAAATTATATAAAAACTTTAACTATTACTACAATATATTATTACATGCTTCGGCGTCTTGAAAGAAATGAATACTTTTTACAAAAAATTGTGAAGGTCTGCGCTTTAATATTTGTAGATTAGTCAGATGCAACTATATACCTGTGATTAGATTCCACGAACTTGAAATGACTATCTTTTACACTGAATAATATCTAAATGACATTTCATGGAAATTTCTACGAAGTTCTAGACTAAGTGGTTTTGCAATATCCGGATCATAGTTACTTAGAAAGATATCATTAAATGCCATCAAACTGAGTCTCGTTTATTCTTTCACATTCCGTTCATTCTCATTTGCATAAGTTATTAATTGAATGAATTTCAAATCACGTCTCATCGACGTCGACTCATTGGGTGCAATTTCAATTCCTGCTTCGGACTGATTCGTTTTCTCGCTTCACCATTCTGCGTCAATGTGATGTTATTCACCGAATGAAATGAATGAGACTACATCCGTAGCGTAATGACCCAAGTATTTGACTAATGGTTGTGTCCGATTTCTGCGGCAGCCCAATATATTAGTATGGCTATTCTTTGACTCTATCCTACTGACTTTTTCTTGAATAAACCATCTACGAGTCAGTGGGGATGTGCGCATTACCACACATTTCTTCAGACTGATTAGTGAATGGTTTGAAAACTCAGCTATTATGGAGAGCATTCATTTCTAGGTTTCTATATCTCCGTCACAGACAGTACAGACTGTTTTATCTTCCAATCTGCAGGACTAACTTGCCAACGGTCAATGGTCATATCGGTGGGGAGGGCAACATTGCCGTTGAACAGAATCAATTCGGATATCGACATATTTAGTGTCAGTTAGGCTACTTTTAAATGGCAAGCCTTGCTGAAGCTAGTATGATATAAAGATTATTTTATACCAATACTTTATATAATTTATATTTAACTTGACGGTGTCTTGAAATCAGTAAAAAGGTACATTTATTTAATATGTATCCCTCCTGTAAGTTGTAGTTGGTTCATTCCTACATTGAAATATTGCACGTAGGCGATATTGTACACCCATTCACAGTAGTTTAATGTTGACTTCATGAGAACAGATCGTTTCTTTGACGCGTTTTTGTGTAAGCCTGCTCTTACGTGGAACGAGCTACCGGTATCTGTTTTTACTCTTTCACTTAAGCTGGGCCTCTTCAAGACTCGCATTAAAAAAATCCTTCCTTCAGTCTCTACCTTAACCCGCCCCACAGAGCTGCCCAACCAGGTGGCGATATAGTTTACCTGCCTCTACAATGTACAGACAGTGGCGCTCTTGTGAGGTGTATCATAAAAAAGTAAAAAAATTACTTATATATTTTTTATCATTATTCTAATTTCACAGTTTGAGCATCCTCGTTCCAAACTCAACCCATCTAAGCCCGGCTCATCCTGTATCTGCTCTTATCTCCGTTACTGTCCCGTCTGGCGACGGATTGGACCCAGCCAGCCAGTCGTGGTGTCCAGGTTTCCATGGCTTCCATGATTTCCACGGTGCCTGGTGCCCTCCACCAGACGCGCGACGTGCCCGACCTATCTTTATTGCCCAGATAATAGATATTATTGTTTCGGCGAGCGCTATTAACAATAGTAATTTATTACCCGTCTAGGATTTTATACGGAAATTCTTTAAACGTCGTTATTAGATTGGATTGAACCCGAATGATGTAATCGTGGCCTTATTGGTTTGATGAGATACCTTAAACCGACTATGTTAATAAGGATATTCATATGAAAACTTCTCGTTATCCTTGAAGATTGGATATTTCATGTTTACCGTCTGGAGCCACGGAGACTATGGCATCCCCAATTGTGGTATGTTGTGAGGTAGTGGGGAGGGGAAGGAGACGGGAAAGAGGAAGAGTTTCTAAAAAAGGGGAAGAGTTCCTAAAAAAGGGGAAGAGTTCCTAAAAAATATATTGAACGGTGAAGTCAGATAAAATTGGGAACCTCTGCTCTAAATCTTCCACAGCCCTTCCCACAAAAATAAAAATCCTTTCTCCACCTTTGTAAACAAATCACAGCGTCCTTAGTCCTTACGGCTCCCGGCTCCTAGCTCCTAGCTCCTAGCCCGGGCGGCAGATCTCTGTGAGAAGAAAGTGCTTCGTGTGAAAAGCCTTGTCATTTACACTTGTTACAATATTTGCACACCGTTTAAACGCGTCATGTCGCCTCACGAATACACCCCACCCTTTCCCACCCCCCGATCTCTACGGGGAGGGACGGTGTGAATCTGACACGTGATTTGTTAAGGATCATCGGAGCCTTTTCACCATTTTATTACGTATTAAGGGATACTTGAGTTGAATATCAACAAATTTTGTTCTTTTTTGATATTGGATAATTACGTTTATAGTTTTTTTCGCTATTTTTATTGTGCATTTTTATAAAATATCATCTCAGGGGCGTTTTAAAAACCTGGTTAAGTATTTCTATCCCAAAGACAATTAATGTGCTCCAGAACGTAATAATTATTACACACATTTTTTTTTCTGTTTTGCAATATAATATATATTGTGGATCGAACCTTTTGAGTTTCTGTAAAACTTTTGGTGCTCTGATGTTATTTTTGAAAATCAAAACGCTAAGGACGGGTTGTTTTACATAATTTGAATTTGATGAAATACAAAATATTCATCCTAAACTGTAACCTAAATGTCAGTAGATGATATCGCATATTAAAATAAAAACCTGAAATATTAATCGAAGACACTATCTAGATTGCATTTAGTACAAGATTAATCTTGCGATCATACATAAAGATAGCAGCCAATAAAAATATGCGTTAAAAAAATGAAGAAAGTATTGGCAGTTCTTATTCGAAGTATGATAGAGTTAAATATGACCGAAGGAAAATATACGAATTAGTGCTGCTGGTAGAGCAGAATAAGGTCCCAGATGCGCCCGTATTTTTTTCTTCTGATTTTTCAGTTTCAATTTTTTTTTGAGAATCGCTTATATTGTCTTAGTAAATTAAATATTACAATTTATTTATTTATTTACGCCCTAATGGGCTTTTACAAAAGTAGTTAACAAGTTATACAGTTGTGTTACATAGTTTACAATAAATTATGATTAAATTAAGGTAAATTCAAATTAATAGTGTGGATTACGGAAAGCTAAATATGTATTAAGGAACATATAAATATAAAAACAAAAGTGTATTCACTACAGAGTTGTGAATTCATACATCTCAGTAAAATGATTAAAAAGATTTCGTTTTATAACTAATACGGAATCTTTAAGCATGTCTACAATATTCCCAAATTTATTGCCAAAATGATGTAGTCTATTTATAGGTGTATGAGCTTCATAGTTGGTTTTAAAATTGTCACAGAAAAATGTAGCACCTCGTATTTCTAGTCGGTACTTAAAATTTTATTTTGGCGAGAATTTCAGGGTTGTCAATGGAATTATTAATAATTTGTATATAAAAGTACAAGGTCAGAGATGATCCGCCTATCTGATAGCGTTATTAAGTTAAGTTGTTTCATCAAAAGAACATAGTTAATGTTTTGAATTGGAATATTCAGTTTAAAGTTAATAAATCCTAGAAATTTGTGCTGTACCCTTTCAATATTGTCAGAATGCGTTTAAAAAATGGGGACCAAATAGGCGAATTATATTCTACCTGGCTTCTTACTAAAGAAGTGTACAAATTCTTTGACACAACCCGTGCACTACCAGGATAGCGAGACTTTGCAATACGCTGTGCAATGTAACCTAGTTAAGTTATTTAAATTATAAAATAATATATTTAAAAACAAATACGGTGGTGTTCTGCATTTAACAGCGAGCGCCGCCCCTCTGATGAAATAAAAACAGAATTAGCATGGGGACACTGCGCCGCGGCTTGCGTATGGTTTATTGCCAATCTGCAATTCAAATTCGCCACTTGCAATAGCCACTTGTCCCGGCTGATGCGCCCCACGGAATTCGTTTCCCGGCTTAGAGGGACCTCGGCGCACGGGGCTTTTTGAGTGATTCTCGGAACGAGTGGGTTTTCGGAAGTAATTGCGTTTGATGATAATCTGCGAATTAAATACATCGCCGGCAATTGGGCACGCTTTATTATTTCACACTCTTGTTGATTTTGTAAAAGTTCCCATGTGTTTGTGCTTAATTGGGTTGGAATCAATTGATTCCTTTTCGTTAGCTCTCCACCTATGCTTGAATGTTTAGAGAATTGACCAAACCACCTTTTTTGTACACTAAATTTAAAGAGGTTGTGCTTACGAATGAATTTGACAGATTACACAGATCTATAAGCAGTTATAGCTACAATTTACTAATCATTTCCATTAATCTACAGATTGTTGTATGTTTTTATTTTACTTAGATGTGTAAATATGTACTCGTACATCTGGTAGAAAAAATATATGATACAAAAAAAAATCTCTCTTTAAGAAATACAGTTACATTGATTTCAAAATACAGTTTAAGAAATACAGTTACATTGATTTCAAAATACAGTTTAAGAAATACAGTTACATTGATTTCAAAATACAGTTTAAGAAATACAATTAAATTGGTTTAAGGTTACTAAAATTATATTGGTTAGTACCTTCATATGCATATAATTATTTCAAAATGAAAAAGTTTTTTTGTTGTTGTTTTAAACCACTTTATTTTATTATATACGTCGACCGTAGGGAGAAAGGGAACAACTTTAAAATCGGACTGCTGGTTAGTTCTAACTGTTTGTTTGTTTTATTTTTATTTTTATATGATTTTGCTATTTCTAATATCACATAATATCATTATTTCTTTTACATATCATTTAGCACATATCCTAGGAAAAGTGCCAAGACTGTGGCTTCCTTTAAGGTTTTTGCTAGATGATTATAATGTTTTGTCCTTTATAAAACACCCTGTTTTGTGTGCACGGGTATCCGCACAACTTAACACCATGACAATTCAACACCCCTTTAAAAAGCGATGTAGTCATGAAAAGTGATAAAACAAAACCATGTTACGTAGGTTATGTTTTTTTTCATCGCTTTTAATTACTATATCACTTTTTAAACGTGTGTTGAATTATCATCAAACCTTGTGCATGTAAGTTTATTTTTGGGAAGCCTCAAATCTCGGAAACTTCTAGTGGGATAATTGTGAACATTTTCATAGCTTTACTGACCTACAAGCACACGAGTTGAATATAAAGCATACACATTACCACTTATTACAGGCACACACCACAGAACAGGACGGTGTAGTATAAAGTTTAATTATCAAACTAGAGTTAGCAGTATTTCATATCTCAAGCAAGTTTTCTCCGTGTGTCAAACCCTTCAGGGCTATACAGCCGTCACCCATCGCACAAACAAACACATAGTTAGTTTATTACGTTCGCCACCGCTCCTTCTATCAGAAGCCCCATTACTTATCTTGTCCTGCCGCGATCTATCAATCATTAATATCAATTTGTCCCTTTCTCTGCGGCTACCTTGTAATATTACGTACCTATTTCTTTGCATTAGGTGTTCTGCCCTTTCACCGTACCGAATAGTGGAGACCATTCATGCTAATGATGCTCGCCTTGCAACCTTTGAATTTTTCTCACAATCATTCTCCGAATGTATTACATCCTGTGGCATAGAGATTTACACGTAATATATCTTTCTAACCCCCACTCTTAGCAATGTTTTGAATTGTGGTTTATTTAACAATATCAGGGCTTGGTCATTTACATACTCGCTTGCACCTACATTACAAATTTTTTAAACACATAAATTATAAACTAAACTTACACTTCTCAAATTATACCGAATCCATTAAATTTCATAATTTTAACTCCTCCCAAACACGACGTCCAATTTTTGATCAAATATTATTGTTTAAAATCTTAAATAATGGTCTGGACTCGCCAGAACTTACCAATTTAATAAATCTTCATATTCCGTCTAGATCAACCCGACAATCTGATTTATTTTATCTACCCTCGTGTAGAACAAACTTTCGAAAAAATTCCCCAATTCCTAGTATATGTGCACAATATAATACAAAATTTTACAGCATTGACATTTTTGGTAATAACCTAAAGAAATATCGATATGAAGTAATGCGTACGATCGATTATTAATATGAGAGTATGGAATGTATCGGGAGCATCTCCTATCCTCTTCCTATTTTCCTCTTCCTCTCTCCTTCCTTTAAACCAAATTAATTTTAAGATATTAAAACATCATTTCCAATGAACTTTAACATAAGAAACTTCTGTGGCTTGACTTCAGTTAACTTGTATATTTATATCTATCATTGTATATTATATAAAAGCTGTTTGTTTCTTACAATAAATTACATGCACTGATACAAGTAGGCTGTAATAGCCTGCCTCTTCAATAAATACCTACTAATCTGGAAAATGCTCTACTATTTGACTCATCGGTTCTATTTGTCTAAGCTAATTACTCAAATACTATTGGTTTAATTCTGCATCACTATTGTTTAATACGAGCTGAACTTCCCGGCGTTGCCCGGTCTTTTTTCGCAGAGTTTTCGATATCAGATTCGGACAGTTATTTTCATCTTATTTTCAGCGTCAAGTGTGCAAAATTTCATCAAGATCTGCTTCTAGGATTGGGAAAGGGGTGCGTTGATTTTTAGAAATCTCACATACACAATGACCTTCCTCCTGTTTCGAAAGTTAAGTGTGCAAAATTTCATCGAGCTCGGCTTTAAGGGATGAGAAAGTGGGGTGTGGTGGTTTTTAGAAAAACCACCCCACGCCGAAACAATGTTGAAGGTTTATAGCATGGTTGACTGTAATTAGTAGGTAACCAAACAATAAAAATCACCAAACAAAAAAGCACTAAACAAACAAACAAATTGCAGTATCCCGGGCGGCGCCGCGGCATGTTTTTGTTTTTATGCAAATCCAGTTTTATTCCGCTTTTTTTTCTGATGAAATTTTTCCCACTTGACCTTCAAAACAAGTGGGGGCTCTCTATTTACATACATTAAATTCACAAAAATCACCTCCATCCTCATTTTCCATCCCTTAAAGCATCATTTTTATATTTCTTTATGAAATGTTGCACACAGAACGTTAAAAATAAAAGTAAAATAATTACTGACTACGTATGATTTCGAAAAAAAAACTTTTAACTACATAAAGTACAGGCGTAGAAAAAAATTACTATCTCTGTGACCCGTCATTTCTCTATGAGCAACTCGAATGTTGTATCCTTAAACCGCAGATGATTGATTAAAATTATTACAAGCTAATTCAACTATGGTGAGTGGCACCCAATATCCACTCTCCTTCCCACGGAACAGTTTCTCACCGCAGTAGCTCACTCCTCCCCTGTACCAAGCGCCAGTGTTCTGTATTTTGTTCATATCGCATCTCCTGCTCGGTTCTGCTCCCCGGGGAACCGGGCGCTGCGCATATAATTGAGATAACAATGCGGTTAGGCAAAGCGTGGGTAGGCAGTTAACGATCAGTTTGCAATGGGTATGTTGACTTAAAAACGTGCAAATATAGGTACTGCCTATCGTTGTGTCGTAATAATTAGTTCAGATTTTATTTCTTATACTAGCGCAGACCTGTACAAAATCACAGAATATTATATTTTTAAATGTAGTTATTTAATAGAGGTGAGGCGTATTTATCGTACTCAGTACAAGTACCTGGTATTTTCATGCGGTACTTTGTAGTTGTGACACATCCCAAAATACTCATAAGTATTTTATTATACTGGGACTGAGTATTTATTACTTTCTGTCCCCAGATAGATATAAAATACTTGCCAGTATTTGTACTACTATTTGTAATACTTGTAACAGGTATTTTTAATAGGTACTTTTAACAGGTATTTTTGATACATACTTTCAGTAGGTATTTTAGCAAGTATTTTTAGCAGGTATTTTTCGTACCCGTAGTCACTGTACCTTGTGACGAAAAAAAGCAACGGCAAAAGCACCCGAATACACGAAACAAAAAAAGTGGGGAATTTTTCAACAGGGATTTTCCTACCTAACCTCTCCCCATGGATTTGAAAAATTACCGCGGGGAATATATTTTTGTGGGGAATTGCCTTTCACAGAAATCCTCTAACACCCCCCCCCCCCATTATTCGAATAATTATGGGGGGAATCAATTTTACATAGAAAATTTGTCGAGATTAACCCTTAGAAATCTAATAGTATTATCATCAATGACTGTATAGTTTAGGTTTGTTGCGAACGGAAGTGGTGCCCTCTGTTATTGTCAAAAACAACCGTCGAAGTTTTCAATCCGCGGCAATGTGTTTTATCTGCCAGTTTAAACAATTATTACATTAATTTTCTGGAAAAAAGTATTATAGGTACGTACTGAATTCTGAAATCTTGACACAATCAGTTACATTTTTTAAAACGACCACTTAAGGAAAACCACTAGGTGTTGGTATTGTTAATTGCAGGATGCTTTTTGGCCGCAGGAAATCCTTATAAAAATACTTATCGCTGGAACTGTATATTATCTGCAAAACTTATGGAGGTAGACCAATGTGACCCTTGATTCTTCAATAATATTTAGCTTCTTGTATATGGTTTCATGAATGCGTAATATAATGCTAAGAGCACTTGGAAAAGCTGGAAAATGGAAAGAGATTCTAGTTAAATGACCTTCAAATTCTATATATTGAAAAATATAAGATTATTGAACGATAACTGTTACTTAAAGACAGGCCCATGAAAGATTTTAAAAGTGGACAAAATATACATTTTAAAGACGACTGTCAAAATGGTTTCTTCCAAAGGTTTGAAATCAATGTTCACTGAACCGTTTTATAAAAATATTCCATGAAAATTTTTCTTATCCCTCCCTACAATCTGCCCTTTATTCGGTAATTAAAACATCAGAATGATACGGATTTATTTACTTTTACAACCCTTATTCGGTTACCAGTGCTCGGTGCTCTTCACTTCAGCGAGCTTCGACTTAATCCAAAGCCTTCCCGAGCTTTATCTACTCTTCCCCGCTGGGCTGAGTTACCACTTCAAGACTGTTTGCTTTTATCCCTCCTTTGAGCTTTTCTTTAGTACAGTCAGCACATGTTGCATGGAGAAAAATGATCCTGTTAAATAGGTGATAGCAAGCCAATTTCCTTATAAAATATTGATCATTCAGAATATATTTCTAAAATTTTATTTTTATTTTTTAAAAAGAAAAACAAACATACCCGCGTTACGAATAATCCGAAAATATTTGAAAATCTCGTACTACCACCACATTAAGCGCAAAGTGTTACTTGTGTTGTGATGGAGGGCTTTGCCAGCCGAGAAAATGAACACACTACGCCTGGGTGGGACCCAAATATATACGCGATGTTAACTCAGCCACCGATCGAACACACGTTTTCTTTTCCTAATAAATATCATAACGGATTGCAACACAATATCAGTTTGTCAATGTCAATATTTGTGTGAACACGTGTCCCGCCGTCCTCATAAAACATTAGTTTTTAACTGATACTTTGTTAGGAACTCTGTCAATTCATTCGTTAAAAGCCTGCAGTCCCGTTTTTAACAAGAAAACGAATAATTTGACCAGATTTTTAATTAATTTAGGCGATGCCATACGTAGTAATTCAAAATCATGTGTTTTTGGTTTGAAAATTTGATCGCCTAGAAGTCTTTTTATAAGTCCAGAAAAAAATAATGTATAAGGCCTATGAAAACTGCTTTAAAGTTCAAAATCTCCTACTTACGAACCCATTTTCGGTTATAATTTTATTGTATAATGTGGCAAATTAAGTTATGTATAAAATGATCGAAAAAATAAAATTGAAGGCACTTTTTGGTCATGTTTTTTTCTTGCATAAATCAAAACAGGCGGATGGTGTGCATCTACGTAAGGGTTATTATTGATAGCGGCTCAATTTAAAATATTACACCATGTAGTGCATCGTCTTAACAGTATTTTATATTATTATCCGTGTTTATATCTCCGTGTACCCTGAGAATTCTTACACAACAACCAATTGGCTAATTTTAAATAAGTTAAGTAGTTTTCCAATTTTACCTAACCTAATTAGTGTATGTATTATACAGGGACGCACTTGTCTTATTTTAACCAGTGATTCCGGACATTATTTGGAGTAAAAAATGTGAATGAAATTTTGGAATCCGGTGATATTTTTATTTTATCAACTTAAATCAGTATGTATTGGACAGTTAGGATCTGGGTGAGGGGTTGGTCGGTTTCTAGGCTGATTGACCAGTGACGACATGTAGAATATCTTTTTTGCTTAATTTTTTTAAAAGTCACAATATTTTAAAATTTCATTTACATTTTTAACTCCAAATAATGTCAAGTCAAATTTTTTTACATTTAAATAAATAAAATATCGTTATTTACCAACTCACTAGATTTACTTACATAATATTTCGTTATTTTTTGGCGTCTGTGCTAGTTTTGCCAATAAAATCCTTGATAGTAACTTGTCATTTCCATTAATTACACATGCTCAATATACAAAACTATTTGGGTTTGCAATCTCGCAATCCCGCGGGATTTCAGCAATATTTGTCCCGCGGGATTGCAAAACTAAATTTAGTATAAAAACAATTCTGTTTTGATTTGCACATGCTTGCGAGTTGTCCGCAAGACAATGTCCGTTCTCTTTTGGGTGACAAAACTCTCCATTGTCTATATTTCTACTACCTTATCTTTTGTCATTCTTCTTAAAATATTTTTTTTTTTTACGTTTTCAAAGTCTTTTATAATATTGCATTCATAAAAAACTTACTGTGTTAAATTTCAATGTATTTTTTATAATATACATACTAGTATCAAAACTATCAAAGATGATTAATTTTTTTAAATCGATCCCGCAATCCTGCGTTATTTTTCAAAGATGCGGGATTTGTAAACCCTAAAAACATTAAACACACACGAGTACTTAAATACTACACCCATTTCCTGGACGCGTTTTCTCTACTCCCGCGTGTTAAGCATTCCTTGATTGGATTCCCGCGGAGCCCCGATTGAACCCACGGTAGCAGTATCCCTTCTCTGTCCGCTGGGGGTCCAGACATAACCAGATGCGAGGTCGGTTTAGTGTTTACGCCGTAACGCCTGTTGTCCGCCGACAATGGCCAATAATGGACAGCGTATCAACTGCACAGCTGGAGATGTGGATGTCTCAATGTGCCGAGATTTAGTACTGAATTGGCTCGTTGTGTGGATGTTAATGTGATAAAATTTCGAATTGGATTGTGGTGTTTTCATTACTTGTTAGTCAGCGGGTGTTTTGTTGTGTTGGTTATGTTGAACCGCTGATAGCTCCGCTGTAATCGCTGCTTCTTTCTCACAAAAGACACTTTTCACAGAAATTATGGTTGCAACGAATCTCGTAGCGGTAGGACCAAGGTCACAGTAATCGAAATAAGTAGTTCAACATGAGTAGGTAGGTACGTAAATATACTCAGATTTAGTACAAAGGGTCGTGTTCTAAGACTTGCTAACAGTTCCTACTCGGTTTTAATTTTTTTTATTTGACTGATCAAACGCATAATATAATGTGTCTTATCTTAAAACGGAAATGTTGCGAGCTTCATAGTTATTTACTTAAAATATTTTGTACAAATTCGTTGACGCCAGAATATGACATTCTTGACACCACAACAGATGTAAAACGTTTCTTGAAATGGCTTTAGCCGTGTTTGGTTTCAGAAATAGCCAGGTAATTCCCCACCTCCCTCTTCCCCATCTATCTGGGGAAGAGGGAGGTGGGGAATATCCATCACCCTCATATCAGAGAGCAGTTGGAATTCTTGGGCAGAATTCATATTTTAAAATTTAAAAAATGAACTCCCAATGTTTTAAAGATTTTTTTCTCTTTTTGTAGTATTTTTATTTTTATTTTTTCACTCTTTCAGCTTACCTACGCATTTTCTCATGCTACGTTCTCGTCCGAACTTTTGGCAAACAAAACTTGCTTTACGTTCACAACTTTGCTATTATATTTACTACCTTTGGCTTGTTAAACAAAACACTTGGAATTAATCCAATCACCCGGTGTATATTTTTCATTACAACTTGAAAACTAAACCAACATTGTCTCTGACGGAAAAACTTTAGTTTATAACGCACACACCCTCAAATAAACACACACATAGCCCCCAAACATCGCTCCAACGTTAACATTACTAGGGTACCAGTTACTAGTGAAATCAACGCAACTTGGGATATTTACAATTCAACTGATTTCAAACAGTGCTTTTTTGTTGTTTGTTTTTTATCTTTTATCATTAAGAGTCTGGCCCTACTTTTTAACTTACTAAGGTTAATCGCTTTAGCAAAGGTACCCAAAATCATCTTGAATATTGAGATCTTTGTGAACCGAACGCGAATAATTTCATTAAACCAAGGTTTTTCGTGAATGGTTCCCCATTATATTTCGCGGTTTGTGCGTGAAAACGGTGCAAAAATTGTGCTGTGTATTATTAGAAACCATAAGTTATAATTTTTTTGTTTATTTGTTTTGTGTTTTTAATTATTTGTTTTAAAATGCCCTTCGTAATAACAAGGGTGAGTAAAAACAAAACAATATTTATTATGAAGGTTTCAAAGTGTTAAATGAACTCCCTTTAAATGTTAAGGAAGCCAAAAGTCTTGTAATTTTTCGTGGGTTATGTCTCAATGATGTGAAGTCTAAATACTAGTACATCAATAATAGAATATATTTATAGTAGTTTTAGAATAGATGTTCACTAGATGTAAAATTTATAAATTTTATAACTAAAGAAAAAAGCTTAAAAATTGGAAATTTGCTCCAGAGTAGAGCCCACCCTTAGTAATGCCCCGGTGTAAGTAAGACCACCATTCACAATTGAAACGTTGCTTGACATGGCTTTAACCGTGTTTGGTAACCAGATCTCAATAGTCAGGTACTTCTCCACCTTCCTCTTCCCCATTTTCTTCCCCTCCTCACTAACCTCACTCCCAACCCTCATAACATACCCCAATTGGGGATGCCGATTTGATCCAGACAGACACAGAGGGAGCAGTTAGGTCTCTTGGGCGATATTCACATAGAAAAAGCTTTAAGATCGTAGCACCATTTTTGCCATAAAATAGTTTACCATCCCTTAACCTTTTCGTATCTGTAGGTAAAAATCATGGATCATCCGAAGGGGTATCACTTGGAATGGTCCCCTATATATCGCGAAGTGATCGTCTCTTAAAACTCTTTTTGCTCTTTCCAGTACTCAGATATCAGCGACTGTTTTTTTATGCCCACTCTTTAACCGGACGTCGCCCCTTTTCGCCCATCAGTCATTCTTGACCAAGGCCAAGATGTCAAACAAAACGTCTGTAAGCAAGTGGGTCTTCCGACGACCCCAAGCTTTTTTTTATTATTTATTTCTTATGGGCTTTTAAACTATAGAATTCCCAATTTAATAATATTCAGTCAATTATTAATGGTAACTTATGTATTTGCGCAGAAATACTTAAAATACTAAAATTATATGCCAAGTATTTAAGCTAATATAAGGAGGACAGTAATTTTGGGTACTACCTACTCCCCCACTTGGCTTCGGGATAGTTTAATAATGCAAAATCGTAAAAGAGTCAGTACAAAATTGAGCGTAACTAAAATTTATTTTTTACGTTCGCGCTCGAGGTTTATTTGTGGCGAGGAATTAAAAAAAGTAATATGAAATATTTGTCTTTATATTTATCTTTAAAAACACTAACGTGATGTATTTTTAATTGCAGATCGATAACCGTAAAGTTTTTCTTTTTTCGAAAGAAACAAATACTTTGGTGTTTGACATTAAATATAACATACTTTGTAACACACCTCTTTTTATTGAATTAATAATGAAAAAATAATATTGTCACTATTTATTATTGAATAAATAATGACAACCAACCAGGTTTCGCTTATCTCAAGCATCATCAGGGCTATTATATTAACTGTTTATTAATATGATTATATTTCTTTAATTTAATAGAAAAGTTTTTCTTCTAGGATAATTATAGAAATGTGATGTAAAAACAACTTAGATATCGCGCACAACTCTTTGGGGGATGTGTATTACCCCCTCCGGTGCGGAAGGGTTAATCAAAATTCACTATAAGATAGGTTAGGTTAACACACACCACAGAGACGCAATAGCCCAAAGCACACTCTATCTAGCAGACTTACTTCTAAATCAGTTTGCAAGCGAATTTCGTAGGGGAATGCGAAGACGAGGACGCCTCTGCAAATTTATCTCCACCAATCAGCGGCCAATCTTGGCGGCAAACACAATTATGACGTACGTACCCCTCCCCTACCAGCTCTCAACCCTTTCGAAGGTTGGTTAGTTTGTTTCCGTAATGAAATTTCATCCCCGCCTGGATCGTCTTATCTTTGGCTGGCCCAGAATGCCGCCTTGAGATTTCTGGCCTTGTCAACCATGCGAGAAAGCCACGTCATTGGAACTTGTAAATCTTTAAAAAGATTTTCACGAACATTTTGATGAACTGTGAGTATTGACATGAAATGACAAATGGACTCCACTAGAAAACTGATTAAAAAATCACAAAACTCGATCTGAAACATGATTTTCGCGCTGATTTTATGCGTATGGAAACATGAACTTCGCAGGAACTGGGATTCTGTGTTGAGGGTCTCGTGGAGGAAAGGAAGGAGTGATCCTGCAACTTAAAGAGACCCATACTGTAGGGGAAAGGAAACACAGACCGGCAAATCATTCCATTTACTATACATCATCATGTAAATACGTATTTGATAAATTGATAATAATCTAACCCCCTTGCTAATAAAGATGTTTTAAATTTTACTCAACTGATAAACAACAATTTATTCTCCGTCATTGGCAGTTGTGTAACACGTTCATTAGTGGGGCCCTCACGGAGTATTGAAATTTTTGCATTAATTTTTGCAATTTTTACTCTAAATTTGCCCGTTACGGGCTAAATCATTTTTCATCATATTTACGGTGAGATTTATATTTATTTTTTATTTTAATTTTATTTTAGTAATGTGTACATTTAAGTTTACAAATGACTAGTTAATTTGTTACTTATAAATATACTATATTTTTTCTTGCTTGATGTGGCTCCTACATAATGTATTATAATGTGGCGCATGATTAGCATGATTTCTACTATATAGTTTTAGTAAAAATACGATTTTTATAATCGACCGGACTTCACCCCTTACGCACCAACGTTGATGATGATGTAACTAAATGAATTACTTTCATTTCCAGTTAAACATTGCACCTTTATGCACCTGCGCTTGATAGTAACGAAATTTTAAACTTGTTAAATGTCGTGAGTTTCTTTCAGAAACTGGAAATCTAAAGCATTTTAAGTAGGTATAGGCGGTGTGCTGTTGTTTGCAGACTTATGCAAACTTCAGCTTCCCAATCATTGTCTTTGCGTTCTTGTTGTTTTCACACTTTAAAAATATATGTTTTACTCCACCATCTCGAATCTCATTTTACGCATTGAAAGCACCTGGCATGAGACGTTTGCCGAAGCAGATTGGATACGGCAGGTTCCCTGAGCCAACAAACCTTAAGTGTTTTCATTATTATTGTGCAATCATACTTCTACAATACTGACGACAATAATATCGACGTCGACTACCCTGATACCTCTCCGACGATACCTATAGGTAATACCGGTGGCGGTTCGTGGCCTTAAAAATTCCCTCAGATTTGATGTTTTCCATATTACGGATATATTATTTTCCTCAAAATGTAAATGAATTTCTTCACATAGCATCACATTGAAACGTCTATGTCTATATCTAAACGCGAAAATCACAATTTAAGAAAGAATCTCAACTTCTGCCGTAATTAACAACTTAAGCACGATAATCACAGAAAAATCTGTTGATTCTTGCAAAATACTATTCCGTGCAAATTCGGTGTTAAGAAATCTCATAGGCGCTGCGCACTTAGGAAACTGGTGCATTCCCATGAAACCGCCCTGGTTCGATTAGTATGTTTTGTATGAACTTAAAATATATGACGGAGTCGCAAATATTTTATGCGAATCAATTTGTGTTTTTACTGTGGACTGTAAATAATATTTGACACTTGGGGTTGCTGTGGTTAACAATTAGAATTGGAAACGGGGTCTACTTACTCTTGGTCCTTTGTATACGTTTTGTTGCAAATCGATATTATTGCCCCGAGGGACACTGCCCGGTGATCACTTCACAAGCTTACGTAATAGAGGAAGCACTCAACATGCTCACTGCACAGGTTTTCTTAACAGACTGGTGATGAACAATGAATTGTTTTAATGTCGCTGATGCAGGTATGTACTCCACACTTTCAGACAAGGACAGGTAAGAGGGTGGAGGAATGCAGTAACATAATATATTAAAGGGAGATGCATGCAGTTGCGTCAACATGACGGATGGTCCCATATGCGCTGATATTCATAACGCACCTACGGGATTTGTTATTCATTGCGGACTAGCTATTGGGCAGTACGAGTATCATTCGGATGGTGGATTTTTTAGCACGGAATTTTAATGGCACGCTGTTTAAAGTGTGGCAAAATTATAATATGTGTAATTTTCTTATCTTTTTATAGGAGCTCACTGCACAAACGTACTTTAGAGAAAACCGCCACTGGGAACTACCAACCCTGACGGATACTTTATTTAACCCTTCCCTCTCATTTTATAAGGGGCTGCTGAAGTATCGTTGCGAAGTGTAAACATTGCTGATAGCGAGATCATAGCTTTTCTTGAAACATTAAACTCCTTAGCAGCGAGTTCATTTTGTTGGATTCTTCTTTTATTAAATCTCATGATAAACAAATAAATCTCGCAGAACGAGCTTTATATCTCGAGATGTTTTAATTTAAGATATCAGAAAGCTTGAACAGAAGGCAAATTAATTGCAATTAAAAAAGTTATTATTTAGTAAATTCTGGATGAAGATTCCCGTTACAACTCCGACGATCATTACACGATCGCAAACTAGCGCAGACCCATGAAAAATTACGGGAAATTATAATTGTAGAATTTTTACATATAACTTGAAAATATTTATTATTTATTTATTGCATCTCACTATATATAAATCATGTTTTTTCTCATAAAAATCAACCGCACTAGGACAAAGCCTGTGTCGAGGTTAACCATTTACATTTGAGCGAAGCAAGCATAGAGTAATCACAAACATAAAGGAATACTACACACAAACACAAAATATTTCAAATATAATGAAAAAATATGTATTAGACGAGTTACCAGATGGGTAATTTGACAGTATATTGTATCAATATTCGAACCATATCAAATCATTATTCCTAAGAAGAAAAAAAAGTAGATAATAGGCAGGTAGGGTGACATTCAGTTTTTAACAAATGGCACTTGTATTTATTTATTTAAACGCCCTGATGGGCTTTTACATTATTCATATTTTACGTAATTTACTGCATAATACAGTGACGAAATATACGCAATCGCTCTTTAAATATGCTACATAAAAATGTCATTCAGGTATCTCTTGAACACAGGCAAACTTATTTTAAATATGTCTATTGATAAATATTGTATATAATCTTATTATTTAAGAAAGGTCAAAGATGAAAAAATATTATAATACAAACATCTTAACAAACTTTTTAAATTTAACTAAGGAATTGGTAGACTTAATATGATTTGGAAGAACAATAAACTTAAGTGGTGCCTGATATAAATAGTTTCTTTGACCAAAAGAACTTTTAGTATGTACCGCCACAAAGTTCAATGTAGAGCCAATTCTAGTTGCACACGTTTGTTTGATCAAAAATCGAAAAAGTATTTGAGTGATATAGCCGTTACAAAGTATGTATAAAATATTTGCCTCGGATCATTATAACAAAATATCTATTTACCAAAGTATGTACCGGACGCATAATCGAATTGACTGGATTTCGATGCATATAAAAACAGACTGGGTCTATGAAATTACAAATGTCATTATTTATGACTTCTGAAGAAACGTGAATATAACAACGAAATGCGAAAATGACCGTGTTCTTGAGGTTTGGAACAGAGTGCAGTATACGGCCCTCTTCCTCGTATAGCTATACCAACGCTTCAGCAGCTTATTAGGACCTAAGTAAGCCCTCATAAGGAAACTATTAAGTTTTTTGTTGGTGAAAGAATGACAGTAATCATTGTTCAAACATTATACTGTCCATGAAGCTCTGAGTAGAGATAATGGCATGTGTGTGTAGTTTGCAAGCGTCTCATGGGGAAACACGTAAAGCTGCTGTTTGGGGATTGGTAACCCAATAATATCCACCCTACTTACTGTTGATCCTTTGTGTGAAATTTAATATCCCTATTTGGATATGAATTTCATACTTTCATAGTTCACTTCTTGTTATTGTCAGTTGGCCAATGCCGATTGACATCGACTTATTTACCCCTGATGTAACACGAAAACCACATTAATATTCGAACTTTTCTACTATTTTGTTCTACCGCAAACCCGTGAGAAATCACGGTATATTTTAATTCCAATATTGAAAAAAGACATTTGAAATGATTTTCTATTAAAATATCATATTATACCCATTTTATCGTTTGTCTGAATGTTTTTAAATCTTTTTTCCTTCTCTATTTTTTTAACGAGAAAATTTCTAAATGAGCACCTGAGTTTGCTGTGGTCACCAAATTGCTTACGATAATTAATTAATGGGACACGTAAATTCTTATTCACTACTGTAATATGGGGCGATTTTGGAATCGGGGAGCGACTTCGATCGTCGTGGATAACTGCGTAATTCTCGCTACCACTCAGAAATTACTCGGTCTTTTTAATGTTTTTTCGGGCAACGTGGATACAGTCACGCCTCGAAAATAAAATGTGAAATTTGTTGGTTTCTAGTTATATGAAAACATATTGTCGGTTGAATTGGGGTGCTGTGTTTTAATATATGTGCATTTCTCAACGATTAAATTAGTTTCGTGTCATTTATATCGTCAAGTACAGTACTGTCTATTGATATATCTAAGTAGGTACTTAAAATTCGAAATCAATTTTTTAAAACTTTTTTTTTTGGATTGGCGTATCTTTGTGATAAGCTTGTAATAAATGGTATGGTGGAAATGTGACGTTGATCACCGTGTGTTTTTGACTCATCTCCTCTTTTACTATGTATATTTGAACACGGGTTTGCGGTAGTTTAAACATGTTCAATAAATATGACTTAAAATTCTCCGGCACAATTTTATTAATCAAAAAAAAATATTTTCAGTTTGAAATTTGTTCCAAAGTCACTCCATTTTACCGAAAATAAATAAAAACGTACAATACATAATTTATCTTCTAAAAAAGGTTTTAGAATTTTTTAATACATTACTTTTATAATTCTTCATCATTTTTGTAATCTAATAAAATCTTGGATTAGTTCGTTCTTGCTTTCCATATCTTCGGAGAACTCGAAGCATTAACTTCTTCCCAATCTGCCCCATCCTGGTCGGTATTGGCTCGGAACAGCAACGGGATGAATTTCTCCATTAGGCTGAGATTAAAATCAGATTGAGAAGAAGCCACTTGGCACTTGTTTACTTTTACCTTTCTCATCGTCTCCTCCACCAGAAACAAAGGTGGTTGAAGTATTTTTGTTGCATAATCGAGTTTTACGCTCATACCGCGAAACCTTTATGGATGATTGATTAATCACAATAATTTAAAAAAAAAAACGTTTGACGCTGTATAACACACTTTTTTTAAATTTTTATAAAAAATGTAGGTTAGCTTAATTTTGTACTTACATCAGTATTGTTCGTGTTCGCACAATGTAAACATAGGGGTTGTTACATACTTAGGCGGTTGATTTTTTTGGCGACCGGGCGCGAATCAGGTTATAATCATATTTTAGTTTGGAGCTGTGATAAAATCCATGATTTTCTGCCATAATTGAACAAATACAAAAAAAGTAGAAATATTGATTGACGGTAAAGCTTTGAAAGAAGTGTAGGAAAGAATAGGGAGTACCTAAACAATGTCTCCATTAAAAAAATTATACAACTCAATTATTGTACCACACGTAATTACTGTAGCAGCATTCTCTTAGCAAACGATGGAATAATGAATCAAATGACAATACTACAAAATAATAAAATAATTATAATGAAGAACAAAAAAATGTACGAAAACCTAGGAAATGTCGAAGGAGTTAAATATCTTGTCATTATGTTATATCTTTATTTTAAATCTACGAAATAATTAAATACTTAGGTATTATTTTTGATAGCAATTTAAAGTGGAAAGAACATATAACCTCTACAGCAAACAAACTTAGAAAATTCATTTATTTTTTTAGACAAACTCGCAACTTTCTCAACCTAAGCCAGCTCAAAACAATCTACTATGCACTTTGTCAATCTTTAATAGAGTATGGTATCATAGCATGGGGAGGAGCAAACGCTGCCGCCATTGATCCAATATCTAAAGCTCAGAAACTTATAATAAAGATTATCCTCAAACTACCAATCACAAGCAGTTCCGATGAAATCTTTAGGAAAATCTGTGTTATGGACATTAGGCAACTTTATGCCAAAAACATACTAACATACCTCTTCAAACACAAAACTACTTTTGACAATATCCAAACTGCTCGTGATACTAGAACAAAAGGACATAATTTCTTACAAATCCCTTTCGCTAAAACAACTTTTGGCCAGAGAAATTTTAGATATTTTGCAACAAGGCTATATAATGCTCTCCCACTAGCCATTAGACTGAACGAATTTTTTCTGAAATATAAAACAGACATCAAATCTTGGATCATCAGCCAAGACAGATCCATGATAAATTTTTTTATAAAAATCCCTACATAAGTATGTACTCCAACTAGATGCTGATTAACAAATGTATCATTTATTATTATTATTTATTATTTTCTATCTTTTTCACAATGTCATTTAATGTAGTGAAATATTTAATGTATCAAAAAATATGTAAACATTTTTAATGTATCAAATACGTCTGTCTCGACACAGGTTTATCCTAGTGAGACAGACATCGAAAAAAAAACCTGTAAAAGAAACTTTATATTGATAATAAAAAAAAAAAAAAAAAAAAATTAATGGCCACACGTCAATTGTAATTCTAAGAAAAAAGTAAACCTGAACCCGAGAGAAGAGAAATAAAAGAAATAAGATTCCCCTTCAGAACAAACTCCAGAGTCAAAAATCGTTGGATGTACCTACGGAGCAATAAAGTTATATTGCGAATTACCAGAAAAAATAAAATTAATAAAAGAAGAAAACATAATTTTTTTAAAATCTAAGCTGAATATTCCAATCAATAACAGACATTAACTAATGCTGATGAAACAACTCAATAGGTGGATTATTTCCGACCTTGTTCTATTAAGTAAAATTATATAAGTATTAATTATTTTATTGACAGCCCAGAAATCTCTAAATAGTATAAAACAAGTCTGTTTGTGCGCTTAGTTCTTCTAAACTACGCAAAGGATTTTGATAGGATTTTCACTATCATTTAGACTTTTAGAGAATCTCTTCCGGAAGGTTTATATATATAAAACATGCTTATTATATTTAAAGAAACTAGAGAAAAGTCGATGTTTTGTAATCAAGTCGTAAAAAAAATATTATCGGCCGCTTTCATTGCGAACATTACTTATTTTGTGAACCTTATGAGATACTTCAAAATAATCATTATTATTTATTATTATTATTATTTATTAACCAATAAATTAACATACATTTTTTTTTGGTATAATCCACCTCTCTAGGCTGAGCCTGTTCTGAGGTGGCGGGAGTTTGATTTAATTTTAGATAATGCGAATTTACATAGAATCAAAGATGTAAATAAAAAGATATACATAAAATATAAATAAAAAAAAAGATATATAATAATTAGAAAGATAAGAATTTTAAAAAGAAAAACATAAGAAATAATGAAAATACATATAAATGAGTGAGAACAGAAGAGAAAAATTCAGGCGTGGAGTGTGCTATAATTTATGGTATTGTAGATGTTATCTGTCCGCAGTATACAATGCCTTTGTTGACTATCCATGTGTGGATTTTGTGTCTTATATTTACACTTGTTGCCAGGTCTTTAATATCTTTTTCCATTAAATTGAAAATTTTTGGGGCCAGATTATGAAAATGTCTTTGTCCATAGGTGGTATTTATCTTCGGGGTCATGTGTTGATGTCTGTTTCTTGTTTCTTAATTGTGTTGTATAGTATGATGGTTAAGTTTGTCTTTTTGGTAATATAGAGTTATAATTTTTATGTATAGTTGCTGTATGTTCAGTACGGTGAAGTCCTTAAATAACTGTATTGTCGAGAATCTGTAGGGTTTTTTTGTGATAACTTTAATTAAGGCTTTTTGCGCTTTGACAAGAGGGTCCATATTAATGGACATATTAATTAATTTACTACGGAATTGTACATCTCCGTGATGGTATATGTCTATCTCCTAAGGATAACCTCCAGCAACGCCGGGTACATGTGAGATAGTTTTTTGTAATATATCTTATTTTTAATCAATTCCTTCTACGGGATATTTTCCTAGTTGACTCTTTCCGGTACATTTTGATTAGCTATTTAATTATACCAAATAGCTGACGAATTGACTAATAAATGTGCATCATCTATTTGTTGTTTTGTTTATTTAACATCCAATATGCACAACAATGGAATAAATGTGTACATACTTGGTGTAGCCTGGTTGCGTTTCTTTTTACCGTCATTATTAGCGTTGAGATAATGATTTAGCATATTTTTGTAGTGAATCTCGGAAAAAATTGTACCGATAAGCATTTTAAATGAAACTCGTCTATATGCAAATTAGTTTTATGCTGGCTTCGATTTATGCAATATTTTCGTAGTAGCTATGAAACTAGGCAAACAGATTTAAGTCAAAAATTCAAATGTATTCATAAAACCTTATATGATTTAATACGTGAAGATACGTTACTGTGGCAACGCGGTTTCTCTGAACTAGGTCCAGTGGACATACTTTAGCAAGCCGTTAACATACACGGTTTTCCAATAAGAGGTGTTATTTTAATATTCAATCGTAAAAGATCAATGGTTTCGTTGCTTGTGTGGCAAGTAGCGCCGTCTTGTTGAAAGTAAACGTTGTCCAGATCAATACCATCCAATTCCGGCCATAAAAAATCATTAATCTCTCTAGATAGCGCAATCCATTCACCGTAACTGTTGCTCCAGCCTCATTTTCAAAAAAGTAAGGTCCAATGAATCCGCAGGGCTATAAACCGCACCAAACAGTCACACGTTGAGGATAGAGAGGCTTTTCAACAATAACTCTTGGGTTTTCCGAGCCCCAGATGCGACAATTTTGCGTGTTGACGAAGCCACCGAGGAGGAAATGGGCCTCATCACTCAAGATGATTTGCATTTGATTCACTCATTTTAATAATTTCAATGCGTTGTTGAAGCGTGTATCGTTCCATTTTTATTAATGGCGTAGTTTATACTTGTCAAATGTCAAAAAATGACAGCTTCAAAAGTAACATCTACCGAAATAGCAGGCTATTCAAAATAACACCTCTTATTGGAAAACCCCGTACTTATTTCATTCATACACACATATTCTTTGAATGGCTGTCCTTGATGGTTGGATTATTTGTATAGCGACGTTTTCGTGAGAAAATCACCCCAAGAGCGCTTAACAACTTAGTCTATACATTTAATGTATTCCTACGACTTTTTACTTCTGGCTTATAAGTAAGTTTAATAGCTAGTGACTTGTAACTAGTGGCTTATAACTAAGATTAATGCCTAGTGGTTTACATTTACAACTAAGACTTTAACTTACATTATACATATGGCGTATAAGCTTCTAGACGGTTTACTATCAATACCAGACATTCTGGCTAAAATAGGATTCTATGTCCCTGATAATTTTGCTCGAGGCCGCTAACACAGGCTTTTGATTCTTCCTAGGTGCAGAACTACCTTATCAATGGTGATGCCCTTGGGAAGAATCACTATGTTAATTAACTGCCTCGCAGGAAATGTGGATATTTTCCACATGTCCTACAACGTATTTAACCGTGAAATATTATTCAAGACTTAACATTGTAAACCTAAATTTGAAACTTTTTTTGTCCCACTCGTAAATGTATTTGTTATTCACTTTTTTGTAATTTTTAATTACCGATATTGCAATGTACTGGTTTATACTGTTTTTGCAAATAAATATTGATATTACCGAGTTCGGTATATACAAAATACCGCTATAATATGACTCACAATAACTGCTTAAACTAGAGATTTACGACTAACATACATATTGCGATCACTTTTAAAATGCCTTCAATTTCCGCAATAGTACTCTCTCCTTGTATATATCCTCCAAGCGTACAAGTCTTAACACGTCGACTCCGATGGGTGAAAGAAAACAAAATACCAGCAGCGGTGATGGGTACAAAAAGTCCTACCTAAAAAAAGAATTCAAGTGCTTTTCTTGCAATTTTTAACCAGATATTTAATTTTAAATATTATTTTGTTCACTTCTTCATAAATCTCCGATGTTTCCTATAAGAAATGGATAAGTTTTAACAAAGAAATATTCCGATTGCTTTCGAGCTAGCGAAATACTGTTTCGACTGCTGTCCAAATTCTGCTCGCGGTGGTGCGCGTTTTTATACACATTATTATATTATTGAGTAATAACTCACTTGAAGCTCATACGATTATATTCATTTTTACCTCAAATTGTGGAAAAATATTTGATAAAATTAAGCTTAAATCTCTTTGTCCAGAGCCCAGGAACTTAATGCTCTTCGACGGAGGAGGTCAAAATTACCGCGTTATCTCCGGGTTTTGTCACAAAATTTCTTATTAAATAAAACCCCAGCTCCAGCAAAACACTTGTACTTTTAATATGATAGATTGACAATGGACTCTGATATTTTAATTGGCAGGCGGTTGGAATATTGTTACCACCTTTTTTATTATATTCAATACTCGACAGCTAAACGCCATCTATGGGTGAGCTCTTACACTAGTATCAAGGATATTACAAAAAATATTTATGAAGAAAAAATGTGATGAATGATAATGATAGCAATAAGGCAAATTTAAACAAGAAAAATACAAGTTATATTACTTGCTGACTTGTCAATGCAGCATCTCTTTTGGATGTTATTATGTCTATTTTGTACGTATACCCAGCATCTCTTCCCACCCCCACCCGCTCCGCGTGCCTAATATGTTTACCCAAGTGGAATCTAATTACAAGTAGAGACGGGTTTGCTTGAGCTAAATTTAATAATCTCTCCCAAGATTTCTTTTGCGGAAAGATTGCATCACTTTTCAATTTTCCGGCGAGATTTTGGTTTTGTATGTTTCCACGCTGCTTTGTTTGCCGTCTAGCCCTGGCTTTGTTATTTAATGACCTTTTTTCTTCTTCGTTATGTCGTTACGAAGTGAGTTCGCTGCTATCTAACATTATTATATTACATTATTTTCACCTTAAAAATACAAGTTTGTGAATTGTTCTCTCTAAATTTATTTTAAATATTTTCATTAGTTTTATGTAAAAAAAAAATGTAAATATATATATATATATATCATTCACTTGCACTACAACCACTTTTTGACTTGATTTGGAATGCTGGCACTCGAATAATGTGCTTGTGTTGCCTTGTTCTAATATTTTTGTACCTTAGAATGAAACTTCATCAAGTTTATTTCAGCAAAAGTGCGTCAAAACAACAAACCGTGTTTCGGGATTGACGATGTAATTTTATTTTATATTTTTGCAATGAAAAATAGATGGGACCAATTCTTGCACTGTCATTGGTCGAAATGAAGCAGATCACTTTTGAAACAATAATATCAATTGGACGTGACCACATTTTCAAAATGACCTACAAAGTTTATAATTTTTATACAGGGTTTTCCAATAAGAGGTGTTATTTTGATATTCAATCGTAAAAGATCAATGGTTTCGTTGCTTGTGTGGCACGTAGCGCCGTCTTGTTGAAAGTAAACGTTGTCCAGATCAATACCATCCAATTCCGGCCATAAAAATCATTAATCATCTCTCGGTAGCGCAATCTATTCACCGTAACTGTTGCTCCAGCCTCATTTTCGAAAAAGTAAGTTCCAATGACTCCGCTGGACCATAAACCGCACCAAACAGTCACACGTTGAAGATAGAGAGGCTTTTCAACAATAACTCTTGGGTTTTCCGAGCACCAGATGCGACAATTTTGCTTGTTGACGAAGCCACCGAGGTGGAAATGGGCCTCATCACTCAAGATGTTTTGCATTTGATTCACTCAAGTGAATTTTAATAATGTAAATGCGTTGTTGAAGCGTGTATCGTTCCATTTTTATTAATGGCGTAGT
Organism: Hesperophylax magnus; assembly: GCA_026573805.1. Classification (NCBI taxonomy): domain Eukaryota; kingdom Metazoa; phylum Arthropoda; class Insecta; order Trichoptera; family Limnephilidae; genus Hesperophylax; species Hesperophylax magnus. The sequence continues at coordinate 4,309,075 of JAIUSX010000104.1, forward strand.
TTCTACTTGTCAAATGTCAAAAAATGACAGCTTCAAAAGTAACATCTACCGAAATAGCGGGCTATTCAAAATATCACCTCTTATTGGAAAATCCTGTATATATTTATTCCAATTTCACTTTTGTTTTCGAGTTGAATGAATGCAAATATTGGAAACGGAGATTAAATCACTTACCTACATCCGTTCGTTCTGAAACTCGGCAGATAGACTCGTCGATGACAGTGCATTCTATTACGGATTGGTGGCAATCATGCACACGGCATTTCTCTGTAATCGGTTGAAATTACAGTAGTTAATATACGAAATGAATGTCGGTCCAACCCGATCGGCAATTCGGCGTGGGTAGTAGTGTCGACATGCAAGTTTTAAAGGGCATTTTAAAAGTGATTATTATTGATTATTAATTAATTTTCCATATCAAAACCTTATTCGTATTCTTTTGGATCTAACCAGTTTTGTTTCTTTTACTTTACATATAATATGTCCTTCCTGACACTGTTTGACCTTGTTTGTATTTCCTTGTTCTAGCTACGTGATTGGCTCTGGTCTTGTTGACCTGGTGTCTCAGGTCTGCAGCTGCGAGGACCCACTTTCCCCCGCTTCCTGTGACTTAGTGGAATCCTCTCTTGAATTACTGGCAGCCCTTACGGATAGGTGTGCCAAAGACCTCCAGGTAAACAATTTATGTTTAATTTTTATTTAAAAATTTTAAAAATATGAGTTACATTTTAAAAAATATTACATTTAGGGGCATACATAATAATAATCATAAATACACCAATCTTCTTCCTTTTCGCTGTTCTTTGATAGTTAAAAGTTCCTGTATCTGGTAGGTCAGAAGTTTAAATTCCGAATGAAGAAAGATGTTTTAGGAGCGTAATAATTCTATTAAAAGTCATGATCATGGTAGGTTATTAATTGAACAAGTGTAGATCAAGCATCAAGTGTTAAAAGTGATTTGACTTACGTTTTGATTACAACAAAAGCAATACAACCACAAAAGAAGATGCTTATCCGTTATGTGGCTTGTTTCAGACCGACGCGTGCGCGCGTCTCGGCGTCGCACTACGCAGCTCAGAGATGGGTGGATGCGTGCGCGCCGTGTGTTGCGCACTAGCGGCTCCCCCGCACGAGGGCGCGCTGCCGGCGCCCGCTCTACGACTGGCCGGCGCCGCGCTCCAACTTCTGACGGCGGCGGCTGGCGCCGACCTGCCCTCCTATCAGGTATGTACTATGTTTTATGTTATTAATTCCTCAAAACTTTAAAACAAAAATTGATTGGCTATATATTTAGTTTTACTCCTAATTAACTTAACATTTCTTAAAAATCCACCTACTTAATGCATTTACACAGTTTCTTTAGCAGCTTTTTCACAGATATATCTTCATATACTTTAATTAAGATTCACCACTAACGGTCTCCAAATCGAGAAATCAACTCACGTTCGTTTTCCGAACGCAATTATCAGCGAAAATCTCTCGTGTAACTTCCGGGGAGGTTATTATCAACCGAACTGAACATCCTCAGTAGAGAGAGATCTGATTCACCGCGAGGATTGATTAGTTTACTCAGTCCGGGATGGGATGGATTGGGAAGCTGGGTTTGGCGGTTACCGCTGCTTGCTCAAGCCCCCGTGCGCCTCCGGGGTAAACATTATTACGTTTATTAATTTGTTTGGTTTCGGCGGACGGCCGTGTGTCTAAGGGTCATTATTATGGGGCGGGTGTATTAAATGGCTGTTGGATCGTTCTAATTATTTAAAGATCACATTGCCAAGTTATAAGATTTAAAAGGAAATTAAAATCAGTAAAATGTTATTTGTTCATTGAAAGCACTAAAAGCAGCCAATCATTTTTATTTCCGTACATTTTTTTTTGTCGACAAAGTTTATCGACCTGTAGACAACTTTGTCTGACCAAATTTTAGACTATCGAGTTTCAATAAGCGATAGTTGAACACTACGGTAAAGACCCGAAATATTAGACATTACAGTCACAATTGATTTAGTTTCGTTTTAGACTGTTTTTTGTTTTGTTTATTGGTGGTTATACAGAGCTCAGTCAGTGACGACTAATCGACGATGCTCTTGATAAAAACCTTTGTCGTGTTAATGTTAACAATTTTAACAGCTTTCATGCTGCTGGATCTCCTGATACAGGGTTTTCCAATAAGAGGTGTTATTTTGATATTCAATCGTAAAAGATCAATGGTTTCGTTGCTTGTGTGGCACGTAGCGCCGTCTTGTGAAAGTAAAGTTGTCCAGATCAATACCATCCAATTCCGGCCATAAAACATCATTAATCATCTCTCGATAGCGCAATCCATTCACCGTAACTGTTGCTCCAGCCTCATTTTCGAAAAAGTAAGGTCCAATGACTCCGCCGGACCATAAACCGCACCAACAGTCACACGTTGAGGATAGAGAGGCTTTTCAACAATAACTCTTGGGTTTTCCGAGCCCCAGATGCGACAATTTTGCTTGTTGACGAAGCCACCGAGGTGGAAATGGGCCTCATCACTCAAGATGATTTGCATTTGATTCACTCAAGTGAATTTTAATAATGTAAATGCGTTGTTGAAGCGTGTATCGTTCCATTTTTATTAATGGCGTAGTTTATACTTGTCAAATGTCAAAAAATGACAGCTTCAAAAGTAACATCTACCGAAATAGCAGGCTATTCAAAATAACACTTCTTATTGGAAAACCCATTATAATAAAAACTATTTTTTAATTCTGAAATGTGGGGAGGATAGCGCAATCCCACACATCTCATAGAGTAGATCCATAATACTATAAGATCATTAAGAATATCTTGAGAAACTAGAACAACCTTTCTTATACCGTTCCAAACATACAGACACTGTAGCGTTGTCACTGTGACTTAACCCTTGGATTGCTAGGGGTAAAATGCCAATCGCCCGCCATACGTCGGCTGACACTATTTTCGTAAGAACTTTTTTTTTTTTTTTTTTAAATTACGTTTTCTAAATTTTCCCATCCTACCAGATTATGTGTATATATTGAAAATAAATATGTAGTTTCCTAAAGATAGCTACTTATTTTCAGAGATGTATTTTTAGCTCTGATGTTATAAAAATGTAATTGATTGAACGCATACGAAAATATTCCTGAGTTTTATCTGCGTTTTTCACAGTAAAAATAAGTCGTACGAGGATTTCCTGTAAATAAATGCTGTCATAACTTTTGAAAATCGTAATCACGATATGGAATTATGCGATGCGCTTTTTCACATATAGCTACGACTGCCTCCGTGGTCGAGGGTTAAAGCTCTCGATTACAAATCCGGAGGTGGCGAGATCAAATCTCGGCGTGCGCAAGTACATTGATTTGCTTTATTTCAAATTAATTAATTAAAAATAATATAATTTATGTTTGCGGCACGTTCCAGACTAGAAAATTCTCTCGGTATCGCCCTGGTGTAAGACCACCATTCAGAATTGAAACGCTGCTTGAAATGGCTCTAGCTACTTTTTGTGACCAGATCTGAATATCCAGGTACTTCCCCGCCTTCCTCTTCAACACATGCTTCCCCTCCTCACTACCTTCAGTCTCACAACATACCCCAATTGGTGATGCCATAGTCTCACTAGTTCCAGACGGCTGAGGTAGCAGTTGAGGTTCTTTTGCGGTATTCACATAAAGATTTTTATTTTTTATTTATTTATTGTTTAGGAACATTTACAGACTATTAACATGAGAAAAAATCATTAGATAAGCGCTGCAAAAAAAGGAAATGTCAACAGTCCACTTAAAAATGTTCACATCATGCACAGTTTAATTGTCATTATACACTATGTATTAACAAAAAAATATATAAACAGCAAAACGTGAGCAAAGGCAAAAAAAGAGATATCAAAAACAAAAAATACAGATAAATATATGATCCAAAAAACAATAGAAACAAAAATAAAAACAGAAAACAAATAGAGTAAATAAATAAAAAAACAAACAAACATTCACAATCTATTGCTAATTTGCTTTTTAAAATAAGTGAGACTATTTGCATATATATCTATGTAGTTACACTCAATAGAATTGTACAGACGACACATTCTAGATAATGGATTGAAGTATGCAATATTGTTCTTAAATAATTCTAGATGGAATATATTATGATTCCTTAGATTACGTCTATTAGGAATTTTAATAAGAATATTGCTCACACAATGAGTTGCTTCAAGCTTGTCATGAATAATTTTGTGTAGACATATTAAGTCAGCAAATTGTCTTCTTTTATCCAGGGTCGTAAAGTTAAAGTATTGGATAAAATAAACATATTTGCAGGTGACGAAACGACAATCTAGAATGATATTAAGGCATGTTATTTCCTTGCCAAGCGAATAAAATATATTTTAGTTTGCTAGGAACATTTTTAAGGTTCAAATTACCAAAACTGAGGAAAGTGCGGTGACATACTAGGAAATCCACTGAGGATTTCCTGGCACACCAGAGGTTAATAGCTCTCTGACTGACAGTCTCTCTGACTGACAGTCTCTCTGACTACACGAGCACACGATGAGCCCTGCCACACATCACCAGTAAACAAATATCAATATGTGCTCTTGTATCCATCCAATAACACGGTAATTCATATTCTGCTAAAATGCAATCATTTCACAGTTAGTAGTCAGTCCACAGATTATAGTACAGTCAATCCACAGTTAGTAAAGTGGGAGCAGCCAGCCGCCTCAGTGTGACTTGTAGAGTTACAAACCGCGGGGTGTATCATATTATTTCGTATTTGTATTTGCTTAGCTTTTGTTTACATACTTCGATTCGTATGATATAGTATAACACGTGTATCATGTACGTACAAGTCATGAAAACAAAATTTCAGTGGTTTTCATTTTAATATCCGCATTAAAAATTTATATTCTATCAAGATGTAATTCTGATATCAGGTATGGAAAAATTCAACCAATTTTAATATGGTAAGGTTTAAAAAAGCATTCAAACGGACTCTTTCAGATTTTAACCCTTCGAAAACATGCTTTTCACAAGTAAAAATATATTTATTTATTCATGTTCTCCGTAACACGGTTTTTAGTTAGTTTTCAGGTACAAAAGTTGAATTATTTTTATGGAAAAAATAAAATATTTTTTGTGTGAAAAATATTGTTAATCTTTTTTACTTGTACTTTCGTGTAGAATTACCTCTGAAAGTTTGCGCACTTTACCCCCGTTCACCCTGTATAAGTTCGTACAAGATATTTCCTATACTTCTTGATACAAAATATATATTATTCAGTCAAGTATTTAGACCTCAAATCCAAATTTAAGTTTTGTGTAAAAAGGCCGCGCAGCCGTTACTCCTAAAATTTTATCAAACTTTAAATCAGAATATTAATTCCCTTGAAAATAATTTCTAGAAGAAAATTTTGAAAACCTTCCCATTACGTTTCTATTCCCTCTCAGGGTGGCCTCCTCTCCCCTCGTGTTTACAGGGCACATGCGCACTGCAACCGCCATACAGCCAGCCCGTACAGCCTTCCCGCAGTCGACTGTAAAACCAACCGCCCCTCCCCCCGCCCTACGGATTTTTCCTCCAGGGACTCTAACCCTCCCTGGAAGTTCCCGTAAGCACGATGAGGTTTCGACAACCGCCTCGAGTTTGTTGAACTCGCTGAAATGTTCCATTTAATAATATTCTAAATAATAATGCAGTCTTAGGTTAGTTACTTTCATTTCTTATTAAGTCTATAGTATAGATATCAAATTATTTAACTACATATTATATAAGCAGCATTGATGACCTCAAACCCAACGGAAGTTCAATTGAATAACTTCCACTAAGACCTATGCCATATTAAGAATCTTTAAATTTGTCAGATTATGTGAAAGAAAAATATTTGGAAGTGAATTCTTACATACATTACAGTCTAGGTTCATTTTAAAGATATATATAATATAGGTAAAAGGCGAAAACAGCTATAAAGCAATAGTAGGTTTTGCGAACGGTGATTTCTGACGACATGAAATTTACACAGTTTTTTTTACCTAATATGAAAGTTAACGAAAATATTCTCACATCACCATTGTTGTAATATTCTGGCACCTCAATTGAATTGTTTTTTAGCTCTTTTTTTTCCTGCAAGCGTTTTTCAGTCAATGTAAAATTTATAATCTGTCTACAAACTATCATTGAAGAAGAATATACTACTAATAAATCTAAACGAAACGTAAAACAGAACAAGACACAGAAAAATAAAAAGGTAACGTTCTCAACTGGGAATCGAATCCAGAATACATTCTTACCGGAACAATGCTTCGAAACACTCAGCCATTGGAACCTAATTATTTTTCGTCATTTTTGTCGATCTCATATTTCAAATTCAAAATTAACAATATTATCGTCAAGTAATTTTTCCCATATTTTTGACTTTGAAGTTCTAAATAATTTGCTTGTTAGTGATTGTGTCTCGGATAAACATATCTGTGTCTTGTTCAGCTTCATATTTAGATTTATTAATATTAAATTCTTCTTCAATGATATATGTATTACGTTGGTAGGTATAACCTTCAAAAGTTATTTCGATAAAATCTTCTGCAAATTAATTAAATCTAACATTAATTCTTATTATAACAAAACATTTCGATTTAAACAAAAGTTTACGTAGTTCTTCGTTTGTTCTGCTGACAAACTACATAAGTAGGCAGGTTTGAATGTTAATATAGAAAAAATAAAATAAATCAAAAGCCGAAACGGGAATGTATAAGTGTTAAAAATGATGTCCATTAGATGGTCATCAAAAAATGTTTAAGTTATTTGAAATGGATATGACACCCAAGGCCAAAAGTATTATGCCTGATATTTGGTGAAAAAACTTCTTTGCACATCCCCCAAAAGAGAGATTTGTGCAATATCCTATTATATTGCACAATATCCTATCTATTATTAAATTGAACAAGAATTCAATTATCTATCTGCGTTTTTAAAACAATTACCCCATTACTGTTTTAACTACACAGGCATCTGCCATATTTTGATAGAAGGTCGGAGTATTTCTATTTTGCAATAACATCCAAATAAATGGAATATTTCTGAATGTATCCGAACAATAAAAATTGCTTTTGAAAGTTGATACAATACGCTTTCAAGTATTATTATTATTATATATAAATGTATTCAAGTTTTGAATGTGAACATAAACAAAATTAGACAAAAAATATATAAAAACACACAATTTATTAGACAAATGTTATTGTAACCTCACTTACGTTTCATATAAAAATAATTAATAAAAAATTTACAAAAAAAAAAAAAAACGTTACATGTTGTTTGTCAACTATGTTAGATCCGAATGTTACTTTTATGTGAAAGTACATCATAATAACTCATTTTAAATTACTGTATCCATTTTCTGACCGTTGTCATTCTATCATTACATTATGCCCTTCTTTCTTTCAATTCAATTCACCTTTCTTAGATGCGGTGTTCTTTGTGATCTCATTTCCTCTCCACCCCCGGAGTTGTATCTCTTGAAAAGTTTATTTTTCTTCTTGGTGCAGTGGTAATTTGTCGGAACCCAAACTCGATACAACCACCCCCTCCTCTTCCTCAACCCTCACCATCCCTTTCTCCATTTCAAACCCTGGACCCTCGTGGTCCGCAAGAGTGTAATCGAATGCCAACTGGTCATTGGCCATTTTGAAAGTTTGGTTACGATTCAGGAACTATTTGCTGTACGTCTATCGAATATATATATATTATACTAGCTAAGCCCCGCCACGCGTTGCTGTGGCTCAGTCTGTCTCTGCAGATAGAGAAACAATAGCGCGTGTTGCGTTTACGTCCAACAAATGGCGCTGTTTAAAAAATGTTTTTACCTGGTGACATTTATTATATAATATAGATATAATCGAAAGCAACGTTGTGTTTTTTTTTTTTTTTTTTTTTTCATTTCAAAGCAATCTGTGAACAACTTTTGGAGATTTAAGATTTTGAACAACGAACATTTATTGTTGCCCCATTTTTGAATTCGGCAGCCACCTCTGGTCTGGAGCCCCAAAATACTAAAATATAGTTAAAAAAAACCCTCGACTCTTCTGAAACAGGTGGTTCGTTGGATAGATCCCCTATCTTAACAGACTGATTGCAATCTTTAGAGCACAGGCGTCAGATGAGAATGCTGTTCTTGTTCTACCGGTATTTCAATGGAAGATGCTCCGAGGTGATTGAACTAGCGTCATTGATCTTTGGGCACCGTTATTTATTTAGGTAACACGCCAAACGCGCGCCAACCTTTGTACAGAAGAGAACCGGTCGCTTCTAGGACTCGTTCTTGAGTTCAACAGCTCGGCTGTGGTACGATTTGCCGACTTCTGTGTTTCAAATCAAATCAAATCAAAAATTATTCCTCCCTCCTACACCATGGGCCTCTTCAAGACCTTTGTTCACTCCTTCCTTTCCTCAAAATTAACATCCATACAGCCTCAAAGATAACATTAGATGACTGTGTGGAAATAATGTTAAAAAAAATTAACCTCGTACATTCTCAATAAGGTGCTGAAAAGATAATGAATTGACTTCGTTATAGACTAGCTACTGGGGAAAAGGCAGTAAGGCTTTCACGGGGTCTTCCGTCCCCCACAGAACGTAAAACGAATCAAGCAGAAACACGCTAAATCCGCGCTGGTCAGTCAGCCAGTCAGACAAGGCTCTTGTCGACTGTGCTAAAAGCTGCAAGTTTCTCGTCGGGTCCCTTTCAAGGCAATTTGTCCACTTTCTGTATTCTTTATCTTGTTAATTCTACACATCCGACTGGGAATGCGTTCTAGAGTTTTGCTATGGCCGTATTCAATATCTATCCGTTTCAAAATTATCGATTCATATATTTTTTTTAAAGAAAGACTAACAACATTCTAGGGTTACGAATAACCTGACAATATTTAAAATATTGTCAGGTTACTCCTAGTACCCTCGCAGTAAGCGGAAAATGTTGTTTGTGTTGTGATGGAAGACTTAGCCAGCTGAGGAATTGAACCCACTATGCCTGGGTGGGGCCCAAACGCGATGCCAACTCAGCCACTGACCGGTTGTATTGAAAAGAATTAGTAGATTTATTTATTTGGTACATTATTTTGTTACAATTTATGTTTTCCAGTAATGTAGGCCTCACTGGGTGGCTTGCCCGAGCTGAGGCCTTCATTTTATAATATGAAAATCTAATCTACATATTACATTTAAAGAGAAGATAGTAAATTTGAAAAGAAAATAATATTTTTAAAATTAAAAATAAAAATACATAATAATACATTTAAAATTAATTAATAATACAATGAAAATAATCTTGTGTGTTTGTGAGTGATGTGTGTTTATGTTGGTTTTGTGTGTTCCGTGTAGGTTTTATTTTTATTTTATGCTATGACATTTTGGTAATATTGTCTTTTTTGTTGTTTAATCCATTTTGTAATTTTTTGTGTGAATTTATTTTTATTTTCCTCAATTTTAATTTCAATTTTTAGACTGTTGAAAGCTTTTATAGCATGGTATTGGTAGTGTCTTTGTCCAAAGGTTGAATTTACTGTTGGAGTTTTAATGTTTTCTTTGTACGCTTGTCTAACTGGTCTGTTAGTGTTATTTTGTGTATGTTGAAATTTTTTTTTTTGTTAAAATGTAGTTTAGTAGTGTTTTAACGTATAATTGGCGTATATCTAGTACGTCACAGCTGTTGAATATTTGGTCTGTATCGGTCAGTCTATGTTTTTTTAGTATTACCTTTAAGATCGTTTTCTGTGCGGTTTCTATGTAATTGATAGCCGAGTTTGTTGCTCCTCCCCAAGCAATAATTCCATATTCTATTATTGATTGGCAGAGTGCAAAATATATTGTTTTCAATTGTTTTATTTTATATATGTTTCTTATGTTAAGGAAAATGTGTATTGTTTTGAGAAGTTTATTTGTGATTTGTTTGATGTGAGGTATCCATCTAAGGTTATGGTCAATTACGATTCCTAGATACTTTATTTGTTCTGTTTTTTCTAGAGGAGGGCAATCGCAGATGTTGGTGTTTAAACATTCGTGTATTTTTATAGTGTTTGTATTGTTTTTTGGCTGTCCCGTGCTATTTATACTGTATGTTGTGAATTTTGTCTTTGATATGTTAAGTGTAAGTATGTTTGAGTCTAGCCATGTTTTGACTTGCGAGATTCCCAAATTCGCTATGTTATATACATTATTCCAATCCTTAGATTTGAAAAGTAAAACTGTGTCATCAGCATAGCTAACTATTTCACCGTCTATTTTCATGCTGCAAAGTTCATTTATGTAAATAGTAAAAAGAACGGGCCCTAGTATGCTTCCTTGTGGAACTCCATATGTAATCGGCAGTGGTTTACTAGTATGGTTGTTAATTTTGACTTGTTGAGTTCTGTTACTCATATAACTTTTAAATAGTTGAAGTTCCTTGCCTTTGATACCCATGTTTTCTAAATTTTTTAAAAAGTGAATTGTTGCAGATTGAGTCAAAGGCTTTAGCTAAATCTAGATATATCGCTATGCATTTGTACCCTTGATCTAAGTTGCTATGTACATAATCTACTGTACATGCCAAAGCTTCTTTTGTGCCTATTTTGTCTCTAAATCCATATTGGTTATCCGAGATTAATTTGTTTTCTTCAAGGTATTTTATAATTTGGTTTTTTAATACTCTTTCGAAAATCTTTGATAGCGAGTTTAACAGAGTGATTGGTCTATAATTAGTTATTTCCATTTTGTCTCCGGATTTATAAATGGGGACAACTAGTCCTTTTTTAAGAGTACTAGGAAAGCAGGAGTGTGTTATACTAAGGTTGATTAAGTGTGTTATAGGTTTCAAAATTTCATTTTTTAATATCTTAATACAATCCGTTGTTATCTCATCTAATCCAGGAGCAATTCGGTTTTTTAATGTGTTTATTATTTTGTCAATTTCCTCTTCCGATGTTGTTTTTATTTTAAATCTGTTTTGTGTCGGTTTTTTATTGATATTTGATCTATTTGTTTGTGTTAGTGTGTTTGTGTTATGCAATTTACGGTTCGCTAAAACTTTTCCTATATTTGCAAAGAAGTTATTCACATGATTTGCTATAGTTTCTGTATTTGTATTGACATCTAATTTTTTGGAGTTAATATTTAGATTTTCAATAGTATTTTTCTGTTTGTATTTTTGTGTGTATGTGACTTCTTTTAATATTTTCCATAATTCCTTTGGGTTATTTTTTTCTTTTTTAAGTTTTTCGCTATAGTATAATTCCTTAGCCACTCTAATAATTTTGGTGCAGATGTTTCTATATCTTTTATAGTAGTTAAGTTGTTCCATGTCGTAGGGTGTATATTTAATTTGTTTGTGAATTTTGTCTCGTTTACGAATACAGTTTAATATTCCCTGTGTTATCCATAGTTTAATTTTTTTGCTTTGTGTGTGAGTTTTACTTGTTTTATGATAGTGTTTTTATTTATTTCTTGTCCTAACATGTTATTAAATTTATCCCAGGCCTCCTCCACGTTCTCTATTTGGTATATTGTACTCCAGTCTATTTGTTTGAGTTTTTCTTTCAAATTTGAGTATTTAATTATTTTTTTTGTGAATATTTTGTCTTGGTTGGGTTTTGTGTTTTCGGTGTCTATTGCTATCATATTCATGTAGTGATCTGTGATAGTGCTTTCAAGTACTACGGTTTTGGTTTTTAGTTTTGTTTTGATCATTATATGATCTATACAAGTTTTTGTGTTTTGTGTGACTCGTGTTGGAATCTTTATCGTTGGCTCCAGTCCATGCTGTGCTAGTAGTGTTAGGTATTCTATGTTTTGTGGCTGTCCGTTTTGTAATATGTTTATGTTTAGGTCTCCAATGATGATGATATTTTTATTTTTGTTGATTTCTTTTAAAGTATTGTTAAGTGCAGTTAGGAAATGTGTGATGTCGTTTTTGGATGGAGATCTGTACATCGCAAGAATACACGTTTCTTTATCATATGCTATGTGTATGCAGTTGGAGTCTATTATGTGTATTTCTTTGACGATTGTATTTATTTTATCATTGACGTATATAACTATGCCATCATTTTGATTTTTGTGCTTTTTTGTGTGGTGTGTGTTATAGTTTTCGATTGTTTTTGGTACATATTTATCGTTCAACCAGCATTCTGTCAGCACAATTATATCAAAATTATTATCAAGCTGTTGTAGGTATATCGTAAATTCATCAAAATTTTTATTAATTGACCTAATGTTTTGGTGTAATATTTTGATTCTATTTTTTTCTTTTGTGATGTTTGTCCATATATTAAAATCGTTTGTACTTACACAGTAGTGTTGGTTGTCCGAGTCTGTATATTCCATGTAATCCGCCATGTTGGTGATTAATTGTGTAAGTATATGATGTGAAGTGTATTTACGTGTGGAGTTGTGTTTATGTTAGTTTGTTAATGTCATCACAATGTTTAATATTGAAAATTTGCCTTCCGGGGTCTTCCTGGTTAATAGATGGCCTCTTCGAAACCATACAAATTTGTAGTTAATTATTTTTGCATGGTTTTTTAATTTCCACATTAGTTGCTTGTAATATGGCGTCATTACTTCTCCAAAGTAAATGTTTTGTTTTCCGGGCTGGTGTATTGCCTCCGTGGTGAGACCTTTTCTTGATGATAGTATAGCATCCCTTTTATTTTTGTTATTTAATTTGAAAGTTATTTTCGGTGGGTGGTTTGGTCGGCGATCTTGGATGTGATTTATATTCGAAATTTCTGTGTCTTCAGTTTGAACTCCGCACGCAGCAGTTATTTCCTTTATTATGTTTTTTGTCATTTTAGGATCATTACTTTGGATACCTGATATTTCGAGATACTCTTTCAATGTCGCCTGTTCCATTTCTGTTGTTTTTACTAAAATACTTAGATTAATATTTAGATTAAAATGCATTCGATGTTATGTGCAGTTCGAAACTCTCTGAGAAAATGGTTCTACGTTGTATACTTCTCTTTTAGGATATGAATTAGTTATTTTATAAAAATGTCGTAAACGTTATTTTTCCTAATACATTATGCACAATTTTGCAATGAAACGAGTATGTTTATAATCAAATGTATTTTACGTCTGAGTTCGCATGAGCGTTACGATCTGTCACATGGGAATAATCAACGGTGCGTTCTGCTTTTCACAGAACTACTCCCGTCGTATTCATAATCGCGGTATAAATATTATACGGGCGCATAATGTCGGGATAGTGGAAAACGTTGCTCATCTTGGAATAGCGTCAGGATGGCGCCGACAATATGAAGAATGCCTGAATTTGTTGACGTTTTTTCGCGATGTTTGACAAATATTAAATCTACAGCATTATCGAAATATCGATTTACCACAGCACATATGGGACGCATACTCGAATTGACCGGATTTCTATGTAAATAAAAACAAACGACATTTCAAATGTCATCTGAAGAAACGCGAAGTTGAAGTGAATAAAACACGAAAATTCCTATATTTTGAGGTTTGGAAAAGTGATTCCAGTATAAAAAATTTGACATGAATATTATTATGAGTAACGACTTAAACCCGAGCAGTATATGGCCCTCTTCTTCGTATAACCATACCAACGCTGCAGTGACGTATTAGGAAATCTTTATGAGTAAGACTGTGTGGAAATAATGATTGAATTAAACTACAAGCGGAATATTTTGCTTGTGCATTTAATGGAGGATCTGGCTAACGGAGGATTGAACCCGCGACGCCCCAATGGACTCATCCACTAACCGGTATTTAGTACCATTCGTTTAATTTTCAATTAATTGTCTCCTTGTTGCAGGACACCCTGTCGGGCGGGGCCGCGCTGCAGTTCCGCCACGTGGTATCCCGCCTCCTGCGTCATGCCGCTAAGGCTCCGGACACCTGCGACCGCCTGCTCCATGCGCTTCTTCCCGCCATCGGGTACTTTGCCTTGCAGAGGGAGGACAACCAGGTCAGTCAAACTCTTAAGGCGATGCCATACGTAGTAATGCAAAATCATGTGTTTTTGGTTTGAAAATTTGGTCGCCTAGAAATGTTTCAGATGCTTTAATTAAATACCGCGAGTAGAATACATTTTTCCCTTTGAAATAGTCGAGTATTATTTTGAACTTTAAAGCAGATTTCATAGGCCTTATACATTATTTTTTTCTGGGCTTATAAAAGACTTATCAATAAAATAATCAATCATTTCAAAGGCCAAGATGTATTCTACTCGCAGTATTTAATTAAAGCATCTGAAACATTTCTATGCGACCAAATTTTCAAACCAAAAACACGTGATTTTGCATTACTACGTATGGCATCGCCCCTCCTTTGTTGCAACTCATCCAGTTCAACATTCCTTGCCGTGGAAATAATGGTTCCTCAATCAACACTACCAATTATCAAGGTAACCATTCTCCACTGTCCAGAATGCCGAGACTTGTTAACTCAAGATTTTTGGTCACAGTCTGAATGATTTTTATCTTTACGGAAATAAACTTTGAAATCATGGACTGTACTTGTTGATGATTTGACTTGCATATTCATGTTCTATGTCCTCGCTTTGTAAACTCGTATTTTGCTATTTTCGTGTTATACAAGGTGTTAAAGGACATATTTGGCTTACATTAACCAGTGATTCCAGACATTATTTGTATAAATGTAAATGAAATTTTTGAATCCGGTGATTTTTTCGTGTGTTTTTTTTAAACTAATCAAAAAAATCTACTACGTATCATCACTGGTAACTCAGCAACTTACCAACCCGTCATCTAGATCCTAACTGTTCAATACCTATTGATTTTTCACGTTTTACCTTGTAAAAAAAAAGTCTTCTTGCAAAATGTTATTATCATTTATTTCTTCAAATAATGTCAGGAATCACTGGTTAATGTAAGTCAAGTAGGTACGTTTCTGAACACTCTGTATATGTTTGGTATAATTGGAAAAGGGCACGTTAACATGTAAATAAATGAAAATATTTTGTTAAATGGGTGGCGACAGAGTCTTCACTTTATCAGTAGATGCTCTCATTTTTGCAAATATCTTCTTGTCCTTACGATTTTGACATAAAGAAAAAAAACAGAATTCACGTTGACTAACTATGAATCAAGAAGGCGGAATAATTCTGCCAAAGTAATTATTTTTATTTACAAACAAAGCTGCTTTAACTGCCTTGTGAAAACGACTGAGGACTTTTGCGTCACCTTTTACGTTTCAATTAAGTGAAGATAACTGTTAATTGTCTCCTTCAGGACAAAGGCATGTTTTTCAATTTGCTTCGAATGCTGGCGTGGGAACTAACTAGCCCTTCCGGTAGTCCAGAACATTGTTAATATCGGCGAATAGCCGTAAAAACCGCATTCGAATAATCCATCGGCGACTAACATGTGTAAAACATCGAATATCCTTCCGTCCACCTGTGCTCCGGGTAGTAACTAGTAACTTTAATTCGCGTCTTATTACGTAAAAGTTTCTTATACCCCACGTGAGAAAATAAGCACCTGCACGTGCATATACCTAAACTCAAGACACAGGACGTGTCATAACTTAGGACGGGTTGTTTCAGAGAATTTCAAAATAACTAACTAACTAACCATCACGCCGTTTTCCCTAAGGGGTAGACAGAGAGGACGGACCGCCAAACAACTCGGTCTTGGCACACACTTCTTGCCTCATTCACATTCACACATCGTCTCATACATACTCTTCTATTATTCAGACTCTTGACGTGGCCCTACTCGAGTATCTGATTCACTTGATCGTGCCATATCTCGGGAGTCCCCGACTTCTGCTACCATTCATATTTGCATAATATATCCTCCTTTATTTATTTTGGATCGAGTAGTTGTAATTGGTATATTGAAGATAATTAATAACTTCGATTACTTTTAACATTCTCACTTTCCAAACGCGGTTATATACCATACATTTCTACTTCATTCGGTATTATTTCATCCTCCCTCTTACCATTAAAGTTCGTGGATGATTTTAACACACATTTGCTTCAGCGATTCTATGTTTACTGCTTTCACCTACTGTTCACCTCTGGCAGTAGTTACAAAATGCACGAATTAAGTTTTCATTTGCTTTGTTATTTTCTTCAACGTTTCGTTGCAATATTATTGATGTTCAATATTTCTTCTCCAGTTTATTTATACCTCTTCCATAATTATTATTTCGCAATTCCCAATGACTGAACGGACATCGATGTCTGTCATAGGGGCGAATTGTCGAGTCTCTTTATAGATACCATCCGCTGGTTCGATTCTCGGGTCGGACAAGCAATTTATTTGATTGGTTACAGGTGTTTTATGTCCGGGCTAGCTTGGGAATGGACAAACAAGCGTCTTAACAAGGGGGCTTTAGGACACCTGTGAACTGTGACGTGAGAATTTGGATAATATCTCTCGATGGTCTTTAGCCAAAAGGATGTTGTCTTGTTTATTACTAATAGGGGGATTAATATTCGTTATAAATTTATTTCACTAAATTGGGATAGTAATTATAATAATATATAAATGATTTGTATAGCGCCGTTTTTGTACAAAATCACCTCAAGGGCGCTGTATAAATATGTAATACATTTCTACAATGATCTATGTTATTGCTTACTATATATGGAAATAATATACAGTACCATTCTTACCTGATAGGTCACTTAAGATTAACACTTAATTAACATTAACTAATTGTTAGCGAAATTTAGATACAGAATTTAGGACATAATTGGAAAATTGTATATAATTATTTTTTTTTAATTAAGAATGTTCTATACTTAGTCTAACTTCTGAAATTAAATATCTTGGTATATATATAGATCAACATTTTAAATGGAAAAAACAAATTTGTGAACTTGTCAAAAGAATTAGAAAATGTATTTATATATTTATAAGACTTAGAAATATTCTTAGACTAGAAAACCTAAAAAGAGTGTACTATGCAATTGTACAATCTATATTACAATATGGTATTATTGGCTGGGGGGGGAACTTATAACAATATATTAAATCCACTTAAAATAGTTCAAAGATTGATAATTAAAGTAATATTGAAAAAACCATCCAAATTTTCTACTGAGGTTCTCTTTTCAATATTCAATGTACCCACAATAGACAATATATATAAAAAATATTCAATTCTACAAATTTATAAAGAAATACAGTTAAATAACTTACAATTTAATTCATCAGCAAGATATCAAAAAACTATCAAAATCCCAAAACTTAATACAAAGCACACACAAAATACCTATCTCTATCTAGGTATAACATATTTTAACATCCTTCCATTATATCTAAAAAATATTGAAGATATTCAGGAATTTAAAATAAAATTAAAAAATTACCTAAAACTACTATAAAAGTCCATATCTTACTCTTATTATTATTTTCTTCAAATCTTAAAACTGTATTATTGATAAATCTTGCCTATTTCTTACTTATCCCTTTGGTTTTGCAAATATATTATTTTCTTACTTACATGATTCCATATAATTGAGCTAGGATTCACTCACCAAACACAAGAGCCTCGTCTCTTTATGGTGAGAAAAAGCTATTATTATTTACCTTTGTAACACTGTATAAAATGTATAAATTGTATATAATTATTGTAAAAAACATACAAATATTAAATAAATTTAAAAAAAAAAAAAAAAAAATGGACTTTCTCGGGAATGGTTTATTTAATTTACTGGTATTATTATTTGGTACTGGGTCCAATATTATTCATCTTATATGTAAACGGGATATTTTCTCAAACACTTCATAGTAATATAACCTCTTATGCTGACGATGCAGTCATCATTGAAAGTGACAATACATGGGAGTTAGTAAAACTAAAAGCAACAGAAGACATAAACACTCTTAAATACTGGTTTGACATAAACTTACTATCTCTAAATGGTGAAAAAACTCACGTTATACCATTTGCAATAAAATCAAATGACGTTCCACAAAATTTTGATATAATTAATTATACACGACAATTTAAAAAAAACTGTACAATAAACTGTTCCACATTGAAAATTTCAAATAAAATTAAACACTTAGGAATAATAATAGATAAAAACCTAAACTGGAAAGATCAAATCAACCAAACCGTCAACAAAATAAGAAAATTAATTTATATATTTTTGAATATTCGAAATTTTCCCTCATTGGAAATTCTAACATCAGTCTACCACGCTTTGGTACAATCAAATCTCCAATACACTGTAATCAGCTGGGGAGCTGCATACAAAACAAATCTACTCCCTGTTGAAATTGTACAACGTCTAATTATAAAAATAATATTGAAAAAACCAATAGATTATCCAACACACCTAATTTTTGAAGAATTTAAAGTATTGAAATTTAATGATATTGTCCAAAAAAACATAACTCAAATAATAAAAGAAAAACAAAATCACAGCTTTTTAACTGTAAGTCGTACTCGTCAAAAATATATATTTCCAACGGAAAAACAACATCTTTTGCTCAACATCATTACATATATCTAGGAAAAAAATACTTCAACAGCCTACCCGAAAATATCAGAACAAGAGAAAACGATAAACACCTACTAAAAGCAATTAAAGAGAAGTTCAATGTAAAAATACCAAAATGATGGCACTATCTTTGTAATTAATTATAAATTCACTAAATATTCTTCATCTTGATACTCACCACTCTTCTAGACACAAGCGCCAACTTCTATAGAAGAGGAACATTAAAAAATCAAAAGCAGTGAAAACTAATAGTACTAATTGTATGAATTATCTTTATTAACATAATTGATTATCCTCTGTAAATTGATTAATTATTTAATAAAAATATTTTAAGTAAAAAAAATAAATAAAAATTAAACACCTTAAAAAGGTAAGTTTTTAGTTTAGACCTGAATTCTGTTGGACTTGTTAAGGATCTTAGTTTCGGTGGAAGTTTATTCCAAGCTTTTGACCCAGATGCTCCGAAAGCGCGATCACCAAACTTAGTATTTGGCGTGCTCTTAGTTTCCATCAGTCTGCCTACAGCTGATGATGTTGCTGATCTAAAAGATGTCTTCCTCAGACCATTGTTTTCCGGGACGCATAATTCAGAGATGTAGGGTGGGGCCATTTCATTGATGGATTTAAACACCATCCAGCACAATTTGTACTGGATTCATTCAGGGCACTTGAGCCAGTGAAGGTTGCGAAGGTGTTAAGAAATGTGCGAATATTTAGAAAGCCCGGTTATGAGCCGTGCTGCTGCATTAAACACTGATTGAAGTTTGTCAATTTGATATTTTAGAAGGCTGGCATAAATGCGTGATATGTAGGGTTACTGTCATCATCATGTAGGGTGACAAATTAATATGTAAATATAGAATAAATTGGTATGAGGTGTGTGTCTACCGTAAAGAGTAGATTTCTCAGGGTATTTCGAGCCTTTTCACGGACTTTACAGTGTTACACTGAGCGCCATAATCTGTAATCCCTTGCCAGATTATGTCCGTGAAAGGTAGGGCATGAAACAGTACTCTCAGAGCGTGGGCACAGTCATACGAATTCGTACTTGTAAGAATACAAAGAAAAACAATGGATTCATATTGAATCTAGATAGAACATATATCGTTACCAAATGTAGAAAACTTACATTAGATAAAAGAATACAATACGAGGTTCGGTTACAAGATTGTTGTAATTATTGGTTAGGAGCTTCCATAAATGTAGGTGCTTTCTATCGCTACATATGTTTAATAAAAGTCTAGTTTTATTTAAAATTGTCATTTAGCAGTTGAATCGATATACTTGCCTGACAAGTATTTTTGCGGGAGAACTGCAGTTATAATATTGTTGTTTTGAATGAGAGTGTCATTGAGTTGTATAGTTTTCTACCATAAAATAAGATTTATTTTCCCAAATATTGTAGTTGCTTGTTGGATATGTTTTGATTTCTAATATACGTGTTAGTTGTTATTTCTTATGTTTTAAGTTAAGCTAAGGGTAAGTTAAAACTTCGATATAAAATGTTTATATTTATATCAGCAGCCTAAATAAAAGTTGATCACCATTCGGGTTAAAGGCGACTGGCCAGTAACCAGTCGCGGACAAGGACAGAGTAGCGAGCGCGGTGCTGCGGCCTTATCTCCGGCTTATCAGCCGCTGTCTGCGCCAGATCTACGAGTAACCGTTATATAGCTGCTAACCACCAATAGCCCGCTGAGTTGAGGAGTAGCTACCTGCTAAAGCTCGACCTACCGGGTCGTGTTTCTCACGGTAGTCGATTGGCGATTGACCACCGAGCACCGCTCACCTGCGGGAGGGTCATCGCGAACCTTTCTGTTCACCAAGAGAAATCGATTTTTGCCATCACGATAAATTAACCTTTTATTTATTTATTTTTATTCATTGCATCTCACTATACATAAAACACTTTTTTTTTCACAACCTCACTAGGACTAAGCCTGTATCGAGGTTAACAATTTACATTTGAGTGAAGCAAACGTAAGAGTAATCACAAACATAAAGTAATTCTACATACAAACACAAAATATTTCAAAAGCTTTAATAAATATTTCATAGAAAGCATCACTCAAATTAACAAATTAATACCTAACATTGTTTTCAACCCCACAAATGATAATAACAACTCAAACAAAGATTTATTGGTGTTCAGAAAAATAACTGCAGAATATTTATTTAACATTTTAAACAAAATTAAATCAAAAAGTAGTTCAGATGGATTAACTATTAGTTTAATAAAAGATGCGTTTCCAGTAATTGGATCTACTCTATTAAATATTATTAATCAGACATTTGAAGAGGGAAAATTTCCACAGTCATGGAAACTATCTACCATTATACCGGTCCCAAAGGTTAAAAATACCAGAAAATGTGAAGAATTTCGACCAATAAACACCTTACCGAGATATGAACAGATACTTGAAGTGATAATAAAAGAACGAATATTGCAATACTTAGATGAACACAATATTTTATACCAAGAACAATCGGGATTCAGATGTAATAATTCTTGTGAAACAGCGTTAAATGTAATTGTTGAAGAATGGAAAGAAGGAATGAATAGTAATCAATTTATCTTAGCAATATTCTTGGATTTTCAAAAGGCATTCGAAACTATAGATCGAGAAATATTGATAAGAAAGCTTAAAGAAATTGGTTTCTCAACTGTAGCCACTAAATTAATAAAAGAGTATTTGAAAGACCGAATACAGGTAACAAAAATGAATAATCAATTTTCAAATCCAATGGATAATAAATTAGGAGTACCACAGGGATCAGTCCTTGGACCTCTACTATTCATACTCTATATTAATGACATGGTGAAAATACAGGTAAAAAAAATTAATAATCAATTTTCAAAACCAATGGATAATAAATTAGGAGTACCACAGGGATCAGTCCTTGGACCTCTACTATTCATACTCTATATTAATGACATGGTGAAAATATTTTCAAAATGCAAAGTTCGACTATTTGCCAATGATACACTAATATATATAATTGGAGAAAACTATGAAGAATTAATAAATATTTTAAATAATGAACTAGATAATGTATCAAGATGGCTAAAAATAAATAAGCTTAAATTAAATACAAAAAAACACAAAATGTATGGTAATTGGTTATAAGAAGACATCCAGTGAAAGCAAAATCAAAATTGATGGTGAAATTATTGAAAATGTTACCGATATAAAATACTTAGGAGTTATAATAGATTCCAAACTCAACTTTAACAAACATGCTGAATATACCCAAAAGAAAATTGGAAAAAAGATATCTCTTTTGTTCTTTTAAATTAAAGAAAAAAAAAGTATTAGATGTGTTACCAGATGGATAATTTGACAGTATATTGTAACAATATTTGAACTATAACTAATCATTAGTAAAAAGAAGAAGCAAAGTAGATAATAAAGACAGATACGGTGACATTCAGTTTTTAGCAAATTGGACTTATATAAAATCTTATTATTTAAGAAAGGACAAGGATGAAAAAATATTAAGACAATCGTCTGTCAATACAAAAACCTTAATTAACTTTTTAAATTTAACTAAGAAATTGATACACTTAATTATGATTTGGAAGAATATTCAACATAAGTGGTGCCTGATATAAATAATTTTTTTGACCAAAAGAAGTTTTAGTATGTACCGCCACAAAGTTCAATAATTCTAATTCTAGTTGTCTGCATTTGTTGTGTTCTTTCAGTAAATTTAATATTGATAAAAAATCGACAAAGTATTTGAGTGATATATAGCTGTTTTATGCACATAACATTACATTCCTTATAAAGTAGGTTGGATGGATAACAGAATTTTTTTTCTACATCACTTTAAGGATACATTTTTGAGTAATATATAGTGTTTCAACAGGCTTAATAGGCTTTTTTATATTGATACCGCATAAGAATCGCAAATGTTCCCAACCGTCTGGAACCAGTGAGACTATGGCATTCCTAATTGGGGTATGTTGTTAGGCTGAAGGTAGTGGGAAGGGGAAGAAGATACCGAATGGAGAGTACCTGGCTATCAGATCTGGTCGCCAAACACGGCTAAATCCATTTAAAGCAACGTTTCAATTTTGGATGGTGGTCTATACTGATAGTATCTTCCACTCTGGAACGCACCGAAAGTATACTATATATTATTTTAAATTAATAAATTGTGAAATAACTCAAATTAGTCACATGAAATTCACTTTCGCGAATTTGAACCCGCGACCTTGGGATTGCTAGCCAAGAGCCTTACCCCTCGACCACCGAGGCCTTATTAATAATACATCAATTTAAGAATGTTCTATCGATTTTCCTTGATAATGTATCATGACGATATAAAGAATTGTCTTTGTAATGAAAAAATATTCGGATTTTCATTACATACTGATGTGTTCCGACATCATGATAATATATTCGTAATTTACTAAAAGTTTATCAGGAAACCTGTTAATTCATTCGTAAGGCCTGCAATCCCGTTTTTAACCGAATTACCAACAATCTGAAGAAACTCTTAATAAATTAGCAATAGTCATGAAGCAATTTGTTTCTTTTTTTCAAATGTTACTGTGCTTTTACATTTATGTTGTAGACCAATAGTTGACACCAAGCGATGGGGCGATACACACATGAAGAACTTGGAATTATTGTTACTGCTTATTTGACCAATTTCCGGTCTGTTGTTTTAACTCTGCGTGAATTTCTTCTTAGTTTTCCTCGCCGTCCTGCACCATGTGCGCTTTTGACCGATATCATTTTTTCAACTTCATGTCATCATTTATACACCTTCAAATAAACTTTCCGTGATTTTTTTTCCATTTCTAACAAAATGGCAGCCAATTCACATTATGACATTCCTTTTGTCCCATGTATGTTAGTTGACAACCCCTGCACTGCAGACACATCAACTCGGACCGTGTTAATAAAGCACCTGCATTCTCCCGCGATAAAGGGTATCTTTGGTTAATTACTGCAATATGAGTGCATCCTTTTTGCGTTCTTAGTAGGTACCAATAACGGCACCACGCATGCGGGATGGACAATAAACTGGTCGTAAATTGCATCATATTATTGATGCAAGAGATACTATACTCTTACTATACTCGGCTATACTCTTGGTAGAAGCGCTCAAAAGAGAAAATTTGCATTTTTTTCATTTTAGCTCCATATATCCCTCCCAGGGCCAGTGCGATCTTTAGAGATGCTATATGGAGGGTATTTTTAGGAAAGGATGGGGAGGATGTTTTGCGAAGGAAAAGGGTATGCGGGGTTGGTAGGAATCTGCGGATCAGTTTACCCCGGAGTGACGGACGAATCCAACCTTCCCACTGTGGTTCAAGGGGATGTTTTGAGAAAGTCCTGCTGGAGATGTCTCTCAACTATTCTCTCCCGATCCGGCCCGCCACTCAGATGGTGGGCAGATGCATCTGCACCAAGACCCAGACGAACCTCATCTCGTGAATCCGGTCAAAAGTCACCAAGCTTAGCAATCCATCCAATCTACTACAGAGGTGTTGGTTATCCAATAAATAGTTACCGGGGCGGCGGCACCGATACTCGCTTCCCTGATTGTAAATATGCTCCGAAATTATTAAAAAACACATTTTGTTCTATTATTTAATATGTAACAGGTATGAAATTCACAGTGTTTCTTTATATTCTACTTTGGTATTTGTCCAGAGATTTTCGCTCAATTTTAAATAAGTCATGCTTATTATATATATATTTTTTAATATTAGCGCGCTCCCTCAAACCATATTCTACTACTTTTTGAAAGCTTACTACGGAGCCTTATGTTAGGCTTGCTATTTAAGCTACCATATTATTTCCGTTATTGACTGTCTTGGGATTCCGGTCACCTGCTGGACTAATCGGACCCGCATGCGTCGCGAGACTTTCGCTAACGACTTGCACATAGTTCTGTAATGAGCCAAGAGTTATACGCGTATGCAGGTAATACTATAATAAGTTACACGTTTCATTTTCTGTTTATACCGAAAGCATTATACAATTATCCATGCAGATGTAACGTCGCTTAACCAAAAGCACCCCATATAATTCCTCGACGCTTACATCACTTCTAGCGACAAGGTTGTATACCTAAACACATTCCGTCTTACTCATAATAGATAATACGGAGGGAAAATAACGGGTTAGAAGAAAACGTTACTCATAATCACACACATGCGTTTTACGTACACCGGTCGTAATACGGCAGTATAATCGTAGTACGAATCGGATTAGGAACATATTACGATCGAATTAGATTGTATTAGTAGTGTACGGCCCTCTTCCTCGTATACCTATACCGATGCTGCAGCGGTGTATTAGGGAATATTTATTAGTAAGACTGATATATAAATATTTGCCTAATGATAGGCTTTAATTTCTGATGCAAAACTGTGTTTACCAAATTTAATGGGATTTGAATTTGGCGAGTTAGGAGAGGAAGGCGAGTGTAAGTGAGACGGAATAGCGCTGGACTATTGAGTTACAACATGTTATTCTTTATTCTGTGCCTAAACATGATGATCCTTTTTAAATATATCTATTTGAATTTTTGTTTTCGTGAATAAATGTTATAAATGAACTGGAATCTTGAAAGTGGAAATTAACCCACTTCCCGACATCTAATCCTCTAAAATCCAATTCTTCAATGGCCAGCATTTTATATTTTAAAACAGAAATAAATAAAATAGCAATCATCCGTACTACAATCGGTATTACAATGGAAGATGCTCTGAGGAACTAGCGTCATTGATCCCTTCGGCACCGGCGCGCCCAACATTTGTACACGGTTGACATTTGTCACATGAGAACGGGTCGCATCTACGATTCGTTCTTATGTTCAACAGCTCGGCTGTGGAACGAACTGCCGGCCTCTGTGTTTCCTCCCTCCTACAACATGGGACTCTTCAAGACCCATGTTCACTTCTTCCTCTCCACAAAAAGACCCTCCACACAGCATCCCTAAAGATGACATAGGCCCTGAGGGAAATTACTTTCTTCAGGGCCTCCTGTGTGGAGTTAATATAAAAAAAACTAGATATTTTCTATTATACCTTTTGGTTAAAAAAAATAAATTATTCATTATTAATGTATTTGGTCCACAAGGAGAAAAATGAGTACGGCTTTTTTATCACTATACTGTTAAAAATGTGACTGCACGATCATATCCTAGCAAAATATTAGTCATTCAGAATATATCTGAAAATTTGTTCAACACAGGTGGCATTATCCGAGTAAATATACGGACTAATATGCGAAATTATTATTATTTTTCGACTTCTTCACAACATATTCGTGCTATACTGTTATTTTGTTATGAAATTTGTCAATTCGTTCCCGTTTTTGACAGGGAAACGATTTTTTTTCCGAGATTATTAATAAATTAACAATTTTTTATATCGGTAAGTTTTCTGTGCTAAATCCAAATTTCAGTTTTGTATGAAAAATGTTGCGCAGCCTTTCCGCTCAGCGATAACGTAACTTACGTTATAATCTACGCGTTCATAGATGGCGTAAATAATACTTCTTAATATTTTAAAGCATAACTACCAAAAAGTGTGTGTTCATAAAATATTTAAATTAACGCCATTTATGAACGCGTGTATTATTTATTTATTTATTACAATATTTTTTTACATTTCAAAGTTTTCCAGCTATGTTGGCCTCACTGGGTGGCTTGCCCGTGCTGAGGCCTTCATTTTATAATATGAAAATATAATCTACATAGTACATTTAAAGAGATGATAATACATTTAAAATATAGTCTTGTGCGTTTGTGAGTGATGTGTATTTATATTGGTTTTGTTTGTTACGTGTAGGTTTTATTTTTATTTTATGCTATGACATTTTGGTAATATTGTCTTTTTTGTTCTTTAATCCATTTTGTAATTTTGTGTGTGAATTTATTTTTATTTTCCTCCATTTTAATTTCAAGTTTTACACTGTTGAAAGCTTTTATAGCATGGTATTGGTAGTGTCTTTGTCCAAAGCTTGAATTTACTGTCGGAGTTTTTATGTTTTCTTTGTACGCTTGTCTAACTGGTCTGTTAGTGTTATTTTGTGTATGTTGAAATTTATTTTTTTGTCAAAAATGTAGTTTAGTAGTGTTTTAACGTATAATTGTATATTATAACGTACGTTGCTTTTACCCTTAATAATAATATGAAGTCGGTACTGCAATGGAGAAAAGCAATGGCGGTACCCATGGCGGTACGGTAAATTGTTAAATAAAATGACATGTCCTACTAATGTATCTAACATCATTTATTAACTCTTGACAGGCCAAGATGCCAAACAAAACGTCTGTAACCAAGTGGGTCTTCCGACGGCCCCATGCTTTTTCCTGTCTTATGGGATTTGAACTATATAAATCCCAATTATTCAGTCAATTATTAATGGTAACTTATGTATTTGCGCAGAAATACGTAACATACTAGACTGATATGTCAAGTATTTAAACTAATAAAAGGAGGATAGTAATGTTGGGTACTACCTATTCCCCCACTTGGCTGCGGGATAGTTAAGCTGTTGTGAAAACTTGAAATGCCAGTCACGTAATAATTATTTGCCAACAGACATGCAACCAAATGTAATTTACATGTTCCTTATCTCCTCGACATTATAATTTTTCCCTTGTCAATCAAATCTCTAATTTCTCCGGTTGACACTGTTACTTTTTATCCCGTTCTTGACATTCTCCATTGTGCCCCGTGTGAACATGGCGACATTTGGATTAGCCAATCGCAATCTAAGATTCGGATCAATTCTGAAGTAATGGCTGGACCGTGCTGTGTTCGTCTTGTGACTTACTTTTAGAAGTTATCTTAATCGAAAACCGGTAGCGAATAAATCTCAGAGATTAGAAGATTGCAGCCTTGTCGGTTATTCGAATTGTTTGCGGCATTCTAAATAAGCTTGATCTTTCGGTGACTGCGACAACGAAACTGGTACGATTTCAATGAGATGCAGAATTTAAATATTGGCGTGTGTTTGTAGAACTTGTATTGAAATGTTATCTCGATGTTTAGAAACTACCTAGTTTAGACCCGTCAAAAATAATGGTTTATGAAGCTGAAAATATTAATAAAATACTAGGTGACGTCTGCCCGGGTTTACTCGGGGACTTATGAATTGTTTAGGGTAATGTTTTGGGTTTGTGAATTTTAGTGTAAAAATAATTTGTGGAATAATAATTGTGTTGTAATAAATATTTGTTTCACTTATATAAATATTTGATCGTGCTATGTCTTCTTCAATTATCCTCTTCCAAGTCATAAATTCTTCTTACACCTCTTTCTTCGTTCATCACTTACATCTGATTTTACCACAAATAATTATAATTATACGATTCATTTTTCCTCGGACGTCCGAGACATTTGTATACCTTTCTCTTCAAGTGTATAATGAAATCCACATTGTTACTGTTAAAAAACTTCATTATGTTGACATAAACTCCAACCCATATCTAATTCCTAATTCGTTAAGTATTCTCTGGTCGTCCCAGACTTTTTCAACCAATCACTACTGTATACCTCATTGTTACTATTAAAAAAACTACATAATATCGACTTAAATTCGACTACGCATCTCATTCCAGTACATAGATAATGCGTCAAGTCTTCCTCGGACGTTCCCGACGTCCACCATTCAAACCACTGTTTAAACACTCCTCGTACTAATAAGAACAAACTTTGAAATCATCATCGCAATCGGATGAATGGTATAGGAACGCGTATGGGACAAACAATCGGATGATTGGTATAAGAACGCGTATGGGACAAACAATCAGATAAATGGTATAGGAACGCGTATGGGACAAACAATCGGATAAATGGTATAGGAACGCGTATGGGACAAACAATCGGATGATTGGTATAAGAACGCGTATGGGACAAACAATCAGATAAATGGTATAGGAACGCGTATGGGACAAACAATCGGATGATTGGTATAAGAACGCGTATGGGACAAACAATCAGATAAATGGTATAGGAACGCGTATGGGACAAACAATCGGATGATTGGTATAAGAACGCGTATGGGACAAACAATCGGATGATTGGTATAAGAACGCGTATGGGTCAAACAATCAGATAAATGGTATAGGAACGCGTATGGGACAAACAATCGGATGATTGGTATAAGAACGTGTATGGGACAAACAATCGGATGAAAGGTATAGGAACTCGTATGGTACAAACAATCGGATAAATGGTATAGGAACTCGTATGGGACAAACAATCGGATGAATGGTATAGGAACGCGTATGGGACAAACAAATAAATATTAATTTTCTATATATTATATAGACTTCCCTCAGTATCATCGCCTTTCAAAAACCTCTTGTAAATTTTCTCTATAGTATGGCGTAAATTTTATCTATAGTATGGGACAAACAATTGGATGAATTGTATAGGAACGCGTATGGGACAAACAAATAAATATGAATTTTCTACATATATATATATATAGACTTCCCTCAGGATCATCGCATTCAAAAGCCTATTGTAAATTTTCTCTATAATATAATAAAAATATGTTGTTTTTTTGACAAATTAGTCTAATAATTGCAATGTCAATAGTAATGGAGGATAAAATTGAGTAGCAACTGTAAATCATGGAATGCAGCGTGTTTAATAATGTCCTCTATTCGTCTATCTTCTCCAAGCAAGTCAAGTTTGTCATAAAAGTCTGTTTATATGAAGTGACCTGCCAGGTTAGAATGTTTTCTGTATTTGTAAAAAAAATGATTCCCTACGTTTTTCTACAAGCATGTCTGTGAACTCGGGGACACATTTTGCGGAATTAAGAAAATGGTTCGTTCCACTTTTTTATCTTAAGTTTTCCAGATAATCAGCAAGCAATTTCTTTTGTTTGTTATAACCTATATATTTAGTCACAATACTCATACATAGTACTTGTGATAAATTGGTATAATTTACTGATGACAACTTAATAACGACACCCAATCATTTTAAAGCCATGGAAAATATTGGAACACTGTGTCCCCTAATTATTGATATTACTAATAACGTGAAAGGTAAACATGTAAGTAGACAAACACCTGTGTATTTCTAACACATAACAATATTATAATCTCACAAGTTCTTTGGGAGGTACCCGTGAAGCACTATTTATAACAATGTTAGCTTGTTGGTGTTTGGTATTAATTTGAACGGTAGTCCACGTAGCATTGTGGCGATGGCTATCTCAGACAAGGGGAATGACATTTGATGGATTGGAACCTACATAGATCAACAATGGAGACGGTAAATGCATACTTAGATGAAAGTGCTAGATTAGATATTAAAACAGAAGGTTTTTACGTAACCTACATAGTTCAAATTGATAGTTTTATTTGTTTGTACGCACTAATGTATTGGATATTTTTTAATCCTATTTTATTTTTCTAATCCCTTCTTTTGATGTAACTTTAGGTAGGTTCATCTATACACAAGTAATGTTTACACATATTTTTACTGTTACACATATTTTTTATGTAAGATAAAATGGTGGAAGATTTTGGTTGGTTTTGCTCTAACTTCGCGGCTTGTAAACTGTTGCCTAAATAAGAGGTAGCCAGTTCTTAACGCCGCAGTTGTAAACAAAAGATTCTTCTAATCGTTTAAGCCCCCGCCTATCCAATTTCTACCGATTATAACAAGTTTATCGTCAACTCTTTAAGTTTTTAGTTCCAAAAAATAGTTAATTTTGAAGTAAATATAAATATTTGTTATGCCGAAACGTTAATTATTTGAAATTCCATCGGTAGAAAAAAATCTCAAATAAGCTCCGAAAATCACTAAAAAAATGTTTTGTTCTGATATTTAATATGTTATATGCATAAAAAAATTCACAGTTTATCTTTAAATTCAACCAAATCATTTTTCGAGAGATTTTTGCTCTATTTCAAACAAGTCGTGTTTTATTAAATATTTTCGCTTAATTACTATCGTTTTTTTAATATTTGCGCGCTCCCTCAACATCCGTATTTGCATATCTACTTTTCAAACCGTTTTTGAACGCTTACTACGGGGCCTTAATAAGAAAATATAAGTTCAATAGGTACATTTTAATGTGAAAACAATTTTAAAAAGACCCCCATACTTAGGTTCCGCCAGAGTTCTGTAAGGTCTCGCCAAATATTTAAATATGTCTCGTTGCCCAAGATAATAAACCGTTGTCCTTGGCCTTTTAGTGAGCTTACATCATCGTGCGGGGAGGGGGTCAGATAAGAGCCTCGAATTCACTGAAGTTCACTCGAGTGCGTCGTCGTGTAACTCTTGGGGTGCTGTAAAAATTAAGCTGAGCAAAAGAAACATAGATTTTACCCAGTGACGTACGAAAGACGTTTTCACGAAAAGAGTAATGGTAGTGTAGATACATTACCCACCCCAATTTTTTGTGATATCTTGTAAGTAAACATATTTAACATAATTAAATCAGGTTTGTATTGGTATCAGTAGCAATAATGGGTTGGAAAGCTTTTAGGACGGGTTATTTCACAATATTTTAACAATTCATAAGATTTCAAAGTTAAAACTCAAGTTCTGTTATCATGTCAGTTATGTGAAACAACTGGCCAATAATCACATAATAACAGAACTTGAATAGAATCTTTACAGAACTTGAAAAATAACCTCGAAATTTGATGAATTGTTCAAATGCTGTGAAACAACTGTCCCTTAGAATTGGCCACGTTGACTAATTATTGCACAAGCAATAAATGCTCAAGGTTAATAATAACCAGTAGGTACTTCAATCAATTGCTATCTATGATAAATTACTGTCGGATATGTTTATGTTCGTGTGTTTCTCTGCCAACTAGTAATAGGTAGTTGATTGTAATTAAATAAAAATATTTTCATATTCACTTTTTTTTAAATATTTGTATTTCATGTTGATGTTTAATTAATATGGATATTTTATTTCGAAGCTATTACTTCGCGGTTTGACATTTTACGTAAAATATTATTATTAACTGAAGAACAACAAATATGTGGTGTTAGGGACATCCCAGGAATTTTAGAGCCAAGTGAATCAAATACTTGGGATGAGTGATCTCAAATTGTGTGATATTTTTTTATGCTAGTACCTACCGTACAAGAGTTCTTCCTACTCTCCATCGTCTGGAGCCGATGAGATTATAGCATCCCCAATTGGTGTACCTATGTTGTGAGGCTGAATGCAGTGGGGAGGGAAATAAATCGGGGAAGAGGAGGGAGGGAAAGTACCTGTCCAGGCAGATCAGTATATTATATTACAAACAAGCATTCTTACACAATAGAAAATTGAGAAAAATATTTTTTTTTTTGGGACAAAATTACCAGAAAAACTACAATTACTATATGTAACTCCGTTATTGCTGCACATTTTAACCTCAACCTTTCTTTTATGTTTTTTTTTTTATATATATATTAACTCCACACAGGAGGCCCTGAAGAAAATAATTTCCCTCAGGGCCTATGTCATCTTTGGGGATGCTGTGTGGGGGTCTTTTTGTGGAGAGGAAGGAGTGAACATGGGTCTTGAAGAGTCCCATGTTGTAGGAGGGAGGAAACACAGAGGCCGGCAGCTCGTTCCACAGCCGAGTTGTTGAACTTAAGAACGAATCGTAGAAGCGACCCGTTCTCATGTGACAAATGTCAACCGTGTAAAAATGTTGGGCGCGCGTTTGGCGTGTATCCCGACTACGCACCGGTGCCGAAGGGATCAATGACGCTAGTTCCTCAGAGCATCTTCCATTAGAACAACCCGATAGAACAAGGACAGCATACCTACCTGACGCCTGTGCTCTAAAGATTGCAGTCCGTTTGTTAAGATTGGGGAATCTATCAAACGGACCGCCCGTTTCTGCACAAAGTCAAGGGTTTTTTTTCAGGTATTTAGGGGCTCCGGACTAGAGATGGCTGCCAAATTCGACAGTAGGGCGCACTTGCGATTTGTACAGGGTCAGCAGTTGTGTACTATTAAAGTATCTGCGGGCCCTGTACAGTACCTACGCCCAGCTTCTGAGAGGCCAGCTTTACTCTGGCTTCGATGGAGCCCCCGTACCTGAGCTGGTCACTTATAGTTACACCAAGCATATCAATAGAAGGCCTGTTCGGAAGATTGCTTCCGTGACGATTCATGTGACGACAGATAACAAAATTAGTTGCAAATTCTCCAAAATAGGACATCGAAAATAATACTTAGGCGAAATAGATTTTAAGTAAAATGTTAAAGTAACTGAATTGGCTAACAGTGACTTGACAAATTGTAAAGTGTAAAGTGGATTTTTTTTCCATGAACGTGATGATATTTTTACATAATATAAAAACAACCTGTTTCCAGAATACTTTCAAGCTAAATTATATACAACAATTATCACATACAAACTAACACAAGGACGTGCAATAAAATCAGGCTACCGAAAAAGGACAAAGCGAATACGCAAAATGAATAAATTGTGAAATAATACAAATTAATCAAACGAGAATGACTACGAGTATGTTATGACAGAAGTGTTTGGTGTTTCATCCTCGTTGTTAAAGTTATCGTGATGTATTATTTGTATTAATGAATCCATGTTTCCATCGACAGAACCTCCTGACCGCCGGCACTCCGCCGTGCGTCGTGCAGCAGCTGAGCACGCTGCCGTTCCGCTACTTCAGCGGGCCCGAGCACGCGCGCGTGCTACTGCCCGTGCTCATCGCGTGCAGCGAGCACTGCGCGCCAGCTAGACAACTGCTGAAACAGGAGATCTCGCAACAGGTTAATTATTTTCTTACATTAACATCATATAAAAGTTGTAATAACCTACCTATTGAAAATAATTTATTGGAGCCTTACCAAGGTTTGGTGCTTGATTTTTTACACACAAGTTACACGGGGTATCCGGGGATAAAGTGCACTAACTTCGAGATGTGATTCTACACGATGTTAGATATAAAAAAAAAAGTTTTTATAAAAATCCATTTTTTTCCTAGAAGAATTTTTCCATGTACATTTCATCTTTTTAACCTGAAAACTACCTTAAAACGTTGAAATATGTTATACTTGTACTTGTTGAACCACCTCCCGAGGTTTGTGCACTTAACCCCTGAATACCTTGTAAATACTAACCTCGTAACTATTGTCATATTCGTGATATTAGATTTATCATTTGCTTATAAATAAATATATATATCCTTTTTCTTAGTCGTAGCACTTTACGTACGAAAACAAGTTACCAACAGCCACAGGTAAAAAAAATACAACCCTTGTTGCAGATGTTACCTATGTTATCTGTGTTATCACCAGCGGAACTAATTCTTCCCAATCTCCCCCTGCAATGATCCTCGTTTTATCCGAACGCAGAATAATCATAGTAATTCCTAATAAACTACTATAAAACACATTGAATAATTGATAAGTCCTACCCTCCTGCGTTATATGCAGGGACTGTAGGACTGTACCTTCTGTTTTTATCCTAAATTTGTCCCTTAAACAAGCGTTTACCCGCTGCCACACCTGCCATGGCCTCAGGTTTACCGGCGCCGCGACGCTTAAAGGCATTACTAAGTCCTCTGGGCGTCCTCTCCCTGTGGGAATGGCTATTCGGACCCTTGATGGATGCTAATGTATGGAACAACATGTGATCTTGGACTAAAGAAACTATCATTTAACAAAAGGTTAACACTTAATATCAAAAATGTGAATGCTGTCCCTTTTCTATTTTGTACTCGACAATATTCTTTCTACGCGAGGACTTTATTATTCATTTTCGTACCCAGGTACTTCTCTAAATCATTTATTAATTTATGATCGATATGGTGGGTAATGGTCCAAGATAGACACAACACAGCCAATAACTATCAATTTATTTATTTTTTAATTATTTATTTATTATAAACGCCCTGTTGGGCTTTTGCATACATGTGTACTTAACATGATATACTACATGATACAGAGACACCGCGGTTTTTTAAAGTTTAGATCACTAAATTTAATTACAAATCTTTAACAAATTAATACATCACATGGCTATGACATTGTAACTAACTTAATCACTCGGGCATTTGCTGTTTCCGTAGTTTTTGTAATGTAACAACTACGCGATAAGATGGTTAATAAGGAACATTATGTCTCCCCCGCCTCCTATACAAGAACTCTGATTCTTGATCACTCAAAATGCTTATTACTTATTTTTGTTTTATCTGTAAAACCAACAGTTACAATATTTTATAAGGTGTGGTAAAAATTGTGTAATAATTGAACCAACAATAGGTTCCCACTGATGTTTCTTAATTATTAGTGAATATAAAAGCGAAAAGAGTTACATTAGCCTTTGGGGTTGGAATGGAGGAAGAATGGGGAAGGGGATGTATCTAGTCTGTCTAGAGTAATATTATTTATTTATTATTTATTAATTTTTAAAAAAAACGTGACATATTACATATTACAGTGATCTTTGGCTGTCCAATTAGGAGATTACCTGTTTTAGGACAGTCAGAAATAGGCAGATTTATTAAATGCGATTCTTGTTTTGTCTAGTGTATTGACTTTTATATGTATTGGGTGAATGTTATTTGTTGATTCTTCGGTTTGAAGTTATGAGGTGCTGAGTTAAATAAGTCCAATTAAATATGAAATGTTTAAAATGTATGAAGCGCGGTGAGTGAATGTGTTTTGTTTTGTTTAGTGTTCGTGCAACGAGGGATGTTTAATGTGTGCCTTTGTTTGATTTCTTTTATGGGATTTCTTAATGAATTCGTTCAAGTAATTATCATTCAACGTACTGATGACGCTTGCAGTCTGGTTGTTGTGGTGTTTGTTGATTATCAAGTCAGAAATAGACCTTATAAAATTGTGCGATACTGGAAGAACAACTTGGGATTCCTCGCCTCTGAAAAAACCCTCACTGAATAACTGCGGCTTGAGTGTTTGTAGGTAGAACAGGCATTTAAGTTTGCGAAAATGTGGTTTAAAGCACATTAATAATGAAGTGGTAAAAACCTTCATAATTTCCCCGCAAATGATTATCAGTGTCCTTTCCACTTGGCAAGCCGTCCCCGCCTTGCCTCTCGGTGGTGTACTAAAGGTGTGCTTTTTAGGGGGCGGGGTAGGTCGGCGCGCTGCTAAAAGGGTCACAGCTCTTGAAGGCGCCGTAAATTATTCCAGGTGGAAACAAACACAAACAAACTTCCTTCAGCCTGGTAGTCGTTAACTTAGCAGTAATTTAAAAAAATAAATATACCGACATATTGTGTTTAAACAAATACATTTTTCAGTAGAGATCGTCGATAGTACATACGATTATCGATTATCGATTATCGATTAATCAATCGTTCGTTATCCATATTTTTTTTACAGATCGTATTATTTCTCGTATTTATATTCAGTGGGGACCTTTATTATTTATTTTATTTATTTGAAAGAATATTTTTTTAAATTTCAAAGTTTTCCAGTAATGTTGGCCTCACTGGGTGGCTTGCCCGTGCTGAGGCCTTCATTTTATAATATGAAAATAATCTAAATACAATCTACAATATAAGATAAAATA
This sequence comes from Hesperophylax magnus, assembly GCA_026573805.1. Classification (NCBI taxonomy): domain Eukaryota; kingdom Metazoa; phylum Arthropoda; class Insecta; order Trichoptera; family Limnephilidae; genus Hesperophylax; species Hesperophylax magnus. The sequence goes on from JAIUSX010000104.1 coordinate 4,345,073, forward strand.
ATACATTTAATATATAATCTTGTGTGTTTGTGTTTTTGCCTTGCAAAGGGTTAAGTAGAAGCGATTTGGATATATTATGTTGATTTGGTTGGGACAACCTCATAGTTATGTGGACATAAATTTACTTTGATTTTCCCAAACTATCATTATTGCGTAATGATGAAAAAGAACAAAAATAGGGAATTTTACCATTTTTGCAAATTATTAACATTTTCACATCCAAGATGGCGGCTCGTGCGATCGCCATTGGCGGGATGGCGCCAAAATCAGTACACGTTGGGCCAGCGCATTGGCCCAACGTGTACTTGCAGCATAATGTAAGTGTATAGCCAAATTTATAACATTTTGCATTTGTTCACAGTTGTTGGAGAACTTCAAGAATTCAGAAGAAGGGAAGGCATCCAAGCTCCTCCTCCTCATGACGACGAAGACTTAGTTTTAATTTTATTCTCTGACCAATTTCTTCAATCTCGTCCTGTCTCGTTTTTGAAATAGAAAATTTAAAACAACTTTAAACTACAGATAGTTTAAATATTAACGAATCTTATTATCTACAATTATAATATATAAATTTATTTTTTACAATATTAGTTAATCTTAAATTCTTATATTTTACGTGAACATAAGCACTTTTTCTACATAATGTTATTATAAATTAATAGCTGAAGTCCCCGGCGTTGCCCGGGATTTACACAGATTTAAAAAAAAATCAGATAGAGACTACAATCTTCTTATTTTGAACTTCAAGTCTGCAAAAACAAATAAGAATCATCAAAATTCTGCTTTGAGGGGGTGGGAATAGGGGGTAGTTCGAAGTCTCATGTAGATTCCCCCTATTTTGAAGGTCAAGTGTGCAAAATTTCATCATTATCGAAATAAATAAAAAAAACTGTTAATTTGTTTTTAAAACGCATCCACATCGCGACTCTTTTTTTAAGACAATAACTTACCATAATCTGCTGTATCCAACTGGTTGTAAAATTAAACCTCAGAAAGTTGTATTCTTATTCTAGAGTTCTATAAAAATAATATCGGTGATTCATTATTGCCAAATTATAGCCTGACATTTCGTAAAAGGAAAAAAAGTATAGAATTTTTACTAATAATAAAAAACATTGTTATGTATGTATTACCAAATGTTTGAAAAATCTCCGCACTTGCTCGAATGTTGTTGGGTAATGAAATTAAAAATGGTAGCTTTTTGAAAAAAGTGTGATACTTATTTGAAAGAAAACTGAATTTGGCAGTTTGCGAAAAATATTTCGAATTGCCAGGAAAAAGAATCTGGTTATCTGTTTAAAAGCTGGTCTCCTGAGTACAAAATGTTTTATTTTCTTTCTTTAAATGAGTATGCTGATTGATTAAGAATCTCTTCAAATTAATGGTAATCCGGTTTAAACGGGATTGCAGGCCCTATCGAATGAATTAACAGGTTCTCTGATAAACTTTTAGCGAATTACAGATGTATTATCACGATGTCGGAACTCTGTGTTCTTGGAAATCCGAATATTTTCGCATTTCTTCATTATATTGTTGTTAGGGCAAATGCACGTGCATTTTGACTCTGTGGTCGAAAGGGAAGGCTCTCGCGATTCAAAAGCGAAAGTGCGCAATTTAATTTTATTTTATTTATATGTGTTGTTTCACAATTTACTCATTTCAAATAATGTGTAATATATTTGCGACACGATCCAGAAAGGAAGATACTCTCAGTATCGCCCTGGTGTAAGACCACCATTCAGAATTGGTTCAAAGTTGCTTGAAATGGCTTTGGCCGTGTTCGGTAACCAAATCCGAATAGCCAGATACTTCCCCACCTTCCACTTTCACGTGTCCTTCCCCTTCCCACAACCTGCAGCCCCACAACGTACCCCAATTGGGGATGCCATAACCTCACTGGCTCCAGACGATCGGGAGCAGTTTAACTTCAAACACTTTTTTGATGAGAATCTTATTTAATTAGCAGTGCTTATTTTTCTCCGTGTATAAACGTCAAAAAAACATTTTGTGCGCCACAGACGGGCCAGAAAGAATTTAGATTTTTTTAAATCATTGAAAAGTTTCACTAAAAGTGGGGAAAAATAGGGTTTATTTCGACACAACCCCCCCACAACACAATTATATCAGTTGACTCGACGGTGTCTGTTAATTGATTATCAATATATTTTTCGCATTTTTGTTTTATGTTTTGCGTAATTTAAAATATTATTATTTATTCAAATGTGATATTATTTGTTTTATAATTTAAGATTTATAATTTATTTGAAATTTATTCGCTTTCCGTGGAATAAACAATTTTTTTTGTTTTAACTAACAGAACTTTCATTTCACGAGAGAACCAATTTAGCTATTGAACGAAGGGCATTTCAGTATAGTAGAATCTCTATACTAATCTGGCTTATTTCGTGTTGCGGCCATTCTCTTGGGAATACAATATTATTATGTAAAGACTTAATAATAACATATTAATAACTTGACTGATAATATCTTGGTAGTGATTTGTTGTAATAACCCTTGTAAATTGTATTGTGATAATATTACATAGTTTGTTGTCTGGCAACCTAACGTAGAAAGCTTATTAAAAACGAAAAAAAAAATAAACAATTTTTTTTTACAATACTATGTCTATTTTTATTATGTAGTGAAACATCATGAATCGAACGGTACGACCTAGTTGCGCTATGATTTCATCCAAATTCAGAAAAAATGCGTATGTGTGCGTGAACGTCACCAATACTTAAAAAAATGCATTGTCATCGATAGCTAGTATATCTGCCGATTTCGAATTTCGGGAAGTGGGTTGATTTCCACTTACAAGATTTGTATTCTTTCACAAAAAAAATGAAATTCAAATTAATATGTATGTGCGTGATTGCCACCAAAAGTTGACAAAATGCATTGTCATCGATAGCTAGTATATCTGCCGATTTCGAATGTCGGGAAATGGGTTGAGTTCCACTTACAAGATTTGTATTCTTTCACAATAAAATGAAATTCAAATAGATGTGTATGCATGAATGTCACCAAAAGTTGATAGAGTGCATTGTCATCAACAAAGCGTCTATCTGACGAGTTTCAGCTCGATCGGATCTCAGGAAGTGGGTTAATTTCCGCTTCCAAAATTTGCATGCTTTCATTACCGAAAATAAAAGTGAAATTCAAGTAGGATGATGTATTTAAAAAAATGACCGTTCTTCATTTATTATTAAAACTGAACAATGTTATTTAGAAAATTTCAGACTATCCGCAAATTTATGGACCAATCTTTATTTACAATGAAAATTACAATATTAGTAATGTACCTATTTGATTTTCAATAAGCATTTCTTCATACTACGCAAACATACCCGGAAGATACAAGTAATTTTTTAAATCATTAGACTAGGCAAAACTTTCACTAGATAACCGTTTTTTAGAGCAATTGAAAAAAATATTCTAAAGCATGACAGAAAACAACTGCTCTTGGTGTACTAAACGAACGTTCGTAAGCAACATTCGTTGTGTACCGATTATGTTGGTTTCCATCGTGAAGCGATTTTATAACTTTGTCTCTTTCTCCCATGGAAAGTTCTCTCGCAACCAAACAATAAGTACACAGTATACAGGGTGTATCGGCACGTACCCGACAAACTTTAACCAGCTATTCCTTAGCATATTTGGAGTAAAAACTCTTATGTGCACTTTGCTATCCGGTAACGTTTTTTTTTAATAAAAAATGTATTATTCATATTTTCACCACATGTCACCACTGTTTTATCCTTTGTCAAAGTTTGAAAACCCATCTGCCAATATTTTATTCGAATTCCGTTGAATAATGTACGTGTGTACCTATATTGGCGCACTTTTACAATCACAACAAAATGGCACGGCACCATTCGTTTCATTTTTAACTATTATTATTTAGTGTGTGCGAAAAAGCGAAGACGCTTTTCGACATACTTGCTTATAACAGCTGTTGAACACGAAAAGCAATGCCAATGACAGTGATGTAGTGTGGAAATTTAATTGAAAAAAAAAAGTTTTTAATTGAAAAAAAAATGCTACCGGACAGCAAAGTGCCCATAACTTTTTTTACTCCAAATGTGCTAAGGAATAGCTGGTTAAAGTTTTTCGGGTTAGTGCCGATACACCCTGTATAACGTGCCACGTGTAAAAAATGACATGTAATCCCTATATTGTTTTGCAAGTAGGTACCAACCAAATTTGTGCATTTTCTAACTTTTTTAAAAAATAAACAGCATTTTATGTGTTTTAGCGTAGCTTATTTGATTGTATTTATTTATATAGAAATTTACCGCACCTAGTAATAGAATATAATAAATTTGCATCTATTTTTTAAAATGTATTAATCTCCTATTATGAATAACTTACTTAAAATGATTACTAATTCACAATGAAGTTACAATACATATAGACTTGTAATAGAGCTCTCAAAGTGGTACATAAAAGAAACGCTAATTGTCGTACTTTCGATTTCGTAGTTTTTGTATTATACTCTGCGTAATATCGTGTGCTAACTCTAGCTAAATTACATAAAACGTGCCAAAATTCTCTCGCGTGTAGTGAAAAAGTGTTTTCATTGTGCGGTAAACACTGGAAAAAGTCAAGGAACAACATTCCATTTGTAAATACGCGCAAATTATATTGTTATAAAAAATACAATTATTTCGATTGTTTCCCGAAGATTTTCAACGCCATCAGAGAAAACTAAGAAAGCGAATGTAGCAACACATAACCTATGACAGTAGTTCATCTCCTACAGCATTTAGTGTTCGTCTTGGTGTGAGCGAGTGAGCATATCTTGTCACTCAGTGACACCCATGTTGTGGAATGTAGTATTTGACGCAACTTGTAAATACGAAAACACTGCTCAGTCCTATAGTTTATTTCGTTCGAGTTAAGAATTTACTGGAAACATTAAGAGTGTTCTTACTCCGCCACGTTGTTAATTTTGTGAGACAATAACAAGTCTGTACGTATTGTAACATCATTGGTAATTCATTATTTGTTTGACAATTCGATGTAAATCACAACTTAATTAATATTGATCCATGTTGATAGAAAAACGCTAGTCTTTTTTGTTTAGTGTTAGGATGACGGTTAAATGAAAAGTTGGTTAAACATTATTATTATTTTATAAATTTAGTGAAGATATGTGAATAAAGCCAGCTTTTTTTAGATGTTGACGTGTATTTCGAAAATAATCTGTATTCAATATTGTATTGCCGACTATATGCCAAAGGTCATTTTAATGTAGGCCTATTTTAAAAACTGACACTTATATTATGAAATAATATTAAGTACCTACGCATAATATTATTGTTAATGATTAGTTTCTGAACGTTTTGTATCTTCCTGAAGTCTTTGTGATCAACTTAGAAAACTTATTGTATCATCTTCTGTCTACAATTAAACGATATTTACCACAAAATATGTTTTTATTTATTTATTTAATAATTTTTTATCGTATTTAGTTTAATCTATGTAAAACTATAACCTCTTTCCGCACAATATACTATGTCAGCATTACTTGTATGTGGCATCACACAAGTGATGAGTACACTGAGTGCAACCGGGGTAACAATATTGCCATCCATTCGGCTGAGTGACTTGGGGGTCTAGCACGGTGAAATCGATAACTTTTCAATATCGGATCGATAAGCGCCACTACCGATGATTTTATAATAATTTCCCGAGCACGATCGCGCTGTTAATAGCCATACCGATATTGATAATGTGATGGTGAAATCGATAACTTTTCAATATCGGATCGATAAGCGCCACTACCGATGATTTTATACTAATTTCCCGAGCACGGTCGCGCTGTTAATAGCCATACCGATATTGATAATGTAATAAATAAGAAATCTATATACGCTGGCAACACTGGCTCATCTGGCTATGAATTGACATTTCTAAACATCAGACGACTACGTATATCTTAAAAATACCAATTTATTGACAATTCCGAATTTAATAACTTTTGACACAAAAATGGAGTTGTTTAGTTCACGGGTCTTAACTAACAACTTTAGTTTCTTCAGGCTGGAACGGAATCAATTGATCGCGTCTTAGCGGCTTTTGTCTACCGACTTTAGAAATCATATTCTGACCGTACTCGCAAATATCCCTAAAAGACCATAGATGACGGATATCATCAATATCTTATTGATATAGGGTTTTATCGATCTACCCTGCTAGATACCCTGAGTCGAGTTAAGGAAGAGGTTTCTTAATTCAGGTCCTGGAAACTTTTGGATTCAACGAATTAATAAATACAGTTATCGACAGTTTATTCATAAGCGTCCTGTTCAACATAAGATCGAGTCGGTGAAACGACCCGTTCTACTATCAACATCATATAATATTACACCTTCAAAGCTATTCAGTATTGGTATGCGGTATGCAGTATGCAGTGACTCCAATTTTGTGTGAATGATCGCTTTTACAATTTCTATGGTCACGGCATGACAACGACACAAAAAAACATAAAACGTACATTATTTATCGAAATTCTATGCTGTTCTTTCCTACACACTAAATTTAATAATAGTTGTAAGAAAGAGATGTTGAAAAAGAGACTAACGGTCAACATATGTCTGCTTTCCCTAAAGTAATTTTTAATCATCATTATACATCTCCATCAAACAAATAAAACAATGTTTCCGTTGCCGTGGCGTTGGCGTTGCAATAAGAACATTCTTAGGGTTTCCCCAAATGGGTTTTTTGGCAATTGGTGAGTATTTTTTTCAGCATTTTCAACATTTTTTTTACTTCTCCATCATCTTACTCTACAAGATCGAAAAACGAAGGTCTTCTTCAATAGCAATGGGACTATTGATATACATCTGAAATTAGGTAAAGTATTAGTTTTTTGTCAAAAAATTTCAAAAAGCAAATCACATTACCAAATCATACTATTATTGTAAATCCAACATGGTGGTCTATAGACAGTGCGGTGTCACATGAGCATACCACCAGCGAACCACCCATGACGAAGATATAGAAATACAACATTTTGTCTAAATAAACGTGGCGCTGACGGCTCGTCACGTGTCACTGTGACGTCTCCTGTCAAACGCCATTATGACACATCCCGTCATCTGGCAGCAGGGCTCGACCGATGACAAAAAGTTTTGGTTCCAGCCTTGTGAAGAAAGCATTCGAATAAAATATTAATTTCGACCTAGCCAGATACAGAATCAGTCTTAATAAAGTTTAAAAGGTAGCAAAGGTGAGGAAACAATCAAGAACCAGTAAACAGGAAAAAGCGAGAAATTAGTGCCCCTCGTTTACTGGTCGCACCCGGAAAGGAGTGCTCCTGGGTGGGTGATACAATCATATCGTATCGCACTTTTGTAAAAATCAAAAATATCATGATTGCTTTATTTTATGAGGAAAGATTTTAGAAATGGATATTTATGAAGTCTTTCAAAAGAATTACTCAAACTAGCAGAATAGAAAAAGAACATTTGATGTAGTATTTAAAAAAAGGATTTACTAAACTAAACACAAAATCATAATATATATTATTTTGATGAATTATTAATTTTCGTTTATGCCGCCTAAAGAATTTTTATGGTTACATCATATTTTTCTGGTTGCAAAAAGTACCGAAGTAAGAATCTGCGTGGTAATTGCTTACTCAAGCGATTGGTGGTATATATTTACCACATTATTTAATCAGTACCATTCCTCAAAATATTAGTATGGAATCATATAAACTGCTTACTTCGGTTTAAAGTCAATGAATCCACCTAGATTTCGCCGTCTATCCCATATTGTTAGGTTCTACAAATTCTGCACATTATGACAACACGTATTTTCAAACAAAACTCGTAATATAGGTTATAATTTACCTATGATTTTATTGACCTAACTTTTGACATCCGAATACTCGTGTTCTTACCTAAAACGATACATTAAGTAACGTTCTAATATTCTTGAGTAAAAAATAAACTTGTTTGAGCTTAAAACGCCTTATCCCTGGGATTGATATCTAATTGTTTTTGGGAATAGATCATATAACTAAAATGCCCGCTCGTTCAAGCTGTATCCCGTATGGTCCACAGCTGAATCTCGAGTCTCGTAATTTCTCGAATTCGTAATGACGTTATTATTTATTTTTATAGCAACTATGTAGTATTATTATTGTGTTATGTGTCAAGTAATACGTCTCAGCACATCGCGCGGGTTACGGGCTCAAATTTCCTGAGGGATGTTATTGTAAAGGGGGTATTTTGGATCTTTGGATGGAAATCTAAATATATCTGGTTTTATTATTTTGAATGATAAACTAATTTTTGAGAGACAAGGTTTTTTATGCATAGAACAAAGGATAACGTATTATTTTAAAGCAATAATTATTAATCTGAACCTTATCTCTTAAACACTTGTTTATCATTAAACATAATAATATTTGACAAGTCGAAATATGTCTCGACGCCATATAGTATGAGATTTAGTATAACCTCTCCTACAAAAATAAAGTTTTCTTCTGAAAAATCTAATTAGCAATAAATGTTTCATGATAAATACCAGCACATAATGAAAAGCCGACGTAGCGCAATTGGTAGAGCACCAGACAGTCAGAAGGCTACGGGTTCAATTCCCGTCGGCGGCATGTATTTATGTTCGGAAGATTTTTTCAATTTATATTGATGTTCAGGCTTTAAAAAAATATCTGATTTTATTTATATTTTGCATAATTATTAAATATTTTTAAAGTAATGTGCATGGTGTCCGGAAATAAGCGAAAAACTGGTAAATCTGCATCATATATAGTCGTAGTCGATTTTTTAGTATATTTTATTGTTTTAGTGCAGTGCGCTTTATAAGCATAATATATACAGAACAATACACCAGAGATCAAATGGGAAAATAATTCACCGACTCCAGATATTTTCATATCAGAGGGTTCGGCTCGGTAGAACTCCTAACTGGACCTATAAATCCTACTGATCCCTCAGTATAATTTTTTTATAAAATCTTTCTTAATCCTATATGTATTTAAAATTACTAATTTTTACATTTTTATATATAAATTTTTTGACAGATCTAATACGCCTGAATTTTAAATGAGAGAGCTAGGTATAATGCCAGTAGCCGAAATAACAAATGGTAATATTTTTATAGTCTGAGAATGCCAAATTTTTTCAGAAACAGATTTTTGAATATTACAGGAATTTGGAATAGCGACATCAATGAAAAGAGTTTTTTTTTTTAATTTTGTCACGTAAAACTATATCGGGTTTATTATGACTAATCGTTTGGTCTGTTAGTATAGTGTTATCATAATATGTTTTATAAAATTCTATTTCTAAAAATAACATATTTTATAATTACCGTTATTATAACTATTAAACTATAAAAAACATATATTTTATATAAGATTTGTGTCATTTCAAATACGAAATATATAATTTGCCCAATGAATCGTCACTATCTCAATAAATATTATTTTTCAAACTTTTCAGGCAGGTACGCAAATTCCAAATAAAATTACGCATTTTCAAAAATAATCCTTACAAAAATAGTCTTACACCGGAAACCGAACATATAAATAAATTTATATACAGATGAAATGCAAAATGGTTGAGTTAAAACAGGACTTCGCTATACTCAGTCAATTTAGAAGCATGTATTAGAAAGCAACGTTTTAAATTTACATAATAATGATAAAAAATACTTGGAAGATTTGTATAATGCCATTTTTATTCAAATTCATCTCGAGGTTATTAATTTAAGTCCACTTCCATGTATAATTAGATTGCATCAAATTTGAAAATCACCCTGTACATAGAAATTACCACTATTTGGTGATTGAGGAGCAAAGAACTAAAAATTATGTGAGCCAAATTGTTCAATCTCCAGACGATGTGTTTAATATCCAAAAAAGTCATTTATTATTTTAAACCCATGTTCAATATCCATATTTAATATATCATAATATGGCCATATTATATCTTCAATATGACTATATTATGTCTTCAATATGGTCATATTATATCTTCAATATGGCCATATTATATCTTTAATATGGCCATATTGCATCTTCAATATGGCCATATTATATCTTCAATATGGCCATATAATATATTCAATATGGTCATATTATTTCTTTAATATGGCCATATTATATCTTCAGTCTGCGAAAATTGATGTTTATACAGTTTCCGTTGTGCATGTGTATAAAACGAAATGACTAAAGTAGAGAATTCTTTAGAATTCGCATATAAAAACAAAAAAAAAACTGTAAAATTTGCAAAATGGTCTTGTGAACATACAAGCACTAAGACAGCGATTTTAATACCTACCTAATTAATATTTAAAAACATTTTTGTTATAAACGTTAGTACAATCTAATCGTGTTAAAATTTAAAGTCTCCCTTCGAGGGAAAAGTTATGGTACATCAGTTAGAAGTTTTGCCTCACTTATGTAAGGTTCACTGAAATATTCCTATTTTATCGTGCTTACAAAAACCGGAAATAGTTTTTAAACCCCAGAATGGACTTCCGATGAAGCGTTAAACCATTTCCGCTTCATTTTTATGGAAACGGAAAGTTTCCATACCCCCACCCACATCACCCCCACCCCCCTGCACCGAGCAAGAGTCATTACGTCTTTTGAAGAAAGGGATGCAGATTTTTAAATTTTCTTTATGCAAAGTCATTCTTGTGAAGATAATTTAAAATTGAATCGGAAAAAAGTTTATTTTAATTTCTTTTGCATTTTTTACGATTGAAGAGAGTAGTAAAGGTGCTTTTAAACGAACGAAATAAATTTCAGATTATTGCCTTTTGCCGAACAATAAATTGTCTTAGCCGTCAATTGCTTTCCAGAGCAAGGTATTGGCCGTCAATATGGTCGTATCACGTCGAGTTTGCCGTAATAATAAGACAAATTCACAATACAAAAATTGACCTCCTGCAATAACTAACTCCACCAAACTTCTGTAGAATTATTTTTAATTTTTATGTGACACCTCACAATCGCCACCCGGTTGTGCAGCATTATGAGGCGGTTTATAGCAGGGGCTGTAGGAAGGAATTAATTAAGGCAAAGGCACTACGTAGTAATGCAAAATCATGTATTTTTGTTTGAACATTTTGTTCGCAGTATTTAATTAAATTCTTGGCCTTTTAAATAATCGAGCATTTTTTTGATAAGTTTTTAACAGCCCAGAAAAAAAATAAGTATCAGGCCTATAAAAACTGCTTTATAGTTCAAAATCTCCTACATACGAACCCCCTTTGGGTTACGGTATTAATATGTCAAATTAAGTTCTTTATAAAATGATCGTAAAAGATTTAAATATATGTGCCTGAACTTTGCAAAATAAAATAAATCTCTCTTTTTGGCGATGTTTTTTTTACTCACATAATAATATTAATAATAATAATTGGATGACTTGTATAGCGCCGTTTTTGTGCAAAATCACCTCAAGGGCGCTGTACAAACTTATAATACATTTCTACAGTGATCTATGTTATTACTTAACTATTTATGGATAAAATATACAGTACAATACTTACCTGGTAAGTCACTTGAGATTAACACTTAATTAACATTATCTAATTGTTTATTGGCGAAATTTAGATACAGGATTTAGGACTTAATTGAAAAATTGAATATAACGACTTTCTCTAAGGAATGGAATATTTATCTGGTTCGTTCAAATTTATAGAACATAAAAGTATAGGATAAACGGCGAAATCTAGGTTGATTCATTGGCTTTAAACCGCAGTAAGCAGTTCACATGTTTCCATATTAATATTTGGAGGAATTGTATTAATTAAATAATATGTAATGTATATACAAGCAATCGCTCGAGTGGGTATCAGTCATCCTATTCACTCCAGCCACCGAGTGTTCGTCCTTGATGAAGTTAATGGTTTCACCGTGTGTAATCTCTCGGTGGTGGCTCTTTACCTGTGTTTTATACTACCCACAACCTGCGTCAGGAGACCAGAGAGTGAAGGTAGTCTGTTGGTGTAATATACATATATACGTGTTTCATGCTTACACTCGAATGGCCGAGTGGGTTTTGGTTGGGTGGTGCTTGGGGGTGGGATGGTGGCTCTTAGCGCTAAGTGCTGTTGTTAATCCGTGGGGGGCACAGGGGAGGCAGTAAGGACGAGGATTCACCCCTCATGCTATCGGAGAAAGGCGGCGCTATTCGAGGAGAATAGTTTTTCTATAATAATAAAAATTAGTGCCTTTAAAAAAATCTTGGATACATCAAACTTACTAATTTATAACTATCGAATGAAGTAAAACCTGTGGCTTCACATTATATAATTTAAAAAGAAAAAAAATTTTTTAAACCACTTTATTTGAGTTATATAGGTCGACCTATATAACTCATATATTGGAGGCTGAAGTATTAGGTCCTGCAAGGTGGAAAAATTCAGGCTTTCCGATTATAAAAGATAAACAATTTTTTTCGAAATTATTTTTTTTTTTTCATTCAAAAATATTATTTTTTCCATATAAACGTTTGTACTTGAAAATTACCCTAAAACGTTTAAATTCAGAATTTTTTTTTTTTTACTTGCACTATTTATGTAGAATCACCTCCCGAAGTCTGGGCACTTACCCCCGGACAGCAAGTTTTTTTTTTACCTTGACGAAAAATTTTGTGTGGAGGGTATTTTTGGGGAAAGGAAGTTCTGGAAAGGAAAAAAGGTATGAGGGGTGGGTAGGAATCTGGGGGTCAATGTGTCCAGGAGTGACCGATGTATGAATCCATCCCTTCCACTGCAGTCCAAGGCGATCGATCGAGAGAGAGTCCGGTTCGAGAAATCAAAAGGTCTCACTCAACCAGTCTCAATCGGGCCCGCCACGCCAGGTGGACAAACGCGTCTGCCGCCAAAACCTAGACAAACCTCATCCTATGAACCCAGGCACCCCTTTTAAGTCACCAAACGTGGCGAACCACTTGAAGTAACCTATAACAGGAGTGTCGGTTATCCAATAAATGGTTCCCGGGCGACAGTACCCATACCCGCCTCCCAAATCCCTTAAAAAAGTTTAAACATTTAAATTGAAAAATGAGTTATCAAATCATTTAAAAATACATATGTGAATATTTAAATTGAAATAATAATAAGGCAAAACTTGCAAAAAGAAATGCAATATTTTTTGCGTAACCACACGAGACGCCCTTCCATTAGATGTGAAAATAACTCTACCCCTAGATTTTTTTCGCATTTTCCCCTTCAAGAATAAAGCACCTCCTTCCCCCGCCGTCTCAGATTTCGCCTGCACTTTCCTTCCCCTAACAGGCCCCTCACTCCCTTCACCCCTCCTATCCTTCAACAATCCCCATCCGTTAGAATAATAATAATAATAATTTCTTCAACCGACACGACATGCTACACTACTAAAAAATATATTCTGTTGAGATTTTTTTAAATGTGATTTCCACAGTCCAATACCATTAGTCCCAATTGCTCACAATTAATTTTTAAATGTGATTTCCACAGTCCAATTCCATTAGTCCCGATTGCTCACAATTAATTTTTAAATGTGATTTCCACAGTCCAATTCCATTAGTCCCGATTGCTCACAATTAATTTTTAAATGTGATTTCCACAGTCCAATTCCATTAGTCCCGATTGCTCACAATTAATTTTTAAATGTGATTTCCACAGTCCAATTCCATTAGTCCCGATTGCTCACAATTAATTTTTAAATGTGATTTCCACAGTCCAATTCCATTAGTCCCGATTGCTCACAATTAATTTTTAAATGTGATTTCCACAGTCCAATTCCATTAGTCCCGATTGCTCACAATTAATTTTGTTTCACTAATATAATCCGGTACTTACATTTTCTGTTGATTTTTACCCTATAACAGAGATTTTTACCCTATAAGAGGTTTTTTTTGTATTTTTTCTTTTTTTCTATCTACGGAATTTCATGTTAATTATTTTTCAACTCGGGTAATTTATAGATAATATAAAAAGGGACATTTTTTAAGAGCTTAAATTGAAGTTTTCAAGGGAAGTATGTTATTTGTCAGTAGAAATTCGGAATGCGGGGTTTTAAATCTTCATGACTCTCATTTTTTTTGTCAGACGGTTGGAATATTTCTGCTTTGCAATAAAATCCAAATAAACAGATTATTTTTTAACGTATCTGAAAAATAAAAAACTGTTTTAGAAAGGTGATGAAATTCGCTTCACAATCGTATTATTAGAAATAAATATTAAATTATATAAATATTGAAAAAAAATTGCTCACTTTACGTATTTTGTAACTAAAATATCTAAAAACACTCTTATTCTATTAGAAAAATGTATAACAAACGTTAGTGTTACCTCAAATTTTTGTCGTATCATATAAAAAAATGATTAATAAAAAAAATCACAAAGTCTTGTAAGTTTTTTTTTATTTTTCAAAAAGGTGCACATTTCAATTCTTCTGTCGTTAATTAACTAGATTTGCATATAAAGCGTGGTGTTTTTTCATTCTAACACCGTTTAGATGATGTTTCTGACCACAAGGTACCAGTAAGGAAATTACAACGATCTCTGTAAGACCATATCAGTTGTTCCCAAAAGCGAACAAATTAGCCTGAAAGTTTAAGCATCTGCATACTCCTACGGCGACCACTCAAAAGTATATTTGTTAATTTATGAGTATACTAACTGTTATCATGTTATCACTAAGACGTCAATCAGGTGTAGACTTCGTGAAAGTCATTAAACATCACTAAATGTCAGATCTGACTTGCCTTGTGTTATCCTTGCTATAATTGTGAGTCGTGCTGTACTTATCATTGTGCTCACGACACGCGACAGTCAGTCTCACTCTGGTTGATGTCCAGGACTTTATGACCCGTATCTGAGTTGGGATTAATGTCGAGATCAATTGATAATAAAATTATATTCCATTATTTTTGCTGTATATACTCGTAGGTAATGTGTAGGTTAGTAATTACCCAAGTAAAACCAAGTCAATAAAAAATCTAAATTAATCGTTTTTAGTTCCCCATTTTTTCTCCAATGATCATCAAAATCGTCAAACCAAAATACTTATATCGGTCTGTGATTATAACTCTCTTTCAACGGAGTAGGATTTGTTTTGAACTTGAATTAAAAAATTATCTTCATTTTAAAAATTGAAACTAACAACAGTCAAGAATTCAGAAAACGGACAAAGGATATAGATATAATATATTTTTTTAAACATTAAATTATTGTATAGTACCTATAGTTAATTATAATAACACCGTTGATTGAAAAATATTTCATAAATACATTAAGAATTTTTTTATTTTTTTTACTTTTGGTTTTTAACAAATAAATGTTCAGTAATATTAATATTCAAAAAATAGTTTATAATTGAATACATAAAAGAAAAACCAAAAATTTCATTTTTTGGTTTTTTGTTCCAAAAATTAAACTTGATAAAAATAAATACATGATAGAGATATACAGAAGTTGGAGAATTCCAAAGAAAGATTGTGTTAATAGTTAATAAGGTTGCTGGGAAAATAATTTTTAATAAATAACCTTTTTCCAGTGTTTTTTTGTTTCTTACTGGAAGTTTTAGGTTACTAGATAAAGCCTGATTGCGTTATATTCTCGTGACTTGGTCTGTTTCAGCATTTCGCTGGCCATACATTCACATTGTGATTTTAAGGCGAGCGATATGCTAAAACGGGCCAAACCATGATGCGTATAGCGTAACCTGTCATTCCCATAATGTGTTGTATTGGGTATATTCAATGCGTATGCTTTTGTGATCGTGTTTTGTCCTGGTATATGTCGTAACAGTTCAAAAACTGACATTGGTTCAAAATACAAAATCTTTGATTCCGGTTTTTCCATTCCTGATCATGATGTATACTAGTATGAACTAATATAGCAGCAATTTGAAAGTCGAAAGCAATCGGCATCCAATAAAATTCAGTTGGCTGAATGTGAATACATAAAGAAGATTAAGATTACCTCGCGTTTATGAGACCACCCCAGACATAAGCAATACCACTTACAGTGAAAATAAAGCACGACATGTTTATTTCTGCATCAAATCTCATTGTAGTTGATTGATGATCAACCTTAGTCTTATTACATCTCTAACTTCCTTATTCATAATTCTTAGTGACCAAACGAAAATAGATTTCCAGCCGAAACTGAATCCGAGTTTCGGCTTCTGTTCTAGTTTCAACCAAAACCGAAACTTATTTAAATTCGTTAAAAAAACACCATCCAATCTTCTTACATATCTAACTTCCTTATTCATAATTTAGTGACCCACCGAAAATAGATTTCCATCCGAAACTGAAACCGAGTTTCGGCTTCTGTTCTAGTTCCAACCGAAACCGAAACTTATTTAAATTAGTTAAAAAAAAACACCATTTTGAAGCTTGTAGGAGTAAAATGAACCCAGTGTTAATGCATTTTAATGCACAGTAAAATAAAATATATCAATTTAAAGAGTAAATTGGTTTACTTTTAGCGCTTTTTGGTTCGTTTTTGTGTAACAGTTCTTAAAAAAATATGTGCTGTGGGTATTTTAACTTTAAAAAAATACAACAGTCTAGTCTTTGATAGTATTATTTATAGTTATGTTACACAATAACTAATTATTATTTCAACAGTAAACTTTTAAAGTTTTATAATATACAAACTCATTCAACTTTGAATGTCAATGTAACACTTATATATAACGGTTTTTTTACATAATATTTAAGTTATTTTAGAGACTTGTACAGTTTGTAAGTATTGTATCCTGTATATTATCTAATTATTGAAGACAATATTAGCGATTTCTAAACGAAAATCTGAAACAGAAAAATCTGAAAAGGATACGGTCACATCTAGGAAGCGAACCCAGGACCCTTGCCTTGCCGGGGCACCGCTCTACTACTGAGCTAATGGGACTCTATCCCCTTCGGTCACATTTAACTGTATCATACTTGCAGAAAAGTCAATAGATGTCGCACATTAAAATAAAAAAAATAAGATAGGTTTATCTAAAAGACGCTGTCTAGATTGCATTTAGTTCGGGTTGAATCTTGCGATCATACATAAAGATAGTTGCCAATAAAAAATGTGCGGTGAAAAAATGAAGACAATGTTGGTAGTTCTTATTCGAAGTATGATACAGTTAAATGTGACCGAAGGGGATAGGGTCCCATTAGCTCAGTGGTAGAGCTGTGCCCCGGCAAGGCAAAGGTCCTGGGTTCGTGTCCTAGACGTGATCGTATCCTTTTCTGATTTTTCTGTTTCATATTTTCGTTTAGAAATCGCTTATATTGTCTTCAATAATTAAATATTATAATTTGAGGTATTACTCAATAAAGTTATTCCAAAAATTAAATGTATATTATCTGCCTGTAACTGCATAATATATACACCAATGAATGTGTTGCTTCGTTAGAGTGAATATATAAATATATACATTCTAACGCAGCAACACGTTCATTCGTCAAATGCATTGTACATATAGATTTGTATTAGTGATTGACGATCCGGTGATTGCAATCAGTTAGCCAAAAGAAGAAATTGCGCGCCTTAGTAAATCCGAATGAGATCCAACGCATCATGAACGCAGAATTCGGCTAAGCCGAAGTTTCGGAAAATTTTTGGCCGAAACCGAAACCGCCGCGGTCGAAACTCGTTTACCTCAAAACTTTAGGGAAAGCGTTGAGATAAATTGTTGTCGAACATAGCTAGAGAAATATTGATTGAACAATATGCCACAATGACGTCTTGATATTTGACTGAAAGATGTCTGTTCGTTCTTCATCAACTTTTCCTGGATTATCAAGTGGGTCGGTGATCTTATATTATTTATAGTTCCTCAATATTTGATGGTCATATTATGATCAAAATATATTTAATAATATTTTTAGCAACGAATTAATTTCTTGTCCTATCAACAAATAAGATTATCCTCTTGGTTAGTAGATTCTACTCGTATATGCGTGAATCATCGGCGCGGAAGTGAAAGAATATTTGATCTGGCGTTTGAGGTCATAATCCTTTGTGAGACGATAGCCTCACATAATGTCCTGATGAGGAATTTGCTTAATACGGCCGCGGGTGGTCTGAGCTTTAATCGTTTTGATAACCAAAGAACGACCGCATTTGGAATAAAGTAATAATTGTTTTTATTCATGTCTGATACGTTTGAGTAGATACGTACCAACACTATTCCTGGGCTTATATTATCGCAAAATAAAACCAATTCTTTGCCAAATAATTGGAACACCTTTTTCTAAATCAGTAGGCAGAGAGTAAAGTTCACCATACAAGTCTGTAGGAACGCATACATCGTCTCATACACACACAATTCTTCGAATATTGTATCCACTTTTGACCTAACCTCAAAACAACTCACTGAGCGATAATGTGTAGGCCCATGTCATGCACCTTCTTTCTATAGGTTTGCATTTTTAGTAGTCGTCACCACGACTTATTCAAAATTTCCTACGGCAGAACAGATATCTAAGAACAACAGGATATGGTGCTATTGACATTATTGATTGTAAAACACTAAATATTATTACTCTTTAAATAACCTTTCAACTTGTTTGTATTTGTATACTTATCTTTCCAAATGTTAAGAAAGTTAAAATAAGAAATATTGTACTGTCAATGGATAATTAATATGTCATACAATAACTTTGATGATTTTTTTCCATAAACCTATTTTGTTCCGACGACTAATAAATATCACGATGAAGTGCAAAGATTTATTTAGTTATTATTATTCTGCAATATATTTTCATTCTTCTTTTATCAAAATGGTCTAAGATTAGTACCTCTAGTCCCTAATACGTCTATATAATAATTTCGGCTGAAGAACATAACTGAAGTATGTGAAGAAAATTTGAAAAAGCAGGGAAGGCTGTAGAGACCGGAGTGTAGCATTATGCCCACATTTATGAATCGTCTGTGCTATATAATAATATTCGAATGATTTGTATACTCAAAATCACTTCGAGAGCGCTATTAATAATTTAATACTTGAGATGATCTATAAGATCTGGAAGAGGAATGAGAACAAAAGTGTTGACTTTTTTTATGATTAAGACTATGTCGTGGGTGAAATCACAAGCATTTCATTCTCGTAAATATTGTAATCAATACATAATATTGGACCTAGAACTGTTCCTTGAGGGATTCCGAATTATAAATAATGACTATTATTTTACTTTGAATTCCAAAATTTTCTTATATTTTGATTAGCTTCCTATGGCATTTACCGCAAAAAGGTTTTCTTAAGTCGGTGAATATAACATTTAAGAGTCGAGAGTATTATATTACACTATTTGCCTAATTTTTCTCTGCCGTTGAATTGATATTCATTAATTATTTTATTTGTTTTTCAAAGCTTTTTATCAGTGGCTTTTTATTAAATTATACTATGCATAAATCGTGTTTCTCCTTATTCACAATAACAATATGTCATATTAAGTAGATTGCTTTCTTGATCCAGTATCACCGGAGCTAATCTACGCTTACTGCGGACAGTGCCGAGGAGTGGACCTCACAAAGAGAGAGGGAGAGAGAGAGGCAATACTTAAATTAAAGATTACCATTGATATGGGATTAGCGGCAACTCGAGCTCCTCTCTTCACTCTCTTGACATTCAATTAGTTGTTCAACAATCTATGAGGTTTGAGGCAATTTACATAATATTTTAGTTTTTATATCTTATGAAACAGTTTAACCGTGTCCAAGACTAGAATTAATAATGAAAAAACTATATCTTCAGGCCAGGTAATATAAGAGAAGTTGCAATTTTGTATTACAGATCAAGATCATGTTATGCAGAAAGAGAATTTTTCTAAATATGTTTAATGCATTCAAATTCGCTAATATTTAATTTGCCTTGTTTAGTATCACATCTAAAGTAGAAAAGACTTAACAGGACTTGTAGGTAATTGTAATTATTGTTTAATATCTTGTGTATGAATTACCCTTTGTCATATTACCGTGATTACTTTTTGGGTTATTATGTCTTGCTGCGTTTCCTCCTTTTTTAGCCAATGTTTCAAATATCGTTATTGTATCCATCATAAGGGCTAAATAACCATCACGCCGTTTCCCCGCAGGGGTAGGCACAAATGATGTACGCCAAATCGCTCGGTCTTGACACATTCTCATTCTTCAGACTGGCTTCATTCTCATTCGTACATCGTCCGTACAAATGTGAATACATTCGTACATGCACACTAGCTTTGTGGCGTGCCGGAGAGGCATGTTTGGGGAGACACTTTGATCTCTCCAACTGGTCTCTCTTGTACTATCGTCTTCCCTAACAGTGGGAGTCCGTCACTCCTGGACAGACTGATCCCAAAATTCCTATCTACCCCTAATACGTTTTTCCTTCCCAGAACCTACTCTCCTTACTTCCCTTAAACAGATCCTCATCACAGCATCCCCCCAGCATATGACATAGGCCCTGAGGGAAAGTATTTTCCTCTTTTCTTTATTGTGTGTGGTTAGTGTATTTAAAAAAAAATACGAAAATATTTTCCGCGGAATCATTTTTCCGACGATCTCCTAAGAGAAGTACACTGCAAAATTTCAGAGGCTTTAGTGGTTAAGTTTACTAAGATGAATGTTGTTATTACGTGATGTTTTGGTGCTGAAGGCTAAGGCTGGCCGCATACATACGTTTTTCGTATTCGATTTCCGAATTCGTTTTCCGTATTCGGACATCCGAATGCACGGAATCAGTAGAAAATACATTAACTGCCGCACACGTTCGTTTTAGTTCCGAACGGAACAAATTCCTTACGCACGTTCCGAATGCGAGCCGGCGCGTTCGGAGAAACTGAATGGAAAAAACCTAATGACGTCATGTGGAACGCAGCTATTGCATACAGTTTGTTTGTGCCGACGCAAACGTACGGAAATTTCCGTTCGTAATTCAGTGTTGCCAACGGATCTTGACCTAATATCGCCGTTTCTCATACATAAGGTAGCGTAAAGTAGCCGAATTTGCTGTTAGGTGGGACATGTTTATTTCGTGGGGGGGGGGGGGGGTGGCTAGAGAATTTCAAAAAAATAAAATTTGTCCCCAGAAAATTAAAAAAAATTCATGGGGAGGGTGGCTAGAGAATTTCGGGACATGTTTAAAATTGATGTTTTTCGGCGCCGATTCTCGCTCTGAGTAGCCTAAATGGCGATATGTCGCCCTTGTTGGCAACACTGGTACTGACGTTTATACATTCCGAATGAAGAAAAACGAACGTTTGCGCTAGTCTCACGGAATTCCGAATACGGAAAACGTATGTATGCGGCCAGCCTAAATCATCGTATGAAATTGCTGGAAACTTTGCGAGATTCCTACCTATGTATTAGATACATATAGGTTAAAAGTAGGTACGTTCTTAACTTCGTTGTTTAATGTGGAATAACTATAGGAAGATTTATATCTAGGTTTGTATTGGAATTCACTCGTCATATTTTCATAGCCTACTCAAGTTAAAAAAGCTTCCATTAAAATCACAAAAAGCTATAAAAGCTCCACTCTCATCTCGCGCATCAATCACCTTATTATTAGTGTTTATTTAACAGTGCACGCATTTCGGCTTCTCTATACCTAGTTCCTACCTACAGTACCTACCACCTAATACATACAGTCACACACCTTAACTCCTTTACTCTTTATAGCGCTGTAGCGGTGTAGTGAACAGCGGACGCGACGCGAGCGCAGATCGACAACTGGTTATTTCCAACACAGCTGTGTTTTCAGACTAAAATTTTAATTTATTTGAAATATTTCACAAGTATTGCAACTGACAGTGAGTGGATGGTATGTCATGCCCCGTTGGGAAATGTTGTGATGCTACATTAAGTGGAAGTGCGAGATATGATTCATACGTCCATAACTCCTGGATGCACTGACCCACCCTTCCTCCCCAGACGGCATCCGTGATCGAGATGCAATCCGAAATAATTAATTGATGAGTTTTTATTATTTCACAATTTGTTCATTTAAAATAATATATAATTTACTTTCGGCACGTTCCAGTGTGGAAAATAATCTCAGTAACGCCCTGGTGTAAGATTACAATTTAGAGTTAAAACGTTGCTTGAAATGGCTTTAGCCGTATTTGCTGACCAGATTTGTATAGCTAGGTACTCCCCTATTTTTCTCTTCCTCGTCTTCTTCCCCTCCCCACTTCCTTCATCCTCACAATTGGGGATGCAATAGTCTCACTGGCTCCAGAGAGTTGGGAGCAGTCTGTGCGGTGGTCAGCGACTTTTGTGCGGTATTCACATTAAAAAAAAAAAAATTTTTACTTCCATTAATAGACCCTGCACCCAGCATCCCCACAGGCCTCCTATGTGGAGCTAATGTAAAAACAAAGTGGGAGAGGAGAAATGCGAGCAGTTACAGGCTGTTCAGATTTTGTCGCTAATCTGAAGCCGTTTCTGGCAACGCGCAACATTTCGATTTTGAATGGTGGTCGCTCTCCAGGGTAATACTGAAAGTATTTTTATTTTATTTATTATTCCATTACTATTTTTACTGTAAAAAATAAATACATGTACACTTTACGTATAAATTAACGGTAATAACTTATTTTTGTTATTTGTTATTGGGGTGTTCTGTATCTGATAACACATCTGCCCTGATGATGGACACTGCAATGCTGTCCGAAACGTTGGCTAAAGAAGGAGTTAGCGCAACACGGCATAACACCCCAATAACAAATAACAAAAATACTTTTGGCCGGTAATAACTTAAATCATTATTAATATTAAAGGCTATTTCAAAGAATAATAGAAAGGTGTGTACGAGATGTCGTATGAATGTGAATGAAGCAAAGGGTGTGTGCCCACTCCTGCGGAGAAACGGCGTGATGGTTAGTTAGTTAAAATTAATTTTATTATAGAAAACTGATGATTACATTTGAAGTAATTGGTCTTGAAGAGAACCTTGATGTTTGATGATATGGAAAAGTCAGCAGATCTTAACGCGGATGATTTGATTAGCACGAGAACGTAGAGTAAAAGCATTTCGTAATCTTAATCAACTGTGTACCATATATTTGTCAATGGATTAAATGATGCTAGTTCTTCTTAGCAAATATTATTAAAATACCAGTAGAACAAACAAGCATTTATAAAAAAGGTTGTCTATCCCCGTTACGAGTATGGACGGTGGTAGGTAGCAGCTAGAGGTGGCAGCAGTGTTTGTTTACACCGCGAGGCGCCAGCTAAAAGCATTCCGGCCGCTAAAAGGGGCCGCTGCACTCGACTCGTATAGCCGCCGGCCTGGCCGCAATACCCATATAGTAGCGGGGCTCCAGTAACAGTAGTTATCAGCCACAGTCGGCATAGTCGCAGCTCACAGCACACGGTTTATCAGCTCGTACCCCAGAGGATTTTAACCGGAGGTTCCGAGGCATATTTGCAGATCATTTTGCTGTGCGATGATATTTTTTACAAAAAATATGTTTATTTTATCACACGTCGCTACTGACCACACTACCACAAGTCGCAATGGATCACGTGATACGAGCTCTGTCTTGGGTTTACGGTGCTGCTGGAATGAGACGGGGTGCGTATCACGTGACCCGCAAGGCTGTTCGCATCTACCCAGTGGCGAGGTGTATTGGAAAAATATTTTTCTATTTTTAATTTTTTTTAAATATCGTAGAATAGCAAATTTATATCCATGAATCACTGGCTAATCAAGTAGAAGAGAATTTTATAAAATACAAAAATTCCTGTCATAAAATATAGTGCAGTTGGCGAAAAATATGATTCCCAATCATTTTATAGATATGTACGATAGATTTAATACAATTAAACTAAACGTGGTGTGATAACACCCCTGATACACGAAGGAATTGAGATGGAACCAATGAAGCCAGCTAAGAAAATCAATCTAGGACCTAGGTACTTGGATTGCTCTACTTTTTAATATTAGAAAGCGCACGTGAATGTTTACTAACATCATTGATTTTGAAGATTTTCCGGATTGTGATGTTGGTTATAAAAATAGCAAATCGCAGCCAGAAGAAGAGGAGCTAGGTAAAGATTATTTATTAAAATTATTTGTTACCCCTTTCATCAAATTTTTACTGTATTTTTTTACGTTGATCATGCAAGAAAAGCGTATAATCTTCATGTGTTTGAGTTGTGAATACGAAATAACAGCTTAATACCGAATTTAATTGATATTTCTACGTGTCAGATAAATAAGTCTTAACGCATAAACAAAATTGAGACAGTTTATCCACGGGAAGTACATTTAATCCTTTGTAAAAACTTTGAAAACCGTTTTCTCACATAAACTCTTAGTGTAAACATGTCTTCAATTACTGTTTTCCTTATTGGTATTAATACACGTATTACTAACTGCACATGAAAAAGCTTCATTTCCTATAAGTTATCACCGCTAGAATATTTCTTTAAACTTTCCCCAGAAAGGGGTATCTCATATGTTTAGTGAAATTCAAATTATAATTTTATTCGCAATTTAGGGATCGTGTGAGGCTATTGGGAATGGGGAGAAGAAAACGAAGAAGAGGATGGTTGAAAATATCAAGAGTTTAATCCAGAAAATTAATAAAACGAAGTACCCATTACTTTTAAATTTTTTTAAACTTATAATTACTGGAGTGATAAATCAGGTTTGAAGCAAATTGACAGATAAACTAGAGGTTTGAGGCCGATAACAACTGGAATGAACGAACTGGTCATTGTCAATTTTGTATGCTTCACTAACTACACACACGGAGAAAACTTACTGATATACAGGGTTCTCCAATAAGAGGTGTTATTTTGAATAGCCCGCTATTTCAGTAGATGTTACTTTTGAAGCTGTAATTTTTTGACATTTGACAAGTATAAACTACGCCATTAAAAAAATGGAACGATACACGCTTCAACAACGCATTAAAATTATTAAAATTCACTTGAGTGGATCAAATGCAAATCATCTTGATTGATGAGGCCCAATTCCACCTCGGTGGCTTCGTCAACAAGCAAAATTGTCGCATCTGGGGCTCGAAAAACCCAAGAGTTATTGTTGAAAAGCCTCTCTATCCTCAACGTGTGACTGTTTGGTGTGGTTTATGGTCCGGCGGAGTCATTGGACCTTACTTTTTCGAAAATGAGGATGGAGCAACAGTTACGGTGAATGGATTGCGCTATCGAGAGATGATTAATGATTTTTTTATGGCCGGAATTGGATGGTACTGATCTGGACAACTTTTAATTTCAACAAGACGGCGCTACGTGCCACACAAACAACGAAACCATGGATCTTTTACGATTGAATATCAAAATAACACCTCTTATTGGAAAATCCTGTATAATATTATTAATTTATTAAAAATCTCTTCTAATTTATGGTAATCCTCTTAAAAATGGGACTTCAGGCCCTAAACGAATGAATTGAATTGAACAGGTTTCATGTTAAACTTTTAATAAACAGAACACGTGTTCATATAAATCGTCATATTTTCGCATTTTGGCTTTATATTAATATGGCAAACGCAGGTGTATCAGCATGTGTTCCGATATATTCGGAAAGTAACATTTTATTAGGAATCGGCTTGCTGTTAGCAATACTCATTTACTATAAGCATAAGACGATCGGTTATTAAATATGTAGATGTGTAATAAAACCGAATAGGTATCTACCTACAGTACCTACTTCCGACTCGCAGAAAGCAGTAGCCTAGTAATGAACGATTTTGATGTAAATAGGCTTCTATTTTCCATGAAAAGGTTCTAAAAAATTACCCCCGTGAGTACAAAGCTTCTTAAAGTCAACGAAATTCATTCATGTTTCATGTAATAGGCCTGTTAGCTGTCAGCTTTATAGTTAGGTACCTATATTATTATATATTTACAAATTATTGTTATTTTCTTTCTTGAATAGCGCAAAAGAGTCACAACTGCTCCCAATCGCCCGGAGCCAGACAGAGTATAAAATTCTCAATTGGGGAATGTTGTTAGACTGAAGTTAGTGGGAAGGGAAAGCAGATGGCTTAGAAGAAGGCGGAGAAGTGCCTTACTGACTATTGAGATCTGGCCACTAAACATGGCTAAAGCCATTTCAAGCAACTTTTTAATTCTGATTGGTGTTTTTTTACCAGGGCGATATTGAGAGTATCTTACACTCTATAAGAAAGATTTGGTATGAATACCGTACAAAAGTCACAACTGCTTCCAATCCCCTAGAGCCAGTGAGACGATGGAATTCCCAATTGAGATATGCTGTGAGGATCAATGAAATGGGTAGGGAAAGGAGATAGGTAAGAGAAAGGTGAGGAAGTACCTGGCTATTCAGATCTGGTTACCAAACATCGTTAAAGCCATTTCAAGCAACGTTTCATTTCTGATTGGCGGTTTTTCACCAGGGCGATACTGAGAGTAACTTACACTCTGAAATACCTCATTATCATAAATACATCATTTAATAGATACACACAAATTCAAATCGTTACTAAACACTTTCCTTGTTAATAAATGTCACTACACGTTGAGTGAATACCTCACGTAAATGAAACGCCTATTTTTATTGGTATATATATTTGAATTTTTTTTATTTTTTCATTGGTATATTGTTATTTTATCTGTATAAACATTGTAATTATTATAATAAAACAAATAATATTATATAAACATTGTAATTAAATAAATGTGGTTAGCTGGAAGAAATGGGGTCTACCCATAAGCTACACCTTTTGTAATTTTTATTTTACAATAAATAATTTTTGATTTGATTTGAATAGCGCTCTACGGAATTTAAACTTGCGACCTAGGAAAAAAAAAGTTTTTATTCGATTTTCGCAAAACGATATTTTTTTCTCCCACGATTCTATTTTACGCTGAATCATTGATATTATGGTGACCGGATAAATCATCAAAATGATAATTCATTATATCTTTAAAAAGTTATATAAATTCATCGAAAGTGATGAAACAAACACTCTATTAACTGGGTTAAGTAGGTTAGATTGGGTTATATTTAAAAAAAAATTTCATCGTTTTTAATAACTTTATATCACTTTTTAAAAGTGTGTTATTTATTTATTTATTTAGTAAGAAACAAACAGCTTTTATATAAAATACAATGATAGATAAAAATATACAAGTTAGCTGAAGTCAAGCCACAGAAGTTTCTTATGTTAAAGTGCATTAAAAATGAAGTTTTAGTATCTTAAAATTAATTTGGTTTTAGGAAAGGGAGAGGAAGGGGAAAATAGGAAGAGGATAGAAGATGCTCCCGATACATTCCATACTCTTATATTAATAATCGATCGTCCGCATTACTTCATATCGATATTTCTTTAGGTTATTACCAAAAATGTCAATGCTGTAAAATTTGTTAGTATACTGTGCACATATACGAGGAATTGGGGAATTTTTTCGAATGTTTATTCTACAAGAGGGTAGATAAAATAAATCAGATTGTCGGGTTGATCTAGACGGAATATGAAGATTTATTAAATTGGTAAGTTCTAGTGAGTCCAGACCATTATTTAGGATTTTAAATAACAAGATTTGATCAAAAATTAGACGTCGTGTTTGGAGGGAGTTAAAATTATGAAATTTAATGGATTCGGAATAATTTAAGAAGTGTAAGTTTAGTTTATAATTTATGTGTTTAAAAATTTTTTTTTGAATTCTTTCTATTCTTTCGATATGGGCTTGGTATAAAGGAGTCCAGATCGGTGTACAGTGTTCCAGGTGCGGGCGAATATATGAGGTGTAAAGGAAATATAGAGTGTTTATGTTTTTTTTTTTTTTTTTTGTATTAGGCAATTCACCCTAAAGAGAGTGCTTTGTGCCGATTGGGTTAAGATATATGGTTAAACTGATGTGAATTATCTATAAGGGGACTGGACATATCATATATTAAAGTCATTCAAATCTATAAACTTATAAAGAATAGAATATACGCGAGAGTTATTGAGAGACAGCAAATATGGAATACTAAGGGGAGACTGGTGGGTGATTTTAATAAGCAATCGATACATGCCTTTGAAAGAAGAATGGTTTTTACAATTGAAGAAAACATGGTCAAGAGTCTCATCCTCCACACCACACTGGCATAATGAACTTTCGAGCACCCGAATTTTAAACAAATGAGTTGCAATAGAGCAGTGGCCAATTCTCATTCTCGAGATACAGGAAATAAATCTTTTGGACTTTTTTTTGCCGTGGAACCAGGGTTTACTTGGAATATGATTTTGTATTCCAGCATAGAAAGATCCAGTTTGAGTTTTCGTGACTGTCCAATTTTCTTCCCAGGAACGAGACATGTTGGATTTAAGAATAGAGAAGACGTCAGAGACAGGAATTTTAAAATCTAAAGGAATAGAACCAGATACAGTTCCAAGTTTAGCGAGAGAATCAGCTTTCTCGTTACCCTCAATTCCTAGATGGCCAGGCACCCAAACCAGTATTGTCTCAAACATAGATTCGTTTAAAGAATCGAGGATTTTTTTAATATTACAAATAACATAGTCTTCTGGACATCGAACGATATTAGAGGAAATTTTTAATACTGCACTTAGAGAGTCAGTACACAGTAAGGCTCGACGAATATTAAGGAGTTGGATTTGAATTAAAGCTTGTTCAATTGCGAAGCATTCTGCAGTAAATATGGAAATTTCTTTAGGCAATTTATAAGACAGATTAACATTGAATTCAGGAATATATACCGATGCGCCACATTCTTTGTGGTCGGATTTGGAACCATCTGTGTATATGAGGGAAAATCCAGGAAACTTTGAAAATATAAAGTTTTTAAAATGTTCTTCAACATTTTGAAAGTTATTAGCTGATGATAAAATGTTCGTCCGGAAGTCAGAAATTATTACGTTTGGGATAAAATTAATAGCATTAAACGGGGTACTGTAAATAGGAAGGATTGGATCATCTTGTAGATTTTGAAGGTAAGAAGACAGAGATCTAAATGATAGAAAACTTTTTAATAAGAGAGGGAATCGATCTCTATCTATTACCCTCCTTCTGTTATTCAAAATACTGAACAAACGATCGAGACTCTGTTCCAATGAGTGACGCGATAAAGATAACGCTTTGAAGATATATCTATCCGCGAGGTATTGTCTTCTCAAAAATAAGGGAGGATCTACACATTCTATCTGAAGAGCATTAATTGGAGAAGATTTCATTGCCCCAATAATCATTCTGAGCCCTTTTGATTGGATTCTTTCAAGTTTTTTATCCAGATATTTAGGAAGTGGGTCGAAAAGAAATGTGCCATAATCCAAGTGACTTCGAACGAGGGAATTATACATTAGTTTAAGAGTAGTAGGATGGGATCCCCACCATACTCTGGAAACAGCTCGCATCATATTAAGCCCCTTTTCACACTTAGCAGAAACGTTCTGAATATGAGGGAGCCAGGAAAGCTTATGGTCCAAAAGCAGGCCAAGAAATTTTATTTGCTTAACGATTTGAAGGGGGAAATTATCAAAAGAGACTGTAAAGTTAGGCAGTTTTCTTTTGCGAGTAAAAGCCACTACCTTGGTTTTAGAGGTAGCTAAATTCATTCCATTTGTCAACATCCAAACTTTAATATTATGTAAGGCCAAATTTAATTCCTTCGCAGCATGCAATAAATTTTTGTGAGATAAATATATGAGAAAATCGTCCGCAAAATAAAGTCGCTTAATAGACGAAGGGATTACAATGTCTAAATCACTCATATAAATATTAAATAATAATGGACTGATAACAGACCCCTGGGGTAGCCCTTTCCAAAGTTTGCGCTTCAATATGTTTGAGGAAGAGTGGATAATAATGGATCTGTCTGTTAGCAAGTTGATAATAAATTGAACTAATTTTATGGGGATTTTTATTTTAATTAATTTTTCCTTCAAAACATCAATTAATACATCGTCGTAAGCTGAAGAAAGATCTAGAAATGTGGCCAATGTACAAGAGTTAAGGGATTGAGAAATACGGATATCTGTTG
Organism: Hesperophylax magnus; assembly: GCA_026573805.1. NCBI lineage: Eukaryota > Metazoa > Arthropoda > Insecta > Trichoptera > Limnephilidae > Hesperophylax > Hesperophylax magnus. The sequence goes on from JAIUSX010000104.1 coordinate 4,375,020, forward strand.
TTAACAAACTTAAATTATCCATAGTAGATTTCTTTTTCCGAAAGCCGTATTGATTAGGAGGGATAATACTGTGATTTTCAACAAACCATTCTAATCTGTTCTTTATCAAATGTTCCACTACTTTAATTAAACACGACGAAAGAGCAATAGGACGATAAGATGAGACTTCGGACGGATTTTTCCCTGGTTTTAAAACCGGGAGGATTTTTTGAACCTTCCAGACATCCGGAATAAATCCTGTTTCAAACATGTTATTAATTAAGGATAAGAAATATTCAACCGACATGTCGGAGAATGCTTTAAAGAAGCTATATAATATTCCATCAGGACCCGGAGAAGAGTCAGAAAGAGATTTGATTACTCGTTTTAGTTCACTAACTAAGAAAGGAGAGTCTAGCCAGTTAGAGTAGATGGATATGAAATAAAAGAGGGCATTTCTTCACATGTGGCAACTGAAGGAGGGGCAATTTTATCAGCAAAACCTATAATAATTTCCTCCGGAATATGTTTGGTACGCTCCGGAGCATATGACGAACCGAATTTTTTTAAATTAGTCCAAACAGATGACTGGGGAGTTTCAGGAGACAAGTTTTCACAAAATTTTCGCCATCCAGACCGCTTTTTATTTTTCAAAATACGTTTAGTTTCTGATTGGACGCGTTTCACTGATAAGAAATTTTCAAAAGACATGCATTTGCGGTAAATGGAAACTGCTTCTTTTCTAGAGTTAACAGCACGAGTGCATTCTTCGTCCCACCACGGAGTCGAATGTTTAGTTTTAATGTTAACTTTACGTTTTGGAATGGATTTTTCTGCTGCTTTTATAACTATACTAGGAAATAATTCACATTGTGTTCTGATGTTCCCAAGAGAAGATTTTACAGAGTGAACAAGAGAGTCTAATACAGAAGAAAAAACTCTCCAGTTCGCATCTTTCGTTTTAAATTTAAAATTATTGTTAATTGTAAAGGAATGCGAGGTGGTTAGATGGTGAAAGAGGATTATAATAGGGAAATGATCACTGGAAAGGGGGTCTTTAAGTATGTTCCAAGAACATTTACGTATGACCGAAGATGAACAGAGAGATAAATCAACAACACTTTTCCTTTGTTGAGGGGGGGTGAATCGGGTTGGAGATCCGTCGTTTAAAATACATAAATTATGGGAATCAATAAAATCTAAAAGATTACGGCCAGAACGATTCGTTAATTCACTACCCCAAGAGGTAGAATGAGCGTTAAAGTCGCCCAGTAACATATACGGGGGACGGATCTGAGACATAAATGATGACCATTCGTTTTCATCAAAAATAGTGGAGGGAGGGACATATATTGATAGTATTGTAATATCACATACAACAGCTGCTACTATCTGAAAATTGTTAGAGAGAGTATGAAACATGATTGGTTTGAAAGGGATAGAGTCATGGATGATTAAGGCAGCGCCACCTTTACCATCCAGTCTATCATGTCTAAGACAATTATATCCAGATATCTTAAATAGATACGAGGGTTTAAACCACGTTTCAGAAATAGCGGCAACTGAAATTTCATGTTCATCGAGTAATTTTACAAGTTCAAATTTATTACAGATTAGACTTCTGATATTCCACTGAAGAATTCTGTTCAGTTTCGGAGACATTAGGAAGACAGGATAATAAAGATTTAATGCAATCGGCAGCGTTGGACGGTATATTATTGTTGTTTGAAAGAATAGAAATTAAGAGGGTAATTAAAGTCTGAATGAAAGCAGAATTTTCATTCACCACTTTCCCTAAATTAGGGGAAGATTGGGAACTATTTAAAGCACTCCCATTGAGTGTCTGAGATTTATAATTCCCATTTGGGTTAAACAAAATATCATTATGTTGATTTTTATCAATAGAAGCAATAAATTTTGGTTTTGGTTTGAGTGGTATAAAAATTGTTTCCCTGTGAGAAGACGATGGAGGAGATTTAGAGTAAGATAGATTGCAAGGAATTGAGGTAGATGTTACCTCTGCAAACGATTTTATTGCAGGTGGGAATAATTTTGATGCCTGGAAATAGGAAATGTTGTCTGAAGCCATTGATTGTTTAATATTCCTTTGTCTGGTCAATTCTGGACAGGCCACACTAACCGCTGTATGATTTCCCTTGCAGTTAATGCAACGTGGATCATTCGATGATTTTTGGCAAAGATCAAAGGGGTGGTCTTCTCCGCAATGAAAACAACGTGGAGGGGAACGACATATTGGTTTTGAGTGTCCGAAACGGCAGCAGTTAAAACACTGGATCGTCGGGAATTTATATACTTCCACAGGGAGTGCGTTGTAATAAATAAATACCCGAGATGGCAAAGTTTGGCCTTCAAAAGTAATAACAACCGATTGTGAGGGTTTCCATGTAGTGGTTCCATTAGATGTATCTTTGTAATTTAATCTACGTGCTTTTAAAACCTTAGGGGTCACTTGAGAATCATTAAGTGCATCAACAATTTCAGATTCTGAGAGATCGGTTGGTATACCTCTCACTCGGCCCATTCTAGTAAGGTTGTAAGTTGGAATATAAGATTTAAATTTGTGGTGTGAAAGCGTATCTATTTTTTGGACGAATTCATTTGCAAAGTTTGCGGATTTAAATTCTAGGGATAACTTATAGCGGCCTTCCGGCTTAATAGATCCGTTAACTATGCCAAGGTTACTGTTTTTTGAACTAAAAATGAATTTCCCGAAATCTAGAGGATGAATGATTTTTCCTTGTTCAGTACTTTGGACATTGACAATGAATGGAGCCGAGGAGGATGGGGAATAACTTAGTTCAGTATTTTTAGATTCTGATAATATGGTATCCTTACGACTTTCCTTTGGGTTTGAGGTTTCATCGGATTGCGAAGGTTTAATTTTGGGTGGTACATTAAGACAGAGCGATGGTCTTCGTTTTCTGGAAGGGACTATTATAGAAACATCCGATTCATACTCATCTCCAATATTAAATATGGACTCGGGGTCAGGAGGTCGATTTTCATCTTCCTCCATATTTATAAATTAATTAACAAAAAAAATAATAATACAGTCTATTTGATTGACTGTACACACGAATTTATCAAAACCTAAATATAACAAACAAATAATAGAAAACAAAAATGTAACAATAATTTCTTATCTGTACGAAGTCCGCGACAGCAGGTAGGCAATTTGTCAAACACAGAGCACGACTATCCACTACCGTAGTTCGATGACTAATGTTATGGAAGGGTTATGTTGTGGAAGGGTTTTGCTATGCGAATTATAAATCCCAGCATCTTATTGGCTTTGTTAATGATGTCATCAGTGTGTTGGATAAAGTTTAATTTAACATCCAGTGTTACCCCAAGGTCCCTGATATATTTTACTTCATTGATGTGTGTGCCGTTTAGTGTGTATACAAAAGATATTTTATTTTTATTACGTGTATATGTTAATTTATTCCATTTTGCGATAACAAGTTTGTTTAATTCGCAATAGACAAAGAGACGATTGAGGTCCTCTTGAAGTTTAATGCAGTCGTTTATTGATTTAATAACTAAGTATATTTTTTATCATCTGCATATGCTAGGTAATTAGCATGTAAAAAACATTTGTGAATATCGTATATATATACATTAAATAATAATGGGCCTAAATGAGAACCTTGAGGTACACCGGAGGGCACAGAGAAGAAGCTGGACTTTGTTCCCTCAACTAAGACACTTTAAAGTCTACTCCAAAGGTATGAAGTGAGCCACCGGAGTAAGTCACCATGGATGCCTAATTGTTTTAATTTTTGAATTAGAATTAAATGGTTTACCTTATCGAAGGCCTTAGAGTAATCAGTGTGGATTACATCTACTTGGTTTCTATTGTCCATATTGCAAGTTAAATATTCCGTAAAATTTACCAAGTTTGTTAGTACTGATCTTTTTTGAAGAAATCCGTGTTGTTGGTTTTGTATATTACGAACAATTGTTGTGTAAATTTGATCGTAGACAATTCGCTCAAAAAGTTTACTAAATACCGTGAGTATTGAGATTGGGCGGTAATTTTCAATGTTAATTTTTGTGTTGAATAGTCACTGTGTTAAGTTATCGTGGAACCAATATTATATACCCAGAAAAGTATTACCATTCAAGAAACACATAATTAATGCAAATTTTTACAACTCAAATTCAAAGCATTCCATATTAACTCCAACCTAAGATGAAACCGAGCTTAGAAAGCAAAGTAAAATCAAATCATTAAACATTCAAGCCGCGAGATAACTTTAAACTTTTCACTCATCGCATAAACAGCATCTTCTGGATTCCTCGGCTAAGTGAATCAGGATTGATGGATCAACCGAGTGACAGCTGTGAACAAATATTATGTTCTCCAGTAAATGAAATAGTGATGAAGCAAACAGTTTTGGTGAAATGTAAAAACATCCGAGCTTTTACCATTGCGTTCGTTTCATTCACGGTCTATAAATAATAACGCTGGAAAAAGCACAGAGTAAAGATATTCCCAGTACGTTGTGTGTATTTTGGACGTACAAATACAACATTGTATTGGTGATTTCATGTATTTGTAAACCCATTTTAAAAAGAATTGAGTTTGTATACCTACTAACTATTTATTAACTAACTAATTAACTAACCAACATGCAGTTACCCCGCAGGGGTAGGCAGATAGGATAGCCAAACAGCTCGGTTTTGGCACACACTCCTTGCCTCATTTACATTCATGCATCGTCCCATACATACTCTTCTATTATTCTGACTCTTGACACGGCCCGACTCAAGTATCTGATTCACTTGATCGTGCCATGTCTTCCTAGGGCGTCCCCGATTTCTGCTACCATTCGCATTTGCGTCATATTTTCTCCTTATATGAACAAACCATCTAAGAGTCCCTTTCTTAATCTTACTTATTACGCTTATATCAGCTTTGCACTCTTAGCGGATCTCCACATTTCTCACATGATCATACACGGTTTTACCACTTATACGCCTTAGGGATCTCATTTCTACAGAACTCAGTCTACTTTCATTCTTCCTTTGCCAGTTCCATGCTTCAATTCCATACATCAGGATAGGTACCAGTACTCCATTGTGAACTGTTAGTTTCGCTTCATTTGACATTTTTTGTTAGCGCCTACTTCGTTCAGTCATCCATTAATGGAGTTACCTGCATTTACCCTTCTTTCAATATCTCTGTCAGCCTTGTATGTGCGCAAACAAATAATTGATAATAATAATAAATTATTATTTTAATTATTTAAAGTATAACTTGACAAAAAGTGTATTTTTATAAAATATTTAAATTAACGCCTATGAACGGATACATTATAACTTCGTTACTTTTACCCTTAAAACTGCGTATGTACAAATGTAGAATGTGCGTAATTCCACAGTAATAACATTGGCAAAATAGTAGCCAATTATAAATAGTTGTAAACATTACATTTATTTTTCTCTTATTTCATAATTCAAAACCAAAAAGGTCACTGAAATCATAAGAATTGTGAGTAGGTAGATACTTTAATAACCTGCTACTTAATTATAAACCCAATCGTCCGGAACAAGTGGGACTATGGCATCAACAATTTTATGAGGTAATGGGGTAGGGAAGGAGATGGGGAGGAGGAAGGTGAGAAAGTACTTGGCTATTCAGATCTGGTGACAACATTTCAAGCAACGTTTAAATTCAACACCAGGGCGATACTGATAGTATCTTCCCTTCTAGAACGTGCCGAATATCTCTATCTTCTTCCCTCCCCACTAACTTCAGCCTTACAATATACCCGTAGTGGGGATGCCATAGCCTCACTGGCTCCAGGCGGTTGCGAGCAGCTGGGACTTTTGTGGGGTTTCACATTAAAAAAATGTTAAAATTTCAAAACCGTCTACCATCGCTACTTTTCTCATTGTTTGGTGACATTTTATCGACTGTTGACTAGTGTAAAGGAAAAGGGGCCACACTAACAGAAGCAATCTTCCAAATGAAATAGAAAGCATTCTGATTTACAAAATAAAAACGCAGTGAGTTTGAAGTAAATTGCACATCAAACGGTTCAGGCATAAAAATATAAACAAACAGAGAATGAAATGAAATAAAACAACGAACTGTCAAACAAAGGCAACTCCCTCACTTTGTAAGCTAAATAATGGTGGCTGCGGGGAATAACGATCATCACTCAAAGCTGGAAAATTAACGCTTTTAATTTTTCTACAAAAGTGAAGTCATCAATTATAAGACTTAATTTTAGTCGCTAAATTTAAATCTTAAATATTAGTCTCTAGTTTTAAGTCAGCAATTATGAATTTTAGACGTAATTCACTAGACATAAGTCTTAGATGTAAGTCTGTAGTTATAAGCCTTCGTGGCAAATCACTAGATGTGAGTCTTAGATGTAAGTAACTAGTTTTAAGTCAGTAGTTATGAGCCTTAATCGTAAGTCACTAGTTTTAAGTCTGTAGTTATAAGCCTTCATGATATGTCACTAGATATTAGTCTTAGATGTAAGTCACTACTTTTTGGTCAGTTGTTATGAGCCTTCGTCATAAGTCACTAAATATATAAATGAACAATTTAAAGTCAGTAGGTAGTTGTGAGCTTTAGTCGTAAGTCACTAGATATATAAATAAAAAAAAATAAAAAAATACGTTTTAGATGTAATTCACTAGTTTAAGTCCGTAATTATTAGCCTTAGTAGTAAAAATAGACAAAGTTTTAAGTCGAAAGTTATTCGCCTAAGTGACTAACTTTTCAAGACAATCAAATTGATAGGTTAAGTTCGTACGAAGTAGGTAATATAACACAAATACGTTACAATAAATTCATATCATTGGAGAAATTACTTTTTACATAACATTGTGGAAATTACTTTCAATATAAGAGATAAGTTAGGTAAGCATCTTAATTTTTTTCATTGTTTCTAGATGTGTTACGTTATTGAAACACGTGCTTCATCATTTTTCTCCTGAACCCGAAATAGTGTCCCTTCAATGTATAGAGCGGGTTCTGGGGACAAAACGTCATTCAGAACACATGTTGGGCGGAATCTTAATTACGAAATAGAGCTTTTTACTGCAAACTGTAAACGCCTCATTTAATTGGAATTGTCAGCGGAGTGGTAAAATGAGAGCTCAAAGGGAACTGATTTCTAAAGCTGTTTAATCTGATGATTATTAATGAACTTTGAAACGTCGCATGAGGGCGGAATTGATTTATTTATTGTTTATACTAAACAATACGGTGTCGTTTAATTATGAAGATTGGTGACATTTGCAATGCCTGTTCTACATTATCGGCCAGGCTTTTTATCCCTTATTTTGCATTTGAGTCAAAGGACAAAATAACCATCAACGTGGAGTGGATAAAAAAAGGTAGGAATCCTGAAGAGGTCACTAGAGAATGCAACGAGAAGACAATACAAAAACGAGCAATAACTAAGCAATAAGAAAGATAAAAGACGTAGGTTTTGCTGTGTCTTCAGGTTTTTCACAAGCTCGCTTATTAAATAAAACTAGAGCTTCAACAAGACACTTGGACTTTTAATGTGGTATATTCATTGATGTATGTATTTAGTCTATGGGTATATTGCTATGAATCTTAATGTGCAGGCAGTTGAAATAATATGGAACTGACTTTATTTATCTTAATCTCGGTCTCTACAATACTCGACTGCTAAACACCAACCATGGATAAATCTAGTGCCATTTATGGGTGAGCTCATACATTATTATCAAGGATATTGCACGTTAGATTGTGAAACAGAATAACTCGATGATTTTTAGAACTGAAAAAACTGAACATGTACGCAACAATTGGGATCCGTTGTCAGCATTAAAAAACATCCATACGTTTTTTTAAAAACCCTTTTTGAAAGTTCCTCTCTGAATGAGCTTAAAATGTTTCCTTTACAATATAATAAACTTCATTATAATGTTAGAGCTTTAGCAAAAGAAAAAGTGACGTGTTTAAGTTTATGTGTAGATATCACCAATAATAATATTAAGTTTCGATCCCGTGGTGAGCTTTTTCCACAGGGTGATTTTAATATTCAAGTTAATTTAAAAATTTAAGTTAAACTTTGTGTTGTCGATTTTCTGCAAAGTGTAATGTTTTATTAATATAACATAATTATATATGCAATCTACACATTGCCTACAAGGGTGAAAATGAACTTAGATATAAAGTTAATTCGTTGGGTGGAAACGAAGCATAAAGCTGGTGAAAACAAAAAATACACAACTCTTCCAGCAGATAATTTAGGAAAAAAAATCGGATGTATTTACACGGTGTCCGGAAATTCTTGCTAAATGCGGGAAATTGGTGACTCTACATCATATACAGAACTCAAAAAACTGGTTCGATTTAGATTCCGATCTGAGCATTTCGATTTTTTTTTTGCTTTTTTCGGCAAGTGATGGATTTAAAAAAATAATTTCTCTTAGGACCTATGTCATCTTTGCGGATGCTGTGTGAAAGGTCTTTTTGAGGAGACAAAGGGGTTAACATTTTGAAGAGACCAGTGTTGTAACAGGGAAGAAAAACAGACGAGCTGTTAAACTCTAGAACGAGTTGTAAAAACGACCCATTCTCCTGTAACAAAGGTCAACTTTTAGGTGCGCATTTGGCTGATAAGAATATCAGCAAAATATATAATATATAGTCAGAAGACTACACAACGGTGCCAAAAAGATAAATGATGCTAGTTACTCGGAGCATCTTCCATTGTAATACCCGTAGAATAAGGACAACATACCTATCAGACGTACGTCTTCTAAAGATTGCAATTCGCTTTTTAAGATAGGTGAATCCTTCAAACGGACCGCCCGTTTCTGCAAAGAAGAGTTAAGGCATTTTTCAAGTATCCAGACCAAAGGTGGCTGCCAAATTAAACAGTGGGGCGCACTAATACCTATTAATTTGCCGCCTATACTATGAGTTTCGTGCATAAAATTTAATTTTGCTCGGAGAAAACTGTGTAGATTTTTTCATGTGACTGCATGACCATTTCTTAATAAAATATTCATCATTCAGAATACATCTGAACACGTGTTCACGCAGGTGGCCTAGCCCGAAAAAATATGATGGACGAGATGCGAAAAAAAAATTATTTTTCACTCCACGTGTTCCGACTTCCTCACAACATATTTGTGCATTGCGAAATAGATATTTTGTTACGAATTTTGCTTTTCTATTCGTTATAGGCCTCCAATCTCGTTTTCACAAGAAAACGAATAATTTGACCAGATTTATAATAAATTAACAATATTTCATATGAGAAAGTTTTCTTCTTGTGAGTTAGGATGGGTTATTCAATTAATTTGAACAATTCACAAAATTTTAATGTTGATTTTCAAATTCTGTAAAGGTTCTACTCAAGTGTTGTTATTTAATCAATATTGGCCAGTTGTTTCACAAAATTGAAATAATAACTGAACTTGAATAGAACCTTCACAGAACGTTGTGGACATAAAACAGCTCTTTGCAAGATCCAACTTGATTAATTTACACCAAAACAGTAAAACAGTCTTAAATCAGGCTTCGCCTTTGTGGGATTTTTTTGTTACTCTTTCATTCTATATTACTATGTATGTACCTGAATTGTATATGTATTAAAAATTTTGTTAGTAAAAAAAAAAATAATAAAAACACTATACAAACCAACTCAAACAATACACAGTACCTGATCCAAAAACAAAGAACTTCTCCAAACTCCTTTTGCTAAAACTACCTTTGGGCAAAGAAATTTTAAATACACAGCTTGCTAACTATACAATACAATACCAGCCACGACTAGATAAACAGAGTCAATGACCAAATTCAAACATGAACTAAATGATAACAAGTATTGGGCGTCCCATTATCGCAAACATCTGTAAACCAAATTACACGTGAAAAATAACAACAATTCACATACAAAATAAAATAATACAATCAATAATTGTACAAAAGTCCCTTTGTAAGTATGTACTCCAACTAGATGCATTTATTTTCTATATACAGTTGTAATATTTTCGTCCCTGTACCTACACTTTCTATTATCTTTCTGTTGGTTTATGTATTTGTCTCCATGGATTAAAGTGGATACAACTTTGTTATTTGTGTTTTGTTTTATTTTTTTACGTAAATATTCTTTAAGTATCAGAATACGTCTGTCTCGTCACAGGTGTACCCTAGTGAGACTGATGTCGAAAAACACACGTAAAAAATTATATATTGATAAATAAATAAAAATTAAATTTAAATTAAAAAAAACTTAATCAATTTTTAAATGCGATGAATTGTTCAAATTCTGTGAATTCGTCCATAGTCACTAACTCACTATGTATCTTTTAAATTACATCTAATGGTAATTCGTAATGAATATAGCTAAGAGAAATGGAATAGTAATACCACCCTGTAGTTTGCTAGCGGATGTATATAGTATGTAAACGTGATGGGGCGCATCCATCTGAAAGCTTTTAGGCCGCGTCAGGCCCGCGCCGCGCTAACACTTGTCATCGGAGCTTTTTCCTCGCTCCCCGCACCCGCGACCGCTGCCAGCACTGATGGATGTTATTGCGCGGTGTGGCCCGGCCTATAATACCGTATACCGCGTGGCATAGCACCGCCACGCTGATGACTTCGGGCCTCCTGGTCATTATGTGGCCTATGAATGTTACAGCTCGTATCGAATGACTTTTGATACATAAATGAAACAACGTAGTTTAAATATTTTCATTATTTTTAAATTTGTCTTTTTTTTCTATTTATTTTCAATCATGAAACTTAGTAATTTTGACTGTCTATAATTCCTGCGTATCTGATGCAATGAAATCAATTTGCTTCCAATGTGTCATTTACAAAATTGGAACTGATTGTCGACGTATCGTTAATCAGAAAATAAATGAATTTTATAATAATTAATTGATAATTTGTTTTTTTTTCGTTTAAATTTTTTGACAGATTTCGTTTTTTTTCTCGTTTACTAACAGTGTTCATTAGAAAGGTAAATTTCTGATCGCCTCTCTAATTTGTAAAAGAACAAATATAATATCAAATATGTACATTCTAACGCAGCATCAAGTTCATTGGTCAAATTCATTTTATATATCAAAAGGGCGTAAACGACAATTTAGTCATAAATGAGTTAAATATACAGTTTCGATCAGTCAAAAATTCAAATCAAAACTGTATGTTTAACTCATTTTTGACAAAACTGTCGCTTACGCCCTTTCGCCTTTCCGGCATCGTTATAGGTTTGTATTACTGATCGATAAACCAGTGGATGCAATCTGTGTCATAAGTTGATAACAATTTGTCTAGTCTGTAGTTAGAAATAAGATAGATCATTGCAGAAATATATTATATATCTGTACAGCGCCCTTAGGGTGATTTTTCACGAAAACGCGCCATAAAAATCGTTCAATAGTGTAAAAAAATATTATTATTATTATTATTAAAAAACATCGAAAATATATTTATTTTTGAAAAGCAACGATCCTGAGCTAAATATTTTAATAATGCTTTCAGCCCTACAAATCCTGCCATCCCGTGATTTTTCACTGTATCTGATCAATATTCGGTATTTTCGAAAAAAAAAAATTTAAGTTTTAGTATTTCCGGAAAAAAATCTTTTTAGTTTTTGTGTTTCCGAAAAATATTTTTTCACATTTTAAATGATCCAGATGGATCTTAAAAAGCCTTTTTATTGCAAACTTTAATACAATAAATTAAAAGCTTGCAAAAGAAATGTTTGTTTTAATCAAGAGCAGCGTGTTTACAGAATGTAAAGTCGCAAATGTTGTACGCTAATTAGTTGGTGGTTTTATTGTGGATTGGAAACTATATTTGACGCAACTATTGGGATGGCTGTAGTTAACACTGTTAACAGTTATCAATGGTAAATTGACTAGAATTAAACGCACTGAGAGAACATGATCACTGCACAGGTTTTCTTAATAGATTCGTAATGTATAATTAATTTGTGCAATGTCACTGATGTAGGTACTCCACACTGTCAGACAGGGACAGGTAATTAGGTAATAGGTCATAGGGTGGAGGAATGTAAGATCATAAGTTAAAGGGAGATGCATATAGTTGCGTCACCACAAGTTCTTACGTCTATCACGGCTATTCTGTTTGCACGAAACTAAACAACTTGTTTCCGGTAAATCTAGATTAAACGACATTCTCAGTAATCAGACTCTCCTCTATAATCCCAACAAGCTCCCAACTGGAATCAACGTGTAAAGACACCTCTATGCTAATTCTACCAAGTTAGGTAATAGGTAGGTACTTGTAAAATAAAAATTATTGTTTCATCAAAAATACTATTTTTTCTTCTATGATTGACGTAACTCCAGTTCAATGACTCTAAAACTGTGGTTTGCTTTAAATGTAGGTAACTATCACTTTCCAAATTGTAATGATTTGTTTGGAAAATTTAGATTGGAGGAGTAGAGAATGAGTGGAACATACTCTCAGTATCGACCTGGTGTAAGACCACCATTTAGAATTGACACTTTGCTTGAAATGGCTTTGGCTGTGTTTGGTGACTAATTCTGAATAGTTAGATACTCCCCACTTTTAAACATACATAAAACCTACCCCGATTGGGTGTGCTACATATAAAAAAATAAATTAAATATGACTTTAAATAGTAAATTTTAAAAAGCTATAAAGTGACAAACTGTCATATGATATTCTTGACAGAAAATCATTTTACTTACTATTTAACTCTTCACAACTGATTTATCGAGAATTCAAACTATTCCGTGATTTTCCACGGTCTGCGCTAGTGAGAATTAACTTTTCCGAACTGTTTGAAGGTATTAAATTCTATCTAGACCACTAGCGATAAACAGTTATCTCAAATACCAAATGCCTTCCCATCCAAAGATTGAATTGACGAACAATTATTATTATTATACCCACTCTGTTTTGAAAATGTTTGCACTGAGCTCGAGATGTCGGGGATTACAAACAATTTTGAAATTGAGCCGCCATATTATTGGAGGATTTACAGTTCGCAGCAGAGAAATAGAATACATTAGATACTCCCTCCCGGGACATTAGAAGCCCTGAAATATTTAATGTATTACTATTTGTTTTAGTTTGTTATATTTATTTAGTTGTGCTTATATTTATTGCTGACTGACTTATTTGAAAAGCCTTCATTGCAAAGCACTCGTTGACGGCCGGCATAGTCCAGTGGTAACGCATTGGACTGCCATTCCGAAGGTCGCGGGTTCGAACCCGGCGTGCGCAAATAAATTTTATTTGATTAATTTGTGTTATTTCACAATTAATTAATTAAAATAATATATAGTATATTTGCGGCACGTTCCAGAGTGGAAGATACTACCAGTATCGCCCTGGTGTAAGACCACCATTCAGAATTGAAACGTTGCTCCAAATGGCTTTAGCCGTGTTTAGTGACTAGATCTGAATAGCCAGGTACTTCCCCACCTTCCTCTTTCCCTTCCCCACTTACCTTCAGCCTCACAACATCCCCCAATTGGGGATGCCATAGTCTCACTGGCTCCAGACGGGAGCAGTTGGGACTCTTGTGCGGTATTCACTATAAAAAAAAAAAACTCGTTCACGAGGCTTTGATATTTTGATTTTACATTATTTGGTTTATGCCCAGCTGGAATTTTGCATAGATTATAAAAACAGAATGTACCTGGTAAGTTATCGAAATTTATTCACAAAGTTTTTAAAGCTTGTAATATCATCAAACTGATAAAATAAATATGAAACAGTATTAGTAAAACATGTAACAGTAACATAAAACAGAAACTAGAACAATACTGCATAAAAGACAAATCACTAAAACTGCATTACAACGCTTCTATAATTTGTAGGATTAGACAAAGTGCCGGTATAGATTACGCTTGATTCTGTAAATGGTGTCAGTAAATATATCAATAGTACCCCCAAACTTGTTTTCTACATCATGCATCCTATTGGTTAGTTAATTAGTCTGTTAGTTGGTTGCATATGTATTGCAGAAGAATATTGCATTTTGTCTTGTGTTCCTAGTCGTTACATGGAATTTAATAGTGGCGACGATGGCAGGACTGTCAATTGAGTGGTTAATGATTTTGTGTAATACTCCCATAATGAACTGCTCTTCCTCAATCAAGACTCACTTAATTATGAACACAATTTTCCACTGTCCAGAATGTGTAGACTGGTCATTTATTTATTTATTTACTAACGGACCATGTCCAATTTCAACACATTACATATCACACGAATGATACAAGGAGAAATGTTACATTAAATTAGAAGGAAAACACTCATAATCTTTAACATTAAATTTATTAAAATTTATGTAGAGATTACGTGGTGATCATCACTATTGGTGCTTTGGAATATCAATTTTACCGAAAACACCGGTAAGTTAAGATAGGACACTATATGATTGTTGGTTTATATTTTCGTAAAGTCCTCCACATTACGAGTGTATTGTGAAGCACAGTTTTTAAGATAAAGATATTGTGAAAAAGACTTGCGCAATTTCAATGGTTAACAGTCACGTGTATCTATGTTGAAGTGGATGGTAGAGGGAGTAGGTGGCAACCTAAAACAATCGGAGGCAATTCTCAACACTTGAACATTTAATTTCCGTTTTGAAAGTGCCCTCCAGAATCGGCGCGCGGAATGAAAGTACCTATCTACCCTAAGAACCAAATACCCTTAGGAGTGGTATAGGTGGCTCATTGGTTAAGTTAACATAAACAAACTGAGAATTTATTAGTATTATAGGTTGAAGATACATACCTGCACGTTTATAAGAAGATATATCTGAATTGAAGGCCTCCATGGTCGAGGTTCAGAGCGCTGCTTGACAAGGAAATTTTATTGTATTAATTTGTTGTATTTCACATAATTGCTCATTCTTAGATATGACCGAATCTTTTTCAAATTTTTGTTTGAGAGTGGCGTATATAATTTCCAATGATTAAATATTATTTCAGAAATAAAAGTAAAATATATCTTTAATCTAATGGATGCAAAATAACGCTCTTATATAAGTGTATGTATTTATCTTAGTTTTAAGTTTACGATTATTCAGATAAACACTTTTAGATTCATTTTGTGCAAAAGGTTTCTCAGGCTTGTCCATTTGCTCGCGAAATAACACAAAATTTGGCCTGCTATTCAAAACGGCTATAGAAGTTTAGAGTCACAATAAAGACTTTTTGGAAAACATTTCCATCTGCTCCATCCGGAACAATATCGTAAATATTTCTAGATTTGCTATAAAAATCTTGTTTAAATCTTTCCTCCACTCGAATGCTCGAAGTCGTGAAAAATAATATTCTGCTCGAAGGAATTTGTTTTCTCTGTGAATGTTTTCCACTAGTTTTAGATATTCTCCTGTTAGCATTTACGTTTCTTTCTAATAGCGATTCCTACTTTGACTTTTCGAATATTTGCTTTTTTTTAACCTTATGCGTACACTTACTTTCTAGTAGATATCTTACATTGATAGTATATTATGTGGTATGTAGGTATGCTATTTAAATATAAATCAATTGTTCATCAAGGAAATACCGATAGATACATCTCAACTATGAAGCTGAAAATGTTCTTGAACCACTCGGATCACATAGTGCTATATATGTCACGTACTTGGATCACATGGTGCTATATCTGTCACGTACTTGGATCACGCAGTGCTATATCTGTCACGTCCTAGGATCATGTAGTGCTATATTTATCACGTAAAACTCGTTCTATCTGATTTTCTTTTATGGTCAGACTAAGCTAATTTGACCCTACCCCCTTCGGTCATATTTTAAATGCAATATATAACTGATACAAAATGTTGTTAATTTATTAAAATTCTGGTCAATTTTTTTTTTAAATTAAAGCGTGAATGGTATGCTTATATATACTAGTTATGAGTTTACACGTGATCTTAAAAATTATAATGTTTTTGCATTTCGTCTATTATATTTATTTGGACAAGGCCACCTGCGTGGGTACGTGTTAAGATATATTCTGAATGACTAATATGTTATCAAGAAATGGGCATGCAGTCACATTTTAACAGTACGTTGATAAATCATTCTTACTCATTTTTCTTCATAAACTTCCACTAAAAACTACTCACATTATCTTCATTTTCTTAACGCACATTATTATTGGCTGCTATCTTTGTGTATCATTGCAAGATTCTTCCCGAACATTATGTAATCTAAATAGTGTCTTTATTTTACTGTACGACATAAAAAAATATGTATACATTTTTATATACTCCTAAAATAGGTTAGATGCCATAACAGTGACCTGAAAATAGATGGAGAATTGTGATTAAAAAAATTTCCAGACCATATTTTCATCAACATGTCAATTCCTTACATAGCACATTTTCATATTGAAAATGGCTTTGACCTAAAAATGAACAGCGTCTGGATTGCGGTCCGCTGTGATGCATTAACGTCTTGGGTTTTTTCCCCCTAATGTTCTAATGAATGACTTTAAAAGCTTTTCATTCTGTATCCTACAAGTTCCGATTGCTCGTGTTAATTCTGTGTGACATTAAGTGCAATTGCGTTAAAAGGAAATAAATAGCCGCCGCACTTAGCAAATAACTTACAGCCGTTTACACAAATACACTATTATACGGTATAATACACGACATTCTTCCGGTAAAAACATCGGATTCCTTTTAGAAGTATACTTTTCTTTGTTAATAAATGAATTTGAGACTTTCGTCTTGAAGGGAACAGTCAGAATTATGCACTGATGAACATGTTAACATAGATATTTGAGTTGGTGGTGGTTAAAGTAGGCACCTCGAAATTTTTAGTAAACCTCTGATCTTTCGAAATAGGAACCTACCTACTTATTCCTTCGGATAAGTGGAAAAAGTGGATTTTTTTCGTCAATTTTATCACAAGGTATTATTATTTTACTTAATTTTTTTTTTATTCATAATATAGGTATTTGTTCTCACTTTTTTAAACTCATTTCGACTGCCACTAGATTATGGTAGGTAGTCGAATTTTGTTAATGATTATACATACTTAACTGTTAATTGTTAAAGAAACACGGGTTTTTATTTTAAAATACTGTTAAAAAGTAACTGCATGACCATTTCCTAATAAAATATTAATCATTCAGAATGTATCTGAGCACGTGTTCACGCAGGTGGCCTTGTCCGAATAATTATAATGGATGAGATACGAAAACAATATAATTATTAAGAACATATGTTTCGACTTCCTCATAACATATTCGTACTTTACTGATTTGTGTGTGTGTTGAAATTTATCAATTCATTCGTTATAAGCCTCCAAAATAAAATAAATAAACATAAACCAACTTATTGTAAGCTGTTGATTTCCCTAAATTAAAACAAATAAAAGTAGTTATAAATGAAATGTAAGTTAGTACTGGTTGATGTACCTACCAAAATTCGAACAGATTATGTCAAAAAACCCGACTTGCGATAAAGTACCTACGCATAATATTATATTTTACAGAAAATTATTTTATTTTCATTTTCAAAATTATAACTAATGTTTTAAGAATTCAGACAAGCAATAAAATACCCATCTGAATAATTGTTTTTCACCTCATTTTTTACCAAAAAGATATTTTAATTTTATATTTGTAATGTGGGTTTATTTTCTTTAAATATCTTAAGGTTAATCTTGAGAATAAAATCAGATTTCATGATTTTTTAAGGGTCTGCACTTTCGAGAAAGCGTTATTTACTAGCTATTAAGATATACAAACGAAAAGAAGGTCAGCTTATTTTCGCTATTCAATAAAATCCAAATAATGGTATATTTCTAAAAATGATTAATAATAATAAAATAGTTTTTTTAGAAATATACAATATACATATCATTTTTGAAGTAATATAATTTTAAATACAAACATAAAAAATGTTTCAAAACGGCTCACCTTACGTTTTAACTAATTAAAATTGACTGGTTACGGTAAAACATATACTCATTTATTAGACAAATTTACTATATAACCTTTACTATCACCTCACTTTCTTGTCGTTTCATATGAAAATAATTCATTCAAAATTCAAAAAGTTTCATAATTTTTCTCTTGTTCTAAATTGCATTGAGCATATATGGTGTCATAAAAGTTAACGTTTTAATTATTTTGTGGTGAACTTCTAGATTTGAATAAAAGTGTAATATTTTCTCTTTCTATCACCGTTTAGATCATATTTTTCACTTTCATAATAAGAGAGATCAAACGATTCAAACGGTTCTATGAGAACTCAATTTCCCAATTACCAAATTCTCAAAAAACGAATTTGTCGAAAATATGTTAGATCTTAAAGACATCGCGTTTGGGTCCCACCCAGGAGTAGTGTGTTCAATTCCTTAGCTGCCTAAGTCCTCCATCACAACACGAGCAACATTTTTCGCTTACGGTGATGGTAGTAGGAGATTTTCAAATATTGTCAGTTATTAGTAACACTTCAATATGTATCTTTCTTTAAAAAAAAATAGTGAAAATAATGTTGCCTTGGAAGACAAAAACTTTAATAACTTACGCATCAAACCATTTAAGTGTATTTTATGAAAAAATATTCAGAAAAAAGATTTCACGCAATTCCCTCCTTTTATAATTCACACTGACTTTTGAACACCGCCATGAATCTTCAGACTAATTTCGGCTTCTTTTGACGAACTCTAACAAACGTGTGCGACAATTTTTTTACCTTAACTGTTTCGTTTCCCGCCAGCTTTATTATCTCGTCTTGATAAAAAAAGGAGCATGAACTACTTGGCATGTCCTTCTGGAGTTATGTAGTTGTGTGGCGGTAACGCACGAGACACGTGTGGAGAATGTTAGCGCCACTTATAGCCTGGAAAGCCACTTAGAGCGTGGAGTGGCGCAGGAATAGATGTTGGAATTGGGCATCAAACGGCGCGGCGGCCTGTAATAGGGATGTTATAGCCAGGGCTTTCATCACCGGTATTCGAGATACCGGTGACTAAATTTCAACATCTACTCAATTACCACATAGGTGGTTTCCAATAAACCGTCAGTTAGTGCTAAAGTAACACTGGAGGATCGCCGTCAGCAAGTTATGGGCAATAAATTGCTTGAATTGAAAGTCAAACAACGCACGATTTAGCAAAAGCAGTAAGAAAATAGGTATACTTGAAAGTATATTAAAGGAAATTAGTACATTCTTACGATCGAACTTGATTGAAAAGAAGTATTATGGCTAAGTAATATTATACATAATGACCAATAAACGCTGCTTCTGAATATATGGCTATGTTTTATAATTATATATATATACTAACTTGGAAACACTTTAATGACGATAATCGTCTAGGTCGCTGGTAATTACATACAAACGTGTTCAACATGTTGTGTTTTTAATACCCTTCTGACAGATAATCAATTGTTTTACTTGTTTATTTATAAGTAAATTAACTATAATATATAGGAAAACCGCGATTTACCGATGATTCTATTTGTGCATGCCCTAATTACAGAACTTCTACCAGAGATGTGGCGCCGGTGTTTGACGGTGTTTTTTGGGATTTTAATAGAATAAACGTCAGAGGATACTCCCACCGACACATTTCCATATTGCATCTACTTGTACATGATTCTGTTTAATCAGCTATTGGTTTTGTACAGATTTGATCACAATGCAACTTGTATTAGTAAATGTCCGTAATTATTCATAATAACTAACGCAGACCCCTGAAAAATCATAATTCCAAAGTTAAAAAAAAAAAGAAAATTAAAATAATTTCCCAATATAATTTTATATTACACCTAGCTTTTTGCCTGTCTGAATTACTCTTCACAAAATTAGTTCCAATTTTTTAAATGACATTTTCATTCCAAGCAAATTTGAGTTCGTTAAACGTGAAAAACTAACTTACTTACATTATAACAGTCCACTTAGTAATATACAAAAGGTAAATTACGAATTGAATAAAACACCTTACTCGAATGACAAATAAAACAAAGAGATGCAAAAGAGACAACAGACGCAAAGAGAGACACAACAGACCCAAAAAGAGACTCAAGAGACATAAAGAAAGACACAAAAGAGACAAAGAGAAATACTAGAGACATAAAGAAAGATATAAGACATAAAGATTCACGTTAAATATAAAGAGAGGCACAAGATATGCAAAGAGATTCTCGAGAAACATAAAGAGAGACACATGAGACATAGAGAGGGACACAAGAGACATAAAGAGAGATGCAATCAAGTGATACATATTATAATTAACTGAAAAATTCTTGTTAAATATTTTAGTGCAATAATAGGACATTTTTCTGAATATAACGAAAATGTCTACTTCAGTAGTACTTCCTAGTTAGCAACGTATATTAAGATATCAGCTCAAGTGGTCCGTTATCCTGGCATTGAACACTGTACAATGTTATATGGCTACTCATTACATCTTAAAATAACATTAATAACATGGGCGAGCTTGTTTCAATATATCACTTTTATCTTAGAATGCAGGCGATTAGAAAATTGGTCTGTTGTTTGTTGATGCATGGCTTTATCTCTGGACTTGATCGAAGATGGTTAGAAATCTACGTAATTAAGAAATTTCGGGTCAAAATGATTTGTAATAATCAAATCTGTAAAAATATACTAGTAGTTCTTCAGTAGCAATCCAAGAAATACGTTTCTATTTATCCCTGATTTAAGCCCCCGCATACCCAATTTATACCGATTTATAACAAGTTTCTCGTTAACTGTTTTTAAGTTTTTAAGTTCCAAAAAAATTATAGGTACGTCATTTTTGGAAATAATATCTACCCATTTGTTATGCCAAAATGTTAATTATATGCAATTCTGTCTAGAGAAAAATATCGCAAAGTAAACTCTGAAAATTACTAAAACACGTTTGGTTCTGTTATTTGTCATGTTATAGGCATTAAAAAAATCACAGTTTATCTTTAAATGTAACTAAAGCATTTTTCGAGAGATTTTTGCTCTATTTCAAACGAGTCGTATTTTCACCATTTTCGCTTAATTATAAACGTATTTTTTAATATTAGCGCGCTCTCTCTAAAATTAATACTTACGTATCCTTCTTTCACACCATTTTTGAATGCTTTCTACGGGGCCATAAACGATAACTCTTTTTTGTCGGGAGATATTTCAGAAAAAAGCCGTTAATTGTTATTTGTCGAACATACGTTAACGGCGTCTGAAAGTCCGACATCTGGACTAGATGTAGATACCTATGCTTATTAACTACCTAGCACCTTATTTCTCGTGGTACAAGGCGGCCTAACGGTACCAAGAGTCGTACGATCATATGCTCATTGCTCAAACGCTCTGAGTTCACGGCTCCCGTTCAATTGAACGGTCGCGTTGTTCAATTAAATCGCACGAAAATATTGAGCTGGTACCGTGAATCCTGCTAGTCGTGACCCGGGCTAGGTAGGTACTTGGTGAGTTCTCGGAACCTAACAATGTTGTAAATGCTTGATTAATTTTCCCACATTGGATCTAGCAGCCTTCCCTCATACGTATTGAGTATGGTGATTGATATTTGCCCCGTTCCCCCTCCCGCTCCCTTATTGATTCTGGAACATTCATGCGCCGTCATCCAATTTAGATTGGCTCCACAGTTCTGGAAATACGCTCTGATCGGGTGTGTTGATTAACCAATCTAATTATGGTTTGAGAAACTAACAAATTTAATCAAACTATCATAAAAACCTGACCAATTTTATCACAAAAAAATACCAATTTTATAAAATTCCACAAGCCGTCAAGACCAACCGAAAAACCGATTATTTTCTTCATTTTTGTATGCAGAACTAATCTATATTACTAATGTATATTTGCGCGCTATCACACAGTTTTTTTATATATTTATTTTTAAATTTTTACGTATGTTTCAGAGTGTGCTATAAAGACAAATAATAACAGCTTTTCCTCACCTTAAAGAGACGAGGCTTTTTTGTTTGGTGAGGGAATTCAAATTCAAATAATATAATATAAGTCAGTAATGAAAAATTGTAATTGATAATAACAAAAAAATAAATAAGAAAAGCGCAAGATTTTTCGATGACGGAAAAATATATATTTTTTTTAAACAATAATAAATATTGACTCTTTGGTAGTTTTTTTTTAGATAAAGGTTGTTAAAATAAGTTATTCGTGTACAAAGTATGTATTTAGAGTAGGCTTTAATTTTAACGTTATTCTTGCTGATATGTTAGGTTATTATTATTACTATTTCATATTATATTATTTAAAATGATATTATTTCAATGAAAAAAACATACACTTAGTAAAACACCACTTTATTTTTTATAGCTTAGGACAAGCGAAACCCGGTTGGCTATCGTTATTGATTCAAAAATAAAGTGGTGTCTTACTAAGTGTATGTTTTTTTCATTCAATATGTCACACCAGAAAGTATTTGCTTCCTTCGAAGATATTATTTCATATGATTTTATTTAAAATGATATTATTTCATATTATATTATTTAAAATGATATTTTATTTAATTTTATATTATTTCATATACCTAATATTATTCGTGTATTATTTCATTTGATTATTTCACATTATGTTATTTTATATTATATAATTTATCATATAATATTATTTCACATTTCATCATAGTATTTCATATAATATCATTTCATAATATTTTATTTTAGATAATATTATTTTATATCATATTATTTCTTATAGTATAATTTCATGTAATAAAAATAATAATTTCTTAATAATATCGACATTCTTAATATCAATAAACTTCGAAAATGAAAAAGCAAAATAAATCTCCAGCCACCATTGGCCTTAGAAACTGTTTTGTCTTCACCTAGTATAATCGCCAATTTACATATTATCATTATTGTATTATTAAAAATAAACCCGTAAGAAACAAAGTATTTTTAATATTATATCTGCGTTCATTTTTATAAAAAAATATTAAAACATGTATTTTAAAATACACAATTTATTTTGGTGTGATTGAGGATTAAACCTTCGTCCCCGAGGACTGGAGTCAACAGTGCTAACAACTACATAAGCTAAATCTCTAATGGGTAGGACCTACATTTATTTCGTATATTGAGTGCTGTAATGTCATCCGACTGTACAGAAATGATTGCCACAAAAAGTAGAAATAATGCATTGTCATCGACATTGAGACTAGGGTTAATTTTCACTTCCAAGATTTGCATTCATTCACTCTCGAAAACGAAATCTAAGTTCAAATACATCTATTTAAAAACCTGGTTTATTACAAATAAATAATAATTCTCACATATGGGGGTAGAAAACAGTTCAGAATAAAATTATCAATTATTGCTAACTTTGTGAGTAAATACAATAATTCTGCCTTATTTAATATACCGGTTCAACTAATATTCGTATTTCGCTATTGCTGAAAAGCATTCTTCAAAACATACGTATAACAAGCTAACCCCACAAAAAACAATAATATAATTATTTGTATGTAGTAACACCATTGCATCACTGCGCTGTGTATGCTTTACATACGGCGAGGTGTACCCGCTGCGGTCCATTAGTGGAATTAAACCCCCTTTCCTCCCCCGAGCGGGTGGTGGTGGTACAGCGTAACCTCCCCCCCCCAACCCCATAATGGGAGGGGGTGATTGATGGGACGCGGGGAAAGTTGCTTGGAAATCTGGAAAAGGGGAATAATGTCGTAGGAATAATGGTAAAATTAAATAAATATCCATGTCAGTTGTGCAGTAGGTTCCTACATACATTCGTTGCGTGCTACGGGAATAACTTTTAGACAATGCAGCTACCTGTAAGTTAATCAATGAATTTGTAGAAACCTGTTGTGTGTATCAATTAATGCTGAGAGCTCTCTTTAATTTATTTAAGGCTTTCAATTTCTACTGTTTTTTTTAATTATTTCACTATTAACTGCCCAAGCAATTGGTCAGAAGATAACTTTCACATTATAACACTAAAGCACACATATAACATGAAGGCACAATATAGACAATAGATATAGACTAGCTGTCGTGTACCCGGCTTTGCTCGACTAAAGCACACATATAACGTGAAGGCACAATATAGACAATAGATATAGGCTAGCTGTCGTGTACCCGGCTTTGCTCGACTAAAGCACACATATAACGTGAAGGCACAATATAGACAATAGATATAGGCTAGCTGTCGTGTACCCGGCTTTGCTCGACTAAAGCACACATATAACGTGAAGGCACAATATAGACAATAGATATAGGCTAGCTGTCGTGTACCCGGTTTTGCTCGACTAAAGCACACATATAACGTGAAGGCACAATATAGACAACAGATATAGACTAGCTGTCGTGTACCCGGTTTTGCTCGACTAAAACACACATATAACGTGAAGGCACAATATAGACAATAGATATAGACTAGCTGTCGTGTACCCGGCTTTGCTCGACTAAAGCACACATATAATGTGAAGGCACAATATAGACAATAGATATAGACTAGCTGTCGTGTACCCGGTTTTGCTCGACTAAAGCACACATATAACGTGAAGGCACAATATAGACAACAGATATAGACTAGCTGTCGTGTACCCGGCTTTGCTCGACTAAAGCACACATATAACGTGAAGGCACAATATAGACAATAGATATAGACTAGCTGTCGTGTACCCGGCTTTGCTCGACTTTTCTCTCTTTTTTATAAATATAACCTTTCGGAAGAAATTCTCTTAACGATAGTGAAAACCCTAACAAAATCCGTTTCGTAGTTTAGAAAAATTAACTGCTCAAGCAGACAGATGCGAATCGCATCTTTAATTTAGTATAATAGAGAAGAATAACATCTCAAGTGACAACGTAAACTCAAAGGCATTATTAATATTGTAGATTTTAGATGGGTCGATACTTCTGAAGTTCTTGTATTTTACTACTTTAATTGGCACACGGCTTTTGGGTTAAAACATATGGGTATTAATGTTGACACTTAAGGCGATGCACTACGTAGTAATGCAAAATCATGTGTTTTTGGTTTGAAAATTTGGTCGCGTAGAAATGTTTCAGATGCTTTAATTAAATACTGCGAGTAGAATACATCTTGGCCTTTGAAACAATCGAGTATTTTTTAGATAAGTCTTTTTATAAGCCCAGAAAAAAATAATGTATAAGGCCTATGAAAACTGCTTTAAAGTTCAAAATCTCCTTCTTACGAACCCATTTTCGGTTATAATTTTATTGTATAACGTTGCAAATTAAGTTATTTATAAAATGATCGAAAAAAAATTTAATATTTATTGCTGAACATCCACAAAATAAAATAAAAGGCACTTTTTGGCCATGTTTTTTTCTTGCATAAATCAAAACAGGCGGATGGTGTTAAACGGGAATTTAAACCGTATCGCCATCTACGTAAGGGGTGTTATTGATAGCGGCTCGATTTAAAATATTACACGACGTAGTGCATCGCCTTAAATATAATATATACTAGCTGCACCCCGCTAGGCGTTTCTGTGGCTCAGTCTATCTGTGCAGAGAAACAATAGCGCGTTTTACTTTTATCTCCAACAGATGGCCCTGTTTTTCAAAAGTATGTGTTAACCTGCCACAGGTGTCATATATATATAATATAGGTATTTAAAAACACACACCTATTCGAATGCAACGTTGTGTCAAATTTTTAAAGTAATCGGTGAAGAACTTTCGGAGACTTAAGATTTTGAACAAACGAATATTAACATTTTTATTTATATAGATTTACAGATATCATTTTGAAAATCCCTTTCTGTGTAAATTTCGAGGGAGAGCTTACATTTCGAGAGTTTTGTTGCGTCATATAAACACACAGAGAAAACTTACTGGTATGAAATATTGTTAATTTATGAAAAAATCTGGTCAAATTATTCCTTTTTGCTGTTAGAACGGAATTGAAAACTTATATTATTTATTTATTCATTTATTTAACGCCCTGAGGGCTTTTACATGTAGGTGGTACAATTTTAATGACAGTTTTGAAACATGAGAAAGAAATATTAAAAATATAAGAACATAAAATAAAAAATACAGCGATTTGAATGGCTTACAAAAATATAACTTCCATTTAGGAATAGTGTTTAAATAAGTCTTTTACGTAATCCACAAAATTCGCAAAGTTAATATTAAATATATCGACATCACCTAAGTATTGGTTTCCCATAGTGTGAAACCGTTGTATTGGGGAGTTATGGTTAGGCTTATGTGTGTTGCATTGGAATAGTGTATTTTGTCGTGTTGTTATTGTAGGTATTCGTAAGTTTATGAGTTGCAGAAGTTCGCAACAGTCGAATTTTGAGTTTAGAATCTTGAATAAAAAGGTTAAGTCGTTTATTTTACGCCTGTCTTCCAGTGTGTGTATTTTTAAAGTGTTTAATAAAAAATGATATTGTAAGTCTTCTAGTGGGATATTTTATAACGAATGAATTGAGAAATTTCACACCTAACTATTAGTAAAGCACGCATATGTTATGAGGAAGGACAAGGCCATCTGCGTGAATACGTATTCAGATATATAATGAATGACTAATATTGTTTTAGGAAATGGTTATGCATTGATATTTTAACACTATTTTAATTTAAAATAAGCCGTACTCATTTTTTTCTCTTCTGTGTCTAAAGAATCTCATCAAATTATTCATAATCCGGTTAAAATGGGATTGCAGACACTTAACAAATGAATTGATAGGTATCCTGATAAACTTGAAGTTAAATACAAATGTTTTGTCACAATGTTCGAACAACATAAAAATCCTTGCATCGCATTTCGGCATTATATATAGGGTTTTCCAATAAGAGGTGTTATTTTGAATAGCCCGCTATTTCGGTAGATGTTACTTTTGAAGCTGTCATTTTTTGACATTTAACAAGTAGAAACTACGCCATTAATAAAAATGGAACGATACACGCTTCAAAAACGCACTGAAATTATTAAAATTCACTTGAGTGAATCAAATGCAAATCATCTTGAGTGATGAGGACCATTTCCACCTCGGTGGCTTCGTCAACAAGCAAAATTGTCGCATCTAGGGCTCGGAAAACCCAAGAGTTATTGTTGAAAAACCTTTCTATTCTCAACGTGTGACTGTTTAGTGCGGTTTATGGTCCGGCGGAGTCATTGGACCTTACTTTTTCGAAAATGAGGCTGAAGCAACAGTTACGGTGAATTGATTGCGCTATCAAGAGATGATTAATTTTTTTTTTTTGGTCAAAATTGGATGGTATTGATCTGTACAACGTTTACTTTCAACAAGACGGCGCTACATGCCACACAAGCAACGAAACCATTCATCTTTTACGATTGAATATCAAAATAACACCTCTTATTGGAAAACCCTGTATTCCTTTATCAATTTCGTACAACCGTGTGGGAAGGCCCAGAGGAAAATTATTTCCCTCAGGACCTATGTCATCTTTGGCGATGCTGTGTGGCGGGTCTTTTTAAGGAAAGGAAGGATAGGAAGTTTTGCGTACAAAAAAGGAACGAGGGGTGGGTAGGAATCTGGGGGTCAGTTTGTCCAGAAGTGACGTATGAATCCATCCCTCCCACTGGATTCAAGGCGATGGGTCGAGAGAGTCCGGATGAAGACGTCAAAAGTATTTCCCTCAACCGGCCTCACCCGATCCCACCTGTCACGCAGTTGGTGGGCAGATGCATCCGCCATCACAACCTGGACACCCCATGAACCCGGGCACCCCTGCTGAGTCACAAAACGTAGCGGACTTCTTAGACGACCTATGGCAGATGTGCTGGTTATCCAATAAATGATTCCCAGGGCGGCGGTACCCATACCCGCCTCCCAAATTAGTTAATTAACGTTTTCCAATATTTTTGAAATTTACTAAAAGTTTATCAGGTTTTTAACCGGATTACCAATAGTTTGAAGAGGTTTTAATAAATTAATAATACGCATTTTTCTCCGGGCTAGTAAAGCTAAGTGTGGAAACATTTCTAGGGAATGGTTCAGTGGGTATAATCGCCGTCAATTCGCCGCTTCCTCGCACATGTCAAAATATTTATTTCCCCGCCGTTCAACGTATAATTATTGGGCTGCTCCCGCCCACCTACCCTACAGCCGCCCACCCCGCCAGCCGCCCAGCCGCCTAATGACTGCCGAGGAAATCAGTCTCGATAGATTGCGCGACACATGACAATACATTTTAATATCACCCCACGACTTGCCACTGCTGAGTGGTGCGGCTACATGTTAGACTGATTTTATTGAACAGAGTAAAAAAAACGTATTTTTTTTTAATAAATATGCCAGACAGCTCTTATACAGCTTCAGTTATAATTACAACTAAAGCTAAGCGAAAAGCTTTATTCAGTGAATAATTATACGGTATACTGAGAAAAATGAGTTTCACTGATTTAGTGAAATCCTCTTAAAAACGTGATTGCAATCCATTTCCAAATAAAATATTAGCTCATTATGTCGAACACGTGTTCATGCAGGTGTCCCTTTCCTCATAAATAAAATGACGATATGTTACAATATTAGAAATTTTAACACATTTTCCGACACACTAATAACATATTCGTGTTTTACTGTCAATTTGTTAGGAAACGTTCCGTTTTTAACAGGTATATGAATAATTTGACCAGATTCTTAATAAGTTATCAATATTTTATATCAGTCAGGTTTCTACATTTATAAACTTTTACAAATTGTGATATCGAGATGGTAATTTAAGTATGAGACAAATTAATATGAAAAATTTTATTTGGCATTGTTGATATTGATTATTTAATCAATTTAAATATTATAGACATTTTCTCAAATTTTCATTTTTGGTAAAAAGTAAAGTGATTGCTTTTATTTTGACAAACTTTGAACCGTTAAACAACCTACACCCATTTATATAAGCTATGTTGAAATAATATTACAATAAATTTTCAAAAATATTTCTATACTGGATACGTGCACATGGTTTCAATATTTTACATAATAATCAACGGCTTTTATGGTTTACAATTGGATACAATTAAAAATAATAATATAAAATTATTGGAAATTATATCTAGACATGAAAGATTTGTTAAGGTATGTTTAAACATCGAATTTAAAATGTTTTTCTGAACTATGTCGAAGGGCATGCGAAGAATTTGCGATTTAGATACATAATTGTTTGTAAACGGTGACAACTAAAGTACTTACTAAGGTATTTACGCCTAGTGTGTCGAGCGGCATAAGATCTTTGAATTTACAATTAAAAAAAAAGAATCACAATAAGTCGATTATCCTTCGTCGATCCTCAAGTGCATGCATTTTTAAGGTATTTATTAAAAACTGTAATTTATTTGTATTTAAAATTATTTTTTAAACAACATGCGGGTCTCGTTAAGGTTTAGTCGAATCAATCACGATTCCAGTGAGCGCACGGCTCAGGACGCAGGATGCAGGACGCAGGACGCGCGACGTCTCCAGGAACAATGGCGAGCACTTGCTCCGCTTGACAATTACTGTGATGACAATACTTCCAACTACTGCCTCGCCTGTTCTTCTGCCACCCCGCTACCCTACTGCTACTCTACTGCTAACTGTGGACTATGGGACATGCTCCAGGCTACAGGACGCTCGCGTTTAGGAGACTGTTATATTAAAAAAGGTGATTTTAAAGAATATTTAATTACATGTTAGATCAATATTAAGTCAAATTATTAGTCAGAAAAAAATTTGTAAACATTGGTCTTATGATTTTTTTCCAATCTAACAAGCATGTTATAATATTATCTCCCGCACTCATTTATAGATTCTTCTGAAGATTTGGGTTCGCCCCTCCTTCAATATTACCTGTTGATACACCTGTCACCATCTGGAATATTGCAGAAATGATTTAGTGTCTTCTTAATCAACAGATTCCGGCTTAAATTTCCACTTCCAATAGAAAAAAATTATCGAAATTACTTTATAAATAACTAAATTAAATCATATTGAACGGTGAAATTCGTTGTAAGACGTTAGTCTAGTTTTAGACGAAATATCAAAATACACCCTGTAGTTTACTATACGGACTGTGGGGTACGTACTGCACCCCTCCTCCCCGCAAATGGGGGGCGACCCCTCTCACTTTTTAATCTAACGTCAACTTTCATTATCTCGTTCAGGGAAATATCGAGGCGCTTATTTCTATAGATTGTCACAATGCGTCGCTGTCAAATCAATGACTGGAGAACACCATACAAATACACCATGTAAGCAGTACAGACTGATGAGTGGGTGTAAAGTATAGACTCTAGCATTCATTAAGAATGCAACATGCTTATAGTTCAATGAAAGTATTATTCCATCGTGAAATCACATTGATTTTTTAATTTATAATTTTATCTATCATTAAAGAAGATAATACTAACAAATCTATACGAAACATGGAACAGAACGAAACACAGAAAATAAAAAGATAACGGTCACAACTAGGAATCGAACTATCTCTTGTCTTACCGGGACAGCGTCTTAATCAAAATAAAAAATATAAAAATATACAAAATATAAAATAAATAACTAATTATAGACCAATCACTCTGTTAAACTCGCTATCAAAGATTTTCGAAAGAGTATTAAAAAACCGAATTATAAAATACCTTGAAGAAAACAAATTAATTTCGGATAACCAATATGGATTTAGAGACAAAATAGGCACAAAAGAAGCTTTGGCATGTACAGTAGATTATATACATAGCAACTTAGATCAAGGGTACAAATGCATAGCGATATATCTAGATTTAGCTAAAGCCTTTGACTCAATCTGCCACAATTCACTTTTTAAAAAATTAGAAAACATGGGTATCAAAGGCAAGGAACTTCAACTATTTAAAAGTTATATGAGTAACAGAACTCAACAAGTCAAAATTAACAACCATACTAGTAAACCACTGCCGATTACATATGGAGTTCCACAAGGAAGCATACTAGGGCCCGTTCTTTTTACTATTTACATAAATGAACTTTGCAGCATGAAAATAGACGGTGAAATAGTTAGCTATGCTGATGACACAGTTTTACTTTTCAAATCTAAGGATTGGAATAATGTATATAACATAGCGAATTTGGGAATCTCGCAAGTCAAAACATGGCTAGACTCAAACATACTTACACTTAACATATCAAAGACAAAATTCACAACATACAGTATAAATAGCACGGGACAGCCAAAAAACAATACAAATACAATAAAAATACAAGAAAGGTTTAAAAAACCAACATATGCGATTGCCCTCCTCTATAAAAAACAGAACAAATAAAGTATCTAGGAATCGTAATTGACCATAACCTTAGATGGATACCTCACATCAAACAAATCACAAATAAACTTCTCAAAACAATACACATTTTCCTTAACATAAGAAACATATATAAAATAAAACAATTGAAAACAATATATTTTGCACTCTGCCAATCAATAATAAAATATGGAATTATTGCTTGGGGAGGAGCAACAAACTCGGCTATCAATTACATAGAAACCGCACAGAAAACGATCTTAAAGGTAATACTAAAAAAACATAGACTGACCGATACAGACCAAATATTCAACAGCTGTGACGTACTAGATATACGCCAATTATACGTTAAAACACTACTAAACTACATTTTTAACAAAAAAAATAAATTTCAACATACACAAAATAACACTAACAGACCAGTTAGACAAGCGTACAAAGAAAACATTAAAACTCCAACAGTAAATTCAACCTTTGGACAAAGACACTACCAATACCATGCTATAAAAGCTTTCAACAGTCTAAAAATTGAAATTAAAATAGAGGAAAATAAAAATAAATTCACACACAAAATTACAAAATGGATTAAACAACAAAAAAGACAATATTACCAAAATGTCATAGCATAAAATAAAAATAAAACCTACACGTAACACACAAAACCAACATAAACACACATCACTCACAAACACACAAGATTATTTTCATTGTATTATTTTTTAATTTTAAATGTATTATTATGTATTATTATTTTTAATTTTAAATTTTTTATTTTCTTTTCAAATTTACTATCTTCTCTTTAAATGTAATATGTAGATTAGATTTTCATATTATAAAATGAAGGCCTCAGCACGGGCAAGCCACCCAGTGAGGCCTACATTACTGGAAAACATAAATTGTAACAAAATAATGTACCAAATAAAATAAATAAATAAATAAATCACTCGACCATCGGGACCCCGTTATTAAATTAGTAATTCATTAAATTAGTTCCAATAAAAAAATAATATTCAATTAGACTTTGAAAAAAAAGTCAAAAGGTATCCTGTATAAATAAAAAAAGGATAAGTTTATCCAAGACACTTCAATTATCAATCAATTAATTATAAATTTGTGATCATTCAAAAAGGTAGCTGCCAAAATACGGAAACAAAATAGTTGCAAAATAATATTGTTAATTCTGAATTTTAAATATGAGATCGATAAATGTGACGTTTTATAACTAGGTCGAGTGGTTAAGTCGCCGAGCCTGTAAGACAACAGATTCCTTCTTATGATCGTTATTTATTTTATTTTCTGTGTCCTGTTTTAGTTCATGTTTCGCTAAGATTTGTTGGTATTATCTTATTCTTCAATGATATATTGCATTGATGGGTATATCCTTCAAAATTTAAAGAAAGGGGAGAAAATCTTTATCTTGAAGAGACCCACTTTGAAGTAAAGAGGACACACATAAGATGGCAAGTCAATATGAGTCGCAAAAACAAACCGTTCCCATGCGACAAATTAATCAAATACAAATGTTTTAATTATTATTTTTTGGTAAACTAATGTTTTTAAGACAAGATTTTTTATGCATAGCACAAAGGGTAACAATTATTTTACAAGCAATAATTGTTCGCCTGAAACACTCATCCACATTGAAAAATCTCCTGATAAAAGATACATGACGCCAACGGGACTCGAACCCGTTGGCGTCATGTATAATAAAGTTGGTTGTTTTCAGGTGAAAAATGTACCAAGCAGTAATTGTTGAATGAAACACTAGTATATATTGAATAATTTCGCGGGTAAGAGATAAGCCGCCATAGCTCAGTGGTCAGAGCTGTCGACCGGAAATCGAAGGGACACGGGTTCGAGTCCCGTTGGCGTCATGTATCTTTTATCAGGAGATTTTTCAATGTGGATGAGTGTTTCAGGCGAACAATTATTGCTTGTAAAATAATTGTTACAAATGTTTTAATCCAATTTGACGAGACTCGGGCTACGCATCGGTGCCGAATATAAACAGTTATTTGGAAGTCCTTAGATTGAAATACCGGTAGAACAAACACAAAACACTTCCCAGATTTATTAAAAATATTGCAATTCGCGATGGATTTTGAAGTATTAAGGTTTCCAGTCGCTTCAAACCAGAGATGGCTAACAATTAAAAATGCCAATTTCGGCTTTAGTTTTGTCAGTAACTCGTGTTCAATGAAGTCTAGAATAAGTGTCACCATCATTTTTAAATTTGGAAGTGTTCATTTGGAAAATTAATAACCTAAACCTTTCTAAATTGGAACTAATTTGCATGGAATTCAGACTATCCGAGATTTTTCGACGCTAAATAATGAACGTCAAAACAACCTGTCAACAAGATCAAAATACCAGGACCTCAGAAATAACACAGGGTAATTTGTGTTGATTTCCGCAGTCTCGCTAATGTTACAATAAATAATTTCATTAAAAAAATATAAATGACATAACGTGAACACCTGTCTACAAAAAAAAATACCAGGAGCACAGAAATAACGCAGTAATAAAAAATATAAATGACAACGTGATCATGCCTACAAAAACAAAATACCAGGAGCACAGAAATGGGATTGGGTATTTCCATTTGATTAGTACATAATTTTATATTCATAAGCAGCTTCCCATTTTGTAAAAAAATAATCAACTTTTGAAAAGCTCGGTAGGTGGCGACGTGTAAAAACAATAATAATAAAAGCTCCACACCAAAAGTTCGCGAATATTCGTTGTTGGGGAATCCCAAGTAAAAGGGGGCCTTAAACGGCAGAATCAATTGACGGCGGACCCTTTAGTACTAATAATGGTCCGCAAAGGCAATTTTGGGTATGCAATTTGTGTGATGATGCAATCATTCTAAGTGCAGTGCACGATTTCATGGTGACAAGTGTTTAGTGTGGATTTAAAGTAGTGAACGGAATGAATGATTACATATTATTTTGAATCTGGGATGTAAGTAGAGAGTAGGGAATTAAAATGATTGTAGGAGAGTTGTCCTCGTTTCATGGTGGCTAATAACTGACTACAGTCACTTCGTTACGAATACATTGTTATTATTTATTTAACATAGAAGCAGTTTCCTGAATTTTTGTTTTAACATAGAGGCAGTTTTTCTTTTTTTTTTGTTTTCACATAGACGCAGTTTTCCTGAATTTTTCAGATGAGATTAGTGATTCAAAATAAATTTAAAATTTTACTAGGAAATAGACATTGTTAGGTTCTTTTTTCACTCGACACTCGAGTAATCGGTAACCTACATAAATAATATTAAAAAAATACGAATTTCGGTTGTCTGTTTGTCCTGCGTAACTCTGATTCAAAGAACTGTAATTTGCTTTAAATTTATCTGATCGTTTGAAGAATTAGGAAAAACGATAGTATAATATTTTAACAGAAAAATATTTTAACTGTCATTTTCAAAATTGGTTGAATCAAAACTGATTCTTCAAGAATTCGGGACTATTATAGCAGGTCTGCGCAAGTAATAATATATTTATCATCATAATAATTTATCAAGACGGGAAGAACATGACCACTGAATTCTTCTTCATCCATCCAAAAATCATCAGACCGGTGAAAAATCACGGGATATTACAATTGCAGTTCTTATTTAAAATATATTTTTTATACACTGTATTATTGGAAGGTACCAATTATCTACCTACTATATCGCTTCACTGAACTATTCTTCACGCTAGTAGTTGCAATTTTTAAAATGACAGTAAAACTATTTTCTGTTAAGAACTATACTATCGCTTGTACGAATTCTGCATACGATCAGTTCCAAATTTGAAAATTAAATTCAAAGCAAATTAGAGTTCGTTGAATCAGAGTTACGCAGGATACACAAGCAAATTTGAGTTCATTGAACGTGAAAATTTTCACGCAGGAATAACATAACAGACATCCTAAATTACTGCGTTTGATGACGATAATCCATATCAGAATGAAATATCTTGATTTGAGATAGCCAAGCTGATGTCAAAATGATAATACTATAATACCCAAATCTTTTTTTACATTCACCTATTTGATCTTCACTTTGGTTTTCGTGAATGAATGAAAATATTGGAAGCGGAAAAATGACTAGCCTGAAATATTCATACAAATTGGAAATATCTCTCGAGTAAATCTAGTGGGAAATTCAGCAATTCCTGCAAAGAAGAAGTCGGTTGTTTTCTAGTGAAAAATATAATAACCAATAATTGTAGGTTGAAATATTAGTTCATATGGTATATAATAGTGAATAAGCCGACTTAGCTTAGTGGTTCAGAGCACCTGACCGGCAATCAGCATTTGCGGGTTCAATTCACGTCGACGGCATTTTTTTTTTACTCGGGAGATATTTTCTTTTAATTTGTATGAACATTTCAGGCGTTTAATTATCGCTTATAATATTTTGACGTAATTTCTATTACTATTTTTATGCGTTTCTATGATAACCGCATTTCTCCGGATAACATTACAGCAGTTAAAAGATATCATTCCTTGGTAGGAAGGATTAATCCTGAGTCAAACAAAAGACTTTTCAAAATATATGTAGGTAGGTACCTTTGTATTATGTGTATTACTTAATTTTATTTATTTAGTTATTTAACGCCCAGAGGGCTTTTACATGGTTGGTAGTATAATTTTAATTTGACAGATACTTTGAAACATAAAAAATAAGAATAAAATTACATTTGATAAAAGCTATGCAACAAGTCATACAAACACAAGAAACAAAAACAGAAAATTACAGCTATTTGTAGGTTTACATGATGTGTTTAAGAGTATTGTTGAAATAAATGTTTTAAATGATCCACAAAACTTGCCTAGTTGGTATTGAATATGTCAACATCACCCAAGTAATTATTTCCCATGGTGTGAAGTCGTTGTATCGGAGAGTGGGCAATGTAGTTACGCTTATGTGTGCTGCTGTAGAATATTGTATTTTGTCGTGTTGTTACTGTGGGTTTTTAATGCTAATAAAAATAATTTTAGTCGCAAAAGGCTTATACTATATGGTAATGCTAATACTATCCACTAGAAAAATTAATGTGACGCTCGTAAAAAAAACCTGTTTTCGTATTGTAAGCGTCCTTTCAGTTCTGACACGCCGACACCAAATAATAAAAGCACGGCACAAAGATTACCAGTTGCCAGAATGTGTA
Organism: Hesperophylax magnus; assembly: GCA_026573805.1. Taxonomy (NCBI): domain Eukaryota; kingdom Metazoa; phylum Arthropoda; class Insecta; order Trichoptera; family Limnephilidae; genus Hesperophylax; species Hesperophylax magnus. The sequence goes on from JAIUSX010000104.1 coordinate 4,411,369, forward strand.
CCTTTGTAACTTTTGATCTGTGCCCTTCTAGTTTTGTCCAGCAGATGGCATCTCGTGCGCATTGTGCAGTAGGTTCTGCGTAGTATTGTGGCACAGTGGTAGAGTCCCCAGGCTGCTGTTCGCGGCTCAGTGCACAATCCCAGCCCTTACTTTTGAATTTATTGTTATGGAACAGTTTTTATGTCAATGCTTTGTAGTTTTAGGAATCGGAGAAAATATACATAAGTAGCCCAATCTACACTTTTAGGAACATTCACGAATATATTCAAAATTATATTTAAACCTAAGTAATAAATAAATCTTCTCAAAGTTTTGTTTTGATCTCAAGAGATCTAACGAAATATCATATTAATATCAGCATATGATTTGTATGACACTGTTTGACATTACATTGCATGATTTCATTTAATTGTATTACGTTGCAATACACCATATTACATTACATTCCAATGTATTACATTTCATTTTATTACATTACATTACATTTCATTTTAATAGATTACATTCCAATTTATTACATTTCATTTTATTACATTACATTACACTGTATTACATTGCACTGTATTACATTACACTCCACTTTATTACATTACATTACACTGTATTACATTACATTTCATTTTAATAGATTACATTCCAATTTATTACATTTCATTTTATTACATTACATTACACTGTATTACATTGCACTGTATTACATTACACTCCACTTTATTACATTACGTTACACTTTATTGAAATGATGAAACAGATAAATACATTTCATCATTCTAATGAACCTCTAATAATAGTATTTATCATAAATTGTGTTATTCTAAACCTTTATTCACAAACTGCACCCCCCAGGTATTTATTTTCATCATTATCACAGTCGATAAAACACATCTCCGATCAACTGTGCAAATGACATGACGAGGTTAAACCGACCGAAAGTTCATGATTTTTTATTGTTGCTGGGAGTGTGTTTTGGTTGTGATTATCACAAATACTACAGTCAAAGTGACTTAATGTACTGGATTAAAAAAGCATCGATTGAATAGAATAAACTTATTGATTTCGTCTGTGCAAAATGTGACTGATATAATAAATTGTTGCCATTGTCGGGTAGGTATTGACGGCCGGCATAGTCCAGTGGTAACGCATTGGACTGCCATTCCGAAGGTCGCGGGTTCGAACCCGACGTGCGCAAATAAATTTTATTTGATTAATTTGTGTTATTTCACAATTAATTAATTAAAATAATATATAGTATATTTGCGGCACGTTCCAGAGTGGAAGATACTACCAGTATCGCCCTGGTGTAAGACCACCATTCAGAATTGAAACGTTGCTCCAAATGGCTTTAGCCGTGTTTAGTGACTAGATCTGAATAGCCAGATACTTCCCCACCTTCCTCTTTCCCTTCCCCACTTACCTTCAGCCTCACAACATCCCCCAATTGGGGATGCCATAGTCTCACTGGCTCCAGACGGGAGCAGTTGGGGACTCTTGTGAGGTATTCACTATAAAAAAAAAGGTATTTTGAACATTGCAGATACACTTATTACATATATTATTTTTGCAACATTGCTAAAGCGGATATTATAATAATAGTAATGAAGGCATGGACCTTGAATGTAACTAACCGTAATACAACACTTAAACATTGGCTACCTAACCTTTGACTGAGATATGCAATTGTTGGCCTATGTAATTTGGAGATTGGTTTTAGTTAGTTAATCTTTATCAATTGTTGACCTATATAATTTGGAGATTAGTTTTAGTTAGTGAATCTTTATCAATTGTTGACCTATGTAATTTGGAGATTAGTTTTAGTTAGTTAATCTTTACCAATTGTTCGCCTATGTAATTTGGAGATTGGTTTTAGTTAGTTAATCTTCATCAATTGTTGGCCTCTAATTTAAAGATTGGTTTTAATTAGTTAATCTTTATCAATTGTTGGCCTATGTAATTTGGAGATTAGTTTTAGTTAGTTAATCTTTATCAATTGTTGGCATATGTAATTTGGAGATTAGTTTTAGTTAGTTAATCTTTATCAATTGTTGGCCTATGTAATTTGGAGATTGGTTTTAGAGTATCAAGGCATTGATAAAGATTAACTAACTAACAATCACGCCGTTTCTTGCAGGGGTAGGCAGAGAAGATGCACCGCCAAGCAACTCAGTCTTGGCATACACTCCTTACCTCATTCGCATTCATACATACTCTTCTATTATTCTGACTCTTGACATGGCCCGACTCAAATATCCGACTCACTTGATCATGCCATGTCTTCCTCGGGTATCCCCGACTTTTACTAATATTCGTATTTACGTCAAAGATTCTCCTTACACTCCTTTCTTCGATCATTCGCTTTACATGCCCAAACCATCTAAGCGTCCCTTTCTTAATCTTACCCATTACGCTTACATTGCCTTGCATCCATTGCGGATCTCCACATTTCGATTATACATGGTTTTACCACACATAAACCTATTGTGGACTGCTAGCTTCACTTCTTTGAACATATTTTTTTATTAGCGCCAACCGCGTTCAGTCCTCCATTAATGGAGTTACCTGCATTTACCCTTCTTTGACAAAGACACAAACACAAAACTCATTTCTGCAGAAAGACAAATACATAAAAGGATATTTCAGTTGAAAATCCATTTTCGCAGGTAGCTTGTAGTACCTACTTATGCACATTCTGTAAGAAAATATTTTCTTGCTTGCAATAAATTAAAAAAATTCTGTGTCTTCTCAATTTCTGATTTCATTTTCTACAGTCAGAAGTTTGAACGTGAACAGGTTGACAACTCTTTCCCGATGGTTGTGTAGATTCTTCTCATTCTGGGGGAACTCTTTCCATCCAACCTCTGTTTCAATTCTTTGATATTGCTTTAGCTGATAACTATGAGTGACTATCACACGAATTTGAATAAATAAAATCAAGCTAAAGAAATAAAAGAATAGTGGTTAAAAAAGCAAATATCAAAAAATAAAAGAGGACCAATACGAATTGTTCAATGAAATTTTGTTTTCCACCACTCGTATTAATATGGTTGATGCTCCAGCAATATACAGGTCGGCAAAATAATGTTCAGGGCTCTGCGTTTCTTTAAAAGGTTTAAAATGGCAAAACCAAGATGGTTTAAACAAAAATTAATGAACGGCACTTCTTCCACAGTAACAAGTATTTTGGCGACTACCACCGTATCTGCGTGGAAATTCATAGACAGTTCACGTTGCAAATAGTTAGCGATGCCAGTCGAAATCAACATGGAGAAATATTAAAGTCTCATCGTCACCTGTGTCAGATATTTTTTAACAATTCGTGTGCAATGTGTGATCAATACTAGGAACAAAACTTGTAACAAATAAAATCTTTACCGAGCAAAAGTAATAGATAATTATCAAATATGAGATAACAAACCCGCGATTGCGGCATCATTGTAACAGATTAGGTTTACTATCAGAAAGGATTGCATCGTTAAAGAATAAAAGAAAGATGAAGTTAACAACATTTATTAAATAACAATTAGAAACATGAGACTCTCAAATTAGCATGGATCACATTATCTCAAGGTGTGTGCAGAGAAACGAAGATCACTACCACAGTTGGTATTAATGGTAGCAATTTAAAGTTAAATTTGTGACAAAAGAATATTGTCTGACAGGTTTCTCAAAAGAGCGCCATACAGCTCTTAGATAAGAACTGTAAAATTTATAAAGGTTTACATGATGACCAGCGATTACAACAGCTAGCTAATCAGTCGTCAAAATATCCCGTAATGTCTGTCGTCTGGAGCAGTCGCTCAAACCCTTCCCGCTGTACTGGGTTTGCTCCAAGAACTGAATTGACCGGAGCCCGTCAGTCGCGCTGCTCTGCATTCAACCATAGACCGAGCGTTCCATAGACAAGAAAGCGGTCTGCAGATAGAGTTGTGGATGAAATTACCATACCTAAATGTAGCGGGGCGAAAGTGAACTGCTACAAACTTTCAACAAAAAAATGTCAGCCACAGCGATTAATTATGTAAGGTTTTGAAAGCTAGTTTTGATGTTTCGAGAGGCGGTTTTCGTGATTTCAGTAGTGACGTGTACGGACTGTACGCGACAAGTTGTTTGCGACGCGAATGAATACACAACATCAGTATCGGATACTTGCGCATCCCCCTGGAAGAAGTAAAAAAAATCACGCCTGAATAGGTAGGCATAGATAATTGACCACAAATCTCTGTATTGGCACACACTCTTTGCAAAATACTCACCCATTTTTTTGTTGTCTAACTTAAGGCATTGAAAGATAACGACATTTATTAACTCTTGTTTTAAGATGGCGCCTGGCTTTGCAAAGTAGGAACTTTGAGGTGAAATTATATAAATTTTGCGCATTAAAAATTATGCATGTACCTACTTTTTATATTTTTGTGAATTACGACTACCTCCACGGAGAAAACTTACTGACATGAAATATTGTTAACTTATTAAGAATCTGGTCAAATTTTTCGTTTTCTTGTTAAAAACTGGACTGGAAGCCTATAACGAATGAATTGACAAAGTTAATTATATTTATTCGGAAAAGGCCACCCGCGTGAACAGGTGGTCAGATATATTCTGAATGACGAAAACTTTACTAGGAAATGGTCATATAGTCACATTTTAACAGTACCTTGATAAAAAAAGCCGTACTCATTTTTCTCCGTGCATGGTACTTATACTTTTAGTATCGCCTTGGTGAAACATTGCTTGAGATGGCTTAACTTATGTTTGGTGACCAGATCTGAAAAACCAGGCTTCCTCACCTTCGTCTCCTCTGCCACTACATTCAGGCTCACAATATACACCAATTAGAGATGCCATAGTCGCACTGGGTGCTGACGCTTGGGAGCAGTTGGGAAGTACTTACATAAAAAGTTATGCCTGCATATTATTGGTAATAAGTAAGCTATGGACACGGGTAGCGGGTAAGTAGTTTAGTTAGGAGATAGAACAGATTGTTACAACCATAACAAGTGGAGTACAGAATCCTCCCCCAATCCTTATTCCAGTTTCAGTTATGTAGAGAAGAATAGGTGACGAGAATTAACGATAAAGGGTGGAATTGACAGTGGGAGGTAATGATGCGAGAAACATTACCTACTGGAACTAATATTGGATAGTATATTACGTCATTACGTGACAAGTAAGATAGATGTTTCCTGTACCCAATCGAGGATATTTGTTGCTACCAATATATGTAACAACAACCCCAGCTCTCTTCAAATTAAAGTTTAATTTGACAGATATATAATTTTGTATTTAATAATAATAATAATACTTATACTGATAAAAGTTATGTTTAAATGAATACTTGCAATTCAATACATTCCATATTTTGAATTAATAAATAGAATAATTAGAATAGGACAAAATAATAATAGATAGATAGGCACAACAATGCGGAATTTGTGTGAAAAAAGATGTGTACAAGTAGCCGTTTATGGAGGATATCTGAACATCTCCCGTCTCCAGAGGTCCACCAAGGGGAACTCCATCCAGGCAACCATAGCTGTTATGATGGTGTTATTTGATCGATCGTCGAGAGCTTTACCCCTCGACTACGGAGGCTGTCAAAAGTGTTGATATTGTGGTAGTTTCCAATAAAAACTTATTACAAAATCTATAATACCTGTTTGAAGAGAAATAATTTCTAATTCCTCAAAATTATAAGTAGCGACAGCATAAATATGATAATTTAAAACTGCAAAATAAAATATTGCCAATTAGGTAAAAAAAAAAAATTCCGTTTGCAAAAAATACATATAGCAAGTAAGATGATCTTTACAACACAATTTCCAACCCTTATTTGCATCGCAGGTTTTTTTTCATCAATGCGAGTAAAAGCACGAAATCAACTCAACCGTGAACATGAATACGAATAGGTACTGTGCGTGGAACAACCCTTGCGCTGGTCTATGAACAATTTTACGTAAAATGACTGTAACATGTGTTGCCGAATCTGGAAGCAACGAATTGTGAATAATCCGTAAAGATAAATCCAATAAAATATTCAAACGACAGCTTTCAATTAGGAACGCCCTTTGGCTTTTTGTGCCATTTTATTGATATATTTCGCATATATTTATTACATTATTTATTTTGTACAAGGGTTAAATTATTGAATAGTGTCATTTAGATTTGGCTTCCTTCTAAGTAGGTACCTATTTAAAAAAATGTATAAATTTTGCCATTGGGCTTTGGTATCTTAATTTGGAGAATTTCGTGAGTCTGAAAGAAAAGGAGGGTGAAGAGAGAATTTATAAAATTCGTCAGTAAGCATAGTTTTATAAAATACTCGACGGTACAGATTTCGTCAGTAAAAATAGTTTTATAAAATACGCGGCCGTACAGATTTCTTCAGTTAACATAGTTTTATAAAATACGCGGCTGTACAGATTTCGTCAGTAAACATAGTTTATATAAAATACACGGCTGTACAGATTTCATTAGTAAACATAGTTTTATAAAATACGCGGCTGTACAGATTTCGTCAGTAAACATAGTTTATATAAAATACACGGCTGTACACCGTTTTATCTACGATTCGTTTAAATACATTTTGGTCTCACCACGGAGATTCTGAGAAAATTTTTCGGTCTAGTAGTTAGAAACTATACACCTGCCCTGATGATCAATACTGCAAGTATGTCCGAAATGTTGACTGAAGACGAAGCCCAAACAGCTTAATACCATATTTTATTGTTAACATGGTTTTCGTAGAACTTAATATTATTCAAATAATTATTTTAGTTGTTTTTCTCTGCGTCACTCATATGTGGTTTAATAAACTCTGGAACGGAGATTTGATTGAATTTTCAAAATTTGAATTAATTAGGGGAATGATTTAGACAAGCAATAAGGTGGGTGCCAAAATAATTTTATTTTACAACTTGAAATTTCTATTTCATTCGTTTAAATTTTTGAGAAATGTCGTGTTTTTTCTTGTTTACTGATGGTATTCATTCGAAAGGAAAAATCCTAAAATTATAATACCTCATTTTCACGAGTCTGCCCTAGTTTAATGAATAAACTTAAGGCGAAGCACTACGTCGTGTAATATTTTAAATTGAGCCGCTATCAATAACAACCCTTACGTAGATGGCGATAAGGTTTAAATTCCCGCATAACACCATACGCCTGTTTTAATTTATGCAAGAAAAAAACATGGCCAAAAAGTGCCTTTTATTTTATTTTGTGGATGTTCAGGCATAAATATTTAAGTTTTTTTCGATCATTTTATAAATAACTTAATTTGCCACATTATACAATAAAATCATAACCGAAAACGGGTTCGTAAGTAGGAGATTTTGAACTTTAAAGCAGTTTTCATAGATCTTATACATTATTTTTTCTGGGCTTATAAAAAGACTTATCTAAAAAATACTCGATTATTTCAAAGGTCAAGATGTATTCTACTCACATTATTTAATTAAAGCATCTGAAAAATTTCTAGGCGACCAAATTTCAAACCAAAAACACATGATTTTGCATTACTACGTATGGCATCGCCTTAATATTAATTCCCCGAAAGAAAAATAAAAAAATAAGAAATAAGAAATAATTGCCTACATCTGGTTTTGAATATGCTACCTACGGGTTGAGAGCTAAATACCTCACTGCTCTGTCACTGTTTGTGCTGCAGGTTTTCAAATGGCCATTAATTATTTTGCAGATTAAAAATGAAGTATTGAAGTAAATCATTTTTTTACATGACAAGATATTTAACTCCTTAAACATTTCTTTGATTTTCGGGTATATGTTTTTCTTCAGTATAATTGTTTTGTATAAAATAATAATTATTGCTCTATTTTGTAGAACTGTCATATGTTTCATTAATCCATCGTTGGCCAAGAATAAAATGCTGCTACAGTAATTAACGTGTTGTACAATGATTGAGTTCTATAAATTTTTACTGGGGACTGTTTTAAGGAATGTCTTTATTCTTCCCGACTGTGAAATTTTTTTTATATGTTTTTATGTTTTTAGAAAGAGTCAATTTAGAGTCTAGTGTTACTTCCAAATATTTCATTTCAAACACTTCTTTCAAAGCTTCAACGTCAAATTTTGTTTCATTTATATTCAACTTGAGTTTATTTCTCTTCAGCGTTATAGATGTATCATTTATGCCTTCATTTAATCGATTCATTATGAGTAATATCAAGTATTCTTAAAAGATAATGTCTTCGTTGAATCATCTCTAAGCATATATTCATCCACTAACCACAATAACGTCATCCCTTGTTTATTGTAAACCCTTACATTCATTCGCAAACCAAAACAAACTCAGATAATAAAAGAATGAACTAAATCAATGATTACATTGACTGAAGAGTTGGACAAACAAACTGGTACGTCACTCAGCACGGATAACGCGATACGGGCTTTAAGTCCCGGGTTGCTCTTACCTCTTCATCCCCTAATGATATTTTCGATTGCCTCCGCTGGGATTTGAACCCACGGTCCACTGGTTAATGCAAGCAGTGGAGCGAGTCTACGACCACATGGTTATCGCAATACTCGACATCGTGTATAGTATTTACATTCGATGTATTTAAGTTAAGTTGCGGACTAGATTTGTGTGTCCGGATTCTATTAGTAAGCAAGCTGGTAAACACGTAATATACCGTATAGCAGTTAAGTAGAAATTATTTCGTATGTGTGTTATTTTTTTTTTAGTTTCCGTTACAGGTTCAAGAGGGTGACAGTTTTGGAGGCTGTGTTATTATTCGCATGATCGTAGATCCTTCAATGAGCTGGCGAATCGGAATAATCAATATTATGGTACATATCTTCATGAAGAATGTTTGCGATAGTGACGTTTCTTTGGACAAACTGTTTAATGCCTTCGGATATGATAAGAGATTTTCACCGCCAAAAGCATTAATGTGATTTATTTTTGGAATATTATGTGTGGCCGCTATCTCGTTCTTTTTTCGAAACGTTGGTAGCGCAACACGGCAAAATACCCCAAAAATAAACAACTATAATATTTAATTTCTAATTTCATTTTTTTTTAATGATACGTCAAGTCTTTATTATTGATTTCTAATAAAAAGTAGGTAGGTATTTAAGTACCTACATACAAATCTTATGAAATCTCAATCAGATATTTTTTTGATTTTGATATTTATTAAATAAGAGAAAATTTGTAACACGCTTTTTTATACGCGAGATCTACTGTTCACAGAACTACTAGTATCAGTAGATTAAATAGATTTTGTCTCCAAAATATTCAAAGTTATTCGTCCAATCAAGCATTAGAAGAAGTTATAGCGAAAATCTATTATCTATAAATTCAGTACAATTATTAATCTTTAGTAAAATAATTAATATTTTTAACCCTTTTGGGATGATAAATATTCTATGTTTTGTTAGTTTGGTGATAAAATTTTTCCACAACCCAAAACCTTAAGTTAATAGGAATTTGCTGTAATATATGTTTGTTCACCGTGAAGGTCACAAAACGATTGGGGTGACCACATTTTAATTTTTTTAAATAAATGAACGGCGCACCTACGACGGGCGCAGTATCTACATACAAGGTTTCTAGTGGTAAAATGCACTAATTTCAGGAGGTGATTCCACATTATAGTACATTTTAACATGGAAAAAAGTGATGGAATTTATAAAAAAGTTACTTATTTTTTTTACTTCAACATGTAGTATCACCTCCCAAAATTAGCGCACTTTACATTATTAATGATTATCACTGTCAATGTCTTAATGTTCATATTGTTCCGTCACGCCGCACTATGGGGCCGATGACCCCGAAAGTTGGCATCAAATCAGTGGTTACAATGACATCAAATCTTTTTCGATTTTTAGTTCCGTATAGACATGTTGATAAAAATAAGTGAAAAAAAATGTTCGAAAAGTCACGCATACTTAGTACAAAAATATAAAATTGAATAATATAAGATAAAATAAATCAGTCAAAATGCTCACTTTATTTCTCGTGCTATTTATTGACAGTTACACACATAATAAATCGTCTTCATCATCTTGTGACAATATACTATCGTCATCACTACTTGATTCAACTATCGAATCATTCCTGGTAGTCGTATTAGGGTCTGGTGTCTTTAGCATTTTCAGTACTTCTTTTGAAATTGTCTTCATTGTCCGGTTGCTGAAATTGTATTAAACGCTCAGCAGTGTGATCCAGCAATTGTTGCAATTTCACTTCCGCTGAAGATTCCGTGACCGTTATGAATTCACTTAATGGGTAACATTTTTTCTTAGCTCCTTGTACAATTTTGTATGAAGGAAATACCTCTTTATCCTTTTCTCTTATTAAATTGTATTGGTAGCGACTAAGTTTGGCATCTACAATCAAAGCGAGTGCTTCATCACCACCTTTTTGTTTTGGGTTTTATCGGTAAAAGCTTTTCTGTACTTATTTGCTCTGGTCGGCGTACTTAACGTGACGTCTTTGACTACAGTCGATGCTGCTGCTTTACCTGCCAACCGAAAACTCATGTGGGTAGCAAAGGCTAACTCAGTACTAGATGTTTTAGATCGCAATGGTATAGTTTTATGACGTTTCGTACGCTCAGACGACATATCAAATGACAGTGTGGGTCGACCTCTTTTCGTTTTTACTATTTCTGGTAAAGGTTTATAATTCTTAAACATAACGAGGCTTTCGAGCCATTTTTTATTATTTAATAAAAATAAGTCATGGATTCTGTGACACTTCAACCATTTGGTTTTCAATTTAGAACAGAATGCAGCTATTTCATTAAAAAGTTCTTTTTGATTAAAGAGTTGACAATGAGTAAGTTCTAAGAGGTGTTTTTTCAGGAATTTTACTTTTTCGTCAAATTTCTTAACGCCAGAATTTTTCATAATCATGTATAATTCGAATCTCGTAAGAACCACGTTAGAAATTGTATCTAAAACAAAACACATTGATTATTAGACTACAACTGTCTTTTATGAAAACTGATAGTCCTCACTTTCAAGTACTATAATTTAAAAAATTGTGCATACTTGCAACTAATTATAATTAAATCTTGTAGCTAAGATACTAAACTATATAAAAACAATTAAAATATGACGGGATCTCGTGGAACTCTAAACTATATACCTATATGTTTAATATATTTACAAGAAAATATTTCATTCAAATAGGTGTTTGTTTTAATTTGAATTTATGACATATAGTATGAGGATATCAATAACTACTATAATATAATTAAAGTACATACCATAAGACATCGTATCCATATTGAATTGGATCTGTACACTTGATGGATTTTTCTTTTTACAAACTTGAAAAGTATTGAAATTTACGCGCTTTCGAAAACTGACACAGTCACCCGCACAAAGGTCAAGTTCAAACTGATCTCTTCCCGTCAGTATCGCGATTAGGGCGACACGCTTCGGGGTAATTATGCAACACTTAATGAACTTCAAAACTAGCATACTTGCTTTATTGTAAAGAACATTTGATTTTCTGAATTTCAGCCAACGCGTTACATGAAGTCACCCCAATGTGCGCCGATTTGCATTTGACAGGCCGTGTGCTAACGAATAGTATGGTCAGAATTTTAACTGTACAGTTTGAATTCACACACGTCAACTATAATCACGGAGTGCCATGAGCCGTACAATCGCATCGAAACGTTCGTCTTGTCAAAAACAATGTGTGTACTCTCGCCGGTTATTTATCGGAATAATCCTTTAAACGTATTTTATCGCAACTATCGCAATTCAATTCAACATAACGAGTGCTACCGTGCAACGATCACCGTTCCAGTGCTGACAAATTATTCTCGAGATGCAGATTTCGTTCGCCACCCGGTAAGCTGACTGTGAATTAACCTTACAAATTGTGTTATCGCATTCGCCTGTCATAAGCCATAGGCTTTATCCATGCTTTATCTGTGTGGAATAGCCCTTTAAAATACGGCTATCCCAACCCTTGTTCGTTCCTCGAACACATATATTCTATAAAATCGTAGTTTTAAAAAACGAAAAAAAATTCTAAACAATCTTATGTTCCACTGAGATTTATGATAATAATGTGCATATGAAAAAACACGTTTTTTATAATAAATTAAGAAAATAATATTTATTATTATTTTTTTGGTAAACTAATGTTTAAGACAAGATTTTTTATGCATAGCACAAAGGGTAACAATTATTTTATAAGCAATAATTATTAGCCAGTATTTTTAATATTTGTCCCCAATTTATGCAAGACAGTCACCGTATACTTTGGTACTAATAACTCGAGCAGGTAATGAAACATACGGGGTCGAACGCTAAGTATAGACTTTTAACCAATCGACAAAATAAGAGATGCAAATAATTTTGGACAATACGTATTTTCGAATTATCGTTCATTAAAATTGGGTTATTTGCCTTTCCGAGGATTTCTCTGTAATACTTTGAGGATATTCTAGAACTACCTATTGCTAATCGGAACTTTAAGAAAGAAAGGCGCCATTTGTGGGACTTCTATCTACCGGAAAGTACAAATCTGGCTAGTAAAAAAATTTGGAATCCTTTTCAGTAGAGATAAAAAAGACATAAAACGATGATTGCTACAAAAGCAGAGGTAAATCGATTTGCTAACTGTACATGGAAAACACTGGAGATCAGGGCTGAACTAAAATATTCTTATCCATTATCAAAAAATTATTATGATACAAATTTCCTAAAATTCACCTAACCTTAATTAGGATGGAAAATTGAATTAAAAAAATATGTTAGTAAGTACCTTGTAATGCTGATTTATTAAAAATCTCTTCAAATTATTGGTAATAAAAAACGGGACGGCAAGCCGCTTCCTGATAGTAAATGTGTGTTAGTAAATTCAAAATGATATCGGAACACGTGTTCATCCACCTGAGTCTGTTTTAATAATATATCATGACGAAATGCAAGAATGTTTGCTATGTATGAACACGTGTTCGGACATCTTGACAAAACATAGTTATTTTGCTTAAAGTTTATCAGGATACCTATCAATTCATTCGTTAATGGCCTACAATCCTACTTTTAACAAGAATACGAATAATTTTAAGAGATTCTTAAAACAAATAATTTATTATCATGAATTTTTTTCTGTCCTACATATATTAAATCAAAAATTTTAACAGATTCCATATTGACTTTTTTACATTAACGTCACACAGGAGGCCCTGAAGAAAATAATTTTTCTCGGGGCCTTTTGTCATCATTGATAAGAGAAAAAGGAGTGAACATTGGTCTTGAAGAGACCCGTAGTTGTGAAAAGGAGGAAACACAGTAGCCAGCAAATCATTTTACAGCCGAGCTGTTGAACTCAAGAACGGATTCTCATGTGAAAACTTGGTGAAGCTTCTATCAAACATAATCAAAAAAAAATATTTCAGTTGTGCTTTGGTCCATCATATACCTGGTTCATAGAAGTTAAGTGCCATTTTCAAAATAGGAACTGATTCATCGAGAATTCAGCATGTGTATCGTGTCCATTTATAATTAAACTTAATACCGGTAGCGTGCGTCGATTAATGAGCTAACGAAGGCTGTTCAATAGTTTTTCATGTTCGGATATGAATAATTGTGCAACGTTTATTTAAAAATGCTTGTTTTATTATTTAAGGCGATGCCATACGTAGTAATTCAAAATCATGTGTTTTTGTTTTGAAAATTTGGTCGCCTAGAAATTTTTCAGATGCTTTAATTAAATACTGCGAGTAGAATACATCTTGGCTTTTAAAATAAAATAAGTCTTTTTATAAGCCCAGAAAAAAATAATGTAAAGGCCTATGAAAACTGCATTAAAGTTCAAAATCTCCTACTTACGAACCCATTTTCGGTTGTGATTTTATTGTATAATGTGGCAAATTAAGTTATTTAAAAAATGATCGAAAAAAATTAAATATTTATTCCTGAACATCCACAAAATAAAATAAAAGGCACTTTTTGGCCTTTTTTTTTCTTGCATAAATCAAAACAGGCGGATGGTATTAAGCGGGAATTTAAACCTTATCGCCATCTACGTAAGGGTTGTTATTGATAGCGGCTCAATTTAAAATATTACACGACGTAGTGCATCGCCTCAATCAAAAAATATAAATTCGTTTTATAGAAACAATTTATCAATGTAGAACTATTGTGAAATAATACGATATTCACAACTTGACTGAAAAAATAGATGAATAAAAAAAAACTGTTTTAAATAAATAATTTACCAACCGGTTTCGTTTGGCTTAAACTTCATCAGGGTATCTATTAAAATCTGTTTAACCCTAGTGAAGCCTAAGCCAAGCGAAACCGGGTGGTAGATTTAAATACATTAGCGGTTTCAAACAAAGCGTTTGTTTCAAACAATATTTTGTCAAACTTATGGTGTTACCATGTTTTTTTGTGATTAGCTTAGCTACTGCAAATTGTTTAGTCAATCTATATTTTTTTAAGCTTCGTGTTTTAAAATGGGAATTCGTGTTTCACTTGAGAAGAATATTTCTAGCTAGGATTGTGTTTTGTCAGCCCTGCTTCAGTATTGTGCCTCGCGGGCTAGTGTTGTGTGTTGTCCCCCTCATCTCTATAAAAAGCTCAGTGATCCAAAAAGCTTTCCATTCACATTACACATACATTATTAAATTACCGCGGGCCGATGCAAAGTGTTTTCTGCGAAGTCAGGGGTGGTCAACCGTCTGCCACGGAATATTGGGTGCCGAAATATATTTCAATATATATATATTTTTAATTCCGTTGTTCTTTTCGTTCACGAAATTAGTCCCTATCCTGTTTATGGATACGTGTCGAATCCGTCGGTTCAATTCGAAAATCGTTTGTCCAATTTGTACGTGCATAGTTAGCGACCTCCGAACGCCACGAATATCAGAGAATTATTTGCACAAACTTTTTTCCTTCTTCTTTCGAATAAGATTAAGGTGGTCGCGCTATACCTATTTTTACCGTATTACTGTAGTCTGAAATTACCCCGACAGAAACTGAAGCTCTTTTGGGCCCGATTACCTCCCCACACCCGACATCGATTTAAGAGGAAGCTACAAGCCAAAAATTTGTATATTCTTGGTAAACCTTATATTGTAGGTAATAGGCATTAAAATTGCTTGTCAAACGGAGTCTAAAAACGTTCGATTTCAAGCACAAAGCTGTTTTTTTATTTAATTTGTAAATAATTGTAGCAAAAAAGTTAATCAAGTGAAACTGTCACAAATAATCTTAGCTATAATAATGTTTTTTTTTAAGTTGTTTCCATTACGCATTTATACATATCTATTGAAAAAAAGTTTTTCTTAGTAGTTTACATTTATATTTTTTATTGAGTAATTTATTTTTCAATTTTCAATTTTTCTAAAGCATATTTTTTTGTATTCATAATGTACACAAATTCGTTATAAAGATTAAACAAAAAAGTGATTTAGCATTAAGCTTCGCCTTAAAAGACGTTTTCACCTAAACAAAACGACAAAAGGGTATTAAAACGTGGGAAGAGCTGGGCAGATACGCTAGAAAAACACTAACATTTTTTTGAAGCACGAATCCAAACTGAGATTTCGAGAGTTATTGAACTTTTGAAGTGATAGTTTTATTTCAAGTACATTTTCACATAAATTTCTGCAAACTTGTTAAAATTGCTTCACTGCTTCCTGTGTTCCCCAATTTGGCGTAATAAAGGTTTGGTAAATAAAAACATACTTTAAAACAATGTTTATATTTATTTTTATTAATCAACAAAGTTACTAAACCGTAACTACTTTCATAGTACCTTAAATACTAATCTTGTACCTAATCTTGTAATTATATACAATTTTGAACTCCTTTATACAACAGAACTCTCTATGATAACTTGTATTGTATCTGCTTATATCGTTCACAGCTTTTTGTGTCACGTACTATACACTTATTATTGTTCTACTGAAAAAATTACCTGTAATGTATATGTTACAGCCAAAGTAATAAATCCGGATAATATATATATATATATACTACTACCATAATACGGACATGTGTCTAGTGTGGTAGTCGAAAAGCATGTAAAAAACCTGTATCCAAATATATTTTTATGAATAAAGAAAAAAAAAAAAAAACTATCCAGCCATTATTTATAATGTCTACCCAATTTAGACGAAGTGATAATTGACACAGAATTAATCACATTAACTAGCAATTTTATATAATATCTTCGAAGACTTGGATAAAGTAATAAAACAATTTGCCTTTAATTTATAAAGTAAATTTAACAATTATTTTTATAAGCAATAATTATTAGCCTGAAACACTCATCCACATTGAAAAATCTCCTGATAAAAGATACATGACGCCAACGGGACGTCATGTATCTTTTATCATGAGTTAAGACAAGATTTGTTATGCATAGCACAAAGGGTAACAATTATTTTTATAAGCAATAATTATTAGCCTGAAACACTCATCCACATTGAAAAATCTCCTGATAAAAGATACATGACGCCAACGGGACGTTATGTATCTTTTATCATGTCCCGTTGGATTAATTTATTAATAATTGTTACCCTTTGTGCTATGCATAACAAATCTTGTCTTAAACATTAGTTTACCAAAAAAATAATAATTAATATTTGACAAGTTCTAGTATCTTCACCAAAAAATGTAGACAATTTGCCTCGACGCCATCTAGTGAGAGAGTTAGCACTTACAATGCCTTTCTCATATAAAATAAAGTTGGTTGTTTTCAGGTTGAAAAAAATGTAACAAGCAGTAATTGTTGAATGAAACACTAGTATATATTGAATTATTTCGCGGATAAGAGATAAGCCGCCATATCTCAGTGGTCAGAGCTGTCGACCGGAAATCGAAAGGACACGGGTTCATGTCCCGTTGGCGTCATGTATCCTTTATCAGGAGATTCTTCAACGTGGATGAGTGTTTCAGGCTAATAATTGTTGCTTATAAAAATAATTGTTACCCTTTGTGCTATGCATAACAAATCTTGTCTTAAATATTAGTTTACCAAAAAAATAATAATTAAAGTAAATTTAAACCAGGTTGGGTTATTATAGCTTAGGTTGGTAAGGTTGGGTTATGATAGGATAGGTTAGGTTAGGTTGGGTTGTAATAGGTTAGGTTAGGTTAGGTTAGGTTGGGTTAGGTTAGGTTAGGTTGGGTTGTAATAGGTTAGGTTAGGTTAGTTTGGGTTAGGTTAGGTTAGGTTAGGTTAGGTTAGGTTAGGTTAGGTTAGGTTAGGTTAGGTTAGGTTAGGTTAGGTTAGGTTAGGTTAGGTTAGGGTAGGTTAGGTTAGATTGGTTTATGATAGGTTAGGTTTGGTTACTTTGCGTTATTATAGATTACGTTAGGATAGGGGGTAACAAGTCAGTTGGACCGTATTTATTACTTTGTCTAACTTTGACCAAATATTATGAATAATATCCGGATAAAGAGATTAATTTATCACATTGTCTAAACAATTTTGTTATTATATATAACGACCAGTCATTATGTATAATAGCTATTTAATTACTATGACTGTAACACATATACATGTAAAAGCCTTTAAGGCGTGAATAAATAAATACTAATATAAGTGATAACAAAATTTAAAAAAAAAAATTAACAACAAAATAACAGTTGGCGACCCCAAAATATTTCTTCAGTCAATCTCCGCCATAATGCACGGGAGCGGCCCGTCAAAATAAATACAAGGCGGACGGCTCGGAAATAATATAATAAAGTTATAATAATAAGTGTTCTGGCGCAATGAACTTGCGCACTGCCACTGCGCACTCCAGTTGCCGCGTAATTCGGGAGTCAGGCAGATCAGCGCGCAATCACCGTCAATTATTATTACGCCTGTCTAACACTGCGTCCGTAATGCTGCAAACAATATGTAACTAGTGTTGAAGCAAAATTGTTTAGTTTTAAACCAATATTCGACTAACGGAATATTAATTTATTAAGAATCTCTTCAAATTATTGGAAATCCAGTTAAAAACGGGATTGCAGGCCATATCCTAATAAACTTTTAGTATTTCCTAACATATCGTAACACGTGTTTATGCATTTGCGTTATTCTTGATAAAATATAGTGACGAAATGCGAAAATCTTTAAATGCGGAGGTTTATGAACACGTCTTCCGACATCGTGATAATACATTGATATTTTACTAAAAGTTTATTAGAAAACCTATCAATTCATTCGTTATCTGGCAGGTCCCTTCAGATAAACACACTTTTATTAATCTACTACAGGGTTTTCCAATAAGAGGTGTTTTTTGTGAATGGATTGCGCTATCGAGAGATTATTTATGATTTTTTATGGCCGGAATTGGATGGTATTGATCTGGACAACGTTTACTTTCAACAAGACGGCGCTACGTGCCACACAAGCAACGAAACCTTTGATCTTTTACTGGAAAAGTTTCCGGAGCGTGTTATCTCTCGAAGAGGTGATCACAATTGGCCACCGAGATCTTGTGATTTAACACCTTGCGACTTCTTCCTTTGAGGCCACGTGAAAGAAAAGGTCTACGCCAACAGCCCAGCGTCGATTCAAGACCTCAAAGATGGAATTCGTGAGGCTATCGAGGACATAAGGCAGCCACTTTGCTATTTGGTTATGGAAAATTTTATGAAAAGGATATGGTCCTGTAGGCGTGGTCGTGGTGGTCATTTGTCTGATGTTATTTTTTATTATTAACGGCATACTTTCTTCTTTATAATGAAATAAACATTTGATCATTTATATTAATAAATGTTATTTTTCTTTGAATATCAAAATAACACCTCTTATTGGAAAACCCTGTACAAAGTTTAGGTTCGGAGATACGAATTTGCATGCTGAGAACACTACATTAAAAACACTGGACATTAATTTTGATTCTATTGACATTCCATTTATTAGAAGATTAGTAACAAAAGGAGATGTTTTTTGTATTTATTTTAAATATTGTGTTAATTTATTCAAATGTTTTTGCTATGCTGAAGAAGTGTGTTGTTGGCGTGTCCGTATGCCCGATGACATTGGTAACATATAGGAATTTCAGGGTGAAATGCCTAAAACCAAAAAAAAAACATTTAGGAAACATTTTCAAGTGACTTTTGCTGACATTTATGAAACGTTTTCAAGCGACATTAGCTAACATCAATGAAATGTTTTCAAACGACTTTTGCTGACATTGATTAAATGTTTTCAAGCGACAGTAGCTAACATCAATGAAACGTTTTCAAATGACTTTTGCTGACATTGATGAAACGTTTTCAAGCGACAGTAGCTACCATCAGTGAAAAGTTTTCAAGCGACTTTTGCTGACATTAATGAAATGTTTTCTGATGACTTTAGCTAACATTCGTGAAACGTTTTCAAGCGACTGTAGCTAACATCAATGAAACGTTTAGCGACTATAGCTGACATCGATGAAAACGTGCCTTGTGACCTTTTTTTAGTAGTAAAAACATTTTCTCGAGTAGTTAAACAATTTCATTCACCTGACTGGAGCCAAGAGTTAGAAATGTCTTACGGAATTCAGCGATATAAAATTTTGATAATCTTTACTTCAAATCTGTACGTACCTACAGATCGCACTTCTAGGGATTAGTTATTCACTGTTCAGCGATAGATACTCCGATTTCTGCGTTTTCATAACAAATAATAATAACAATAATGTAACGCGATATTCAATCATTATAAAAGTCTAAATAATAACACGAGCGTAGCCGGGGGCTGAGGGAGACTTAACCCTTCCCGTACTGTTCGCTGTCACCCTTTCACGGGGAACATTTCATCAGGGTAATTGCAGCCCCGGGCTGGATGGGTCAGATTTAGCTATGATCGGGGCTACTGCAGCCATAAGTTACACAGTTCAAATAAACAAGACTAAAGATGATGAAGGGAAGTAACTATGAACGCTTGTACCTTTCCACAAGCCGAATAATTATAAAAAAATACTAATTTTATTATGATTTTATCAGTCTTTCTGTAACTGTGATACAATGAACTCTAAAACTTTTGCTTTAAATTTAAGTATTAATTTCAAATTTTGAAATATTTGTTTGGAGAATTTTGACCAGAGATAAACCAGAGACCAGTGGTGCCCACCTACAATATATATAATGTTTTTGAAAGAAAATTAATTTAATCGCCATTTACAAAATTAGAACCGGTTTGTCGAGAATTCGGTGTAACACCATTAAATTTTTAACGAAGCGATAAAATTTAAAGTTTTTCGTGAAATTTTTTATGGTTTTAGTCTACTTAAAATATTTAAAAAATCAGTAGGTATTGGACAGTACAGTTCGGGTGAGGGGTTGTTTGGTTACTAAGCTGAGTGACCAGTGACGGCAAATGGAATTTTTTTTATTTATTTAAATAAAAAAATTATAAAATTTAAAAAAAAAAACGTTAAAAAGGTCACTGGTCAAATAATTTCAGGAATCATTGATTAAATAATAATAATACTAATAATGTTTATTTCAGCTGGACAGAGCGGAGGGTGCAATGCCTGCCATAAAAGTTAATACATAAAAAGAAAATGAATAAAGAAATAAATAAAAATAAAAATAATGAAAAATGAATACATTGATGAGCACATTAGGAATTTATGGTGGCTTGAGTGAAATTCTCCATCTCTGGTGTAGAGGTGCTCCCTGCCACTGGGCAACGGCCTGGACAAGAGTGTTGTCCGATCTCTGGTAGCGCTGACTCGTCCCGGCTATTCTGTGGCGCATTAAAGCAGCGAACCCATGCACCCTTCCTTCGGTGAACATCTGTGAGGCGCTGCATCGCCAGGGGAGGCCAAATAGGGCTCTGTATGCGTGGTTGTACTGTACTTGGAGTGTGTTCATATGACGCCTTGTGTGTATGTCGTCCATAGCTCGGGGTGTAGAAGTTCATACAATATGTTTTAAAGTATTATTATTTACAAGTAAGTCACAGACTTCCCTTATAGTGAGCATATAGAACATAATTCTTTAAAAAAGGCAAACAAATACAATTTGTATCGGTGATTCAACCCAATATTGTATTTGCATGCTTTTATTGAAAGAATTGAGTTTTTATTCAGATTCTTCTTTTTACAATTTTTTCATGAATGCTTTAAGTTGTTTTTATTTCCTACAAGAACATGTGTTATTTTTTAAGATAATATCTACACATTTGTGGAGCTGAAACGGTAATTATATGAAATTACATCTATAAAAAAATCAAGTATGCTCCGAAAATGATTAAAAACACATTGTGTTCATAGGTTCTGTTATTTAACAGGTCACAGTTATGAATAAAATCGCGGTGTATTTTTATCGAAAGTTTTATTCTCTGTTTTAAACGAGTTGTTTTTTTTTAAATATTTTCACAATTCGTTTAATTATTATCTTTTTTAATATTAAAGCTCTGCTTCTAGCATTCGTATTTACATATCTTCCTTTCAAACCGTCTTATTTTTCTTTTTGAACGCTTACTACGGAGCCTTTAATATTAATTTTCCCTTTCAACCACATATTCACATTATTATCTCATGGAATGTAGAACTGTTTGAACATATTTCATTTATGGCGTCTGGCAAGAGTTATCAGCTTGCCACCGTGAAACGTCGCGTAGCCACCATGAGCTACAGCGGCCGACTTAGAAATCATTTCGATTCTCATGTGTTACTCTTAATTCTTACCGCGTTAACCTTCTGCTAATTTTATGTCACTTGTACGTCTTGTTCTTAAAATTAATTTAATCTATATAATAATTGTCCATCTTCTTTCATCTCTTTAACCTGCGACTTGTTTAGCACTACTAAAAGAACTAGGAAAAGACAGATAATGTATGCACCTAGCAGATGTACATAACGTTTGAATGTACGTACCTACTTCTATGCCAAAGCAAAGCACGGCAAGGCTAGGCAAGGCAAGAGTGTGCAAAGGTGGTCGGGTACCTATTTCCATAGAATATTCCTTGAAGCGAGGGTGTCAGAAAATTCACTTAGCGGCATTACACAGATATGCTTTTAGCTTCCCCCAATAAGCTGGGCGCACCCTCGCATGGGGTGCCGGAACTGGGATGCGTGGTTATGCCTTCTACGTGCACCGACCAACCTACTGCCACTGGCCTTGCAACTTGCGACTTTTGATGCCCATGTCTAGAGGAGTAGAATATCTTGCAGTTAATAATGGCTGAAAAGCTTTACCCACCCCAAGAAAAAAAAACCATTAGCCAAAACAGATCGTACACTGAGGAAAATGAGTATTACTAATTTATTATGACTCTCTGCAAATTATTGGTAATCCAGTTAAACATGGGATAGCAGGCCGTTTCCTGGTAAAATTTTAGTAAATTCTTAACATATCGGAACACGAGTTCATGCATCTGCATTTGTCTTGATAATATACAATGACGAAATGAGATAATATTAGGATCTTGATGAACACGTCTTCAGATAATATCCATTAATAATACATTTGTATTTTACTAGGAAACCTATAAACTCATTCGTTAAGGAAATGGGATTACCAATAATTTGAAGTTTTCTTCTTAAGAATTACAAATTCTTAATAAATTAGCAATACTCATTTTTCTCCGTGTGAGCGATGTATTTTCCTCCGTGTGGGCGATATATTTTGATACTGAATTTAAATTTCTTGCTAAGCGTAACAATTATTTTACAAGCAATAATTATTCGCCTGAAACACTCATCCACATTGAAAAATCTCCTGATAAATGATACATGACGCCAACGGGACTCGAACCCGTGTCCCTTCGATTTCCGGTCGACAGCTCTGACCACTGAGCTATGGCGGCTTATCTCTTATCCGCGAAATAATTCAATATATACTAGTGCTTCATTCAACAATTACTGCTTGTTACATTTTTTCACCTGAAAACAACCAACTTTATTTTATCTTTCTAGCTAAGCAATGTGATAAATAAATTGATAAATATTTTCTTTACCTATGATGATGTTATGCCTTTCAGTAATAAAATATAAATCAAACTATCCATTTTCAAATATTAAAACCACAATTCAAACGTGAAATTGAAACTTATTAAACAAATAAATGAAGCTTGAAGTCTTGCAGTTTTTCGTAAGTTATCTCTCGATTTTGTAAGGTACAAATTTTAGCTTGCAGGGAATAATTTATTATACTAGTACTTTTAAAATAGATATACACTAGAACTGGACGAAAGTGCTAAGATTTTATAGCTAGATAAAATATGCTTAAAAAATATACAACATACAACAATACATGTAATATATACGAAGGAAGGGTACCTATTTCATCTTTACGATATTATAATGTTTGGTATTTAGATAGTTTATATGAAACTTTAAAATACAGAAATATATTTAACTCTGTGAAACTTTGAAACTCAGGAATATATTTAGATAATGAACTCGGTGATACTTTAAAACACAGGAATCTAATTAGATAATTAACTCTGTGAAACTTAAAAAAAAAGGAATTTATTTAATTAATTAACTCTGTGAAACTTTAAAACTCAGGAATATATTTAGATAATGAACTCTGTGATACTTTAAAACACAGGAATATATTTAGATAATGAACTCTGTGATACTTTAAAACACAGGAATCTAATTAGATAATTAACTATGTGAAACTTAAAAAAAAGAAATTTATTTAATTAATTAACTCTGTGAAACATTAAAACGAAGGAATTACTTTAATTAATTAAAGAGTTATACCAAAACCTCCCTTAAAGCAGCCTCCTAACTCGTATGGGATTTTACAAAAAAAAATCGTCTTAATTTTTAAAAAATTATTCTCCTTTATTAAAACATATTAACATGTTTCAGTTCGCTTAAAAAATTTTTTTTTTTTTGTAAAATCCCATAAAAATTAGAAGGCTGATTTGATTCATTGGTACTCTTTGAAACTTTATTCACACTCGTCAAAAATTAGACTTTGTTTAAGCAAACTTTTTTAAACCACGCAACGAGTTGTTTTTTTTTTACCAATAATAGCCTATTAATGAACCCTTGCATAAAAAGCAAAGGTAATAATGAAAAATGAAGATAAGCGTGATGTATGATGATTGGGCGATAGTGGCATCCTTATTAGAGTGACACCTGGCCTGGGGGGAGGGTGGGCTATGACGTCATTTTATATAATGGTAGGACACACCCTATTGACTTGCAAAAAGTACTAGCATAGCATGAGGATATTTTCAAATATTTAAAATTAACAGGAAGAAGGTTGGTATGTTAAAATGCAATTTTATCAAAATATATATAGATAAGTTGTTCAGGCGGACAATAATAAGTGTATCGTACATAACGTAATGAACTGAGTATGAACGATATAAGAAATTACAATACATATTTCCTTCGGTCCAAGAGTGACAAAATGGTTGTTGGATCTAGGCAGGACTGATTCCGAAATGATACTAAAAAATGTAATTTGAAATCACGGACGCCTCTATGTATCTTTTTTATGTATCTTTTAAATGTATCTTTTTATGTATCTTCGTTTTAACATACTTATTTTAGCTAGTCTTAAATCCTGTATTCGTCTAGGATAACTTGAAACTTGTAAATTTGACTGTCCTGAAACGGGAATCCTTCCTAGTTGGACAGTCAAAATCATAAAATGTAATCGATATTATATTATAAAAAAATAAATAAATATATAAATGCATATACTAACAAGAGTACAAAATAATTACTGAAGGCACTACGAAAACAGTTTATTTAAACATGTTATTATTTAGCAAACCACGTTACGTCAGACTGTGTGCTTTACAGAACATGGCTAAGTTTATTAATTTAAGATATGCGATTATAATACACATTTATAATATGCGATGGTGCAGATGAAGAAGAAATAAAGATGTAAAGTTGTATCGAAAGTGTTTTATAGTAATATAATAATGTGGTTACAGTAAGTTTGTTAACATAATTATGAAAATATACATAAACAGCACGTTTGTAATTAAAAAACTTTTATTGAGCCCGATTGGGTGTTTAACAAAACAAAATTAATACGAAGTAAAAATGCACACATGAAAAAAATGTATGGATATTATGTTTTGTTATCGCGGGAACCGTTTTTTACATGACTGCAAAAAATTATAAAATATAAAAAAAAGGATAAGAGTGTTGTTATCATGGGATTTATTGACAACACATAAAATAAACTGTGATGTACAAATATTAACTACTGCCTGAGAACGGATGGGGTTTTTTTACAAGAGATTTTATAAAAAAATAATATATATTAAGAATCAAATGCATCCTAAAATTAAACTCTCTGGCAAGGGCTGGTTGGGGGTAATGATATACTGTTATACCAACTAAAGCGTAGGAGTTGAACAGCTTGGCAATCCAATTCGGCTAAATTTTCAAAAAAATTAGAGTAACTTCCATAGTAAGAGCGGCCAAGTTAACCAAAAAGTGTCCAGGATAGGAAGATGCTCTCCGATTACGAAATTCTTCAAGAATCCAGTCTCCAATATCAGGTAATGAAGGCGTTATATCCGAGTTATTTGAGAATTCCAGATCCGTTGTCCGTCAGTCCAGGGGTGGACCAAATCTCTCGGCTGTTATACCAGAAATGACTTGTTGCCCAGATTTGCCTTTCCAGGCTCTGTCCTAGTTCGCAGGTTTGGCAACCGAAGTGTGTCAAAAAAATCCAGTGTCAGCAATATGGCCAATATACAATTGTCAATTGAGTAAGTACTGGAGGTGCCATACACCAAACCCATAGATATACTCATAAATGGATTAGAAGGAGCTACACACCTAGTTATTATTACTTCCTCTGTTATAGAAAGTCGAAATATCCGTTAGTAAAGAAAATCGTGCCCAGAAGAACTTGAAAATCCAATATTTCTATGCATTATCCTTCAAGATCCAGTTTAAATAAAAACAACGCGTTTAGTAGGATACTAGTAAAAATCACGGGATATTGTAATTCAGAATTCGTAAAAGATAATTTATATAAATACCTATTAAAACATCATGAACAAACTTTACCGTTTGTCTGAATTATTTTCACACAAGCAGTTCCAACTGTGAAAATTACATTTAAACTCAAAGCATATTTGAGATCATTGAACGCGAATAATTTCAGGCGGCTACAACGCACGTCATAGACAACTGAAATTTGATGATGATGATGCAAACAAATATTTTTTTAATGTTTAAGTTAAACCTTAAAATGATGATTTGTTCTTGCAATGCAATTGTGTTCAGTTGTACATGACAGTTGATCACTAATACCAACTCTGGCTGTTCATGTTAAGATAGTCTTCTATAATCAGCTGTGTTTGTTTATTTATTTATTTATTAATCTTAAGTTAGCTCACATCTTCGTGTGTGCTAATAGTTTTATAAACATATAAACATGTACAAATAAACATATAAACATGTACATGGCAAACATAATCTTTCTTTAAATATTTCAGTAACTCACAAAAAAAGAAACACTAATAATTTGATTTAGACATATTTTCTTAATTCATTTTTGAACTTATTAATATTTTCTATCACAGCAATTTCCTTCGGTATTTTGCTATAGAGTTGAACGGCCTGGTACATCAGAGATTTTTGGGTGCTTGTTTTTTTTCTTGTTGGCAATCTAATTTGCTTAGAATTTCTCGTCCCGTGTCCGTGTATCTCGTTATTGTAATTTATTTTTCTTTTCAGTTCCTTAGACATCATCCCTAATTTAATTTTATGTATAAAAATAAGTACATTCAAATACACAGTTTGCTTCACCGTCAAAATATTCAGCTCCTTTAACATGTCTCTTATCCGTGTGTATATGTTGCGCTTAAGTATTATTCGCATTGCTTTATTTTGCAGTATTTGCATTTTTTTCATTTTCTCTTTATTGCAGAGACAAATAATACTTGAACAGTAATTAAAGTGTGGTGATATAATTGTATTGTATATTATCTGGCATGTTTCTTTATTTACTTTGTTTCTGATTCTACCAAGAAATGATATTTTTTTTTGCAATTTTTTTAATTGTATAGTCTGCATTTTTTGAGAAGTTGAATTTTGAGTCTATAATAACACCTAGATATTTAATTTCTTCCACTTTTTTTATGATTTCTCCATTTATAGAAACCTTTGGTTCCTCATGCGTATTTGTTCTGCCTATATGCATGTATTTTGTCTTATAAGTTAATATATTGTCTTATATGTTAATATAAGTTTTTCTATTCCATGTAACTGTAGTTTTGTTTTGGTAAAAATGTTACTAATTTTGAAGAAATATGTACTTTTAAACAGCGATGAACGCCCACTATTACAGTACACAGATTCCAATTTTTATAATTTTGTGATTACTTTCTATCACCAGTTCTGTACTGTTTCTGTTAGGAGACTCTTCTATGATCATATGGATATTTGTTTTTTTATTAATTTGCTATATTTGTTTATAAGTGTGTCTATTCCATGTAATTGCAGTTTTGTTTTATTTATATTTTTTTTCTTCTTTTTAATGTTATTAAACAATTGTGCAATACATATGTAGCGACAGCTAGTAAAATAATACCTTATACTTCCTAGAAAGATTTAGAACACCAACACATGCAACCTAATCTACAAAATCCAAAATGAACTTATACACACAAACACAACATTTAAACAAACGTCACAAGTACACGAACATTATACTAGGCAACATAACAAATTGTACACAAATACTGTAACGACTGAATGTGGCAAAAGAGGCATTGGTCACGAGGGTGTACAAATATACAATCTCCTTCCAGATAACCTTAAAACGGAGAGTATAAATGTATTTAAAAAAAACTTTTTAATCTTGAGTTATCAGAACAAAATTCGAAAACTACTTATTTAATGTTGTATGTACTTATTTAAGTTAAGAAAGTGAAATGTAAAATTTCTTTTAACTTAATAAATAAATTTTAAAAACCCACATCACATTGGAACTTCTAATCTTCGAGAGCAGTGTAGTACCTATCTAGAATAATAGCAAAGCCGCCAGCCTACCTACTTACGGCCTATAAGGCTCTAGACTATACTAGGCGGGTGTACTACTATACAAAAAAACTTTACCTTTATAAGCGTATCCGGCTTTGCCCGCGGTTCAAGCTCACAATCATCAGCCAACCAGGTCAACCGTACCTTTACTTCAAATTATAGTACCAGTAAGGCCCATGGTCTCCACCACTGATGACCACCACCTGCAAGTCCGGTGTCCACCGATGCGGTGTCGAGACACAGATTTCATCGCCAAGATCATGGACCACAGATTCACATCCCACCATGATGTGACCTACATGCATCCCGTCTTGATGCACATCAACTACCATTCATTCATCGTCAGCAACAACTGTGACTACTCTGGCTACTCTATTTGGACTATGTAATCGGACTACTTCAATAAAGCCGCTGCTAGGATACCACACACATCTTCTCCTTACCACATTCCCAAATTTTATTAATGCTTTACCAGCTCTTTACTGTTTGATGTTAGTCACTCTTCTAGAATCGTGTGTCTTTTTGTTTACTCTAAAAATAATGGAAAAAATTTTTAGAGAAAATGTAAACTTTATATGGCCAAGTTACGCTTAATGGGTGAAAGCCAAAAAAAAATTGAAACAAAAAATGTTGAATCAAAACGTGCCTTATGATTAAAATTCATAGGATCGACCCTCAATTAGATTCTGACATAATAGAGTAGGTACACGAAGGGAGAGTTTATGTATGGCATGCATCGCAACACCTGACCGCTAATTAACCCAGGTAAGGTAGGTACACCTTCAGATTAATATGAGTTTACGACTGACTTTCGCATGTAATATTGGAACTTCATTAGGGCTACCTGAAGTCAGCCCTATAGTTAGTTGGGGAGAGGTGCGTGTTTAGGGGAACACGTGATTTCATCGTCACACCGTGTCATCGTCGGTTGGAGGCGTGGTTGATTGCCGATGATGACGTGAGATTGAGAATGCATATTGTTCGCGAAAGTTAAAATGTTATTTATCACCATCTGCGGCAAAAATTCATATGTTTTAATACTTCCGTGAGATTAGTGTGTATTTTTGATTCATAAAATAATGACCTTTCATAATAAGTAATGGAATGAATTAAACAATAAGATTCTAATCTCACTTTTTTAATATGCCAGCCGAATATTGGTTTGCTCTACAGACCATATTTAGTGGTCATTCTTTTATTTTAAATCCAGAATAAAAATTTGACTTGAGAAGAACAAAAATCTAAGCAAACAAGTCTTTATATTTTTGATAAAAAAACATTTATTTTACTGTTATTAAAATATGCACAAAGAAAAAATACAATTACAAATTGTTGTATCGTAAATGAATCATTTTGCAATAAAGAAATACCATAGACTACTAATGATTTTAGTGAAAATTTTGATATATTGCCTTATTGCACAACAAAAACTTTACTTTGGAATGAAGAAAAGTATTTGAGATTAGCTGCAGGAAAAGTAAACATCCCACAAAGTTTACTCTTCCCCGCACAGAGTTTTTGCGGCCGGGCGGAAAGAGCCGACTCATGAAGCTGGCCAAATGAAGCGTCGATTCATGCAAGAGACTCGTCTTGCCACGCTTGCTACGCAATAAAGTCGGTTTCATGTTTCACATCAAAAACTGAAACAATTAACATTTTTAAAAAGTTTAAGAATATTTTTGTTCCATATCCGGATATAGAACTAAATAATACTAATAATTCATTGTATCCTTTCGTAGTGGTTTATTACACATCCTTTTTGACCATTCCATCTTAACATTAATTCGTTCAACTGGAATATTGTGGACGAAGATTCGCATTCATCTAACACACACTACGAAAATATGGAATAAAATCTCTTAACTATATTACCTACACACTCTATAACTCTCTTCCAGATATGTATAAAACAGCCAGCATAATCCAAAAATTCAAGGTATGGCTTTAAAAGAATATTTTTTAAAAACATATAAAAACGAATATACGTAATTCTTGTCGTGTTGTACTTTCTTTTGTTTCTTTCTCTCTCCTTTTCTATTCCCTGTATTTGCAATCGAGCATAATCTATTTTTACCAATGTATTAGTGGGTAAGTACCTTCTTCTAAATTCCTACCTTGGATCTTTAATTATATGTATATTCCTGTCTGTTTCCTTTTTTGTTTGTTCTACTTAACCTCCCATTTTATATTTGTGTAATGTGTTGTATGTGAAAAATAATTATGATTTTTTCTATTTTTGTACTGTTTCGTATGTGAAACTTATAATTTTGATATCAAAATACCAATATAAAATTGCACCTATTAACTCCTATCTATGTATTGTAAGTTCCTCTCGTCCTACAATGAGTTTTATAACTCATCGGGATTGCTCTAGAAAGAAATAAAAATAATAATAAAAATAACAAAGCAATACTCAGTTCTTTTCTCAAAAAAAAGAAAAATAATGGTGTTGGTTTGTTTTATGTCCATTATTTGTACTATGTCCACAAAAATGTAAAATATTGTGGTGTTTTGTGAATATAGAACAAAATGGCGTATGGCCATGTAAAATTAGTATCTTTAAGATATATTGATGAAAATGATAATATCCCAACAGAAAATATCTTTCGTAACCAAACGCAATCGCGTAAGTAAACATTTCATTTATGGAATGTGTGGGATTGCACTCACCTCCCCACATTCTGGAATAAACAATTATTATTATTATATCGTTTTCCGCATCTTATTAAAATGGTCTGTAGAACAAACCCACATTCCGGTGGCGAATAGTTGGAATCCAGTTGGAATTTCCCTAAAATCTAATGAAACTCTTCGCTCTCTATCCTATTCCACAGATCTGCGCGAATTTTCGATGAATTTTCATGAAGTCGTTATTACGGTAATAAAACAGCGCTTGATAAATACCCGGCCTCGCCGGAGACTTTTAGTGAACAATAATATGGGACAAATTATATGACGTGATTACTGTTGGATATCAAAGCGCATGATGAAATTGACTCTGCGAACTGAAATTAGATGCCCTGGCTTATAAACTTCGGATAAGAAAAATATTAACCGTCACAGGACGCCTACGACAAATACGAAACATCGAAAATTTTTGATTAAGGATGCTAAAATGAAAGTAAACAAGTATTTCTATTTTTAATAATAATCTTTTATTATTATTAAACAAACATAGATGAATATATTACAAATAAAAAAATTCGTCCACATTTAGAATATATCCATTGCCGATTTTTGTGAGAATACAAGTAATTAATTTGAACGCTCGCCAAACTTATGTACACTGTTTACATTTGTCACATGAGAACGGTTCGCTTCTACGACTTGTTATTCTGTTCAACAGATCGTCTGTAGAACGATTTGCCGGCCTCTAAGTTTTCTCCTTCCTACAACATGTTCATTCACGTTCACTCCTTCCTCTCATCAAAAAGACCCTCCTCACAGTATCCCCATAGATGACATAGGCCCTGAAAGAAATTACTTTCCTCAGATCCTCATATATGTATACACAGAATTTTGGCGGCCGGGTGGAAAGAGAATGAAACGTCATTCTATAGAAGAGCGTCGTCCCGTCTTGCCACGCAAAAGTCGGGTTTACCCCACTAGGCGCACCAAACGATGTTCATTTCAAAAACTGTAAAGTTAAAATTAGTTATGTGAATATTATCTACAATCTCCATAAACAGATGATTAATTAGCTATTAGTGCCGACTTTGGTACGTGCGATGTCATAATAATATCCCTACATGCACGCTACACCCAGGCTGAATTTCAATCTTTGTTGTGGGCTTGCAGTTTTTCACCTGGTATACGCCGTGCCGGTCACTAACAATGAACAACCATAAAACACGACATGATGAGTCCACAGTCCCGGCACGCCACGAGATAGCAGCAGTGCTTGTAATTAGGGAAACGGCAGCATTCTGATCAGTAGGTAGTTAGTAGTTAGTAGATGGTTAGTCGATCGCGGCACGCAATAATGCGGTTAGTCGAGTCGGCCAGTCAGCCGGGAGGAGCAATCAGTAATCAGTTAGTCAGTTAGTCACTGGAGGGCTGGTCACCGGTCAGTAGGCAGTTACTAGTTGGGAGGGGGCAGATCGATAAGTACAAATCGTAATGAGGATGGTTTGTTCTGTATCGCATGATGTGTTATCTATCGGGCATCTGTTGTATGGGGTACGCGGTGGATTAGGCATTCAACTGCTGCAGTTGTTGCTTAACTTGCTTGCCTACGCTACATACATTATGTGTATATCATATTTAAAGAGATTTGAATTGTTAAATAATATTTTTATAATGAACTGCTTGCACGGTACGGTGTGGTTGGATGTTTCAACAATGATGCACGAACTGTTTTTTGTAGGTTTTGAATCTGCCTGATCTTGTTGTTAAATTATTGTAACCTAAATAATTTATAATTGCATTGGCTTTAACCACAAATTGACGATGACTAGATCAAATATATTACTTTATTTAATTTTTGAAGGGTGTTTGTAACTTTCAATGCCTAGAAAAGTGTTATAGTTACTGTATTAGTTGTTATAATTCCTTTAAAATCCAGCTTCTTAGGCATCTAATTGTACAAAACTCGATCGAAAATGAACTAGGAGTACCGCAAGGATCAGCATTGGGTCCGATATTATTTTTGATTTATTTAAATGACACGGTTAAAAAAGTTAAATATTTAAAAAAATATGACTAGCATGTACTTGCAAACGATTCACTAATTTATATCGAGGAAGATGAATATGAGGAAGCAATTAATGTATGAGAAACATGTTATATCGGATACTGCAACAAAACAGTTGAAATAAAACAAACTAAAAGCACATAAAAATAAATAAAATGCAACAATTTTTAACTGCACCATAATGTTTTTTATGGCCAATATTTGTTTCCTTACATATAAATCATCCTGTCGTTACCAAAAAAATCATCATATTTTTTTAAATTCAGGAACAAGTCATTAAGCAGAAAATTAAATTACCAATTTGTACCCAACTTAAATTACCCATGTTTAACGAAATTTATAATTTTGTAAAAGTTTATTATGTAGTTACCTATAAATATAGCAAAGTTATTTTGATAATGCGTGCCTTATGGTTAGTGGCTAAAAATGTAACATTATTAATTATTTTCTCGTCACCTGAGAAAAAACGCGTAAAATAACTACCATCTTTAACATAACTACCGCAGTTAAAAAAAACTTTAAAAGCAGAATATCCGTGGCAGGTTGCGTTCCCTCTGTTCCCCGCTCGAGTCTCCTCGCGGAGGCGTCGATTCATAAGGGATGACTTTGAATATAAATACGGAAAAGCTTTTAGTTTAATAACTGTAATCAAGGCCCGCGGGGGGATAATATCTCCACCGGAGCCATTAGGTAGTACTCTGCCTACCAGTGCTAGTACTACCGCCTACCACCACCTATATAGTAGGGGAGATATTGGGTCAGGAAGGAAAACATTCTTTATATAAGACATTCTAAATGTTTTCTTTGCTTTGGGTGTTTTCAATTTTCAAAATGGTATGTTGAATTGAAGGTTTGCATTTATTGACCTAATAAATATAACGCGTTTCCCGATCGTACCGCCAAACTTCGAAAGATCCAAATGTTTTTTTTTCTTCTTTAAGGCATAAAATGAAAAGTGATCGTTTAGGTATATACTTTTATTAGCGTATTATATTGCGGTGTGTAGGCGAAACATGGTGTATAGACAAACATATGGGTTGTGTGTTGGTTCCAATGTCCAAACAATTTAAAAAAGAAATATAGGTCAAGTAAATAATGTTGACCAAAAAAACACATGCACATGACTGTGTGCGTTAGTTCATATTATTACATATACCCATGCAAAAGTGATGTCTTTTAGAGCTTCATTGAGTAACAAAATTTGTCTTGCTCGCGCCTATCTACTTGTCGCTGTAAAAAGGGACAGCATGTTCACCCACGAACAACAATGAATTTTAATTCGAATTTTAATTTTTGTTTTTTACTCTGGTCAACTTAAAATTCGCTGCAACCAATATAACTCCATGCTAATATAATGTGCTGTGCGGGAATCAAACCTGTAAACTTTTGACTCAAGGTATATGTGTACACCACCATGGCTGTGCTGTCATTTCGATTTTCAAGTTCTATTTCTGGATGAAACGTAGGTAGTAGTAGTAATGGATTGTTCACATGTGTAGTCCCCCTTCCGTGAATATAATACAAACCACCTTATATTATTTTGAATCATCTGCCTCCTCAAAGGTCCAAGAAGACAGGCTACGTCACTCAATTCAGACAGATACCTTTGTTCAGGTCCAGGGATCATCGTTCTGAAGAAAACAGCGATCATTTAACTCAGGTTGTATTATCTTCACCGCACGTCTGATACACATAATGTTACCATGCGTATTATACAAAGGGGCTAAATATGACATTGACACATTGAAATGACATGCTTCTTGCATTGGTCAATTTTAAGGGGAATTTTGAGAGATTATGTGACAAAAAACTTAATGTATAATTTTAACAACTATGTCTAGAGTTATAGGTAAATTAGAAATATTTATGTCTGAACATTTTTTTCATCATATTTTTGAATCAACTGTTTGATACAGAATGAATCATTTCCTGGCCTTTTAAGGCTCCTTAGCAAGCGTTCAAAAAGAAGAACATGCTTTTAAAGGGAGATATGTGAATACGAATGTTAGAGCAAGCGCGCTAATATTTAAAATAACGATAATAATTAAGAAAAATTGTGAAAATATTCAATCAAACCCGACTCGTTTAAAACATAACAAAAATCTCACGAAAATGACCAAGTTAAGTTTAAAGATAAGCTTAGATTTTTTCATACCTATAACAGAATAAAATACGTTTTTGATATTTTATTATCTTGAAAAATAATTATATTATATTTTTCAAAAACTTAAAGTGTTCAGAAGTGTAATAATAGTATGTTTTTATACTAAATTAATAAATGGTAAGCTTAGACGTACAAATAACGTACTATAAAATAAACATACAATAAATTGTCTGCTCTTTCAGAATAACTATTTATTACAGGTTCACATAGAAAAATGAGTAAGTATTGCTAAATAAGAATATTATATAATATAAGGTTCTATAAAAGAGAAACATAAAAAAAAACAAAAGTAGTGAAAAATATTTTTAAGAATTAACTAAACTTTTTTTTTTTACTTTTCCGACTTGTCCGGGTTAAATCTTCCCCACAGGAAAAACTAAACCCTTCCACACACTTTTCCACAAATGATCATTTAGTCAATCCACATTATGCAAGTGCATTATATAAGCAAAATAAATACAAAATAATACAAGAACAACACGTCAACCCACCAGAGATCAAATGGGAAAATAATTCAACGACTCCAGATATTTTCATATCAGAGGGTTCGGATCGGTAGAACTTCTAATTGGACCGATAAATCCTACTGATCCCTCAATATAAATATTTTAAAAATCTTTCGAAATCCTACATGTATTTAAAATGACTGATTTTTTTATTATTATACTCTGTAAATTGATAAATTATTTAAAAAAGAAAAAATATATCTTCAAATTATTGGTAATGAGTTAGAAAACGGAATTGCAGGCCTTAACGAATGTATGAAAAGGTTTCCTGATAAATATAATATCACGATGTCGGAACACGTGTTCATGAACCGCTTCTTTTTAACTTGTTTAAAAACGACATTATTAGTATTTTTCTCATACACGCTTTTGGCTTTTTGCGGACGACAATAAAATTCTAAAGATAATAAAAAATCACGATGACTGCTTTCTTTTCCAATCGAATATCGACTCTTTCAATGATTGGTGTAAAATTAATTGATTAATTGATTAATTGATAGCAAGCTTTCTTTTCGGGATCACATAACTGCAATCGTTAATAAATCCCTCAAACTACTTGGTTTCATCACTAGAATCACTTCGGACTTCAAAAACGTAAATACCCTTAGAACTCTTTACTGCTCCTTGGTTCGCCCCCATCTTGAATATGCTTGTGTTATTTGGTCTCCTTTTTATGCTGTCCACATTCGACGCATTGAATCTGTTCAACATCGGTTCTTAAGAGGGATTGCTAGGAGGCTAGGTTTAGAAAAAGGCAAATACTCATATGATGAAATTGAACTAACTCTAAACCCCTCTCCTTTGGAAGTCCGTCGGGAAAGAAATGACCTCATTTGCTTCTTCAAAATTATAAATGGTATTATTGATTCACCTACTCTACTGCAACTCGTTCCCTTCAATATCCCCTCGCAAAGACTCAGAAATAATGAACTGCTCTTCCTCAACCATCATTCGACAAATTATGGATATTATTCACCATTGTCCAGATTATGCAGAATATGCCACTGGTCAACTCAAATCAAAACCTTAACTTTTTTGGGATAAGTCTGAATGATTTTTGCCAGTCGCTAAACAAGTGACGGATTATTATAAGTGTCCCGTGGTCCTGACCCACGGCGTATTCTTGACTTTATTCGACTTGTCACTTTATTTTCTTATATTATATCTTCCATATGTCTTTGCTTTCATGTACCTTTGTCTACTCCTGTATTTTTCATTTTACTTTATTGGTGTTATTATTTTGTAATTTGGACGATGTCCGTTAATAAATAAATAAAATCCGAATATTTTCGCATTTCGTCATGATATTTTATTAAGGCAAATGAACATACATTTGCTTAGATAATATATCATGTTAGCAATACTCATTTTCTCCGTGTTGTTGATTGTTTAAAATATTTTGTTTTGTTATGAGACAATTGTGCATAAGAAATTGCGAAATGGCTGCAGGGCACTCATCATTTCTGAGGACGTGTTTCAGCTTTATAAGTTTTGTTTGGACAACATTTATCAGACCGGAGTTATTTTTGATGAACCCGTTTTAATGGTTGTGGAGACCTGCATACTTCCTAAACTAACTAACTAACTTAACAACTCTCATAAATTACTCTTCTATTATTCTGTCTCTTGACATGACCGACTCGAGTATCTGATTCACTTGATCGTGCCATGTCTTCCTCGGGCGTCCCCGACTTCTGCTACCATTCGCATTTGCATCATATATCCTCCTTGCACCCCTTTCTTCGCTCATTCGCTCCACATGCCCAAACCATCTAAGCGTCCCTTTCTTAATCTTACTCATTACGCTTACATCCTTGCACTCTTTGCGGATCTCAACATTCCTCACACGATCACACATGGTTTTACCACACATACGCCTCAGGGATTTCAACAGCATTCAATCGACTTTCATCCTTTCTTTGCCAGTTCCATGCCTCACTTAAATACATCAGGGCAGGTACCAGCACTCCATTGTGGACTGCTAACTTCGCTTCTTTAGACAATTTTTTGGTAGCGCCAACTGCGTACAGTCCTATAAATTGTTCGTTTCCAACAACTACCGCCGGGCGACACCACGACCTGCTATGTATTCCACTTGATAGAATGGACGATCTGGCCCATCATAGCATGACAAGAGGGACTAGGTCTCTTTACATTTTAAACATTGGCATTTTTTATTTTATTTTTTTTATTTTGAAACCGCACAAGAGTCCCAACTGCTCCCAACCGCCAAGACCCAGTGAGACTATGGAATCCCCAATTATAAAGTTGAATATGGTGAGGGTGGGAAGGAGATGGGAAGAGGAAGGTGGGGAAATATCAGACTATTCAAATCTGGTCACCATACACGGTCAAAGCCATTTTCGGCAACGTTTTAATTATGAATGGTGGTCTTAAAACAGGTCAATACTGAGTGTATCTTGAACTCTGGAAATGAGTAATTCATGAAATAACAGAATTTAATTAAATTAAATTAAATTGACGCGCTGAAACGGGAAGACATATTGTGGAATCAGAAGACATAGCCAAATACAATGATAACCCTGGTGACCTTTATGATAGGGACTAGGTGACTGTTAAAGGAATGAGGTAATATGGGAGATAGCACAATGGATCTATGGCCTAAGTGCTCACGGGAACTACGTGTAAACCGTCTCCGCTCTTTATTCGCCGGGATTTGAACTCGCTCAATCTGGTTTTCTAGTCGAGAGCCTTACCCCACGACCACGGAGGCCGTCAAAAGGTTGAAGGTTGAAGGTTTCATGTATATTGTAATAGGATAAAACATTATTAACAATAAAAAATTTAATATATTATATTTCTTGACGAGGATTTCCGAATCTCAGCAAATCCCAGAGCTTTTCCGCTTTCTTACGAGTACCGCAGCATGTTGATGTGTTACCAACTGTGAGAAATTATTCGTCCTTGCCAGATGAACCTAATAGAAAAAATATGAGGTACTATCGAATCTTATCGAACATAAATCATATTTTCTTTAAATCCAGTTTAAATTCTGTACAATAGAAGAAGACACGATTCCAATCTCCGATAGTACCTACAATAAAGTATAATCTCATTGCCGCGCGGAGCCGCTTTCACAGGCATGTGATCAGTTTGTAAACCGCAAATGCTTTTCAATAAAGCAGATCTTATCAAGAGTGTAAGGTGGAGACCAGGTATAGACCGAGGACGGGATTGGAGATGCTCGGACTGATGACGAATTGAGAGGATACTGTGGCTGGTTCTCACGTCTCAGAAGTCAATCAAATATGTGATACTAAAGACAGGTTTACACGAAAAGAGAGGGTGGTATAATAATAATTTAAGGAAAGGAAACAGGAGGCGAAAGGTGAAAATAATGCACTCTCTTCCCGTCCATCCACATTTAAGAAGAAGGTAACTATCGAACTTTATCAACGAGTCACAAGATTAGCTCTAAGGCATATAACATTGAAAATAATTACAGACAATCTTCCATTAACCGCCGAAAAGCGCACATTGAAATGCGTAGAAAAGTACGTCTGTCCACTGTGGGACTTTTCTGGGCAGGATCTAAAGGTTCTGGCGTTGCGATGCAAACATTGAGTGAGGTGGGTTAATTATAAAACATTTGTAAATGTGTCTTGGTAAATATTATAACAATATATAACATTTTGGAAACAAGAACGAACTTTCGTGTACGCGATTTGTGATACGTAGTTCAGTATTTTTGCGCAGCCAACAATTTACGCGTAATCATAAAAAGAGCTAGTAATTCGCAAGAAGATTTTATTGTCGAGGACGGAGTGGTGATAGTACAGTGCGAGTTGCCTGTATACTGTCAGATTAATTGATTGACAAATTATTGAAAGTGGAACGGTCGCGCCGCCTCCCGCGCTTCGCGGTTTGTTCCCCTTTCCCTGATTGGCTCATCTATGAATTTGGATGTCTATGGTAAAAGCTATTTCACTCCAGGACGCCATCTCTAGTTTATCTGAGAGTCCTACATATTCAAAGGTTATCGGTTTTCAGCTTTCGGTTTTCTTACATTTGATTCGGTAATTTTGATTTAGCCATATATTCATGAAACGAGAAGCATTTAATTTGAAGGTTTTTCCAAAAGTTTGTTTTCAACCATCTACATCTCCAATGTCCACTCTCTGTAGGACTTGTGTAGGATTTCCATAAACAAATTCATTCGTATGGAGTGTAAATTGAATACTAAAGCAGAAAACAAAAACCTCTCAATCGGCATAATTTTTTCAGTTTTGATTACACACAGGAGACCACAAGGTTTTCTTCAAGGGCCTGTCATATTTGGAGATGAAGTTTGGAGGGTAATTTCAAGAAATAGAATAGAATCAATGTTTTTATTAAGTGCAGAATTCAGTTATCATAAAATTATTTTTAA
This sequence comes from Hesperophylax magnus, assembly GCA_026573805.1. NCBI lineage: Eukaryota > Metazoa > Arthropoda > Insecta > Trichoptera > Limnephilidae > Hesperophylax > Hesperophylax magnus. The sequence continues at coordinate 4,451,039 of JAIUSX010000104.1, forward strand.
GTAAAGTTTAGTGTAAATCAACCATAACCCGTCTGTACATTGTACAGGAAAAGATTTTCTATACAGATCAGAAGATATAAGATATTAGAAGCAAGAGGCAACAGGTAACAGCGATCGGCGATCACAGATCGACCCCGGCTCTACCATCAACATCAGCACAATGGCTGTCAAACCTGCCCGGCTAATGAAGACGTAAGACGTGACGGAGCAGTTACAACGTAAATGGAAGCGCTGCTCAATAAGAAATTAATTATCGTTATTAATATAAATTAAGAATTTTTGAAAATAAGACTGTTTTGTGTTTTGTTTATGGAATAATTCAGATAATATCTGATCTATGTGGTAATCGCACGAAAGAAGTAAAAAAAAACCTGATAATGTTTATGACAAAAGGAATCAATCATAAAAAATATTTACTTTGTTTGTTGGTCTGTCTGTGATGTAACTCGTATTTATTTGATTTTAAAATTTTATACAAGCGGTTAAGTACTTAAATGTAAAATAATATTTTAACAGAATATTATTTTTACTATCATTTTCAAAATTGGAACTGATTTGTCAAGAATTCAAAAAAGCGATAAAGTACCTACCTACATACAATATAATATATTTTACAAAAAAATGAGTATTGTTGAATTATTAAAATTCTGTTTAGAACATGACAGTATGCCCTTTCCTAATACAATGCTTGAACTTTCCGAATATATCGGAACACATGTTCATACACCTGCGTTTTTTTTGTTAATATAAAATGATGAAATGCGAAATATAATGATTTTAGAAAAAAGTTTTTCGACATCTCGTTAATACATTCCTTATTCACAAAAAGTTTAATATGAAACCTATCAATTCATTCGTTAAGGGCCTGCAGTCGCGTTTTTAACAGGAGTATGAATAATTTGAAGAGATTTTTCAATAAATTATCAATATTTTATATCAATTAGTTTTCTCCTGGTGATTTTTTTGTTGTTTACTTTTATTGTGGTTAATCTTCGATTTTGTCAGATTACGTAATTTTTCAAGGGTCTGCGCTTTTTAGCTAACATCCAATTATCAATCCTACAATTATAATATCCCGGGGTTTTTCACGGCTTTGCGTTTGTAATATTTATTAATCATAAATAACAACCCAATCCGAGGAGGCTATAAAATAACACAACTTAAAAATCACTTTCATACGTAGGTACCTACGTACTTGTAACTTGCGGCTTGTTCTCAGAACGATATCAGATTATCTATGACAGGAGACTTTTGTTTGCGCGCGATCAAAGTCTCGCCGCGGCCGATTCGATTCTCCGGGAGCGGTCACCCATCCAAGGAGACACAATACCGAATCCACAATGCCCGCCGCTGGCCACTGGATGCAGTGCTCGTGTCCGCGAACAATACATGTCAAGGCCTTTATAATATCTCAATTATTTTCGGTTTCCTCGGACCTTGGCGGCAGATTGCATTTTCAATTTTGAACTTCGTATTTGAGATTTGAACTCCACTATTTAACTAACTGACACAGCTTAACAAACTTCGAAACTTACTATCTACAATACACCGAACAGCTTAGTTTTAGAAGTGTGATCTACGATGTTTTAAAATAAATAAAACTGATGTTGTCAATTTACATAAGCCCTACTACTTATGCCACAGAAAACAAATGACATTTATTATCTGCACATACGGAGAGAAATTGATTTTTACCCTCATGATAAATTAACAGGCCTTATAGATAATGTATTTTATTATGTTTTATTTCATTTGATTTTAATCCAGTGAGCTATCAAAAATTATACACAAAATTTTTAATTGCAGTAAACTGATAAACTGAATATGAAATGATATTAATAAAATATTTAACATTAAATAATATTGAAACTAGAACAATGCTATCAGACAAATCACTAAAACTATACATACAGGGTGTCAGGTGGTAAAGTACACTAACTTCAGGGGGTGATTCTACATGATTTTAGAAGTAGAAAAGACAAATAACTTTTTTCAATATTCCAATGTTTAGGTAAAAAGTTTTATTGTTTGTATGGGTTGTAGTACACGTCCCGAAGTTAGCGCAATTTACCCCCAGATACCCTGCATTTCACGACAATACAAATAATTTTCATTGGAATTCAAAAATATTCGGATTTTCAAGAACACAATATGTCCCGACATCGTGAATATATTCTTAAGCGGAGAAAATTTACTGATAAAAATAATTAAAACTTATTAAGAATCTCTTCAAATTATTCGTAAGCCTGTTAAAAACGGGACTGCAGGCCCTTAATCAACGAATTGATAGGTTTCTTGTAACATTTAGTAAACAAAGGAAAGTATTATCTTGATGTTGGAACACGTGTTCATAAAAATCATTATATTTCGTCATTAAATATTCACAGGGAAAGCGCGGATGCATGAAAAAGTGTTCCGATATATTCGGAAAGTACTAACATTTTACTAGGAAACGACCTTCTATCCCGTCAACAAGATTTTAAGAAACCAGCAATAATATTTTTTTTCAGTTTAATTTACTAAATCAGGGAACCTATTAATTCATGAGTAAGGCCTGCAATCCCGCTTTTAACCGGAATTACCAATAATTTGAAGAGATTCTTAATAAATTACCAATCGTCATTTTTCTCCGTGTTAGCTTGTTAATTTGACTGAAAAGTCTTATTTAGACTGTCACAGATTTGATCCATCTTTGTAATAAATAAATAAGTAGAAATAAATAAATTATTTAACTAATTTGATACTTATTATTTATTATCTGTGAAACCGAATTTGAGCAGTAAGCTGGAAGTCGTGGAATTCGTTAGGTTAGGCATTTTTCTAACTTTTAAAACTGGAGCGTCACAGAGATTTATTCTTCCGAATTAGATAAAATCCAAATTGCACCCCTACTAAAGGCACTCAGGGGTCCTAATGCATGGTTTGGGTCCACAATAAGGGCCGACAAACGCAAATTACAGGGGTCGCCAATTGGAGCACTCAAAACATAAGTAAACCAATAAAGAGGAGACCAATAATGACTAGGCAGAATTCGTCAACATCTTTTTTTTAAGTGACGGCGAAGTTCTTTTGTTTCAAATGCTTTTTGTTCCTGTTTTTAAAACTATTTTGACAGCGGTGAATTTAAGAGGAGGGTTTCCTTTTTGTATTTGAAATGAATTTAAAAGCAAATTCGGGGGATAATTCATATACATACCAACCTAATTACAGAGATAGACGAAGACTCTTGAATATTGGCCAATTTTAGAGCCATTTTAAATAATATGCTGAAAATTATTTACCGGAGAGTTTTTTGTTCTTGTTTTTATGTAAAAAAATATACATCACGCTCAGAACTGCAATCCCCACAGATTTTCTAAACTAGGAGTAGTAATAGAATCCAATAAATTTGCCATTTGAGAATACCAACAAAATCATTTTACTTGAAAATTGAAAAAGAAATTTGTAAATGGTTTGTATGAGACAATTTGAATTAACTTATTACTGCCTAAATTATTTTTTATAGAATCTTGATTTTAATTTATTTATTTTGGTTTAGTTAGACCAAAGTGAAAATATACACTTTAATTTTATTTTTTAGAGAGTTGTTTCTCACTGAAATTATTAGTTCTACCATAATATATGGGCGCTCTTGGGTGCAGTTGTACAATATAATAACCGCTTAAATAAATATGGTAATCAGTAAAAAGCGTAATAAACTCAAATGAAGTGTTATAACATAACAAATATTTTTTACAAGCGTTTTACAATATAAAAACCGCTTGAAAGTAACCTCGACATAAATTATTATTATAATTTTTTGCACGTTCTAACAAACGGGTTGCAAGAGTTTCTAGCACATCGACTTCTATTTTACATGGAACGACAAAGTGGTCCATTCGTCGAATCTTATGTCTCTAAGAACTCCTAATGTCTTTCTTTTGGGACCTGAGCAAGGTGCACTAAAACGAGTTAGATAAATTTTAGCAAGTTCTTACAGAAATTCCAAATTTGATAATTCAATGTGATTTTTTCTGTACATCGACCACGAATGGTCTGCAATGTTTTGGCCGGTCGGTGGCTGAGTTGTCATCTCGTTTGGGTCCCGCCCAGGCGTAGTGTGTTCAATTCCTCGGCTCGCTAAATCCTACATCATAACACAAGCAACATTTTCCGCTTACTGTGGTGGTAGTAGGAGATTTTCAAACATCGTCAGGTTATTCGTAACACGGGAATGTTTGTCTTTCATAAGAAAGAAAGAAATATTCAGTGTTTGTGCATAAATTACCCAATGTAATTTCTTACTGCGGATGCTAATTTGATAATTTGAGACACCTTTGTTCTTTTTATCTTTGAATACAATTCTGTTATCTTTGTTTATATCACTTCCACCCATATTTTCTTTATTTTATATAAGCCGACTAAAATTTGATATTTGTTGTTAATTTTTTCTATTTATTCGTACTTACTGCATATTCTTGAAGCTTCTTTACTGGCGTGTTGTTGTCATTTATCAAACACTGAATAATTTCATCCGTTGTAGGTCTTTGGTAATTTCAAAATAATAAATAATTCAATACCTACTTACAGTTGTAAACACCGCAACAATCGAAACTTTAAGTATGTTCTAGAACTTGGGTAATTTGAAAATGAATTCAATTTGCCCAAAACGGACCAAAATGAATATATATACAAATTAACCTAATCCACGAGCAGTTCAACTTTTTTTGTGCATATGGCATTTTTCGACAACATTAAACAACCCCTTGTCCCCTTGTTCGCTAGGGGTAGGGGGTGAATCTTCCCCATACGATCTTCCCGCCGCTGACATTAGCGGAATTACACGAACATGCTGCTGAATAATTTTACATGGCTTAAAGTTGCCTTACTCAACCCTACTTAAATACACATACCTACACTTACTTGGGTTTACTTTTAAGCGAATTTGAAAGACATATATTTTTATACGGTAACATGTGTAACCTTTTTTTTGTAAGAAACTTAATCGAAGGAAGAAAAAAAATGATATTCTACTATTTTGAAAGAAGAACGGCTGCGCGACCATTTTCATGCAAAAACTTAAATTTAGATTTGTGGCCAAAATACACAACTGAACTAAAATTATTTTTTTAATCAAAATGTGTAGCAAATATCTATTACGAATATGTAGGCTATTAAAGAATTTTTATATGTAGGCTATTAAAGAATTTTTATATGTAGGCCATTAAAGAATTTTTATATGTAGGCTATTAAAGAAATTTGATATGTAGGCCAATAAAGAATTTTGATATGAACAACTGAACTGAAAATTATTTTTTTAATCAAAAGGAATTTTCGCAAATATCTATTACGAATATGTAGGCCATTATTGATTATTTCTATGTAGGTCATTAAAAAATGTTTATATTTAGTTCATTCAAGAAGTGTTATATGTAGTCCATTAAAGAATGTTAATATGTAGGCCATTAAAGAATTCAATTGCTCGTAATTAATGCTATTTTAAAATGCTGCTTTTCTTTATTTGTGTTTTGTTTTTTTTTCAGGTTTTTGTAAATAAAGTTTTTTAATGGTTATCATTAACTCGCCTTATATTTTGTAATTTAAAACACAAATAAATAAAGGAGCAAAATAAGGGAGCACATATCCGTAAAAGATATTTACTATACCCTTTCATTAAATAATATCTATAATCAAACTTGGCAAACATTAAACGGAGTATGTGAGAACTATTTCTACTACTCTACAAACTATTTTTATACTTTCCTATAATCATTATCATTGATTTGGAGAATTTTGGCACATTCTCTATTTTTCTTCAATTATTTTTATCTATATTTTGTTAACTCGGATATTTTTTTATATAACCTATATTTATCATATAAGATATAAGATCTGTATAAATATTATAAATAAATAAAGATGTACATTATTATCTGTAAAAGCCCTATGGGCGTTTAAATAAATAAATAAAATTAGTTTTGTATAAAATAGGCCGCACAGACTTCCTCTCTCCCATTGAGTCTGAGGTCATTGGTTGAAAACGTAAATCAATGTAAATATTTTAAAATATAATTTAGGTTTTTCCACAGGCCTGGGGAATTTTATAAAATAAAGTTTTTCACCTAAATTTCGTGCCGAAATGTATATTTGCCTTTAGCAATATCGTGATTTATTTTTGAGGTATTACGCGGTGTTGCTCTACCTTATTCTTTGGCCAACTTTCGGACAGCGTTACAGTATCTATCATCACGGCAGATATTTAATAATAAAAATTACACATCTGCCCTGATGATAGACACCATAACGCTGTCAGAAACGTTGGCTAAAAAAGTACGTAGCGTAACAGGAAAAATATCCAAAAAAATCACGATAATACTTTCTCTTCTAGTCCCCGCTTTCTTAATCCTCACACGGAGAAAAATTAGTGCTGATAATTTATTAAGAATCTCTTCAAATTATAGTTAATCCGGTTATAATGGGATTACAGGCCTTTGAAACTGCGGATTTATAAAAATATGTTAAAAAAAGTGTGCGAATAAAAAATTGTTACGATATCAGAACACGTGTTCGAACGTGCACAACATGCAGAAAAAGGGGATGCAATAATATTATCGTTATCAAAAAGTCGAAAATTTCTTTCCTAATATTGCATAAATAGTCATTTCAAATCCCGTAAATTTATTCAATACCATAATTCTTTTCGCACCCTCTATCCTGCCTGATGGAATTACACAACAAAGACTAACTCTTGTTATTAGACACAGTATTAGGTAAGCCTCTAATACATCTTGCACCCAAACAACTCGCCGCAAAAATATTACAAACATTTGTGCAAAAAATATTGATATTCTTATAAAAATGCATGAGGATTTGTATCCGCTCATTGTGATTATTTATGACCACAAAGAGCTGTAATGAATTGAATTACTTATTGCTAGGGGTAATTTTTATAATGTGGTAATGTGGTAATTTGGTAATTTGATGTAGAGGATAGGTGAAGATTTGCCTTAATATCTATTGTGATATTGCTAATGCCATCAATGGGGTGTTGTAAGTGTGAAATGTGAAATTACAGCGGGGTATGAAAGGATTCGGGTGGTTACAGCTACATAATATCCCCCTAAAAAATTACGAGGATACAATTTGGGAGCCTGGTATGGGTACCGCCTTCCTGGGAACCATTCATTGGATAACCAACATCTCTGCCTTAGGTCACCTCAAGTGGTTCGCTACTTTTGGAGACTTAGCGGAAGAGGGGCAGGTTCATGAGGTGAGGATATGTTTGTTCAACTACAATGTGGCGGGCCGGATTTGAAGAGACTGGTTGAGGAAGATCTTTTCACCTCTCCATCAGGACTCTCTCAACCCATCGCTTTGCACCGCAGTGGGTGGGATGAATTCAAACCTTCGTCACTCCTGAACACTGACTCCTACCCACCCCTCGTACCTTCGCAGATCTTCCTCTCCCGCCTTTCCTTTAAAAAATCTTCAACATATCACATTCAAAGACGCTATGGGCCTTGGACTCCTATTTTTTTTTTATATTAACTCCACACAGGAGGCCCTGAAGAAAATAATTTCCCCCAGGGCCTATGTCATCTTTGGGGATGCTGCGTGGAGGGTATTTTTGTGGAGAGGAAGGAGTGAACATGGGTCTTGAAGAGTCCCATGTTGTAGGAGGGAGGAAACACAGAGGCCGGCAGTTCGTTCCACAGCCGAGCTGTTGAACTTAAGAACGAATCTTAGAAGCGACCCGTTCTCATATGACAAGTGTCAACTGTGTACAAATGTTGGGCACGCGTTTGGCGTGTATCCCGACTACGCACCGGTGCCGAAGGGATCAATGACGCTAGTTCCTCAGAGCATCTTCCTATGTGAAGCTAATTTAATAAAAAGGTATAACCGTAAGAAGTTGATTTAAAGAATTTACTTGTAGCTGTATTTTTGTGATATAGACAACAGCAAGAATGTAATTTTATTATATATCGTTTCTCATTTTCAATTTAAAAAAACATGATAAATTTCTCATATTTAAATCCTTTACATATGCGTAAAAATGTAACACCACATTCCAAACGCTTTATAAGTGCAAACTACAAAAAACTTCGACGGCCGGCGTGGTCTAGTGGTATACGCTTTTGACTACAGATCCGAAGGTCGCGGGTTCGAACCCGGCGTGCGCAAATAAATTTTATTTGATTAATTTGTGTTATTTCACAATTAATTAATTTAAATAATATATAGTATATTTGCGGCACGTTCCAGAGTGGAAGATACTCTCAGTATCGCCCTGGTGTAGTAAGACCACCATTCAGAATTGAAACGTTGCTTGAAATGGCTTTAGCCGTGTTTGGTGACCAGATCTGAATAGCCAGGTACTTCCCCACCTTCCTCTTCCCCATCTCCCTCCCCTCCCCAATACCCTCAGCCTCACAACATACCCCAATTGGGGATGCCATAGTCTCACTGGCTCCAGACGGGAGCAGTTGGGACTCTTGTGCGGTATTACTGTAAAAAAAAAAAAAAAGGGAGTAAATTATCGCGTAACCTTAGTAAATTATTTTAAAAAAGCTCTGTATTTTTTAAAGAATTGACAGCAAATGCTATTGCAGAGCCGTGAAGAATGAATGATCTTAATTCATTATAATTCCAATTGTAAAAATGTCAATTAAAATAGGTTTCTGTTAAAATATTACATTAATAGGAAGGTGCTTTATCGCTTGTCTGAATTATTGACAGAATCAGTTATATAATTTTCTAAATTACAACTAAATTCAAAGTTAAATTGAGTTCATTGAACCAGATTTCTAGCAGGACTAACGCATAGCTCAGAAATGAGTATGTTTGATGATTACGGCGTGCACAACTCAGCTCAGAAAACACTTTAGACAACGAAGTTAGTACGACGCTTGAAAACAAAAAATATTCTGTTTTCAATTTGCATTAAGTCTTGTCCTGAATGGTTTTAAATATTTTTGAAAAAAAAATACAAGTAGGTATTGCCAAATATCACGGATATTATTCTTATTGAATTGCATTTTTACCAATTTATAACTAATTTTGAGTTCAATTCCTAGCTATGACCGTTATGTTTTTTACTTTTCTGTGTCTTATTCTGTTTCATGTTTCGTTTGGATTTTATTTTTACAACACTGCATAATATTTTTCAAAGGACAAAAAAAAAAAAAAATAAGAGTAAACAAATAAAGGAAAAACCAAAAATATACAAATATGGATTTACTGGTTTCCATATTTAAAAATATTTCTTTAAACCATTATTGTAGGTTTTTTTATTTTTCTCAATGGTTTTGTAAATTTCTGGAAGCGAATTATAAAGTGTGTAGGCAATGTAGTTTAAAGATTTTATTCCATATTTTGAAGTGTGTGTTTGAGGAATGCGGATTTTATTGTTATTTCGAGTATTGTGGTTTTATGGATGTCTTGATTGTAAAAAACAGCCAAAAAACAACACAAATACCATAAAAATACACGAATGTTTAAACACCAACATCTGCGATTGCCCTCCTCTAGAAAAAACAGAACCAATAAAGTATCTAGGAATCGTAATTGACCATAACCTTAGATGGACACCTCACATCAAACAAATCACAAATAAACTTCTCAAAACAATACACATTTTCCTAAACATAAGAAACATATATAAAATAAAACAATTGAAAACAATATATTTTGCACTTTGCCAATCAATAATAGAATACGGAATTATTGCTTGGGGAGGAGCAACAAACTCAACAATCAATTACATAGAAACCGCACAGAAAACGATCTTAAAGGTAATACTAAAAAAACATAGACTGACTGATACAGACCAAATATTCAACAGCTGTGACGTACTACATATACGCCAATTATACGTTAAAACACTACTAAACTACATTTTTGACAAAAAAAATAAATTTCAACATACACAAAATAACATTAACAGACCAGTTAGACAAGCGTAGGGTTGGGCGGGGCTAGTTGAACCAAGGGGCTTGTTGGGCCACGCCAATATCTTCGGAGCCGAAAGACTTACGAAGAATGCTGAACATGTTCTAGCAAGCTAGAAGTGTGGGGACCTCGCTACCAAGCATTCAGTAGGCACATGGCATCCGTAGGGTGTGTGCGGGGATTTTGTGTGATTTTTGCTCCAAAAGTAAAAAAAGACGATCGACTGCTTTTTTGAAAATAGATACCAAGGAATAAGGTACCAAGTCAAGGTAAGTCAATTTGAAAATGGCGTTTACTTAACTTTATTTTGTTAATTGTAAAATTGTTATACATTTAGTGGTATATGAGTTATCCGATGAAATTTGTAAAAAAACATGGGTGGGGCTAATTGAACGATTTAGATCAACTTGCCCCATTCAAATTCCTTACCGTAATTTTATACGTAGTGCATTCATTTCACTCGTCAACACATCAATAATACCGACTTTTTTTCACTTTCTAGATGCGTTCACGGTATACCGACAACAGGCAAAGAGAATGTTTCTCCAAATATCAACAACAAAACTGTAGCATCTACATCTAGAAGTGGCGTATACTTTTCACCCGAGACCGTTAGACCATTTACAAAGGCAGGACCTAGAAAATAGCTGCAAACAGCGAGAAAGAAAATAAGATCAGCTATTTTAACAGACACTCCTGAAAGGGATTCTTTTGCCCAAGAGCAATCTAAGAATCAAAAGACAGGAACAGATTAGGCAAAAAAGAAGGCAACTAAGAAAAAAATCTTCACATTGTCAGACTCATCGTCCGACAATTGTGAAAAATATGCTTGCCTAATTTGTGATGAGATTTTTTCAGAGAGCTTTCCAGGAGAAGAGTGGGTTCGTTGTCACGCCTGTCCAAAGTGGGCACACCAAAAGAGCACATCTGGATTTATTCCAAAGTACATTATCCGATTTTAGAGACCAAATAAATCTAAGAAAACTTGTTTTATTATACTCGGTATTTTTATATAAAATAATCGTTCTATTACCTAATTCTGTATTCTTTCATAATTTCAATAAATTTACTTTAATATCTTAATTTGTTTTATTAAACCGCGAGTGTGAATGATAATACATATATTGTTCAACAAGCCCCGTGGGGTGGTTCAACTAACCCCACCTATGAGGCAAGTTGAATCGTTTCTCCTTCTGCGTGAAAATTAAAATATCTTGCATAAGGTCAACATATTATATCATTTCATGAAAAACATTATAAAGTCAGATAATGAAGCTATCTTAATAAATTGAAAAAATATAAATATGTATAAGAGTTTCGAGTCTGGGGTCAAATTAGCAAAATCATGTTCAGCTAGCCCCGCCCTACCCTACAAAGAAAACATAAAAACTCTGACAGTAAATTCAAGCTTTGGACAAAGACACTACCAATACCACGCAATAAAAGCTTTCAACAGTTTAAAACTTGATATTAAAATTGAGGAAAATAAAAATAAATTCACACACAAAATTACAAAATGGATTAAAGAACAAAAAAGACAATATTACCAAAATTTCATAGCATAAAATAAAAATAAAACCTACACGTAACAGACAAAACCAATATAAACACACATCACTCACAAACACACAAGATTATTTTCAATGTACTATTTTTTTTTTTTTAAATTTCAAATATATTATTATGTATTTTTAATTTTAAATGTATAATTTTTCTCATTAAATGTATTATGTAGTTTTTTTATATTATAAAATGAAGGCCTCAGCACGGGCAAGCCACCCAGATGGCCTACATTACTGAAAACCTTGAATTGTAAAAAATATTGTACCTAATAAAATAAAATAAATAAAGTGGCTTGACGTTAGTGTGAGTTGATTGTTGGGTTATTTGTAGGATGGTGCTGGTGATTTGATGCTTAGGAAGGATTGTGATTGGAAGGATACCGGAAAATAGATAGATGTCCCTGACATGAGTGTCCCGTGGAAGTACAAAAACATTTCTGAGAGCTTGGTTTTGAACCACCTGTAGGTCAGCAATAAATTTCTTTGAGGCAAAAGCCCCACATACAGCAAAGATAGGAAATGTGTGAATTTATCATAGCATATCATTTATTAGTATTATCTTCTTCTTTAATGATATTTACAACTAATACATTACTTGGCTGTATAATATCGCCATCTGCGCATATTTTTGATACATGAATACACACATTTCTCATTTTGGATATTTACAGCAAACATAGCTCACTAAGCCTCCTACTGATATTATTTGGTAATAGATGTAAGTATGTAATAAGCTAAGCCGATTGAGCATAGTGTTTTCACAAACAAGGGATATTCCGCAAATGCCACAAAGTTTGTAAATCTACCCCATTTACGATGATATTGGATATTGTTTGAAGCTGAATATTTCCAATGTTGCAGTTTAATTTCAGTGGTTCCAAACATTGCCACATCGAGTACAATTAAAATGAATGCGGTTGACAACTGAAAAATAACTCTCACAACATTACCCCGATAGGGAATGCCATAGTCTCACTGGCTCTGAACCTTTGGAAGACGTTGAATTTCTTGTGATATTCTAATGACATTATAAGTTTGCTGTTACTACACGAACCTCTCAAACATACTAGATGGAATATTTTATTTCAAATGATAACGTTATATTCAATTCAGTTATCGAGAGGGTACATAGGCTGGGCAATGCCAAATCCAAATCAGTTCAGCAATTTTCGGATCATGTAAATAACGAGTAGGTAATCATAATTTAAGAATAAAATGCTTTTTTAAATATACATAATATCTTTAATAATTTATTTTCATTTTATATTACACGTATATAAATTTAAAGAGTTTCTTTTAAAGTAAATTGTGATAATAACTTACCGTAAGTTTACTGTATTTCATGCTTTATTATTTGTGTTTTACTGTGATTTTAAATTTATGTTGTGATCTTTATGTTAAAGCCCAGTAGGGCGTTGATAAATAAATAAAATAAAAACTTACTACAGCAAAACAGACGATTTTAAAATTATAATAACTTATTGTCAGGCTCTACGATGGAAAGAAAAAAACAAACTCAGGTTTGCCATCCTTTGTTCATTTACATAAGCTTCTATTGGTTTAATTTTATCTTTATTTGGGAATAACTGAAATATTTTGAGATTCTCTGCTGCACGTTCGCTTCCATCCGTTCCCTTAAATAAAAAGTGTGGGGGTAGTTGGAATTATCACCCTATCAATCAGTTCTGTAACTGGATTAGAAGATTAGCCAAGGGTGGTGTGTATAGTGTGCGGTATACGCATAGTGCCTAGTGCAGATGATAGTTTCTAGGTAAAGGACGAACAAGGTGCTTTAGATTAAGTTGTAACAACAGAAAAGGGAAAACATGTGTGATATGCACTTAAGGTGTCTGTCGGTATCTTACAACACTAGTTATTGAATACCTAAAATATAAAAAGATTTTTTTATATGACAATATATCCTGCTACAACGTATTTGAGAGAAACGCTCGTTTAAAAAAGCTAGAAAAACGAAGTAAAATTAGGTTTCTATAATTAAAGTCTTAGAAATTTATTATCTTTCTGCAGAGCAAGCAACTTAATAGCAGGGCAAGAGTGAAAAAAAAATACAAAAATGAATTGATAGTTTTTTATGTTTTGAATAATTTTGTTCTAATCTTGTATGAATAGGCGATTGGTTAATAATATTTTTTTACTGTACAAACGAGATAAAAAAGTGATGTGAAAGTTTTCTTGCAGATTCTTTAAATAAATGTGTTTTCAAAATATCGACTTTTCTACAATTTTTACACAGTTGGAGTAAAAACATGTGCGTTTTTTTATGTTTTTCAACTTTTTTATATTTTAAATTAAAAAATTTCTTATTTATAAATATCAAAGTACCTATATTTCAAATATAAAAGGTAATTTTTTTAGTTTTTTAAAACGAAATTTATTTTCACGACGTATCTTCAAAAAGAAGAAATACATAGCACATTTAAAATTCGTTTAAAATATTCCTAAAATTCGGAAACATTTCACGTTTTTACAACAGATTAACAACCTTTTTGTGCTGTGTAAACAGGGTATAACTTTTTTATGTTAGTTTCTATATTAGTAATATTTTCACGTAAACGGTCGTTTATCAATTGAATAAAATATTCATCACGTTTTTTATTAATGCTGTTAGTCACTAACTTATTGTAAATACGAGTTATAGTTACAAAGAAAACGAATTAAATTGTGTATTATAGAATTTACATAGCTGCTTCTTCCATTAACTCAAAAACCACAAACAAAAGCTCAAAGGCGCCATAAATATATAAAAGATATAAAAAACATATAAAAAATAAATCTATGAGTGGTGTTGATAGTTTGCGCACGCGTTGGCTTTTTCTTGCGTTTTTTAATGGCGAATAACGATACAAATATTCTGGTTTGCTCTGCTCGTACGGGTAATAAATGAACCCAAATGACGGCGGACTTGCCATTCGTGGTTCTGGGAATTGCAGCAATTTATAAGCAGAGTTTGTTTAGTTTATGGTCGCGACTGAGATAAGAATGAGGGGAAGATTGATGACCATTATCGGCTATGCTAATAACGAGGGTCCGGGCTTAAAATATTACTAAAGAGATTATTGTATAAAGTTGTTCGGGAGCCGACCGTCACGTGATTAGGTACAACACTAACTATTGCGGGAAGAGGCTGTGAAATATTAACATTTAAAATTATAACTCCTTCGTCGTATTTTGTCAAACATTCGGAGTATATCCACTTCGCAATAAGATCCAAACTATTGGAATATTTCTGAACGTATCCGAAAAATAACAATTGCTTTTTAAAGGCGATGAATTACGCTTTTATAATTTATTATTAGAAAAAAAAATGTTTATTTTTTTCATTTAAAAATTTTAATCCAAACATAAAAAAATATAAAATGGCTTACCTTACGTTTTTGTAACTAAAATTGCGGATAACGAAATACATAAAAACACGTTTATTTTATTAGATAAATGTATTAAAAACGTAAAGGTTACCTCACTTCTTTATCTTTTCATAAAAATTCACAAAAATCTCATTAGTTTTTTTTTTTCAAAAAGGTGCACATTTTAATTCTTCGATGGTTAATTTCTAGATTTCTAGATTTTCAAATAAAGCGTGGTATTTTCTCTTTCTAACATCGTCTAGATTCTAGATTATATGTCTGACCATAACAGTAAGGAAAAAAAACAATTTCTGTGAGACCACATGAGTTGTTCCCAAAAGCGAACAAATTAACGTGAAGGGTTAAGACATCTCATTTGTTAATAATCTTCGAAGGGCGATTTACACTTACACGATCACAATAAGTAATAATATGTGACCTATTTACATCCAATAATATACAATTTTTTCCTCTTATATCCTCTTGTACCTACCTACCTAACATACTTATTGCTGAATTTTCAAATAATACCAAATTATATACCCAAAAAAATTAACTTATAACGTGAAGTTATCCCAAAAAAATATAAATTTATAATTAATTTTTTTAAGTTCCTAATGATAATAATAATTGGATTTTTACAGCGCCGTTTTCGGGCACCGAGAAAACTTTCTTTTATAAAATATTGCTAATTTATTAGGAATCTCTTCAAATTATTCGTAATCCGGTTAAAACGGGACTGTAGGCCCTTAACGAATGATTTGATAAGTTTTCTGTTAAACTTTTATTTAAAAAAAAGTATTATCGTCACGTCGACGTGTTAATTAAAATCATCATATTTTCGCAATTTAACATTAGGTGAATGAACACGTGTTCCGATATATTAGGAATGCACTAAAAGTTTAACAGGTCGACCCCATGATCAATCCCAATCCCGTTTTTAACCGGATTTTGTGGGAAAACCACCTCAATGGCGCCTTCCATTTTCACAGTTCAATGGCAACTCAGGACTGTGACAATTCAATACACTTTTGAAATGTGACATAGAGTCACTATAGGTAATCGTATTTAACCATTGAAACTACACAATAGTATTAACAGCTCCCAACCGTCTAGACTCTAGAGCCAGTGAGACTATGGCATCCCCAATTGGGGTATGTTGTGCGGCTGATGGTAGTGGGAAGAGGAATGAGACGAGGAAGACGAAGGTGAAGTGCTTGGGTATTCATATCTGGTCACCAAACACGTTTTAAGCCATTTCAAGCATTTTTTCAATTCTGAATGGTGGTCTTACACCGGGGCGACACTGAAAGTATCTTCCAATCTGGGACGTACCGCAAATACAAAGAAAGTTGTGAATTAATAAAAAATTAATAAAATAAAATTTACTTGCGCCCGTCAAGATTTGAACCCGCGACCTCCGGTTTGCTAGCCTGCCTTACCTCTCGACCATGGTGGCTGTATAATTTATTAAAATTCATTCACTTTACATGACTTTATATTACCACAGAGTGTGTTAAAGTGTGTTTAATTGCCAGTGTCTTGAGTTGCCGGTTTCCTATTGAAATAACATTAACTTAATTATTATTTTCCCGCAATTCCAAACACAAACAAATTATTTGGACAAAGTTTTTTTTACGCTTTACATTTTTACAAAATTTATACATTTCACAATTTTGCTCAGAGGAAGTTTACAAAACTAATTACTTTAACAGACATTGAAGTTTGCATGTTTTCAAATTAAAACTAATTGGCAATATTTAACCTTTACGAATGCACTGGCATTCATATTCCGTGATGATTACTGATTAGTATCCTGTATAATATTATGTGCGTTTATAAATAAACATTCAAAATTAAAAGTGTAATTTAAAATATGATGTGATATCATAATTTTCAATATTCTAATTATGGCATGCCACTAAGTAAATACTTTTTACGAATGCGTATAATTTACAGTGGAAATTCAATGTATGTAGCTAATGAATACCGTACCTACCTACTTGGTCTATAATAATAACAATAACCCTAGGTACTCAATACAGATCTAATATTATAAGACTAAATATACTGTTTATACAAAGTACTGACAAAACTTAGAATAACGATAATAGCAGGACAGGACAAAAAAAGAACATTAAAACTAAAAAATAATATAAAACATTTTAAAGAGGTACAATAAGGAGGCAACCGAAACCAAAGAATTACCTGAAGTTTTAGAATATGGCTTTTTATAAAACATTGAAAAGTATTTAAGATTTATGAATGGTAAGATTTTTTAAATAATTTTGTTTTTAAAGCCCGTTTAAATTCAGCCAAATTCTGGAGATTATTAAGAGCTGAGGGAAGTTTATTGCAGATGAGCGGGCCTGTTACACTAAAACCCACACTAAAACTCATAGTAAACAGCTCGATTTACCTAGAAAGTTCAATTAGACGATTACTAACATCTATATCTGTTGACCTTAGAGTAAGCTTCTATCCACCCTTTCTATAACTATCTATATTTATCTATTCTATACATTATATTTAAAGGAGAGTGTCTGTGGCGGACACCAGGCGGGCCGCGTTGGTTTGATTTCATACAATTTGTAATATGGGGTTTGGTATCAACACTCTATTGTGGGCTGCTATCCTCTCTTCCGTTTGCTTCTTTTTATTAGTCTCCCTGGCGTTGCCCGGACATTCAAATCAAATGTATACAGCATTAATTTTCCTCTTATTTTTAATGTCACGTGTGCAAAATTTCATCAATCTTCGAATAAAATTCTAGATTTGTATTTGAACTTTGAACATAATATTAGAACCCAATTAAATGTAATGCAAAAGCAATCCGGAGGTCGCCGTATCAAATCGAAACCGAACTTACAAACCACTTTATATTTTTTTATACTTACGCTGATCGGTAACGGAAAACATCCGTTCTTTAAAATTTAATTAGTTTATCTTATTTCTCAATTTATTATTTAAAAATATTATACCTATAGTTCTTACCCATAGGTGTGTCAGAGAGAAAATTACAGAGTGGAATTTACGCCCTGCTGTAAGATCGCAATTCGCAATTTGAAAGTGGCTTGAAATGACTTTAGCCGTGTTTGGTGACCAGATCTGCTTATTCAGGTACTTCCTCGCTTTCCTCTTTCCCATTCCATTCCCTTCCAATTCTAATCCTCCAAATCGTAAACAATTTGGAGATGCCATAATCTCACTGGCTCCAGACAGTTGTGAGCAGTTGGGACTGTTCAATCCAATAACCGTCACCGCAAGGACAGGGAGTCCGGTTCAAATCCCGTCGTGACGGGATTATCTACTGGACGAGAGCCTTACCCCATGACTAAGTAGACGGTTTTTAATTACTCAGTTTGTTCGTTAGACCGAGAGCTTTTGATAGCGTGAAAATTTCCATATTTAAGTCGAGTAGATTATGTTTAAAGTTCAAACCATTTAGACAATTTGTAAAATTTTACAATGAAAAAAAAACGTTATCTGTTTTGGTAAACCATTAAATGTTTATCTCAAGGATCGTAAAATAAATTATTTTACCAAATATTTGAAAATGCCAGACGATCGAAATTCAAAAATAAACACAGAGGCGTGTTGGGAAGGATATTACGTTTTTTAGCCGCGGCCGCTCGACCAATGGTATGAATGCGTTGAATAGTGTTCGACCAATCGCGTGCTTTTTAAATCCGTGCTTGGAAACGTGATCGGTGAAGTTCGTGACTGAATTTTTTGTTGTTGTTTTAACAGGCCATTAATGTGGTCAATAAAATAGAAGAAAATAACGTTAAAACGATCGGTTGAGGTTTGACATGTTTACTTGGGACTTGGTTAATGGTTAGTTGCTTAAATAATGTTAACTCAACCGCAAATATAAAGGTTAAAAGTTCAATTACAAAGCAGTTTATTTCGCCTTGATAACATATACCTACATTTGCAGACAGTACAAGTACGGTACTTATCTATGAAGCCAAAGGCTCCTATCGCTATTCTAGAAAAGTTGAAGTAATTTTGTGCAATTTTATTATTTTTATATGAAATTAAATATCTGTATTTTTTTCGTAAATTTAGTTCAGTGTTCAGTGACCAGATCTGAATAACCAGGTATATTCCCACCGTCCTCTTTCCCATCTCCTTCCACTCCCTGCTACTTTTAGCTTCAACACATACCCTATTTGGAGATGCCATAATTTCACTGGCTCCAGATGGTTGGGAACGATTATTAGTATTTTTATTTATTTATTACAAAATAATACATTAAAAAATAATAAGTTATAATGTATTATTCCCAGTGAGTTTACAAAATTCATTTCGGGAAAGACAACATTAGATTAAAGACAAGAAAACATAAATAACATTAAAATAAATAAACGCAGAATTTTGGAGTTCCAAAGAAAGAATGTGTCAGTCATTAATAAAACTGCTGAGGAAATATCTTTTGAGAGCTTTTGCCAATGTTTTTTGTTCGTTGCCGTAAGTTTCAGATTACTATGTAATGCGTTATATTGCTTATAATTGCTTATAGTATAAAAAATTATTTGATTCGAAAATTCATCAAAATACGTTTGTGTATTGTATCTGGAATGTTATTTTATATGTTCCAATTTTTACATTGGGTGGTTTTGATCTGGAACATCTTAAATGTGATTTACGAAGTTTACTAAATAAGTCAATGATATTAAATAACCTAAAAAAAGTTCACACCCGTTATCGAAAATACCTAACCTAACACTTTTAGAATTAAGAGCAAAGAATTTCCCATCTTGCCGTCTTTTTGTAAGTAGCTTCCTCCTTTTAACATTTAGCGTGCAACCCTTACTTACTTTAACTGAAAGCTTTTGATGTCATAAGTAGGTACAAGCATCTTTACCCGTAGGTAGTTCCACCCCCTCGTTCGGACATCATCGATGACCGGTGACCGGTTTCACCCTAAATGGCATCGACAGACGACCAATCGGGTTTTCCTGAACTATTCAATACGATTGTCCGGCCAAACAATAGACGGAATTGCAACAATACGAGTTAATAATGTAATTCAATGACTTGGAGGGTGCCCCTGTAAAGGAGATAACGCCAAAATAAAATACCGTTAAAATTTGCTTCATGCTGATTGTTTATATATCGAGAGAAAATAGTATTATTTTATAAACATTTTCCCAATACAGCACTAAATAATTATTTTTTCTATCGCTCGAATATACCGGCATGAAATATCCGTCGATTCTCCAAGGTAATTTCGAGATGTTTTTTCGGCGCCTTTTTATTAAATTATCTACAAAAAATGGACAAAAATTTCAGATATACTTTTTTTACAGTAAAACTAACATGTATTTCACAGCTCTATAGCTCACGTTGAAGAATTTTTGTGAGTTTATATATAACACTGATAATTATTTATGTATTCGTTATATTGTACGCCCATACGGGCTTTCACACATATAATAATATAATTATTGTAGTGCAACAGGAGCAATCATGGAGTAAAATTTTGCTATTACAAATATGTAGAACCGATAAGTTTTGTAAAAGAATTGTATGTTTACATTATAGTCTTCTTTTAATTAAATTCCGTGGAGTTTAACACGTCTACTAATTGCCAACTGCATGCAATGTATTCAACATAAATTAACAATATTGTTAAGCTTTGAGCTCAATTCAAGACAATTAAAACATGTGTAAATTTCATAACACCGGAGCTCAAACATTCAATAAATCTTTCTGCTTCAGATAAACAGATTTTTCATAGACAGCTTTTAAATAGTTTTTATCTTGTCGAGGAGAGGGTACCATTCCAAAAATATATAAGTGGAAAAGACTTGTGCCCTTTTCCATAATTCCACTCGCTAACTACCCTTGACTTACTGGTTGAAAGGAGAGGGAGAGGTGAAGGGCTGGTCGGCCTTGGAAACTATAGTTAGGTCCAACCGGAAACGGCCGCTGGAGTGACCGGAAGCAGGAAGCTGGAGGGGCAAAGGATATTCCACCACCGGAAGTGACGTTGAGTAGCAAGGATTCGATTGTGGGAACGGAAGGTCTTACTGAATTCAGATAAAAATTTCAAAAAATATAAATACTAGAAGATTCAAGATCAACAATTAAGAATACGCATGCTTTATTTTATAATATCTTATCAGTTGACATTTATGTTCGTTTTAAAGTATCTGTTCTTCAATGTTTTAAATGAAATTTAAGTATTTTGCAATTTAAAGCAATTGCTATAGTATTTTTCTTACATATTTTTATTTTTAAACACAACTTTACTCTATCCATATGATAGGTTTTTATGGGGTACTCCATCTCAATAAAAACTCTTACACTAAAGATTGTTCAATTATTTTTATATTTGTATGTAATATTTTATATGTAGATTATTTTATGTATTTTTTTGTATCTTTTATTAAGCCCTGATTTGTTTACAAAATATATGTAATGATACTGCTACCCGGCTCAGAACAGATATTGTCTAGTGAGTGAGAATAAAAAAAATATATATATATATATATGATCTCTAAGGAAGGCTTGTTTCACAGAATTTGAACAATTCATCTGATTTCAAAGTTGATTTTCAAGTTCTGTGAAGGTTCTATTAAAGTTCGTTTTACTATTTCATTATTGTGAAGCAACAGGTCAATAATGATATAATAATAGAACATGAATAGAATCTTCACAGAACTTGAAAATCAACTATGAAATTGTTCAAATTCTTTGAAACAACCCGTCTTTAATGATTCCGTTTGAACGTCCTGTAGACTTACCAAAGTAAATTTGAATAGAATTTTTACAGTTATTGACAAAAAATGTCCAAATTTATTGTTTAAGACAATAACCTAAAATAAAGCCAGAATCTTAACGACGTAAGTGAAGCAGCCGTGCACAATAATATACGACGCGCGGCCCTGGTGTATTGAACAGACATGAGGTTGAATTTGCCCTATCAGGCCTAGAAAAAACGATTTTTCTGAGGGGATTATTTTAATTATTTCCGATGAACGTATTTGCTAAAATCTCAAATGTTTCTAGAGGAATCCCTCGGGAAGTTACTATTTCATCGTCTAGAAAAATAAATATGGTGCTTACCGCTAATTTTGTGGTGAAAAACGTTTCATATAATGTTCACACCATTTTACATAAATTATTTGAATGGTAAGGTCCCGTTTTTAATCCCGTTTGGATTAATTAATTTTAATTATTAATTTGTAGAGATTCGCAATACTCATTTTTCTTCGTGTATTATGATGGTAAGTATTTGAGGAACTTTGTAACATTTTTCTATTAGATATTATTGAATAGGACTGAAAACATTCATTTAACACAAAGAAATTTGTATAAAAATATCTAAGGATGGGTTTTTTCATAGAATTTGAACAATTCATCAAATTTCAACGTTCATTTGTGAGTTGTGTGAATGTCCTTTTCAAGTTCTGTTATATATCATTATAGGCCAGTTACTTGACAGAACTGCGATAATAACAGAACTTTCACAGAACTTGAAAATTACCTTTGAAATGTGAAGAATTTCGAAGATTTTATCTTGAAAGGTAATCGAAGAATTTTAATGTTTCAATAATTCGGCTTTAGTTATTAAAGCCGAACTGTCAAAATTGCGACAAGTAAACAAATTTATCAAAAACAATTTACTCGATTCGTGATATGGTACGCCATTATGTACATTATACCCTTGAGCATTAAAGTAGTTTTTTGTACGTTGGCTGGTGTTGATACGTAATAGTATGTAGCTATCAAAGACCAAGGCAGACGGGACTAAATGCGCATGCGCGAAATTCAAATACGTTCATATTTCGCACTTACGGAATAAAACATAGAATTGACACTACACCGTTGCTGGTGTCTGTGCGTTTACGCGATTTATAGATATTTGAGCATTGAGAATGTATATTATTTATTTCGACCCTCTCTGTGCTTCATTAAACAATCACTCCTCCACGAAGCAAAATAATATGCAAATCCGGTCATCATTTTAAACATTTTTGTTTGCATAAAATAAAAAATGTATTTATAATTTAGTACAGTAATGATCACAATAGTCTTTCAGTCCATTGAATTTGCCTATACCTTACCCACTGCCTACTGCCGGTTCATTGTCCGCCAACTTTCCAAAAGAGTATGACGTGCTTTGTTCGTGTTTGATACGTTAAAGGATGATTGATGTTGTGCCTAAACGTCAGTGTTTATAATATTAATTTAGCAAGAGTAGGTACTACATTGTGTCTGGCTACCGGTTTTATATTTTGCATTGTTGCCACATTATAATAATAATATTATCATGTAACACCAAACAAACAAACAAGATAATATTGAGGTACGATTTTCAGGTCTTTTCTGTTATCTTTATATCTTACCACTGACACCACGGGCAGAAATCATAACAATCTGTATTTGTAAATGTAAATATGTATGTTAGTCGTAAATCTCTAGTTTAAGCCACAGTTGTAAGACGCATTATAGCGGTATTGTGTAAATGCCCACTTGATCATATAAACATGTATACTTTAAGTCATTAGTTAAAAGTCTTAATTATAAATAACTCGACATTAATCTTAGTTATAAGCCACTAGTTATAAGTCTCTATCTATGAAACTTAGTTATAAGCCAAAAGTAATAAGTTATAAGTCTAAGTGATCAATGCATAAATTAAGTTGTTAAGCGCCCTTGAGGTGATTTCCTCACGAAAACGGCGCTATACAAATAATCCAATCATTATTATTATGTTAACCTGGAAGAAACCTGTTCATTGTTCAACCTTTTACTTAGCTATAACGTCTACATTTATTTCTGGAATATTATCAGGTAGGAAATAATAAATAGTCGAAATTAAAGGCTTTTATATGTGTTTATTTATGTTCTCCATAAAACTGTTACAAACAAATATATAACAATGAAGATTACAGATATGATGTACATGTAAGTGTACAGGGTCATGGAGCAGTTTTGTGACAAGCATCAAAAGATAGCTGCTGAACATGTTTGTAAGTGACGATGAAAATGTTAATGGTCAATGTAGAGTTGTTCAGCAGTTGAGTCGCTCTGTTCATTGGCGCGTTTTGATTCGCACAAGTACTCGTTTACTCGAGTATAAAAAAGTGCTTGAAATTTCCACGAGTGTACTTTTTAGGCACATATAAGTCAATCTCTCAAATTAGGTGGATTAAGTATAGTTCTAGAGATTAGTTTAACAAAATGTTTACCTAAAAATATTTTTTGGCGTGCTTCTAGGTGTTAAGAACAAGGATAGATTTATTTAGTATGTCTATTCTTGAATACACATTTTACAAATGATTACAGTGGTTTATATTGTAGTACAGAGAAAAAAGTACAGAAAAAAGGTATAAAAAATAAAGAACATAGGTTGACATAGGTAAAAATGTGTGTGGGTGATATTTATTTATTTTTTCATGTTCTCCATAAAACGGTTATACACCAATATATCATGGAGAAGATTACAAATTTAAAAGTTTACAGAGGCAGTTTTACTATTTTGTGACATGTGTTAAAATATAGTTACTGAATTGTCTGTAGGTGACATTGAAAATGTCGATGGCTAATGCAGAATCGTTAAGCAGTTGAGTCGCTCTGTTTATTGGCGCGTTCTGATAGGCAGAAGTCCTCGCTTTCGGAGCATATAAGAGTGCATGGGATCTCCCTCGAGTATAATTGTTAGGGACATAAAAGTTAACCTCTTTCAACATAGGCGGATTGTGTATTGTACCAGAGATTAACTTAAAAAAGTGTTTGCCTAAAAATATTTTTCTGCGGGCTTCTAATGTATTGAAATCGAGCATTCCTGTTAAGAACAAGGACGGATACAGAAATGGATAGTAGGTATGTATATTCCCTCATATACAGGTAACGCATAAACCTTTTTTGTACTTTTTCTATTTCTAAGATATGGTTTTGTTCAGAAGGGGCCCAAATAATGGAGCTGTATTCCAGGATACTGCGAACAAGTGCTTCATATGTTCTTCGTATTGCAATTTCATTAGTAAATGATCTCGCATTACGAAGAACAAATCCAAGCATTTTGTTGGCGCGGGAGACAATGTCAGATATATGGGATTTGAAAGAGAGATTTGCTTCGAAGATCACCCCAAGGTCACGAATCTCGTATCAATATTGTATGTTACGTGAACACCTCACTAATAGAACCTGTGCTGAGGTGTTAACGTGTTTCTGATTAAGTATAGTATAGATATAGGAATGGATAGTACGTATATTCTCTCATACACAGGCAAAGCATGAAACTCTTTTGTACCTTTTCTATTTCTAGGATATGATTGTGTGGAGCTATATTCCATGATATTTAATGTGAAAAACGCCAACTGCCCGAAGCCAGCGGGATTATGGTATCCTCATCTCATTGAGTAGTACCAGTCTATTCAGGTCTGAAGCAAGGCTAGAGACATTTCAAACAATTTAGATTCTGAATGTTGTTTTTTTACCATGGATTTCTGTTTACCTCAAATACTCAAATTCACTGCCAGGAGGTCTATGTGGTCTGTTATTTGTTGTAGAATTTATTAAATTTGATCCTTTGGCACGTGTCTGTTGTATTTTAATTTGTATAGCAAAAATAATGAAAAAATACTGTTTTATGGCACGATTATGTGAATTATTTTATTAAATATCCTCCGTGGTTGAGGGGTAACTACGAATCAGGGTTCAAATCCCAGCGAGCACAACCAATTTTTTTACAATTAACTGGGGCATGTTCAAGAATAGAAGAGAATCAGTATTCACCTGGGTGAAAGACGATCATTCAGAATTAAAACGTTGCTTGAAATGATACTAGCCGTGTTTGGTAACAATGAATGGATAGCCAGGTACTTCCTTTTGCTTATTTCCTTACCTCTTCACTACCTTCAGTCTCACAACATTACCTAATAGGGATTCCATTGTCTCACTAGCTGTTGAGGGAGCTGTTGGGTGCACTTTCGTGTGGTATTCACTTCAAAAAAGGATCTCTTTCGTTAAAAATACACAGTTTATTTTATATTGGTACCCACGTAAATCCAATATAAAATATGATTTAAAAATTAAAATAACATAATGTTCGTTAAAATATTTCAAAAGTGCACCCCTACAGTATGTCTATAAAAATATGAGTTCCTGCCTCTCACAACTAGCTACCCCTGCGCACTATACAGTGTACCGGGTGCCCCTCTGGTTTATATTGATATTGATAGGCTTATGTAAATATTAAATTAGGTGAATTGCGCATTGCGCCCCCCTGTATTTTATTTGCGTATCCCGTCATAATTGAATCGTACGATCAAAGTTTGAATTAAGTTAGGATCGCTTCCCTTAAAATATTTTTCAAATGCATGTTTGGTTTTAATCTTAACAAAAAAAATTTCCAAATATATATATATATTTTTTTTTAATTATATTTATTCAAGAAAATTCTTTACAATGTATGATATACATATATATTTCATTAGTAATAAGATATTATGATATGGTTATTATTTATTATTTTCTATGTTCTCCCATAATAAGCAATTGCTTGTGTGTATAGGATGAGGTATTATTTGTTTAGTTTCTTAGATTTATTTTAATTTTTAAATTTGTGTTGTTTTTTTTTTCTTTTATTTATTTTTTTAATATAGTTTAGGTTTTCAGTATATTTTTATTTTTAGGCCTACCTACGTTTTTATTTTTCTTATATTAAATTATGTAATTAAAATACTGATTTTGGTTGTATATGCCTTTAACTCCGGTTCAATGAACTCTACAACACGGATTTGCTTTGAGTATAAGTGTTATTTTCAAAATTTGAGATAATTACTTTCTTGTCTTTTTCAAATTTGGAATTATAATATCCCGTGATTTTTCACGTATTAGCTAAGCATGTCTATTTGATTGTCCTGAAAAGGGAATTGTTCCCGATCGAATTGTCGAAATTTCAGAGTTAAAATGCCAGCGATGTAAAGGCTCTATTTAAGTTCTGTTATTATATAATTATTGGCAAGTTGTTTCACATAACTGAAATGACAACAGAACTTCACTAGAACTTTCACAAAACTTGAATTTTAACTTTGAAATTAGATGAATTGTTTAAATTTTATGAAACACGTATTTAATGTTTACTGACATCTCTAAAATTATTTCAGTTTTTTTTACTAAATAAATCGTTGCAATAATAATAAATACCGTCTTTCACGCTTATAATGCGAAACATGAAGAGTGGTTCTTACGTATTTTTTATTCATGATAATCATTGAAAATAAATTATACCTATTTTTATATATTTTTTTTAATTTGTTCTTTTTTCTAACAAAATGTGATTAATTAGAGGTTAGCATTATGTATATTTTACTTACCAAGGTTAAGCGCTATTTATTTAATTGATTTCACAAAACATTTAGGGCCTTACTAATAAACGTGTTTAAAAATTTACACAACTGATGAACAACTATTAACGTGTCATTTATGATTGTTTATCAATTGTGTAAAATTTTAAATACGTTTATTAGTAAGGCCCTAAGAATGTGGAATACGTTTAAATTAACTTTTTGTCAGCCGGGCGTTAGTTAAAAAAAACCTGTTTTCATAGGACTTCATTAATAGTCATCACTGAGCTTTTTCGGTATGAGCCTGACACGCATTATATAAAAAAAAATATGTGATGCATAGTAATATAGCACAAGAAGTGACTTCCACACAAATGGAAACATATTTTCCATTCAGTTTAATCGTCCAGTGTTCCGTCTTATTGAGTTTCGCCTTAAATCGTAGATCTCCATTCCATATGAATTTAGAAAACAAAGTTTTGTATGGAAACATTGGCCCGAATTGTGCAAATATTTGGATCGCGAAAAACACCGACGATGCACTTCTCGTGTTATACTTTATTCTATCGCACAAGATAATAAATACAAAATTTTAAAATCACAATTATCTTATCATGCCAATACGGCATGTCTATAAAATATTGTTTAAGTGTTTGTATAGTAGTTATGAAAATCATTTAACGTTGTTCTGTCAGAAAAATACAAGAGTTTACCAAAAAAAGGATTTATTACATAATACGACGGTAAATAAAATTTCTAACAGAAGGTGAATTTTTAAATAAATTAATTTTTATTCAAATAATATGCCGGGGAGTGTGGGGTGTTATTTACCCACCCTTAGAGGGTGGCTGCATTTTTACACAAATGTGACTTATCTTCATAAAATAGAATAAAAGGGTTGCAGAAAGTCAGAGACTGAAATGGAAACGAAATAATACAACATTATTCTCCAAATTTACTTAGCACTTAACTTAACCGATAAAATCATGACTTTGTACAGAGTTTTTTTTTTTAAATTTTATATTATATTTATATACGAAGTGTAAGGTGTTTAAGAAGTGCGGGTAGTTTAAGAAATAAATTATATTATTAAGTTATACGATAAGTATAGAAGTATGGTTAGAAGGTCAGAGAGATACAAAGTAACTTTACTTACACGTTTTATGTATTTAGTTATTTACCTAACGTTACTAACTAGACAGATTTGTGAAAATACTGACAGTAAATATTATAAAGTATAATATATCTGTTTTAGATAGGCATATAAGTGGCAATTAAAAATGTTAAATAATAATTGCAAACTTCGGGTGGACTGTCGAAGCATTTAATTAATCTGAATTCAAATACTTTTTCGTGTATCTGTAATTTTTTGTAAGTTCCGCATTCTTCAAGATGGTGGCCGTTTTAATGCTTCTGTAAAAATAATTCTCTCAAATGTGGAATCACTGTTTTTAAAAGCCTATTTTTTATCGAAATTTTGATTCACTTGTCATGGGAACAGGTACAAATAAAAATATAATGTAGGTAGTATGAAAAAAAATCCCACAAAGGCAAAGCCAGTCCGTCGTTATTAAAATAATTATTATCATCTTTCTATAGTCAAGTATAAAACATGAAATTAAGGTGTACATTTTATTTTAAGATAAATGATATATAATATGTGGCTTAAAAAAATTTTATGGAAAAAAAATCATGAAAATTGTCACATTCAGTGGTTTAAACAAAAATAAAAATTATATAGCATATAAGGATTGTGGTATTGTTGAAATCAAAAACAAAACATGGGTTTAAATGTATGTCATTGCACAACAGATATATATAAATCTATTTCTGTGTATTTTAAGCCAAGATTTGATATATTTTTTATAACAAGTTAATGTTTGGTCTCTTTGGAGGTTGTGAGTTAATAAAGTAATAAATATGTCTTTGTCGTAATCTGTTTTTGCAAAGGCGTACTGCATATATACCTACTTAAATGTACAAATTACTAAAATAAAATTAATAAATAAATATACATACGCGCCATGTCTTATTCGCATTTTTCAACATTATTAATTCAATAATATGGTACCTACGTTCCTAAAAGAACGTTTGAAAAGAATTGTTGTTGAGATAGTTCCTCTGGACAAATTGTATAATTCCTTGTTTGAAAAAATAAAAATATATGGTTTTTAATTAAGTAGGTAGGTGTGTAGGGACTTACTTGCAAATCTTAAGTAATTTCTGAAGAAATTTTAATTTGTTAAATAATTAAAATTAACAACATACGTTTTTGGACGCGAGGACTATATAACTGTTCACAGAACTACTGGTTTAAGACGAAAAACTACGAAATAATGCAAAATTATGGTTTTTAGTTTTGAAAATTTGATCGCTTAGAATTTTCTTTTCCAGGTTTAATTTTCCCCATAAAAAAACTAAACCCTTCCACACACTTTTCCACAAATGATCATCCAGTCAATCAACATTATGCAAGTGCATTATAAAAGCAAAATAAATACAAGATCAAATGGGAAAATAATTCAACGACTCCAGATATTTTCATATCAGAGGGTTCGGCTCGGTAGAACTCCTAACAGGGCCTATAAATCCTACTGATCCCTCAACATAAATATTTAAAAAATCTTTCGTTATCCTACATGTATTTAAAATGACTGATTTTTGAATTTTTATGTACAATTTTTTTAATAGATCTAATACCCCTAAATTTTGAATGAGAGAGCTAGGTATAATGCCAGTAGCCGAAATAACGAATGGTAATATTTTTATAGTCTGAGAATGCAAAATTCTTTTTATCTCATTTCCTAAATCTGTATATTTTCTTATTTTTAGATTTTATAATTAAGTACCTACTGCGAGTAGAACACATCTTAGCATTTGAAAGTATATTTATGAACCCAGAGAAAAATAATGTATAAGGCCTTTAAAAACTGATTTAAAGTTCAAAATGTTCTAATTACCCCTTTTCGGTTATTTAGAAAATTATCGTAAATTTTTTGGTGATTTATTTTTCTTGCATAAATCAAAACAGGCGGTTGATGTGTAGCGAAAATTTTAGCCTTATCGCCATTTGCATAAGGGGTGTTATTGTTAGCGGTCCGATTCCAAATGTTACTAGACTTGGTGCATGTACAATGTACATTGTGCATCACTGTAGTTCGGTAGCAAAGAGCTTCTGTGGTAGGTACTGTAGGGTGTGTTCGAGTATTGTAGATTATAGGTACCCTTTCGCTGCTGCAATTTTCGGTTCGACACCCTTCATTATGCATGCATATTTAATTCCCCATAATGCTTTTTTTATGGTCGGCATTGCATGCAAAGTAAGATTTTTTATCTGTTAGGTAGCGCCCTACTGTACATTTCCCAGTTTACGGAACACATGTTGGAGTAATTTAATAATGGACTTATGGGCGGTGACCGTACATTATTAAAATATTTAAATTTGTTATTACTTTAAGCCCAAATTGAAAGCTCAGTTTTGATGGGTGATTGAATAAATAATGTTTTTTTACGTAGAACAATAATAAAGCTTTTCTAACGCATATCTAGGAAGTAGGTAGGTGTTTTTCGAACTGCTTATACATAGATAAGCAGTTGGACCGCCTCGAGGGGTAAAGCTCTCGACTAGCAATCAAGTAAATTTTAATTGAAAAATTTATGATATTTCACAATTCATTCATTTCAAATAATATATAGTACACTTGTGGCACGTTCCAGAGTAGAAGTTACAATCAGTAACTAAATTCAAGATTTAAATCGGGCTATGATTAGTAGAGTTAAGCGGGGGTAGGAGATCGGAAAAGAGAACGCAGGGAAGTAACTGGTTATTCAGATCTGGTCACCAAACACGACTAAAGCCATTACAAGCAACTTTTAAATTCTGTATCGTGGTCTTGCACCAGGGCGATACTAAGAGTATCTTCCACTCTGGAACGTACCGCAAAAATACTAGATGTTATATTGAATGAATTAATCGTGAAATAACACAAATTAAAAAATTATATATATTATTTGCACACGTCTGGATTTGAACCCGCGTCCTCCGGATTGCTAGTTGACTATTTAGAGCTTCTAAAAAAATCACTTAATATTCATCAAAGTTACAGAAAAACTTTTAATAACTGACGCAGATTCATGATATTTACATTCGCAGATGACGTATCATGGAATTTTTTGTGAATATTTCTGTCTGTCATGGTGAATTTGTTAAAAAAAACTGCCTAACCGTGACCGGCTAGCATCTCACATCGACCTAAATTAAGATTAATGGCGGCGCTAGCAAATCGGATTTCAGATTATGCGTGGTTTATCTATAATAATAACAATGTTTTAATGCCAGCTACATTATAACTGTAATATCCAATATAATAATAGTTTTTGGTAGCTAATAACTGTCTACCAGTATTTTACATCTAAGATTATAAATTTTTAAAAATATCGTAATAAGTTCATGAGATATTCGAATTAGTGTGAACGCATTTTACATTTCCAATTTTTTTAACCATCCCGCAGCCAAGTAAGGGAGTAGGTAGTACCTAAAATTACTATCTTCCTTATATTAGCGTAAATACTTGACATATCATTTTAGCATTTTACGTATTCCTGCGCTAATACATAAGTTACCATTAATAATTGACTGAATAATTTCTATAGTTTAAAAGCCCATAAGACAGAAAAATGCATGGGGTCGTCGGAAGACCCAGTTGGTTACGAACGTTTTGTTTGGCATCTTGGATTGTCAACAGTTAAAACGTTGGTAATGTTTAAATGTCACGGGCAAATTATAATTCCAAGAAAGTGCAGGTATTTTCCATGGGTGGATGCTATGGATGTTTAAAAAATGTATCTCGAATCAATTTATGAAAAATCGCGGGTAATTATGTTCGTAAATCTAGTTAGTTAGTAAAATAGGTTTTATGCAAAATTTAAAAGGCTCAGATCTTTGAAAAATCACGAAAACCCAATTTACTTGACAAGCTTAACCGTAAGAAATTTAAACAAAAGAAATACACACTTTAAATATTGAATCATAATATTTTTCTAGTAAAAACATAATCGAATAAAAAAATTATAATAATATAACTTATTTTGAAGGTCATTCAAAATAAGTTATATTATAAAGAGAAAAGAAGAAGATAATACTAATAAATCTAAACGAAATATGAAACAGAACAAGACAAAGAAAAAAAAAGATAACAGTCACAACAAGGAATCGAACCAATGGTCGAGTGGTTAAGACGCCTGTCCCGGTAAGACAAGAGATCCTGGGTTCGATTCCTAGTTGTGACCGTTATCTTTCTATTTTCTTTGTGTTGTTCTGTTTCACGTTTCATTTAGATTTAATAGTATTATGTTCTTCTTCAAACACTTCAATTCCTATTTTGAAAATGACACTTAAATTCAAAGTAATCCGAGTTCATTGTTCATGGTTGTTCAGATGTCAATAAGGCACATTATTTTTAAAAGTTGTTACGATAAAAGATGTATACGATACAGAATTCAAATACTGAATGTTTTAGAAATTCTTCCTGAATCGAAAAAAACATCATGCAAGTGGCTCATCAAGACAAAAGGATGAGATAGATGGAGGAGGAAGGAAAGAGAAAATTGAAAGTATTACCACTCTACCACAAAGCTAATCAAAAATGTAAAAAAAATGAGTCGGGTCTACTCTTAGACGCATTTCAAAAACGTAAAACGACTGATATTAACCCTCGAGCGACCGATTAAAAAAGGACCTAAAAAAAAAAACTTTGAACTCGATTTACTCGATAACAAAAGCACAAATAAAAAATATATACCACAAAATCGAATCTAAATTCACACGTTTCCCGCTTGTACTTATCTGCAAATCATTTTTTTTTTTTTTTTTACAATACCTCCCTAATTGAGAAATTCTCGTGTTTAGGGAGGGAGCACTATCAAATTGACAGTACTATACATACTTATCAGTTGTTACTATTTGGATGCATGAAGGACTACTTTTTTATATATAATGAAAATATAAGTTGCAATTTTTTTTTTTGTTCATAATGAAAAATTATTTTTATACATAATGAAAATTATAAGATGGCATTTGTTTTGTACATAATGGAAATTTAGGATGGCACATCGCAAGACATTCTTAAAAATTATTTAATGGTAAAATGTTTTTTGAGTTTTCGCTTAAAAATTTAATAATTCCTCTCGGATTGTATTTCTATAGGGAGTTCGTTAAAGTATTTTATTGCTGAGTATGTGTAATGATGTTGGGCTGTTGTAGTATTAAGTTTAGGGATTATTATTTGTCCTAAGGTTCTCGGTCTGGTGCTAAATGATTTTATTGTTAGTTTGTCTTTATGGATTTGTAGTAATGCGTTTTTTTGATAAATTTTATTTATTGGTAATACTTTGAATTCATCGAATAATTTTTGGGTTGAATAGTCTAATTGTTTCTTTAGAATTATTTTGATGAGTCTTCTATGTACTATTTCAAGTGGGGTTAAGTTGGTTTTATATGCTCCTCCCCATCCTATTATTCCGTATTGCAGAACTGATTGGGCTAATGCATAGTAAACCTTTAGTAGCAAAGATTTATGTAATATATTTCTTAGTTTGAGGAATACGTAATAAAGTTTACGTATTCTATTTACAGTTTGCGCAATATGTTCAGTCCATTTAATATGTTGGTCTATAATTATGCCTAAATATTTAATATTACTTTTTTTGGAGATTTTTGAGCATTTAGGTGAATTGCAGTTGTCAGTATAATTATTACAAGAGTTATGGATAGTTATATTGGAATTTATTGTTGGGTGCATTTTGTCTGATAATGTGAAAGTCATGAAATAGGTTTTGTCAGAGTTTAAGGAGAGGTAGTTGTCATCCAACCATTGTTTTAAGTTGTTTATTTCTACGTTCGCAGTTTGATAGGCTTCTTCCCAAGTTTTTTTGTCTATGATTAAAACTGTGTCGTCGGCGAAAGATATGATTTTTCCATTTTTTGGTACTGTAAGCATTTCATTCACGTAAATGATAAACAATATTGGGCCTAGAACTGTCCCTTGAGGAATTCCAAATTCGGAATAGGTGGGTTCACTCAATATATTGTTAATTTTTACGTGTTGGTGTCTTTTATGAAGATAACTTTTAAACCATTCTTTAACTGTTCCTTGAATTCCAATATTTTCTAATTTTTTTATTAGCTTCTTGTGGCTTATACTGTCAAAGGCTTTTCTTAGATCGATGAATATACTTAAACATTTATTTCCCGAGTCAAGAGCATTATATATTATAGAGGTTATTTTTGCGATTGCATCTTGCGTACCTAAATTTTCTCTGAAGCCGAATTGGTTATCATTAATGATTTTATTTGAAGTGATATGTTTAGTTAATTGTGACTTTACGACTTTTTCAAATATTTTTGCTACGTTAGATACAATAGATATGGGACGGTAGTTCGAGACGTCAGATGTAATTCCTGATTTGAAGATCGGGGTTATTATTGTATTTTTATATATTTTTGGGTAAATTCCTTGCTGTATGCTGTTATTAATGATATGTGCAATTGGTTTGGATATTAATTGTCTCATTTGTTTTAATATATTTACTGTGATATTATCAAAACCAGGGCTCGCGGACACTCGTAGGTTCATTATAATTTTTTCTATTTCTATTTGAGTGCATTTTTCAAATTTTTCGAAAATATTTTGGCAAGTTTGTGTGGATGTATTGGTAGTATTTTTAGGTTGGAACGAGTCGATTTTTTTGGCAAGTTTCTCTCCGACTTTAGCGAAGTAGTTGTTGAAAATATTTGCAATTTTAGTTGGTTCTTTTATTGAGTCTATTGTTTCGTTGTCATAAGTTATTTTATTTATTTGTTTATTTTTATTACCGTTGCCGATAATGTTATTAATTGTAGCCCAGACTTTTTTGTTATCTTTACCACTATCTTCAATTTTTACCTTGAAGTAATTTTCTTTTGTTTTTTTAATTAAATTTGTAAGATTGTTTCTGTATTTTTTATATAATTCTAATAAAGTTAAGTCATTAGGTTGTTTTCGGGTTTGATAAAATAATTTTTCTTTATTCCTAATTGAGGTAACTATTCCATGGGTGATCCAGGGCTTAATTTTTCTATGTTTTGATTTAGGTTTAACGTTTTTATGTATAGTTGCATTTATTATGTGTTCGCGAAGTGTTTTTTCGAATATTATTGAAGATTTTTCGGCATCTTCGGTGTTTAATGTTTCTTCCCATTTTTCCAATTTCAATTTTTGTTCAAGAAGTTGTATGTTTAAGGTTTTTATGTTATACTGTTTTAATGCAGTTTTGGTAAAGGAAATATTTTTTTTTAAATGAAGAATTAAAAAACACGTGTAGTGATCGGTAATGTTTGTTTTCCAAATGACAGGTGTTAATTGTGTAGTTGTGTCAGCCTTAGACCAGATATGATCAATACATGATGGGTTTTGTCGGGGCACAACTCTAGTGTAATCGTTTATACATGAAATGAAGTTAAGCTCAGCCATCGTATTAAGTAAATAATTTTTTTCGACGCTGTTTGAATTTAGACCTATATTTATATTGAAGTCACCCGCCACTATAGTATTTTGACATTTTGTTTTGTTTATTACATCTTTGAGGTTCTCTATAAATTGTTGAGTTTTTGATCCGTGGGTTCGGTAAACAGCAATAACTTGATAAATCTGATTATTTACTTTAAATTGTAATGCTACACAGTTCGTGAGGGTCATGTTTATTTCTTTATAAGATATATCTTGGTGTTTTTGGTTAACGTAAATTACTATGCCACTATTCTTGTTAATGTGTGTTTTCGTCGAAATACATGTAAAGTTCGGTAATTGTGGTATATTATCTATATTTACTGTATTAAGGTGGGCCTCTGTCAAAACAATACAGTCGAGTTCAGTTTTTAAAAGACTAAGGGTGCATAATAATTCATTAATGTTTTTGTAAATGCTCCTAATATTTAAGTGCATAATTACTAATGAGTTTGTCATATTTTTGAAAACAAGGTTACATTCATCAACATTATTACATACTTTTTCTGTTATATTATAAGTGCTATCTAGTTCATCCGTGATAATATTATTCATCAGAATTTGAAAACGTGTGTCTTATAGAAGAGTAGTTGTGAATATATAGCATAAGCTTATAAATAATATATAACATAAGCATGAAACGTATGTAGAATTTAGGTATATAAGTAATATAAGACATAATGTTATAAAGAAGATAAAACATAAGCATATAAAGAATGTAAAACGTAAGCTTTAGCATATAAGATATACGAGAGATATAAGTGTTTAGTTGGTGCCAATATTTAACATAAGCATATACAATATATATGGCATAAGAATAGGTATATAAAGTGTAAATATAATTGTTGAAAATATAAGACCTAAGCATGTAAAGAATGTGAAGTATAATCATATTAAGAAAGTAAAACATGAGCTTATAAAGATTATAAAACATAAACATATGAATATGAAGTGAAAACATAAGCATATAAAGTTTACAAGAGATATAAGTTAGTATTGGTATAATATCATTCTTAATGACACCAGAGGCACTCCGCTTCTTAGGTCAGCTGGTCTTTGACCACCAAATTATACCACAAAATCGACTGTACATTTACCAGTTTCCCGCTTTTTCTTACGTGAAATTAATGGTATATTATCATTCTTACTGACACCAGAAGTAGTTCGCTTCTTAGGTCAACTGGTGTTTGACCACCAAAATTATAATTTAAATTTAATGTATTAAATTATACAATTCGATTCGCGGATTAATGATGTACTTACAAATTAATTAATACAATAATACATAGGCAGTTATCAAAATATCAAATAAAGATTAGTCACGCATATTGGTTCAAATGATCTTCCTCGTGTGAACACCTAGAGCCGCCTCTAGGCTTGACACTATGTAATATTATACACATTCTAGAATGATGTATCATTAATTGAACTAACGTTATAATCTAAAATCTTTTCTAAAACAAATGAAAAAATATATATGTATGTATTTTAAAATGTTAGAAGGCTGGTAGGTATCAAAGAGATTGACGTGGAGGAGAGGCCAGCCAGGGTTGTGTAGCGTTTCATTTCACTTCTCACTCCTGTGGCGAAACACCATAATGGTTAGTTAGTCAGGCAGTTTGGTAATGAATACCTGCCCGATGTCTCCATGATATTGTAGTTTCCTGCGCATCACCGTTACGTTCACCGTTACCATCCATCCCTTCTTGCCACGCGCCCGTCACGTGCCAGATCACGTGGCTAACGCGGCGCAGGTGACTTCAACGTAATCAGTCACCACCCCCGGACAGACACCCCATCCCCCCAAGGCACGTAAACGTGTGAAAGGATGCCGCATTTTAATGAAGTTATGGAAGGGATAGTCATGTGAAAATGGTGACTGTACAATTTTAAAGGGAAAAACATATAAACAAACAACTAGGTAACTGTAAATAGGGGCGTAAAAGTCACTTTAAATCCTTGATTAAGTACAACAACCTCCGCGAAGAGCAGTACGCTTCATTGCTCTGAACCCAAGGATCACCGGATCGAAACCCGGAGTACGCAAATATATTTGCTTAAATATATGTGTCGTTAACATTGATAATTTAAAAAAAAAAACGTTTTTAGTGCCTGCACGTAGAAAATGAGTACGTCTTTTTTTATCAAGATACTTTTAAAAATGTGACTGGGTGTTCATTTCCTAATAGAATTTTAGTCATTCTCAATATATCTGAACACGTCATCACGCAGTTGGCCTTGTCCGAATAGACGTTAACACATGTTCCGACTTCCTCATAATCATGCTTTACTGATAGTTTTTTTTTTTATGTCAAATCATTCGTTATAGACCTCCAGTCCTTTTTTAAACAGCAAAACGAATAATTTCCAGATTTTTAATAAATGAACTATATTTCATTTCAGTAAGTTTTTTCCGTTTGCACGTACCTGTACGTCATAGAATATGCGCACTATTTTAGCGTGATAGGTACTGTCCATATCGCTGGTGGAATATCACTATTCAGAATCAAAATTTACCTTGAATTCTGCAAATCAACAGAGCGACTCGATGCTGCATTGACATTTTTAACGCAATTTACAGACAATTTCCTATCAACATTTTGCAGTCGTGCCAAACTAATGTTACAGAATAATGTCACCTCTTGCTTTCTTGCATGTATTTGTTATTTATTTATTTATCATTCATTAAAGTCCTATCGGACTTTTCCAGAAGAAATTGACAATTTATGTATGTAAGTGTAATATAATACATGGATAATAGCATAACTATATTAAAATAAAAACCAAATGCTAATACTAAGATTAACATCAAATCCAAATAATAACATCTGATATTGTAAATAAAGCAAAGTTTCAAATATAAAGTAAGTATATACATTCGTATATGCATACAATTATTCATGTTTGTTGCAAACCTGTCAAACTGAAAACAGGAAAATAATTTACTCGTAAGGTATATAAAAAATAAATATATATAATATACTAATGTATTATAAAACAGAAGATTAAAAAATAATGTATTAAACAAGTATGTCCGTACATGCATACAGTCATTAATATGCGTGTAAAAAAACAAATAAACTAATGAGTATGTGATTAAAATGTCGGAAGGTAAAGAGACAAGACTTTTTTTAAAAGCTAATAAATAAAATTTTAAATCATCAACATACCATTTGTTATTACTAATACTTTTTTCATCTTAACTTGTTCTACATTTTTATAATCTGTTTAATATAATGCTGTAGTTACAACTGTTTTAAAGATACCATGAAAATTAAATAAATAAACGAACAAAAAGTATGAAAAATTGTCATTGGTGACACTAAACGCGATTATAAACATTATCTGATTTTTTTTAAAGTTAACTCTTGGCAGGCCAAGATGCCAAAAAGAACGTCTGTAACCAAGTGGGTCTTCCGACGACCCCATGCATTTTTCTTTCTTATAGTCTTTTAAAACATTGAAATCCCAATTATTCAGTCAATTATTAATGGTAACTTATGTATTTGCGTAGAAATACGTAAAATAATAAAATTATATGTCAAGTATTGAAGTTAATATAAGGAGGATAGTAATTTTGGGGACTACCTACTCCCCCACTTGGCTGCGAGATAGTTAATGAGAAAAATCTCGTATTGTAATGTTTAAGACAGTATTACCGATTCTTAAACGAAAATTTGAAAGAGAAAAATCAGAGAAAGAATCGGTAGCATTTGGGAATTGAATCCAAGACCTCAGCCTTGCCGGGGCTTTGATCTACCACTGAGCTAATTCGACCCTATCCCCTTCTGTCATATTTGACTGTATCACACATTGGCTAAGAAATACAACACCTCATTTTCTTAGCACATAATAATAATATTTGACTAATTTATATAGCGCCGTTTTCGTAAAAAATCACCTCAAGGGCGCTGTATCATACTTCATATCTTTATTGGCAGCTATATTCGTGTATGATTGCAAGATTCTTCTAGAACTAAATGCAATCTAGATAGTTTATTTATTATCAATATTTCAATTTTATTTTAATCAAATATGCTTTAAGAAAAAGAAGATAATGGTGGTAGTTCTTAGTCGAAGTGTGATAGAGTTAAATATGACCGAAGGAGATAGGGTCAAATTAGCTCAGTAGTTGAGTAAAGCCGCCGGTAATTTTGAGGTCGTGGGCTCAATCCCTAAATGCGACCGAATTTTTTTCTGATGTTTCTGTTACAAATTTTCGTTTGAAAGTCGCTAATGTTTTCATCAAGATATCTACTTATTTCATGTTACATTCGTTAAAATATCCGTTTTCCTGTGTAGGTAAAAGAGATATTTCCTGTATGGTAGATGATAATAGTCAATGTTGACATGCTCACCTCGGTTTGACATGGGCACCAAACAACCAACGCACCTTATGCCTTGTACCTTCTGCCTTATCACAGTCGTGATAAACGCGGCCCGGGCGTGGTGCTAAAGATAATGTTCTATGTCCAAATTATGATATTTGTATAGATTTGTCATTTTTTTGGGGATCGTGATTTAACGCGCACGCTATCATTGCAAAGGTTGTCAAATAAATACAATAAAAGAGTAACAGGCTAGGTGCGTAGGTTGAAAACAATTCATTATTAATAATAATAATAATAATACGTGGATGACTTTTATAGCGCCGTTTTTGTGCAAAAACACCTCAAGGGCGCTGTACAAACTTATAATACATTTCTACAGTGTTATTACTTAACTATTTATGGAGAAAATATACAGTACAATACTTACCTGGTAGGTCACTTGAGATTAACACTTAATTAACATTATCTAATTGTTTATTGGCGAAATTTAGATACAGGGTTTAGGACTTAATTGAAAAATTGAATATAACTGGACTTTCTCTTAGCATTGGTATATTTAATTTAAGGGTACGACAACTTAAAAAGGTAAGTTTTTAGTTTAGACCTGAATTCTGTTGGACTTGTTATGGATCTTAGTTCCGGAGGGAGTTTATTCCAAGCCTTCGGCCCAGATACACCGAAAGCGCGATCACCAAACTTAGTATTTGGCTTGCGCATAGGTTCTATCAGTCTGCCTACAGCTGCTGATGTTGCTGATCTAAGCGTTGACTGCCTCAGACCAGTGTTTTCCGGGACGCATAGTTCAGAGATGTAGGGTGGGGCCATTTCATTGATGGATTTAAACACCATCCAGCACAGTTTGTACTGGATTCTTTCAGGGCACTTGAGCCAGTGAAGGTTACGAAGGTGTTCTGAAATGTGCGAATATTTTGAAACCCCGGTTATGAGCCGTGCTGCTGCATTAAACACTGATTGAAGTTTGTCAATTTGATATTTTGGAAGGCTGGCATAAATGCCGTTGCAGTAATCGAGACGTGAGACTACGTAAGAGTTGATAAGTAGTTTTGTTGCTTCTGAAGGAAGGTTTCTTCGGACAGACTTGAGTTGTCTTAGGTGAAAAAAAACCGGTGCTTACAGTCCTATTTATTTGACTTTTAAACGAAAAGTCTGAATCTAAATTGACACCGAGAAGTTTGACTGTTGTTTTTGGGATGATATCGCTGCCGGAAATAGTAATAGGTGAATTGTCTATGAAATGTTGACGTTTTTTTGTGGCTACCCAGAGGAACTCAGTCTTAGATGGATTGAGCTTCAGCTTGTTTGAAGACATCCAACGAGTTATTGCTTCTAGACATTCAGTTATACGGATCTTGAGACTATTGATTTCATTTGGAGCGCAGTAAAAATAAACTTGCTGATCGTCAGCGTAGCAGTGAGACAAGAGATCAAATGACTCGATTATTTTGGCGACATCATTTGTAAAAAGGATGAAGAGAAGTGGACCCAAAACGGATCCCTGGGGTACCCCTGAAGAAAGTGTTGCGAAGTTGGACAATTTATTTCCAACCCTCACGGCTTGTAAGCGATTGGATAAATAGGATACCAGCCAATTTTTTATGTCGGAATTCAAACCAAATGTTTCCTCTAATCTCCTAATGAGGAATTCATGATCAATCGTGTCAAACGCTGCACTCTTATTATTATTGAGAAGGTGCCTTTTTTGGTTCCGTATGCCATTATTGCAAAAGAGATAATTAGTAGAATTTCAAAAACCCTGTGTGTTGAATGAATGACCTTACACTAAATGAAAAAAAACTCAAAATTTTATTGACCTGCGATAATATCTTCAGGTGGCGCGGTTAGCCTTAAATTTACAAAAAAAAACTATTTCTTGCCTGTTACTAGAGCTTCGTACAAAGCGCAATTTAAGTAACTTTCACTATCATTCTTTATGGTGGCACGTATTGGACTATTGTTTCTCGCTCTTGCAACTCTTTCTACTGACTTCTTATTTAGTAAACTAAAACAGTTTGAATGCGAAATGGTTCTGACTTATTGTGATGTCATAAAGTACCATTTATTGATGAAGCACGACTAAATATTCAAGAAAACAGAAAAAAAAATTTTTGTCCTTTTTCTGATGTGGTCGTGCATTAACGTTCAGTCTCACAAATCCTACGATCATTATATTATCTCGTGATTAGTATGATTTGTATATACTTAACATTATCATCGATATATAATTTTTTTTTATTTAGTAAGTGATTATACATTTATATACATTATTTAAGAAATGTTTTGACTGTCCAACTAGGAGGATTCCCGTTTTAGGACAGTCAAATTAAGATGAGTATTAACATTTTGATAAGTTGTTTGATAAGTCAGTATTAAAATAATAATGAAATAATAGGTATAATAGGTATTCAATTTTTCAATTAAGTCCTAAATCCTGTATCTAAATTTCGCCAATAAACAATTAGAAAATGTTAATTAAGTGTTAATATCAAGTGACCTACCAGGTAAGTATTGTACTGTATATTTTCTCCATAAATAGTTAAGTAATAACATAGATCACTGTAGAAATGTATTATAAGTTTGTACAGCGCCTTTGAGGTGTTTTTGCACAAAAACGGCGCTATACAAGTCATCCAAGTATTATTATTATTATATGTACTATTAACTGGTGCCTTAGCCTACTAACATATTTTTTATAAATATGAATAACAAAGAGAAGAAATAGAATAAAATAAAATATCCAATTAAATATAAGATTAACTGCTGCTTGGGTAGCATTCTAATTTAAAAGTACTAGGTAGGTACATATATACACATAATGATAAAGATTAGAACATAAAGGTATCATTTACATGTTTTTTTTTTTGAGTTTTTGTTGTTGTTTTTGGTTTGTGTTTGATTTCATTTTTTGTGTAGTAAAAGTTCACTCTCATTTCTACCTAATTGATGAAACCAATTAGAGGTCAATTTATGAAGAATAGCTGTGTTTTCCCTTTTCCAAGCATCAGGCATGAAGTTGTATAGTTTTTGATTTAAGAATGAGAAGTGTCTTTGAGCGAGAGATGTTTCAGTTGCGAGTGGTACAATTGGATTTCTCCGTGAGTGGCGGGTGTCGTCAGAGTGGTTAATAGATGGGTAGAGGTGGCGTTGTTGATGGGTGTTTAAAATTAATTTTCTCATGTATAGTTGTCCAACATCCAGAACTCGGAACTCTTCAAATAGTGCATCGCTAGTAATAGTATATCTACATTGTATTTGACATAGATATCTGTGCCATATTCCAGTATTTTAGACACCTTAAAAATTTACCCATCGCACTGTATGATAAACCAATATTCAGAATAGCAATTTTGCTTAAAATGGCTTTAGATACCTTCAGTGATCACATGTGAATAACCAAATACCAACTACCCAAATTTCCTTTTACACTTCTCCTCTTTCTTCAGCCTCAAAATAAACCACAAATCGAGGATTCCGTGAGGGACTTGAGGGATTTGAGGGACTCTTGTGATTAAGCGACATAAATAAATACATAAAATAATACTAGCTGACGTTTACCCGGCGTTGCTGGGGATTATCCTTAAGAGTTAGACATCTACCAACTGTACTTTTCTGTAGGCCTTTTTAAGATATACAATTCCGTACTACATTATTATGACGTATCTCATAGGGTTTAGCCAGCGTTAGCAATGTAGTGCCCCAAAA
The DNA here is from genome assembly GCA_026573805.1 of Hesperophylax magnus. Lineage (NCBI taxonomy): Eukaryota > Metazoa > Arthropoda > Insecta > Trichoptera > Limnephilidae > Hesperophylax > Hesperophylax magnus. The sequence goes on from JAIUSX010000104.1 coordinate 4,494,798, forward strand.
AAATATTTTTACGACTTGATTAAAAAACATCGACTTTTATACGATAGTGAAAAACCCACAAATATTAGAGATTTTTAAATGTATGTACCTACTTAAGGGTAGGTATAACCTGCTTGAGGTATGTTTATCTTGCTGATTTCAGATACGAGTATTCTATAATAACGTTACATTAAAACAAAAACCTTTTTTATTTTAACCCTTTCATCCTCCGTGTTAATTCTAATTAACATGAACATTAATATTTTTTTCCGTAACTGTAGTGATTTAGAAAAGTCGGGTATTTGATTTCTTATAGTTGGAAATCTTTTCGGTGGTGTCTATTTTTCCAGCTCGATTGCAATCATCATTCCTGCCACAAGAGCGGTAAACATTTTGGCAGCTGAATCGAATTTCTGACGTCATTGATTAATGAATTTAAATTGAGATATCAATATTTTCTACTCGAATCGCATGTTTTTCAACGCATAAAGATGTGTTCTATAATATTAACATCAGTTCAATTCACTAATCACAATTATTTGCCAGAATATCGTAAATGAATTTCAATGTTCATTCAAATGCAGGCATTTCCGACAAGTATGGCGATTTTTTAAAGATTATTGTCCTCAAGTATTTCTTAATTTCTGAATGAAATTTTGTTCAAATGCTAGTTTTTCAAACTTAAATTATTAATTCAAAAATTTTTGTGCATTTATACCAGTTACCAACCGTTATTTGTGTGTTATGTTTATTTTACCTTAATATTTAAAAAAATACCATCTTATGTCCAATGTCAAGCCAGATTAGCGCAGAATAATTTATTTAAAAAATAATATATGTAAATATATATATATTTACAAAAAAATATCAAGCATTACATATTTTCTACACGTGAAAACAATAATACGGGTGTGAAAGGGTTAAGTTTTAAAAAAGTATTGGAAGAAAATAATCTGCAATTACATTTCTAATATTCTGTATCAATTCACGTTCATCCTACTGCTTGCTTCGGGTAACAAGGCAATACCATTTCCATCGTACGCAAATGTCTCAGAACACCCAACTCCCCCCTTTTCTCAACCCTTTAGGGGAGGACTGCCGAATGTTCCTGGCCATATGGTCGATAAATTTGGGGAGGGGGCAGCGCCGTACCACCGCGTTAATCGAAGAATATTGTTTTGATAACTTTGCCACGCGACACGCGCGTGACGGCCGCGTGGCGCGTGCATTCCCCGCGCTGCTCGCCGCTCGCTGCTCGGCCGTTCCGCTTGAGTATTATTATTGATATTATTTTTACTTCTGTTGTTACAAGATATTATTTATTGCTGTGGCGCTATTAAAAAAGCGTTTTGTAATGAATATTTGTGTTTAATTAATTTCATTGTTGACAGCCTGCGTCGATCGGTGACATCTAATGAACATATGGGTGGACACTTACGTTAATTTGAAAATAGTAGAGTGATACACTTAAAAATCATCACCCAGAATTTATAAAATATTTTTATAGTAAAATAATAATATTTGGATGTTTTCTATAGCGCCGTTTGTGTGCGAAATCATCTCAAATCATCGTGCTGCTGAATTAAACACCGATTGAAGTTTGTCAATTTGATATTTGGAAGGCTGGCATGATGCTTTTGTTGTTTTGGAAGTTTTGTTGCTTCCGTATGAAGGTATGACTTGAGTTGTCTAAGGTGAGAAAACTGGTGCTTACAATCCTATTTATTTGACTTTTAAGCGAAAATTGCGATTCTAAATTGACACCGAGAAGTTTGACTGTTGTTTTTGGGATGATATCGCTGCCGGAAATAGAATATAGGTGAATCGTCTATGAAATGTTGACGTTTGTTTGTGGCCGCCCAGAGAGACTCAGTCTTAGATGGATTCAGCTTCAGCTTGTTTAAAGACATCCATCGAGTTATTGCTTCTAGACATTCAGTTATACAGATCTTAAGACTATTGATTTCGTCTGAAGCGCATTAAAAATAAACTTCCCAATCGTCAGCGTAGCAGTGAGACAAGAGACCAAATGACTCAATTATTTTGGCGACATCATTTGTAAAAAGGATGAAGAGAAGTAGACCCTAAACGGATCCCTGGGGTACCCCTGAAGAAAGTGTTGCGAAGTTAGACAATTTATTTCCAACCACCACGGCTTATAAGCGATTGGATAAATACATTGATGTATAAAACTTTAGTCTATGGATAAATAGGATTTCAGACAATTTTTGATGTCGAAAATCAAACCAAATGTTTCCTCTAATCTCCTATTGAGGAATTAGCGATCAATCGTGTCAAACGTTGCACTCATGTCTAGAAGTGAGATAAGTGATAACTTACCTGACTCTACGGCAAGAGTTATGTCTGATGGCGTACGAAGTAGTCCGAACTTTTTGAATTTTTGATTGACGATTTGCGAATAATTTATTTGATTTTGAAACAGCGACTGGTTATTTGTGCAGCAGCAATTTTCTCCAGGATTTTTTAAATGAAAGGTAAGTTTGAAACAGGTCGAGTTACCGGCGTCTAGTTGTGACTTTTTTAGTATTGGTGTAACTACAGCTGACTTGAATGGTTCAGGAAAGTCACTCGGGCTGAGTGATTTATTAAAAACGTGAACTAGGAATGGAGCTAAAACAATAGAACATAGTTTTAATAACCATGTAGGTATAGGATCAAGACTGCACTGCTTATTAGGCGAGCTTGAAATTATATTGTTTACTTCTTCCATCTTTGTGGGTTTGAAGGAAGACAAAATTCATTTAGAACATTAAATATTGGTGGAGGGGCGTGAGATGTGGAAGCATGAATGGATTCAATTTTTTCCTGAAAAAAATTGAGAAGGATAATATATTTTTTCGTTGAAACAGTGACTTCGGAAATTACAGTCTTCATAGAGTTCCAGAGACGTCGCGGGTTGGTTCGCTCAGAGTTAATCTTTTCTTTCCATTTCTCTGATTTTTAGGAATTCATTTTACTCGTATACTGTTTTTGAGCAACAATACACTCATTTATTGAAGCTAAAGAAGGGTTTTTTCCAAAGGACCTCTCCAATTTCCGCATAAATCTCTTCTGGTTTCTACATTCATAGTCAAACTTTTAGTATTTTTGATGTTGTCGGGTCATATTTATATAACAGACATGAAAGTGTTTTATTATATGTCTTGACAAGTTCGGTAGGAGTCTTTGTTTCCCAAATATTGGGTGTACATAATAGAGAGGTCTATAACTCTTCCAGAAAATCACTAAAGCTAAATTCACGCCATTCCCTTGATACAATTGTATTATATGGTACCTTAAGCGGGTTAAAATCAATATCAGTGCAAGCCGATGGTCTGACAGTCAAGACTAGACGAATATCTGCTAAAAGCGGTGGATCACTGTTCTTTTAAATTAGTACATCTAATATACCACCAGCATCGTGAGTTGGGACGTCGCACAGTGGGCTGAAAATCGCCTTTCATAGACATAGAGACTTGAATTTTCAAGGGTATTTTTTTTGGCTAGAAATGGATTTTGCTGATCATTGCTATGCTATAAATTTTTTTATATAAAGCAATTGCGTGTACAAATGAAAAAGTTATCATTTTTTAAAGAAAAATTTGTATGGCACTGACATTAAAAATGAGGCTATCTCTGGAATCATAAGGTTGGCCATTCTATCCTTACACACAGATATACTACTATTTATTCGTATTTTTTTGACATACTTTGTATTGTGGCGCAACTTGCGATTTTTTTTTTTAAATCCTCAAAGTTGAAAAAAACACTTTTTAATGTTGATGATTCATTTAAATGCTTAAATGCTTTTAGGCTTGCAGTGTAAATAAAATATTGTAAACTAGACAAAGCATACTCATATGTAAAGCATTTAAGCATTAAAATGAATCATCAACATAAAAAAGTTTTTTTTCTAACTTTGAGGATTTAAAAAAAAAATCACAAGTAACGCCACAATACGAAGTATGTCAAAAAAATACAAATAAATAGTAGTATATTTGTGTGTAAGGATAGAATGTCCAACCTTGTGATTCCAGAGATAGCCTCATTTTTAATGTCAGTGCCATACAAATTTTTCTTTAAAAAATGATAACTCCTTCATTTGTACACGCAATTGCTTCGTACGAAATTTTATAGCATAGTAATGATCAGCAGAATCCATTTCTAGCCAAAAAAAACCCCTTGAAAATTCAAGTCTCTATGTCTATGAAAGGTGATTTTCAGCCCACTGTGCGTCGACCCATTGATTGGCGGCATCCAAAGCTGGCTAATAGAACTAAGAATTTAACAGTGTTTGGTGATGTCACGCGCTCGTGACGAATTTTTATGTCGCCTGTAATAATGAGTGTGTTGGAGAGTCCGACTGAAAGTTCCAAAAAATGTGAAAACTTATTTTAAAATTCTACTCATTATCATTATAAAATTGAACTCATTATAATTTATGAATATATTAACAAAAAACAACGTTTGGGGTTAATATGTTCTCAAAAAGGGAAAAAGTAACAGTATTACTTGTTTTTTTTTTGTCACAAGACTACCGCATAAGGGTTCCAACTTCTTCAAACCATCTAGAACCAATAAGAATATTTGTTACGAGTCTGAATGTAGTGAGGAGGGTAAGGAGATGATCAGGGGATTTTTGGGAAGCAATTGTGGATTTGCTTTGAATATAAGGGTCATTTTCGAAATTGGAATTGATTGTATGAAAACTTTAGACAAACAATAAAATATTTAGCTGCCTATGTTCAAAAGCACTATTTTAATATGTATAATACTGCGTTTTACGTAGCTCTCGTTCAATAAACTCAAATTATCTTTGAATTTAAGAGTTTTTTTTCAGAATTCGAACTGATTGTGTGAAGAATTCAGACAAGCGATAAATTACCTAACTAGTATTATAGTATTTCTAACAGAAAATTATATTTAATTTCCATTTCCAAAATTGGAACTGATTTTTCAACAATTGAGACAACCCCGTGATTGTTCACATGGCTGCGCTTGTAAAATAATATTATTTTACCAGAAAAATATTTTGATTTCGTTATTTGAAATGTGTTATTTCTTTGCTTTAATTTCTTAGGGTTAATCTTGACAAGTAAATTCAGATTTCCTAATTTTTTAATAAAATACGTTTTTCCATTCTCAAGAAAGACTATTTCCTAACTAACTACCTAGAATTACCAACATAATATTCCATGATCTTTCACGAGTCTGCGCTAGTTTTAAATATTTTTGCCACCTCTAGGACCTGAATTAAGAAACTTACAACTCTGCCTACACTAGTTATAAAATTAATATGTAAATTTTTTTTTTTTACCTTCTTGCGGAAGTTTCTTGTTTCAATTCGTCTTTCGACACACGCCCCAAACCCTCTGGGGTGTACCCAACCTACTTCAGTCCTTTAGGGATGGTGGAAGGTTAAGGGTTATGGGAAAGTCGTGTAGCTTCACGCCCATGGGATTAAAACTACCCCACGCGGAGAGTCAGGGGTTCGTTGGAACTCCAAACAGGAATACACCGATTAGACGCGCACTTATGAAAGAGTACAATCATTGTTAATTGACTTTATATTATTTAGGATACGCAGTACATAGACAAAATGATATGAACATAATCTAGTCTCTACAGTTTTTTTCTACGTTTCTACAGTTTCATATTCTTTGTACGATATTATTTCAATAAAATAATCTATAAGTTCCATAAACAAATGGCTACTTTCTCAGGATTAAAAAATAAATAAAACATCAACAGAGGTAGACAAATAAGTAAAGACAAAAACATAACGATGAGCTGTGGAAAAATAATCCCGAAAATGAATAAACATATCAAAAATACTAAATTTTGTTGTGGGTCTGTCTGTATTCTTTTGATCAATGCTCTTTTTTAAAATTTGGAACTGATTGTGTAAAAAAGACAAGGTACCTACCTACCTACCTATAAGTCATATAATATTTTGATAGAAAATTATTTTAATTATCTTTTAACTTTGTAATTATAATATCCCGTTGGCTTGTTATAAATTCAAATCACAGAATAAAGGAACAAACCAATATGCCTAAATAACAAAAAAAATTGAATGTAGGTAAAAATAAATTTAAGAGATGTCTACTTAAAAGTATTTGGTTATTAACCTCTGTTGTGCGGCTGGCTACTTTCGCAGTCCAATCAAATAATGACTGCCTTGAAGTGCACTGCAGTGTATCTGTATATTGTGTATGTACGGGCGCGTATCTATGAACGCATAGATTATAAAGATCATTACATTTAACCTTAAGCCCCCAGATACCTAATTTCTATCGATTTATAACAATTTTCTGTATAACTTCTTAAGTTTTTAAGTTCCAAACAAATATATGTTATTTTGAAGATGATATCTGTACATTTGTTATGCCGAAACGTTAACTATATGAAATTACCTCGATTGAAAAAAATCGTAAAGTAAGCTCCGAAAATTATTAAAAACACGTTTTGCTATGTTATTTAATGTTATAGGCATGAAAAAAAACACAGTGTATCTTTAATGCACACCAGTTTTGCACAACACTACTACACTTACACTGGAGTGGTGTCGTTTAATCAACTAACGACAGAGATAAGGTTAGAACCGGACTATAATAAATTTGAAAATAAAATAAATTTTACTACCTTAAATAATTTAGCCAATTAGAATCACGATGACATCTCACTATATTATTATATAAAAAACAAAAAATCTCTTCACTTTATACGTTCTTATGATTTTTTTCTTCTTTATACATATATAGGTATGTTAAGTTTTAATTTTAATTTTTTCCCTTTACACAGGAGTGTTAGACTCTCGTAAAGGTAAAAATGTTTAATTATTATTTGAAATATGTTCATATTATGTAAATTTAAATAATTAAATTGTATTTTATAAAATAAAATAAAAAATATTAAAAAAATAAATGTAAATAAAGTTTTTGTCGAGAGATTTTTGCTCTATTTCAAAAGTTGTGCTTTATTTAATATTTTCACCATTTCCGCTTACTTATTATCTTTTTTTTTAATATTAGCGCGCTCCCTCTAACATTTGTATTTACGGTTCCATGCGAACTCAACACAGTGACTATTCAACACACCTTTAAAAAGTGATAAAAAGTCATAAAAACGAAGTTTTTTTTTACCTAACCTAACCTAACCTACTTAACCCAGTTAATAAAGTTTTGTTTCATCACTTTCCATGACTTTATATAACTTTTTAAAGATGTGATGAATTATCATTTTGATGATTTATCCGGTCACCCGTATTTACATATCTCCCTTTCTAATTACTTTTAAACGCTTACTAAGGGGCCTTCATACTTTTTCTTATTTCTGTAATCTTAAATTTACTGTAATCTTTATCGTACTGTATTTGTATGTGAACTTTTCGACACTTTATTAATACAAAAAGATAATTTAGATTAGTTGAGAATTTTGAAATGACGTGATGTTTCGTAAGTTAGAAATAGCATTTAGGTAAGCAAAAATGTTCAATGTATTGTATTCTTGTTGAATAATATTAAAACTGACATAATTTAATCAAAAAAGCGATAAAAAAAACTGTTAGTCAAAGTTATAATTATTTCCATATATCGATCACGTGTCTTTGATGAACATTTGCAGCCAATGGGCGGGCCGGTTGACTGGTCACGTGACGGCAGGAAAAGTTAACGCCAGGGGTGGATTCTTATTAGTTTTTTATGTTGTTTATTGAATGAATCCGGTCGAAGCTACCCCCCTGGGAAATAGGAAATAATAATTATGATTATTTGATGTGGGGATGTAATTATTTTATGGGAATGTTGGTTTAGAATATACCTTATGACAGGGGTTATTATCATTTACAAATAAAACCATGAGATGTGTAAACAAATTAAATTAATCTAATAAATCATTTTTGTGGTGAGACTTTGGTTTTGTTTGGTCAGAAACTGATAAGAATCTTTCCCTATTAGGAAAAAGTATAAAATAGGCTATACGTAGGTATTTTGACAAACGAACAAGACGAACGGAAGATCTGATAGGAATCTGCATGTGTAGGTTCCTTCAGAATATGAATGTCAGAAAAAATGCCTTATTTTTATCTGAGGACAAAACATAATTTCCTTCAGGGCTTATGTAATCTTTGGCAGCGTTTTAAGGATAGGAAGGAGTGAAGGAGTGTTCCGCAGTGGAGCTATTGAACTAAAGAACGAGTCGTGAAAACTACCCGTTCTCATGTGACAAAAGTCAACAGTCTACAAATGTTGGGCGCGTGTTCATTTTTAGAAGCTCAGCATTTGTGTCCGAGGGCCCTGTAGAAGAGTGGAAGTCTTGGAGACGAGTGGAAGATAATATCAGAATCGTCCTGGTAAGAGAAACTCCCTTTGATAATCGACGTTCAACGTTCTCCATTTTCTTTTCCAAAACCTTCTTTTTTTCACATCTCAAGATAATTCCATAAAAATGATATACAGGGTGTATCGGCACGTACCCGACAAACTTTAACCAGCTATTCCTTAGCACATTTGGAGTAAAAAATGTTATGGGCACTTTGCTGTCCGGTTACATTTTTTTTAATAAAAAATTTACTATTCATATTTTCACCACATGTCACCAATGTTTTATCCTTTGTCAAAGTTTGAAAACCCGTCTGGCAATATTTTGTTCGAGTTTCGTTGAATAATGTACGTACGTACCTACGTTGGCTCGCTTTTACAATCACAACGAAATGACACGGCACCATTCGTCTCATTTTTAACTATTATTATTTAGTGTGTACGAAAGAGCGAGGACAATTTTTGACACACTTGCTAATAACAGCTATTGAACACGAGAAACAATTCCAATTACAGTGACGGAGTGTGGATTTGTTTTTTGTTTTTAATTGAAAAACAATATTACCGGACAGCAAAGTGCCCATAACATTTTTTACTCCAAATGTGCTAAGGAACAGCTGGTTAAAGTTTGTCGGGTACTTGCCGATACACCCTGTATTTGAACTCTAAACACAATTTTATTGATTTTTTTTCATATTTTTCTATCTTTCTACTTTCCACCCTTCGACGTTTAATTATTTAGATGAGACATCGAAAAAATTGGTTCCGATTTTTGACCTCCAACTGACCTCCATCTCTCCCAACGCTCTAACTAAAATTACCGATTCCGGTCTACGCGCATAGCTTATCGCGTTCTAATAGTGGAACAAGTTTCGACGAGATATTAGTAGACAGTAGCACCTTTAATTATAGCTACATGTTTCCACCTATTTTTCTCTACTTTCCACCGCTTACCTATCAAAATCAGTACTCAAAATTAGTATTTGGGTAATATTTTTTTTTTTTTTTTTAATTTATTTAATATTTGTATGTTTTTTACAATAAATATACAATTTATACATATTATACAGTGTTATAAAGGTAAATAATAATAGCTTTTCCTCACCATAAAGAGACGAGGCTCTTGTGTTTGGTGAGTGAATCCTAGCTCAATTATATGTAATCATGTAAGTAAGTAAATAATATATTTGCAAAACCAAAGGGATAAGTAAAAAATAGGCAAGATTTATCAATAATACAGTTTCAAGATTTGAAGGAAATAATAATAAGAGTAAGATATGGATTTTTATAGTAGTTTTAGGTAACTTTTTAATTTTATTTTAAATTCCTGAATATCTTCAATATTTTTTAGATATAATGGAAGGGTGTTGAAATATGTTATACCTAGATAGAGATAGGTATTTTGTGTGTGCTTTGTATTAAGTTTTGGGATTTTGATAGTTTTTTGATATCTTGCTGATGAATTGAATTGTAAGTTATTTAACTGTATTTCTTTATAAATTTGTAGAATTGAATATTTTTTATATATATTGTCTATTGTGGGTACATTGAATATTGAAAAGAGAATCTCAGTAGAAAATTTGGATGGTTTTTTCAATATTACTTTAAATATCAATCTTTGAACTATTTTAAGTGGATTTAATATATTGTTATAAGTTCCTCCCCAGCCAATAATACCATATTGTAATATAGATTGTACAATTGCATAGTACACACTTTTTAGGTTTTCTAGTCTAAGAATATTTCTAAGTCTTATAAATATATAAATACATTTTCTAATTCTTTTGACAAGTTCACAAATTTGTTTTTTCCATTTAAAATGTTGATCTATATATATACCAAGATATTTAATTTCCGAAGTTAGACTAAGTATAGAACATTCTTGATTGCAATTAGTTCTGTTACATTTAAGTTGATGTATTATAATTTTTAATTCTGGTATTAATTTAAATTTGTTGATAGAGAATGGGATACATTTTGTTTTTTCAGTATTTAATGAGAGGAGGTTTTTATCGAACCAATTTTTCAGTATATTAATATCAGTATTTGCTAAGTTATTAACATTATTCCAATCAGTACCTTCAATTATTATGACAGTGTCATCAGCATAAGATATTATTTTTCCATTTAATCTTTGATTGAATATGTCATTTACATAAATGATAAACAGTAACGGTCCCAGGACTGTACCTTGAGGTATGCCGAAGTGACTTGTTTTTTGTTGACTAAGTACATCGTTGATTTTTACGACTTGAGGGCGTTTGAAAAGGTAGCTTTTTATCCATTCTATAGCTGTACCACTTAATCCAATGTTTCTTAATTTACTTATAAGTTTGTCGTGTGATATGCTATCAAAAGCTTTTTTAAGATCTATGAAAATTCCAATGCATTTTAATGATTTATCTAATGAATTATGAACAAGACTAGTTAATTTTGCAATTGCATCCTGAGTGCTTCTACCTTCCATAAAACCGAACTGATTTTCATTAATTAATTTATTACATTTTACAAATTGGTTTATTCTTTTTTTAACTATCTTTTCAAAAATTTTTGCTATGTTCGAGATTACTGATATGGGTCGGTAATTGCTAACTTCTTCTGGGTTACCAGATTTAAATATTGGAGTAATGGTAGTTTGTTTGTAGATTGATGGAAACACTCCGCTTTGGAAACTTACATTTATTATGTGTTTTAACGGTTTAGAAATTTGATTTTTAATATTTTTTAAAATATTAACTGTTATTCCATCAAAACCCGGGGCAGAACCTCCTTGCATACCGTTTATAATTGATATTATTTCGTTCTCTGTGGTGACTTGGAATGTTGCTATATTATTGTCAGTATCAATACTACAGTCTGGAAATGTTATATTTGGGTCAGTATGAATGAGATTGGCAAGATTTTCCCCTACGTTCGCAAAGAAGGTGTTAAATATGTTTGCAGCTTTTGAGGGATTTTCTTTACAACATGTTTTCATGTTGTCATGAGATATAGTAGCGATGTCGTTATTCTTGTTTTTTTTCTTGTCAATTATTTCATTTATAACTGTCCACACTCTTTTACTATCATTTTCAGCCTGATTCAACTTTTGTTTATAATACTTTTGTTTTGTATTTTTTATAATATATGAAAGTTTGTTTTTATATGCTTTAAAATGATTTAGTAAATTTTTATTATTTGGTTGTTGAGTAGTTAATTTGTAAAGAGCTTGCTTATGTCGTACAGATACTACTAAACCATGAGTAATCCATGGTTTTATAGGTTTCAAGTTCGACACTTTGGATTTGGTTATTATATTATTATTTGTCGAGTCATTTATGCATTTAGATATTTTTTCTTCAAACATTTTACAACATATATTGACATCATTACATTGTAATAATTTATTCCAATTTTCTGATTCTAATTGGTGTTTTAATGTATCCATATTAAGTACTTTTTTTGAGTAATTATTTTGTTTAAATAATGGCAAAGTTGGATTGCTTAATTTATAGTTAAAAATACATGAATAATGATCAGTGATAGTTGTATGAATGACAGCTGATTTTATATTTTGGATATCAGGAATATTTGTAAAAATGTGATCTAAGCATGAGGGGCGTTGACCTTTAACATTTCTAGTATAAGAATTTATGCACGATAAATAATTGAGTTCTGCTAACATATTTAGATATGTGTCTTTATCTTTACTAGAATAGTCATTTGCAATATTTAAATTCATATCTCCAACAATAATAGTATTTTTATTTCTAAAATTTAACAGAATATTTTTTAATTCATCTATAAATTGAGGTACTATCGATGTATGGGTACGATAAATAGCAATAATGTTATAATATTTATTTACGTCTTTAAATTCTATATTTAATATGTTAACATTACTAACATTAATTATTTCTTTAATATTGAGAACATTATACTGGTTAGAAATAAATAATCCGATACCTGAGTTTTTGTTTATTTTGTTTATTGTCGCATGGTATGTGTAGCCTGGAATAGTGTAATTAATTTCGCCTGCAGAGTGTGTCTCTGTTAAGACAATCAGGCCCGGGAAAAAATTTAATTCTTTTAATGTTAAAACTAATTCATCCATATTTCGTTCTAAACTTCTAATATTTACATGAAATAGGGTAAATCCTTTTTCAGTGCAAATTAAGTTAAAATCTTTCATAGATTGACATAAATTTTCTTCAATATACATTTTTTTATCTAATGCGTTAAATAAAAAATCATTCATTTTTTAAGTTTCAGATTAGAGTTTAAAGAAATGAAATTTACCGTATTATTCATAGTCGATGCGCTCTCTAGCTAGTTGAAGCATTTTTTGCCGATAGAGACATTTCATGCTATCAACTCTGTGTTCTGTAGAATAATTCATATTAAATCTTTTGTTTTGAGCACAGCAATTGTTGCAATATAGGTTAAGTACTTCTTGTCGATGACCACCGATTTTAAAATAGTAGGTAAGTAACTAATTTATTCCACCAAATAAATACATTGTTTTTGCCTACCCACCGAAATAATGTAGGTATACCTTTGTTATACGTACAAATAGATTTTGTTTTGCTTTATAAACCAAATAACCTACCCATCTGTGTATCCAAAAGAAACACGTCATTACGTGAATTAGCCATACACGTGGCAGCGACCTAGCCACGTGGCAGAGAGAATGACACCCATAACGGCTGTCATTTCACTAGGAAACTTAACTACCTATTGTAACAGTAATTGCAGCTATAATTCAATACGTTATACCTATGATCTGTTTTTATGTTCCTCTCACTGTTCTATAAAAACTAGAAATTAGTTATAAAGATACCTAATTGCACTAGATCACTAGCTGTATGATATGTAGGTAGGAATATTATTTACCGTTATCAGACCCTAAAGCTTGGAATATACTGCCACTTCTTCGCTTAGTCTTTTATGGCCCGGTATATCAGTTGCTTTTTATGCTCGCTTGGGTGTTATGATATGCTTAGCACATAATCCATGCATATGTACAGGTCGTAAGCATAGATATCAGATATCACCGGTATTAGATGTTTTATCTAAGCTAAACAATAAAATCAAAATAAACGAACGCGTTTGTTTGCAAAACCAAACATTATTACGATAATCAATTTAACGCGGGTTTAATTTAGGAGTTGAAAAACAAATTACATTGAAACTTTTAAAATCCTCAATATACCAGACTATTTGGAATTGAATAATATTAATTAATTTATTGTACAATTTGTATACCGCCGATTTTGTGAGATTTCACCTCAGGGGCGCTTTACAGTTGATGCAGGTACCTATTACAAAAAAATTATATATTACCAGTGAAGTTAAGTTAAGTAAAATGAAGAACCTATTATAAGAATCTATTACATTGTGCTACAGTACGATGTTATTCACTTTCAATGTGTGTTATTGTATATGTCTTACTTTTGAATATGTGTTATCTGTGTGCTATATTGTCTTGTACTTTTGAATGTACGTTATCGTATTGTCATTCAAAGTGTTAGTGTACTTGGGACGCTTTAGTGAGTTCTATGATTGTATGTAAGAGTCTGTTATTTATTTTATATAACGGGAGACTTATATTGTATTATAATTGTATATTGAGATAGAACCTGCAGACAAGCAGCCATGTGGCAGCTTCGTGGGACTATCTATACATTATCTAAAAAAAAAAAAAAATTTCAGTCAATAAAGATCAGCTTAAAAAAAAAAAAAAAAAAAAACAGGACACGAAGATGGAAGATGGAGACTCTGCAGCAAGAATTCTAGGTGGTGAAGAAACTAGACCAGCTGCTGCAGCGAGAGAGTCCACTGCGTCCACCAACAGTGCCAGCACGAGGTTCGCCATCCGTCCAGGTATGTGTCTGCTGCTAATAAAGGGCTGACACAACATCCTCACATAGATACCAGACCTTGGCGGCACCGCTGTGACGTTCGACAAAGATAGAAGATGGGGACTCTGCAGTAAGTAGTCCTAGGTGGTGAGGAAGAAACTGGACTAGCTGCTGCAGCGAGAGAGTCCACCGAGTCCACCAACAGTGCCAGCACGATAACTTAATGTCAATTAATATCATTGTCATTCCTCATTGCTCGATGAATCATCGAAGTTCATACTGATAAAAGTAGACAATTGAGACAAAAGTATCACATTATATACGTAAATGTCAAATTTGACATGTCACTACTAGCGCCGCAACCACTAAAAAGGGAGCACGCTTACATTTGAACAAGGATTCACATACTTAGCGAACATAAAGAGCAACTGTTTTCGTATGTTTATTTAATTTATTGTCTGAAGTCAACTCTAATCGTGCATATAATTTTTTAAATTAATATAAATATTATATAAATTCACTTTCCCTCTCTACATAAAATGAAATAATGGCCCTTAAAGGATGAGAGAGGTCTAAACCAAAAATTAACTTTTTTAAGCTGTCGTACCCTTAGATTAAATATACCATTCCTAAGAGAAAGTCCAGTTATATTCAATTTTTCAATTAAGTCCTAAATCCTGTATCTAAATTTCGCCAATAAACAATTAGAAAATGTTAATTAAGTGTTAATCTCAAGTGACCTACCAGGTAAGTATTGTACTGTATATTTTCTCCATAAATAGTTAATTAATAACATATATCACTGTAGAAATGTATTATAAGTTTGTACAGCGCCCTTAAGGTGTTTTTGCACAAAAACGGCGCTATACAAGTCATCCAAGTTATTATTATAATTTTTTTTAATGACAGTCTGACTATTCAAGACACTTCCACTTAAAATCCTTTTTCTTACTAAAAAGCAGTAGAAAGAATGATTGATTACTGTTAGAACACAATTCCTGTTCGAATCCACTATCAACATATCATTCAAGCAACCAATAAAACAACATCAAGTCATTCGTGAAAGCTTTCGTTTTGAGAAGTCACTTCCCTCTCAGCTCTCAAAGCAAAGCCTCTCGAGATGCAATATGTACCTAATTCGTATTTCCCATAAATTACGGTCGTGGGGAGAAGTGGGGAATATTGGGGGTTGAGATGGGAGGGTTGGGGGTGGGGCCACGTGGCCTGGACCGCAGCCACGCGGCCCGGAACATCCACACCCTTGGGAATGGGAATTCGGCCTGAAGTTTCGGCATTTGACTGGAGTGCGTTCGGGTAATTCGGAGTCTCGAAATAATTTGTCCATATTGTTATGATAATCTCGCTAGTATCATTTGTATTGTTAATGTTCGCTACTGCTGTGAGTATCTAATAAACCGCTATTTAATATAATCCATGAAATAAATAAAAAAATTTCGCTATGACCTTATTTTTGTGTAAAATAAATAACATTTCAATTTAAATAATATTAAAAGTCATAAAATAAAGAAGAACATTAGAAGTGCTTTCAATACAAATTAATGATCCATTAAACCCATTTGCCCAGCGCTTTGTCTCATCTACACTCGCTTGACTTTGTAAATATAATATTTAGATCACGAAACACTTCCGTGATGTATATGTAATATAATACATATACACATTGTATATGTATTGTAGTGAAAAGAAAAAAAAAGGATGCTTTCAATTGTTTCTGCAAATTGAAAAATACGTTTTAGTCGGATGTTTGTCAATATCCTCGATATTAGTGTATGAGCTCACTTATAGATGGCACTAGGTTAGTAGTAAGGTTTTAGGTTACCCGTAGATGAAATAGAATATACATATTGTTACCACATTGTTACTACATTGTTACTGCATTGTTACTATTGTTTCTACGTCTATATACTATTATGATTTGCTTTAACACCATTTAAAACATCCGAACACCTCCGCACAGGTCACAAATCGCGACGTGATAGTACTGGACTATGAACTGTTCAGTAATCAATATATTATAAGAAGAATTATATCTACTACATCCAATCCCACCCCTATATCCCTCACCAAAAAACGCGATCTTTTTCCAATGGCTGCATGAAAAATGACTTGTGTTTTTATTGCTGCTAAAAGCTTCCTGCCTCGCGGGGGTTGGTTAGCTGAATGGTAAAATGCCCGGCGCGTATCCGGAGGTTCGTGGTTTGGTTCCCTCTAATAAATAAATACTCGACGACGCGACCGCGTGTGACGTGGGACATGACAAAAAATAATATTTCCGTTTGTAAATATTAATGGTATGTAGGTAATTTCGAAAGTTTTGTATAGTTAACATATATCAAAGCCTGTTTTTAGTAGGTCTCTCTGGATTTTAAAACAAAGTTATCACATCTGGTAGGCAAAGAGAAAGAAATGCTCACAAACCTCTCAAACACTAAAATACTGCTTGGAAAACGATACTATACGATATGATCGTACCACCCCTGCCAGGAGCACTCGTTTCTCGGTGCGACCGGTACACCAGGGTGTACTGATTTGGTCAGTACTTGGAACACGTGCTCTGAGAATGGGAAGGAGGTTGGAGTTCAATTGATAAGCCAATGTTGGATTTTTACGATCGGCTTGAAGAAAGGATTTGATTAAATCTTGTTTTTTTCTTCATGTATTCCCTCTTTTTGCGTCTTCTTGGTTCTTCCCGATTCTTCTTGTCTCTGCTTGGCTCTCCTTGACTCTTATTGACTCTTCTTAACTCTTCTGAACTCTTCTTGACTCTTCTTAATCTTTCTTAGCACTTCTTGGCTCTACGTGTGTCTTCTGGCTCTTCTTGACTCTTCGTGACTCAACTTGGTTTGTTTTTACTATTTATAAAACATTTAAAAATATGCCTGCCTTTTTTATCTTGTTCCGCGATAAATTGTTATTTTTTTAATAAAGATATTATTTAGGCGCCGCCATTTCTCGCTTTAGGTATAATTAGGCAAAATACCGAATGAAAATATCAAAGTATAATCACAAACACAAACTATAAGAATCTCACAAAGAGTGTATCACTACCAACTGACTTATTTCTAACTGACTATTTACGGTCACGTGTAGAACCAATACCGAGGAGGTTAAATATATAATTTAATCTCCGTTTATTCTTTGTGGACCGATAAGTACATTTATTTATTATAGATAATTAACAAAATTGCTGAATAATGTTTGTATTGAACCAATTATGTTTGCGGGTCCATAGATCAGTTATAAATGGCGGCTCTTCCTGCCTCTGCTACATCCGGCTGGCAATTATTTCCTGTTCCTGCAAGGAACTATGACACTGCATTATTCCATAGTTCAAACTAATAATAATAATAATAAATATTTTATGACAATTTTTTTTTGTAAGAAATAGATATAGTCATATCTTCACTGGGATCTCCCGTGCTGAGGATTTCATTTCCATATGATTAAAAGCTAGGAGTATGGATAATATAAAGTAATTATAAATATATTGCAAGGTGTTTTTTTGTTCAGTTGAGTGGTTTCGGTTTCAGTATGTATTCGTTGTGTAGTATGCTATTTATTTCTGATCTCCCTATGTTTTGTATCCAGCTTTTTATTTGAGATTTAAATGTTAAAATATTCTTGTGAGTTTTGAATGAGAGTGGGTTTTTATTGTAGAGTTTAGTGCCATAATATAGGAAGCTTTTTTGCCCAAATGTTGTATTTGTAGTTGCTTGTTGGATATATTTTTGACTCTGAGATCTACTGTTTCTAATATGTGTTAGTTGTAATTTCTTGTTTTCTGTATTTATGAATGTAAAGGAGTATTGTTTTAGAATTGAGTTCTTTAAATAACATGATGTTAAGTTTGTTAAAGATTTCGTCAGTGCTACTTCTTACAGGGACTTTCAGAATAGTTTTCATTGTGGATTTTTGGTTTTTAATGTGTGATTTTAGGATATTGTCATTTGCACTTCTCCATATCGTAGTTTAAGAGCGATTGGCAAACTACTAGCGCATATTATGTCTTATATTCAATTAAATATTATATGGCAGTTTGATGTTTCATTAACATAATAAAATCTTTACTAAAATTTATTAAAAATAAAGAATTTGTGTAAAAACAACAATGTAATTATTTTACCTTGGGATATCACTTCAGAGAAACTTCAAACATTAAAGCAAACACCAAATAATCAATTAGTTTATTATGTATACAAGCTAGCTCCACTTGGTCACTATACCCGACCAGCATATTATAAAATATGAATAGTTTCAACACGTCCATGATGGGTATTTCAATAGGAATTGTTGATCATCACAAATGCTCTAACAGGCAAGTCTTCAAGAACTCTACGCAGTTCGCCTATATAACATGTACTCCAGGACAAATAACACAAACAAACACGGTAAAACAGTAGCCGAAGAGCGTAAAAAGGATTTCCATGTAAAGGATCTCCTAGAATTAAGTAGGCAGTGTCAATTGTCGCGTTCAACGCGTAAAACAAATAATACCTTTGCTTGGTCTGAGTCGTCATGTCTCTGTCTATTGGCTGGAGCTATGGCATCTTTATGGCAGGGGTCCGCAACCAGTGAGCCGTGTGCGAATGCTATGCAGGTGTGACGCGGTTTCGCGTCGCGGTGAAAGATTTCTTAAAGTTATTGAGAACGAACTAATAATAGAACATGTTCTGTGGGCAAGACAATAAAGATTTCGCAGAGTTTAGATCGAAACTGTGTCACATAAATATTTTGTGACAAGTGTAGTTCTTGCTTAGTTGGGTTTATTTTGTCTATGGTGTTTTTTTTTTAGCTTTGGCAATATTTTTAAGGAAGGAAGGACAGTTTTGTTTTTGGCCACTTCCTCCCCCCTCAGCTTTGGGCAGCTGCTCGTAGATCTTGTCACTCGCCATTTAAGGTGTTTTAATCGGAGTTAATCATGTGTATAGAAGTCATTCTTATCTTTTAAAAAGGGCGCGGGATGTTTTACCTTTCACGAATAGTTCGTGTTGATTATTATTTTAGTGGTGATTATGGAATCCCGCTTTTTATTGAGTGTTGGCCGGTGGTCATATTTGTAGTACTCGTGTTTCGGATTTGAAACCGCAAATAGTTTGGTCCTAGCTGTGGCTAGAAGTTGATGGCTGAGTGTCCCCGCGTCGCGAAGGAACGGATTGCTGTTCCCGAGGTCTGTAAGACGAGTCTGGTTGGTTGCCACGTGCTGCAGACTTGATGATCCTGCAGGCGCACGTTGAAGGAGTTGCGTCCTCCCGTTTCCACTAAGAGAAGGATGTCCTGGCTCCTTAAGACGAGTCTGGTTGCTTGCCACGTGCTGTGGACTTGATGCTCCTACAGGCGCGCGTTGAAGGACTTGCGCCCTCCCGTCTCCATTAAGTGAAGGACGTCCTGGCTTCCGTCACGGGTCCGTTCCCCGTTACCGGAGACAAGTTTTCGTTCGCCAGCCGTTGTTATTCCTTCGTTTCTCGACCACGTAAAGTTAGTTTAGTTTGGTTCAGGAGTTCATCTGGTATGTGCCTACTCTTATTCCTATTGTTAAATGGTTATTATTTGTACTCCTTTGTTGTAACTTTTGATGGTTTCAATATAATTTCTATTAAGTAATTACTCTTATTATTTCTGATTTTCCTCCTTACTTGACAGAGAATAAACCCCACAATCATGAGATTGAGAACTTTGCTCTACCGTATTTGTACCCTATAATTGATCCTGTAGATCTCAATATTACATGTAAACATTGGAATGTTCCTACTTTAAATTTTACACCGTTACAACTGTGCTAATCCGTAGGCTATGGTTTAATTTGCAATCATATTTATATTCATTTCATATCATGTTTTTTTTAAATTATCACCAAGATTTATTATTATTTGTAATTTAACTAAATTTGTACTTCAATTAATGAAATTTTAAATTGAAAACACTCATAAACTCTAATGGCTTCATTTGAGTTTGGCAGTTTTGTTAAAAAATACACTTTATCACAATTAGCCTCGAAATATCTGTATTTATAATTCTATTGTAATATGTTTGTATGTTTATTAAAAAAAAGCGTTATTTTTGTCAGTTTTATCACTCAGCAACTAACATGAAAATTTGCATTCAAAATGCAAAATGTTTTTTTCCAGTGTTATTCAGCACTTGTTCGTCAAAAATATTGGTGCAATAAGCACGTTTAGATGGTTTTTTCCGCTGTGGGTTTGAAAGTTCCTTTGCAAATAGGACTATTTTGAGCATAAATAACTGTAGTCTGAACGCGAGAATTATTTTTTCCAGTTCGAGTCGGCACGTGTTTGTCTAAATATGACACGAGTACTACATGAGTAGATGCAATAAGTACAGTTTTTCCACTGTGAGTCTGCTTTTGTATTAAGACCATTTTTTAAACAAGTACTACAGTTGGAACACGAGAATGGTATTTTATATTTATGTTTTTATATGTATGTAGGTAACAATTTTTTTTTAAATAGTTGGGGCTATGCCTGTCTCGCCGGTAGGTTATTGTGTCGAGATGGGCGTAAAATTATAAGAAAGTTGGAGGAAAAAAGGAAGGCTTAGATATAGTTCTTCTTGTTCAGTTCAGTTTCAGCCTTCTATGGTTAAACTGCGCAACTTTTGCTCCGCAATTTTTCTACGAAAAACCACGGAACAACGTTTTTTTTTCATAAGGTATTTACTCTTAATCAATAAATAGCGACCTGGGAACAACGTGCAACAACGGTTAACGATCACGAATTTGGATAACGATCCAGGTGAGTATACACCCCCATCTGGGGTTTTAACCCACTTTAAAATTACAATTGCATGACATTTCAAATTTTGACAGCTTGAAAGCATAGAAAAAGTCATAGACAATTTTTCAAATTTTTAAGGTAGAGTCATAGACGATTTTTCAAATTTTTAAGATAAAGTCATAGACAATTTTTCAAATTTCTATGGTTTCCAAACCATAGAAAAACCTATCCCGTAGACGACTGACTCCATCATACCCGACCACAGACAAAACTAACAAACTCAAAATTTTTGCACAATATTTGCGCAATTTCAGGAAGACAATTTGTAAGACAAAAAATGACAGATTCAGACGACTCGGGAGGAGAGGATTCCCCCCAGGATAGTGCCATTATAGATTTCATTGTTACGAAAAGGGAAAACGAGATGCTGAGGAAGGCTCTCGCAGAACAAAAGGAACTCTCTCCCCGCTCTGCCGCCCTACTAGCGTCGCTCACTGTTCGCGACCCCACACCGACTCTCGGTACTGGTGAAATATCTAATTCGCCTTTTAGTAGCATTCACGGAAGTCGCTTATCCGAGCAAATGCCATCAACTTCGGCTCCCCTAATGGAAACAACGGCTCCTGAAAATACAACTGATAAGGAACCTCTTGCTCACCCAACAGTCTCGCCTAACCAGGCAAACAGGAAGAGACACAGGGGTGCAGAATCCATCATTGTTGACCCGACTAGCGTAGATACCCAAGTTTCAATAGCAACAATCTGGTCTTATATGGAGACTATCTCCATCACGGTGAACGCGGGTAAAAACAAAATGAAACGCGAGGAAAAGGCTATCATAACCAATGCAATGGATGAAATTAAAAAAGTAGTCACTAGCATGGCAATATCGCACGCGTCCGCGGTAGCTCGAGCATCGTCACTGAGTGAAATCCTCGAACCCCAAAAGGGACTATCAGACAAGGTAGAATTACTCATAAAAAAAGCTTCCCTTCCCATCCAGTCAAACCCTGTCCTCACTAAATCTTACGCGAGTGCTACTTCCTCTAGTCCCCTATCCAAATCGATCAAGATTGACGGAATCCCAAGACAGATCCCACCCACCCAGCACACGGTCCTGTTCTATCCTACCATTCCTGAGGGTAAAACCTCAGAAGAAACGCAGAAGAAGTTGACAACGCTGCTAAACCCGAACAAAGACGGTTTTAAAGTGGTAAGAACACGGAAGATTAAAGGTGCTGGATTCGCCCTTCAGACAAACACTCAGGAGGGTCTTAATAACATAAAAAAAGTGGAAGCTAAACTGGTCGAACAAGGAATCAAACTTGTCAGCCCACAAGGTCGCTTACCTAAAATAGTAATATATGACGTTCCGAAGGGAGAAATTTCAGGCGATCCGGCACTTTTTGAGGAAATCTTCATTAATAACATTACAGGAAAATGCGGTCTGCTAAAGGAGGACTTCCTGCGCACAATGCGCCGCGTTGCTCTCTTCGGCAAAAGAGAGGGTTCTACTATGAACATGATTATTACCTGCCATCCTGAGGCTAGGAGGATTCTCATCGACAGCGGCTTGTGCTTTTTAGGGTGGAATGCATGCAGGGTGAGGGACTACCTTGGTGCAACTAGGTGCTTCAAGTGCCACCTTTACGGGCACATTAGCAAGGCGTGCACACAGTCTGTGACCACTTGTCGTCATTGCTCGGCCACCGGGCATGATTTTGAGGATTGCCCCAAAAAGGACCAACCAGCAGTGTGTGCAACCTGTACAAAATTTAATAAAAAAGCGGACCACGCCACTGGTGACAGGACCTGCCCGGCGCACAGAGCTGCCATAGAGGCGCAAGTACGTATGACTGACTATGGCCAGTAATTCCTTCCTTTCAATAGGTCAGATCAACCTGCAGAGATCCAGGGCTGCCACAACTGAGGTGCTGCAGGTCATGTCTGACCTTAAAATTGACATTATGCTTATTCAGGAGCAGTATACACGGTTAGGAAGAACGCCCATTAGTTATCCAGGGGAGGTGCTCGAAGTCGGCAGTGCACCGATGGCGGGTGTCCTGGTCAACGTTTCGATGGTCAGTCCCCTCCTTCTGGTTGGGCTGTTAAACGAGTACCAAACCTGCGTGGTTATTAATTTCGGTAAAATTGAGATTGTTCTGATCTCAATTTACTTTAAATATGGGAATCTTGTTGGGCCACACATATTGAGCTTGACGCGCGCTCTAAACGCGCTTAAAGGACGTAACATAGTTATTGGAGGAGACTTTAATGCTCGCTCGCCATTGTGGTTCGATTATTACGAAATAAGAACGGAACGTGCAGACGCCGTTGTTGACCTCATTGCGGCGCAAGGTCTAGTAATTCTCAATAAACCTAACCATAGCTTCACCTTTTCAAATATACATGGCGAGAGTAACATCGATCTAACTCTATGCTCTAGATCTGTTGCAGGCTTAATATCGAAGTGGCAAGTTCACGAATCCGCGATAAATTCTGATCATAGGCTCATAACCTATACAGTGGGTGTCAAGAAGACCGAAGCTCCGAAATCCTCCTGGAACTTCAAAACCACTAAGGCGAATTGGGATAACTTTGGGGAGGCACTACGCGATACTTTAAGGGGCTTTTATGATGTAGCGTGCAAAGATCCGAACAATTTGGGGAACTTTTTCAACGCAGCCGTGGTATCAGCTGCCGAATCCTCTTTGGGAAGATCAAACCCGAAGAGGACCATCAGGACGCCGTGGTGGTCGAGTGAGCTGACTTTGCGTAAGAGCGCCTTTAAGAAGGCTACCAGAACCTTAGGTTGTGCCAGAAGGGACGGGTGGTTGCCTGATCAGCGGAAAACTGCTGAGTTAAACCTTAGGCATGCTCGTGGAGCCTTCAGATCGGCAATCTTAAAAGCAAAACGAACTGCTTGGCATAACTGGGTTAAAGAAGTGGGTAACGCCGACCCGTGGACTCTCCACAGCGCCATTGATAAAACCGGGAAAGGCTCTGAACGGTATCTAAGTAGCATCATTTTTGAAAAAGAGGGAATGGACACTGAGAGTGTTGATGTGGCCACCACTCTTAGCACACTGCTGAGCAAGCTTGTCCCATTAGATTCAGTAATTGGGGAAAACGACCACCACAAACAGATTAGAAATCTCTCACGGCTCCCACCCAGCCTCGCTCAGGAGGACATAATGCGAATATCAATATCTGAGGTCGATACAATAATTAAGGGCTTGGGAGCGAAGAAGGCACCAGGCTTCGACAAGCTTAACGGTATAATAGTGAAGAAAGTATGGGTCTACGCCAAGAATGAATTATTCCAGGTGCTAGAAACGTGTATGAGGAGGGGAATTTTCCCCTCTGAATGGAAGAAGGGCGTGCTTCGGGTCATCCCTAAGGGTGGAGATAAGCCTAAAACAGACGTCAAAGCGTATCGCCCGATTACTCTGCTGCCAGTATTTAGTAAAATTCTAGAAAAACTAATACGCCAACGTTTGCGTCAAACCCTGTCCCCGGCCTACGAAAGGCAATTCGGCTTTGTCCCTGGGATGTCAACGGAGCACGCCATTACAAATGCGCTTGATTGGGTGAAGGTCTGTAAAAAGAGGTATGTCATCGGGATCTTCTTAGATATCACTGGTGCCTTCGATCATGCGTGGTGGCCGATGATACTGTCTAAACTAAAAGCGCGAAATTGTCCCAAAAGACTCTTTAACATTCTGGTGGACTATCTATCCAACAGATTCATCATTATCACATATGGCGGAATCACTATTGTTAGGCACGTCGACAAGGGTTGTCCGCAGGGTTCGGTCCTCGCACCGGAACTCTGGAACATCCTTTTCGACGATTCCTCAAGGCTGCCCTTGCCTGAGGGATGTATCTCGGTAGACTATGCTGATGATAAGTTGTACTTGGTCTCGGGGAACAGTAGAAGAGAAGTGGAATCTAAGGCTGAAGAAGGTTTGAAAATGATTTTAGAATGGGGAAAGAATAACAAACTGAACTTCGCTCCCCATAAGACCGTGGGTTTGCTCATGAAGGGTTTCCTCGACAGAGGAAGGAACCCTACTATAAGAATGGGCAACTCAAACATCAAATTTGCAGAAAATACAAAATATCTTGGCGTCACATTAGATCGATCGTCCTCTTTTCTGGCACATGTGAAAAATGTGTCCAGTAGGGCCCAGGCTCTTTTTATGAAACTGAGAAGACTCTCAACTGCGGAGTGGGGATTGCGATCTCCGGCACTGCGTATTCTGTACAGAGGGGTTTATGTTTCTCAAATAACATATGCCGCCTCTGTTTGGGAGCACCGCCTGGATAACGTACTGATCCACGCCGCACTTAAAAAGGGCCAGCGAATCCCTCTACTGGCATTATCAGGAGCCTATCGCACTGTAGCCTCGGACGCTTTGCCAATATTGGCTGGCATTCTGCCAATCGATCTTGAAATTAGGGAAGTGATCACGAAAAAGAAGCTTACCAGAGGCAGACCTGCTACTCACCTAGGGGTGGTACTCACTCCTGGTGGAGCTGTGTCTCTCCAAGGACTTCTAAGAGAGATGCGAGAAAGAACATTGAGTGAATGGCAAATAAGATGGAATAGGTCGAACACGGGAAGATGGACCTACTCTTTCTTCCCGTCAGTTAAAGCCAGAATGGAAGGGGCGCACATAATACTGGATCACTACATCACCCAACTCCTGTCCGGACACGGTGAATTCAGGGGGAGACTTTACAGCCTCGCCCTGTCCCCTCATTCAAACTGCGCGTGTGGAGATAACGATCAGTCAGCCGAGCACATTCTGTGGCATTGCGAGATAATGAAGGATGCCAGAGAGGAAATGCTAAATGGTTTGAATGTTATAACGAGACCGATTTCTAATGTGGATCTCGTATCGAATAGAGAGAATTTCGAATGTCTGAGAAAATTTGTAAGGACTTGGGTTGAACGATGGCCTGAATTGAGAGTCGGAGAATAGCATAAAATCACATTCAAAAGTTATGTACCATGTATACTGCTTCTGTTCTCCTCGGATAACGATATGACCTTATTTCCATGAACTTTGTATATATTGTAAATATTTCTACCTGTTTTTATATAACGATCTTTACTTGTTGGCAAAGCCATTCGTATGCTCTGACTGCGACTAAGCGGTCGGAAGAGGGAAATGGCTTGCTATTTATTTATTTTATTTTATTTCCTTCTTGCCTATCTGTTTACCATTTCGTAGTTTTTAATGTAGATTCTTACAGGTTACAAGCAATCACGGTCGACGCAGTTTTAGATTGTTGAAACTGAACTTTTTATGTAATGTTTTGTCCCAGCCCTTCGAGGGCGTGGATCACAGACCGTCGTCCCTGCAGAAAAACTGGCTTCTCCTTTATCCTCTGTACATGGTGTATGGATCACGAGTCGCGCCTCCCCCTTACGAGGTGCTCTTGGTTGTCGTGAGGTCTGCAAGAGCTAGACCACCTTCCTTGCGATCCTCTCCCGTCTGACGCTCGATTTCTTCTTTAGGGTCTTCGGCTGCTCACAGCCTATATATCAGCTTATCTCTTTCTTTGGGGCAAAATCAGACGGTCACCGCGATCGTGAACGGTTGTCGAACCTCACCTGTGGACCAACCGACATCTGATTGCACCTGTGAGGGACTGCCGACTCGGAGAATCTCATTCCACTTGTACATACTTGTTTTGCATTAACTGATGTGTAAAAACTAACAATGTTCCTTATACACTATTAACACTTATACTAATCTGGGCATCTTGCATAGTGCTAACTAACCCCTCATGCAGGGACATTTGAGGTCTAGAATCGTTGTATACCTAGAGTCTTTTAATATAAAAAAAAATTAGAGTCCTGTTGTGTACCCTGAAGGAGTAACCATCTGTTACTTATACCGGGGTGGGAAAGTGGTGGGAGCCTCAAAGTTCTTCTTGTTTACTTACGTAAAACTTAACATAAACTATTAGTACTATGAACAGTGTGTAGACTTCGCGTCCAATAGTATGTTTCTATTTTTCCGTTCCAACTGGCTACAACGTCATTATGACATAGAAGCCCCCACTGGCTAGTAAGACGGCTGTCACCAACGGTGCCCGGCGTGACGTCAATACCGCCAAATTCACGAACATGTTGTTTTTGGGACAAATCGAAATTGGCAAACTTTAAATCGTTATAGAAAATTTATTCGTCAAGATAAAAATAAAAACACGATACCTTTATCATAGTAATTTTTTTCGAGAATAAAAAAATAGAGATAATACCCTATTAGTCCGAAGAAATGTCATTATCTCAAAGACAATTATTTTTTTAAACTTTTTTCAGATATTATTAGGTACCTATATGAGTCTAGTTTTTGCACTGTTAATTCGTGGTGGAATTCCATTGTAATAGAATTAAAATTAAAAAACTTTTTCACTTTGTTCCACTTATTTATTATTACCAGGACCGGTTTCATCCTACTACGGACATTTTCAGACTGGTAGTTGAAACTCTTATGCTACTGATTTTATACAAACTTAGGCAGGGGTACACAACATTGTTTATATATAATGAATGATTCTATTTTGTTAATTTGAGGTAGGTATTATGAGTTATTTTGTTAATTTAGGGTACATTAGGTAATTATAAAGTTTATTTTTATAAATTATGAATGATGTTACAAAGCAAGTACATATTTATAGATCATATGAATATAAAAGAATTTATATAATTAAAAAGGTTTGTGATTTCTGATATTTTATTTTTGTAATGTTGGGATATTCCCTCCTTGTTGCTTAGGGCTTATTGTCAAATATTGATAGCAATTAAGTCATTGTTATTATTAGGGTTCCCCACATATTTGGGTTATTACATCTTTAAATTACATACTTAAATTATACCACTGCTCTCTGAAGTAAAATTATTCTAAGTGAATTATAATGGGTAAATTAATGGTGATTGAGCATTATGTTCTAACTGTTTATTCATAACATATTTACGATCTATTTTCTTCGTTAAGCGATTGATTTCTAGTGACTCTAATCTTAAATTAGACAGATTAGAGTCACTAGAAATCAATCGCTTAACGAAGAAAATAGATCGTAAATATGTTATGAATAAACAGTTAGAACATAATGCTCAATCACCATTAATTTACCCATTATAATTCACTTAGAATAATTTTACTTCAGAGAGCAGTGGTATAATTTAAGTATGTAATTTAAAGATGTAATAACCCAAATATGTGGGGAACCCTAATAATAACAATGACTTAATTGCTATCAATATTTGACAATAAGCCCTAAGCAACAAGGAGGGAATATCCCAACATTACAAAAATAAAATATCAGAAATCACAAACCTTTTTAATTATATAAATTCTTTTATATTCATATGATCTATAAATATGTACTTGCTTTGTAACATCATTCATAATTTATAAAAATAAACTTTATAATTACCTAATGTACCCTAAATTAACAAAATAACTCATAATACCTACCTCAAATTAACAAAATAGAATCATTCATTATATATAAACAATGTTGTGTACCCCTGCCTAAGTTTGTATAAAATCAGTAGCATAAGAGTTTCAACTACCAGTCTGAAAATGTCCGTAGTAGGATGAAACCGGTCCTGGTAATAATAAATAAGTGGAACAAAGTGAAAAAGTTTTTTAATTTTAATTCTAGGTACCTATATAATATTGATTATTCTGATTTGACATCTCATAGTAAGATGTTGCCCGACTGGTTTTAACATTCTCTTTTATCCGCATTTTGAGTAACAGAAATGGTTATTGGCGTATTCTCTTTTTAAAAAATACCATATTAGATGAATTTTGAGTAGAATGTCTCTTCTTACAGTAACTAATTTATTTTAAGGCGTTTTGCCGATGACAACTGGTCAAGTTAAAACAGACTTAAATAAATAGAAAAAAATAAAATTACATTTGTGTACATCATTTTATACTTATACGTTTTTACTTTTGGTGTAGGTATCGCAGGTGAGAGAAGGTTGCGGAACTCTGCTTTCCAGTACCTGTTCACTTTTGTTTTCTGTGTTCTTTTGTTGTGTTTTAGTGTTACAGACGTGTGCAGATTATTTGATTTAAGCTCAAATTCACATGTTTTTTCATCTTAGGAGGTAATTTTTTACACCTGTTTTAACATATTATGTTCCTGCATTCCTACACCCAATTACCTGTTACTCAATTACCTGTACCTACATACCTACATGATTGGCATTGCAACAATTTATTATGTATCACCAGTCTGATAAGAAAACTGCGTTTTAGTGCGTTTAATTCGAGTTTGTTGCGGAAGCTTGGGTAGTCCCCTAAAGGCCAAAATGTCGATTTGCAACAAGACCTGTTCTAAAGACCAGGGGTAAGACAGAATCCCTGAAATTGTTAACCACAGCTCCCCGATAGTTGTATCAAATATTGATTGCGGTTCACAATAAACCCGCAAACTCGCAAACAATATTTGCGACTACATATTTAATTGTTTTTAATTAATTTGAGCTATGTTTAGTATTTGTTTTTTTATGACAGCCATGGTTTCGTAATGGTGAGGGAACATTCATGCACAACAAAGCCAGACCCTGCCACAAAGCCAAAGTTGTCTACAAATATCTTCAAGATAATGAATGACATGGAAATAGCCTAGATATGAACTCTATTGATAACTCTATCTAAAGTCGACTGTGAAGAAGAAAAAAAGATAACCACTCGTGGAATTCAGTCAAGTATGGCATCACAATCAAGAAATTAAATAAGATTAAAAAATTGGTACACACCCGCTGACTAGGATTAAATTGCTTTTAAAAAATAGTGCCATTTAAGTTTGAAAACTAAAAGAAAAACCGTTTGAGTCTAATAATCTGCAAGCGTCTGTATTTTGTAAGAAGCTTGGGAAAGAATTCGTTGTTCAATTACGTATCCATTCAATTGTCTTAGATTTTAGTTGATTTCACAACGGTTGTAAAAGCTTAGGTTCGTTAAAATGTTTATGTACCTACCTAAGTAATGACAAAGTGCAAAAGATTTACAATGTGTGTAGGTACTCCTAAAAGCATACATAAAACGCTAATAAATTGGAGACGGAAAGGCAGACCCGTATCACCTCGTGTTGGCCCGCCGACAGTTGATCCCCCGAAAAGTTGACCCCCCGGACAGTCAATCCACCAGACAGTTGGTCCCTCTGCTAGGTGATCCCCTAAATAATTATTTATTCTGTACGCCCTCATTGGTAAAGCAAGTATGCAAAGAGGACATACGGCCGTACAACAAACGTCGATAGGTATTTGTATCTGCAGGCGTCTTGAGTGGAAATCCAGTATTTCATACATTACAAATATGTTTGATGACAATGATGCCGTGTCTACGAAGGAGTATGCAGTAAGGATGACGTAAGCGAATATTTCCCTAAACAGACTGCATATTTATAGTATATTGTCACTTTACAGACGAGGACGTGTGGAATAAATAAACTTTTAGGGGATCAACTGGCAGAGGGACTAACCGTTCGTGGCACATATTTCCTGTTCCGTGTTCAATAGGTGGCAGTACTGTCTTGAAACACGCACGGGTTTGTTTCGCTAATTCGATTTCTAAACTCGTGTTTTATTTCACAACAATAAATTTGTGTTGAACTGTGTTATGTAGAGAATACATAGACTTGTTGATGTTGCTCAAATTTTCCTTTTTTTATTTTGATACATTCGAAGCCAAATTAGTTAAAAAAAAATTTTATTAAAATCAAATAACGAGTTATCATAATTTATACATATGCTCAAGCAGCTTAAGTTATCACAATATCTTATAAATATAAATCTCAAGGGTTCTTGATAATAACTTAACAAGTATCCTGTATTTTATGCTTTATTTTTTAAACTTTTTTATTTATACTACTATTATTTCCAGTTTAATTTATAATTTCTATGTAGAAGCCCAAAAAGGTTTTATTAAATAAACAATGTAAGAACGCGCGGCAAATGAGAAAACCGAAACAAAAATCGTTGTCTCTTTCTGGAAATGCGAATCGTATTCATAGCTTCGTGCATATTTCATAGCGGTGTAAACACAGCTTATAGCATGCTATCAACTATCAACTCTCGAAGCTCATCTCCATATAACATTATAAAACATACGATCATAATGTTAAAAATAATACTTTTAGATGGCCGCCTAGGAATGTCGGCACGCGAGGAATATATTAAAACGGCCATAAATAATACAAAAAGCCAACCAACCTACTCAACAATCCACAACTCCACATGTCCATGTTCAGTGAACGGATAATACCTAGAAGTGTGATTTGTAACTTCAGACTGGGAATTAGGTACAAGGGAATGAATTAATTATGTCCAAATTTAATAAAATTATCAAAACCTAGAGCTAATGACGCAATTTTGTTAAAAAATCATAAATTCGATCAGGCCTGAACTATCTCCATATACCTCGCAAACCAACGTCGGGGTAATAACTCCCGTATTATTGCGACAACTCCAATACGGAATCACAATAATTGTTTACTAGTCCCAGCGAAAGATAGTACGTGACGTCGTTGTTCTAGTTTCTTTTTTGTTTTCAAAGAAAACGCGCGAGAAGGGAGAGGACTAAAACGTCGATGACATCCATACGAGCTCTCCCTGGGACTAGTTTATAATCCCAAAGTTGTTCAGAGCACCTGACCGGCAATCAGAAATTGCGGGTTTAATATCCGTCAGCGGCATTTATTTTTACTCGGGAGATATTTTCAATTTGTATTGATATTTCAGGACACTAATTATTGCTTATAATAATTCGTTACTAAAAAATTATCAGTAAACTTCTTTATTCATTTGTTGAGGCCTGCAATCCTGTTTTCAACCGGATTACCAATGAAGAGATTCTTAATAAATTAACGTTGCTTGAAACGACGATAGTCATGTTTAGTGATTATGTCTGCCTCTATAGTCGAGCTGACGTCAACTGTGTACGATTATTGAGTCTGGAAAACTCCAGATTCGACGTAATGTGGGTGCGCGTCAATCTTGCCAGTACGGCAAGATTCTACGCATGTCTATACCGCTCACCGAACCACAGCGAATCAGACACTTCCGAGCTCTTCAAACATTTGAGAGAAACTATTGATGATCTCTTGCCCCGCTACCCTTCGGCCGAGTTTATTGTTCTGGGGGACTTCAATGTTCATAACGAACCATGGTTGAAGTTCTCAGGCCCAACGGACTCGGCTGGCCGACAGGCGGAATCCTTTGCCATTTGCTACGGATTAGAGCAACTGGTTCAGGAGCCTACAAGGGTTCCTGATGTCCAGACTCACCGTTCCAATCTGTTAGACCTATTTTTAACTACTGTGCCACACGGTTATAAGATTGACGTCACAGCGCCTCTGGGATCATCTGACCACTGCCTAGTGACGACATCAATCCCCGTTAGCCTCAGACCAACCAATGAGAGGCTGAGGAGAAAAGTGTGGCACTATAGGTCAGCAGATTGGTTCGGTATGCGGGCCCATTTCAACGCTTTTCCGTGGTCAGCTGTTTGTTTTCGGACTTCGGACCCTTCAAGATGTGCCCAGGAGATTGGTGAAGTCATCAAATCGGCGATGGATGGCTTCATACAATCGACTACTAAAGAAACTGGTGTGGGCTCAAAGCCGTGGTTCAGTCGACAATCCTCCGAAGCAGTTCGACGAAAAAACGCGGCTTACCGAGCCTACAACACATCTCGAACGCCCGAAAGCAGATCAGCATACAACAAATCGGCAAAGGAATGCAAGAGAATCATTAATAGGTCAAAATTCGAACACGACCTGCAGATCAGCAAAAAGCTGGCTGCCTGCCCGCATGGCAGCAGAGCATTCTGGTCCCTTGCAGGCTCAATAGGTCGGAATTTTTGCAAACCCAGTTTGCCACCTCTTACCAGACCTGACGGCTCACTAGCAAACACCGCCACCGAAAAGGCTAACTTATTAGGGAAAATGTTTGCGGAAAACTCGACCCTCGATGACGGAGGTGCTGTTCCGCCGTCGGTTCCTCACTGCGGCTTCTATATGAAAAAGCTGAGGATCCGGCATCGGGATGTACTCCACGTTATACGGGGGCTCGATGTTAACAAAGCTAGTGGACCTGATGGAATACCTGCCCTGGTATTGCAGAGGTGTGCTGCGGAAATAGTTCCAGTTTTGACAAAGCTCTTCAAAATGTCCCTGAAGTGTGGCACTGTGCCCTCTGGTTGGAAAAAAGCGGTCATTCACCCTATTCCCAAGAAAGGTGACCGCTCCAACCCGGCCAACTACCGCCCCATAGCGATCACATCAGTTCTGTCCAAAGTGATGGAACGTGTAATCAACGACAAACTGCTCACATACCTCGAGAAGAACAAAATTATCAACGACCGTCAATACGGATTCCGGCGGAACCGCTCGTGCGGTGATCTTCTCGCGTATGTGTCGCATGTTTGGGGGCGGTGCCTGGAACGTCACGGTGAGACCCAAACGGTCGCACTAGACATATCCAAGGCCTTTGACCGGGTCTGGCACCGAGGACTTGTCAACAAATTGCCTTCTTACGGACTTCCCGCATCCCTGTGTACGTGGATTGCTGATTTTTTAAGGGATAGGTCGATTCAGGCTGTTGCTGACGGTTTCACCTCATCCTCACACTCTATAAATGCTGGCGTCCCACAGGGATCGGTTCTGTCTCCGACTTTGTTTTTGTTGCACATCAATGACCTTTTGACATGTGCACCGATTCATTGTTACGCGGATGACAGTACAGTTCATGATAGCTTTTTGTTTGACAAGCCCCCAAAGGGCACACAAACTCCAACGGCTCGGAGGGCTTTGAAGCAGAGAATGGACGGTTATCTCGAGAGTATTTCCTCCTGGGGTAAAAATAATCTCGTCGAATTTAATGTTTCAAAGACCCAATCCTGTCTGATTACGTATAAAAGGGATCTAAATGATAACCTAGTCTCCTTCAACGGAAGCAATCTTCCGAACAGGCCTTCCATTGATATGCTTGGTTTAACTATAAGTGACCAGCTCAGGTATGGGGGCTCCATCGAAGCCAGAGTAAAGCTGGCCTCTCAGAAGCGTGGCGTACTGTACAGGGCCCGCAGATACTTTAATAGTATACAACTGCTGACCCTGTACAAATCGCAAGTGCGCCCTACTGTCGAATTTGGCAGCCATCTCTGGTCCGGAGCCCCTAAATACCTGAAAAAAACCCTTGACTCTGTGCAGAAACGGGCGGTCCGTTTGATAGATTCCCCAATCTTAACAAACGGACTGCAATCTTTAGAGCACAGGCGTCAGGTAGGTATGCTGTCCTTGTTCTATCGGTATTACAATGGAAGATGCTCTGAGGAACTAGCGTCATTGATCCCTTCGGCACCGGTGCGTAGTCGGGATACACGCCAAACGCGCGCCCAACATTTGTACACGGTTGACATTTGTCACATGAGAACGGGTCGCTTCTACGATTCGTTCTTAAGTTCAACAGCTCGGCTGTGGAACGAACTGCCGGCCTCTGTGTTTCCTCCCTCCTACAACATGGGACTCTTCAAGACCCATGTTCACTCCTTCCTCTCCACAAAAAGACCCTCCACACAGCATCCCCAAAGATGACATAGGCCCTGAGGGAAATTATTTTCTTCAGGGCCTCCTGTGTGGAGTTAATATAAAAAAAAAAAAAAAAAAAAATAGGTATATTCCCATCTCATTTTTTTCGAACTTTCCAGCATCGAAACATACCACAATTGCGATGATGTATTGATCTCATGTAGTCCGGGCAATTGAGACTTTTTGGGGTAAGTATTAATTTAAGAAAGATTTATTTGACGTAGTGATATAAAATTGAGATTACTTTTCGAGCACGGACACGCCCACGGCACAATTCTATCGGTCGATGATTCCAGTGTCCGCATTATACTATAGAGATACTTCCGTAGGTCACGACTCCTAGCCGCCTTATCACCAACGACGCTTTTACATAAAAACACCGAAGGATATTTTTAAAATGGAGACAGGTAATACTAATAATAATACGTGGATATCTGTTGTACATACCGCTGGTTAAAGGAAATACTTCGCTTATCTTGTGTTTTAGAAATGCGACTGTCGGCAGCCATTAGGATTGTGGAGATATTAGGTGGAATTTGTCTGTCTATAAACATTTCTTAATTAATTATCAGCCTCGCATATAATATACAGACTTACTATAACTATGGAAAGACTGAGACTTCTGAGTAGATACTGATAAGATATTTGATTACAATCCTTTATTAGGATCCTCAGAGCAAAAACATGTCTTTACCGTACTCATCTCTGAACTATGCGTCCCGGAAAACACTGGCAGTCAACTCTTAGATCAGCAACATCATCAGCTGTAGGCAGACTGATGGAACCTAAGCGCTAGCTTCGGAGTATCTGGGCCGAAGGCTTGGAATAAACTCCCTCCGGAACTAAGATCCATAACAAGTCCAACAGAATTCAGGTCTAAACTAAAAACTTACCTTTTTTGAAAATGTAAAACCCATAAATGAAATATACCATTCCTGAGAGAAAGTCCAATTTTATCCAATTTTGTCCTCAATCCTGTATCTAAATTTCGCTAATAAACAATTAGTTAATGTTAATTAAGTGTTAATCTTAAGTGACCTACCAGCTAAGTATGGTACTGTATATTATCTCCATATATAGTAAGTAGATCATTGTAAAAGTGTATTATGTATTTCTACAGCGCAAAAACGGCACTATATAAATCATCCGAATATTATTATCATTATTTTTGTGAAATACACTATTCCCCTTAGGTACTTGTAATCGCGGTGTAAATATTACACGGCGCTTAAGGTCAAGATAGCCAAAAACTTTACTTATTACCTAAAATGGTTAAAACGGTGTTAAACTATACCGACGCTAAACCGGTGCTAAGAAGAATCTAACGAGTAAGACGGTATGACTTTGTGCATATCCCATTTACGAACTCTTATTAAATTATTTTGGGTTCCAACTGGAAAGTTTTCAGAGCACTTAATTATGTAAATGTGTAGGTAGGTACCTTTCCAAGTATATTATATTCGATAATATTGAATTTCGATTCGATAGTTGATATTCAAATCTAATTAGAATTCTGAATGTATTTTTTTTAAGTTTTGGCTTAAAAGTATACTTCCGTAATGTAAAAACACTGTGAATTCCTTGAGAGTCTTAAGCAAGATACTGTGATTTTACTTACCACATGGAGAAAACTACTTTTAAAAAATATTGCTATTTTATTAAAAACCTCTTCAAATTAATCATATTCCGGTTAAAAACGGGAATTCAGGCCGTCAAAAAATGTTATTGAAAGGTTTTCTGATAAACTTTCAGAAAAATACCAAGGTATTGTCACGATGTCAGAACACGTACCCATAAAAATTTCGCATTTCGTCATAATATATTATCAAGACATGGTGCAGATGCATGACCACATGTTACCATATTATTACGAACAGTTTATCAGGAAGCCGCCTGCAGTCCCGTTTTTAACCGGATTACCAATAATTTTAAGATTTTTTTTAATAAATCAGCAATGCTAATTTTTCTCCGTGCACGGCAGTATAGTTTTCATTTAATTTCTAGGTTTGTTAAGAGCCTGGAGGTATTAAGTATTTAATAAAAGCGGAGTTTTTGAAATTTGAATAACTATTATTAAAAAAAGCAAAAAGGTTTCGGCACAACCAGCCTTCTTCAGGGCAGATATTGTGTAATATTTTACGTGATAATTTAATTTATGTTGGTAAGATGATTTTCGTGATTAATTTTTGGAATATTAGAGTAGAGTCAAAGACGGAGGAAGCGCAATACGGCATAGTACCCCAAAATTAAATCACGATTATACTTTTGGCCGTGAAGTTAAGAACCTAATAATTTTCAAAATATTTATAGTTGCTTATTTCGACGTTAATCGAAACGGCTTTTGCAGAAAACTAACTGATAAATAATATCGCTAATTTATTAAGAATCTCTTTAAATTATTCGTTCCGGTTAAAAGCGGGATTGCAGGCTTTTACCGAATGAAATGAAAGGTTTCCTAATAATCGTTCAGCTAAACACAAATGTGTTATCACGATGTCGGAATCACCCCGCAATCCTATTTTTAAAAAGATTACCAAAAGTTTTAAGAGATTTATAATCAATTAGCTATACTCATGTATGTATGCATCAACAATCTATTTCAAAGAATACACTTAAATACCACAATGATAGTCAAATGATGCAAAACTTGTTATCCTACGATGCAAGTAAGTTACATATTGTAAGCATACAATAGTAATATATTATGTAAGTGAAGGTCCTTCAGTACTTACTGTTTGAACTTCATAAATCTGAAAAGTTTGTATGCATTGTTTCACGGATGACCAACAATTTCTCACGCAATAAAAGTTCTCCATAGAAATTTTTTTCTGAATTTCTGAAAAAAACTGTAAAATTTAACAGCGTTCGTAGTGGCGCCAAGCCATTTGCGCTTGTATCTGCTACTTCAGAAGTGTCAATTTATTTTTATGGGTTCAAAAAGTAATTTATGGTTCCTTCAAGGGCCGGGACACGAGACACGGAACATGGGGTCATGCCGGGACAGAACACGGGAGACAGTAAGAGCCTCAGGGGATGAAGGGATGAATGCGGATTGGTGGGATGTCTCGACATGCAAATGTGTAACACGGAACAAGCAGGAAGATAATAAATATAATAGTTAAGCGCAGAAGGAGTAAAATAATAATGTCTACGACTGGGATGTTTTTTTTAGGAATTATAGCTAAGGAGATTTTACCATAGCATTAGGTACTTTCTATATATATCGTAATCACACTTTTAATATTGTATATTCCTTTTTAAACCCTTACTCGTCAAAATGCCTCATGCCGAAGAACAAATCACATTTGGGAATATAAATTCCAATTAAATCCTTGTAGGTACTGCTGTACCGCCAAACATATATTTTTTTAAATAATAATCCAATATTAAGCAAATATTCATCCTAGACTTGCAGAAAAGTCAAAAGATGTCGCACATTAAAAAATAAAATATTGTCTTCGATAATTAAATATTAAAATTTGAGGTTTTACTCAATAAAGTTATTCCAAAAAATAAATATTTTTTTATCCTCTTCTAAACACGCTCATTAACTCTTGGAAGATGCCAAACAAAACGTCTGTAACCAAGTGGGTCTTCCGACGACCCTATGCAATTTTCTGTCTTATGGGCTTTTAAAGTATAGAAATCCAAATTATTCAGTCAATTATTAATTGCAACATGTATTTGCTCAGAAGTACGTAAAATACTAAAATGATTTTTATTTACTTAATTATTTACGCCCTAATGGGATTTTTCAGAGATAGGTAATAAGTTATACAGTTGTGTTAGGTACATAGTTAACAAAAGATAATGATTTATGATTAAATGAATGTAAATTTAAATAAATAGTTTGGATTATGAAAAGCAAAATATGTTTAAAGAAACTTATAAATATACAAATAAAAGTGTATTCACTGCAGAGTCGTGAATTCATACATCTCAGTAAAGTGATTAAAAATATTTCGTTTTATAACTAATACGGAATCTTTAAACATGTCTACAATATTCCCAAATTTATTGCCAAAATGAATTAGTCTATTTATATGTGTATGAACTTCATAGTTGGTTTTAAAATTGTCACAGAAACAGGTAGCACTTTGCTTTGTATTTCTGGTCATATGTCAAGTATTAAAGCTTATATAAGGAGGATAGTAATTTTGGGTACCACCTACTACCCCACTTGGCTGCGGGATAGTTAAAGAACATTAATACATATTATTAAATGAAATACCGGAATTAATAATTGTATTTTCAGTTATGTCCTCCTTATTTGAAATTTATAAAACATAAAATATATGGTTTATATTTAACTAGTAGATAAGGTAAATACGTATCTAACGATTGTAATGTGTCGTAACGGTAGATTCGTACCTTACCTACCATCAGTACCTATTTGTAAATCGTATTATTTCATAGAAAAAAATTGTTTTGATTAATTAAATAACAGAAAATAAAAACACAAGTTGAAATTCGTAGAATAAAGGCTTAATTGAATTCTTTCCATAAATATCTACCCGTGTAAAACGGGATTGCAGGCCTTTAACGAATGAATTTATAGGTTTTCTGATAAACTTTTAGTACATTTCGAATATAGTATTAGGTATATATTCGTAGTTTAATAAAAGGCCTGCAATCCAATTTATAACCGGATTGCCAATAATTTGAAGAGATTCTTAGTAAATTAGCAATACCCATTTTTTTCTGTGTTGAAATGAGTTTATTAGGTCTCGGGTCAACCCCAAATAAATACATTTTCAACTAATTACAGACTACTATTTAAAAAAAACTCAAGCACCAAATTTGATAATAAAATTCAGTAGATATTTCAAAAAATGAATGAAAAAAATTATAAATGGATTTTCGTTGTAGTTTCAATTTCGCTCGACAGATGTCCTCAGATGTCGGGACAGTTGGGCCTGAAGGACACGGAAGTGCCAACCGCTGGCGCTAGTACAGCCCCAATCTCTAGGACTCGCATCCGGTTCAACATTTACGTGGACAAAGGCTCTCGGGAATTGAAATACATTATGTGTCAATTTAGCAACTGCTTTGGACTAAGGTCGTGTTAACTAAGTATTTAGGTAGGTGCTTAAGCTAAGTAAAAGAGATAAAAACTCCGTCGAGATTATCGAGTTTATTTTGCTGCACATTATTTATATGAAGAATATTTACCATCTTATTAATAATTGCAGTATAAATATTATACCGAATTAGATCGTATAAGATCGGAATATCTGAAAACGTTACTTATAATCGCTGCGGATGCGTATACCGGTGGAAATGGTAGCTGTCAGATTTATATCGGCTGGCCCCTTAGTATAGCGTGAGGAAGCGCCACAATTTATTTTTATTTTTGGTACAATATTTTAAATTTCTTAGTATAATTTTGTAATGTTGGCCTCACTGGGTGGCTTACCCGTGCTGAGGCCTCAATGAGGTAATATAACGAAAACACGAATTTGTCGCGTAATCTTAATTTAAATATGAGTAATAACCACTTGCAGCACTATCCGAGGGATATTTTAAATCCAAATATATATTTACCACAGCAAATACGGGCAAAAACTGGAATAACAGAATTTGACGGATTTCAATGCAAATTAAAACTGACCGGGTCAATGTCATTACAAATGTCATCTGAAGAAATGTAAAGTTAGTAACAAAACGCGAAATGCGGAAATGACCGTGTTTTTGAGGATCGAAACAAAGTGAAGCTAGTTTTAAAAAATCTGGCATTTAAGGGGAACGATTTTAACCAGGCGCCCTCTTAATACGGACCTTTTCCTCGTATAGCCATACCAACGCTGCAGCGACGTAATCGGGAATCTTTATAAGACTGATTTTGTATATAAATACGTA
Source organism: Hesperophylax magnus (assembly GCA_026573805.1). NCBI lineage: Eukaryota > Metazoa > Arthropoda > Insecta > Trichoptera > Limnephilidae > Hesperophylax > Hesperophylax magnus. The sequence goes on from JAIUSX010000104.1 coordinate 4,535,175, forward strand.
GGTATATTTACCTATATATTTTTTAACATTAACATCACGCAGGAGGCCCTGAGGAAAAAAAAATGAAACGGAAGGAGATGAAGTTCTGGGAATGAAAGAGGCATGGGTGGTGGATAGGAATCTGGGGGGTCATTTTGTCCAGGAATGACGGATGTATGCATAGATCTTTTTAACGTGATAGATCGAGAATCCAGCAGGGTCTCCCTCACCCTGCATCTTCCAATTCGGACCGCTACCAAGGCCTGCACAAACCTCACCACATGAACACAGACACCCCTGCTAAGTGACCAAACGTAGCGAACCCCTTAGGTTGACCTACGGCAGAGGTGTTAGTTATCCAATAAATGATTCTAGACTATAAGCTTTGATTCTTTACATCTGCCGATTTTTCCCGCGAACGTACTTTTTTTATTTGTCTAAGGATTGAACCTTTCTCCCCAGGAACTGGAGTCAACAACGCTAATACCTAAGCCAAATTCCAAATGGATAGTACCGACGTATTATTATTATTATTAATATTATTATCATCGAAACGAATCTGCTGAGATTTAGCTTGATCAGTTGTTGGGATATGGGTTAATTTCCGCTTCATTCATTAATTCATTCATTCAATCAAGAAAACAATATCGAAATTCAAATAGGTGTACACATTCAGAAAGAGAAATATCGAACGCTGTAATCGAAAAATAAGCTCACTTTTAATACAATATTGCGACAAAAAAAGGCGGTCAACGAAATTGCGCAACAGATTTTCAATGAAAAGCGCATCCTTTGCACGTCGGCAAAATCAAAGCATTATATCCATAGATCAGGCATCGCTATGAGCATGAAAACACACTCAACGTGCTAATCCCACCATTTATCTATTCAATGTTTAACTATAGAGTGTGTTAATATCCCCATAGTGCCTATTTACCTTTGCAACAGTAGTCAAATCTGTGCATTTTTTGAATGGGCTTAAACACGCGTGAATTTAGTCCAAGTGACAAGCGGCGGTTTAAATCTCATCACGGTTATACGCTCTCGTTGAGTATGATAATCGTATGGGCAGGGGCAACTCAACATTTTCCAATGTATAAAATATGCCATAGGGTTCCCTGTGTTAATGTTTAGGTACTTATGAGACAATAAAGACCCCAAATGTAACAACCAGTAACTGAGGAATTCAATTATAATTTAAATGATTGGCTGCAATTTTTTTATTCGCCGTTGGCGTTATATCATTTTTGATGTTAATTTTGGCACGAAAAGTTTTGAACACGCTGATGTAATATAAAACAGAAGCATGCTAATTACAAAAACATACAAAAATACTAATTACGTTTTTTGTCTGTCTGCGATTGTAATTCTGTTTCATTTAATTCGGATTTGTTATGAATTAAAGTATTATTTTTTAAAATTGGAACTGATTATGTCAATAACTCAAACCTTCCTACCCATAATATAATATTTTTTTACCAGAAAAATATATGATATGTGTTTATCTTTTGTTTAAATTTCTTAGGGTTATTCTTGAAAAGTAAAGTCGGAATTCGAAATTTTCGAAAGTATATTAGTATTAGAATAATACTCTTCTTGCCGTGATTAATTTTTCGTTTGTGATTCTGTATGTAACTCAGTTTAAATGAACTCTTAAACTTGGATTTGCTTTAAATTTAAAGGTAATTTTCAAAATTGAAACTAGTTGTATTGCGGAACCAGTACCAAAATATCTTATTGAAATGAATTAATTTATAATTCTACATGGCACGATCAAGTGAATCAGATACTTGTGTCGGGGCCATGTCAGGAGTCAAAATAATAGAAGAGTATGAGACGATGTATGAAAGTGAATGAGGCAAGGAGTGTGTGCCAAGTTGTTTGGCTGTCGAAAACGGCGTGATGGTTAGTTAGTCAGTAATATTTATTTTCATAAATTTTTGACAGAAAACAATAATAATTTGATAACTTATATATTTCTTACCTTTTTAAGCTGTCGTACCCTTAGATTAAATATACCATTCCTAATAGAAAGTCCAGTTATATTCAATTTTTCAGTTAAGTCCTAAATCCTGTATCTAAATTTCGCCAATAAACAATCAGATAATGTTAATTAAGTGTTAATCACAAGTGACCTACCAGGTAAGTATTGTACTGAATATTTTCTCCATAAATAGTTAAGTAATAACATAGATCACTGTAGAAATGTATTATAAGTTTGTACAGCGCCCTTGAGGTGATTTTGCACAAAAACGGCGCTATACAAGTCATCCAATTATTATTATTATTGTATAGCGCCATTGGCGTAATGTTTCAAGTTTAAACGAGGTTTAACGAGGATATTTTTTAGATTTATTTTTCAGGGTCACAAATTGTACAATTTTTTTTAAACAGTTTTCAGATAACTATGTTCAGAAATATAATATTTTTCAAATTATGCCAGAGGCCTGAGGGTTTAAGCTGCTCTCCTAAACTCTAAGCCGAACGCATATTTATTGCACACAAGTCCAATTGACCCATGTTATCCGCACCTTAATCACCGAGACCCCTAATAATGTCCGAATGGCATGCGTCTAGGACCGTTTGGCATTTATTGCTTTTCTAGGAGACAATAATATTATTGACCATAATAGGTACTGCACACAATCCTGAGGAGTATTTATGGCATTTGTATTAGATCCTTCTGCCTTACCCTCGAGCTGCCCAGACTGGCGACAGACGGACAACGCGTGAAGAGGCGAGCATTAAAATACTACATGTCTAAAATTACTGACTTTCTCGAAAAGTACTAATTAATTTTATAGCACGGACCTATTTGTTTTACGAATTAGAATTTGCAATAATAGGTATACCTACGTGTTATTGTAATCATATTAATTAATTTTCATTTTATTATATAATTATTTATTATTTAAAACCAGCTGCATTCCGGGATAAATCTGGAATCTTTAACCAAGCAATAACCCCATTTGTCCATAGACTCATCGTAATAACTAAAAAATATATATATGTAACCATCAAATGTTAAATAAATGTTTTAATTATTACCATTATTATTATATGCTAAAAATAACTCAGATAAAAGGCGTAATGATTTAAATAATGATTAAAAAATTAAAATATCATTCCTTTTTTTATCGATGATTGTTGCCGGTTTCAGTATGTCATGGTCATCTTCGGACTGGTTCAAAATTTCCTTAAGCTATCAATATTAATTTAACCCGAATTCATCTAATTATTTATTTATTTGCAAAAACAGTATAAACCAGTACATTGCAATATCGGTAATAAAAAATTGCAAAAAAGTGAATAACAAATACATTTACAAAGTGGGATAAAAAAAAGTTTCAAATGTAGGTTTAAAATGTTAAGTCTTGAATAATAATATTTCACGTTTAAATACGTTGTAGGACATGTGGAAAATATCCACATTTCATACGAGGCAGTTAATTAACCTAGTGATTCTTCCCAAGGGCATCACCATTGGTAAGTTAGTTCTGCACCTAGGAAGGAGCAAACGCCTGTGTTGGCGGCCTCGCGCCAAATTATCCGGGACATAGAATCCTATTTCAGCCAGAATGTCTGTTATTGAGACTAAGCCGTTTAGAAGCTTATACGCCATCAGGAGTAAGTGTACGAACACAAAGGACGCGTGTTTCGGCTTTCAGATTATCGGTGCTCAGTGCCTAATTTCGTCGTTCGGTAGTCTGACAGCAGCTGTCAGTTTTAACAAATTTCGAGCTCGTCAGACGAAGATTTTTTTACTTTTGGAGAATACTTTCTTGAAATTAAGAAATAAAACTGGTTTACAGTATGTAGAGTGTTTATTTTATGCCAGACTGGCGATTTGTTGAAAACAGCGGCAATTAACAGGTCGCTCATGTTGACGCTATCTTCCTGCTCAATAAAATAAGCGACACTAACCGGCGTCTCCGGCGAGTAGGAATTTAGAATTCATTCCGGTAAAGCTTATCGGCGCCGCCACGCGCGAACACAAATCTGAACCTGCCTTCACTACGTGCGGTCTCATACGTTTACATACAAACATTCTTGTTGGCTCTTCTGCGCAAGTCGGCCGCCTACGCGCCGACTAATCAGAAAGCAGAAATCCGCGTCCTTTGTGTTCGTACACTAATGCAACATCCCTTCTGGAACTAATCATTTATCATCATTATTATACATATACAAAAATTTTAAAAGTACCATTTTATTACATAAAATGTTGTCAATAAGCTGACAAAGTACGTAGGTACGTAGCAAACTTAAATGGTAATAAATATATTTTTTGGTACCTACATATTTTTTTACATTTCAGAGTTATCAAATAATATTGGCGTTAATGGGTGGCTTACCCTTGCTGAGGCTTTCATTTTATAATATTACAATATAATCTACATAATACATAAAACATTTAATTATTGAATTCAATATTAGCGATTTCTAAACGAAAATTTGAAACAAAAAAATCAGAATGTTACAGCTAAGTCTTCCAAATAAACGATTTTAAACGGAAAAACGAGTAGGTTTAAGCGTAATTAATAACAGCTGTTAAAAACTTTACGATTTTATTTACTTATCTACTTTCAATACAAAAATGGACATGTCTGGTTTTGCAACCGGCCCACTCGATTTCACGTCACGTTTTGTGAATGGTTATTTTTTGCATTGGACTTCACGTCAATATGAGCACAGACAAAATATTTTTTTCTGAAGATCTGAAGTGAGACACGTTTTTATGTGTGTCTATTGTGGGCCGTTCTACGATGACATTTTGAGAAAAGTTGACATTAATTAGGACTAAATGAGACGTATTGTTATGATGATCTATTGGGCAGCGTTACGGAACGAATGGGTGCTGGAAGTTTGAAACATGAGACAGATTAATTTTGCATGTGCCATTATTGTGGCTATGGATTCAAAATAAAATTAAAGTATTACGTTTTAAATAAGAACAACACTTTACACCATTTGAAGTTCAATCAATTTTGGAAATAAATCTTCCTGCTTGTTGAAGTAGAAGAGGATACACTGCATACAAGTCTATGAAATGGTTAGAAGGAATGAGGTGGGATGAAACAAGTAGGAATGGACGAAGGAACTAAGGAAGGCATGTAGTGCACTAGAATAGACGTGTACGACTTTCTATTATATCTGCATATCTCTGTGTAGAAATTAAGGAAATCAATTCGATTAGCACAAATTGTTTTGTATTATACAATGTGAATTTTTTTGATACATACAGGTACATATATAATTATACAAAACATAAGGCAATAACAAAAAAATCCCACAAAGGCGAAGCCTGTGCGTGGGAATTATAAGGTATGTATTCAAAACAGTGGTGGTTCCATTATCTATGATTTAAATGAATAAAGAAAAAATATATAAGTAGTACATATAGTTAGTTTAATATGATTTTACTGGAGTTTTTGCGTATCTATTTAATAAAAAACAGTTTAAAAGTACTTAATTTTTTTTTAAATGTAGATGGTAATGGCATATTTTAGGTATCATATTCAAAGTATAAATTATGGAAAAAATTCTCTCACTTCCTGATACTTTTTTACCCAGCTTTTGACATTTATTTTATACGAGTTTAGGTTTTGGCACATCTTGATGGAACTTGGCAAGGAATTAAACAATTTTGGGCCAGTATAGTTAATGTGTTTTTCAAAGATATTCTTCAGATATTAATTATTTCGTTTCTCAGACGAGAGTTGTACATAGTTTGGTTTTTATTGCTGAAATTTTGTGTGTATTTCCCCAAACAACAAAATGTGAAAAGAGCCTGTATTGTAGCATTGCAAGTTTTTGCTGAAATGTTTTTTTATTATGGCGATTATTTAAACATTGTACATACAAAATATGATATTAAATATATGTATAGTAAATTATATTTCTAAGTCCTCCTCACTAGGGTAACCTGTGCTGAGACGGACTAAAGTTATTAATTTCTGTTTTATTAGTTTTCTATGTAGTTTTCAATTTTTTTTTTCATTAATCTCGCCCAGCCAGGATTTTATTCTTGATTTGTAATCATTCAAATTTTCTATTCGCTTTATATCAGGGGTAGAATATTGTGGAGTTTCCTTGCAAAATAAATATAATTTCTTTGTTCGAATGTGGTATTATGACCTGGAATATTTTTTATGTCATTGTGATTTGATCTTGTTTGATGAATACGCAGTTTCGTAGAGGATTCAGTATTTTTGAATAGTTCCAATAGTATATATTTAGCATATATTTTTTGTACGTTTGGTACATCAAAACTATATAAAATTTTGTATTTGATCCTTTCATCACAAATCCAGTACACCAAAAACGTATTTGGTCCTTACAAATTAACCAGTGGAAAGTTGGTTCTAAGAAGTGTAAAGTTTTGGTAGGTCTAGGAGTTCTTAATAATTATTATTTGGATTATTTGCATAACTCAGTTTATTGAAAAATCACTTCAAGTACGCTGTACAACTGATTATTTTTAGAGAGTTTAAGCTTGTACAAGATTTGCACGCAGAGTGCGCATTTTGCACTCGTGTTCTAAAATTAATTATCAAACACCCTAATATCATAGAACTTCCTTCTTCTTCTGGCGATAGTAAAATTAAATTGTTAATGTTAATGTTAGTTGTAAGTTTCTACGTATGTCAATATATATATGTCATTATGATAGTAGTTATAGGACTTAGTCGTAAGTCACTAGATATAAGTCTTAGATGTAAGTCACTAGTTTTATTTCAGTAAAAATATATTTAACAAATAGATTTGTACAGCGCCCTTGAGGTGATTTTTCACGAAAACGGCGCTATATAAATTAGCCAAATACTATTATTATTATGTCTTATTTTACAATTTCTATTTTACTCTCCAGCCATTAGGTACTATTGATATTACATTTATCAGGAGATTGATGGCAAAAGAAGAGTTGATATTTATTCTGGAGAACTTAGGACTCTTTGGAACTGACATTAATTTATGAAATGACCTTAAAAGCCTTAGAAATTCTCAGTTGCTTACTTTTTTACACATTTAGTTTATTATTTATTTACAATGTCGCGGACTGTGAAGGTGAAAGGTTTCTGACTTTGTGGATGTGATGTCTGAAAAGGTGAGTTATAAGTTTAGCCCTAAATTCTGTCGAGTCTGTGATCATTCTTATCACGTGGCAACCATTCCAGGTTTTAGGTCCTGACACTCTGAAAGTACGCTCACCGAAATTGACATCTGGTGTGCAATATGGTTCCTTCAACCTTCTGATAGCTGATGACGCTGCTGACCTAAGGGTTGACTGTCGTGAATTGATATTTCAATTTTTCAAAGGAATACACATATCTGATACGTAAGCCAAAGATATTCCGTGACTTATATATATTTAAGCAGATCTTGAACAGGATTCTTTCAGACCATTTGAGCCAGTGAAGATTTTTTACTATGCTGGTATACCAATTCCAATTTATTAGGAGCAGTGTCAACATTTCAGAAAGACAACAATGATTCTAAGTACCAATTTTTGTCGATTATTTTGCACTAAGTCCGGACAATATAATCTGTTTAACACACAAGGGTTTCAAACCTACAAAAACAACGAAAAAAAATCATTCTGTCCTGTCTTCGGAATGCGAGCAGTAGGTTTTTTTCGTGTAATTCCTAATCGCACATCGGGTATGCCTAGAAATTTGGAAAAATAGGTACCTAGTCCATCGCCGACAGCCCGTAAACACGGACAGTCCTGACTAGTGACTGGTGACTGGCTTAGTGTCATAACATGACACCGCAGAGCGCCCGGGGCATAAATAACACCGCTCCACTGACCGGGAGATGCAGGGCTGCCACAATCACTACATTGGTAGATTCAACTTTAGAAATAATTTGTTCACACATGTATCTATGATATCGATCAATTTCCAATAAACTCTACATTCTTCAGAACATAAGTAAAAGAAACAGCAAATATCTAGAAAGTAATATTGAGACGATGTATGAATGTGAATAAGGCAAGGAGTGTGTACCAATTCCGAGTTATCTGGCGTTCCATCCGCTCTGCCTACTCCTGCCTGGAAACTGCGTGATGGTTAATTATTTAGTTAAGTAATATTTAATTAAATATTATTTCGGAAAATGAGATGGAATTTGAAAGGGTTTGTAAAGGCGAATATTACAAATATTTAGATATTGATAACTTAACATCTGAATCTTAATATTATTTCTTCTAAATCTCTTGTATACTGAAAACAATTTCAAATTATCGGAAAGGTCAACAAATCTAAAATATACAGAGGTTCCAGGGGTAAAGTGCACAAAACTTCGTGAGGTGATTCTGCATTGTGGTAGAAGCAAAAAAAGTAAATAACTATTCAAAAGTATTTTTCCAAAGAACAATATTTATTTTCATATCATATCCATACAAACAATTCAAAATATTTTCATGAAAACTACCTTAAAACGTTAGAATTTCATAATTTTTTACTTGAATAATCATTTAGAATCACCCCAATAATATTAAGATTCAGATGCTTGCTTTAAATACGTAGATATTGTTAGAACTTCCATTCAGGCAATAAAAATGAGCAAATGAATCATAAAATAGTAGCAAAGGGTAAATAATACATTTTTAAACTATTTTACACTTATTTTCTCGGCAGGGGTTGGCAGAGAGGATAAACCTCCCCACAACTCTGTCTCGGAACACATATCTTGCTTTATTCTCATTGACATATCTCCTCTTCAATCAGAAATGATATTGCAAGTCTATTATTTAATTAATGTATAGGGATATTTAATTTCAAATTTATAAAACGTAGAATTTTTTTTTTGTATTCGCTCAATGATATTAAAGTGAATTTTGAAAGAGGGAGACCAAACTACTAAGTTGTATTCAATGATGCTTCTAACTAGAGATATGTATAACAGTTTAATGGCTTGTATATATTAATTTTATATATATTAATAATCATAAGTACAGCGTCGTTTTTATAAAAAAAGAATCACTTCAAGGGTGCTGTGTTTTCCCTGCACAACAATTATAACTATGGTCTTTCTTAGTTAAATTCAAAATGTAAGCACCTACCTATTTAAATTTGTGCAACCTGCCAAATTATAAAATAAACATTTCATAATCTTATTGTTTCTCCTTGTTACTGACGTATTTGAAACTGGTATATTTAATCTTTCTGAGTAACTTCAATTATATCCGTCTAATAAGTGAAGCAAATTTATATTTATTATAACTACACCTCACTTGGTCTACTAAATTAAACGAACAAATAAGCTTTCGCTTTATATTTGCATTGACAGTGGCAGCCCTGTTTTCACTCTAAGCACGTCAAAAGATTAACACAGCTTTGTTTTATTTCTTTCATACACTTCACAAGTGTAGTGGTCCTACAGGCGCCAGGAATAGTGGCGACACTGTACAACAAATACCAAAAGGAATACAAAATCGAGTCTACAGCCAGGCGAAACTAAACCACTGATACGAAAAACCCAGAACATCATTACATCGCAATTTATTGCCTTTAGAAAGAAATTGGTGCTTTTTGTGTGTGTCATAAATTTACTTGATGATATATGTACCCACATAAGTACGATTGTGGTATAAGTACCTATGTAATTCGAGCTAAGCAAAACAATGCACATAAATAAGAAAGATAAAGCGATTGTTTGACGATAAATATTATTTGCGCTGGTTGAACTGTCCTTTCTTGACTACTTATAACAATTCATACTATTTTATAATAAGTTTTAATATCAACGAGATTTTTTACAGTTTCTTTAGAGTGGCTCATAATATATTCAATAATGATTTAAATAAGCGATGCATATTTGAAGATGAAAGTTAGAAGGAGAATTAAATTATTGACAATTTTTCTCGACCTTCCTAAAGCCTTCAACAATACAAATCACTCACATCTTTTTAAAAACTTGAAAATATAGGTATTATTGATAATGACTGACATTTTAAAAAAGTACATGGAAAGCATAAACCAAACGGTAAACTTAACAACATAGACAGCGAATTTATTGATGTCAAATTCGGGGTGCCTCAGGGAAGCATTATGGGTCCTGCCCTGTTCATAATTTACATTAATGACATACGCCACACAGAATGTGAAGGCAAAATCTCATTATTAATGAGAATAATTGGTCACAAACACTTAAAGCAGAAGACACATGATTAAAACTACCACGAACTTACAATTAATGCTTGTAAACCAAATTCATCACTTTAATAAAAAAAAAAACAAAAATACTCCGAAACCTGTACCTTGAAATTATTAGCTCGCATCACTTAAATGGGCATCGTAATTGTTCCCCAATAGAAAACGGTGACATAGCGTATCTAGGTGTAAAAATTGATCAAAATTTAAAATGAACTGAACACATTTGTTCTTTAAATAATAAAACTGACTTATTTTTTCATCAAGAATGTCCTCGTTAAAAAAATATTAAATCAAAGTCTACGTTGCTCTCGTCGATCACTGTTATACAGTATCTGCCAATACAGTATTATCGTTAGGGGTCGGTGTAAATGAAAATATTCTAAATCCACTAACTAAAACCCAACAGGCAATTATGAAAACTTCACCGAAACCCCTTAGCACTGACGAAATCTTAACGATTTTAACACCATGTCAATTTTTCAACTCTATTATTAAACATTATTTTCTACATTAATTAATACAAAAAAAAAGAATAACTACTAGCAAAAAAGACTGGATATCGGGGTCAGAAACATTTCTAATGTGTAACATGGAAAAAAAGCTTCAACATATACGAGTATATACTAACTAACTAACCATCACGCCGTTTCCCCGCAGGGATAGGCAGAGAGGATGGACCGCCAAACAACTCGGTCTTGGCACACACTCCTTGCCTCATTCACATTCATACATCGTCTCATACATACTCTTCTATTGATCTGACTCTTGACATGGCCAGACTCAAGTATCTGATTCACTTGGTTAGTTTTTAGATTCTCACGGCCAAAAGCATTTTTGTTGTTTGTTTTTGGGGTGTTATGCCGTGTTGCGCTAACTCCTTCTTTAGCCGACGTTTCGGACAGCGTTGCAGTAACGTCGGCTAAACTGCAACGCTGTCCGAAACGTCGGCTAAAGAAGGAGTTAGCGCAACACGGCATAACACCCCAAAAACAAACAACAAAAAATCTGATTCACTTGGTCATGCCATGTCTTTCTCGGGCGTCCCCGACTTCTGCTACCATTCACATTTGCATATTCTATATATTCTCCTTACACTCCTTTCTTCGCTCATTCGCTCTACATGCCCAAACCATCTAAGCGTCCCTTTCTTGATCTTACTCATTACGCTTACATCAGCCTTGCACTCTTTGCGGATCTCCACATTCCTCACACGATCATACATGGTTTTACCACACATACGCCTCAGGGATCTCATTTCAACAGCATTCAATCTACTTTCATCCTTTCTTTGCCAGTTCCATGCCTCACTTCCATACATCAGGGTAGGTACCAGCACTCCATTGTGGACTGCTAACTTCGCTTCTTTGGACAATTTTTTGTTAGCGCCAACTGCGTTCAGTCCTCCATTAATGGAGTTACCTGCATTTACTCTTCTTTCAATATCTCTGTCAGCCTTCCCATCTCTCGTAAACATGCTTCCTAAATACAAAAATTCATCCACCTGCTCCAAGTATTCCTCATTCACAGCTATATTGCACACTGTTTTCGTACTTTCTCTTTCAAACACCATTACTTTAGACTTACTTACATTCATCATTAACTCATTCTTCACGCATACTTCGTTCATCCTAGACACGAGAGACTGCAGATCATCCATACTATTAGCAATCAGCACCGCATCATCAGCATACAACAGGCAACATACTTTCAGATTACTCATATATACTATTGTACTAAAATTACAAAAACATGATAAGATTTGAATCTCAAATAAAAAGCTGTACACCAAACGTATGGAGATCATAAATCTAAAATATACTCTCCTCAATTACATATTATTCGTTCTATTCAATTTCAATATGTAATTGAAATCCTCAGCACGGCAGATCCCAGTGAGGATATCATTATCTCTGTTGTTACAAAAAGGGAAAAAATTTAAAAAATTTAGTATTATTTTCAATTTATTGTAACCTTGAAAGTAGTACATAAGTAATAGGTGTGTATATATATTTTTTTAAATTTAGATTTATAGTTAAAATATCTTATGCTGATTACTTTTAATGAAATCAGAGTGGATTTGAAATTGCAGAGAGAAGAATTATATTCGACTTGACATCAAATTAAAGAAGAATCGGAGATTTTACAGTTGAAATACTTTAAAGTCTCTGCCATTACAGAGAATAAAGCATTTTTAATCCTTTATTTGTTATTATATTTATGTAGGTAAGTTTCTTTTTCAATCGCTTACTTTGCGAATATTTTAATTTTGTCGATTTTGACGTGAGTCAGTGAATTCTTGTAAAACTGTTGTAAATACCAAGAATTTCTGCTTTACCTGCTAGAGGTATGCACCAACCGCACCAACATGGCTTATGAAAAAACCTCACTCCAAAAAAAGGTAATGTAATCACTTTTTGATGACCTCATTGTGGATTCGACCCTCAAGGAACAATGTCTAGTTCCGGGATTAAGCATAAAAACCCACAAAACTTTCTAATATCCAGGCAAAGGTCTGTTTTGTTAGCTACCCTTAAATACTTCTTCCGTTATAATTATTTTATATTGTGTCGGGACAAAGCTAGGTCCACTCAGGTATAACAAAATTATGAACTTTTACAAACTAATAGTAAAATTGTGAAGGCAAATACTAAGATTCTTATTTTTTCAAGGAACAAAAAATTTCACCAATATATTAATTACCTCATCGAAAGTTGAAATAGTTACTGTTATTTCTAATAACTAACAAGACATCGTATGTCAACAACATAATTATACCCACTGCAACCGTTAAATCTGATAAACGATTTTCGCGTTCATAATTTTTTTGAAGATGAAGATGCAAATATATTTTGGGTTTTCAAATTTCAATATTTTTCCATCAAATTAAAAATAATTACGTAGAAAGTATTCTTCAACATTTGAAAAACATCAAAATCTGAAACCAATAAAATAATTATTTTTACTATGGCAGGCTCGTGAAAAATCACGGGATATGAAGCTGAATGAATTTTAAAAATATGTTTTCTTCCAAAAATAGAATAATCATTTAACCATCGATTGTGTCAATTATTTTGTTAGCTGCCTTTTTTATCGCTTGTCTGAATTATTTCCATAATCAGTTCCAATTTTGAAATAAATTGTAAGTTCTAGAGTTCATTGATCCGGAGTTACATGCACAGAGGCACAGCCGAAATCGTATTTCTAATTCGACTGAAAACAAATGGTTCGGGAAAACCTCAAAATCGAGGCTTATCTATCTATACTACAATCTTTATCTATGGAATATAAATAAATAATAATATATGTATATTCTAACGCTGCATCACATTCATTGGTCAAATGAATTGTACATATAGTTTTGTATTAGAGGTTGACAAACCGGTGGATGCAATCTGTTTATAGCCATAACTTGATAATAGTTGGTCTAGTCTATAGTTGGTAATAGTATTGTAGAAATATATTATCTATTTGAATAGCGCCATTGAGGTGATTTTTTACAAAAAACAAATCATCCAAATATTATAATAATAATAAACCTATCTACGTACGACGTACGTGTAAGCTGTTCCTAATATATTTATGTTAGGGACAGCTTACACATACGTACGTGGTAGGCTGTTCCTAATATATTTATGTTAGGAACAACTTACACAAGCATATCTTTTTATTAGGAACAGCTTATACAATATACATACGTACGTAGTAAAGATGCAAAAGATAGTGCAGTCAAAACTAAATCTTGATTTCACATAGGTATGTGAATAGGTACTGAAAAACACCCTTTCAGGGGTTCAACGAAACATTTGCAGACATCTGCATTTCATCCCAGACAATCACAAAAATCGAGAAACAATCTAATTTGTACATCTCAGATAACGCCTGAAAGTATTTGTGATGAGTGCGAAATAATATATACCTAAGGAAATTTATTATTTTAATATTTTAAAGGTAAGACGAAAGTAGGCATTTAATCTTATCATGCTTTTAAAACCAAGGTGTTTAATATTTGGACCCCGGGAGATAAAATCTGTCAAATGGATGATGTGCATTAGCTACTTAGTACTGATATGTGAAAAAGGACGTTTTCATGCGCTTTGTTTTATCTACAAAAATCTTGTGCATTTGGGAGGCTGTCGAAGATTTGCACGTTGTGATGCTAGAGTCACGTGGGGTAACCGTGCGCAATTTTTACATTGGGATTTTTGTATTAAAAAGCTTTAGGTATTTTACTCAATTTTTTTGTTTATTAACATGTTCGATTATTAAGGCATCTCAAACAACCATAAAAACCTCATATGGTTCATAAATCAAACAGTTATATAAAAAAGTTTACATGCATGTCGATTGCGTACACTTACCCCGTGTGCGGGGTAAGTATACGCATACCGTAGGGTAAGTGTTCGCACCGCGAAGAGTTACCCCCCATTGCAATTATCACACTTAAATTGCCCCTTATCGTAGTCTGTGCAGTTCTCATGCCACCATGCTTTACACACAATACATTCTATCCAATCTTCTGTTGGTGGATCTCGATATTTCTCCTTGCATTGTAGGCAAAAATAGTCCATAAAAGCCTGTTTTTGTGCTCTCTTTAAACAGTTATGCACGCTGGAATCTCCCGCCTTACGCTTTGTGGTGATTCTTTGTGGTGTGACTTTCTTGAAAAGAGGTGGTCGTCCGATTTCCATGGTTTTAATTATTGGCTTTCGGACCATTTTTGCATCTGCATCTCTCTGCTTCTGCTGAAGTTCCTTTTTATAGGGACTTGAGGTAATTATTTCAGACTTGCAAGCATTTTTTCGTCGTTTTTGTGTATGTGTTGCTTTTGGCAGAGGACTTATAACAAATATTGGGACATGAAGGACTGATGTTGCATCTTGTGGTGGGGAGCTGGCCTGAAATTCAATTACACCTTCAATCGGAGTAGTAAGAAGCTGACGAATAATATTTTTATTAGGTCTGACAGACGTTTGTGGGCTGCTCGGTGCCGAATGTATTTCGGCATAGCAAGAGATCTGATTGTTCAGAATATCTGTGCTAATTATTGATCCTATGTCACTTTGCTCTTGATTAGCTAACGGAGAGATAATGGATACGTCAGGTTGGGGCTCGAACATATCAGTAACAGAAGCAGCTGCAAAATAAGCTTCGGTGAAGAGTTCACTGTCTAAAGGATGTATTCCGCTTATTTTAAAACCTGATACCGCATTCCCCACAGTTGCAACTTTCTTGAAGGCTTTATCGAAAATCGAGATAACTTGGTATTGGTTGATTGCTCTCCCAGGATGCTGACCCATCCATCTTTTGCATTCCACTGCGTATTGACCTTTAAGAGGACTGAAAAATGCCCTGTCTAGTCTATGGCTGCATTTTATGGCTACTATGAGGCGGTAATGTCAAGACTACTATTCCGTGGTCCCTACAAAATGTGGTTGCCTCAAGACTGATATGAGATGAATGGTTATCAATAATCAAAAGGACAGGGTTGTTGGGACTTGCCCCCACATTGTCTTTAAAATGCTGTAACCAGTTTAGATACAAATTAGCATTTATAAATCCGGAATCGGAAACCAGCCGGTCCATCGTCCATTAGTTTTCCCTTCAGTCGTTTACGTGGGAAAATGAATGCAGGTTTCTCACGTACGCACGCGGCATATTTCACTGTAAAAAAATAACGAGAGTTGAAATATTATGCTATAAAATCAATTTCATCTATCGGGGTAAGTGTTCGCATTCGTCCAACTGCGAACGCTTACCCCAGCACACTTACCCCATCACCCCAAAATTCAATAAACTTTAAAAATCAGATTAGTGGTTATCTTTATTAGAATTATCACTTTGCACCCGTCTAACTAACAATATTTCACTAAAAATTATCGTAGACCACGTCGCTCTGACACAGCTGGTTACACAATAGCACACATCGGTAACGGAGATGAAAAATTTATGAAAAGCACGAAAAAAAGTATTTTACCTACCATTTTTTATTGACAAATCAGCATCCACTGCACACATGTCCTGCTTCGGCGCGATCCAGAACGCTAATGAATTAAGGAACGCGCGGGCGCTTAACAAGCACAATCTTGTCGGAAACACCACTGCGAACACTTACACTCCGCGTACGGTTACCCCACGTGACTCTCTATATGTTTTTAGAGCTTTTATCGATTTATACACCAACAAACTACAGCAAATCTCGATATTTGAGCGAAGAATTACCTGTATTAAGGTACATACTCACTTTGTCTCTCAACTAGATATAATCTACACATTACCTTTGTTACTGGGACTTTCTCTAAAATAAAATAAAATAAAATAAATGTCGATGGTTCAGATAAATGTAGATAGTTCAGTTTATATGAGCTACGAAGGTGACACGAAACCTTAGATGAAAGAATTTTATTCGTGTATTTGCGACTAGAGAGAGTGAGTACTTTTAGTAACGCCCTGATGATACACCACCATTAAGAATTGAAATGTTGCTAGAAATTGCTTTGTCCGTCTTTGGTGACTAAATCTAAATAGCCATCACATTACTTTCAGCCACACAACATTCCCCGATTGGGGATATTATGCTACGTATACATCCGCGAGTCGAACTGCCGAACTGAACCTCAACTTATGGGAAAGAAACGAAGTAACCGCAAATGGCGTGAAACCCCGCTTACAGTTGATTCGTTCCTTTCCCGTAATTCGTGGTACGGTTCGCGTTTCGGTTCGCAAATGTATACGTACCCTTATATGTAGTCTCACTGGCTTCAGCCGTTAGATTCCTTGTTACAGGTTACAACTTAAGGTTACAACTTAAGCCTTGTCCGTGTTACAATACAACTTTTTCATTTTTTTGTTTTTGTAATTTGTGAAAGTTTAGTATAAGTGTACCTTAAAAAAAATAAATGCCTAGGTGGTGAAAAAACTGGACCAGCTGCTGCAGCGAGAGAGTCAACTGCCAGCACCAACAGTGTCAGCACGAGGTTCGTTATCAGTCCAGGTATATGTCTGCTGCTAATAAAGCGCTGACACAATATCCTCACATAGATACCAGACCTTGGCAACACCGCTGTGACGTTCGTCGAAGAAGGAAGATGGAGACTCTGCATCAAGAATCCTAGGTGCTGAAAAAACAGGACCAGCTGCTTCAGCGAGAAGGTTCACCGCGTCCACCAACAGTGCCAGCACGAGGTTCGTCATCCGTCCAGGTATATGTCTGCTGCTAATAAAGCGCTGACACAATATCCTCACATAGCGGATTTGCTTTTTAATCTAGAAATTACAAACAAAATCTAAAATGTTGCTAGTTTTTGGTATTTACCAGTAGCTATGGTACAATTGTAAATACCTACCTATTTAGCATATAGTTACTCCCTTGAATGCATTTCGCACTTATTGTGACGTATCGATATCCACAAAACAGTTTGAATTTCACCAGGAGACCAGAAAACAAAAGGTAGTATTGAATATCTTTTATTCGGGTTCTATTGTGTATTTCGCCTGTGCGCTCGAGTAAATTGGCACTTCGGATGTAATTTTGTTATCTCCCATTTCAAAGCCGCTATTGCATTGTATGAATAATAATTCTGTGACACTATTGTTGTGTTGTGTTGTGTTTTGTTGTGATGTTTATTGTGGACGGCGAAATGGTTTTGTCAAAGGAAATTCTCAAACACCTTTCATCATTCCTATTCTGTTGCGTAAGAATGTTTGTTTTAGAGGGAATAATTGAATGAAACAATGTTAGAGCAGAGTATTGGTGAGAAGGGAAATCTAAATGTGAATATTTGAAAAGCGCACTTGAGGTGGAATATCTCGTAGACCTCGCGCCCAAAAAATATTACTAACTAAATAATTTACCATCACGCTGTTTCCTCGAAGGGGTAGGCAGAGAGGACGGATCGCCAAACTACTCGGTCTTGGCACACACTCGTTGCATCATTCAAATTCATACATCGTCCCATACATACTCTTCTATTATTCTGACTCTTGGCATGGCCCGACTCAAGTATCTGATTCACTTGGTCGTACCACGTTCTCCTCGGGCATCCCCGACTTCTGCTACTATTCATATTTGCATCATATATTCTCCTTACACTCCTTTCTTCGCTCATTCGCTCTACATGCCCAAACCATCTAAGCTTCCCTTTCTTGATCTTACTCATTATGCTTACATTAGCCTCATCACTCTTTGCGGATCTACACATTTCTCACACGATCGTACATGGTTTTACCACCATACGCCTCAGGGATCTCATTTCTACAGCATTAAGTCTACTTTCATAATTTTTCTGCCAGTTCCATGCCTCACTTCCATACATCAGGGTAGGTACCAGCACTCCATTGTGGACTGCTAGCTTAGCTTCTTTGGACATTTTTTTGCTAGCGCCAACTGCGTTCAGTCCTCTATTAATGGAGTTACCTGCATTTACCAATATCTCTGTCAACCTTCCCATCTCTCGTAAACATAAAATATAAATATATGAAAATCAAAATTTTCTCAACCGTATTGCTAAAATATAAATTTTGCTAGAGGGATCGCTACGTATGTAAGTTATTTATATTTAAGGTTAATAAAAACAGGACCTTACCATTAAATAATTTAATGTAAAACTTTTTGAAAATTATATAAAACATTTCTCAACTATAAAATTACAGGTAAGCACCAAATTTTATTTTTCTGGACGATGAATTAGTAACTTCCCGATGGATCCCTCTAGATACATCAGAGATTTTAGTAATACGCTCATCAGAAATAATTAAAATAAACCTTACGGAAAGATTGATTTTCTAGGCCTGCCAGGGTAAAGTCGACCGTAGGTCCGTCCATTACGCCGAGCCGCGCGCCGAATATCGTTTGTACACGACTTATGTCATTTAAATACCATTTTAATTTTACAGATTTGATAGTGTAAATTCAACTACAGGTCTGTCCAATATACGAGAGCCGCGCGTCGCATATTTTTGTGCACGGATGCTTCACTTACGTCGTTAAGATTCTGGCTTTATTTTAGGGTATTGTTTCGTAGTAAATTCGACAAAAGTTATCAATAGTCCCCTAAATCAGATACCTACATAGTTAGTTGGTACTTAGACAGGAGGTAGATAGTTAACTAATATACCTACTTAAATCTACATAACATTAAAAATATTCGATAAAACAATATCCTTCTAGGTCGTTGTTTGGGGTGATAAAAACACATTATTTTATTCCCCGAATCCGATGACAATTTGTTAACAACGCATCGCGATTTGATAACACTGGTATCTCGCTGCTTTAGCCGAATCGATGATAAAGTTAAGTGCTCGGGCAGCGGAGTGGCCGAACTACAACCGTGCCACAACGGTCCGAATTTCAACATAAACTGGCCAAAGATATTTGATAAAAGAATGCTGCTAAAATTTTAACGCTGATATTCAACAGCGTAAGTATAAATAAGTACCTTTATACGTTAAAAACTTTTAAAATGATCTTATCATTTTTTTCAACTGATTGAACATGCAATATGGTTTGCCTCAAATGAATTAAGTTTTTCGTTAAGGATATTCCTTCAAATGATTTCTGAAATGTAAAATTTATGTTAACGACATGTCTCAAAGAGTTTTAGTTTTTGAAAGGAGTTGAGTCTGAAAATAAATGTATTTACAAGTATCTGCATGAGTAATAAATAGCGAAAGCGTAGATTTAAAAAAATATATATATGCACGTGATATAAGCAAATAATAATACCTACTAATTTAATTTAATGGCTTAACGAAGCAATTTAATTTCATTCAAAATTAAAAACAATTGCGTTTTCTCCTATATTATTATTTGTCACAGAATCATTTACTCATAATAAGAAATGCTTAAAAAATCATTATGAACAATGAACAAACTCATAAGTCTGATATAAAAAAAATAAAATAAACATATCTCAAAACCCACCAAATACGCAATTTGTAAGTATTTGTCCTAAAAAGCACAAACCGACCCATGGGAGCACAAGGATGCTGATTCAATGGAAATCAATTATTCAGGAGATCAACTTTAAAATTTGAGCAGCTATAGGTATCGAGTGTGGACATTGTAGGTTTTCTTTGATTATTGTGGAATTGGTATGAAAATATATTTACTTGTGAATAATATGCCTTTAAATGTAGGAAAAATCATTGATTTCCATAAAAAATTTGTGCTCCAACGAGTCAAATTTTATCAATAGCCGTGTGGTTGAGACATGCATCATAAATTGACATATTAAGGCCCCGTAGTAAGCGTTCAAAGACAGTTTGAAAGGAAGATATGTAAATAAGAAGATTAGAAGGAGCGCGCTAATATTAAAAACCGATAACAATTAAGCAAATATGGTGAAAAAGAGCAAAAATCTCTCTACAAATGCTTTAGTTGCATTTGAAGATACACTGTAAATAATTTAACAGAATAAAACGTATTTTAATAATTTTCGGAGCTTACTTTGCGATTTTTTTCTTTCATATTCAAAATTAAAAATTTAAAAAAAATATTTATTGCACAAAAATAGTAAAAGTTTTTAAAAGTTTTTTTTAAGTTTTCAAGCGAGTTTCATATATACCTATAACGTAATTCGGTATAACTAATGTATTTATATTATCATCAAACAAAATTTTTCTTTGGAACTTAATAATTTAAAGATTTAAAGAGAAACTTGTTATTAATCGTTAGAATCGGTTATGCGGTGTTTTTTTATTTGTTTATTAGTTGATTACGTATTTTTTGATTATGATCACTATTTTACTATCAAAATGTGATGACTTAATACTATTTTAATAATGTTAAATAAAAATATTTGTCCAGCTAAAGTTGCGATTTGCACCTCTGTGCCGTTGCGCCTCAGACGAGAAGCGGTGAAGCGCGCTTTAATCTTTGGAAAATCGTATCTTGATGGGGAAATATTATTACTTGAGAATTATTGTTGCGGCCAATAGTGGAGAATTGAGATAGGTTATTATTCAGGCGTTTCTCGCTTTGATGGGTGTGACTGGCAGATTTAAGATGCGACTGAAACAAAGGAATGAACTAATGTATCTACCAACTTCTTGCAGACGGTGGATCGGGAATTATCTTTAGTTCAATCTGATGCATCTTTATGGAATTGTACCGCAAAATTTCCAAACTATTGATAAATAAATCAAGAAAAAAATTAATAAGAACCAGAACTTTCGTGGAAAGCAATTAGGTGGGTTGTCGATACCTACGTAATTTTTTGTTGACTTTTTAATATCTTAACTATATTCAGCTCTACAACACATTGGAAGGCTTCGGGAAAATAGCCCACACATTATTTTTCCATAATTTTTAAACGAGCTGAAGCAGTAACTTTACCACCAAAATTCAGAATGTACAGTTGCAGGCCGTAGATATTATCTTCAGTCAAAAATGGTGAGTGATGTTAAAAAACTTTGGAGTGAAAGCAGGCAATGTTATTCTGCGTCAGTTGCACTTGACAATTTGGAGTGAGAGCAGGCAATGTTGTTCTGCGTCAGTTGCACTTGACAATTTGGAGTGAGAACAGGCAATGTTGTTCTGCGTCAGTTGCACTTGACAATTTGGAGTGAGAACAGGCAATGTTGTTCTGCGTCAGTTGCACTTGACAATTTGGAGTGAGAGCAGGCAATGTTATTCTGCGTCAGTTGCACTTGACAATTTGGAGTGAGAGCAGGCAATGTTATTCTGCGTCAGTTGCACTTGACAATTTGGAATGAGAGCAGGCAATGTTATTCTGCGTCAGTTGCACTTGACAATTTGGAGTGAGAGCAGGCAATGTTATTCTGCGTCAGTTGCACTTGACAATTTGGAGTGAGAGCAGGCAATGTTAACACTTGACAATTTAGCAAGTTTGTCATGTTTTTAAAGAAGTTTTATCCAGGATGTCAGCAAAATATTTCGTAAATACTCTTTATTGAGAAACTTGTATAGTTTTTGAGTTGATCTCTCAGCTAAAGTCTGTTGATGTTTTTTCTTACACTTAATGAATTAATTATTGAAGTTAATACTATAATTTATTATTTATTACGATTAAATTAATTACCTATTACAAAACTAAGATCCCTGGTAGATATGTATTATTGTGGTAGTTAATAATAATAATAATATTTCAGGCTACAATAATTATTCTGTTATAAATAGAATTCACGCCATTGGTAACTCTTACGCTATGTTAGCTTATGTTTTCAAAATGCCTCTATTAATGAGCTGTACTAATTGAACATTTTAGCAGTGCAAATTTCATAACGGTTTTTGTTTCTTATTTATTTCTTTCATTAACTCTGTACCAATGTATTGTATTTTATTCTATTGTCTTGTTAACTTATGTAATAATTTTTTTTTCTTACATCTTTCTGTATTATATTGTGACTGCCAATAACTATCGTGTACATAAATGGCACTTGTGCCGTTAATACTAAATAAATAAATAACTAGTAATAATGTAAATAAAAATTGTTTTATTTCAATACCTGTACATCATTTCTTCGTAATATTTTTAAATGTACAGGGCCTATCCGGGCTTTAGAAGATATTTACCACGTCCAGAAGGGGGGCAAAGAAGAAAAACAAACAAATATGCACGTTTGATTATTAACCTTTCCTCACCAACTATAAAACTGATTTGTTTTATATGTAAAAAAATAAGTACAGCCTCCATCAGGCCTTCTAAAGGGATAAAGCACTAAACTGTTTATGAAAACTGAAAAAAATCATCATCTTACCTTCACATTATAGCCAAGCACAGTAACCAACGAATTCCACCATACTAAGTAGCTCGGTAGGTTGGTAGGCACCTACTGACTTTCTCCCTTTTCGGAACTAATTATGTGTAGTAAAAAGGTGTATTACTTATATCGGAGGGTACCTAAGTATATTTTAAGTTGATATTTTATATATTTTTTTAAAGTTTATCTTAGTATAAAATATTACTTATCAACAAATTCAGTGGATAGCTATATACCTACCATTGTCATATATAGCTAGAGACGCGTGGGGTGACCGTGTGTTTTTTTGAAGTGAAACTTCTTTACGCGCGTCATGCAATTTCGAGGACCGGAGTAAAACCGACTCATGACCGAAACGAAAATGCGGGACCACCGATTAAAGTTCATTTGATCTAGTCAAAGTTTTGAAGTAACATATAAATGCTTCTTAGCTCATCCCGACAACTGGCGTTGGTGGTGTAATGGTCAGCATAGTTGCCTTCCAAGCAGTTGATCCGAGTTCGATTCTCGGCCATCGCACATTATTTTTTTGTTTTTAACGCCTTTTTCATTCAATATCTTATTTTTTAGTAGGTCAGAACATTTTTTAAAAGAAAATAATATTGCAAAATAATAAAAACACTTATCTCACTGTGATAAAACATTACTCCGCTAGAGCGCGCTTTGCGTTATTGTGTTGGATTAAAATTATTATCTAATCCGTATATTATGATAATTGTATTACATTTATTTAATTAATTTATTTATTTTGATAATATGTAATAATTTACAGAAAAAAAAATTAAAACTATCTCCCTCTGATAAAATATCCGTTCGCTAGAGCGCACTACGCGATCTTGTGTGGGATTCTATTTCTGTACATTGTACATTATTTTTAAAAATATATTATATTTTGGGTGTGATGTAGGTAACATTATAAAACATAACAAGCTCTCATATTTTCAGAACCTACATAATATAATCAATTTATGCGGCTTTGCTTACAGTTGGTGCTCAGCGTGGTTGGCTTTCAATCAGTTAAGCGAGGTTCGATTCTCGGCTGTGGCATTTTTGAAGTGAAACCTTGTTGAGGTGGGGGAGCCGCTCACGAACGTTCTCTCTCTTCTCTTCTTTCCTCTCTCTCAGACACCAGCGAACTGCGCCACGCCAAACATCAGCTGAAACTAGAAGTTTCACTTCTGTCTTGCGTAGGCTTGACACACCCACTTTTTTTTATTAAAACGTTACTGACATTTCATTCCATTTTTTGTTTTCATATTAATATGATTGATTATTAAGATATCTCAAACAAACACAAAAATCTCACACGGTTCATAAACCAAAAGTTACATAAAAAAGTTCATGCATGTCGATTGCGTACACTTGACCCATATGTGGGATAAGCATACGCATACCGCAGTGTAAGTATACCTAAGCATTCTACTTTAATTCTGCTCTTGGGTGCAAAATGACCTTTCTAAATGTTTTACTACACACAACCTAAATATTTAATTTAAAAATTAAACATGAGATAAAATATGGATAATGTGCTTCAAAATCATTTATATTTTACCTTATACTTACATATCGTACGTTAATTGGGTAAGTGTGCGTACCTCCTACACTTACCAATTAACAAAAAATAATAATCTTAGTAAAAAAAAAACAGACTAATGACTTCTGCATATGCATATATCATGCCTACCTATTTGCACCCGTGAAACAGAATATTTCACCAAAAATTGCCGTAGGCCACACCGTTATGATCCAATTGGTTACACAAAAGAGATAATAGTGGCGAAACAAATAAGAAAACCATGAGAGAAGTAATCTTCCTGTCAACTTTTATTTTTTTCGTAGGGTTCAATGTACCTACCTATACAAGACCTGATTTAAGTCGACTCAACGGAATAATTATAAAATTAGAGCTAATTAAACATGCGCGAATTTGTTGGAAACATCACCGCGTATACTTACCCGCCATGTATGACTACCTCACTCTGACTATTTCCACAATGCGTTATCTACATTCTAAAGAAATATAAAAGTAGATAATTTTCTTTTTCTTAATAAAATCTCTTCTTACCAGTAAATTAGATACACGGATAATTGCAATCTCCAAGCACTCAATAGAAAATGAACACTTTTAAATGTATCGGAATTAGTTTAACTTATTTTCTTATTTGGGTATGTACAACTTTGGAGTCTATATCGATTGAAAGCCCCAACCTCGAATTAACCTCTGGTGACCTAACTATTGTCTGTTCTCTAGGCAAACGAGTGAATTACCAATATCTGAGCATTGATTCAATGAAAACAAAGAAACCAACACTAATTCAAAGATCAAGGCGTGAATGCATGTTTTGGTATCTAGATAGCTAGATAAGTTGGTACATACCTTCCTAGGTTGCTATAAATATAAACAGTGGCGTGCGATGCCTCAAAAATATGTTCAAGTGTAAAGTAACAAAATTTATGTGAATATCGGCTTATTATTCATTCTAGATGAAATAACTGTAAATTTTCAACGAAACATCTATTTGCAAACTCTTGATAAATGCTTTACGAAACACGTAATTGTACCTACTTAACACGGAAAAAATGAGTAGGTATTGCTAATGGAGTGTTAATCAATATTGTTAAAAACGGGATTGCCTACCCCTAACGAATGAATTGATAAGTTTTATGATAAATTTTTAGTAAAATACGAATATATTTTCACGATGTTGGAACACGTGTTCATATAAATTGCAATTTTTCCGCATTTCGTCATTATATACCTATTATCAAAACAAATGCAGTTGCGTGAACACGTACTTTACTAAAAGTTTATCAGGAAGTGGCCTGCAATCCCGTTTTAACCGTATTACCAATAAATCGAAGAGATTCTTAATAAATTAACAATTCTCGTTTTCTCCGTATCAGAACTAGGATAATAGAAAAAAAAAAATTAAACATAATATAAAATAAAAATAATAATGGGTTTGTTCAATTGATTCGATAGTTGAATTTTAAATATTTTTAGATTCTTTAAATTGGTTTGAAAATTAAAAGCTTGATCAAAGATCAATGGACGCCAATGATACGAAACGACTACACGTAGACCGTAGACAATAACACGAAGCATGAATATATGCTTTGATCCGCCTCTCAAAACGCACTCCGACTTATAAAAAACGAATGCTTTTAAGTCCGGAATGCGTTGGATGGTCGGAGTTGAAGATGCGATCTGCGATAGAAGCGCGAATGTTTTACCCAGGTTTTGACACTTGGCGGCCCTTTTGATGGAAATACACAACACAGCATACAAAATGCACACGAGGCACGGAGAAATGAAAAAGGTACAATCCTGCTTATCTATCATCATCTCTTTGCAATCTAATGTGTTTTTACCTATTTTAACTTAATTATGATGTTAAAGAATGACTCAGCAAATATGGGTGTCATTGTTTCTATTGTATTTTGACTTCAGTAAGACAAAGTTGTGTTATCTAACTTAGGTACCTATATCTCAGACCTTTTCTAGGAATGGTTCTTTTTTAAAATCTGTGATAGAAAACATGATCAGTGATGCAACACTCTTTAAAATGATATAAAAATAGTTAATCTGTCACACGGAAGGATTTTCACTGACTTGGTATTGCTATATAAAATTCTAAATGATGCATTTGATAGCTCAAAATTGCTTGTATTGATAAGCTTTCGGATTTCACTATATAATATCTTCTAAAAGTCGGGATTTATTTCAGTGCGGAAATTCTGGGACTAACTGCCATATTACCAGAATACTATAATTATACCGAGTCTGTAGACATTTTATATTGTTCACCAAATACATACAAATTGTTATTACTGATGCAGTTCAGTTAGGTATTTATAATTATTATCTATGTAGGTACCTATAAGTCGTAACGATGTTAAATCTTCTAATAAGGGCTTTCATAAATAAATTTATTTATTTGAATATGTGGGCCTAAGGAAAGGTTCAACGAAACAGAAAATCGGTATGATGGAACTGTATATAATAACTAACACATATAATATAATACTACTGTAGGCATGATGAAATTTTGTCACTTTGTTTTGCTTGGAATTTCTTGGTCGACGTACTTAGATACCCGCTGTCAAAACGCAACATATTTTGTCACTTAGTTTTGCTTGAAATTTCCTGGTCGACGTACTTACCTACATACCCGCTGTCGAAATGCAAGATATTTGATCACTTTGTTTTGCTTGAAATTTCTTGGTCGACGTACTTACATACCCGCTGTCAAAATGCAACATATTTTCCATCGTAAGATATTACGTATCTAACTTCAATTATGGACTTATTTAGAGCCCCGCTTTATGTAAAATATTACAGTAGGGGCATAACCCTTAATCCGGCACCGTGGTATATGCTTCGTACCTAGAATTTTACCATTTCTAAACAAGCAACTGCTACTGGGAATGTGAGAATCATGTAATAGGTATTTTGAAATTACGACTGTAATTATATTGTATATGGCAAACCACGCTAGTCACTTCTGTTTTGTAACCCATTTTTAATGGATTAATTTTTATAGATATAATACAGCTTAATTTTTCTTCCCCGATTATATTGAATTCCTCATGTTTCTATAACAACTTCATATTTATATTAAGGCGATGCACTACGTCGTGTAATATTTTAAATTGAGCCGCTATCAATAACAACCCTTACGTGTATGGCGATAAGGTTTAAATTCCCGCTTAACACCATCCGCCTGTTTTGATTTATGCAAGAAAAAAACATGGCCAAAAAGTGTTTTTTATTTTATTTTGTGGATGTTCAGGCATAAATATTTAATTTTTTTCCGATCATTTTATAAATAACTTAATTTGCCACATTATACAATAAAATCATAACAGAAAATGGGTTCGTAAGTAGGAGATTTTGAACTTTAAACCAGTTTTCATAGGCCTTTAAATTATTTTTTCTGGGCTTATAAAAAGACTTATCTAAAAAATACTCGATTATTTCAAAGGCCAAGATGTATTCTACTCGCAGTATTTAATTAAAGCATCTGAAACATTTCTAGGCGACCAAATTTTCAAACCAAAAACACATGATTTTGCATTACTACGTATGGCATCGCCTTAATAAGCATTGCTTATTTATTAACAATCTCTTCAAATTATTGGTAATCCGGTTAACAGGGTCCGGTAGATACAGCCATTAACGAATAAGTTAACAGGTTTCCTGTTAAAATTTTAGTATATTACGAATATATATTATCACGATATCGGAACAAGGTTCAATTCCATGAACACGTGTTCTGACATCGTGGTAATATAATTGTTGCATACTAAACTGCTTCTGAATTACAGCTTTAGATAAACATGAATTATGCACTGTAAATTTATTTAAAATGGTACGAAATGAATGATGTTTGTTGGAATTGGGTGATCGAAATAAAAAAAAGAGAGGCTTATTACTTACCAAAAAGCAGCACATAACACAATATAATTTATAAGAGTTCTACAGCCATACGTCAATGTAATTATCGCCATAACCCAACGATTGAACACTTAAAGAGCACTTTCAATAATTCCTTCTTTTCAAAGATTGTTCACGATAACCACATAGGTACAACTTGCTTCCAATACCTACTTCAAAATTTCTTCCACTTTTTTTAGAACAAAAACTTGAATTTGCACACTCTTCTTGTCATTAATAGAAATTTAAACGCATTTCTAGCAAGGTGATGGTTATGGATAGGTAGGAACTGGTTAAATGACATTACGCATATTGTTATTTCAAAACCAAACTATATTTAATTCATTCTTTAAGGCCTGCAATCCCATTTTTAACCGGATTGCCAATAATTTGAAGAAATTCCTAATAAATGAGCAATAGGTAGAGTCACGTGGGGTAATCGTACGCGGAGTGTAAGTGTTCGCAGTGATGTTTCCGACAAGATTGTGCCTGTTAAGCGCCCGCGCGTTCCTTAATTCATTAGCCTTCTGGATCGCGCCGAAGCAGGACATGTATACAGTGGATGCTGATTTGTCAATAAAAAATAGTAGGTAAATTACTTTTTTTCGTGCTTTTTCATCTCCGTTACCGATGTGTGCTATTGTGTAACCAGCTGTGTCAGAGTGACGTGGTCTACGATAATTTTTAGTGAAATATTGTTAGTTAGACGGGTGCAAAGTGATAATTATAATAAAGATAACAACTAATCTGATTTTTAAAGTTTATTGAATTTTGGTGTGATGGGGTAAGTGTGCTGGGGTAAGCGTTCGCAGTTGGACGAGTGCGAACACTTACCCCGATAGATGAAATTGATTTTATAGCATAATATTTCAACTCTCGTTATTTTTTTACAGTGAAATATGCCGCGTGCGTACGTGAGAAACCTGCATTCATTTTCCCACGTAAACGACTGAAGGGAGAACTAATGGACGATGGACAGGCTGGTTACATTGGAATGGTTTCCGATTCCGGATTTATGAATGCTAATTTGTATCTTGTAATTGGCAAGTCCCAACAACCCTGTTCTTTTGATTATTGATAACCATTCGTCTCATATCAGTTTTGAAGCAACCACATTTTGTAGGGACCACGGAATAGTAGTCCTGACATTACCGCCTCATAGTAGCCATAAAATGCAGCCACTAGACAGGGCATTTTTCAGTCCTCTCAAAGGTCAATTCGCAGTGAAATGCAAAAGATGGATGGTTCAGCATCCTGGGAAAGCAATCAACCAATACCAAGTTATTTCGATTTCCGATAAAGCCTTTAAGAAAGTTGCAATTGTGGGAAATGCGGTATCAGGTTTTAAAGTAAGCGGAATACATCCTTTAGACAGTGAACTCTTCACCGAAGCTGATTTTGCAGCTGCTTCTGTTACTGATATGTTCGAGCCCTAACCTAACGTATCCATTATCTCTCCATTAGCTAATCAAGAGCAAAGTGACATAGGATCAATAATTAGCACAGATATTCTGAACAATCAGATCTCTTGCTTTGCCGAAATACATGCGGCACCGAGCAACCCACAAACGTCTGTCAGACCTAATAAAAATATTATTCGTCAGCTTCTTACTACTCCGATTGAAGATGTAATTGAAGTTCAGGCCAGCTTCCCACCACAAGATGCAACATCAGTCCTTCACGTCCCAATATTTGTTATAAGTCCTCTGCCAAAAGCAACACATACACAAAAACGACGAAAAAATGCTTGCAAGTCTGAAATAATTACCTCAAGTCCCTATAAAAAGAAACTTCAGCAGAAGTAGAGAAATGCAGATGCAAAAATGGTCCGAAAACCATGGAAATCGGACGATCACCTCTTTTCAAGAAAGTCACACCACAAAGAATCACCACAAAGCGTAAGGCGGGAGATTCCAGCGTGCATAACTGTTTAAAGAGAGCACAAAAACAGGCTTCTATGGACTATTTTTGCCTACAATGCAAGGAGAAATATCGAGATCCACCAACAGAAGATTGGATAGAATGTATCGTGTGTAAAGCACGGTGGCATGAGAACTGCACAGACTACGATAAGGGGAAATTTATGTGTGATAATTGCAATGGGGGGTAACTCTTCGCGGTGCGAAAACTTACCCTACGGTATGCGTATACTTACCCCGCACACGGGGTAAGTGTACGCAATCGACATGCATGTAAACTTTTTTATATAACTGTTTGATTTATGAACCATATGAGGTTTTTATGGTTGTTTGAGATGCCTTAATAATCGATCATATTAATAAACAAAAAAATTGAGGAAAATACCTATAGCTTTTTAATACAAAAATCCCAATGTAAAAATTGCGCACGGTTACCCCACGTGACTCTATTCATTTTTCTCCGGGCATTATCAAACTACCAGTACAGCGCCCTTGAGGTGATTTTGCACAAAAGCGGCGCTATAAAAATCATACAAATATTATTATTTTTACCTCTAAACAGTTGATTGGTTTAATTTTAAGTTTTTTAGTATTGAACTAATGATTTTTCCGTGTAATTTACTGAGAAACTAACGGGATATATAGGTAATACTTATTTTAGAATAAAATTTTTAAGATTATTAAAATCGTTTGAGGATGGGTAGTTTCACAGAATTTGAACAATTCATCAAATTTCAAAGTTGTTTTTCAAGTTCTGTTATTATATCATCATTTGTCAGTTGTATCACCAAACTGAAATAACGACAAAACTTCAATAGAACCTTCACAGAACTTGAAATCATCTATGAAAATTGATGAATTATTCAAATGCTGTGAAACAACCCGTCCTTAGTATCCAACTATATTGATTTACTATATTAATGCTAGAAAGATGAGGCCTTTAAGGGTTATCAAACCAAGGGTAAACAGGACCATATTACCTATATAAAATCAAATGTAATTTTATTCTTATTTTTTATGTTTCAAAGTAGGCATCTGTAATAATAATAATAACAAAAATATATAAATATTATAAATATTCAAAAATCTGCTAATGAAAAAATAAGAAAATACACAGATTTAGGAAATGAAATAAAAAGAATTTGGCATTCTCAGACTATAAAAATACATATTACCATTCGTTATTTTGGCTACTGGCATTATACCTAGCTCTCTCATTAAAAATTTAGGCCTATTAGATCTATCAAAAAATTTACATATAAAGATGCAAAAGTCGGTCATTTTGAATACATGTAGGATTACGAAAGAATTTTTAAATATTTATGTTGAGGGATCAGTAGGATTTATAGGCCCTGTTAGAAGTTCTACCGAGCCGAACCCTCTGATATGAAAATATCTGGAGTCGGTGAATTTTTTTTCCCATTCGATCTCTGGTGAGTTGACGTGTTGTTGTTCTTGTATTGTTTTGTATTTATTTTACTTATATAATGCACTTGCATAGTGTTGATTGACTAGCTGATCATTTGTGGAAAAGTGTGTGGAAGGGTTTAGTTTTTCCTATGGGGATGATTTAACCCGGACATAAAATTGGAAGTAGAAATAAAAAAAATAATAATAATAACCTACTACCAACCATGTAAAAGCCCTCTGGGCGTTAAATAAATATAGTTTGATGCTATTTTAAAAATAAATTGCCGAAAGGAGTGTCAAAGTTGGAAGTGGCTGGAGATAACTATAAATAAACTAATAAAAATATCAAATGTATCTACATAATAGGTATATCAACCGCACAAGTCATCAGTCGAATTTTAAATGTGCTATATATTTTTGTTTAGCCCGCGCGTTCAGAATATATCATTTATGAACTCAAAGGTTCTCAACATGCCCCGGCGATATACAAATATAAGTTTTAAGTGTTGAAATCTAGTGGCTGACTTATAATTCAACGCCTCGCAGCTCTCATTATATATCCACAGTCTCGTTGCTGAAAGAAGAACGGACAACCAAATTAATAACAAATCATTTATAATAATTATTATTATTTATTTTTGAAGATGCGCAGGGGTAATGCAATGCATTACTCTTCATAATTCATGGTAAAAACAAAATTGCAATATTAAAATAAAACAGAAATAAATTAACAAAATCATTATTAGAAATTATGCACACGGAGAAAATCAGTAATAATTAAATATTGCTAATTTTTTGAGAAACTCTTAAAATCTTTTTAAATATGGTTAAAAATGGGATTGCAGGCTCTTTACGAATGAAGTGATTGTTTTTCTTATTATCTTTTAGAAAAATATTGTACAGGGTTTTCCAATAAGAGGTGTTATTTTGAATAGCCCGCTATTTCGGAACATGTTTCTTTTGAAGCTGTCATTGTTTGACATTTGACAAGTAGAAATTACGCCATTAATAAAAATGGAACGATACACGCTTCAACAACGCATTGAAATTATTAAAATTCACTTGAGTGAATCAAATTCAAATCATCTTGAGTGATGAGGCCCATTTCCACCTCGGTGGCTTCGTCAACAAGCTAAATTGTCGCATCTGGGGCTCGTAAAACCCAAGAGTTATTGTTGAAAAGCCTCTCTATCTTTAACGTGTGACTGTTTGGTGCGGTTTATGGTCCGGCGGAGTCATTGGACCTTACTTTTTCGAAAATGAGAGGCTATAGCAACAGTTACGGTAAATGGATTGCGAGAGAGATTATCGAGAGATGATTTTTTATGGCCGGAATTAGATGGTATTGATCTGGACAACGTTTACTTTCAACAAGACGGCGCTACGTTCCACAAAATCAACGAAACCATCGATCTTTTACGATTGAATATCAAAATAACACCTCTTATTGGAAAACCCTGTATTATCACGATGTCGGAACACGTGTTCTTAAGAATATTTTCGCATTTTGTCATTGATAATATCAAGTCAAAGCAGGTGCATGAACACGTGTTTCGATGTGTTAGGAATTTACTAAAATTTTAACAGGAAACTGCCTGCAATCCCGTTTTTAACTGGATTACCAATAATTTTCAGATATAGTTAATATGTACCTATAATAGGTAGATACAAGCTTATAACTGTAATTAGGTTTCACCTTCAAAATAAGTTGAAAAGAAAAAGTTGTTCCCGAAGATTTTTAATAAATTATCAATGAAAGCGAAAACGCATTAACAGCGTAAATAGGCATTTGATCTTCCTCTTGATTAGTATTATTGGTTATTTCCTCGTGATAAATCACTATGTAGGTACCTAACCTATAAGAAGTTACCTACCCACTTAGTTACCGATTTAGTAGGTTTTTACCTATCTATGTATTTGAGTAGATGGGTAGTTAGGTAGGTACTTACCGTTTCCAGCACAAAACATGAACAAATGCGTTAAAACCTTATTATTGTACGTTTTTATATGGCAGACAAAGTATTACACTCATCGCTATGTTCAGCTGAAATAAACAAACATTATTATTATTAAGACGTTTGTTATAATCCAGGAAAAATATCTAGGTATGTAGGTATTAAACATATATATGACGTTAAAATAGGTTGGCATTTATTTTAATTAAGTAGGTACGTAAAACAAGCAAGCTACCCAAAATATATAAGTGATAACAACAATTATTAGTTACCTATATACTTATGCAAAAGTAAATGACGAAGAATAATAGGTTAAAGGTAGAATATAAACATGTCCGTAAACAATGTATTATTGTCACCTTTACTGATGAGACACTAATTAGGTAGATACAATATTATTGTCACCTGTACTGATGAGACACTGATTAGGTAGATACAATATTATTGTCACCTGTACTGATTAGGTAGATAGTTACAATATTATTGTCATCTGTACTGATGAAACATTGATTAGGTAGATACAATATTATTGTCACCTGTACTGATGAGACACTGATTACGTAGATAGGTACAATATTATAGTCACCGGCTCATCCGACTCGAAGGACCACTGCTGACAAACTGCTTTGGCAGTTAGCGGGTTAAATAATAAAAAATAAAAAAAAAACCTGTATCTACCGATGAGACACTGATTACGTAGAAAGGTACAATATTATTGTCACCTGTATTGATGAGACACTGATTACGTAGATAGGTACAATATTATTGTCACCAGTACCTAGGTAGATATTGATGAGACACTGATTAGGTAGATACAATATTATTGTCACCTGTACTGATGAGACACTTCAGCTTGATATGATTAACTTCAAAAAACTTTTTTTAAAGTGTTTCAATCAGTATTTTCATTTAGTATTTGGGTGGTAGGATTTATTATTTTTAGTATTTTTCCGGACTCTGCACAGATGGAGAAGCGTAGGTATGTGATTATTCTATCCCTTCATATTTTAGTGTCTATCAGATTCTTCTCAAAGCCTTCACCATAAATACATTTAGATGGGAGTTTTTGAAAACTTTTTACACAGAAGAATAATAATCTTTACAAACACGTGGTATTATGGATCTTGTTAAGGTATATCTTAAACGTGTAACTAAAAAGCATTAAGAAATATCTCTAAGTACGCCTACACGTAGAAAATTCAGTACACATTTCAGTATCAATATTAGTATTTGTTTGAACACATGTTCCGCCGTCCTCACAAAACATTTGCTTTTGACTGATAATTTGTTTGAAACTCTTTTAATTCATTCATTGTATGCCCGCTGTCACATTTTTAACAAGAAAACTAACAATTTAACCAGATTTTTAAATAATTAATAGTATTTCATATCATTAAGTTCTCTCCGTGTACCTACTTCTTGTTCCTAGCCTTAAATGCACAGGAAAATTAGGATGTGCATTAAATTTGTATTTGTATTTTAAATTCGAAAGATTTGTAAAAATTTCAAAGTATGTAGGTAGGTACCTACCTACCTATGTAACTAATTTTATTTTGTAATGCATTGTGTGAATCAATAAGTTCGTTACAATTTGAGGTTGCGATTTGAGATAAGTAGGTACCCACCTGTAAAAAAATAATATAACATCTAGGTTGGTAGGTACTTTCAATCAACACATTATTAGCTGGATAGGAAGGTACCCACACACTTGTCAGTTTCATATGGAATTAGAATGAGAAAATTTTCTTCGCGTAAAATATTCTTTGTGTAATCAGATCTTTAGTTTGACTAGGTCAGTTCTTGAAGTGAGCGCACGCCCTGTAAGTGCTTCCGCATTGTGAACTGTACATCGATTTAATTGTAAAGGCGATGCCATGCGCAGCAATGCAAATTCATGTTTTTTTGGTTTGAAAATTAGATCACTTAAAAATGTTTTAGATGCTTTAATTAAATACTGCAAGTAGAACACATTTTGACCTTTGAAATAATCGAGTATTTTTTAGGTAAGTCTTTTTATAAGCCCAGAAAAAAAAATGTATAAGGCCACTGAAAACTGCTTTGTAGTTCAAAATCTCCTACTTACGAACCCATTTTCGGTTATAATTTTATTGTATACTGTGAAAAATGAAGTTATTTATAAAATGATCGAAAAAAATTAAATATTTATGCCTGAACATCCACAAAATAAAATAAAAGGCACTTTTTGGCCATGTTTTTTTCTTACATAAATCAAAACAGGCGGATAGTGTTAAGCGGGAATTTAAACCTTATCGCCATCTACATAAGGGGTGTTATTGATAACGGCTCGATTTAAAATATTACACGACGTAGTGCATCGCCTTAAATAAATATATACATTTAATTAAATGGATGGGTACCTATGACATATGTTTTCACGCCCATACAAATAGTAGATATTTGGTGGGTTATATCTATATGGAATTAAACTAAATTAAAATTGTAGTTAGGTACCCATCTAACCTACCTATATTTAAAAACCATTCTTTAAACAATGCCATTCAGTGCTCCTTACCAAAAGGCCCCTTTTAATTTCATAATAAATACATTCTTTGGATAATAGTCGATAAAAGTGAGAACTCTGTAAAAAAATAATTTCCAAAAAAACGTGTCTGCATTTAATGAAGGTTAAACCTTCCTGAGGAATTGCTTTGGTTTTCTATTGGTGGTACCTACGAACTCATTTTCGTTGTAGATACTGGGCGAGACAGATAATTGACGCGTTTTCGTTAGTGGCAATTCACGCATGTAAATATTTATCATGTATTTTTCCATTGCCACACCGACGAGAGACCGGCTGTCACAAATGACTGCCGATGTACCAACTGTGTACCGACTTATCCATATTTAGTACGAAAATATTTTTCAACCACCAGGTAGATAGGTACCTACTGCAGGTAGGTACTTCTAAGTCATCATCATCCCATTCATAATTCCCCTCGATCATTTCCTTCCGTTTCACATTCCGGAATTCGCGATTGAATCGTCCAACGTAACAAATTCATTATTATTAGTTACCTAACCCAATGCATCTTGTGATAGAACTATAACAAATCCACATTTATAGCATCGTCTACGAAATTTTTGGATTAAAAATATTCCAGGGCTGCAGGATGTTGAAGAAAACCTTAGGATTGTAAAAATAAATATTAATATGTTTTTTGAAAATATTGTTGGAATATAGTTTTTGAATATATTTTTGGAATAAATTTTCGGAATATATTTGTCGAATATATTTTTATACCTTTTATTCGTGATTTGCCTAATTTCACAAAATAATGTTTAAGAGTTGTTTTTTTTGTGTGCCAGTGAGTTTAAATGTTCAAATCTTTCAATTTTTTAAAACAATCAACACAAATGAATCATTGCTAATATTCTAACTCTTCTTAAAAAAAATATTTTACTTTTGTCTATTATCTGTTTCATGATGATATTTTCCAGAAAAACATGATTTTACGAAAAAAAT
The DNA here is from genome assembly GCA_026573805.1 of Hesperophylax magnus. NCBI lineage: Eukaryota > Metazoa > Arthropoda > Insecta > Trichoptera > Limnephilidae > Hesperophylax > Hesperophylax magnus. The sequence goes on from JAIUSX010000104.1 coordinate 4,572,236, forward strand.
TGAAAGTGATTGAGATAATTCAAATTATTTTTGATTGAAATTGAAATTGATATAAAATTGTCATCTGAGCACAGTATTATAATAAAAATAACATCTATTTGCAAATGAATAAAATGGTTCCCGATGCAAATACGCGCCATGCCGTTAATATAATCTATCTACAATTAATATCATTAAACCATAATTATTACCTAATAATAATAACGTGGACAGTTTTAAATCTGACTACATATCTACTTTCTACTTCAATATACCTATAGGTAAAATAAAAAGGAAATATAAACACACAATTTCCAACTCTTTGCCATAGCTTTTGCGATATTTCCACCTACACTCCCCTTTCATTTTCCTGAAAGTCGGAAGCAGTTTTCTCTCTCGGCGCTAGTACCGAGTATCGATCACGCATGCCCTTTCAAAACCGACCGCAATAAAACCACCGCACATTTCCCAACTCCACCCTCTCCTTTCCCATCTCCCGGCTACCCCTTTTATTCATAATCTTTACCCCGCGGCCCCCGCGCCTGCGCACGGCCAAGCCAGACGGCGGCCATTTTGTCCCGAACAGCTGTCAGATTTCCACCCATAGGCGGCCGCCTTTACAGGCCAGCCAATGGCAAGTCGGCCTGAGGGCGGGGCCATAGATTATAATTGGTCGCTCCACTCAATTTCAAGTTAGGAATTTTTAGTCTGTCTCGAACCGTCGAGTTCGCGGTATGCGCGCGCGTTGTTTGGCGTTTTTCTATCAACAACCCACCGCGATCTTTGTCTTTTTTTTGTTGTTTTTTAAAACGTTCTTCGTGAAGGAAAATCGCCTTTTCATTACGTCATGTGTTCAAAATGACTTTCGCGTGTTTAAATACATATGTACATAGATATTGAAGTGAATTTAATATAAAAGTGATTGAATTTGTTATTGCTGTATGTGTTTTTTATATCTTTCGTTTGGTGGAGAAAAATAAATATAAGATTCGTTTTCTTAGGAATTAGGCTGTATGTACTATTGTAAGTGTTTCTGAATGTATAATTTTTAAGTTTTGGAATTTTAGAATGTAGGTGATTAAGTGTTAGGTTAACCCATTGTAGCAAATAGGACTCATCTATCTACCATAGATCAGGTTTGTGAACATTTATCTATGTTTATGAATAGAATATCTTGTATAGGTAGATGTACCTTTGTAATGATACCTTTGTAATGGAGCATTATAAAATAATATTTACTATTTTAACTTTGGTAACTACCTACATGTAAGTGTGTTGGTTGATAAAGTTTTTGTTAAAAATATGTACTAAATAACTATTTTTGACACAACCACGCCTTTGTCGAGATATAAATCGCTGGTAAAAGCTTGATTTTAACAATTTTTACCGTTCAAATATACACGAAGTCAAGTTGAATAATAACAAAATTAGTAGGTACTTACCAGCGATGAGCTGTCAATATCTAGAGAAATACTTGATGATGTACTAGGTTATGTTTATGTGTAGATTTCTGTATAATTTTACAGAAAACAACCAAATATAAATATCAAAATTATATTATTTGTCGCTTACATAATATATTTAAACTCTATTTTACTATCACTTGGATTTAAAAGGCATCATATATACAATGCTACTAAACTCTACAACAAAATCCCACTCTCATTCAAAATTCACAACCAAATTATAAGATATAAATCTGAATACAAAACATAGGGAGATAAGAAATATAAAATATAAACCAAATACACATTGAAACCGAAATCACCAACTGACAAACTGCCCTAAAAACGCTATATATATTAATAATTAATTTGTATTATTCATGACATTAAATTTAATTATGTAAATTTTTCAGCATGGTAGATCTCAATGAGGATATCATTATCTCTACTGTTACAAAAAAGGAAAACTATAAAACATTTCTTATTATTTAATTGCTCTAGGTAGGTTAATTCTGTCCAGAACCAAACTAATTCCATCATCTCTCGTTAGTTATTCAAACCAGAATCTAATAAACCTTTGAAGATCATTTTTTTTAATGAAAAAAATTGTCTTCTCTGTAGAAGTGCAGAAAATCTAAGCGTAATTGATGTAGTCATGTAGGTACCTACCTGCTAACCTATTTTTAAAACCAAGAAAGCATGTTATTCAATAAATCAAAAAAGGAATTATCTGAAATCATAAGATTTGTAAGTCGGTACTTAAATAGGTACCTACCTACTTAATAATATACCATACATTTCATTTCAAATAAGGAATTATATTGTCAATTAAGGTAGGTAAATTTAATATTGAAAAATTCGATTAAAAAAAAACCAAAAAACACAACAATTTCACATTAGTTAGTCTCTAGTCAAAGTAAGGGTTGCTTACAAAATATACAGTGGATGCAGCAGATCTGAGGTACAGGAATCGGAACACGCAAACAAATAACAGACAGATGAAATGCCAATCGGTAGAGTTAAAACAGGAATTCGGTTATCTCAAATAATAAGTTTCTATACCTAGATTGACATGATGAGGCTGCGGTTAATATATCATAGGTAGCTATTTGTTATCCTCCACCAATCAGAATTAATTACAAAATATATCTTCCTAAAAACCATACATTTTATATTATTCTAATAGACATGTTTATTATAGAGAAGCACAGTCCAACATTTAAAATTAAATACAATTTGTTAAAGTGAAATTAAAAATGAATACAAACAATCAAAAATATTAATATAAAATAGTGTTGAAAAAGATATAAAATTGATCAAGGGAAGTGTGCTGCTAAAAAATAACTGTAACCGACATCGGCTGAGGCTGTTAATCTATCTCTAAGGAGGAGAAATAGAAGAGGAAAGAGAAGAGAAAAAAGAAGGAGAAGGACTAGAGGAAGGGCAGCGTGAATGGTGATGGCGAGCGTGGCTGGCGCGGAGCACCGCGCGGCCCTGGTGCAGCCGACCCTGCTGGTCAACAGGCACCACATGGAGTGTGACATCCTACCTAGTGAGTTCTATTCCAATCAATCAATCAATCAATCAATCCCTTACCTTGCATTCTACTTTCCTACTTAATTACCTACCTAATGTTACTTTTCTTAAATGTTCAAAAATGTAAACCCTGTAACCCTGATATATACAGGGTTACAGGGTTTCCGGGGAAAAGTGTGCTAACTTCGGGAGGTGATTCTACATGATGGTAGAAGTTGAAATCCAATGTGCTTTTCCCAAACAAAAATATTTCCCCATACAAACAATTCAAATTATAACCTGAAAACTACCTTAAAGCTTTGCAATTTCGAAAAAAATTGTTTCTCTATTTTACTTCTAAAATAATATAGAATCATCCCCCGAAGTAAGCGCACTTTACCCCGGACACCCTGTATATATATTTTTTACACGTAAAATAGATCCACTTATGTGGTCTTTATTACATAAACATGAGTAATTTTTATATTTTAATTAATTCATCTTACAGTAGGTACATGTTTAATTTCACTATGAAACTAGCAATACTAGGTACATCTAGATTCCCGTACCTACATACAATAAAAAATTCCGTGTTTTTGCTAGTCTGATATTTTCTTTCTATCTTGTATGGCGTAGGTATGCTGAAGTTCTTGTTTAGTGGCCTGTCTCTAAAGTAGGTCGGTAGTAAATTGTTAAATACTTAGAAAAATTAAATATTTACAAAAAAATCTTTGTTTAGCGCTTATTACATGTAGGTAATTCTGTAAACTTGTTCTGTTATATATATTTTGTTATATTTATTACACTTCAAAATAAGTTTCATTTATCTATTATGTATTAATTCTGAGTTTTTTAAAGCTACCTACAATACTAAGAAAGAGAATACTAGAACAGTAGTTTGTGTTCGATTCGATTATAAACAAAATAATGAAATATTCTCATCAGTGAATTCATATAAGATACCTCGGGGTCACATTTGATCACATATTAACATTTTGAGATCATACGATGCATTTATCATCATCGTGTTAAAAATTTCTTGAATTTGTTATAAGAACTATTAAACTATTTTCCAAGCCCGAAGCAATGACATAGATGTTAAACTGTAATATACGATCATAATCTAGAAAGCCTTTGGGATCCATACCAGCAAAAATACATAGAATTACGGTAACAAATCATGGTAGGTACCAATAAGAACTTGAAAAATATACATGTTTGTACTTAGAGAAATCATTACAACTGACCGTTGAACCAAACATAAATTTATCAAAATTATTTCGAATAGTAAAATGTATCATGTAGTGTGGAACCCAAATATTACTAAACTATATAAAAGTATATTTTCTTGAGATTCGTCCAAACTTGCAAAATTGTATTTCTTTTACATTCGATGCTTTGGAAAGAAAATTATTCAAAAATTTTAACTCTCCTTGTTTTCGATCACAGCCGAAAACAATGAAAGAATCAAAAACATATCGTACCCCCAATAATCAACTTAAACATTACAAATATTCTTATTTCTTAGTAGCATATGATACACCTACATAATCCATAGGGTTTTTGTAGACATCACATGAAACACATTATTTAGAATATTTATATTTTGAATCTGTCGACATACTAACGAAATTAAGCAATTTTCGATTTATTACGTTACAGCTATAGGTTTAAACTATCTCCGGGGTAATTCTGGATCAGATTTGTATTTTCGGAGGTAAAAAACGAGTAAAAAAATCGTTTGCCCATAAACGTTTCCTAGGTGACAAATATGGATTTTAGCTCGACAGTTTCATAATGATGGGATGTCTTATATCAATATACATAATATTAAAATTTAAATATGTTCAATATGAGTGGAAAGAATTTTACTCAGTGCTCTTTTAGCCAAATAACAACAATATTGTATAAAGTTTCTTGCTAGAATCAGTCGATAGAAAAATTCCATCAAATCAGAAAATCTTATTGATATAATTATGTAACCTATCGAATGTTATGAATTTTTAAAGAGATTAGAGTTAAATACATTTGTGTTTTAAGTAAATTATCAAGATGATTACTGTTGTAATCGGAATATAAAATGTGTCCGAAGATTGAATAATAAATAATTATTCACAAGGAATTATCGTCAAAGCCAGTGAACAGCATTTAAAGTAGAAAAAGAAGAACATTATATCATCTAGCTAATCAGTTATCTAAATAAGATAAAAGCAAAGATTACATTTTAAATGGTGGTCTATTATCCCCAGTGCATCACTAAAGATATCTCTGAATCAAAAGTGCACAAGAAAATAAGAATGGGCAAGCCACCCAGTGAGGCCAACATCACTGGAAAATTTTGAAATGTAAAAAATATTGTATCAAATAAAAAAAAAGAAATAAAAAATGCCTTCCCAAGTTGAGATTGACCGACAAATTGAGATTCAAACTCTATCGAAAGCGGTACTTCACACAGATAATAAATCATCGTTATGTCTGCACTATTATTTTCTGGTACCATTAGCACAGCGCCAATACAGCATAAATTAAATACGACCCGTAGGTAGCTTAATGCTCTCAGAAAGTCAAAGAATTTGTGTGATATTTCTGAAAGTAACCGTAAATTAAAAACTGTTTTTGAAACGTAATAAAATACGCATTCAAATTTTATTATTAGAAAAACCTATAATTTTAGAGATATTAAAATTTTTAAATAAAACACTTTTTTTTTTAAAGTTTCACCTTACGTTCTTTCGTCTAAATACTGAACTAAAATCACTGATAACAAAGGCAACACGTATTTCGTTAAACAATTGTATTATAAACATTCCTGTGACTTCACTTTTTTGGCGTTTTGCACAAAAATAATTAATAACACGAAATTTCATAAAATTTTCTCAAATTGCGGTCGGTACTTTTGGTTTAATAGCGGTGTACATATTAAGTATTTTGTGGTTACTTTTATATTTGATTATAAATCGTGTTTTTTTTTTCTTTCCAATACCGTTTAGTTCATATTTCTAACTATGACGGAAAAGGATACAACGATTTCTACGAGCTGTTCCGAGAAGCGAACAAATTGACTCTACGGGTAATACCTGTTTGTTCCCAAAACCGAACAAATTAGCCTGAGGAGTTAAACCAAAAAGATGGATTGCGATTTATCCATGGAAATAATAAACTTTAAAGTTATTAAATAAAAATATATTTATTAGAATCTTTAAGTGGTGAGTTCGAATATGTTGACCCGCGGATATTGAAGTTAACTGAAGGTCAGTGGTTTTGTTGGTTCGCCAAATTGATTGGCATTGACTAAATTGTGACTTAATGAAACACCATTAACATAAAGCCTCCGCAGATGATGTGTGATAATCTCATAAGATGCAATTGGAATTAAAAATTTGTGAACTCTTAAGAACTTTATTTTTTAATGGTTTCAGTGAGATTTTATGTAATTTAATTAAAACATGCCAAACCAGCTATTAAAATGTCATCTAATAAAAATAATACTATCTGCAAGCATAATACACTAAATGGTATATGTCATTGTACGTCTTTGGTACCTAGGAAAGTAGGTAAGCCCTCAAGACCTCGCATTCTTAATTTATATCGAAATATAATACATTCCTACTACTACTGAACTTCAATAGATACTTAGGACGGATTGTTTCACGGAATTCTAACAATTCATCAAATTTCGAAGTTGATTTTCAAGTTCTGTACATTTGCTGAGTTCTGAAGGTAATTTCATGAAACTCAATCCACTGGAAAAATACACAAATTATTTTCTAAAAAATATAAAAAAATATACCTGATTCTGTTATTTAACACGATGTTACAGACGGTAACCGGATAAATCATCACAATGATAATTCGTCACATATTTAAAAAGTTATATAAAGTCATGGAAAGTGATGAAACAAAAACTTTATTAACTGGGTTATGTAGGTTAGGTTAGGTAAAAAAAAAATTTCATCGTTTTTAATGACTTTATATCACTTTTTAAAATAGTGTTGAATTGTCACTGTGTTGAGTTATCATGGAACAGTTACAGACATGAAAAAACTAATTGTTTCCTTAAATTTCACTAAAGACATTATTTTTTTAAGAGATTTTTTGCTCTTTTTTAAATAAGTAATGCTATACGCCTATTAATTATAACCACTTTTTTAAATATTAGTGCGCTTCATCCAAAAAAGCCTATTTTATTCAATTCAAACTACTATGAAACCAAAAAGGAAGAATATAATATTAAAAAAAATAATAAGTTTTCTTTGATACATATTTGATCGAATGTTACTTTATATTATCTGTCTATGCATAATCTTTAAAAGGTGCTAAGTATTCTTCTTATAAAGACATATCAATATAATTAGTATTGCTTTTTGGCATAAACATACTAGCTGACATTTATTTATTTATTTATTTTTTATAATATTGATTACATTTTATGATTTTGACTGTGCAACTAGGAAGGATTCCCGTTTCAGGACAGTCAAATGTACAGGTTTCAAGTTATCCTAGACAAATACAGGATTTAAGACTAGCTAAAATAAGTATGTTAAAACGAAGATACATAAAAAGATACATAGAGGCATTCGTGATTTCAAATTACATTTTTTAGTATCATTTCGGAATCAGTCCTGCCTAGATCCAACAACCATTTTGTGACTCTTGGACCGAAGGATGACAATTCACACAGTTTCAGCTGAGAGGGGATTTTATTATATATTTTAGGACCGAGATATGAGAATATTTTTTGATAAGCCGCTCTGTTGCTTGTTGGAACGGAAAGGTCATTCCTTCCCTTACTTCTGGTTTGATGTTTGTGTTCGGCTGTTTTCATTTTTTTACATGTTTTCATTAATGTTTCATTTTTTTCAATGTACCCGGCGTTTCTAGGGTTTTTGAATGATTTAGAGTGAAGTTTTGAGATTATGAATTCTAGGATAAATATCTACTTCCTATAAATATAAATATAATAGTCCGTACTGCTCCCAATCGTTTGGAGCTAGTGGACTATGGCATACCCAATTATGTTGAAAGGAGACGGAGAAGATAAAGATGTGAAAGTACCTGGCTATTCAGATCTGGCAACCAAACACAGCTAAAGCCAATTCAAGCAACGTCAATTCTGAATACTGTTATTAAACTAGGGTGATTCTAAGAATTTCTTCCACCCTCTTTAACATATTTTGATGCACGTATACATATTTTTAAATTCTCCAATATTTAAAATGTGTTGTTTTGAGAGACTGAAAGAGATCCGCTATCTGTCCTGTTTACACCCATTACCTCTCCTGCGCAGAGCATCTTGCGTCTCGCGACAAATTGATATCGTTTTAAGATCGCTATCTAGAAGAGATATATGCGATGTAAAGAGCAGAGCCGCGATTCAGCTGAAATGACACAAAAAAAGCTTGCATTAAAAAAACCCTTAAATTATCACAAAAATAATTAAAGGTATTAGAGCCTCTCCCCAGTATAACCTTGTTTGATTGTACCATAAACATAGTTTAAAAGCTTAACAATTCTATTCCGCACAAAATTCCCAAATGCTCCCAGTCGCCTGAAGCCAGTAATACTATGGCATCCTCAATTGGGGTATATTGTGAGGTTGAAGGTAGTGGGGAGAAGTTGGGGAATATGAAGGTAAGGGGATTCAGATGTTATTTGAAGCCACGTTTCAATTCTGAATGGTGGCTTTACACCAGGGCGAAACTAAGAGTATCTTCCTCTCTAGAACCGCAAATATACTTTTTTAATTTTTTTATTTATTGTTCTTGTGTTTGATTCGTAGAACTTAATTTATTTATTTTTTAAATTTAATTTTAATCATATTTAATAATTTAATTATTAAGTTCTGCAAGTATTTTTTGGTTTTTGTTATTGTTGCAGCTGTTTCGGCTTTCAAGGCCATTTTCAAACTGTTGTTTTAACGACGTTTAGACGACTTATTTGTATGATTCCATTTTACCCCCTCCCAATTTAAAATGATTTATTACCGGTTAAACCGATTTAATAATAAAATAATTGTGACAATACATTTCAAATTCTGTGGGGGTATTTTGAAGTCTGTTTTCACCACATTAATGTTATCTTAATTGTTTAATAATGATGTGTCTGCTATAAATTTATTTAAAAAAAAGCAAATATACTATATATTATTTTTAACCGCTGAATTGTGAAATAATACAAATTCATGAAATAATATTTACTTAAGGCGATGCCACACGTAGTAATGCAAAATCATGTGTTTTTGGTTTCAAAATTTGGCCGCCTAGAAATGTTTCAGATGCTTTAATTAAATACTGCGAGTAAAATACATCTTGGCCTTTGAAGTCTTGTTATAAGCCCAGAAAAAAATAATGTAAAGGCCTATAAAAACTGCTTTAAAGTTCAAAATCTCCTACTTACGAACCCATTTTTGGTTATAATTTTATTGTATAATATGGAAAATTAAGTTTTTTATAAAATTATCAAAAAAAAAATTAATATTTATGCCTGAACATCCACAAAATAAAATAAAAGGCACATTTTGGCCATGTTTTTTTCTTGCATAAATCAAAACAGGCGGATGGTGTTAAGCGGGAATTTAAACCTTATCGCCATCTACGTAAGGGTTGTTATTGATAGCGGCTCAATTTAAAATATTACACGACGTAGTGCATCGCCTTAAGCAGGCCGGGAATGAACCCGCAACGATCGAATTGATGGTCGATAGCTCTGTGATAGGTGTACATTTTGAATGGATAGTTTTAGAATGAGTAGGTAGGTACTACATACGATACTATAAGAGCTTCAGAGATTCTTCAAGTTTCAGAGATGTACTATACATTTACTATTGGTGGTAAAGTTTAAATGGGACTAATTTTTCTATTTTTAACACATCTTCGGGGAATTATGTGGATAAGAACCTACCTAAACGAATAATGCTGTAGTACAAATAATACGATTTTTAATTGATTAAATTTGATAGCTTTGTATTTTATTACTCTCCTAGTTTTCCTGCACATCGTTGAACAAGATTTCAATGATTTTTTTTCTTATTAATTTATGTAAATTGTACATATTGAAACAAATAAGATGGCATACTTTATGAGGGTAAATGTGTAATATACTTCAAGGAACATGATGCAAATGTCTTTGCTAGTTAAACAAATTGCAGTCATTTATGATATTTCAACATTTTTTGGATCAACTTTTTCAGTATGATGATAGATACATCTGCCAACTAACTGCGTGACAAATTGGATCGAGAGACTGGTTGAGGAAAACCCTTTTACCACTTCGCTGGTCCTTATCGACCAATTTCCTTGCAGCGCATTAGGGAGGGATAACAGCTGGAAACACTAACCCTCGGATTCTTACTCACACCCTCATACATTTTTCCTTTCCAGAACTTCCTCTCCTTTCTATCTCCAATCTTCAAAGATGAAATTAGCCATCAAGGAAATTGTTTTCATCAGGGCCTCGCCATCAGGACGTATGGTGTTTTAAAAAAGATATATTTTTAGTCTTGACTACACGCAAGCACCTTCTTTTAGTTTGAGTTGAATACAATTTATTTCCTCACAGTGTCAATAGAATCTACCTACTTTACAGCATAACCGCATATTCTAATTTAAACGTTATAATTTCTACCTGTAATCGGAAATTCACTATCGTTATAAAATAATTAAAAACTCGATTGAGCCATGCGTACAAAAAACAAAACTAGAAGTTCAAATACGGATCGACTGGTCGTAAATTCACGCGGAACGGACCCAAAAGCGACGAAAAAATCAAAAAAAGTCGACAAACGAAATAAAAAGCGGCAATAAAAAAAGGAAAGGAACTCGTACATATGACCGGACGAGAGTTGTAGAACTAGCTCGCGAGGCGCCACAGGCGACAAGCCGTGGGCCAAGGGCCATGAGCCATGAGCCATGGGCCACGGCCGGATAATGTTCCAAAGACTGGCATTTCATTTACACCGTAGCGGTTGATTGAAGAGATGCCGGCGGGCGCCTTGACGCAGGAATCGACAACTTTGTGTCACCAACTCAACTCACTTACTCGTAAATATCACGCCATAGGTATCTATTCATTATCTACTGATAACTGATTAACCCCTTGGGTCTTTTTGTGCCATTTAGCACACATTCTATGGACAGCACTAGAGTATTCTTATGTACTCTACTGCACAATTTGACGTTGTTAAAAAAGACGTTCTATCTCCTTTTGTATTACTGTGAGATATATGATATATTTTTACTTTCTTATAAAATCTTATCTTAACCGCTATGCAACGTAGATAATATAGACGATAGGATATTCGTGCTGAATAATATAACCTACGATAGGTGTTCTCGGGTTTCTTCACTCTAAAGACGGAAATCACGGGCGTTGGTGTCTCTTAGAACATTTTTCATATTAGTTAGATATCTTATAGTCCCAAATAGGGTTTGCAAATCCAGCAACCTTTTCAAATCCCGCAGAATTGCGGGATAGAATTTAGAAAGTGGTATTCATTTAAAATAAAGCCAATATTATTTTACAAATATTTTTTAATACGTCAAGGTATTTGAATTTGACTTTAGTTTTAGGTAATAAATTAATGCAAATATTGATAGCGGACATTAACATATTTTCCGATATCCGATCGATCTCAAATTCGGTAGATAGACTCTACGTCAATGACAATGTATTCTGTCGAATTTTGGTGGCAATCACGTGCATAAACGCGGACAAATACGCATTTTTCTGAAATCGGATAATATTACATCAAGTAATATACCAAATAAATGTCGGCCTACCGATATTTGGGGAAGTTGGTAGATTTGTCATTGTTGTATTGATATTGTAGTAAAAAAAAAGTTCTTTGCGGATTGATTTTTTTATTATTTTATTAAAATCTGCGTCTAGTCTAAAAGGTATATGAATGTCCTGAGATAAGTCAGATACAGAGCGCCACAATTGGCGGCCCTGATACCAAACTTTGCACCCATTTCATGCAATATTATTTATTTTTTTACATAATTCACCATCGGCCTAAGGTTATCGATCACTTTTCTGTCAACTTCTTTTTTCTTCTAATTTGTCGACCGCTGTAGACGGAAGGTAGGTAAGAAGGTAGTACGAAGTATAAGGTAAGTAGGTACTGGTTGTTGGTAAAAAACGTGATCTTCTGGGTTTCACAGGGAAGGCCCAGAATATATAGGTAAACTTCCTGTCATTAGCAGAAAAATAACACGTAAAAAACACTACCAAGTTTATCAATGAATGTGTTATATATAACACAGTTCCTTACCGTTCTTCGGGAATATAATTGCTTGGTCAGGGTATCTATCACAGTCGACCGATAAAGGATTTATGTGTCGATAACTTGTCATTGTTTCCTAGCACTACTGCGGTGAACAATAGTTCACGTCGAATAAGTTAAGAACACTTATTCGTTGTGAACTGTTATTTTATCGTTGGCGATCTGCAGTCATGCTAGGGATAGATTACAAGTTACCGACACTGTCGGTAAAACCTCGATCGACCCTGCTTGAAACCCTGGTTCCATCCCAAAATGATAATCTTTACTGTTTACCGTAGTTCGTAATCTTTAAAATACCAACAAGATTTGAAAGTTTTAGTGTCAAATTCAAAATTATTTTACTATATTCTTATTTATACAACGTGTTTGATAGAATAAAAACAGAAATGAAGAAAAAAAATATACCTAATTTGTTTTTGCGACATATCGACAATCAGTTCGTACTTTCTACATGATATGCAAAAAAGAGTTAACCTTTTCGCGATTTTCGTTTTTCGATTACTGATACAAGAAGAAAAATGAGTATTGCTAAAAAAATTCAGGCCTTAAAGAATGAATTAACATAGATCTGGTCCTGATAGACTTTCAGTAAATTACGAATATATCTCGATGCGGGATGTCGGAACACTTGTCGTGTTCATGAATAAATATTCAGATGGTTGTTGCATCAACTATGTTGATCACTGTCAATTTTACTTCAACTATGTTGATCACTGCCAGTTTTAATTCAACTGTGTTGGTCACTGCCAGTTTTAATTCATTTATGCTGATTACTGTCAAGTAGACCTAGAATTTGGTTTGATCATTCATAAAAACAATCAAAGAACTTTTTTAAAATATATAAACTTGAGATGATTATGTATTATCATAACAGTTGATTGCAATCAAATGTACAATTTTATGTTTTTCTGGCATGAGTGCTGTGTAGGATATTAGAAATATTGTCGAATTACAATGTTTTTGGTTCAACCCTGAATGAAATACGAATGTGGGTAGATATCATTGTCAGGTGATGATCCTTTTTGAGATCGCCTTCTTTTTGTAACTTCACAATATATTCATAATTAAGTAGAAGGATGCGTTTACCGTTCTATCCTCGATCAATAGCCGGCAACTGGCGCCAGCGTCTAAATATGCTTGAAACTGATAATAGATAGATGACATGTCTTTTATTCTACTGTTTGGTTTGTGTTTAGATCTTGAGCGTTAGCTAACTGCTCTCTGCTCAGGTGAAGTGAAAGTCTCCTTATAAAACTAACGAACCATTACGTTGTTGCCTTGCAGGGGTAGGCAGAAAGGATAGACCATCAAACAACTCGGTCTTGGAACACACACCTTGCTTCATTCATATTCATACATAATCTTTTGTTTTTCTGACTCTTGACATGGCCCGACTCAAGTATCTGGAACATTTAATCATGTCGTCTCTTCCTCGGGCGTCCCCAACTTCTTCTACCATTCACATTGGTGTCAAATAATCTTCTTACACTTACAATTAATCATCTAAGCGTCCCTTTATTGATCTTGCTCATTACGCTTACATCAGCCTTGCATTCTTTGCGAAAATCCACATTTCTCATACGATTATATGGGACGTGTGGGATTGCACTAACCTCCCCACATTCTGGAATAAAATATTTTTTCCGATTTTATGTCCGGGTTAAATCTTCCCCATAGGAAAAACTAAACCCTTCCACACACTTTTCCACAAATGATCATCTAGTCAATCAACATTATGCAAGTGCATTATGTAAACAAAATAAATACAAAACAATACAAGAACAACACGTCAACTCACCAGAGATCAAATGGGAAAATAATTCACCGACTCCAGATATTTTCATATCAGAGGGTTCGGCTCCGTAGAACTCCTAACAAGGCCTATAAATCCTACTGATTCCTCAACATAAATATTTTAAAAATCTTTCGTTATCCTACATGTATTCAAAATGACCGACTTTTGCATCTTTATATATAATTTTTTTGATAGATCTAATACGCCTAAATTTTGAATGAGAGAGCTAGGTATAATGCCAGTAGCCGAAATAACGAATGGTAATATTTTTATAGTCTGAGAATACCAAATTCTTTTAATCTCATTTCCTAAATCTGTGTTATTTTCTTATTTATTTTTATTTATTATTTTTTTTATTTATTATTATTTTTATTTATTTTTATATAAAGTATTACTATGGTTTCTCAACTAGCCAATTTTGTAACTAATTAAAAACCTTATTAGATATTTGATAAGAAGGCTTGTAGGGCCCGACATTGTGTAATTGTGTAGCATCTACATTACAGCAGAAAATCTCTTCAAACCTGCTAATCCTACTAAAAAAAACTTTCTCATACAGTGAGCTCTAGCATCATAAAATTTGGTCATTGTTATATATCCAGAATTTTTTTAGTTCAAAGCAACTAAATTCAGTTGGCATTGCTTTGAAAACCGGTAAAAAGGTTATATTTTTCACACAAATAAAAAACAAAACTTAAGTATCTTAAATCGCTTACCAATGGTTTTTTCTTGTACAAAACTAAAAAATCGAATTTACTAATGTTTATGTTGTTGTCACTTAATTTTTTTTTTTGGATTATATAAAAATAATTGTTAGTAAATAAAATTAATTTTTCGGTTAACCTTGAAAGTGTGAACTGTGTTATTTAAAATTATACGGGAGCATCTACGGTAAACTTTAAAATGCAGAGAGAAGTTTGTTGTTCTGTTTTTCTTGTATTACATGTTTAACCATTATAGAAAAGGAAAAATATCAAGCTAAGTGGGAATGTGTCATTTGGTGACTGATATAGTATACTTTAAAAAACTAATTAACCAACCATCACGCCGTTTCCCGGAGGGTTAGACAGAGAGGACGGACCGCTAAACAGCTCGGTCTTGGTACACCCTCCTTGCCTCATTCATATTTATTCATGGTATCCTTTACTTTCAATCAAAAAGAAAAATTATATCACACTCCGATTGCCTATCTCAATTATGTTATAATTATGTAATATAAGTACCAACCAATAAATAAATATATTCCCCTTCATTGAATTCCCGCAAATAATATAACTGTCCACATATTGATTGACAATAAAGCAAAAAGCAACATCTGTTTCAGGTAATACAATTAATTTCATATACATTGATTTTGTCACTTTTACTTCTCTTGCAAATTTTATCATTTCATTGCCTCTGATCTTTGTTTCTCCGCGTGCTTTAGTTGAAATGAATTGATTTCGGTTTGATATCACACCATGCGGCATCCAATATCGCCTTTCAACACTGAAGATATAACCCGGTAAAAGTGTTTTTGTGGGAGTGTATCGTTTTCCCGAAGTAAGCTAATTTTTACCTCACTTCTGAGGAAATCGATAAAAATATTTTTTAATATCGGATTTTTGTTTTAAACTCCAATTTCATTTGGCTGTCAAAACGAACGTTCAAATTGTGTGAGAGATACAGCATTAACGTGAAACAGCTGCAGGTATACACGGTGTCAGAAAACTAGAGGTACAAGCGGAGAACGCAAAAAACTTTTTTTATAATATTGAATATTTCGATTTAATTAAATGTACATTATACATATACATAGTACACAGGTACAATTTTTTTTTTCATTTTTTATGAAACTTCAAGGGTTAGTAAGAAAACGAGAGCTCAAATTCTAAAAGGTATACTTACCACACAATCGACTCCAAATGTGACTTATTTCCCGCTTATACCACTAGTTTCCGGAAACCACGTAAAAAGGGTAAGAATGCACGGTTTTCCGGTATCTTTTCACCATCATCTGTCATTCGAGATTATACTCTTGTTAATTACAGTTCTTCAGCTGTTTTCCGCCATCTTAATTTTACTGCAAACCCTTAATTTGAAGGGCCACTACACAAAAGGCAAAAAAATTACATTGGCGCAGCCGATAAGGAAAAAATTGATGACATAACTTTTCTTTTTAACCGGATAGATCACAATTCTTGGGATTGTCTGTGCAGTGCACAGCTTGGTAAAATCGTGTACTTTGTCGTGGTCCAGGATGTGAGGTATGGTGAGGTGGGGTATGGGCATGGGAGCTTACCGGTTATTGAAGTGAGGCGATGTTTCGGGCGGCAGACCTCCTCGGAAGTCTATGCTTCTCAATTCTGCTCAAGTACAAGTTGTGATCTAATTTAGAAGTGTTTTAATTTGCTACTTTGATTTATTTCTACAATTGAGCGTTTTCTGCTAACCATAGATTCTCGACTCGTCGGTGTTTAGTGACAAGTTGATAAGCGTTGTGTTTGACGGCTTAATAAAGGTCAGAACAAACAACACAATTGTACATTTGGAAAATCGCTATCGGTGACAAATGTCACAAAAATAAGAATGGCGTGAAGACGTATTATTGTGACGTGTAACCGGGCATAAGAGACAAAGTCTCGTCTTGGAAAAACTTAAGAGGACTTATTGTCACGAATTTAGGTAATAGGCATTAAAATCGCTTGAAAAACTGAGTTTAGAAACGTTCGATTTCAAGCACAAAAGTGGTTTTTATTTATTTTGTAAATAATTTTATAAGAAAGCAAAAAAGTTAATCAAGGGAAACCCTCACAGATAATCTTAGCTATAATTGTTTACTTTACGCGTTCATACATTTCTATTGAAAAAAAATATTTTTCATATTTTTTTTATTTGTATTCTACTCAAGGGAAACGATAGAAAAACCATCAATTTATCTTAGGCATATTTTTGGTATTCATAATGTACACCAATTCGTTATAAAGATGAATCAAAATATTGATTTAGCATTAAGCTTCGCCTTAAATGTAAAAACGATTTGACGGTTGACGCGAAAACTCGGTGTTTAGAGCGAAAAAATTAATTAAATTGTCTCAGGAAAAAACTTCGAAAATTTATCACTAGAAATACATTTTACTATTTTTGTTTAATGTGTGAAATTATCCAACAATTTGAGAGACGCTGAACTATCTGGGCGGCGCATGAAAGGTAGAATTAACATATCCTCGCGAAGTTCTTGTCCTAGACCTGCAACCGAAACTACAAAACTCCTTACACGCTTCAACTCTCCGACCACCAGTAAAAACAATCCGCCATCATTCTATCAACTTGAGTAGACCGAAAATGATTGTGTAATTCTAATCTAGTAGCCATTTCGAATTTAACACCTTTGAACCGCATTCGTAAGCTATCTGGTTTGTTTGAATGGATGGCCGGGATGAAAGTGTTATTTGTGTTGGTAACTGCGACGATAAATAACTCGAGGTTTTTTTTACTACGCAATTAGATGTGTGTCAGAAGTTTTGCTTAAAATAGTTTTGCTTATAATATTTCATTTAGGGAGCATGTGTTGTTTTTCTACTAGGTTAACATAAAAAACTAACCTTTTTTGATTATTAATAGTTACTCCGGCTTTGCACAAATATCAAAAATTTGTAAATGTGGTGTGAAAGAACATATTGATATTGTCAAATTTTTTAACAGTAAAACTAATATCGCTTTTAATTTTTTTCAAAATAACTACATTTTTGGGCTAACCAAGGCCTAGGAGGCCATGAGATGCATGCCATGCTTTATTTTCTTTCTATCTATCTTATGTCATCTTTGGGGCTGCTGCGTGGATGGTTTTTTTAAGGAAAGAAAGGAGTGAACATAGATCTTGAAGATACTCATACAGTTGAATCCAAGAACAAGACGTAGAAACGATCCATTCTCATGTGACAAATGTCCACCATTTAAGTATATATGTTCGCGTCCGTGTTTATCGACTATGAACCGGTACCGTAGAGGTCGATGACGCTAGTTCCTCGTATCATCTTCCATTGTAATACCGGTAGAAAAAAGACACTAAACGCTTGCGCTCTTATTTTGGGCGGCAGACCAGAGTGGCTGCCAAAGTCAACAGTGTGGCGCACTTGCGAATTTTACACGGTAAGCAGTTGTATATTATTAATTATATTAACTATACACCCAGCTTCTGAGAGGCTGTCTTTACCAAATGAGAGGCTAACTAAAGCTAAAAATATTAATTTTGAACTCTATCATTTCCCAAGTGCGTACCGGTATAACCGTCTTCAGAAAACAAAATATTCAAAACCGTGTCAACAAAATGTGTGTAGTTACGTAAATAAGAATACATTTTATTGTCCCCTAAATCCACAGATTATTGTGATACGCCGTCTAGTGGACCGTGATCTGTGTACTGATAACTGTGGATTGTGGAATGGCCATGTTAAATGGGAAATTTCCTAATTTGAATATCGTAAGCGTCTTACACATCTTAATTCAATAAAAAGTCCCGGAATATAAGTTAGTCGCTAATTAGGAACATTTCTTTAAGCGAATTCCGATTCAATGAATCATGTCCGCTGCGATTCTGATTTGTCGGGTATTTTATGATTCAACATTGCTTGCAAGATTATACATAATTAGATATTGGAGGCACCAGGATGTGTCCGTTAGATATATTTCACTTTGATGTGACCGGGTTGTGGCCGAGACGTACAAAGCGTCGAGTGTGCAAATGAGTATTGCTAATTTATTAAAAATCTCTTCAAATTATTTGTAAGCCGGTTAAAAATGGGATTGCGGGCTCTTTCCGAAAGAATTGAAAGGTTTTTCGTCGTGATATATGATCAAGGCAAACGGAGAGCCATTTTTCTTGATAACATATCTTAACGATACACGGGGAAAAACTTACTCATATAAAATATTGCTAATTTAGAGGAATATCTTCTAATTATTCGTAACGGGGATTGAAGGCCTACGTATAAATTGATAGGTTTCCTGTTAAAATTTTAGTTAAAAAGGAATGGCTGAACACGTGTTCCGATTTCGTCATTAAATATTATCAGGGCAAATGCAGATGCATGGACACATGTTCCGGTATATAAGGAATGTACTAAAAGTATATTAAGAAACGGCCTGCATTCCCGTTTTCAACCGGAATTACCAATAATTTGAAGAGATTCTTGACAAATTAGCAATATACATTTTTCTCCGTGTAGTTTCAATCCTACTGAACCGAATAATATGGAAAAAAAATCATTAATTACGTTATTGACAGTTTTACACTAGATAAACGATCTGTATTAAAGATAGTATTAAAAAGTTTCCCGATAAACTTTTAGTAAATTACGAACATATAATCATGATGACGGAACATGTATTCATTGAAAATCCGATGAAAATTCTTTGATGAGAATCAGACTGAGCCACAGGAGCACGTGGCGGGGCTACATCTAGTTAAAAAAAATTGTTTAAGTATTATATTACAGGGAGGTTACAATTTGGAAATTAACACTTAAATTCAAAGCAAATCCGAGTTCATGTAACACGAGTTACGCGTACATACAGACTCACTCCGAATGAGTATTTTTTTATGTTAGACGTGATCAAATTAGCAGTTTTCAGAAGAGTGTTATCAAAGTCACACAAGTTGTTGGTATATTCGTATTATGCAAATCGTCGATTTCTAATAAGTATAATAGAATAATTTCAGCTACTGTGATAGCTGGCGACGGTATTGACCGCGTTGACGGCTTTGACCGCTTTGACGGTGTTGACTATGTTGACCGCGTTGACGGTGCTGACGGTGGCTCCAGTCTCGAATAGCTGTGAGATTACGGGCAGAGCCGGATTAACCATGAGGCGAACTAGGTAATTGTCTATGGGCTGTGCTCCTTTTACGAGCACTGGATTTTTTTTAAAATTTTGAATATACTAAAATTAACTTTTTTTGTATGAACAATAAAAATAATATTTCAATACGGAGAAAAATAAGTATTGCTGATTTATTAAAAATTTCTTAAAATTATTGGCTTCCGGTTAAATACTGAACTTCTGGACGCTTCCTGATAAACTTTTAGTAAATTTGTAATAATATCGGAACACGTGTCCATGTAGATACCTGAATTTTTCTTCATATTCGATGTCTATCAATTCATTCGTTAATGGCCCACAATACCGTTTTTTATCCGGATTACGAATAATTTGAAGAGATTCTTAATAAATAAGCAATATTTTTAATCAGTAATTTTTCTCCGTCATTATACGCCAATTTATAGGCATTTGTAGTCGTCGTCACAATTTGTTCAAGATACCACACGGCAGAACAGATGTTCTAGCACAACATAGCATGACACGAGGAATGGTGCTGTTGACTGAAATTTATGAAACAGTAGAAGTATTTAATTCCTCTTTAAATAGCTTTAAGAATTTTTGTATAATAATTACTAATTACATTCCCAAATGTTGAGAGAGTCAGCATAAGAAGATTTTACTGTATTTGAATGTGTTATACAATAAAAAATATATCAAAATTTAATTTATAAAAAAACAGTGTGTATATCAATATGGAACGTGTGGGATTGCACTAACCTCCCCTCATTCATGAATTAAAATTAACACTGACACTGCGACACTGGTTACCGGTCAGGTTAGGTTAGGTTAGTTTCATCTTGGAATAAAAAATAAAATAGAAAATGATTAGTTTTATCATGAATTAAATTAAAAATTCGCCTGCAGCGCTCCGACACCGGTTGCGGGTCAGGTTAGGTTAGGTTAGGTTAGGTTCAACCTGGAATAAAATATAAAATAGAAAATAATTAGTACTATCATGAATTCAATTAAAAATTCGCCTGCGGCGCTCCGACACTGGTTGCGGGTCAGGTTCAGAGTCTGTCTGCTGTTAGTATGACTTAGCGCGGGATTAGACTCATTTGCATGTGAATGTGGATGTAACTTCAACCACGAGAAGCTTGATAGGCACTGATCGGTTTCTAAACGTAATCTGGTTACAAGGGTGACGCGTGACGGCTTTTACTCCATAAAACAAATCACGCTCATAAAATAAATATTTGACAGTAGATATTAGACGTTGCTACCTAAATACCTGTTACTGTTTTATTGCTAAACTAACTAAATCACCAACTATCCAGTCATTTCTCAGCAGAGCTAAAACATAAATTAATCGTAACTTAAAAACTTTTAGTAAAAAAAGGTTTCATGTAAAACTTTTAGTAAAAAAAGAAGGTTTCATATAAAACTTTTAGTAAAAAAAGGTTTCATGTAAAACTTTTAGTAAAAAAAGGAGGTTTCATGTAAAACTTTTAGCAAAAAAAGGTTTCATATAAAACTTTTAGTAAAAAAAGGTTTCATGTAAAACTTTTATTAAAAAAGGAGGTTTCATGTAAAACTTCTACTAAAAAAAATGTATAAACAAAATCGGGACACGTAGTCATAAAATGACTTTAAAGCATTTCGTCAATATGTATATTAACAGGGCAAACGCAGGTGCATGAACACGTGTTCCGGTATATTCGGAAAGTACCAACATTTTATTACGAAATGACCTGCTATCCCGTTTATAAAGAATTTTAATAAATCGGCAATAGTGTGAGGATGGAACGTGTAATATCCTTGATATTAATGTAATAGCTCACCCATAGATGGCACTTGTAGTAGTCTATTAGGTATCCCATAGATGGAAGTATCTGTCAAAAATAATAGATAAGGTGGCAAACTCAAGGTCGGGTCCAAAGTGTTTTGTTGAAGCCGGAGTTTCATTGAATAAGAGAATTTGTGACAAAACCCCGGAGGCACAACAGAACGGATAATCGGCTATCTACTTTTAAGGATTTTTTCCGCATTCACCGGTTGAAGAAGGGGACAGTTTGCGCCACAATACACTATCTGTCTCGTTCTCACATCATCTCACTATTATTGCAGACTATTGAAATGACCGAACTCGATTAGGTACTTGATCTCGTCGTGTCTTTCTAGAGCGACCATTACTACTTCATACATCTTACATTTTATCCAGTCAATAGATGTCGCGCATTAAAATCAAAAAGGATATATTTATCCAAGGCACTATATAGATTGCATTTAGTTCATAAAAAATCAAATCAATTCAAATAGCTGCCAATTTTTGATCTGACAATATTTTTATTCTAATATTTTCTTTCTGTCTTCTATAGTGTGTGGGGAAGTCTTTATTATAATGTAGTTCGTCTCTTAAGTTTGCAGTAATTGTTAAAATTGTAGATAAAAAATATAAGGTTAAAGAATTTTTTTGTTTTCACAAATTACATCTAATTCCTTAACCATTTTCTTTTTTGATTTATCATTATTATTCTTCAAGATTTACCTCATTATTCTATTCTGGATTATTTATTTATTTATTCATTTTCGGAAAATCGACAGTTTACATTTAATCAGTTTGTACATAAGGATTATACAGTAAAATAAAACCAATTATTGGTTTCCTCCTTGTGACCTTACTGAGACAGCGTAATATGGAATAAGTAAATTAAATTTGTGAGAAAGGAATATGAATTAAAAAATTTATACAAAACAAAAGATTATATAAAATGAAAAATTCACAAAGCAATACATTTATAGCCATGGAGAGAGGTTGTAGATATAAATCAAATCATAATAGAGATATAAACAATAGAGTTATAAACATTATTCACAAACCATCAGAGAAATATTATTTTATGAACTTCTTGTATTTGGTAAGTTCGCAACTGAAAATATCAACCTTGGATAATACGCTATTGTAATTATTGCATAGTCTGTTCAGGCAAGAATTCTGCTTAGAGTTCGTTTTGTTTTGATCAACCCTGAACAGGACACTTAAGGTGAAGCTGAAGGTAAGAGAAGAACTAACCTATTTACAAACAAAACGTTAAAAATATGCTACCAAATATATGACAGGTTCCATATATTTCTCAAAATAATATTGATCTCTTTAATCTTTCGCTTTGTTGATTTTCGTTTACTTTGTTAATTTGCCTCTGATGTCTTCAGTACGTCGGCTTTAAACTTCTGCATGTACCTCGTTTGTTCATTTTGACTTAATCGTTTATTTTTAAGGTATCTTTTACTAAAAATGGTGTCATGTTTTGCATTTCAGTTTGCACTGTGCAAATAAGGCGCTTTAATATTCAGCGTTTATTATTTTGCGTTCAGCCGAGTCAAAGGGCAACTAAAATAAAGTAAACCCCGGCGGCTTTCCATTTTATCGACAAAATATGCAAAGGAATTTTACTACATTGGGATTCTCACCCATAAATTGTTGGAGCAGTTGCTCTCAACCATCCAAGAAAACACAATTTTATATTATATACAATACCGTAAAATCAGGTAACTTTAATCAATTTTCAATTTGGAATCTAAATAACTTTTTTGTCAAATCATTTTGGTCGGAAAAGTTTATGTCCTGTTTTGCACATATATACAGGGTTTTCCAATAAGAGGTGGTATTTTGATATTCAAAGAGCTATCGAGAGATGATTAATGATTTTTTGTGGCCGGAATTGGATGGTATTGATCTGGACAACGTTTACTTTCAACAAGACGGCGCTACGTGCCACACAAGCAACGAAACCATTGATATTTTACGGGAAAAGTTTCCGGACCGTGTTATCTCTCGAAGAAGTGATCACAATTGGCCACTGAGATCTTGTGATTTGACACCTTGTGACTTCTTCATTTAGGGCCGTGTGAAATAGAAGGTCTACGCCAACAGCTCAGCGTCGATTTAAGACCTCAAAGATGGAATTCGTGAGGCTATCGAGGACATAAGACAGCCACTTTGCGATTTGGTTATGGAAAATTTCATAAAAAGGATATGGTCCTGTAGGCGTGGTCATGGTGGTCATTTGACTGATGTTATTTTTCACTATTAACGGCATACCATTTTTTTATAATGAAATAAACATTCGATCATTTATATTAAAAAATGACATTTTTCTTTGAATATTAAAATAACACCTCTTATTGGAAAACCCTGTACCTACTATCGAAATATATGTAGTTACATGTGTTTGGGAAGCGCCAGTGACCAAAGTAACACGGAGAAAAATGAGTATTGCCGGTTACAAACGTTTTTGCAGGCCGCTTCGCGATAAACTTTTCGTAAGTTCGTAATAATATCGGAACACGTCTTTATGCACCTGCGTTTTCATAATAATACGTACACGTGACAAAACATTAGTATTTTTACTAAAATTTTATCAGGATACCTATCACATCATTTGTTTATAGCTAACAGGATTACGAGTAATGTGAAGAGATTCTTAATAAATTAGCAATATTTTATTTCAATAAGTTTTCTCCGTACAATTTTCGGAACAGGGCGACTCTTACATACCATTTTATAACAATGAAAATCCTATTACAAAAGAAAATAGGCGAGTTCAAATATTCAAGTAGTTATACGTATCGATGTACACTGATATACTTTACAAAATAAATTATTTAAAAACAATCGTTTAACTAAGGATTGTACCAATCTTCCCTGGGACTGGAGTCAATCGCGATAACACCGATGCCGATCGGATAGGACTCACTTTTATTTCGTAGATTAACTGCTGTAATGTCATCCGATTTTAAAGTAATGCATCTCCGCGTGACTGTAAGTGTTTGCCACCAACTTGATAGAATGTATTGACATCGACATCGAGTCTATCTACCGAGTGTCAGCTCGATCAGATGTCGGGAATCGGAATGATTTCCGATTCCAAGATTTACATTCATACGTTTCCGAAAATAAAAGGGAAATTCAAACACATGTATTTAAAAATAAGCCATTCATTTATGAATTGTAAATAGAATTATGCAGATTCCCCCGATTCAAAAGTAGCCCTTTATTACGGGTGCAAAATCACGGCATACTCTGAATTCTCAACAAATCAGTTCCAATTTTTTAAATAGCAATTAAAATGAAGATTTCTTAAAAAATACTTTACTATAGGTAGGTACTACATCACTAATCTGAATTCTTCAAACAAATGTTTCAATTTTGAAAATGACAATTTAATTCAAACAAAATTTGAGTTCATTGAACCAGATTTCAAGCAGGACTAACTGACACACAGACAACCGAAATTAGTAAGTTAGATGATGTACATACATCTGAAAGTGGGGACTGTAGTTGTAGTTATAGGGGAAGAATTGTTAACTGCAGATATTTATTTATTACTAAGCCGAACTAATGAATTACGAGTAGGTGCTCCTTAAACCTAATAAACCTTCAGGGAACAAGTAGCAACTCGACTACTTAATCCTAATTACATATTGTGTTAATGACTACGCGAACAAGGGCTGAACAAACACCGGGTAATAATGGCAATAACTAGATGAACTCCTAAGTAGAGTTGTGAACGTTCGTGGAACTCCGGCTTGCTTCTGAGAAGGAGAGCGGGTTCCAATAGTGAAAACGTAGTTCTACAAACTTCCATGACTCAACGGCATTCAAGCATTATCTACCTACGCGCTGCATTCGATACCTTGTATCGTGAAGGCCCCGATATAAGCCTCCAAATGTGGTTTGTAAGGGATATATGTAAATACGAATGTTAGAGGGAGCGCGGTAATTTTATAAAACAATAATATTTAAGTAAAAATGGTGAAAATATTTAATAGCACAAGACTGAAATAGAGCAAAAATCTCTCGACAAATACTTTAGTTGCGTTTAAAGATACACTGTGAATTGTTGCCTCTAACACATTAAATAGCAGAACAAAACGTATTTTTAATATTTTTTTCAATCTTTTTTTTTCTTCCATGAAAAATATCGTTCTTAAATCAGAACACTGAAATAACTATCTTCTCATTTTTAAACCATCTTTGGGTAAGATTTTTTAAAAATTTCGAATGAGGAATTATTTTTTTTTTCTAAAGAATCGTCACTATCTCAATGACAGTTCTGTTTTTAAACTCTCTTTAGGCATGTAGGTAAAATGCATCAGGCATGTAGGACCACAGAGCAAGACCATATTGAAAAAATGCGAATAAGAAAGTTTAAGTAAACATGACGATTAATTTGAAAAATCATTTTTATTGAACAATTAAAACTGTCACCATCTTGAAACGGAATCGGAAAGCATAAACAAAATTAACAGAAAGACGAAATGCAAAATGGTCGAGTTAAAAGTTAAAGCGGGACTTCGGTACGCTCGCGCTCAGTCAATAAATTTTGAATAAAATTGCAGAAAAAATGTTAGTTGCCTATCCCTCTATGCGTACACTCCATACGCCGTAAGTTTCCTGCGCAACAAAGGTTGCTCGGGTTAGTTTATATCGGTGTTCGGTCCGCTTCCTGCGATCCACTGAGGCTGGATGATGTACGTAGATCTACAGGCTGTATAGAGAGGAGCCGAAAAGTTCTCAAGATTTATGGTACCAAACAAATGCAGGTAGGTACCTCAAATCATATCACCGTCAAATAGGTTGTATGAACACAGAGGTACCCTTATATTTACCCCTTTGATGCGCTCCTGCTGATGTTGGACATCGTCATAAACACTATTCGACTTACTCATAACGGGTTAGTAGCTGTCAGATTTATATCGGCTGGCCCCTTAGTTTAGCGTCAGGACAGCGCCAGAAATGTGAAGAATGCGCGAATTGTAGCGAAGTTTGACAAAAATCGATCTGTAGCGTAGTAAAAGCAGTAATACCACTTTGCAGCACTATCAGAGGGATATTTGAAATGTCAATGATATTACAGATGCCATTATTTATGACAGCTGATGAAACGTGATTTTAGCAACAAAACGCGAAAATAACCGTGATTTTGAGGTTTGGAGAAAAGTGAAGAAAAATTTGGCATGAATATAACTATGAGTAACGACTATAAACCCAGAAGTATACGGCCCTCTTTCTCGTATAGCTATACCAACGGTTCAGTGGCGTATTATGTTATCTGTATAGGTACGATGTAAATAGCAAAGCTTATGAAATCATTATTTTAGACCAATAAAGATTTGTGAATCGGTTTACATTGTAAATACCAAAATACTTTGATGAATTAATCATTTTCCCGTCTTTTCCGCTTGCATAGAATAAAATTAAATTACTTCATGAAATACTTTAATTTTAATTTTATTTCTTTACTACTGAATAATATTTTTGGATTAATAATTTATGAACACGCATCAGAAACAACATAAAATCAATTTCATGACTAAGGTTATCTATAACAGTGTCCCTTGATTAACTTTTCTTTCTTATAAAATTATTAACAAAATAAATAATAATCACTTTTGCGCTTAAATCGACCGTTTCTAGACTTAATTTTCCAAACAATTTTGTACATATATTCTTTGTGACATAACACACACTAAGATTATACAAATATTTGTCTTGTGTATTCCGAATTTCTACTCTGTTGTTTTTGAAAATATTTTCTAAACGTTTGTAGAGTTTATTATATGACTATCCCTCAATTGAAAAAAATTGCAAACTAAGTTCCGAAATTTATTAAAAAGACATTTTATTCAGTTATTTAAAATTTTGTAGTTATGAAAAAATCTCAGTGTATCTTTATGTAAAGATTTTTTCTTGCAAACTGCAAACGAGTCATGCCTTATTATTTTTTTCGCTTTAACATTAGCGCGCTCTCTCCAACATAATTATATCCCTGTCAAACCATATTCTTCTTTTTTTTGAACTCTTACTACGAAACCTTAAGAAGATCCAACAATGAATTCATTCTACGGGTAAAATACCATTTTTGAAGGAATCCTGGTGTTCTGCGAGGGTGCTTGTTCTTCTCCATTTTCTTCCTAATTTGCCTTGAAAGAAGTTATCTAGTTATCGATGCATAAATAAATATGTACTTGCTATCTTAATTAATTTAAACTAATTTAAAATGGCGATCTGAATCACTATAATATGCGTGTTTGGTCTCTCCCACCCCATTGATGTCTTAACACGCAAAGATGGGCGGTAGATTTTTGTACATATTTTTCACATTCTTCAATCACATTGTGCTTGCTATTGCTTCATCATAAAATTGATTTTCGATTAAAAACTTATGTAATAAAACAGATTGCATCTAGCGGTTCGTAGATCACAAATACAAAACTATATGTACAATGCATTTGATCAATGGACGTGATGATACGTTACAATGTATATGTAATGTTGTTGTTTGTATTTTGTGTAGGTAGATAATATACAGGACCATACTTACCTGGGAGGTCACTTGAGATTAACACCGTTTATTGTTTATTAGAGAAATTTTGATAGGCAGAGGATATAATTGGAAACGCCATTATTTATTTTAATAATATATATTTATGGTATTTAATGAGCGTGTTTAGGAGAGGAAAAAATAATGTTATGTTCGGCGGTACAACAGTACATAAAATGCAATTCGTCCTTCAGTATGAGGCAGATTGAGGAGTAAGGCTTCAAATAATGTAAATCCAATAAGTGTGATTAGGATGTATTATCGGCCATATAAGAATGTATACATCAGGCTAGGCTTGCATTCAATAAAAGGTCGAAAATAATAGAATCGAATAATATAGACCTAAAACTGAGAATACTCCTCATCAAGACCTATGTATGGAGTATCTTGATGTACGGCTGCGAAACATGGTGCCTATCCGAAAGAGATAAACGGAGACTAGAGGCTTTTGAGATGTGATCCTATAGAAGACTGTTAGGAATTTCCTGGAGAGACCATATTACAAATGAGGAGGTTCTCCAAAGAATCGAAGGAGGAAGGCACCTGCTCAGGACCTTGTCCGAAAGGCGTGCAAGATGGATCGGCCATGTTATACGACAAGAAGGCCTCTTGCATGTCATAATGGAGGGTATGACCGAGGGGACCAACTCTAGGGGACGCCCACGCCGAGAGTACCTGGAGGACCTGCTGGTGGACGTGCGCTGCTAATCATAATGCAGAAGTCAAAAGAGCCGCACAAGACAAGGAAGAATGGAAGAGGAGATTAGATGAAATTGCTACAAACCAATCCCAGGATTGAAACCAGAGAGAGAAGAATGTTACTTTCAGATATATTACTAGTTGACGTGTGCCCGGCATTGCTGTAAATATAATATGCATGTTTTGTATATATAAATCTTTCGGAAGAAATTTTCTAAATTGTAGTAAAACCCTTATCGAAATCCGTTGCGTAGTTCATAAGAACAAAGCGCACAAACAGAGCGACTTTATTTCAAACAGTTTAGAGAATATTACTTAATGAACTTAAAATTTTTTTACAGGTAGATTACCTTCACGAATGTTAAACTGATAAATCTTGTACTCTTAATTTATGATTAATCTGTCGTACAATAATATGAATTAAAATATTCCAAATTGGTAATGTAGTGGTCCTGCTATTTTCGGGCAATCGGGACTCTTCCAAGGACATAAAATCCTTCAAACAAAAATCTATTTCAAGTTCCTTTAAACCTACTTACCTCTCTCATTAACGGAGGTGTGAAATTGTAATCCTTTAATATAAATTTATTCTTCAAATAATGGCTAATAAGGCACCGCAAACCCGAGGCAGTTGTACCAATAAACTTTATAGCGGGGAACATGTCCGCGGTACCTTTAATAAATATACAATAAATCCTATAATAAACCATGATGCCTCCCGCAGGACGGAGCGGGTCATCTTTTATGATATTATTATCATTACCTTTGTCCTTTAATAATGCGAGTATGTTTTATAAAAACAGTGGACAGGATAAACACACTTAAAATTTATTAATGGATTGGTTTCAAAGATAAAGGATAGGAATGCAATCAGTGTGTGGGGTTTCAAATTTTCATATTTAACTTACCTAAAACGGGAAAATCTTCATTCAGTCAAAAATTAAATATCGTTAATTGTATTATAGTCTGTTTTAACTCTTCCGTTTGTCATTTGATCTAAGTGTATTTTTTTTCGATAATCTGATGCTTTCACTTTAACAATCAAGCAAGCCTTACTTTGAATACTTGGATAACTTTGACTGAGTTTTTCAATATTATGGTACCTACTTGCCTTTGAAAAAGTTTTAAAAAAGAATTTTTACTGATGATTCTTTGGATACTTTGTATAATTCCTTATTTGAAATGTAAAAAATAATATTACGTAAAATATTACGCGGTGTATAAATAAGTTGGCCGGAAATTTGGTTATGATTTAAATAAGAGAAAATATAGTAAGTACCTACTACTTTTTTGGACGCAATGTATCCAAAGAATTGTCATTGGCGATTCTTTGGATACTTTGTATAATTCCTTATTTGAGATGTAAAAAATAATATTACGTAAAATATTACGCGGTGTATAAATAAGTTGGCCGGAAATTTTGTTATGATTTAAATAAGAGAAAATAAAGTACTACTTTTTTTACTAGTAATACAATGCCTTCTGTCTGTAGTAAAGTTGTCAAAATAATGACTGAATTCAAAGCACTGAATTTTTTGGTGAAATTATAAATGATTTTTGTCAGTTAGTCTTTACGCAAAGAATGTATTTTTTTCTTTTGTAAGATTCAAAGTTATCTTCTTTATGCACATTTTTTTCTCTGGCAACCATTTTCCAAGCGTGTGGTAAAGTAAAAAAATCTATGAATACAATTTACAAACGATAATAATTGTTGTTGATTTTGTTACAACCCTTGCAAATGAGAGAATCCGTATCCTGTATGGCGTTCTATTTTCATGCATCGAGACAAAGCATTCCGCCAATAGGTAAGATAAGCCTTTGATTGCTTTAATAGTATTCCGGTAGGTATTTCCCATGCGCGTGCTAACTGGCTCGCTAGACGTAGATGGAAGGAACTACAAAAGATTACACATATTTGACATGAATATTTTACATAAATATCTTAAGCGTGTTTTATAAGGATTAAGATTTTATTTTTATTACAAAACGTAATAAAAATCCAATAAGTGAGTTGAGTGATGGCCGGTCACGTTCCAACAGTTCGTGTTTACGAAATCTCTCCGCTATTGGTATGGTATTTACGGCTGTGACAGTGTATAGAGGCAGGGCCGTATTTAGACAGAGGCAACCTAGACAGCAGCCTAGGGCGGCATATTTTAGGTGGGCGCATATCGCAGAAGATCAAATAACTGTGTTTTTTAAAATTGCCAAATAACATAATTACGAAGTTCATTCCAAATGGTGACCTTCGTTTTGAATGAATTCGGGTATACTAACCCGCATGACGTAGGTACCTACCTAGTACATAATTCTTCTCTTGGCGCCTAGAGCTTAGGCGCCTCCAAGCGTCCATGTCCTACGCTACAGCGGCCTCCGTCCATAGCAAGTCCAGCTTCTCCTCGCACAGTCTCTGTAATTGTTTCTCCTAACTGAGCCTCGGACGGACCACTGAACATCTTATATGTGGAAAAGCATTCAGGATTCGATCGTCTAGCATTCTTATGTCCCCCGATTAGTAATAAAATTTAAAATTTTATTTCGATCCATTCAAGTACGTGAGAAAATTTTATAGTCGATTGTAAAAAAAATATATTTACATAATAGGGCGGGCAACACACCGATGTGAAAGAAATGCAGCCGGCCAATCTTGGCGGTTGGTATGCTCTCCATTAATGCTAAAACGTAGATGTAAATGATAAAACACAAAAAAAACTATGAAAACCTTTACTGTAGATTACAGAAATATTCGAATCGCAACATAAAAAGGTCAAAAATATTTGTGAAACAAAAATAAAGGGAGGGAGGTGAAGAAATTACTTATCTAGGGCGGCTTGCTTCCTTAACACGGCCCTGGATAAACGAGACCAAACTAAACACCGAGCTCCGAACAGTGCTGCGCGCGGCGAGCTGTCAAATAAAACATAATCAAATAAAAACCGCTTTCGGAGAACTATTCTAGACTTTTTCATGCTAATTT
This sequence comes from Hesperophylax magnus, assembly GCA_026573805.1. Lineage (NCBI taxonomy): Eukaryota > Metazoa > Arthropoda > Insecta > Trichoptera > Limnephilidae > Hesperophylax > Hesperophylax magnus. Next base: position 4,604,118 of record JAIUSX010000104.1, read on the forward strand.
AGCGCTTTTGGGTCGAATGTTAAGCCTGATGTTAAATGGAATATTTTCAGTATAAATTTACCCATCAACTTAATGGATGAAGATGCCTATCTAAATTACTATTTCTAATCTGCATACCTGCAGTAGGTACAACACAAATAATGTACAATAATATACCTGCAGTAGGTACAACACAAATATTGTACAATGATATACCTGCAGTAGGTACAACACAAAGAATGTACAATGATATACCTGCAGTAAATATAACACAAAGAATTTACAATGATATACCTGCAGTGCATGGGTACAACACAGAGAATGTACAATGATATACCTGCAGTAGGTACAACACAAAGAATATACAATGATATACCTGCAGTGGGTACAGCACAAATAATGTACAATGATATACCTGCAGTAGGTACAACACAAAGAAATTACAATGATATACCTGCAGTGGGTACAGCACAAATAATGTACAATGATATACCTGCAGTAGGTACAACACAAAGAATATACAATGATATACCTGCAGTGGGTACAGCACAAATAATGTACAATGATATACCTGCAGTAGGTACAACACAAAGAATGTACAATGATATACTTGCAGTGGATACAACACAAATAATGTACAATGTTATACCTGCAGTAGGTATAACACAAATAATTTACAATGATATACCTTCAATAGGTACAACACAAAGAAAGTACAATGATGTACACGATACATGCTTTTACGGATTTGCCTACACAATTATTGGCTTATCCTTCAAAATATGCAGAGGTCCAATACACAGCATCCCAATGTCCCTGTCAAAGAGGCTTTCCGACAGTTAGTGAAAAATCCAACGCAATGAAAAAAATCTCGAATGACGGAACAAATAGCCAGAAATTTCATTCTACTATAATAAGTATATATGGTAGTAGTACTGTTGGCTGGAATACAATTTCAAAATTAGTTCGTATGAGGTACTCAAATACTGAAATAAGGTGTGCAATGTGCACGGAGAAGTAAATAGTAGAATATTGTAGAGTAGTAATAAGTAGAGTATTGCTGTTCAATATGTGACAGCATGCCATTTCCTGATAAATCATTAGTACTTTCATAATATATCGGAACACGTGTTCATGCAGGTGCGTTTATCTAGTAATTATATAACTGCATTTTTTAACGCTCAGGCGGTAGCATAGGTGAAGGTGCTGCTTCCAGGTGAGTTATAGTACCTACTTTAGATTTATAGTTTAGACTTTTTAACTGAGCATAACTCCCTGCCAACTGCACCTGCATCTCATTAGAAAATTGTAAATTCTACGCCGTTAAATCTCTGTCCATCTTCCCGACTACCGGTCTTATTCATAAATGTCAGATGGAATCAGTCAAACATCAATTTTTAATTGGTTATTATTCTTGGATGTGTATTCAGTTATTTCTATGCGTGGTTTCTTTGCTACATTGTCAAGTTATTTCACTATGATGAACATTTTCAAACTTAGTATCTCTATCTTTTGCAGAATCGGTTTTAGTTATTTCAAACTAAACTAAACAGAAGTTACTTGATATCCAGATATATTTTACATTGCTACTACTTACATTAATACTAATTACCATGAAAATGAACATAAGAAGAAGCTGTAGCACCTTTAATAGACTATGCAAAGACATCGATGTTATTAAGATGAACCTCACTAAATTCATTCATTCTTCAATAACATTTCTTCGAATACAAAAACGTCAAGTGTGCAAAATTTAGTATCAAAATTCTGCTTTAACCCCTCAGGCCTCTGCCAAATTTTGACAGAAAGTCGGAGTATTTCCGCTTTGCATTAAAATCCATATAAATGGAATATCTCTGAACGTATCCGAAATTTAAAACTGTTTTTGAAATTTTATGAAATATTTTTACAAATTTTATTATTAGAGATAAACGTATAATTTTAGAAATAATTAATAATTTGAATTCGATTATTTAAAAAATATATATTAAACGTATTACGAACGTTATAGTCACCTCAATTTTTGAGATTCATATAAAAAGAAATGATTGAAAGTTCACAAAAAGTCTTTTTTTTTTCAAATAGTTTTCGGACTCTTTGGTTTCGTCCAAAGCGCATATTTTAATTCTTCTGTGGTTAACTTCAAGATTTTAATATAAAACATGGGGTTGTCTCATTCTAATACCTCTTAGATCGAAGAAGTTATGCAATCCTTATGTTTTATTAAGGTTCATATACTAATTATTTTGTGATTAACTTCTATGTTTGAAAACGTGTTTTTTCTCTTTTTAACACCGTTTAGAACATATTTCTCACCATGACAGTAAGGGAGACATAACGATTTCTGTGAGACCATGTGAGTTGTTACAAAAGCGAACAAAATATCCTGAGGAATCAGAGGGTGGGAGTGATTGTTCGAAATCTCATGTAGACAGTCACCTTCCTCTTGTTTCTAAGGTCAGTTGTGTAAAATTTCATTAATCTCAGAATAAAACTGAAGATTTGTATAAAAAACAAAAACAAGCCAGCGCCGATCGAGACATTATTCTTTATATAGAGATAGATTGAAAGATACCTAGATAAATTCTTTATATAGAGATAGATTGAGAGAGACCTAGACAAATTCTTTATTAGAGATAGATTGAAAGATACCTAGATAAATTCTTTATATAGAGATAGATTGAGAGATACCTAGATAAATTCTTTATATAGAGATAGATTGAGAGATACCTAGATAAATTCTTTATATAGAAATAGATTGAGAGATACCTAGATAAATTCTTTATATAGAGATAGATTGAGAGATACCTAGATAAATTCTTTATATAGAAATAGATTGAGAGATACCTAGATAAATTCTTTATATAGAGATAGATTGAGAGATACCTAGATAAATTATTTATATATAAATAGATTGAGAGATACCTAGATAAATTCTTTATATAGAGATAGATTGAGAGTTACCTAGATAAATTATAATAATGCTTTATATTTTAGGATGCCATTTTGGGGCTTCAGTACCTCGAATGTGCTTAACAAAGTCAGAATATAGCTAAAAACTATGATTGAAAAAAATATTTTGTGCGTAAAAACGTAGCCATCGAAAAAATATTGACGTTATTAGTATTGATATTTTTTAAATAATCTTCCCAAGTCCCTACCAAACCATTTTTTAAATCTTTCTACGTGCTATGAAAAAAGGAGTGAAGGAAAAATTGTACAAATTTTAGTGAGGAAATCATCCCATTGTTTTATAATGCTACCGGGTTATATGTTTAATTCTTTCATCCTTCTACAACCTGTATTTTCCCTTTCATAAAAAAAACTTAGAATTTATTAATCACCCCCCAAATAAATTGTAAAAAACGCTTACACAAATAAAAATGTTTTCGAATATTATTTGAAAGGGTGATGAGATGACTTAATAGCATGAAAACTGTCATCATAAAAAAACATGCATATTATGATATTGCGTTTACAAAAAGTAATAAAATGAATATTAAAAATTCACAAGTCTAGACTTTATGCTGTGGATAAAGACGGTTCAAAATGCCTTGGACCCTAACTGGTTTACACTGCCTATTGTTAAGAGGTCTCGCTGTAGAAAAGGCGAACGGTAGCCGATGGTGGTATTTATGGCTCCTCCAATAAAATTAGGAATGGAGTTGGATTTAGTATCGTATTGCGCGATGCCTGTATAAATGCTATTTAAATAATAATAACACCATGAAGCCGAGCACCGATTTCAAATTCCTGTCGGTCGTTATAGTGATCAAGTTTTAACCCCTTCGATCGGTGACCTTTTCTATCCAAAACGATATATACAATTCTCACGGCAAATAATTTAAATACATTTTTTTATCTTTTGGGTTGTTGAGCTGTAACACGTCCTTTCTGATAGTGGTCACTACAAAACCTTCCGGAACGTTGACGTTGGCTTTAGAAAGATGATACATCTACAAGTACTTCAATTTCCCAAACGCTTAGCTTTTTAGTTATAAACGTTACACATTGATTTCCACAGATCTTAAGGAATTTTTTTAATTTAATATCCACGGTATAAATATGCCATACATAATAATTACATGTCACAGAATACAAGCATTATCAAACACTGGTAATAATTTAAACAAAAATAACAATTAGCTGTGGCATTTGATCATAAAATGACGACAAAAAGTATAGAATTAGTACAGGCTCTAGAAGGAGATACAAGTACATACAAAATATTATAAACAATTATGAGTTGACTTACGTTATATTAATAATAATTTAAAACATATGATAGTATAGCAATTCTGTACCTAGCTTCTGTGCAGTTAAACAGATGCGCTACATCTGCATAACTATTACTAACTTCATGTAATCAAGGTTTTCGAAATGCTCTGTCCTGCAATTTTTACATTTAAAAGGGATTTTAGAACGAGTAGCTCTTGTAGGAATATGACATTCAATAAGGTTAATTAAATCAAGGCTGTCTACACTGCCATTTCTAATTTTGAACATAAATATTAAATTCTTTCCAGTAGATTTAGCTAGAAGATTAGATTTTTAAATCGGTATCTACACCATTTTTCATCCCAATATTGTGAATCTTGGGACTGACTTAACTTTTCATGAAAATCTAAGGAAAATAGAAACATTCTCTTCGATGGCAAAATCCAGGGCAAGAATTTTGTATATGCGTTCCTCCATATTCCATGTTTTCTGAATACGTATTTGAGTTGATACCTTCCCTGCACTTTTCAGATGTTTTGAGAACACGTGCCAATATCAACACGCGTAATCTAACTGTAAAATGCAAGGTTCACAGCTTCAAATATGGGCTCACGGATGAAATTATTATCAATTAATTCATTAAAAATAATACGTACTATATTTGCGGCACGTTCCAGAGTGGAAGGTACTCTCAGTATCGCCCTGGTGAAAGGACACTATTCAGAATTGAAAAGTTGCTTGATATGGCTTTAGCTACGCTTGATGACTTCCACTACTTTCAGCCTCACAACATACCCCATTTGGGGATGTTATGCTCCAAATGGTTGGGAGCAGTTCGCACTCGGATTAAAAAAGGTTCATTTTTACTTCCGATTTCATGAAAGGAAAATACATACATTTTTTCAATGTCCAAATTCATAAAGCAATCATTTTTTATAAATACTAACATATTTTGTTCCTATGTTTATAGGTATAGATGTTATGCCAAAACCTGCTTTTAAAAGGATGAGGCATATTTGTGAAATAATACAAAATTAATCAAATGGCTTGTAAATTAGTAACCCCTTAACTGCGTAGGCCGTAGTACCTACAGAATTTAAAAAAAGTTTGTCCAATTTTTTCTCAAGATTTCTCAAGATTTTAGGTATGAGCTGGAATAATAGTAGGTACTTAACCTATCTACCGATAGCTAACATGGAAAGCCTAATCTAATTTTGAAGGTTCCGCTTCCTGACTTGTTTAGGTTACGTAACTACCAATAAGGTTTCGCCTCCACTAACTTTAGTCGCTCTAATATACTGAGTGAAGTGCCTGTACCATGTAGCAGTGGCGGTTCGTGGCCTATCTCATTGGGAGTTCAATCTGAAATTAAAAAAGGGAGAAAATGTTCCCTCAGAATAATTCTGTGTTGGGCTTTTATATTCTTTTCTCCCTAGATCTAGAGGAATGTCATGACGTCACTGCATCAGAGATTAGCGACCTGGCAATGAGATACAATTCTATATATATAAATAGTATGTGTTACAATCGTAATTTAGGAAAGAAAATGTTCGTTTTTTAATTAAAAAAATAAAGTCTTGACTTACTAACTTTTGTAATTTTTATGACAACTCAAAACAAGATAATCACAGAAAAAAATGTTGATCTTGCAAAATACTATGCCGTACAAATTTAATGTTAGCAAATAATCCCAAAAGTGCTGCGCACTCAAGCAGCTAGTAGATTACCGCTCTGGCGCCACTAGTACGTTTTGTATGAACCTAAGAAATATGAGGAAAGGTCCCATAGGTGCAGATATTCATAACGCACCTATGGGATTTGGGATTCATTCCGGACTCGCTCTTAGGCAATACGAGTATCATTCGGACCGGTGGTTTTTTTAGCTTGGAATTTGAATATCACACTGTGGTAAAATTATAATACAAGGTTGTCTATTTTTTTTATATTTTTTATGGAACCTTCTAGAACTTTTACTGCACTTTATAGAAAACCGCCACTGCTCTGCAGGTATGTATTGCTTGGATATTGGTTGTATGACTTACCTTCTTTTTGTGTTTGTTTATCCACCCACTTCAAACTACGCTTTATTTGTGTTTTCATCAATAAAACTATTGACTTTCATTTCATGTCGCCGAAAGGAACGAATACAAACCTACATACCAATAACTAAATATTTTTTAAACAAGCCGACTTCATTTTAACAACACCTGGAAAATTCAAGTGATTTTATTTATTGATTTCTATTTATGTTACAAAGAGTTTACAGATAAATAGATGATAAGTGCAAGTAATACAAAATAGTTCCTAATATAAAACATAGCAGTAGAGTGTAAAATAATGTCTGCAAATTGTTTTGTGAACACCTCACTAGGAAAACCTGTGCTGAGGTGTTCGCATGTTTTAGATAAAGCGTTATTGTATATTAGGTTAGTATCAGTTAAAATACATCATAATAGTAGTATAGACATGTAACAATATAGTGAAAAGGATATTAGATACGTGGAAAAACTGAAACTGAAAAGAGAATAAAACAAAAATAAAAATTGTGGAAGTAAATTAATGCAAGTATTTAAAAACATGACCAACTTTATTTACATAGTAATAACCTCTTTTAAGGTATCTGGATTTAATTATAATAACTATTGTTACCTAATTATATCCTTTGTACGTAATGTACCAACTTGGCTGCGTCTATGTTTCAACATTACTTAATAGATTTGTTTTAGTGCACAATCAAAAAGTAAGAACAAATAATTCGGAAAGCTGTCAGTAAAAAAATAAAGGATATTTAAATGATCCGAAACTCAGAATAGAAATGATTATTATAAGATCATAAAACATAGAAAATCCAGACAGAAAAAGTTGTGCAGTAAGTTGTCATGGCAGAGTGCGAGAATTTTGACTAGGAAATAAAAGCATTGATGTGGAATTTCTGGAAATTTAGTCAGTCCTTAGTATAAAATAAACCTTCATTTTTTAAATATTGATGGATCATGCTCTAAGTCTAATGAATGGGGTCTATGTAATGGGCACTGGTCACTCAGAGCACACCACACACTTTAAAAAGTAATACGGTAGCCGTTGCTTGTTGGTTCGGCTAATTATCACCCATTCATGGGTTTAGGATTCTGTCTCCGTCGCGTCGAGCGTCTGTAGCTAGATTTATACAAAGATGACAGTATTCATTATGGCACTTTCATCATACTTCTGCCTAAAATAGATTCCTATTATTTTCAAATTTACTTAAATTATGTAATGATGTGTAATAATTACTACATTTTCTTTCTCAACATTTTAGTATCAAATTCAGAACCCATAATCTTGCAGTTTCAAAGATAATTAATTTTGTAAAGATCTATAACTCACCATGAAACTGATGTTGCAACCTGAAAATAATTGCGTTGTCTTAAAAAATTTAGAACAAAGAATTTGTGTATTTTTTTTATCGTCAGAGCTCATAATTGATTATTCTTTGATGTATTATGATTTCAGTGTTTCCTCCATTCAACAAAAAATTGAACCATTAGACCGAAATTCGCTTCCTCTTTCAAAAACACCGTCCACACACGATTCGTAAAGGAAAATATGCAGGCCTCAAGGTGTCCCACAGGGACTCTGCCTGGTGCTTCTGCTATTTGGAATAAAAATAAAAACATATGTAGGTATATACATAGCTAAAATTAGCAATTGTGCCTAAAGTTTGATTAAATCTTCATGTTAGATATTGAAATCTGACTTAAGATTGACATAATGAAATAGATGAATGATTGTAGTGATCCAACGGTGGCCGAACGCTTATTGACAAGTGTAATTATTATTGGAGTCGCAATTGACACAGCACCGCACCAGTTGACTCGGTTGAGTCAGTCGCTAGTTGACATAGGATTGGGGATTTAGCACTTCCTACCGCGGTGGTCTTTGACGGTTCTATATCTACCTGCACTGACTAACCGACGCACAATATTGACATCGTACCGGTGAGGTAATAAGAATAAGGTTTCACCCAACGCAGTTGTGTTGGTATCAGACTACCACGTCACTCACACACCCAAATCCATGTTTAGATTAGGTTAGTAAGCAAAAACGAGCAATACCAGTGAAATAACTTGGGATAACCTGAATTATTAGAAATCAAATTTTTAAAATGACAATTAAATATATATATTTTTTTAAATATTACATTATTAATTGGGTGGGTACTTCTGTAGGAATTCTTAGGAACTTAGGAACTTAAATTCAAAATGAATATGAGTTCATTAAACCAGAATTACAGAGGATGCACAGACAACCGAAATTAGTATATTTGATCAATAATATTCTTACAATTTTTATTTTTATAGAATCCATTAAAAATAACTGCCTATAAAAAGATTAAAGATCAAATTGATCGTATTTTTCCATCGATTTTTTTACTAATCAAACATGATCAAAAATCGAAACTCTTTCAAGAGCATATTTTCAATTTTGTTGGCCTGTCTGGGGTCTAGTAGTTGAAAGGTCTTTTGTCAATTGGCGACATCGACTTTCCTTCAAATCTGAATAGATCACATATTCATTCAATAAACAAAACAATATTCAGATTTGTGTAATTTTTTCTTTCATTTTACTTGCCACATCAGTAAGTCTTGCGTTATGGCAAACTAAATTAGACCGATATTATGTTGCCAGGTTGCAGACAATCGATCCAGAGACTCCTGGGTAATGTAAGGACCCTTTGAACAACACGGTTATACCTAAGCCTTAAAGACATCAGGTGGGAAATTCGTATTTGTTCTGTTGGTACTTGCTCCCAATAACTATCATCATTGATCCCACTGGCGTTGACATTAATTGACGCTTGTAATTTTGTCAAAATGAATGTTCTTACAATCCGTGTAAAAATATTCGCCACCTTCTTTCCGCTAAATCTCTCCTCCCTAAACGACCCTCCACACTCCCATACAATATCCCCAAATATGACAAAAATGTGCACGGAGAAAAATGAGTGCAGCTTTTTTTATCAAGATTCTGTTAAAAATGCGACTGCATGATCATTTCCCAATAAAATATTAGTCATTCAAAATATATCTAAACACGTGTTCACGCAGTTACCCTTTTCCGGACGAGATGCAAAACTATTATTATTTTGATGAACAATGCTATACATTGATAGTTTGTTATGAAAACGAATAATTTGACCAGATTTTTAATAAATTAACAATATTTCATATCAGTAAGTTTTCTCCGTCATTTAAAAAAAAAATTCATAAGACGGCGAAATGATGGCTTCTGATTATTTTTTTCACTTTTGGGTACGTGGGAAAAGTAAATAAAGTAATTTTAGCACTCCAATATGATATAATTATATTAAAGTTTTAATAATAGCCAGGTATTTATTGGTACATATTGGTATTGCCTTCATTTAGTCTGCACCGTGTGAAACAGACTTACTCGACGATAGGCTGACATAGACGCGGTCGATCTCGACTGTTTGCATATTATATTCCGGCTTTGGGTTTAAACAAATATCGGATATAAAGCAAACACACACGGCGCAATGTTTTCGACAGCGTTCTTTTATTCTTGTTTCGAACGCTTTTTTAAACAAACGACTCAGAAATGAAGGCTTTCGGAGCTTTACCGTATTTAAAGAAACGTTTAAAGCCTTATCAAAAATACGAATTTCGGTTATGACTCGTATCTGTTTGTAACTCTGGTTAAATGAACCCTTCAATTTGCTTCGAATTCTGGTGTCGTCATTTTCAAAATTAAATATTGGTTTGGAGAATTCAGTCAAGCAATTGAGTGGTTAACCTTCCTATGATATTGTTGGATCGTGAGCTTCACAGATGCACTCATAGAGGGCAGTGCAAAGAGCTTGCTTGGAAGTCCGCAAGATGGCAGCTAGTAGCCAGTAGTCGCTAGGGCCAGTTAGAATGCTCCCAGACAAACTTGGTGTTCTCAGATCTCATTTAGCCAGCTCCTAGTTAGGTCGACTATAGAGTCACCATTATAGTACGCTAAGTATATAATAAATCCCTGATTTAACACAAAGAACTTATTCTTCATAATCTCCTTCCACGACGAGTTGGAGAACTATTTGTGGGAACACAACAGATATAATATTATCTTAAAAACCGTTTTCAAAATTGGACTGATTTGGCGAGATTTCAGACTAGCCCCATTAATGTGTAAATTTAGATGAGACAATAAGCGAAAAAATTCGTTCTATTTTTTTACTCTACTGCCGAATTCGGTCCTCGCACACAGCTACTCGCGTGATAGTGGAACACGTTTCGACGACATATTATTACGCAGTAGCGCCTCTATGACTATCCCGTGATATTTCGCCGATCTGCACCAGTTTACAAAAATCATTTCTATTTTCGTCACTACCTTAGCAGGTATGTAAAATTCAATTTAGCAGATTGATAAAGACTGGACAGAGCACAGTCGCAGTATATATTCGTTGGTCTAAAATAGTGGCTTTCTCTGGTTTATTAATATTTTCGCGATATTTGTAAAATAAAATATTTTAGCTCTAAAAAGCTTTATTCTATGTACAATTTTTTTCTCGCCACATTCGCTATCCGATTACAGATTGGCACTTTAAAGTTTATTAATAATTATTTTTTCTATTTTAAATTTTAAAAAAGGAAAAGAATAACAATAAACAAAATTTACTAGTGTTGCCAATAAATATATATAAATAAGAATAGTAACATGTCTACATTCTAGCATCACGTTCATCAATCAAATGCATTGTACATATAGCTTTGTATTAGTGATCGACGAACCGGTGGATGCAATCTATAGACATAAATTGATAATAGTTTGACTAGTCTATAGTTAGTAATAACATAGATCATTGTAGAAATGTATTTATAGGTGATTTTGCACAAAAACGGCGCTATGCAAATCATCCAAATATTATTATTATTATTAATAATCTGTGGACCAAAGAGGAACTACTAAATTTAAAACAGAATCCTTATTATATGCACTTGTAACCACAATGTCTATAGTTACGACGCTCCCGACTTCAAAGAACATTTGTAGGATAAATTGTAAAAACTATGTTTCATTAAACTAATTTTTGACCTAATGTAAGTTCCAAACGCATTTCAACATCTATCAACAAGATAAGATAATTCTTTCAGGGGAGTATTTCATCATCCTCTTGATAGCTTATTCATAGGATAACGAATATTTCACCATTCTCTTGATAGCTTATTCATAGGATAACGAATATTTTACCATTCTCTTGATAGCTTATTAATAGGATAACGAATATTTCACCATTCTCTTGATAGCTTATTCATAGGATAACGAATATTTCACCATTCTCTTAATAGCTTATTCATAGGATAACGAATATTTTTGATTACTATTCGGTACTCCAACCTATTAATATTGGCTTTATATATTTATAAGTTAGCAGAGTTTTGTACCTGTTTTGAGAGTTTATTTGTTAATTTCTAAATAGAGTAAAATAAAGTCGCTATCCGCGTCTGTCTGCTTGTGCGCTTAGTTCTTCTAAACTAAGTAACGGATTTTGATATGATTTTACTATCATTTAGAGATTTTTTTTCCGGAAGGTTTATATATATAACAAGTGCATATTATATTTATAGAAAGTAGAGAAAAGTCGATGTTTTATAATAATGTCGAAAATATATATTTTCGGGCACTACATTGCTAACGCTGTCTAAACCTTATGAGATACATCAAAAGTATGTACTACGCAATTGTATATCTTAAAAAGGCGAATAGAAAATCGGTTATGGTAAAATTCTATCTCTTAAGGATAACTCCCAGCAACGCCGGGTACACGTAAGCTAGTTTATTAATAAAACCATGTTATCTTATGGATGAGCTATCAATGGTGAAATACTCCATTATTATCGTGATTCATCGTTTAATCATTTTACTTATTTGTCAACACTTTAAGGTTTATTTCGAGTGAGCCTTGGCAAAGTCCCATGATATCGAATCCACAGCCTTGAACCTGCAACTTGAAACCTAATCAAATAACACAAAACCAGCGCCTATCGACTGCAACTGCAAATATTCCCAATCCCTGTACCAAAAGCAAAAATGTACCGGATCCAAATACCGACCTGATAAATAAAACACTGGGTGGTCTGAAAGTATTGTATCTAAAGTAAAACATGATTTTCAAGAAATTTATGTCAGACACTTCTTACTTTGAACTATCATATTCCTACAAAGTTTTACTAACTCGGAGATCTAACTTGTTAGTTGATCTGTGTTCTCGTACTTAACATTGATGTGTGTTCTTCGTTAATGTTTAGGGTTTATACAAAATAAAATAACATGTAACAAAATTACAAAATTTAATGAAAAAAAATTAAGGTAACAGTTTAAAAGATTAATCATTTTTGTTATAGGTTATCTGAATTTGATGAAATAAATATTTGATGGTGTGGATGAGATTTGAAGAGATCTCATCAGATTAAAATAGCTTTAATTTCATCTGTAAACATGTCGGCAAGTAAATTAATACATATTTTAATATGATTCAATTTAACGGAAGCTATTTCATTTTTAAACATAGTGACACAAGTAAAAGGATTTATTCAAGAGCCAAGTAACCCAAGTTAAATATTTTAAACTATTACCAGCTAGGTGCTCTCTATAATCTATATCTATATCTATATCTCTCTTTCAAATCCCATATATCTGATATTGTCTCCCGTGCCAACAAAATGCTTGGATTTGTTCTTCGTAATTCAAGATCATTTACCAACGGAATCGCAATCCGAAGAACGTATGAAGCACTTGTTCGCAGTATCTTGGAATATAGCTCCATTATTTGGGCCCCTTCTGAGCAAAACCATATTCTCGAAATAGAAAAAGTACAAAAGAGATTCATGCGTTACCTATATATGAGGGAATATATGTACTACCCTTTTCTGTATCCATCCTTATTCTTGGCAGGAATGCTCGATCTTAATACATTAGAAGCCCGCCGAAAAATATTTTTAGGAAAACTTTTTTTTTAAATAATCTCTGGAACTATACATAATCCACCTATTTTGAAAGAGATTAACTTATATGTCCCAGACAAGTATACTCGTGGAAGGTCCCATACCCTTTTTTATGCTCCAAAAGCGAGGACTTCTGCCTATCAGAACGCCCCAGTCAACAGAGCGACTGAACTGCTCAACGAGTCTGCATTGACCATCGACATTTTTAACGTAACCTACAGGCAGTTTAACAATTATCTTTTGACGTATGTCACAAAGTAGTGAAACTGACCTTTTTATGTGTTTTGCTATACTTTTTGTCTAATTTGTAATCTTCTCCATAATGTATTGGTGAATAACCGTTTTACGGAGAACATGAAAAATAAATAAATAAATATGTCTTACTTTTGAATGTGTGTTATCTGTGTGCTATATTGTCTTGTAATTTTGAATGTACGTTATCGTATTGTCATTCAAAGTGTTAGTGTACTTAGGACGCTTTAGTGAGTTCTATGATTGTATGTAAGAGTCTGTTATTTATTTTATATGACGGGAGACTTATATTGTATTATAATTGTATATTGAGATAGAACCTGCAGCTTCGTGGGACTATCTATACATTGTCTAAAAAAATGTTAATTTTTCAGTCAATAGAGGTCAGCTTTCAAAAAAAAAAAATCAATACGAATTTTTAAATTGAAACAAATTCAAAGAAAATTTGGGTAAAATTATTCAGATTTTACGCAGGACAAAAGCACAATACAGACAACCGAAATTTGTATGTTTAATGATAAATATAATATCAATTAATTTCAAAATGATTAGTCAAGATTTTTGAGGCGGATTTAAATTTTAAGGTTATTGTAGCATAATACTCTATATTTTAACATTATATAATTTCTGTAAACTCCAGGTATCGCTCGACAATTCATTTTTCTTTTGAAGACAGTTTTGTTCAAAAGATTTTGACTAAAAATAGGTAGTTTTTTATTGGTAGATGTACCTACAAAAATGCACTCCCTCTATTTACCAAATATATATTTTAGTTAATAAATATATTTACTTCTGCCAGTTATTATTCTGGTACAAAATAAATCGAATCACATTGAATACATCGATCGATTAATGCCTTGTAGATTATTGAAACACAAAAAAACTGGACGGCATCTAATAAACACCCGGTACCAAGTATCCACGGTTCGTTATAGAAAATTCTTCGCATTCCTTCGCGATCGACAAGCAGCGACATTAGCACCGGGACTAGGTGCATTCAGTCAACCCCGCGCCCTCCCGGCACGCCGCGCCCCCGTGCACCGCTCGGCTTCTAACCGCTCTACCCCAAATAAAGGACTCCGGCCAATTAAGGATGCGCAATACCTGGCAATTAATTTAATTAGGAAAGGCTGGTAATTTTGCACGTTTTTAATTACAATACGAGTGTCAAGCCGTCCTCCGCGGCAGAGCTGCAAGCTGATGATCGCTAGTACGAAACCCGACGATATTTGAAAAAAAGCGTGACACATTATTTGCACCACCTTTTGCTCTGTGTAGAAAGGGATGGTTCGTTTGATAGATTCTGCTATCTTAACAAACGGATTGCGATCTTTGGAGCACAGGCGTCAGGTGGGAATGCTGTCATTGTTCTATCAGTATTTTAATGGAAGATGTTCCGAGAAACTGAGGACATTGATCCTTTCGGCACCAACTTTTCTACACGATTGACATTTGTCACACGAGAACGGTTCTTTACTTCGACTCGTTCTTGCGTTCAACAGCTGAGCACTGCTGTTGAACATTTTGCCAGCCGTTCCTTACACAAAAAACACTACCTACAGTATCCTTAAAGACGATATAGGTCCTGAGGGAAATGATTTCCTCCTAAATGAGGGCCTCCTAGGTGGAGTTATTTTTTTAAAGTTAATACTACCTAAGTCCTTTTTTATCATTTTTTTGTAAAAAGTTACACTTTGATAGGTGCCTTAATGATTTGTGATGTATTAAAAAGCCCCACGGTAAATTTTTTTTTTTTTAACGTATATATCTATTATTTTAAAATATCGTTTAAATCTTTAATTTTGTTTTTGGTTTGACTAAGGGTTGTACCTTCCTTCCCAGGGAATGGAGTCAATCGTGATAACAACTTCGCCAAATGCCGATCGGGTAGGACCGACATTTATTTCGTGTAAATGCGTATATAATGTATACGCGATTACCACCAAAATTTAATAGAATGCATTTCCATCGACGACCAGTCCATCTGCCGAGTTTCAGCTCGATCAAATGTCGGGAAGTGGATTAATTTCCGCTTCCAAGATTTGCATTAATTCATTCCCACAAACGAAAGTGATTTTATCAGCATTTTATTTTAATAAATTTTAGAAAGTACAGTTAAAGGTTAATACAAAAGACTAACATCTGAATGTACCGAATCGAGGGCCGGCCCTATGCGGGCGCAATTGGAGCAGTCCGCTCCGGGCGCCGAATCCGAATATTATGTCACTTAACTTCTACTGATTTTGGCAAGGCCGCAACTCAAGGCCGGCCCTGAGTGAATGGTGAGGTTAGACCATAGAAAAAAAATAACACAGAAGATGTTACAGGGATTCTAATATTCACACACAATTCTTATGATTTGTTGGCATCCATCAACTTGACGTGAGGTATTTAACCACACGATTAAATTTCTTACTAGTTTACTGCCGGAAATGTATGAAATAATAAAAATGTATATAAAAATGATTAACAAAAGTTTTTTTATCTTTTTTTCTTTCAGGCATCTGTGTTTGTCTTGATATACCGACGAAATGTGAAAATTTATGGTTTTGTATGGATACGTGTTCCGAAATGCATTTGCATTTTTACTAAAAATTTGTCAGGAAACCTATGAATTCATTCGTTGGGCCTGCAATTCCGTTATTATCCGGATTAAGATTAATTTGAATAGGTTCTTAATAAATTAGCAATGATCGTTATTCTCCGTGTGGTAAGAATAACAGAAACGAAATTCAAACATTCTATCTAAAGAAGGCGATGCACAAAAAATCACAAGAAATCAACCAACAAAAATAATCTTTCTTCTATATTTATAATGTTTTCTTTAAAATTAGCGTGTCGTATGAAGTTTGTTGATTCCTTACATTAAATCCTAATTCCACATTTGCATGAAGGTAGATATATACTACAGGGTTTTCCAATAAGAGGTGTTATTTTGAATAGCCCGCTATTTCGGTAGATGTTACTTTTGAAGCTGTCATTTTTTGACATTTGACAAGTAGAAACTACGCCTTTAATAAAAATGGAACGAGACACGCTTCAACAACGCATTGAAATTATTAAAATTCACTTGAGTGAATCAAATGCAAATGATCTTGAGTGATGAGGCCCATTTCCACCTCGGTGGCTTCGACAACAAGCAAAATTGTCGCATCTGGGGCTCGGAATAATCAAGATTTATTGTTGAAAAGTTTCTCTATCCTCAACGTGTGACTGTTTGGTGCGGTTTATGGTCCGGCGGAGTCATTGGACCTTACTTTTTCGAAAATGAGACTGGAGCAACAGTTACGGTGAATGGATTGTGCTATCGAGAGATGATTAATGATTTTTTATGGCCGGAATTGGATGGTATTGATTTGGACAACGTTTACTTTCAACAAAACAGCGCTACGTGCCACACAAGCAACGAAACCATTGAACTTTTACGAATTTTGAATATCAAAATAACACCTCTTTTTCGAAAACCCCGTAGTAGCTCTGTGAACAGTACCTAAGTCTAGAGTCCAAAAAAGATTTTATTAATTTACTAACTAACCAACTAACCATCAGGCTATTTCTCCGCAGGTATAGGCAGAGAGGATGTACCGCCAACAACTAATCAAATAACAACAAGAAAACTTTTATTTCTTGATTACTATTGCACCATACTGCAAGGTACCTATTTCAGATGTTTATAAAAGCCGGTACCAGACTAGAATATGTACATAAATAAATACATCGTCTCAAACATACTCTTCTGTTATTCCGAATCTTGATATGGTCTTTGTGCTTTATCGTGCCCTCGGGCGTCCCCGACTTCTCCTATCATTCAATTTCAAGTATTGTAGATATTCTCCTCACTCCTTTATTCGTTAATTCGCTCTACATGCCCAATTTTTATTATCATTTTCAAAGAAAAAGACAAAGGTCTCAACTGGGAATCGAACCCAGGATCTCTGTCTTATCGTGACAACGCCTCTAACCACTTGGCTATTGGGACCTCATTATTTTATGTAATCTCATTTTTCTAATTCAGTTTTTTCAGTATTATTAATTCGTTTAGATTTATTAGTATTATCTTCTTCTTCATTGATTATTATACCAATAAAAATTAAATTAATATTTATTGAAAATATATGATATTATAGCCTTCTTGTACCTAAATTCCATGCAGTTAAATAGATCTGACAAATATCTATATATCTTAGTCTAACTTCAAGTGATCTAGATAGAAGCGAGTGCTTGAAAGTCCTGGTTTTGTTGTATTTAAAGAGGATTTTGGAACGAGTGGCTCTCGTAGGTACCTATATGTAAATCAGGGTTGTCTATAAATGAAAAATAAAATAAAATAAATGAAATATCAAGGATTTTTTTGACGTAACTTAAGACCTAAGGTCGCACATTACCTTGTAGGTAGGTACGTAAGCGTTTCATGAATATATATAGATATATTTTTAAATAATAAAGAAAACAAAAACCCTAAAAGAAGTTCGCCATCCCGTTTGCTAATTTGCAATAAAATTAAATCTCTCATCTCATTCATACTTTTGAGACATCGTATAAAAATTAAATTTCCTTCTCTCAAATATAATCCAGCCAAAACGCTTGTCGTCGCTAGGTAGTATGCTTATCTCCCTCGCTCTCGTAATAAATTTCCCAGATTAGGAATGGTGCGTCTCTGTCTAACGTAAACAATGCCGGCACGTGAGGAAATTTACATATTTTTATCTCATTTTAAATGTTCGACATTTTTAGTATTCGAGTGTGACATCGTCAAATAAAAACTCGTAGGCGGATTTGAATTGGATGGGTACTTTTATCGAATTGTTAAACTGAACCAACACATGTTCACATAATCAGAAATGCTGTTTGGTAGTGAAATAATTCCATCGTTATTTTAATACCTACCTGCATATTTTAAACCGGTATATTAATTGGTAAGCCAGCCTTCCGTAATATCAAATTGACAAACTTTAATCAGTATTTAATTCAGCAGCACGGCTCATAACCGGGGTTTCAAAATATTCGCACATTTCAGAACACCCTCGCAACCTTCACTGGCTCAAGTGCCCTGAAAGAATCCAGTACAAACTGTGCTGGATGGTGTTTAAATCCATCAATGAAATGGCCCCACCCTACATCTCTGAACTATGCGTCCCGGAAAACACTGGTCTGAGGCAGTCAACTCTTAGATCAGCAACATCTCCAGCTGTAGGCAGACTGATGGAACCTAATTGCAAGCCAAATACTAAGTTTACTGATGGCGCTTTCGGGGCATCTGGGCCGAAGGCTTGGAATAAACTTCCTACAGAAGTAAGTTCCATAACAAGTCCAACAGAATTAAGGTCTAAATTAAAAACTTTCCTTTTTAAATATATATAAAGAACACAATTTTAAACTTTTTTCCACTTGTTTTTATTTGACCGTGACCGGTTTCAGCCTGTTAGGGCCATCTTCAGACTGGTACAATTTTTGTCTTAAACTAGGGTTTATATACATAGGCAAATTACATTGAGGGGAGGGGTTAACATAGTAGGTTGGTTTGAATTATGAGGGGTTTTTTCGTGAAACATGATATTTCCCAAATAAGTATTGTTATTAAAATCAAATGAATTTATCTGTAGAACTATGATAATTATGCCTATTAGGACTATCAATTTAAGGATTTACCCAACATAAAGTTATCGGTAATCTATTGTGTGGTTAGGAAAAAAAAAAAAAAAAAAAAATATATATATATTTTGCTGTCATACCCTTAAATTGATTATACCATTCTCGAGAGAAAGTCCATATATATGATTTTCCAATTATGTTCTAAATCCTGTACCTAAATTTCGCTAATAAACCATTAGTTAATGTTAATTAAGTGTTAATCTCAAGTGACCTACCAGGTTAGTATTGTACTGTAGAAATGTATTACACATTTGTACAACGCCCTTGAGGTGATTTAGCACAAAAACGGCGCTATACAATTCATCAAAATATCATTATTATTTGGAAAGAATAATACTAATAACATTGTATAACTTACATAGCGCCGCTTTTTTGAAAAAAAATCTTGTAATGTATTATAATATCTTTGATATTAGTATAGATGGCGTTAGTTGACGAGAATAATAGGATAATAAATAAAATAAGAATCTCAAGGTTGGGGTCCAGATTATTCCAATCGTCTGCTAGTTAAGATATCAGAATCATTGTTAATCTATCACAATAAAAGTGTTGTGTTGAAGCAAGAGTTTTTTGATTACAGAATTTGTGAGAAAACCCCGGAGATACAACCGTTATATTTGAATCTTGTAGGCTAATACATATCATAGATCATACAAATCTATATTATCTGCCTGTACAGAATGTTAATTAATTGTAATATAATATGTTAGTCCATTAGCAGCATAACGGTCGTTGATCAAATGCATTGTACATATAGTCTTGTATTAGTGATCGACGAACCGGTGGATTCAATCTGTTGACATAAATTGATAATAGTTTGACTAGCCTGTAGTTAGTAATAACATAGATCATTGTAGAAATGTTATATATTTGTACAGCGCCTGCGCAGCGAGGTGATTTTCCATAAAAACGGCACTATACAAATTATCCAAATATTATTATTATTTATATTTACTCAGTACAATGAAGATATATAATAAAACGGTGAAAGAGTGATTCTGTGAAGTTCTGATGGCCACGCTCAACTTTCATATATATGGCAATAAGGCGTAAAACTTGCAGAGGAAGGAACTAAGGTAATTGAATTCTGTGACATAAATGTGAACTCTCTGAACAAGAGTTCCAATAGTTCTCAACCTTCTGGCATCCCCAATCGGGGTATGTTGTGAGGGTTCCATGACAACCATAAATCAATAAACCTTCGAAAAGAGTTAGTTTTTTTTCATCACTCTTCAAAAGTGTTACGTCTCTGCTTTACTTGCAGATTTCTGTGTTGGGAATTCTTTGATAAAGTAAAAGGTTCTTTTACTATAATTTCATTTATTTACGTTACAATAAATAGTTTTGGATTTAGCTACACTGTTCTTTACCCGAGGATTGGTAATTCTCTGTTTCTAGAAGCTTGTTGTCTGTCAATAATATCCCACAGGCAATTGCTACACTCTAGCGACATCTGTCGGACTCTGGAGTAAGCTTTATGACTAGTGCCATCTATCGCTTGAATACCCAACTTATTACCATACATCACAATAGTAGGGTAAGGAAGAAGATGGGTAAAATTATGCTTAAAAAGTACCTACCTGGCTATTCACATCTGGTCACCAAACAGATTAAAGCCATTTCAAGCAACATTTCAATTCTAAATGGTGGCATTTCAACAGGGCGATATCTCGATAACTTTTGCTATGAACGTGACGTAAATAAACTATACCTATATATGTAGCCAAATTTTTTTAAGACGTTTTTAATTGATCCGCCCATCTTTAATTTAAGCTTTGTTTTGATTATAATTGGTACAGTATAAATAAAGGTGAGCCGCCACTTGCCACCACTGCACGCAGCCTCTCCTGGCTCCGCTCTTATCTTTGGTCCAGACACACAGACGGCAGCAGCTTCTTTATCCTTTTTCTCCCTTTGCCCCGCAGCGGTCAGCAGACACTCTTACCTCTACAAGTCTCGTCTGTTGCACCGCGCCGCACAGGCACTTCTCATGGAAGTCATGTATATTGCTGGGAAGCTGGACGGGATTAGCTACTCAAAGATGCACTGTTTTGAACACTGTTATTTAGAAAGCTGAAAACTAAATAGTACAACGAACAAAACCTTGTCATTAAATTGAATACCAGGCATATACAAAATATCCACCTACGTGACATACTCGTAGATACTAATTTTCATGAATTTCAGTTTAAATTGAAAAATTACCTTATATAATAAACTTTAACTATTATATGGACGGATTTTGAAAAAAATACTTTAAACTACTATATGGATGGATTGTTTTCCAAAAAATACCTTAAACTACTTTAAGGACGGATTGTTTTACAAAAATTGAGATAATCGTCATTTTTCAAATTAAATTATCAAGATCTGTGAAGCAATTGGCCCATAATTATATAATAACAGAACTTGAATATGACATTTAATATAACTTCAAATTTGATGAATTGTACATATTCTGAGCAACAATAGTTCTAAGAGTCAATTATTGTTTTTTTTTTTTTTTCCATTATTTCTGGCTTTCACCCTTCAAGGGTGTTCTTGGCCATCATTTAAAATTATTGAGAAATGAAAGGTGAATTTAAATATTAATTTTATTTAAATAGGCAAATTTCAAAATTATAATGAAAATCGGAGTCGAGTTCAGACTTAGAAGAGATGAGATGTTGAATGGAGGGGAGGCAATTTTAGATAAGGCTTGATAGAAGAGAGGATATTTGTTTAGAGAGGGACAACCAAAAAATATGTGATCTAAAGTTCCCACTTCTAGACCACAGAATGTACAATCTGGGGAGTCAAGGATGTGAATTTTAAAAAGATGGGAAGGAACAGAACAATGTCCGATCCTCATTCGAATGAGTGAAGAAATTTCTTTTTTGGAAAAATGAGGGAATTGCTGAAACCACGGTTTTGATGGGATAGTCCTTTGTATTGAGGCATAGCAGGCTCCCTTGGATTGACTAGCAATGTGCCAATACTCCGACCAAACATTGCGGGATCTATCTTTGATGATGGAAAAAATGTCAGATAGGGGAATGTGGTTTACGAGGGTAACAACAGGGTTGGACGCTCCTTGTTTTGCCAAGGCATCCGCAATATCATTACCCATGACACCAACATGTCCAGGAATCCAAATCAGAGTTACAGTTTTACCAGAGCTTTGAATGGAGGCTATCATCTCTCGAATAAGGCATACAAAGTGATCATCAGGATGAAGAAGAGGACTGGATTTAAGTTTTTGGAGGGAACTGAGAGAGTCAGAGAGAACGAGGGAATGTTCAAAATTATTTTTGATTATATATTTGAGAGATTCTATTATTGCAATGCACTCGGCTGAAAATATTGAAAATTGATTTGAAATTGAATGAAATATTCTGTCATTAGAATTATTGTGGTAAACGTTAATACCTATACCACAGTTAGGAGAGTCGGGAGATTTGGATCCATCAGTAAATAAAAGAGAAAAGTTGGGCCATTTAGATGAAATAATGTCATTGAACATATTATTGACAGTTCGGGCCGGGAGATTGGAATGACTTTTAAGGATTCCGATCCCTTCTAATATTGTTGGGGATATTATTATTATTATTATTGTTATTATTTTAAAAAATATAGTTTTCTGTTTACGATAAATCTTGCGTTTTTATTATTAATTTATTGTCATTATTATTTGCATTATTTTATTAGGTACCTACTCATAATAATAATTTATTTTTTGGGCACGAATTCCCCCATCAAACACAAAAGCCTTGTTTTTTATGGCGAGGAAAAGCTATTATCATTTTACTGTCGCAAAATGTAGATAATTAAAATTCTATATTTATTGTAAAAAAAATATATGTGTCTGTACCTACACTAATACATCTGTGAATTTCTGAAAATTATTATATCAGTTGACATGTTTTTCGTATTTTAATCAAGTGACAAGTTCCACATTGTGAATTAATTCATTTCTTTTAATTCTTTTCTTTTTCATTCAGATCAATTTGGATAGATTTGAAGTGTAGGCAAATGTTGGTCATAGTTGTTTCAACAGTTGTAACTACATAAATATTTAAAAATATTAGATAAAATGCAATCCAAAAACAGAAAAAATCGATAAGCACTCCTTTTCAGTACCTAAGTAATTTATCAAGGTAGTAGGTAGGCAAAAAATTTCAAGGTATTTAGAACTAACTCTTCTAAAAATTATGCAAGTACCTACGTAAAAATGTAGGTACCTTTTTGTACCTGTCTATAAATCTAAGCATTAATTAGGTGACGATATAGTAAGAGCTTCTGCTAAATGTTTGAATAGTATTTTTACAATTTGTTTTAAGTGGGTATTATAAAACGCTTTTTAAATTAAGCTTCGTTTAGAGATTAAAATAATTATTATTTTTAAGTAGGTTCTTACTAAAATAACTACAGTGGCTGACTTGGCTTCGCGTTTTGGTCCCACCCTGGTGTCGTAAGTTCAATTCCTCGGCTGGCTAAGTCCTTCATCACGATACAAGGAACATTTTCCGCTTGCTGTGGTGGCTGTAGTGTAGTAGTAGTAGTACTTTATAATGTGTTTTAATACTATTTTTCATGCACTATTCATGCAATAATAATAACCTAAATATTTGTGCGCAAAAATGTAGTTTTTATAATTAAAATTGTGAAGCAAAAATTTTCTTTACCCATTTTTTTTGAAGACTATTCTACATGAAACCACTAAAAAATAACATTCCCGAAAAATGTACATTAAAGGCACATTTTACATTCCAAAACACAGTCATATTATTTTTGGATACAAAGTATTATTTATACGTTTCATGAAAAGGGCAATTTAAATCTTTCTAATAAAATTCTAATAAAAACTCCGATATCTCCATGAATTTTTTTGTAGGAGTTCTCTTTTTTGTATTTTACCTTTTCCTATTCTATCGCAGCCTGCAATAAATAATTTTTTTCCGCGTACGTGCGAGTGTGATGCACATATTTTGACATGTCAGTCTGCTCATAAAAAAATATTGGGCGAGTCCATTCGTAGCCTCGCCCCTCAGAAACAGGCTGGGCGGGTACCCCTTCTCCCCCCCTGCCCCAATAACCGCCCACCGCCCTACCGGTATACCCAGCCACCTTACTATTGTATAGATTGCTTACGAGAGATCCTTTAGTAAAGATTGCAGAATGCTTTTTAGAAAAATCTTCCTCCGATATAAGCTCCGTTGTAAACGACACATGTAATAGAAAGAGAAATTATTTATTTATTAATATTGTAAACATGTGATATATAGGTATATAGATATATATATATATATATATATACATATACTAATTTAGTATTATTAATATTAATATTACTAATTTTATATGTATATATATACTAATTAAGACTGTTATTAAAAAAGTAAACTTTAATACAGAAATTATAAAATAAAACACATGCAAATGAATATAAAGTTTATAATTTATATCCATTTTCGAGGTATGTTATTATAGCCTTCTTGTAACTAAATTCCGTGCAGTTGAACTCATCTGCTATTTCTGAGAAAGTATCCCCAACTGCATGCAATCTAGGTACAAGTGAGTATCTAAATGTTTTTGTCCCGATGTTGCAATTAAAAAGATTTTTCGATATCTAGTTGAAAGTTAATTATCATAAGTAAATCAGCGTCGTCTATAATACCTTAACAATTTTAAAATTCTAATAGAGCTGCTATCAGTGGCCTTATATAAGATAAATTATTTTATTTTTTCCCTTTCATTAAAGACACATAATTTCAATTGTTTGTGAATAATGCGAAAAATTATTCAGATTCAATGAACTATTTATTTTCATCAGAAGTTGGAAACTATTTATTAAAATCAGACAATCGTTAAAATAGGTATCAAAACTATTTTAATAATTTATAATAGTTTATTTATTTTGTTTAAATGTAATAATTTCAGTTTTACAAATCCTGCAATCTTAACATCCCGTAATTTGCCACGGCTTTGTGCTGGACATTAAATAAATATACCTACTATTATTTATTTACAATATGAGTGCGTCGGTGCGTGACGTAAAATGGCAATTTATTTGATCTGTGACTATATCCTTACTCTATAAGACCGTTTAATGCTCGTTAATATGTTTCATTATCATTTATCAAGTGGAGAAAATAATATCAGAAAATATATCTTCGTAGGTGATTTACCCTGCTATTCACGAATTTGTTTTAGCTATGGTTATGTTTTTATGTAAGTCGATATGTAAGTACCAGGGGCGTACGAGCAATCCATATGAGCTGAAAAGCTATGCTTATCTAAGAAAATAACAACTTCAACTACTTTATCTGCGTCTTTTCAGCCTATATGGATAGGTAAATTCCATGCCCATGGGTATATACGGTAGTACCTACCCAACAAATAAAATACCCCTAAATTTCTGGGTAAGAAAATAATACTTTCGATATCTAGATTAAGAAAGATTACCTACCTACCGATGTTCTTAAACTAAATAACGTTCTGATTTTTACCAAGGTTCTGTCACAGGATAGATAGATAAGGGCATAATGTTATTCTCACACCTCCCTGAGGCAACGTTTCTTTAACTATCAATCTGTTTATTTTCAGAAAAGCTTCGGCTCTCCTTATGCGTGGGCTGCGGGGGGCAGATCCACGACCAGTACATCCTCAGGGTGGCCCCCGACCTGGAGTGGCACGCCGCGTGCCTCAAGTGCCAGGAGTGCCGCCAGTTCCTGGACGAGTCCTGCACCTGCTTCGTCAGGGACGGGAAGACCTATTGCAAGAGGGACTACACAAGGTATACCTTATATCTATACTGTCGCTATAACTAAAAGCATAATGTCTTCTTTGAGACTCTCAAGGAAGACACCGTGTTTTTATTTACCAAGGCGATATATCAGTACATTCTTCTTCAAGGTAGTTCAGTTCTGTTAGCTCCAGACCTGGAACAGCACGCCGCATGCCGAACGTGCTGCTAGTTCCTGGACGAGTCCTGCACATATATCTCAGTAGGTGGATACATTCTCATCCTCAGGATGACTCATGACCTGGAAAGACAAGTCGAGTGTCTCAGGTGCCACAAATAATTATTTACGTTTTTTCCGAACCTACTTCTATATTATATTTATAGATAAGAATTGTGACAAAATATAGTAGGATGTATATTATTATATTAAGGTTCTGGGACTATTCCTAGAATGATACTCCGAGATTGAGTACCTACTTATTTATTGGTAACCGAGTACAGATAATACGGATGAGTGTTTACTACTTGCGATCTGTGATGTTAGAGGGAGATCAAACTAATACGCGGGCTTTTATACTACTTTAATATATTTTTCTCGCACTACACTGACGGAGTCAAACTTATAACTTTTTGTTCTCACAATAATAACCTATCAATTCTAAATACCATGACGTAATTAGATATGTAATAGGTATATTGCTTTTTCTTCTATTGTTGGTTTGTATTTCCAGCTACTGTTTATTAAAACTTTGTCCTTAACTAAATTTTCCATTTAATAAAACTTCTCTTTCTTCCACGACTCATCCGGGTGCGAACAATTTTAAATCATAGGTACTAGTTACTTTCCGAAAGCTTGTAAAAATTATGTTGTCACTTCAACCCGATAAGGTTGAATAAAATTATTTTTGGTTATGCTAGCGCAGAACCGAGAAAAATCACCGCATATTACATTATAATTGTAGGATTTGTGAAGTTGGAAGTAATTACAAAAAATATATTTGCTTTTCAAAAACAAATATTGTCAATTTTAAAGAAGATCAGAGATTTTCCTGTTAAAAGTTTTAAAACGTAAAATAAGCATTTCAAATATAGAATATTTAATTAATTACTTAATAATATAATATTGGCACTGACTTTATCGCTTGTCTCAATTGAATCAGTTAAAAATCAGTTCAAATTTTGAAAATTAAACAAATCCAAGTTCTGGAGTTTGTTGAACCGGAGTACCAGATAGAATCACAACAGAAATAAGTTTTTTTTTTTTTACCTTTTGCCTTTTGGAGAAAAAAGTGCAACATGTCTCAACGCTCAACCTAGGTAGGTACCTACCCCAAGAGTATAAAAAATATTATAAATGTTATTTTTCGAAGCGCTGACAGATTGCTTTTCCATAATATCAACTCAACTTTGAATCCAAGGACATTGGTTTATGCTTCGAACAATACGTCATATTAATTTAATAACATATGTCCAGTTGATATATCTTGTAGACAATGTAGATATTATTATTTGATGGAACTGTTACCGGTAGGCCGGCACCGGTTACCGGCTACCGACTCCCATTGTGTCCGCACCCTAACTGCCGCGCGATCAATATTTCCGTCTCATGCTCGCTTTTATGACTCGGTATTGCCGTCCCCCTCTGACGGTCCACAGTAAGGGGAGAGTGCGGTTATTGTAATCAAGGTAAAAGCATTTCGCCTTTGCACGCAAGGCCTGTCAGAACGCCTCAACTTATTGCGATTTTTTTAGCCTGAAAACTGGATTATATTGTATTCCTTTTTATCACTACTTGCGTATCTTTTACCCCTTTTTAATTCCGTGTACCGCTCGGCGCGCAATTAATTAATAGATAAAATGTGTCGTAATTAATGGGTTGAAATTTTTAGATAAATGACACGGGCGAGTTGATTAAGTGAGGGTTTTGCAAAAGATAAAAAATTGAAAAACATCATCTTTATTTTAATTGTAGGTTAATTACTGTGTCTCAAATACAACTTTGCGCTAAAAAAAATTGTTTTGATTTGCTGAAATCAACGTACCGTAGGTGTTTATCAGCATTGAGAAAGACATATCTACACTTAGGATTTGAAGTTGACATCATAAATACCTACTTAATCTACGGTTCGTTAAATTGAATATTACATAACTATTAGGTTTATGAACAGAAGAACTCGCGTCCAAAAAATATATTTCTAATTTTCTTTTATCTAATTAATAAATAAAAATTTCATTAAATTTTTATGTAATTCATAAGATATTTGTATAAAACGTATACTATATTTGTATGAAATTTATATTAAAGTTACTTAAATACCTAACTACTTATTTATCAACCTTAGGTATATTTTATGTTGTTACTTAAATATTTTTATTTCAAATAAAGAATTGTACAATTTTGCCAAAGAAATGCCACTATCTATATTACAATTATTTTTTTCAATCTTCAGGTAGGTACCATAATATTGAAAATCTCAGTCAAAGATAGCCATCTAGTCAAAGTGAGGCTTGATTGAATAAGGTAGGTGGAACATTGAGCTATATGTATCATGGCTTGACCTATTTAAACATATCGCTCGCGATACACTACCAATGGGAACGTATGGCGAGCGATATGCTGAAATAGAAAAAGCACCGAGAATATAGCGTGGTCTGTCACATGCATAATGAAGTGGTTGCAGCAGATTTTCTAAATCGGAAACGGAACGTAGAAACATATTTACAGACAAGTGAAATGCCAAATGGTCTTTTTAAAGCAGGGTTCCAAGATATTTCATCAAAATGACAATCGAACAAACCTTTAAAAAGTGATAAAGAGTCATTAAAAGTGATGAAAAAAAAAACTGCGTTGCAGGAGTGCGCTACTCAGTCTATTGAAAATATTAAAAATCGTTTAAAAAAACTTCATATATTTAAGTACCTATTAATCAATTAGACAAAGTGGTCAGATATAACTTCAAATAAGAATAATGCATCACTTCAGTGGGAAAAAAGGAACTGTACGAATAAGTTTTGAATTTTTTGTAATATTTATCTTCTTTGGGGTAGGAAAAAGGTGTCGTTAAATAGCCGATGCTTCCGGTATTGAACTCCCCTGCCACAGTCCCCACGCACCAATAAAGTTTCAATCAATATGTAACGGTATGCCGCCCGCGCTACCTACCTAACCACCCCTGCTGAGTACCTACCCCTGCACCCATCTTTACCCCCATTACCTTCTCTTTACAGCCCTGTTGCCTGTACCACTTTTTAAGGGATGCTATTGCATAATATCGTATTCCACGTCTACATTTAAATTAAGGAATGGGTATAGTTACAAAAATGATAAAAGTTTCCTTGAAGATACAAACCTTAGTAGGTCACTAGACTTGAAACAAAAGATTGAATATTATTACCCACCAACGCAGAGCCGCGAAAAATCACGGGATATCAGAATTTTCGACAAATCGGTTATAATTTTAAAATACAATGATTTAAATAATATTATGTTAAAAATATTAAAATATACATATAAATTGTTGTTAATTTATTAAGAACCTCTTAATCAAGTTAAGAACGGGTTTGCAGAAACAGAATTGCACGGAGAAAAATGATCCTGTTAAAAAAGTGATAGCATGCTATTTACCTGATAAAATATTAGTCATTTAGAATTTATCGAGAACACTTGTTCTTTTCCTAATAAATATTATGACGGAATTCGACAATATCAGTATGTAAATATCAATATTTATATGAACACGTGTTCTGCCGTCCTAATAAAACATTCGCTTTCGACTGATAATTTGTAACGAACTCTGTCAATTAATTTGTTGAAGGCCTGCAGTCCTGATTTCAAAAGCTATTATTATGGTGGTACATCACAACTATAAAATAATATGTACGAATTGGAATAAAAAATCAAATTACGGACCCAACAAAAACGAACAAAAAAAAATATCAATGAGAAAAAATTTTGTAATTAATTTTTAAAACGTTATAGGTAATTGAAATCAGTTTTTTTTTCATTAGTTCAAGTAGGTATTCCCAACCAATGGAGTCAGTGATAGTATGGCATCTCCAATTGGGGTAATGTGTTGAGGCTTCAGGTAGGAAGGAGATAGGGAAAGTAAGATTGGGAAGTTCCTTGCTGTTCTGAACTTGTCAGCAAACACGACTGAAGTAATTTCAAGAAACATTTCCACTCTGAATGGTGGTCTTTCACAAGGGCGACACTGGGAGTATCTTCCAATCTGAAACTCTCCGCAAATATACTAAGTATATAATATAATTAATTGATGAATTATGACATTTAATATCTATAACGTTTAACTATCCGATCCACCACTGTCTATGCGTGCAAGTCGAGTAATGACTCGGACGACGAGAGTGCTGGGAGAAGGAGGGAAGGTGTCCGGCAATCCAGCTCTACTCACGCTCAACACACGCCATCGCGAGAAATCATGAAGCCCCTCCGAACAATCGTGATTATTATACGGCCATTCTGGCGTCTCTTGGGGTTTGAGAGTGGTAGCCATTTTCATCTGAATCTAGAGAGAGTCATGAAATAAGTGAAATTTTACGACCGTCGTTTCGTTGGACAGGGCGAAACAAAACCTGACAAATAGTCCTTAATTTGTATTTCTTCTTTGTGAGTTTTCTAGCGTCCAGCTTTGGACACAGACCTCGCTCAAAGGTTTCTAGTTTGCCGATTATTGGTGCTCTCACGTATCATTAAAATATATATTGATAAGATTTTAAACAATCATACCTATGAACTAACTTGTTGAATTATTGCTGTGAATGGATTTTTGGAATAATGATTTCTTCTTCACAACAAAACACTTTTGTCTTTATTTCTCACAGTCCTTCATACCTAGGTACCCACCATGGAGGTGCGATCCTATATACTACCGACATCAATCGGGTAAGTACGAGTACATAACCTCCAAGATCTATCTAAAATAAAGCCATTTATTATTTCTTGTAGCTCGAACTATCACTGATATCTGCTCTGTTTTCGCAGTGTTAATATTGAAAGCCGTCATTGTTCTTTTAGTAAAGTGGACAGGCAATAAAAGTGGAGATAAACCCAATAGAAATGTGTTGTGGGCATATCTCTGTACCCGAAATAAGATCAATTGTTACTTACTTAGATGGAAGATTTTCTGTTCAGCGAATGAAACTAAAAGAAACCCACCTACGTAGGGAGGTAGATTTTTTATTTGAGTTTATTAATAACAGTTTACTATTTTATCGGGTTGCATAAACCAGCGAAGATTTCACATAAGATAAACTTTATATACAAAAAAATGATTGAAGGAAAACATGAAATTAAAAGAAACAGAAAATCTTAAAAAAAAAATAAAAGCATGTGGATAGATAAGGAAAAATTAAACAACATAAAAATATTACAGGCATCATAAAACAATGTTAACAAAATGATCAGATAAACAAATAATGAAATAAAAACTGCATAAATAAATTGAGATCTTACACACAACATGGGTAGAGTGTTCGTAATATACATACAAGTGAATTGACCTAAGGACGAAATGTATAAATCATCGTCTGTCATTCTGAAAACTGAAGGTTGTGTGTAGTTGGTTTTTGATTGTAAGGGATGTGGAATAGTTTATTTGGTCGTGTGTTTCGTACTGTGAAAATCAACATTTTTTTACTGTCAACAACGTTGATGATAAATTTTAATAAGAAAATTTGGTAAAATTATTTCATCCATCTTATTATTGATAATCTAAGGAATCTTTTATATAGTTCTTCGGGTGTTAGATGGACTTAAAATCTAATAGTATATTTTTGGAATTCCTTCTAACCTTCAATGTTAACTTTGTATTGCGAAGTCCAAATCACTGATTTAAATTCTGATATTGAGACATATACTATAGTACGATGATTCGAATAGTTAAGTCACTCTTACGATGATTATTAGAAGTTTGTAGGATATGTCTCTGATTATATTTATATATGGATTGAAATGCATTCCGAAGCCAATTTTTATTCTCAAGTCCCTTATTTCTTCACATCTTATGAAAAACGTTTTTTTTCTGGTATATTCTCGATCTAGGTACAAGAGTTTTCCTGTTCATGACAAAAGCGTGGGTGGGTTTTGACTTATGACATCTGCCCCGTGGGCCAGTGGTTTGTTTAGTGTCTCGTAACGCTTCCGTCCCGGGTTCGATACCCGCACAACTGTGCCAACAGAGTAACTCTAGACGCGGACCACCGGGACGAATTAACTGGATGTGTATTTAAGGGGTTGGAAAGTGAAAACATCCCCTAGATACTAGGTACGAGAAGTTAGATTTTATTTAGATACATGTTTATAAATTTTACTTTTGTTTTCGGGAATGAATTGGAAGCTAAAATTAACCCAATTCTCGACATCCGATCGAGCCTTTCACTCGGCACTTTGTCAATGATAATACATTTTATCGTCACGGGTTTCATTGATAAAATGATATTTGCATTATACTATGCAAAAAAATATACCAATTCTTAACTATATCGTCGGTTATGAGTGAACAAATTGAACACTCGATTATTAAACTCAATTTGTGAAAAATGTTAGTTAGCCGCTTCTCCGACAATGTACTGAAAAGGTAGGTCGGTAATTGGTTAAAAAAAATTGTATCTTATTAGAATTTAATTTTTAAAATATTATTTATAATAATATATCGTCTGTAGGTGGCTTTAACACAATTATACAATGACTTTTTGATATTCAATAGGCTTGATTTGTTTTATTAGGAAATGTTTTTAAAAATAACCTGTTTACAAATAAAAAGTTTTTTAAAATTTATTAATTATATTATTGTATAGATATATATAAAAGAAAAACAACCTTTTGAACCCTTTCCGAGGGGCTAGATGCGTCAAATCAAAAATGAACTCTGAAGTGTTTCAAGCGCAAGCGATTTTGCTAATTTTTTATGCACTTTTTCAAGGCGTACAGGTTTAAATCGCAAATCAAAAAATTCCAGCTATGGTGAAATTCAAATGCCACCAGCGCACAATCGGTTTGTCGGTAGGAAAAAATCTTGTCACTGGTGCATCAGAGTTTTCCAAAATTTTAAAATGGTGTACTACAAATTAAATTTGTTTGTAAGTAGTTACCGCCAGGCACCTCAATTAGTATTTCTAAGGACAACTGCTTAAATAGAGATAGCGCGAGGGTCAGAAGACAGGAAATGGCAGGAAGGCAGGTAGATAGTTAACAAGGTAGGTACTTGTTGCAGTTGAACTTGTTCTGGTTTTCGACCGGAGACAGGAGCTAGACATATCAAACTGAATAAGGTTCTAATAGGGGCTAATGAGGTTTTTCATACTGTACTAGATGCCAACAGTCGTCGACTATTAATCAAATACGAAGATACATAATTGCTATTAATAAGTAGCGAAATACAGCACGCGATCCTGTCCGGTTCGTACACTACTTACCTAAGCTGCATCATGCATAGTTGTACGTAGCTATGAGTATTATGACCATACTTGCTACAGACAGTTGGGAGCAGTTGAAGCTATTGTGCGGCTTCAACTTTGAAAAAAAATTCAAGGCACCCTCTCCCTATAAATAAATCCTTTAATTAGTTTCCAACGTTAGTAGAAATTCCAAAGCTTGATAACTACAGATGAGTATTACGTAATGAGTTAAAATAGTTGCATTCTCCAGGATAATACAGTCAAAAAAATCAGAATCAGATACTTGAGAAGAGTATGAGAGTATGAGGCAGAGTATGAATGTGAATGAGGCAAGAATTGCGTGCAAAGACCGAGTTATATAGCGGTCGAACGTGCGGGGAAGCGTCGTGATGGTTAGTTAGTTAGTTATTCACCATCCTTTTAGTAAATGTGATTAAAATAATAAGTTGTGGTAAATAGAGATACCAAAATAACTTTTTAATAAAATTTCCAACCATTCCTCTTCTCCCTTGCCCCCTTCTAACCCTAACCCCTTAAGTTTGAACCCCCAATATGAATGCTATAGATACGCCCTTGATAACAGAGCTTGCTATTTGAAAGCGACATGTAAACAGTACAAATCCCTACAGTTATTACATGAGAACAGGCCGTTTCTACGACTCGTTCTTGAGTTTAACAGCTCGGCTGTGGAAGGATTTGCTGACATCTGGGTTTAGTCTCTCCTACAACGGTTCCGTGACAATCAACACACCTTTGAAAGGCGATATAAACGTGTGTTGAATTGTTACTGTGTTGAGTTATCATGGAACCGTTCACTCCATCCTCTCTTCAAAAATTCCTCCTCACAACATTCCCAAAAATGACATAGACCCAGCGGGAAACTATTTTCCTCAAGGCCTCGTGTGTAGAGTTAATGTAAACAAAATAATAATTATTATTATAAATTAACTTCCTCATTTTCTACGGGAAATGGAATAATGGTTCATTAGTTATGCGCATCGGCGTGTACAATAAAAAGTAATAATAATTACCGAGTTGCGTGCAATATTTTGTAGATGTTATTTATTTCGTTAATTATAGTTGCTATCAACTTCGCGAATCTTCCGTAGGTACCCACCATTACCTACCTATTTGTACTGGACGGGAGTCCGCACAAGACTGTAGATTTAGGCGCCGGGTCCAAACCGTGTCTTCAACCGATGAGATGCTCCTTTACGGCCGATGATGATGATTGTAGTTGATATTGTGATGAAATCTGCCTCCCGCACCCAGGCTTGGTGAATGTTGGGCCCTGGGTGTGCTGTTGTCTCTGCTCGCTTCTGGTGTTGGCGGTTTTCCAGAGGAGGGCCGGCTTGTCTTGAAGAGGTAACACCAGAAGATCTTGGAGCAGAGGACTTGGCGGGGTGAGGCAGATGTTGGGCAGGAGTCACTTGTTGATAAATAAAACGCTTGGTTTTGGTGGTAAAGATGAACTAATTTATTTTCAATTATGTGGCTGCTTATATTTAATTAGCCTGACTCGCACCCGACATTGGGTTTTGAGTCCAAAAGTGGTGGGGGATTGTACCCGCGCCAGATATGTGTTTATATGCCCCGGAAAAATGTCGCATATTCATTTTGCCGGTAGCACACTTGAAGGCAGTCGCTTAAATTTGAGAGTTAGAAAAGATTTTGAGCGCTTACATGAATGATAATTACATAGTTTAAATGCATAGTAGTTATAGGAATGTGTATCTTGACAACTAGATTTTTTGTTTGTCAAGATACGACAAAAAATAAGAAATGTTTGTAAAATAAATGTGTAAAAATGATCTCAAGCGATCAAATTTGTAAAACATGTTAAGTTAGTATTTTTCCGAGGTCCCCCGTAACATAGCGCTCAGAAAGAGATAAGATTCACTATGCTACGAGGTTCCTGGATTTTTGTACACGCAAAAAGGGTAAAAAATATTGTTCAAAAATGGGTTTACATATGGGTGAAAAACAGCTTTTTTAATATCTCCTCAGCGGTAGTATATCGAAAATAGTGTTTATTTGACTACCGCCGAGGGGATGAACAAGTAAAATATACATATTTGCAATGTTTAAAAATTGATTTTTCTATGTAAAATTTACATAGAAAAAATGCTGGACATTGATCCACGCGGCAGGTAAGCCGGCGATGTGGTATCGAAGCCATTCGGAGTCAAAGTTTTCAAGCCGCTTGGGCCGAAAATTGGACAAAATGACCAGTGGCGGGGAGTGATGATTTTGCCAGTGGCGTGGAGTAGGGACATTTTATAAAAGTAAACAATTTTTATGAAATTAAATAATATGGTCAACTACGTCCGTTACACTCCCCCCGTTTAGCTATGCTGAACTAAAAAATAGGACGTTTGTTGGTACGGTGCAGTCCGCGGCGGCCAGTCCCTCTGGGATGGTGCTGGGCTGGTGGTACTGTTGAGGCTGCATCGGTAGGTGGAGCCGGCAGGATTACAGCGAGCTTCACATCGGGGTGGACGTAAAATCCGGTCCTCGTCTGGATCCTGGCGGTCCTCACTCGGCCGTCTGCAGCAGGGGTGAATGGAGGAACATGGTGGGCTAGCCTTGATGGCGGCAAGGGCCCCATCAGAGGGGGGGCTGGCTTGCTCCTGCTCATCTTGCAGGTGGGGCAGTTGTGGGCGATCTTGCGAATATTTGTTCGCAGTCGCAGCACATGGTAGTTGCCTCGCACCTCAGCCATTGTTCTCTCATTACTCGGATGATCGGCTTCCTGGTGATGATATCTTACTAGAAGTCGTGCATATGCATGATCACCATCCAAAATTATTGGTGTCCGCACTGCTTGGGGCACGTTACTGAGGGCTCGTATTCTTGAGTTCATCCTCAGTAGGCCGTCAGGTCCAAGGAAGGGGCTCAAGGCTTTGAGCCTACTGTCACTTGGTAGTGGATCTCCTTTCTGGAGCGCATTTATATCACGATAAAATGTTTCTTCTTGACATTTTCTTGCCCATCGGGCCTCTGCTTCCTTGATTTCATCGGTTCTTATATGTTTATCAGGTTGTTCGTGGCTTTTTCTACGACACCTTTTAATAGAACGATGTATCCAGCAGGTAGTTTGAATAAGATGATTGAATGAGGAAAATTTCTTGATGTCGGGCAGTGTCTCTGCCACAGTTGAAGAAAGGCCAACGTTTTGACGCCTTACTTCAATGTGCCTGGGAGACCCTTTCGCGGGGCCGACTGATTCTCTCGTATCATTTGCAGGCACAGATCCAGCTGGTACTCCTCGTACGGCCGCCTGTATCAGAGGTGCTCGCGGTACGGGGCCAGATGGTCCATGGGGCATGGTAGAATGCCACCGGGCATGGTGCCTGGGTGGTCTTCTCTGCAAAGATGCTGGCACAGATCCAGCTGGTACTCCTCGTACGGCCGCCTGTATCAGAGGTGCTCGCGGTACGGGGCCAGATGGTCCATGGGGCATGGTAGAATGCCACCGGGCATGGTGCCTGGGTGGTCTTCTCTGCAAAGGTGCTGGCACAGATCCAGCTGGTACTCCTCGTACGGCCGCCTGTATCAGAGGTGCTCGCGGTACGGGTCCAGATGGTCCATGTTGCACTGTATGAGGTCTCTCGGCAATGTGCCTGGGATACCCTTTCGCGGGGCCGACTGGCCTTCTCTGCGAAAATGCTGGCACAGGTCCAGCTGGTGCTCCTCGTACGGCCGCCTGTATCAGAGGTGCTCGCGGTACGGGGCCAGATGGTCCATGGTGCACTGTATAATGCCTCCCGGCAGTGCGCCTGGGTGACAGTGTGGCTCGTATGGCCAATGTGGTAGCTTCATCCACATGTTCAGAGGTCCCTCCGCCATGGGTGGTCCACCCCAACGCCGTTCGTGATAATATTCGCGTAGAATCACGAACGTCGCGCACTTCCCTCGAGACAATAAGGTGAGCATTGTCTTGCCCGATGAGAAGTGTGGGGGTGATGTAGCGACCGTGGTACCTCTGTACAGGAAGGCTGAGCTGCTTGATGGTATTTGCTCTGATGATAAACTCATCAGCAATTCCGGCGCCGCGTAGAGTGATTGGCACGCGGCGGGACGTTATGTCTGTTGAGCACATGTTTTTTGCTCCGTGTAGTCGTAGCTCACGGGTAGGTCCGGTTGTGCCGATTTTCTGTGCTGTGGTGGCGTCAATAAGGGTGACAGTGGAGCCTTCGTCCAGAAGCGCAAAGGTTTTGATCTGCCGCTTGGGGCCCGACAATATGACCCCCACCACTTTTAACACGGCACTTTCGGTGTGGCGTCACATATTGTGAACGTCTGCCACTGTATTGGTATTTTCACGATAGTTCGGGTTGTGAAGAAGTCGGTGGTGGGGGTATCTGCACTCCCCCACGCCGCACCATTCACTAACTTTGCACTGTTTTGTATAATGTTTGCCATTGAGGCACAATCGGCACAAACCGGCGTCGTTCACTGTTTCAAAACGATATTTTAAGTCTTTCGCGGCGAAAGTGCGACATTCGCTAAGTTGGTGGCCATTTTCACCACACTCGACACACCCGGCGCGGTTGTCGAACTCGCGAACTTCACTGTAACTGTTTTGCACTTTTTCCCCGCTTCGATTATTTTCTCGATTATTACCAGACAAAATTTGGGGCATTCGATTATTACCAGACAAAATTTGGGGCTTTCGATTAATTTTTGCGAACTGTTGTTTTTCACTAGAATTGTTGTTATAAACATTGTTTTCCCGCGATAAAAACCGTTCTGACGCGGCAGACGTGTTTAAACTGTTGTCACAAGTGTCACTTTTGTTCGAATTGTTTTTTCGCGAAAACTTTTCTGTCTCGGCAGACGTATTTATGAAACTGTCACAGGTATCACGTTGGCGGGCACTGTTTTTTCGCCAAAACTGTTCTGACGCGGCAGACGTGTTCTCGAAACGGTTTTCGTCACATGTTTCACGATTTTGAGCACTGTTTTTTCGCGAAAACTGTTCCGTTATTGAGAACGAATGTTCACGGCGTGGGCGGGACCTCGCGGGGTCAACCAAACCGGACTTTGGGATGGCGTTCGCGACGGTTTTCAGGAAGGCGGCAAACTGGCAAATGGTAGCGGAGGCCTCGTAGTGCCGCACTTCCATCAGCCACGCCAACCGCAAGGTGGGCGGCATCTTCCCCGCGATGTCACTGAGCAGCGCTGGATTCGTCAGATAGCCATCATTGTTGAGGGAGCGGAGTGATGCCACCAGGTTCTGAACTGTGCCAGAGAAGTCTGCGATGTCTTCCAGAGAAGCCTCAATTGTGAGGTGGGGCAGCTTCTTCACCTTGTCCAGCATCAGAGCAGCGAGTGAGGTAGTCCCTCCAAATCTCTGCTCCAGGACTGCCAGGATCTCCGGAACCTGAGCAGGGTCCATCAGAAGGGGGCCGACGGCTTCTCGGGCTTTCCCCTTGAGGGCCCGCTGTAGGCGGATCAAGTTTTCACTGGAGGTCATCCGACATGTGGAGGTAGACTGGTTAAACTGTGCCCTCCAGGTGGGCCACTCCAGTGGATCTCCAGAGAATGGAGGCAGGTCCTTGGCCATTGATTGTCTGGCAATAAGGGCCGCCATTCGTGGATCGTCCTCGATTGTGGGACGGGGGCTGTCCTGAGCCCTTGAAGCTCTGATGGCTTCTGTCAGGGCGGAGGCCAGCTGAGCCATGGGACTGCCATCATGCTGAACCCAGGCTCTGGTATGTTGGGCCGTTTCATCCGCCGTAGGTTGGGGCGGGAATCTCGGCATGGAGCTGGTACTGGCTGTGGGCGGGCCATCTGGCCGTGCCGACACGCCATACTCCTGTTCGCGCAGTGGTACGGGCGGCACATGTCCAGATGGTCCAGATGGTCCAGGTGGTCCAGGCTGTGTCCATGGCACGTCCCACTGCTCCAGCAGTCCGGCAGGTGATCCTGGCGTCGGCGCTGGGTACCCCGGGTGGGGCAGAGGTACGGGCAGCACAGGGCCATGAGGTCCAGGCTGCACCAGTACTGGGCATCCCTGAATGGTCCAGGGTGCTGGTTGCGCAGGGCCTGCTGGCTCTTGCTGCGCATGTGATGCGTACCTCTGGTCCACCAGAGGTACAGGTCCAGCTGGCACTTCACGTACGGCTTGCCTCTGTTCTATCAGAGGGGCGGGCGGTACGGGGCCAGAGGGTCCAGGCTGCATCATGTTTGGCCACCCTGCATTGGGCCAGGGTGGCGAGGGCGGGGGACCGGCTGGCCTTGGCTGCGCCGCTACTGAGTACCTCTGGTCCACCAGAGGCACTGGGCTCGGTTGGCCGGGCTGCACCCATCCAGGGCTGTACCCTTGGAAGCGCCAGGGTCCTCCTTGAGCAGGGTACCCTTCCAGGAGTACGGGTCCAGATCGGGCAGGCACTGCTGCTGCTGGTTCCTCGTACCTCTGGTCCACCAGAGGCACCGGGCTCGATTGGCCGGGCTGCGTCCATGATGGTGGTGACCTCTCCAGGAGCTTCGAAGGTCCAGGAGGGGCAGGGGCTGCTGCTGTTGGAGCTGATTGAAGAGCTGCTTTGAGTCTCTCAATGTGCTCGGTTTGACTGCGAAGCTGTTGTCGCAATGACTCCATCGCATCCTCTTGAGATATGGAGGGCGGTGAGTCATGATCTGCAGGTGGTGCCATGTCAGGAGTAGTGCTGGGCGTGGGCATGGGGGTTACGTCAGGCGTGACGTGAACCACAGCCGTGGCCTGAGACCCAGCGTCCAGGGCATCTGCAGATGGTGTTGAGGATCCATCGTCTTGGATCCGGCTCGACCGTAAAGTTGGAGACATCCTGGTTGAAGGCGTGTGAGAATCCCGGCTCGAAGGACCACTTGTACTGGACGGGAGTCCGCACAAGACTGTAGATTTAGGCGCCGGGTCCAAACCGTGTCTTCAACCGATGAGATGCTCCTTTACGGCCGATGATGATGATTGTAGTTGATATTGTGATGAAATCTGCCTCCCGCACCCAGGCTTGGTGAATGTTGGGCCCTGGGTGTGCTGTTGTCTCTGCTCGCTTCTGGTGTTGGCGGTTTTCCAGAGGAGGGCCGGCTTGTCTTGAAGAGGTAACACCAGAAGATCTTGGAGCAGAGGACTTGGCGGGGTGAGGCAGATGTTGGGCAGGAGTCACTTGTTGATAAATAAAACGCTTGGTTTTGGTGGTAAAGATGAACTAATTTATTTTCAATTATGTGGCTGCTTATATTTAATTAGCCTGACTCGCACCCGACATTGGGTTTTGAGTCCAAAAGTGGTGGGGGATTGTACCCGCGCCAGATATGTGTTTATATGCCCCGGAAAAATGTCGCATATTCATTTTGCCGGTAGCACACTTGAAGGCAGTCGCTTAAATTTGAGAGTTAGAAAAGATTTTGAGCGCTTACATGAATGATAATTACATAGTTTAAATGCATAGTAGTTATAGGAATGTGTATCTTGACAACTAGATTTTTTGTTTGTCAAGATACGACAAAAAATAAGAAATGTTTGTAAAATAAATGTGTAAAAATGATCTCAAGCGATCAAATTTGTAAAACATGTTAAGTTAGTATTTTTCCGAGGTCCCCCGTAACATAGCGCTCAGAAAGAGATAAGATTCACTATGCTACGAGGTTCCTGGATTTTTGTACACGCAAAAAGGGTAAAAAATATTGTTCAAAAATGGGTTTACATATGGGTGAAAAACAGCTTTTTTAATATCTCCTCAGCGGTAGTATATCGAAAATAGTGTTTATTTGACTACCGCCGAGGGGATGAACAAGTAAAATATACATATTTGCAATGTTTAAAAATTGATTTTTCTATGTAAAATTTACATAGAAAAAATGCTGGACATTGATCCACGCGGCAGGTAAGCCGGCGATGTGGTATCGAAGCCATTCGGAGTCAAAGTTTTCAAGCCGCTTGGGCCGAAAATTGGACAAAATGACCAGTGGCGGGGAGTGATGATTTTGCCAGTGGCGTGGAGTAGGGACATTTTATAAAAGTAAACAATTTTTATGAAATTAAATAATATGGTCAACTACGTCCGTTACACTATTTTTTAAATGGGTTTTATACGCAAAATTAGGTCAGTTTCAAATAGTTAGGCAGAACCACACGGAGAAAAATGAGTACGCCTTTTTTTGTCAAGATACTTTTAAAAATATGACTGCATGATCATTTCCTAATAAAATATTATTAATTAAGAATATATTTGAACACGTGTTCACGCAGGTGATCTTGTCCGAATAAATATAATGGAAGAGACGCGAAACTATTTTTATTTTTAAGAACACATGTTCCGACTTCCTCGTAACATATTCGTAGGTACTTTACCGATAGCTTGTTATGAATTTTGTCATATCATTCTTTATAGGCCGCCGGATACGTTTTTAACCAAAATCCTCAAAGATGTTAGTGATCTGTAAATATGTAATAAAACTAACGCAGACCCGTGAAATATCAGGGGAATTCTGGACGAATCAGTTCCAATTTTTAAAATAAAAATATATATTTTTTTTAAATAGGTATTGTAAATTGGTTAGGTAGTTTATAGCTTATCTGAATTATTAATTGTTGTTAGCTTGTTCCAATTTTGAAAATGACACATATTCAAAACAAATTTGAGTTCATTGAACCACTGACAAATTAGTAGGTATGTTTGACTAGGGCACCCTCATGAAAAACAACGTGTTCATAATAATAACCAAATAGTAATATTTTTTTGTTGTTGGCAGTTTTACGTTTTGACGTGTATTGTTATTTTTTAATATCACCATATTTAGGTATAATTGTGGAATTGCGTCGCTGCGGAAATAAACACAAATTACCTTTGAGCATTTCTGTGCTCCTGGCATTTTGTTCCTTTCGACAGCTTCACGTTTTGACGTTTATTGATTATCTTCAACAGACCTGTGAATAAATAAGGATTGTCTGAAGTATCGATAAATCAGTTCCACTTTTGAAAATGTCAGTTAAAATAATTTTCCATTAAAAATATCATAGTTATCAAATCTTAGTTTTAGAGTTCATTGAACCGAGTTTCAACCGACAATAGCATTTATAATAATGATTTCTGATACTCAACATGCATTTTAATTTATTCCATCCGTTTGATACATTTCGTGCCGTAAACCTCTTACGCGTTTAGTTTCCAGTTATGTTTATCATTTTCATTAAAAAGTGATGTTATTGCATAGGACGCACAAGGACGAATGGAAGTTTTATTCTCACAGCAACTAAAGGAAGCTCTTTAATTATTTATAGAAATCTATTTCGAATTCTTTCTATATGTTATCAACATAAATGAAGACGAGAATTTTTTACTTAGGTACTGCATATCGTGCCCCTACCTTTCTAAGGCATTTTGACAAGTAAAATAATGAATAACGTGACAAGTCGCACCTATTTTATCGATGTGTATTTCGCATGTCACGGAGTGCGAAACATGCAACCATTCTGAGTACTTACTTGAATTATATATGTTAAAAAATAAGTTAAGACAACCTGTAATTGATATCCGTCATAAAAAAAAATGTCTGATCTAAAACTACCGCTGCATTCTACTCCGAGTACTTTTGGTGATATTTTTTAAACTTTTAAAGTGCTAAATAACTTTATCGACTGTTCTCAAATGTTAAAAATACCCTTGTCCCTGTTAACTTTACTCGACTCCGCCATCTTTTTCACTGTGACAACAATCGCACTAACTATTCATATCACTCCCCCTAGCACGATTTTACCGAATTGCCAATAATTGTACAGACTTTTTCGATATATTTAAAACCTCTCCGTCCTACATCAAAGCAAAAATAATTAGTTGTGAATATAACAGATGTGTTTTTGTATTATTTTTAAAATGATAAGTCTTTATTTTACTATGATATTTCTGTATAATGTTTGTAAATTTTCGACACGTATTATGTTTGTAAAATCCCTAAGGGCGTAAACTATATTAAACATTGTATATGCTAAATATTAGAGTGAATTTAAGTATAGTAATGGCTTTTTTTAGTCCTTCTCGGTAGTCCTAGATCGTCCTGCGCTGAGGCGGACTAAAGTCATTTAATTATATTTTATATGTCGTTTTTAGTGTTTTTTTGTTTGTTTTTTTATTGACCTCTTTCAGTCAAATTTTTGATCTTGATTTGTACTCATTATCTGGGTTGTCTCATTATTTGTATTCATGATCGTATCTGGAGGAAGGATGTTGTGGAGTGTTATTGCAAAATAAATGTAGTTTCTTTGTCCGAATATAACTTGAAATTTTTTATCGCATTTTGATTCGATTCGTGGTCTAATAGAGGCTTCCATATTTTTAAACAGTTTCAATATAATTGCAACCTCCACGGCAACATATCTCCCTGAAACCTGCAAATATTAAAATTCACAATGTTCACTTGCGTTATATTATTCTTCTTGTTAATTATTACGGTCGTTAAAATAAAACCTTTATTTTTGTTTGTTGTGTAAAATGCAATAATTTTCCTTGCGAATGCAGCTTGTAAAGGCTGACATTAACAGTGCTAATTGTTGTTATTCTGCGTTGTTCGCTTAAAGTTATTTATTTTAAAAATTTACTGACTTTAATGGTACAAAATTTCTGAAACAGTAGTTGGTGTAACTAATTATTTAAAACAACGTAATATTCCTTAGAATGTTGCTTAGTTGCATTATGCAACAACTTAATTAAAATATTACATCGGTTAGCAAAAATAAGCCCCAAACGTTTGAGAATTAACGCCTTTGTCTCTGAGGTTAATTATTAACGTTAACTAACGTATAAGATAAAATAACTACATAAATATACCTACAGATAAAAGGTACTTAGTTTAAATTCGAAATTCATGAGGCTTTATGAAGGATCTTTACTATTAGATAGAAGTTATACCTACCATTTTGTGTTATCTGACAGATTTTTTTAATTTGATCCAAACCATTGTTATCATTTTACTTATTTAACTTTGGGAATTCAACAACAGAATTTTATAATTTTTAACATTATTCCGAAATTCCAACCAATTATACACTTGTGTTAAGAAATTGTTTAACACAAACACAAACTATAATTAATAAGAAGAGAAGATGTACACAAAACAAATTAAAGTCACGACAGAAAAGTCATAACACAAACAGAAAAGTTACTTATAACATGTCAGGAAAACACTCTGTTATATTTATTCAACTCGTAATTATAGTCTGCTAAAGAAACAATTTTGTTTACAGTTTGTTTTGCGTTGATCCACTTTGAATATGATGGGAGAGAACTAATTTATATTTTGTAAAACATTGTTAAAATTTTGTCTGGTGGAATTATTGACTAAATATTTTATTTTCTTCCATTTCAGATTATTCGGAACAAAATGCGACAAATGTGGTTCAT
Source organism: Hesperophylax magnus (assembly GCA_026573805.1). NCBI lineage: Eukaryota > Metazoa > Arthropoda > Insecta > Trichoptera > Limnephilidae > Hesperophylax > Hesperophylax magnus. The sequence continues at coordinate 4,648,730 of JAIUSX010000104.1, forward strand.
CCTTTAGCAAAAACGACTTCGTAATGAGAGCCAAAACGAAAATCTACCACATCGACTGCTTCAGATGTTCCGCCTGCGCTAAGCAACTCATTCCAGGTACCTTACCAGCAAATTAATTAATCGCTATGTATTTTCTGTACCTTCCTAGACAAAACAACATTACTACCGATAAAAATTATCGTATTTCCGGAAAGTTTACATCCAGCCTAACCGAAATAACACTCTTCTTGCCATTAACACCGAATTTATTTGAATAATATACGTATAAAATCAATTTCTACAAAAATAATGAATGCGCTTCAACTGTCCACTACCAGAGGCGATTGATTTCTTATATACCTACGATTCATATCCAAAAAGTAAGTGTACTGAATTTTTGTAGGTTACAAATTTTTTTATTGAAACAAAAAAATTACATGGTTACCGTAGTACATATGTAAGCTATTTTTAGACATAGTCGCCATTCCTCTCAATGCAGGTTGTGAAGCGGGGTGTCAACTTTTAGATGCCTTCCTCGAAGAAGTTTCCCGCCAACCCCTTCGTCCACTTCTCCACCTCCTCCTTTACCTCCTCGTCGGTTGAAAACCTTTTTCCACCCATGTACAGCTTCAAGGAGGTAAAGAGATAATAATCTGAAGGATCTAGGTCAGGGGAATGCGCGGGGTGGTTCAGAACATCCCATTTAAACGAGGCAAGCAGTTCCTTCGTGGCGTTGGCCGTGTGTGGTCTGGCATTGACGTGCAGCAGGCTGACTCCCTTTGTCAGCATACCTCTCCTCTTGTTTTGAATCGCCTTCCGCAATTTTTTTAGAGTCTCACAGTAGCTTGCAGAGTTGATGGTCTCCCCTTAAGGCAGATATTCATTCAAAATTATGCCTTGACTGTCCCAAAACAGGGATGCCATGATTTTCTTGGCTGAAATTGTGGTTTTGAACTTTTTGGCGGGGGGTGAAGAGGTGAGAACCGTTTTTAAACTCGCGATACCTCTTGTACACACTCGTACAATTCATAGCTTTATCACCATATGCAGTTTTCACCTCATTATAAACCTCAAACGGAGGTTTTCCCTTCCAAGCGTGATAAAGGAGGATGCCGCGTATTCCGCACTTGGCGGGAGATTGGATTGACATTTTTCACGAAACGTGTTGTCGAGTCGACACTTCTGAACGTACGTACTGACTTTTAACCGGTCTCGTTGCGGAGGGGAAAAGTCAGGCTACACGTAAGTGTAGCCAACATGTCGAAAATAAAATTCATTTGGTCGTGAGAGCCTCAGTACACTTACTTTCTGGATACGCCTCGTATATATATATATTTTTTGAATGAATATTATTACATACCTACCCGACATAAATCTCGGGTGGCCTGCAATTAAGTTGATTAGTTTTTCAAAGTCAGAAATAACGTTCTGGATAGTACCTACTGCATCCGGTAGTGATTTTGGAAACTAAAAATGTTATATACAATGAATGTAGGTACTTTTCTATATCCACATCGGTGGGTTGGTTTGAAACATACAATAAAGAAGAACACAAGATGTATTGTGGGATGTGTTTCATGATTCAAATATTTGGCCAATCACGACTTAAATTTCCTTTATAAAACTGTGTTTCAGCATGATCACGAAATATAATACAGGCGAGTGTAAGTGAGAGAGAGTGCTAAATGGTCTAAAACCAAAAGGTACTAAGTCAGTGGCAAGATTTCCGCGGTTCTCTGACTAAAAGGGTATATCTCGAATTGTTGCTCTGGTTGTGTTAAGTATACAGATCGAATACTATATTTTTTTAATCTTTATTTAAGTTAAGGCGATGCACTACGTCGTGTAATATTTTAAATTGAGCCGCTATCAATAACAACCCTTACGTAGATGACGATAAGGTTTAAATTCCCGCTTAACACCATCCGCCTGTTTTGATTTATGCAAGAAAAAAACATGGCCAAAAAGTGCCTTTTATTTTGTTTTGTGAATGTTCAGGCATAAATATTTTTTTTTTTTTCGATCATTTTATAAATAACTTAATTTGCTACATTACACAATAAAATCATAATCGAAAATGGGTTCGTAAGTAGGAGATTTTGAACTTTAAAGCAGTTTTCATATGCCTTTACATTATTTTTTTCTGGGCTTATAAAAAGACTTATATAAAAAATACTCGATTATTTCAAAGGCCAAGATGTATTCTACTCGCAGTATTTAATTAAAGCATCTGAAACATTTCAAGGCGACCAAATTTTCAAACCAAAAACACACGATTTTGCATTACTACGAATGGCATCGCCTTAAGTGAAATATGGGTATTACTTTCTTTAAGCAAAATGCGGGTCCTTTTCAAGGGAACTAATTTAATATATCTTTTTAGCCAAATCAACTGCTAAAAATGACCAAAAATAATATAAATGAAAAAACATACACTTAGTAAGACACCACTTTATTTTTGTGTCTTACTAAGTGTATGTTTTTTCATTCAATATGTCACACCCCAAAGTATTTGCTTCCTTCGAAAAAAAAAGAAAAAAATAATATAGCTTGTCAGACTCTCTGTCCACATTCACGTTTGACTTGTAGCGGCAGCATATTGATTATTGAAGTTTTCTTCATCCACTAGTTAACATCAAAATATGTGTATAGTCCGTATATTTAAGTTCAATATTTGGGTAAAAGAATATAACAAAGTACCCTACAAAATATTATTTATTTAAATTTGTAAATATAATATCCAACACACTTAACAATTAGCAAGGTGATCAAAGAATCTTTCAGAAGTACATTAGTCGATAACGTAGGAACGTTTCTCTCAAATATCAAAACGTGTTTTTCTTTTGTTTTCTGAACAATTCATTAGGTATATTGAAATATTTCTATATACCTAAGCCAGTTGAACTAAGACATTTCCAATTTGGATTGTGAGATTTAAGAGAGAAGGGACGAGAATTAGACGAGGAAGAGAAAGGTTGAGAAGTATATCCCAGTTTAGGGGTAGTTTAATTCTGGATGGAATGAGAGAGGCTCCTCTGATTACCTTTCACCCCAGAAGATGGTGGAAACTTGAGTGGAAATCGGCCGACGTGAGAAATACCCATCTCGTGCACGACCCCACTGAGAGACAGCCTGGATTCTCACTGCCTCGTAAACTCTTGTCCGTCATCAAGAGTATGGTCCTCCCACTGCCACCGTGCCGTGTCGGCGATGTTTGAATGCGGTACGGTGCAAACCACCAATGTGGTAAAAGAATGGCCGCTGCATTCATTCCCCGGCGGGATTGATGAAGTCCACAGGACGACGCCTGAGTTCCTTAAGTGGCCCACTGACCTAGATGTTCCCCTCTATCCCCCCACCATACGAAAGAAGTAGAAAGGTTAATTGAATAAGAGTTGTACTAACCTTGAACTAATTAGAGTTGTCATTTGCAGGAGACGAGTTCGCGTTGCGAGAAGGCGGGATGCTATACTGCAAAGAGGACCACGAAGCGGGGGGAGCCGTGCCAGGCACAGGTACCGGAGTCGGTTCCGCCAGAGAGTCCAACAACAACACCAGCCTCAGTAACAACAACCACTCTGGAACGCAGGAGATGGCCTCCATGTCGGGTAAGGAACTCCCCTAATCATTGTTATTATTAAGGCTCTGTAGTAAGCGTTCAAAAGGAAGAAGAAGATGGTTTGAAAGGGATATATATAAATATGTATTACAAATATTTAAAAAAAGATTATAATTAATACGCGTTACGGAAAATATTTAACAGACTTAACTAAATTAAAGCATAAATCTCTCGACAAATATCATGTGTGTGTAACATTTAAGGCTCCGTATTAAGCGTTCAAAAATAAGAAGAAGGTTGTTTGAAAGGGAGATATGTAAATGATAATGTTGGAGAGATCAATATAAATTAATTAAATACTACTCGCTTAAAAGAGAACTTTTTTTTTCGATAAATGCCAAAGTTGCATTTAAAAAAACACTGATTTTTCATACAGGTTAAATAACAGCACAAAATGTGTTTTTAATAATTTTAGGAGCATAATTTGCGATTTCTTTCTTTCGATTGAATTTCATATAATAACCGTTTTACTCTACAAATATGTAGTTATTACCTTTAATACCAACATATATTTTTTAGGAACCTAAAACATGTTATATAACAATACCACATGTGTTTTTTATAATTCATTAATAATTACTTTTTCAACTAGACAAATGTGTAAAGCTTGAAAATTTAAAGTTTTAAGGAAAAGTATGCAATTCATCATTAAAAATATGCAACAAATCATTAAAAATATTCAATAAATCATTAACAATATACAAAAATCATTAAAAATATGCAATAAATAATTAACAATATACAAAAATCATTAAAAATATGCAATAAATCATTAAAAATGAGCAACAAATCATTAAAAATATGCAACAAATCATTAAAATTATGCAATAAATCATTAACAATATGCAATAACTCATTAAAAATATGCAACAATTCATTAAAATATGCAATAAATCATTAAAAATATGCAATAAATAATTAAAAATTCGGAATATGATTTCGTCTTTCGCCCTGGGGTAATTTGTGATTAATTTGGTTACTTGTTTTTTTTTTGTAAATAACACTACGACATGTCAAGTAAGTTCAACGTTTCATTTCTGCAAAAAAGATCAAAGAAGGTGTGTTTTGTATTTTCTGTCTTCAGATTTCGTACAGTTCGTTTAGAGATATGAACGTTTTTGTACAAGTATTTCAAAATATCTATATTGTTAACCCAAAAATTCAATTAGTTTAAAACATTTATAAAATACATTTTAAAAGTTCACAGCAGTTAAGAGCCATAGGAGTCCCTGAGGATGAAGATTAAATCCTCAGTCAAACAAAAATTTATGATGTTTTCACGTTAACATTGCGGTGCAAAACGTTTTTTTTATTTTAAATTTCAGAACACTTTTATAGTTATTCAAATAAAAGTTCAATAGACCTTATCAGGAGGAAGGTGATTTAATATAAATTCAGCAATTTATAATATTCATAAGTAGAGCAAAAATGTAATCTAAAAACACAAATAAATCAAATCTTATCAAATTCACATTACAAAAACATTTCGTAGAGTTAGTTTATTTGCATTTCGGCGGTTTGTGGAACCGTTTGAAGATAACAACACGAAAAGGCTTTGAAGTTCAACGTTTCCCGCCTTTGTAGTATTTATTTTATAAAATACAATAGATAGATTAGTCAGGTCGTATTTGATTTAGAAACACAATATATTTTAAATGATCGTAGCGAAGTCTTGTTTTAACTTGACTGTCTTGCATATCGTCTGTCTGTAAGTAATTTTGCATGTTCCGTTTCCGGTTCAAGATGGTGACCTTTATAATGTTTCAGTAAAAAATATGAAAAATCGTCGTGTTTATTCGCATATTTTCAGTATTATGGTAGGTACCCCGTCTGAAGAATGTTAGAATAAAGAATGGTCAGTGAGATAGTGTCGTTTCTTTGGGATAAATACGTACATAGTTTATAACTAAGTAATAACCTTTTTTGGAACTTAAAAACTTAAAGAGTTTAGAAGGAACTTGTTATACATCGATATAATTTGGGTATGCGGGGCTTAAGCGGGAATCAAAACCTCATAGCCATCTACATAAGGAGTGTTATTGTTTACGGCCAGATTCCAAATTTTACACCTACATGAAGTGATGCATGGCCCTAAACGATTTAATTTCTACTATTGTGTTTTTATTTCAATATTTCTTCTAATTACCTATTCTCTCCGCCACATAACATTCCCCTCAATATAGTTATGGTTCGTTTACCATTATAATTATGAATAATAATACCTATCTTTATTATTTTTTATTTATTTATTTATTTATTTATTTATTTTATTTTAAATGCACATTTACAGTTATACATAACCAATAATAAACATACATTTTATTTTAATTTATTAAGTAATAATAGCGTTTTTGAACTGGTGAATATTAAGTTGGAAAATATCTACATCAGGGGACAGGTAATTTAGTAACATAATCATTTTTCCGAGCGGCATTACTAATGGTAAGTTGGTTCTGCATTTTGGAACGACAAAGGTTCTGTGCCTGCGCGCTCTTGTATAATTGTCGGGGACATAAAACTCAAATTTTTCTATAATATCGGGAATACAGACGTTACCATTTAGAAGTTTATATGCTGTTATCAGCAAAGCAGTTTTCCTTCTATCGGTGAGGCTATTAATACCCAGCATGCCGGACAAAAAGGCTGATGGATATAACCAGGGATAATATCCGAAGTCTCTAAGATATAAATATCTCAGAAACTTCTTTTGTACTTTCTCTATCATTTGAGAGTAAGTTAAATCCATTGGTCCCCATATTACAGAACCACTTTCCAAAATGCTACGTACTAAACTATAGTATAGCACACGAATCGCGGCCGAGCTGCAAAAATGTCTGGAGTTGCTTAGCACAAATCCTAGCATTCTTAAAGCTTTGTTGCATATCGTTTCTATGTGGACGTGAAATGTTAAGTGCGTATCAAATGCGATTCCCAATTCTCTTGAAATAACAATGTGCTGAAGAGATGAATAAGACATTTTGTAGTTATAGTAAATCGTTTTGTTTGCCTTGGTGTAGCACATAATGGAGCATTTCTTAATATTAAACCCTAATTTATTGGTATGACTCCATTCGACGATAGAATTTATATCACTTTGTAGCTGCAAGCAATTTTCCAAAGATTTTATTAAAAGGAATAGTTTATGTTGTTTCGTATGTCGTTGTATTATCTTTATTAAAATTGTTGATATATTGTATCGATTATTAATATTTTCACGATATTTAGTTTAAGTATCTTTGTTTTCGTGTGATATCGGCATAGGTACAATAATAATAATATTTTTAACCTTCAATCTTCAAAAAATCAACACTTGAATTTTATCTCTTTCACATTATACCAAAATTACAATCAATTATAGATTAGATAGAAATTAACAGAATTGTATAAAATAAAAACTAAATCCATAATATTACAATATGACAAGCATGTAAAATAAATTAAATAATTCGTAACAGATGTTACGAACACTATTTTGTGCACTTTTTATTAAATGCAACTAATTGAATTTTGATTTTGAATTCGTAAATTTAAATTATTCAATTGAAATCTTGGAAGTGGAAATTATCCCACTTCTCGACATCCTATCGAGCTGAAACTCGGCAGATACACTCGATATCGATGACAATGCATTGTATTAACTTTTGGTGGTAATCACGCATACACGCGCGGACTTATACGAATTTTCATAAAATTGGATGACATTACAGATTTTAAATTTTAAGGGCCAAAAGTATTTTAGTGATTTATTTTGGGCTATTATGCCGTGTTGCGTTACACACGGAAAAGAACCATCCTGTTCACAAAATGACAGCACGCTAACTTCCTGATAAAATATTAGTCATTCAGAATACATCGAGAACCAATTTGAGAATTTGTTATGAACTCTTTCAATTCTTTCGTTACAGACCCGCAATCCCATTTTTAACAGGAAAACAAATAATTTGACCAGATTTTTAATAAATTAACTCTAAAATAAAGTCTAAAAACGTCCGAAACGTTGGCTAAAGAGGTAGCGTAACTGCTGTAATGTCATAAATCACTGTATGACATTACAGCAGTTAATATACGAAATAAATGTCGGTCCTACCTAATCGGGATTTGGCTCAGTAGTTAACGCGGTTGACTCCAGTCCCTGGGAGGAAGGTTTAATCCTCAATCAAACAAAAAAATCATTATATAAATACATCTACTAATAAAAATAGAACTGTTTTAGTTTTTAAAAAATGTTTTTAAGGGTAGATTTGTGGTTATTCATCTCATAATTGAAGATATCCACTTTTGATATGATGTTATTGTAATTGTTCCATAATCTGTTCAAGCCAAAGATATTAGAAGAACTATCTTTGGTTCAAGCAATAATTTTTTGTTTGTTTTATATTGATCCACTTCGAATAGAACAGAATTGCGTGTGCAGTAATTAATATATACAGGAATAATGTTTCTATTTGATGCCTTCGTACATTCTCGTGTAGTAAAACTAATTATTCGTTATTCTAACAGCACGCCATATAGGAAATAGAAATCTAGATTATTTTGATTGCAAAATGCCCTTATTTTTAACTAAGCATGCTATACTGTTGTTGCAACGTTGCTCCTTGCATTTTTGGTCCTTCGACCTAAATACCTACCTAGGTTTCATGCGAAAATCATAGAAAATCTGTACACGCCATTACATCGCTTAACAGATATATACTGCGTAGGTACGGTACTTTTGTTTGTGAATTATGAGCAAATTTTCTTGGGTGTATTTATCGCTTTTGAATCAATCATGTTGGTTTTATTGTTAGCCGATTAGTCTAAGGTATCGGGTTCAATAATTGACTATCTAAGACCTTCAATTAATATTGATTTAGATACACACTTATGTCCTTATACAATCCTTAGATATTTGAAAGGAAACGAGCTTTTTTAAGATTATTTGAGTTCCTTACACTATTAAAAATTAATTATATCTATATTTTTCCACTTTTCTTTCATATGACAAAATTGACAATGTGTCCAAGAATTCTATTCTAGATAGGTGCCAAGAGTGACCGGCATTATACACAATACAATATAATACATTTATTTATTAATTAATTAACGAATTTGGGACAATGTACAATGCAAGAGGAAAGTATGGTATATAAAAGCAGAGACAAACAGGGAAAATATAAGAAAATAGAAGTGACAAATCAAGTCAAGACCTTGCTAAAACTAAAGTGATACGAAATATCCTAAATTGCATAGTGAGCGACAAAAAACATTCTGACTTATACCAAAAAATCAAGGTCTTGACGTGAGTGACTATTCTACATATTTTGGACAATGGTGAATTATAAGCATAATTGGTCGAGTGTTGTAATTTATTTATTTATTTATTAACGGACATCGTCCAAATTACAAAATAATAACACGAATAAAGTAAAATGAAAAATACAGGAGTAGACAAAGGTAGGTACATGAAAGCAAAGACATATGGTAGATATAATATAAGAAAATAAAGTGACAAGTCGAATCAAGTCAAGAATACGCCGTGGGTCAGGACCACAGGACATTTAAATATTCCGCCACTAGTTTAGCGACTGGCAAAAATCATTCAGACTTATCCCAAAAAAGTTAAGGTTTTGACTTGAGTTGACCAGTCTACACATTCTGGACAATGGTGAATAATATCCATAATTTGTCGAATGATGGTTGAGGAAGAGCAGTTCATTATTTCTGAGTCTTTGCGAGGGGATATTGAAGGGAATGAGTTGCAGTAGAGTAGGTGAATCAATAATACCATTTATAATTTCACCATATGAGTATTTGCCTTTTTCTAAACCTAGTCTCCTAGCAGTCCGTCTAAATATAATTGCGTTATAAAATCCATGTACGTAGAATAAAATTTAATTCTTGTATTCGTGATCAAAGACAGTGAAGCGGACCATCATTGTATAGGGTAAAATTATAGGTAATGTTGTGCGAACACTACCACTACAGAATACCTTATCGAAACAACTCCACGATACAACAGTGAGGAGGTTGTTCATGGTCTTCCTTTGCAGTGTTAGAGAAATCTCGCCAAATATGAGTAGATATAAAGGCGACAAAAGACTCTAATAACGGCGGTTTACTCGACGCTCACATTTTAACATTTTATGATGAACGTATTACTAAAATCTCAAGAGTTCTAGAGGGATCCTTACGCATGTAAGTTATTTATATATAAAACGTTTTTCAACTACATATAAAATTAGCGGTAAGTAACAGATTTTATTTTTATATGCGATAAATTAGTAACTTCCCGAGAGATTCCTTTAGAAACATTTGAGATTTTAGTAATACGCTCATCATAAATTAAAATAAACTCCATGAAAAGATCGATTTTCTGGGCCTGCCGGGGTAAAGTCGATCATAGGTTCGTCCATTACCCCGACCTGCTCGTCGAATATTGTTCTTAAATAACTTCATCACTTATGTCGTTAAGATTCCCGCATTATTTTGGACATTTGATAAGGCAAATTCAACTCAAGGTGTTTCCAATACACCAGGGCCGCGCGTCGCTAATTTTTGTGCACGGCTGCTTCACTTACGTCGTTAAGATTCTGGATTTATTTAAGAGTATTGTCTTGTCTTAACAAAGTTATAAATCATAGGAAATCAATAGCTATGGTTTATTACGGTCCATGGGTGAGAGTTATTTAATTTTTATAAATGCAGTATAATTTTATAACTCATTTGGTTTCTTTTAAAACTCCTCAAATCCAAACTAATAGTCATGGAATAGTGCCATCTTTGAGGATGGAGCTCTCAGCTCTCCAAATATGAAGGTCTTTATTAATATGTTAATCATATTCTCAGTGGCGCCCTGGTGTAAATATCAAAAACTAGCCTAATGGGCCCAGAAGATAAACGGCGCACTAACTAAATATCCACTTAATATTTGTCGCCAACGTACATTTTTATGTAATATTGACACTTAAATCTACGTATGTCAATTGGCACCCACCGTGGTTTTAACGCGTATCAATTTATTCAAAAAAGTGTCTCGAAATCCGGATTTAGGCGCTAACTCAACATTGCCGCGGCGGTATTTCTGAAACACCGAAAGCTGCGCGTTTACGTGCTTTAGGCCACTTGAGAGCCACGGCGATGTTGACCCTAGCCGCTGCTACAAGGCCTGAGGACTGAGGACTGAGCCCTGAGCGTTAGATTGAGGACAGCCCAAATAGGCCGCAATTATTGACTCTGCTCTCGCAACCCGATACTCGATACCGCTGACTTCAAACGCGCCCGAATGATTTCACTCAAACTTTAAAAATATGACTTGCATTGAAGCAGAAAGCATATTTTAGTACCTACCAACTACCAACTAAAATAAATTTACATTCAATGGTTATAATGGTGAAATTTGATGGTGTTACACGCTCAATCTGGCACCAGTTTTTAGTTTCATCCGTGGTATAGCTAAAGCAGGTGGTTATTCTGTTTGATTATTTTCTAAAATTGATGATAGGTATATATTTTTTCGTGATTATTACGGCACAAGAGACCCAACTACCGGGAACCAGTGGCAGTGCCAGACCCAATTTGTGATAGGTATATTGTACGGCTAAAGAAAGTAGTTAAGAAAACGAGAAAAGATTGTTGACGCACTTACATGCACCTCCCTTTAAAATACGTTCCTGCATTCCTCTACTCAATTACCTGTCCCTGTCTGACAGTGTAGAGCCCTACATTTAGTGACATTGCAACAATTTATTAATACATTACCAGTATGTTAAGGAAACCGGTGCAGTTAAAGTGTCCCTTCAGTGCGTTTACTACGAGTATATTATGGAATATTATGCAGTGATGACCAAGCAATGTCCCTAAAGTTCATAATATATTTTTTTACAAAATTATCACAGATCTAATCCACCGCTTGAGCTATAATTAATTAGCACGTATAAAACAATCGGACCTTAGCTGTAATTTTTTTTATTATTTAGGTTGTAATTTATTTTGCATTTCCCCCTTATTGCCCCTTCCCATGGGTATTTACTATAAAGTTTTTTTACCAGAAAGAAAACTACGAAGAGAAACTACCTATTTACGTAATTATTTTTGTACTTCAAATAATAACAACTACGATATGAAGCTAGTAGGGGACTGAACAGTGAACATGTTATATTTACCGTCCGTTGAAAGAAATGAACATTTTTTGATTGATATACCCATCATAATGTCAAGATTTCAAAATCTTATCCGCCAAAGTAATGCATTAGTTTTGCACCATGTATCTTTTTGTTACTATTTGGAATACGTAAACATAATCTCTATTATCTTATAAAGTAAACAGACGTTTCTAAACACAGGATGGCGCAAATTATGGTTCATTCTTTTTTTATTGCAAAAATAAATTTTTCAAATTATTATTTTTCAAATTATCTTTTAGTTTAAGTTCAGGGAATGAAAAAAGGATGAGAGGTGGGTAATAATCTAGGGATCAGTTTGTCCAGGAGTGACGGAAGAATGATTTATCTCTCCCCCTGCGGTGACAAGTCAAAATATCTGCCCAATCCTCTTCTCTATCCAGCGTCTTCCATTGATAGATTGAAAGATTACGTCTCGCAAAACGAATGAGGCAAGGAGTGTTTGAGAAGACCGAGTTGTTTGGCTGTGCGTCCTATCTGCCTACCATCGGGTAATCTACCCGGGAAATGGCGTGATTGTTAGTTAGTTAGATCATCTTTAAAAAAGTAGAGTCTTAACGAGAGAATCGATCGGTAAAATGGTGGGTACCCTCGACTGATGGTAACTGCAAATGATCCTTCGATGACGAATCTCCGAACCAAACAATACACAAGAGTGGATATAATTTATTGTGGTTGATGAATTCCCAAAAAGATTATATTATAACATAAAAAAAATAAACACATTATTGAAATTAAAAACTTATAACCAATTGGAACCGGAAAACATTTAACGAATATAAATAATATATTTGTAATGAAAAATGTTAATTATTGAAGAAAGCAGAGTGGAAGTTACTAAACATTAAAAAATTATTAGTTAAAGTTATGTAATTATTTTGTAATCCTTTTGTTTATAAAATGTTTTATTCTGCATTTAACGGTACTTGTAGTGCAAGTAAATAAATAAATGTACTTTTGCGTCACCCTATATAAATACCCTGAATAAATCATTAAAGCAATGATTTCACATGAAAATTTGAATTTTTTTCTTAAGAGCAAGATTATGTTTTTATTATTATGCAAATTTAAAGTCTATGTTTTGTCTACGACCACTCAAGCTTTTATTGTTATTTTTGTTGCGGTACTTAGTTAATCTTTTGGAAAGTGTAACAGAATTAAAGTAAAAATACTTGTTAATAATTTTATCTTATGGTGTGATAATGGCTTTTGCTTATTTAAATGTTTAATGTGTTCTTGGTCGCGTGATACTTGATGTTTAAGTGATTTCGTAATATACTTATGTATTATCTTTTGAAATAAATAGAGATGGTGATATCCTCACTGGGATCTCCCGTGCTGAGGATCTCTTTTATATATAAAAAATAATAGTATCAATAATGTGAAGTAATTATAAATATGTTATGCAGTATTTTTTCTGTGCAATTTTCTGTTAATCTGTGTTTGGTTTTCACACAAATCGTTAACCCGACAAAAAATATTAATTGATACACGAATAATTTTCTAAAAATGGGTACCTATTAGAATATCGTTCTGCAGAAACTATTGAACTAGAAAAAATCAATTAAATCGGGTATGTGGAGGCAAATCGGTACCAACTACTCAACAAAATTGTCACATCTCAAGTTAATGCGAATATTGCAATATAGTAGTCAAGAAGAGAGGTCATATGTGGCTATGTTCTATATATTTTGTACCCTTATATTAAATATGCCTACTTACCTGAGAATTTTTAAGCCTATTTTTTGCCTATATTACCCATATCTTAATTACACTTTTCTTATTGGATTAACATTATATACACCTCAATCTGTCTCTTACCGAGGGACAAATCACAGTAAGGAAAATAAATTCTAAACAAATCCCTGTATTGCCCATCTTAAAATTATCTTTTCCTTCCCTAATCAGGTTCAATAAAGAACATTATATATTATTAAAACAAGTACCAAGATTAAAAAAATAGAAATTCATTAATTCAAAAACATGTGTTAAAAATTGTGTTCTCTGCGTGCGAACTGTATTTAAATTTCTCTAATAAACAATGTTAATCTCACGTGACATTCCAGTTAAGTCTGCCTGTAAGGAATATAAATAAATAATATCTATATTTTACCTCAGCATTACATTCATTGGTCAAATGCACTGTACATATTTGTATTATTAATCAACGAACCGTTGGATGCAATCTGTTAGCCATACGTTGTTATAATAGTTTGTCTAGTTTATAGTTATAATATTATATATATGTTGTATTGCACTAAACAAATCATCAAAATATTATTATTATTATAAAGGACGTGTGAACGCTGTACGCACCTTTGAAGATAGGTAGATTCCTGCCTAATTAAAAAAATATTAATCATTGTAACGGCGCTTTACATTTTAAAATATCAAAATGAGAACAACACAGGTCAGAACTCTTTGAAGTTGTGCCGTTCTATAGAAACGCTTCTTTGTTAAGCGGATAGGTACGGAGTACATTCTAACCTAACTAATATTATACATGTATGGAGATACCAGGAGGCGGCAAACTCCATAGAAAGATCAAAGAGAGTGTCGAGTGCGATCTGCGATGGTAGATAACGTCATATTATCTATGATTTACTTATCACTTCCGATTGCACGCAATCTCAGCCACTTCAAATAATACTACACGAATTATTTCATTAGATATCTGTTTCCAAATAAATAAAACGTGCGCACCTTAGTACGAAGAAAACAATATTATATTTAGGTACCTACGTAATAATAATAATTAATCTCGGATACACTCAAATGGGATGACTTGATCAATTTTCAACTTTGAAACTAAATAACTTCTTTATTAAATGATTAGTGTTCGAAATGATATATTAAATTTATTGAACATGTTTAAGCTCAAAATATAATGTATGTAAATAAACATGTATTTGTGTTGATCGAAGCCATCTTTCGATGTGGGGTGATTTTGTATCATCTTTCGATGAAGTTATTGATTGAAGTCATCTTTCGATGTTGGGTGATGATGTATATGTGTTGATCGAAGTCTTCTTTCGATACGGGGGGAAAATTTTATACATTTCTTTATAAGCTTAATAAAACGGTGCGCTAATCCCCCAAAAAAATTGCATAAAATGCGACTTCGAATATTTTTCAATAAACACTGATATAATTTACAATATTAATTTAAATTATAAAAAAATAAAAATTAAACTTAATTTTTATTGTTATCAAATTCAATTTGTAGAACTCCAATTTAATATTTTGTTTTTCTTTTATATATTCAATAATATTATTAATATATAAAAGAAAAAATTTGTAGAACTCCAATTTATTATTTTGTTTTTTTTTTATATATTCAATAATATTTGTTCTGCTGTGTAATTATTATTACGCATGACAGCTGTTTCGAACTCTGAAGGCATTAGCAAACTGTCAGTTTAATATAAACAGTTTTTTGTAAATTTATTAGTAGGTAATATTTTTGAATATATAAATGAAAAACCAAAAATTTTATTAAATTATTGCATCGAAATTGTTAATGATAATATAGACAGCCCTGATTTACTTAAACTCATTGAATTTTAAATGCCTACCAGAGCTACTCGTTCCAAAATCCTGTTTAAATGTAACACCACAAGGAATTAACATTTCAAACACTCGCTTGTACCTAGATTACATACCCGAAGTCAGTAATAGATACGTAGAAATGGCGGGTCTATTTAACAACACGGAAGGTAGGTACAAGATGGCTATACCATTATATCTTTTCAATCAATATTAATTTATTTTCTTTTATTATTTTAGAAGCTTGCAATAACTGTGACGTGCAATTATTGTTTTTGGTATATTTATAGGTATGTACCG
Organism: Hesperophylax magnus; assembly: GCA_026573805.1. Lineage (NCBI taxonomy): Eukaryota > Metazoa > Arthropoda > Insecta > Trichoptera > Limnephilidae > Hesperophylax > Hesperophylax magnus. The sequence goes on from JAIUSX010000104.1 coordinate 4,664,333, forward strand.
TTGATTTAAATAAATGACTCGTTATTCTGGTATACTGAATGCAAAATACATAACTAACCCATTAAATCCAGGCACACCGAAGCAAAGCCCAGAATCCACCCCTAACCTAACCCCTTCAATCAAATCCATTTTCAATTTGTGTACGGTACAAACAATATTACAAAGCCGTGTATGTCCAAGGGGTTATATCCACCCATCAGCATTGTCCGGTCAAAGGGCTGAAGTCCGAAGGATTAGTGAAGGTGTTAAATTCCACACTGGCTTCTGTATAGTTGATTCCGTAGAGCTAATGACCAGTGTCTGCCTTTATGAGTTAATCCTTCGCGATTGGACCTAGCGAATTATAACACGTTGCGTCGTTAAATATGCATGTTCGATTCCATGTGACTACAAACGGACAAAATGCAAAGGCTTGATTCCTTCGGGGAATATACCCAGGGCCGCCGCGCTCACATGCGCAATGCATGCGGTGCACTCGGGCATCCGTGGGTCAGGGGCGGCCATGGGTCTCGCGTCAATTTAAATGAATTTCCAAGAAATGATTAAAAAAACTTGGTGGTAAACTAAAAAACATAACCTTATTTTAAAAATTAACCTCATTGTTTGCTGTATGAAAATTAACTAGTGGCTCTGTGAAGAGTAGCGTGAAAGCTCGTAACTCATGCACTCTGACACTATAAAAGGTACCATCAAACACGGCTACCATCTTGACAGGATTGACCGGACACGGAACCCACAAAAAATTTACAGACAGACGAAATGCAAAGTGGTCGAGTCAAAACAGGACAAATTACATATATATTATAAATATGCAACTACATAATACTGGCAGACACATTTAAAATAAATAAAAAATGTCGGAAGGTTCATATTACATTTATATGTATTTCTTATCACAAAATATTATTTTCCTAGTTCCTAAATTATAATTTAAATAACATGATTTTTTTCTAAATACAATGGCTTTTTACGGGAAGTTAAGGTACCTAATTAGTATTTAATAAGTATTATGAGTAATGAGTAATAACCATCATCCTACACAATTATTCATCGGATGAGAAGACAGTTGCTGTATTTGTAAATCAATCAACCAATGTGTGTATAATTTAATTTAAATGTAATAAATAACTCTATACGTGTTTCAGATTCAGGCAGCGAGTCGGGCTCGCACAAGGGCGGGGGCGGGGGCGGTGGTGGCGGTGGGCGGGGCAAGGGAGCCGGCAGCGCTAGCGGCGGAAGCGGCGGCGACGGGAAGCCGACGCGCGTGCGCACCGTGCTCAACGAGAAACAGCTCCATACCCTCAGGTAAGTTCTGACCCTCAATCGACAACCATGACTTCTCCACGAGCCATTGTCACATTCGTCATAATAATGTTCCCTGTCAAAATGTTCCCTGTCAAAATATTCCCTGTCAAAATGTTCCCAGTAAAAATGTTCCTTACCAAAATGTCCCCGGTCAAAACGTTCCTTGTTCCCCCCATACGGTGGAAAGAAATCAAATACACGGAGAAAAAAGATTATTTCTGGTTTATTAAAAGTCTCTTCAAATTATTGGTAATCCTAAATTGACCAAAAACAGGACTGCAAACCGATTCCCGATAAACTTCGTAATAATATAGGAACACATGTTCATGCACCTACGTTTTTCTTAATAATATATAATGAATTTTTATGAACACGTGTTCCAACATCGTGACAAAACATTGGTATTTTACTAAAAGTTTATCAGGATACCTATCAATGGAACATTATTAGAATTCATTATCACATGCTGATTCTGCTTCTATTTGGAATCATTTTGGAAAGCAACATTATTACTGGGAACATTTTAGCCAGGAAAATTTTGACAGGGAACATTATTACAATCGTCCCAGAGCAGTCGCTTTATTGAAGTCACTAATATCTAATACTTAACCCAGTCGCACATTCTTAATTTAGACTGTGCTGAAATTTTCAAGCTTTTAAACAATTCGATAACTTTACGCGAAATCCGCAATCCGCCATCTCTCCAAATCCAATTTACATATTCCCTTACATTTTATACAATAATAACCAGGTCTCCAACAAACTACACCCTCAGCCTAGTGAGGTGGATTATACCAAAAAAAATGTATGTTAATTTATTGGTTAATAAATAATTTAAAAAAAAAAAAAAAAAATTGCATTAAAGTAATATACCATTAATATTATTATTATCAAACAACTATACTTTTCACAAATACATACGAAGCTATTAATGCCTATAATTAATTATTGATTTTAAAAACAGCACATTCCTAAATGGTTCCAACTATCTACAATTTCATTATGACGTAGAAAACAACAATTTCAGATAAGACGGCTGACACCAACGTTGCCCGGCGTGACGTCGACGCAGCAGAATTAACGAATAAAAACATGTCGTAAAACGTAAAAATGAACAATTTATCCATCAACATAAAAATAACTTCTTTAACGTATTTTTTTCCGTAATAAAAAAATGGTGAAAATACCTAATTATCCATAATATTAATAGTTGATAATATAGAAGCTTGTAGTTTCGTACAGGTGTATTAGGTGAAAGGTTAATATTAATTCCTTGGCTCTTTGACTCCTTAGAACCTTATACGTCGGCTTCCGCAGGAATCTTTCATTTATCGTGTTCAACAGGAGGAATTACTGGAGTTTACTGTATTGCGTACTGCCTCCTATTGAACACGAAAAAGGAAATACGCCTCCCGGAGCTGACAGCTCCAATTGCGCCTGGGTTTGTAGGTACTATATAGGAGGCTCTCTTGCAATGACTGTCGCTATTAATCTTTAAAATAAAAATAACATCATATTCGTCCTGCTGATATGTGGATTTATTGCAGGACATGCTACGCTGCCAACCCGAGACCTGATGCTCTCATGAAGGAGCAACTCGTGGAGATGACCAGCTTATCGCCAAGAGTCATCCGCGTCTGGTTCCAGAACAAGCGCTGTAAGGACAAGAAGAAAACCATTCAGATGAAGCTCCAAATGCAACAGGAAAAGGTAACCACACTTTCAGATCTACAACTAACCATTACAGTATTCTCAATGGTAGTAATTGAATAAAAAGTAATAAATACGTCACTTTACTCAGGGTAGGCCATGAGCCAAACGGAGCCTGGCGCTGTATTAGGTGCTAGGTATTATCAGCGCCTTGGCTCCTTGGAGCATAGGTAAGTCGGCGCCCGGAGCCGACTTGCTCCAATTGCTCCAGCACAGGGCCGGCCCTGACTTTACTGTCCTTCCGAATCCGAACCTCCGAACAACTAAAAGTCATTAGCATTCCGTAAATTATCAACACTAGAAGATTCCAATTTTTATTCAGAATCATCAACAACGCTGTTGACAATGACCCGATCAAACCAAAACTAACTAGTCAATTTACTAAATGCATATTAGAAAAAAATTGATCAAAAAGTTAATTACGAACACTCTACCCCTGTTGTGTATAAGATTTGTTTATTTTATCACTCTAATTAGATTGTTTTTCTTTCTTTATTTTATCTTTTATCAGTCTGTTAACATTATTTCAAGATGTATGTATGTATTATTATATATAAGGAAATTTTTCCTTTTCTATCTATGTATAGACTTTTCATTGGTGTTTTTTCAAGAATTTTCTTTTTTCTATTTATTCCACTCTTCGTATATCTTTAATATTTTGTTTATGAAACATGCCTGTTGGACCGTTTGTTTCCCAAATAAACTAAAATAAAATATTAAAAATAATTTATCAGTTAAAATAATAATTCTTACACATCATAGAAACAGTGAAAAAAATAAAGATGCTCACCTAACTTAGATCTTATACTGTAAACTTATTTCCACAGTGTTATGTAAAAAGTCACTTCTCCAATGTAATGAATTCATTGTTGTGTATTTCTGTTACATTACCTATTTAATATGAACTAAGCCTATCAATTTGACTGTCCTGAAACGGGAAACATTCCCAGTTTACCCAAAACCTCATAGATCAAAGGATAGATCTAGGCGGATTTGGTTGGACACTCAAAGCTTCATTATTCTGTAATTGTATTTTTCAGTATGTAAAAAATAAAATATAATAAATAATTAGACGTGATATATTAAATTATATACAGAGGCCAGTTGATAAAAAGCGTAAATATTATAGTGTTCCCTCACAGTACTATATACCAAAAACAATAGTAAATTAACACAATCCTAATGGACATTTGACCGGGGCTGTAAAAAAGAACGTTAAATGCGATAAAACACTGCAGTCTTAAAACATATATTTATGGGAGTTAAAATTTTTACAGCAAAAATCATTTGAAAGATACATTTTTCTGATTTGTATGGTGTTCAATAAAAAATATCTTGTGTTATGATATTTTTTATCTTATGATTGCCGAGTATTGTTAACAATCACTGCCCTCTATGTACAAAACTTGCTAAGTTGAATGTTGAGTAGATTACAGATTACTGTTAAAAGAACAAAAGCATTTGATATCGGACGCTAGATGGTGCTAACTGCGCAATTCTCTACAACAAACAAAGGCGACAGAAATCCTTACACCACCATCTAGCGGAAAATTTATGAAACCACCTCGCTTGATATAGCATAAAATTGCGAAGAGTTTTTTTTCCTAAAATAATTAAATTAGCACCATCTATGGACAATTTTATGAATCATTCTAGGTTTTCCTGTTTGTTTTGTATCACCGCCATTTTTATTATTTCATGCTTGATTTAAAAAAATAAATTCAATGAATAACAATAATCAAGACTATTCGAGAAAATGCTTTACGATTATGTTCGACCTTTGTATGCCTGACCTACTCAGTAACGGTAGTTTTATATTCCTATGTAGTTATTTATATTTCTAATGTTTTCTGGAAAACTTTAGGTACTCAGTGATACTTATAGTTGAATTGCCCTATTTTATTTTAGAATGGTACAGTTTTATTTAGCTTTGTAAATTTGTAATGTTGCAGGATAGAAGAATAATGCATTTAGTTTTTTGACTTTCTCACGAACATGTATATGGTTTAAGTATAATTGTTTTTAATGTTAATGTTTGTGCTATGTCAAGCCGCTGTATGTGTGTTTTTATAAGTCCCACCCCATCCTATAATGCCGTATTGCATTATTGATAGGCAGAAGGCAAAAAAATAAATCTAACACGTTTAATTTTGCAGTACATGGTCCAAGAGGGACGCAAGCTGGGCTACGGCGGGATGCAGGGCGTAGCGCTGGTGGCGGGATCCCCGGTGCGGCACGACAGCCCGCTGGGACTGGCACCCCTCGAGGTGACCGCCTACCAGCCGCCCTGGAAGGCCCTGAGTGACTTCGCGCTGCACACGGACTTGGAGCAGGGCGGCCCGCCCCACGGACCCGCCTTCCAGCACCTCGTCAATCAGGTATACAATCAACCAATTTATTTACTTCATTATTATTTATCTTGAATGCACGATCTTCACACCAGCTAACTCGTCGAAAGATGTTTTTGGGCAAACCTTCATACAAAATTTTACTTGTCAACTTTTTGTGTCATATAAATAGTTACATTTTCACGAGGCATTACATTTGCTTTCAGATTTATACACCTTGTCCGGAAGTACAAGCGGGAAACTGGTAAATCTATATTACAATTAGGGTCGATCTTGTAGAATAAGTTTTTTTGATTTGAGCTTCGTTATAGGTAAAATCGAGTGCAAAGTTGGAATTTTTATAAGTTAAATTTGAATATAATCAATCGCCAGGGGGTTAATACAGGGTTTTCCAATAAGAGGTGTTATTTTGATATTCAATCGTAAAAGATCAATGGTTTCATTGCTTGTGTGGAACGTAGCGCCGTCTTGTTGAAAGTAAACGTTGTCCAGATCAATACCATCCAATTCCGGATAGAAAAAAATAATTAATCATCTCTCGATAGCGCAATCCATTCAACGTAACTGTTCCTAAAGCCTCATTTTCGAAAAAGTAAGGTCCAATGACTCCGCCGGACCATAAACCGCACCAAATAGTCACACGTTGAGGATAAAGAGGCTTTTCAACAATAACTCTTGGGTTTTCAGAGCCCCAGATGCGACAATTTTGCTTTTTGACGAAGCCACCGAGATTGAAATGGGCCTCATCACTCAAAATGATTTGCATTTGATTCACTCAAGTGAATTTTAATAATTACAATGCGTTGTTGAAGCCTGTATCGTTCCATTTTTATTAATGGCGTAGTTTCTACTTGTCAAATGTCAAAAAATGACAGCTTCAAAAGTAACATCTACCGAAATAGCGGTCTATTCAAAATAACAACTCTTATTGGAAAACCCTGTATTTAAAATGAGTAAATTGTGAAATAACTGAAATCAATAAAATAAAATGTATTTGCACATGCCGTGATTTGAACCCGCGACCTTTAGCTTGTTAGTCGAGAGTTTTATCCCTCGACCGCGGAGGTCATCAAATTAAAATTATTTCTAAGCGATAACATTTTCAAAACTTCGCCTTAACTTCAACTTGTCAATAAATTTAACTTATTTCAAGTTTTTTTCTTCGGATGGGGATCTGCTGTATCTAAGTATATTCATAACATGAACACAATTCAAAAAGGCATCATAAAGAACATACTTAAAGTACCCATAAAAACGTCTTCGATTGAAAACTTCAATAGTTTTGTTATACCAAATGTACAACAAATATATGCTAAAAATATATTGTTAAAACTATTCAAAAATACTGAATCCTCGTCTATAGTATTCATCAAACAAAGTCAAATCACAATGACATAAAACATATTCCAGGTTACAAAACCACATTCGGACAGACAAATTATATTTGTTTTGCGACGAAACTACACAACATCCTTCCCCTTGATATAAAGTGAATAGAAAATTTTAATGATTATAAATCAAGAATAAAAATCTGGCTGAAAGAGATTAATGAAAAAACTCTGAAAAAAACACTAAACACATCATAGAAAACTATTAAAGAGACATGAATAACTTTAGTTCGCCTAAGCACAGGTCACCCTAGTGAGGAGGGCTAAGAAATACAATTTACGTAGATTAACTTGAATCAGACAAGTTGCTGTGCTGAACACCCCTTTACACGTCACTTGCTGAGGGATTAGTCTATACTTTGTCCACAATTACATGTTTTAACGTGTGTCTCTCTATTGCTCACAGATGCACGGTTACGACCTGAGCGGCATGCACCAAGCGCCACCGCTGCACCAGCCCATGTTGCAGGACTCGGCGCACCCGGACAGCGCGGACAGCTACGTCACCTACCTGGAGAGCGACGACTCCATGCCGGCCAGCCCCTAACCTCTTGTGGTGCCTTGGCAGTACAGCAAGATGGCCACGTGCAATCTCAACTGACTCTTCGACCAAACTACAAACCGACCAGCCGAAACCAATCAAACAGCCAAACAACCCAAAATACCACTGCCAAGATTAAGTTAGAAATATTAACCTATGCTACATCAACAAATAAGATAATATTGAATATGAAACACGAAACAGAACAAGACACAGAACTGTTAAAACTAAAAAAATTGTTTGACTGAGTGTGGAAGCTTCCTACCCAGGAACTGGAGTCGACAACTCTGCCTAACTCTCTGGTTAGGACCGACATGTATTTCGTATATTAACTGCTGTAGTGTCATCCGATTTCATAGAAATGCGTGTATGTCTGCTTTGCCATCAAAACTTGATAGAATCCATTGTCATCGATAATGAGTCGGTTTGCCGAGTTTCAGCTCGATCGGATGTCGGGAAGTATGTTAATTTCCGCTTCCAAAATTTGCCATCATTCTTTCAACAAAAGTGAAATTCAAATAGATGTATTAAAAAAGGTATGATAACTTTACTTCATTTTGGCTGAGTGGTCAAAAGCGTTTTCCAGGTAAGACAGATATCCTGGGTTCCTGTCCTGATGGTACAGTTGCGACCGCCATCTGTGTTATTTCCTGTGTCTTGTTCTATTTCATCTTTCGTTTATTATTCATATAATCTTCTTCTTATATGATGGGTATCTTCAAAAGATGTTCCAATAAACTGTTGCTACTTTCAACAACAACTCTAGCGACCAAATTCACATAAAAATTATTATGATATCTTTCAGGTTTCTCAAACTGATGGCCGTCTAATTGTCTAATCAGCGCCAAATTGATTTTTTCACATTTGAACAGTCCTCGTTAAACGCCGATTTACGACAACTTTCAGCTTTTCATGAAGTTGTGATCAGCTACGAACCATAACGGTCATGCTCATTTGCCATTGCTATCATCAAAATATCAAAATGGCACTCACATGATTTGATGGTAATCAAATGTCAAATGTGATGGAGTTTAAAACACACTAAGCTTAGGTTTCGTCACTCCAATAGACGATGGACTCAAAACGAATATCGACCTTCAATTATTGCCATTGTTCATCAAAGTGTAGGTACACTACATTATTTTCGAGATGCACAGTTATGTTTTTGAAATTTATTTGTGTTTAACTGAAAATATTAGTAGCATGTTCAGATGTTTGATTTTATTTAGTGTAATTATTTCCCTAACCCCCGCAGGTTTAGGCGCAGAATATGGAAATTACACTTTGTTTCAACAATTACTACAAAAAAACTATTTACACGTACAAAAAGATTTTTAGGTTGTAGCTACTACTGGCCACGACTCAGCAAGAAATTCAAATTTCGGAATATCGACAATTGATAGCTACGAAAAACCCTTACCATTATTTATTTTATTCCTTCATTCCAGGGCTGTATCTTATCTTCGATCGAAAATTAGAACCGAAGTATTGTGACGTCATATAATTTCCTAACTATATCCACCAATGAAGAACTCTAAAAGTCTATGGAATAAAATTTCAGAGTTTTTCATAGGTGCATAATATAATAAGTAGGCTCCGAATGAGAATTGTACTGTCTATATATTGGCATATCTATGGATTTGTAGGACCAATTTGTTTCAAAGAAAAAGCCCGAAGATATCGATCTAGTGAGTGATTTATGTATGCGTCATTCCTTCCAATTACTTCTCTCCTGTTTGTTAATTTATTTCATTTTAATACAAACTGTACACAAATCTTAGTCCTTAATAATATATGTTTATCGTTCTTGCCAAATCAAGAAGCATCTAACCCTATTGTTACCCTCGTAAATCACATTCTCCCCTCTGACACTTTTCCATCTTCAAATATCCGCAATGTTTGGAAGTATTGGCATATTGCTGATCAACCCAAGGGAGCCTGCTATGCCTCAATACAAATGACTATCCCATCCAAATCGTGGTTTCTTTCAACAACTCACCCATTTCTCCAAAAAATAAATTTCCTCTCTTATTCGAATAAGGTTTGTACATTGCTCCGTTCCTTCTCACCTTTTTAAAATTCACGTGCTTGACTCCTCAGATTGTACATTCTGTGGTCTAGAAGTGGGAACTTTAAATCAAATATTTTTGGCTGTCCCTCTCTAATCAAATACCCTATCTTCTATCAAGTCTTATCTAATATTGCCTCCCCTCCATTCAACATCTTATCTCTTCTAAGTCTGAATTCGACTCCAATCTTCCATAAAATATCGAAATTTTGCCAAAAAATTTCAAAATGGTGACACAAGGATCGGTTTTTTAAATTAAATTTTGAACTATGAATAAAAATGCAATTATAATGTATTTTTTAACATATATCCCGATGGAAAATCGTTGTTTCTTGTAGCAATTAAACCAAGTGTAATTTCCGTAATCTGTACGTATTAAAAGTGCTGCGGTTAGGGAAATATTTACGAAATATTAAGTTATTGCAACAAATTTATAGTTATTTTAATAAGGCATGAAAACTATACTTTTGTATCTAATGTGTAGACGCCCAATTATGAAAAATATGTAATAATGTACCAAATGAAAGTCGTTTGATGAAGAACTATGATAGCCTGTTAAAAAACTTGTTTTAGCCATTTACAACAATGCAATATATTTTTAATTATTATGCAGATTATTTCCACATCAGGACAGTCTGTTTTGAAGTTGTATTTTCTTTCAACACGTAAAAATATAACCAATATTCGACAAATAAATGTTTGGGTTTTGTTGTATCTCTGGAATTTTCTCACAACTCTCTTAGTCAATAAAACACCGGCCTCAAAAAAAACACTTTATTGTGATAGATTTACAACGGCCTCTGATATCTTACTCTGTAGGGGTTTTGAATATTCTGGACCCCGACCATGAGGTTGCCACATAATTAATTATCCTGTTACTCTGGACTGCTAAAGCCATGTATGTGCTAATCTAGTGCCATCTATGGGTATTCCAAATGCGGGATTTTCAATCACTAAAATAAGTGAGCTCTTTTAATAAATTACGAGATTATGGTAATTTTGTTGTTAGTTGAGATTTTTGTAATTGAAAAGAATTTTTTCGATGAAAAAAAGGCACGCCATGCCCCTGACATAAAATGAGATAATAACAGGGTTTTATGTATTAAAATATATAACAAAATGGTTTAGACGATAAAAAGGTTCTCCCTTTACTTGAGACTGCAATAAAGGTAACTAGATGTCTACTGGGTCAGAAGGCTTACTTAATTTAATCACTGGAGTGATTATTGTGAAGTTGAACATCAACTATTTGTAATGAAGATCATATACAAATGCATAGTTTTGTGTATGTGTAGCTATGTTTTGATATAATACGTGATACTGTTAATTCAGAAACTTTCAAGCAGTGAAATTTTATTAAATAAATATCAGAAACAACAACAAAAAACACACAAACACTAGAATAACGAATGATCTTTCGAGGAATTAATTTATACATTTTGTAAATAAAATATTTTTTTTTAATTGTAAATTCGAATAATTATTATTGTAATTTTATTAATTTGTACATTTATTGTAGCTGTACATATTGTAATGAGGAGTAAACAATTGAGATTTATGCAAAATATAAACACTGAAAATTGAGATTATTTCTTGTTTAGTTCCAAACGACACATTGTGATTTTAAACTCGTTATTAAAGTTTTGTTTAAATTATAAAATATACCCACTGTAAATAGTTATGTGTACATGTGTAGCCTAAATAATATGTTGTTTATTACTATATATGTATTTCAAATAATTACTTTTATAAAAGATAAAAATTCTCATATGTTAATGTGTATTCTTTAATTTTTAAGAGAATCATAAAAAGTGACAAATGAAATATTACGAATTTTATTAACCTTTCCACAATTATAAATCAAATATTCATGAATTGCTTCAGGAAATGAAAGAGAAGTGCTCGGCCATGCAAAATTATTGACGAATAGTAAAAGTTAATCGATCCCTTACATAGTGTACTTATGTATAAATGAGCACAAAGCAGCTCAAACACCATTTAACACCAAGTGCCAGATGATGTGGCTGACAAGTTTTTAACTAATTTATTATTTTAATTTAGGACTTGAATATTGAACTCTTTCTGAAAAATAAAAAATTCGAAGTATTATTTGGAATAATATTACAATACAACTTTGGAATTATAATACACGCAAATTAGTGATTATTATAAATAATACAATTGTTTCCCGCTAGAAGATATTATTAGAAAACATACAAGTCCGACTACAGTATCATTCTGGGTGCGCAACTGCCAAGTTACGTAGTCACTGCTGTCGCTAAGTAATCTTCACTGTTTCATACGGCGAAACAACAACATTCTTATTTTGAATTTTTTTCTAGTATATTAGACATCTCTGCAATTTGTTGGGCTTTCGGGTAAGAGCCAACCGTAAAAGTCCACTTATAAATACACGGAAGCATTAAACAAAACGTAATTTTAAGAAACATTCAAGACAAACAAACATACAAGAAAGACAAACATTCTCGGGTTACGAATAACCTCACAATATTTGATTATATTTGACCATCGACCGGTCATCTATATAAAATCATTGAGATATTTAAAAAGATTATAAAATGGTTATAAACCAATCAAAACAAAAAAGAAATAAAATATTACGGTGCTTAAGCATGGGTTATTTATTTATTATGTGCGGGACTTAAATACCTTATCAGGCACAAGAGCTCCTCTTCTCTGATAAGGTATACATGACCAATTATGAACCTTATTATAATATTTTGCAAAATATGAATGTATTAATGTAACCCATATGATCTATATTAAAATAATTAAAAAAAAAAATATTACCAAGATATTTTCAACAATCTTATTTTTTCTTCCAACTATCTCCGACTACAATAATAATAGATAGGTTGAGTAATATTATTTAAACGTAAGTAATTGGCAAAGTACTTTCCAATTTAAATAACGGTCTAGGAGCAGATATCGGACAAGTGGGTACGATTATTTTAAAGGCTACTATATTTCCTGTGTTGGTATGGGCCGAGTAGTACACCCTGTATGTTCCGTAGAAATATGTCTCCAAAGATCGTGGTAGCCATATGAGTGGCATTCAGATCAAATGTTTTGAAGCCCTGCAAAATTAAACACACACCAATAATACATTATAAGCTAAAAAATACAATAAACACAGTACGATTTTGGATGAAATTCTGTACAAAGAACTTGCAATTAGGCGACGTTTAGATCATTTATAAGACAGTCAATTATACAGGATTTTCCAATAAGAGGTGTTATTTTGATATTCAATCGTAAAAGATCGATGGTTTCGTTGCTTTTGTGGCACGTAGCGCCGTCTTGTTGAAAGTAAACGTTGTTCAGATCAATACCATCCAATTCCGGTCATAAAAAATCATTAATCATCTCTCGATAACGCAATCCATTCACCGTAACTGTTGCTCCAGCCTCATTTTCGAAAAAGCAAGGTCTAATGATTCCGCCGGACCATAAACCGCACCAAACAGTCACACGTTGAGGATAGAGAGGCATTTCAACAATAACTCTTGGGTTTTCCGAGCCCCAGATGCGACAATTTTGCTTGTTGACGAAGCCACCGAGGTGGAAATGGGCCTCATCAATCAAGATGATTTGTATTTGATTCACTCAAGTGAATTTTAATAATTTCAATGCGTTGTTCCATTTTTATTAATGGCGTAGTTTCTACTTGTCAAATGCCAAAAAATGACAGCTTCAAAAGTAACATCTACCGAAATAGCGGGCTATTCAAAATAACACCTCTTATTGGAAAACCCTTTAGTATAGGCGCCTTTTGATATTTTGATTGAAATTCTCACTTTCAGAGTATAAAAAAGTGCATAGGATCTCGCACGAGTGTACCTACTTGTTAGGCACATATAAGTTAACCTCTTTGAACATAGGTGTAAGTATAGATCTAGATAATTTGTTCGCTTTTGGGAACAACTCATTATGGTCTCACAGAAATCGTTGTGTCTCCATTACTTTCATGGTTAGAAACATGACCTATACGGTGTTAGAAAGGGAAAACACCACTATTTATATTCAAATCTATTTTGCTTATCAAAAAATATTTTTGACGGGCTTCTAAGGCGTTGAACTCAAGCATTCCTGTTATTAACAAGGATTGATTTGATACAAGAATGGGTAGTTTGTATGTATATTCCATTTTGTACAGGTAACGGTAACGGGTACTCTTTTTATTTCCGGGATATGGTTTTGTTCAGAAGGGGCCCAAAATGTGGTGCTATATTCCAGGGCACTGCAAAAAAGTGCTCCATATGTTCATAATCTGTTCTCCGTATTGCGATTCCATTAGTAAATGATTTCGCATTACGGAGAACAAAAACAAGCATTTTTTTGGCGCGGGAGACAATGTCAAATATGTCAAATTTGAAAAAGAGATTTGACTTGAAAGTCAGGCCAAGGTCTCGATTCTCTTGTTAATTTATTTGTATTTATCTGGTAGGGAATGGTCAGGGCCGGTTTTAGTACTATCAGCGCCCTGGGCGAGATTTTTACGGCGCCCCCTAACTGCAATTCAATTCCATACGAAAAAAACCTGACCTGGAATAACCGTTTATTAAAAAAAAAACTATTTATTTAAAAAAACTTCACTTTTCTAGCCTTTCTATCGGCGAACTCTTTTATAAGGTTATCAAAATCGATATTTTCAGCAATTTCATTTTCGATTGACAAAGTTGCCAAGTTTGTCAATCTAGATTGTGATATTGTCGATCGCAGATAGGTTTTAATCAGCTTAAGCTTAGAAAAACTCCTCTCCCCACTAGCAACCGTTACAGGTATAGTCAATAATATACGCAATACTATCCACACATTTGGATACAGTTCTTGTAGGTTGCGATCTTTGATAAAATTTAAAACATAAGCAGGGGTAACCACATTCTGATTAGGCAAAAAAGATTTCAGGCTTACGAGTTCATCACACAACATACAACCATCTATATCAGATTTAGAGTCTACAGTTAATTTCAATTGGAGATTACCACAGAGTTTGACAAGGTCGGGTTTTTCCGGAATCTGTTTTATATTGTTCAAAAAAGACCAAGATTCCGAGTACTCATTTAACTGTTCAAATCTTTCATTAACTGAAATTAATGTAGTGTCCAAGAGAGAGTTGAAAAATTCAACCTCAAATTTTTTTCTGGAGAAGTTATAGGCTCGTCGTGGGCAGTTTCACCAGCTTGACGCTTAACAAATCGAATTCTTGTTGTGGCTCTAAACACAGGTTCAATTTCTAGTTCTTCAGCCAATCCCTTCGCAGTTAAAATGGCGCTTTTAAAGCCAGTATTTCTATATTCTTCCAAGAAAGTGCAGCATTTTTTCAACATTTCTGTACATTTACTGATATCCATATCTGTTGATTGTAGAGATTTACTAACGACATTAATTTGAAAAAGTATGTCATACCAAACAACCAACGAAACTATGAAGCTGAAATCTTTTAACTGTTCGGCTAGAGTAGTAGCCTCATGAGAGACTTGAACATCAGTTTTCTGAGTTTCAATAGCCAAAGTAATTAAAGCGTCATGGATGGCACTAATTTGATAACGGACTGCTTTAACACTGTTTATTCTTGCTTCCCAACGTGTGTCACTGAGCTTTTTTATAGTATATAATCCCAAATGATCGGTTAGAATTTTCCATCGATGAACAGAAGCTGAAAACAATGTGAACAACCTCTGAAGTACCCCAAACAAAGTGACTGATTTTACGGATGACTTAGCGGCATCGCATAGTACGAGATTGTAGCTATGACAACCATAAGGTACATAAACAGCTAAGGGATTTATGTCCAGAATCCTCCTTTGAACCCCAATATTTTTCCCTTTCATATTCGCTCCGTTGTCATAACCCTGACCCCTCCAGTCGTTCAATTCCAGTCCGTGTTTATTTAAAACATCAATAATAACTTCAGTCAGTTTTTCACCAGTCGACTCATTTACAGGTATAAATTCTATGAAATGCTCTTTTACTGATACTTTATCGTCATCTGATGATAAATCAACAAATCGTATTGTCAGTGAAAGTTGTTCTACATGACTAATGTCCGGAGTACAGTCAGCTATAATAGAATAATATTTTGATTTCTTTGCGCGAGATATGATTTCTGACTTTATTTTTTCACCGATCAACTCTATTAATTCATTTTGAATGTCTTTTCCGCAGTAGTGGTCTGAAACATCACCCTTCATAGCTCATCGCAAGTGCTCCTGCATAACTGGATCAAATTTGGCTAGTAGTTGTACTAAGCCCAAGAACTTTCCGTTATTTGGCGTATATAGTTTGTCAGAAGTACCTCTGAACGCCATATTGTTTTCAGCTAAGTAAAGTGTAATATGCATCAATCTAGACAAAACATTATTCCATCTGGTAGTTTCCTTTCTAATCAAATGTTGCTCTTGGCAATCTATTGTTTTTCCCGTTTTTAATCGTAGTTCAGTATCAACCCATGAAAGGTAAAACTTCTTGTGTGAAGTGCTATTCTCATGATTTTTTAACATTTCAGACAAGTGTTTCCAGTTGTTATATCCTTCAGATACTAAACTCGACGTTGAGCTACTATCAAATAGCTTGCAACAAAAACAATAAATTCGATCCTTAGAAACGGAGTATATTAACCAACGACGCTGAATTGTTTCATTGTTCGCTAGTTTTTTTATGAAATGAGAATTAGAGAAATGTCGCCCTGTATCGTTCTTCGGATAATTATCAATGTGAGTTTGCACTGGGCCACTTGTTATTATATGATCAATTAATTTGCTATTTCGAATGAGTGGCCAAGTGGCTGGATCCGCTATATTCGGGACAACAGCACTTTCAAAAGCTTAGTATAAGCTCGGCTTTCCGACTATCTGTTATCCCTTCTTAGCCTTTTGGCTAGGATGGCTAGGATCATTATTTAACATGAATGGAGGTAAAACTTTTATTCATTTTAACTAATTATAATGTTCCAAATAAAATATAACAATAAGTAAGGCTAATTTCCATTGATATTGTATTATTTTGAAGCGCCAACGCCGCCAACTCTTTTTGAATAAAAATGAAATATTAAAAAGAGATGGATAATGTTTTTTATTGTTTTTCTCTATGGTTGCCAATTGGTTGGGGATTCCCGGTAAAATGAACTGCATGCGGTGCAATCGAAGGTTCCATTCTAGATTCTAGCGTTGCAACCATAACAATTTTTTCCTTATATTTAGGGAATTTACGAGTAAGTAGTTAAGTAGGCCTCGTTCAAAGAACGAGGGATATAAAGGGGCGCGCCGGGCGCCTGTGGCGCCCCTTTAAATCCGGCGCCCTGGGCGGTCGCCCAACCGCGCCCTACCCTAACGCCGCTACTGGGAATGGTGTCTTTGGATCTTGTAAACGTGACCACACTGCATTTCTTGATCCTGAAAGGTAAGTTATAATGTTAAATTGACTGCCGTATATTTTTAACGCTAGAATACGAATATCAATCGTTTCGACAATGCTATATCTCTCTAACGAATGCGCCGAGATCTCTAGTTCAACCATGCCAACTCGTTAGCGTTTGCAGAAAGTGACCGCGCTACAAGAAGTGCCGCCATTTTCAATACTTCACACCCTGCGAAAAATGCAAGGTACATAAAAAAATATGTGTCATTTATACCAAATATTAATAATAATTTATATAAGGGAAAGGACGTTTGGACAATGGGTTTTTTGCATTTTGATGGGCTTTGCCCAATTGATTAAAGTTCCCTGATGGTAGAGTTTCGCCCCTTTTATGAACCACAGTAATTATTTAAATGTGTGCAATAATTTACTTACCATGTAACCTATCCATATTCGTATTTAAATAAAAACTATTTTTTAATAACTACGTAATATACACATTTGTATAATATTAAAACATGGTTTTTATTTTATATCTTTTCATCTATCTTTTCACGTTTGTATTAAAATAAAAACCATTTTGCACTTCTATCTAAAATCTATTGCCAGTCAGAACTCAAGAATCTAAAGAACGCAGCTGAAATAGAGGAATACTTCTATCTATACTAATAGCTCCCTCCGGCGATCCAGTGGCAGAAAAGAAAATAAACCGTGACAAAAATATCTTCGTACATGATGTAGGGTTTGTTTTTTCTTTTTCAATTATTATATTTGTCTCTGGAAAAAAATTGGTTTGGTCAGACTTTTTGATTTTTATTTTTTTACCTTTTTTTTCAGAAAAATTTAAATCGGAAAATTTATCGGGAAATTTTCGTAAAAACATCTATATTTTTTTATATATATTTAGTGAAATTTTGAAAAAAATTCTGATCTTTTTTTTCCGAAATATATCCTCTGAGAAAATCGGATAAAAGTGTTCGTGCTCGGAAAAAGTTTTTGTAAATTTTCTTTTTAAATTTTGTCATCGTGATGCTGTTTGAAAACCTCAACGATTCTTTTTAAAAATAACATAACACTTCCGTGTACAATAATCAAAACCGAACATGCATTCAGATACTAATATCAAATTCTTTATTTTATGGTAATATATATAAAATAACAAATAAATTTGTCGCCAGTGGTGATAGTCAAATTGACAAAATATACTAGTCTTTACGTTTATAAAATATAATTAGTCTTCTAGGGTTAACCAATAAAACTGCACACTGCTAACAATCAAATCAAATAATAATAAAGATCTATATTCAAAACCGAGGAACAAATTCATGCATCTTAAACCATAGCACAACGACCCTTAATTTATTCTATTACCTTTTGGAAGTTCCAAGTAAATGAAAGTTTTTTTATTGAACCTCGATGAAAATACTACTCATTCATTCCCTGTTTTACGATTATGAAATGCTGTAACTGTAATTTACTTATAAATTTACTTTCAACCTTAGATTAATTCCAGGCACTCACCAGTACAGTATCTTTTGGAATTCCTCAAGGATCGGTAGAAGCCGCCATTTTATATTATTAGAGCAGCATAAACAATAATATTTAGAAAAAATTATATCATTTATCAAATATTAACTGCATTTTATAATAAAACCTATCGGTAAAATGATAATCGACCGCTGTACGCAAGCTGACACTATTTCCAAAATAAATTACTTTTTTTTAAAACGATGTTTTTGTAAATTCTACCGTCTTACCAGATAATGTGTTTATTTATTTATAAAGAAATAAAAATTCCGTCATTCGCAGTTTTTTCCTAGGATAGCTACTTATATTCAAAGAAAAAAAATCTCTCTAATTTTACAAAAAATATAATATAATGAAGACAGACGAAAATATTTTCTACTAGGAAAAACTATTATTAATTACCTTTATAACACTGTATAATATGTATAAATTGTATATTTATTGTAAAAAACATACAAATATTAAATAAATTTAAAAAAAAAAAGTTATATAAGGATTCTTCACTATAAAAAATAAATCATATGAAGATTTCCGGTTAATGAATACATGAAATTCAAAATAAAACAAATTTGCAAGAGACGAAACAAATAATTAGAATAATATGAAAAGATATATTTTACTATGCCAGGACAATTTTTAAGGTTAAAAAAAAAACATAAAATCGAGGCAAATGCGGTGAGGTACCACGAAATCCACGGTGGATTTCGTAGCACTCTACAGGTTAAAAACTTACCTTCTTAAGGCCACAGTTATTCCAATTTCCCCTAGATTCTAAATAATTTTTTCCACTTCATTGAATTCACACAAATTTAAAGATTTCGTTTTGTACATCAGCTCAAAGCGTTTCCCATTGTATTTGTAGTATTTCAGAGCATTCTAAAACAAAATGATTAAAAACAGTAAAGTAGTCAACGCATTTTTTAATAGTTTTTAGATTAGTACATTTACCTTAACACACATCTTTCTTTCGAATATAAATACATTTATGAGAGAGTGAGAACTCAGAGATTCTCTCAATGGTGTTAGACCCGAGATAGATGTTTCTTACCTCAGCTAGATGCCACTAGAGTATTCACTTGTCTTGGGAGTGAGAAATAACCTGGGTCGAGGAAGAATTAAAATTAAACACAAGCAAAGATTGTGGGCCTTACTCTGACACGAAGGTTGGCGGATTGTAGCGATCGAGTGTATATCTTCCTCTCCCGACACCTTTTCTTACCTGTATTCGTCCAGTATCTTTTAGGACAGTAAAGTTTCCATCAAGGGTAAGAACTCCATTTGGGTAGAGTTTTGCATGCATTGCAATATCAGTGATGTTCTTTCTGATTAAACCTTTTGTAAGCTCGACAACTTGACACTCAATATAAATTTTACCCTGCAAATCAGATAATTCATACAGTACACTGAAAACTTGATAAAAAAAAAATATATATAAAAATATAAATATTGGTGTTTACCGCGAGCTTGCAACGAAAGGAGGTTTAGGTCCCGGCCCTGTGCAGGAGTAATTGGAACAGGCCGTTCCAGGCGCCGACTTGCCAAGGCGCTGATAATACCTAACACAGCGCACTTACGGTTTTTACTAGGGCCACGACCAAGGTTTATGTACAATATTATTATTATTAGCCATACACCCGTATACGACTCATTTTTATATATTTCTACCCAATTACTTACCTCCACATAGTATCCCCAAAAATTACATAAGCCCCTAGGGAAATTATTTATGTTCTGTTTGGAGTTTCAGAATAAAATGAAAATATGAACCAGAAAAAAGAACTACAATTAACGAAGTGAGAAAAAATAACTACAATTATTATTAACGCAAAAAAAACAAAATATATGCTTATAAACTCTCCATATGCAAGTTGTCAGGATAAAGAACTGCATATAAAAAGTCATTCATACGATTGTTTACACACAAAAAACCAACCTCTGCCATGTAAATGCCTAAACATAGAAAAAGTGTACCAATATGCATACCTTGTTCTTACAATAGATGTCAATTTTAACTGGTCACATCACATTGAAAATGTATGTAATAGATTAAGATCCATATCAGGGAAATTTTACCACCTAAAAAACTTTGTTATTAAAAATATATTATACTGTATTACCTAATGCATTAGCGGAATCAATTATAGGATACGGAGTAAATAGTTACGGATTAACGTATAAAACGTACATAAAATAGAACAATTACAAATCCGTTTCCTAAAATTGATATCATGCAAAAAAAAATACAATTATGTGAAGGCGATTATAAAAAAATGTTCTCTTTGTGTAATGTACTCTCTATACATAGTAGGGTAGATTACCAACTAACGCTAGATGAATTCTGGAACACAGAATACAAAAAGCCTGTAAACCATAACTACCCTACTAGGCATAGAGAAGCACAAATGTTTATTATTAAAATATCGCAAAATGTATACGGAGATAGAACCAAAAAATACATAAAATTACGGAATTATTTAACGCCTTACATGAAGACATTAAAAATGAGACATCTTATTCAAAAATCAAAACGAAAATTAGATCGTTCTACCTCCGTGAAACATGAAAATAAATAATATTGAGGATAAATACCTAGATCTGTGAAAACCAAATAATATCAAAAACAAATAATATTGTGAAAAATACCTAGAACTGTTAACTATTGTTAAAAATAAAACAATTTGAGAGATGGAAAAGTGTGAGATTTCTTACAATCAAACTGATTGATCAGTTTTGTATGATTTAAGTAAGATAAAATATTGTACAAATAATAAAAAAATAAAAAATAAATAAATCATCGGGAAATGATAAAATCTCAAGTAAAACAATAAAATAATTACAAAATTAACTGACCTTCCCATTGACATTGTCAATCTTTCTATATCTAAAAGTGTCTTCCCTTCTTGTCTTAAAAAAGCCACAGTTATACCCATATATAAAAATGGAAAAAAGGATATTTATATAAAATTACCGACGTATAAGCCTCTTAAGGCGATGCACTACGTCGTGTAATATTTTAAATTGAGCCGCTATCAATAACAACCCTTACGTAGATGGCGATAAGGGTTAAATTCCCCGCCTGTTTCGATTTATGCAAGAAAAAAACATGTCCAAAAAGTGCCTTTTATTTTATTTTGTGGATGTTCAGGCATAAATATTAAATTTTTTTTCGATCATTTTATAAATAACTTAATTTGCCACATTATACAATAAAATCATAACCGAAAATGGGTTCGTAAGTAGGAGATTTTGAACTTTAAAGCAGTTTTCATAGGCCTTTACATTATTTTTTTCTGGGCTTATAAAAAGACTTATCTAAAAAATACTCGATTATTTCAAAGGCCAAGATGTATTCTATTCGCAGTATTTAATTAAAGCATCTGAAACATTTCTAGGCGACCAAATTTTCAAACCAAAAACACATGATTTTGCATCACTACGTATGGCATCGCCCGTTAAATTTCTGGAAAAAAAGAAAATATTATCACCATCTCAAAATGGCTTTCGGGAAAATCTAAGTACCACTATGCCATAGAAAATTTAGACATAGACATATTGATGCCATAGACCTTGGGCAGAAAAGTCCCACAACGTGTTGGGCTGCAAACCGTCAATTTATTTTTTGTACATAACTTAACGATCAATTTTTGAGTAATATTTAGTGGTTCTGCATTGGACTTCAGACATGATCCGCAACATACTATGTTATAAGAAAGTCGAGATTGGACTACGGCAAAATAGACAGTTTTTAATTTCGCTTTGTCCAATATTTGTCGAAGTTCTTTAAAAATAAATGTAATTATGCCATATATGCTGGTTCGTGGCTTGGTTCCTGGTTCCAGAGGTTAGGGCAAATCTATTTAATCTGACGTTAATGGTTCTGGGCAAAGATATTAGAAGAACGAGATATGCTATGTTGGCCGCCGGACCGTAGGCGGAGTACTACCTAATTAGGGTACTTTGAATACTATCGGGACGTGTACGCACAGAAATCTGTTCTATGTATTAGTGCGGATAACTTAGCGTAAGCGAAGGTGTGCAGTAGTATTGGTGAACAAAACCGGCGACACTGGGCAAAACAATTCCACACAGTATGAACTGCTCATAGCACATCTCGTTCTTCTAATATCTTTGGTTCTGGGCAACAAAATACAATCTTTTCTAACAGATATGATGAATCAAGAAAACAGTTCACGATTTTCTATAAGGAGTTAAGGCAGTCATCCCATGGGTCGGCAAGGAATCGACAAAAACCGAGTGCAGTAAAGACGCGAGAAATGTTGCGCGATGTATGTTGCATGATCTCTGCACACCGCAGATAAGCTATGTGGCTTATTGTTCCTTGCAGATTTCTGTTTTCGCATTTACTGCTTTTTGCCCTGTTCAGACAGAACGATTTTAGTTGAACGACTTTTATTGAACGACAAAAATTGAACAAAATTTAGAAGAAATGGATTATAAGGAGAAACGAATTTGGCTCTTCTGACACTAATTGAGAGATATGGCGTTAAGAGATACCGAAGGGTACCGTAATCACTTGCGAATTTCGGAAGAAAATTTGATGTACTGTTATCTAAAATTCCAGAAAAAAATCCAAAAACAGGACATAGTTATGCACGCGGCTGTCCCGGCAAAAAATAAGTTACAAATTACGTTGAGATACCTGGCAACGAGGGATTCTTTTTCAAGTCTGGCTTATATGTACAGAGTTCCAAAAAAAATACGATATCATCGTTTATAGAAGTGTTCGTTGCAATAGTTGATACCCTAAAATTTGTTATGAAGGGAAAAAAATATTTTTTTTAGATCATTTAGAGACGTGCTATTTAATAATAATAACTATTTAGTTATAGTAACATTTCAAAAATAATATTATTAATTTCAGTGTCACGGGCATTCCTATTTTTGTTAACAAAAGACAGGGATGGAATAGGTATAGATCCATAAATCTAAACACCATATCATTCGACCACTTAATAGATGCCATGATGGTAGGTACTAGGTACGCATAAACAAACCACTCACTAGGAGAAGATCGAATGGCGCGTAAACATGATAACCAAGATGCTATGTTAGCATTGTTCGATGGCATACTGAGAAGCAAGCTGGAGTATGCGAGCGATGTTTGGGCACCGTACCACAAGAAGTACATTGAAATGATAGAGCAAATCCAGAAGAAATTCCTCAGGTATGTCTATATGCGGACGCATGGAACCTATCCTAGGTTAATGCACCATATCGACTTACTTGAGGAAAATAATTCTGTGAGTCTGGAAACTAGACGGAAAGCAGTCTAGCTATTATGTCTTTCAAAATTTGGAACAATTTTATTGATAGCCGTATGCTTTGTCTAGCTTACAATATTTTATTTACACTGCAAGCCTACTCATATGTAAAGCATTTAAGCATTAAAATGAATCATCAACATAAAAAAGTTTTTTTTCAACTTTGAGGATTTTAAAAAACAAAATCGCAAGTTGCGCCACAATACGAAGTATGTCAAAAAAATACAAACAAATAGTAGTATATCTGTGTGTAAGGATATAGTGGCCAACCTTACGATTCCAGAGATAACCTCATTTTTAATGTCAGTGCCATACATTTTTTTCTTAAAAATATGATATCTCCTTCATTTGTACACGCAATTGCTTCATACGAAATTTTATAGCATAGTAATGATCAGCAGAATCCATTTCTAGCCAAAAAAATACCCTTAAAAATTCAAGTCTCTATGTCTATGGAAGGCGATTTTCAGCCCACTGTGCGCCAGTACAAGTATGTGGATCGGTGAGATCTCGGTATACCGCACTAGCTTTTTGTCGATATTTTACCAACCTGTGGGACGAGGCTCTAAGATACATTAAACCATGGGTCGCGAACCTTTTCAGCAGCCGGGCCAGATTTTAGACTGGTACAAGTATGAATGGTTTTGAGGTATTGCTCACTCGGTGCTGGATTCCCCACAATATTTTTTTCGAATCCATGGAGGGAGGTGGGGGTTGTTAGAGAATTCCCTGTCGAAAAATTCCCCACATTTTTTTCATGTCCTCTGGTGCATTTGCTTTGCGGATAATCCTATTTCGGTTAAGACCGATTGTAGACATGACAAAATCAACTATTTTCGACACACACGAACTCTGTTGTTCATTTCCAAAACAATATTTTTTCTAACTAGAATTTATTTTAAAAACGTTTGCCTGAAAACAGTAAGATGGCGGTAATGTAAATCTTCGTTATAAAAGTTATGAATTTCAGTTACCAGATGGCACTATTTTTTTTGTATTATTTATTTAATTAGTTTATACTACGTTAGAATATAAACGAATATATACAAGGTAACATTTAATTTAATTGTATGTATTTTAATATTTTTACAGAAAGCCTGACATTTCATTTTATATTATTATTATTTCTTCATATATCTTTAGTCCTGATTTTCCATATTATGACATGTATGATGATGTATGTGCCAATTTCTTAATTATGTATATCTCTATTAAAAACATTTTGGCATTTGGTTTTACATAGTATTTTTATAGTGAATAGCTCACAAGAGTCCCAACTGCTCCGGTCTGGAGCCAGTGAGACTATGGCATCCCCAATTGGGGTATGTTGTTTGGCTGAAGGTAAGTGGGTAAGGGAAGGAGATGGGGAAGAGGAAGGTGGGGAAGTACCTGGCCATTTAGATCTAGTCACTAAACACGGCTAAAGCCATTTAGAGAAACGTTTCAATTCTGAATGGTGGTCTTACACCAAGGCGATACTGGGAGTATCTTCCACTCTGGAACGTGCCGCATATATAGTATTTATTATTTCAATTAATCAATTGTGAAATAACACAAATCAATCAAATAAAATTTATTTGCGTACACAGGGTTCGAACCCGCGACCTTCGGAATGGGAGTCCAAAGCCTTACCACCCGGACTACGCCGGCCGGCATTGTAAAAAATATACCTACATCTGGTCAAAAAACAGAGAACCTGTGTTCGTTCTCCCTCGGTCAACAAAACCGTTATAAATAACATTATTGTTTTCTAAGGCCCACAGAAATAAAAAAAACATTGCGGCTCCGACCGAATGTTTCAGTTTGTAGTATGTAGACCTCAGAACAGGTATAAAACTTATTGAGGACTATGGAAATGGAACAAAAATAAATACAAATAAACTTTTTCAAAGTAATATATTTTAAAAAAAGAATCGGAATGTGGCCTGAAACGGCTTTAGCCGTATTAGGTGACCGAATCTGTATAGCCAGGTATTTTCCCATATTCCTCTTCCTAGCATCCCATATTTGTATTGACATCAAAAAAGATAGTGCTATGTATTTGTCTTTGAGAAAGGAATGAAGGAACCGCAAACAACGCATAACGCTGCTTGCGGTTGCTTCGTTCCTTTCGTTTCAATGTGTTTATAAATTACACTACTACAGCTACACTACTCGCGAAGTTGATCGAAGTTGACCGAATACGATAGTGTGGGCACGAACTTCGCTTCGCTTCGGGCAACTTCGCTTCGCTTCGCTTCGCTTCGCCCGACTTCCGATTGTTGTCGGTAAATGCGCCCGAGTCAAAGGACTCAAAGCGTCACGGCATAAATAAACCAATCACTGACTGGTTGGACTGAGTTACTCGCGAAGTTGCACGAGTGTGTGGGCACGCACTTCGAACTTCGGCTAACTTCGTCGAGGACTTCGTCGAAGCGTCGAAGCGAGTAGTGTAGCGGCCGCTTTATTAGTCTACTATAATAATATTGCTATTGTTACAATAATATTGCAATTTTGCCATTTTGCCGTGCTAAAAACACTTTATTCAACTTCTCGAAATTAGATGTATATTTGTAGGAAATATAATTGGCATCTGATTATAATATTTACAATATTGTTTTCATTTTTAAAAAAATTTTTGAATACCACACCAGAGTCCCAACTGCTCCCGTCTGGAGCCAGTGAGACTATGGCATCCCCAATTGGGGTTGTTGTGAGACTGAAGGTATTGTGGACCTCGAAGGAGATGACGGGTGTATGATGATGTATATATATATATTTATATTTTATTTTTATTTTTTTAGAACATTTAAACATTAAATTATATGTTAAAATATATAATGTTACATTACATATTATAATATATAATACTTTATCTTGTCTTCAAATCTTGAACCACTATTATTTATTTTTATTTTATAATATTTTCATAAAATGAGAATTTGTACCCGCTAATCCGATGTCAGCGAGAGATTAGTTCAACAATATTTTATGTATTCAACTATACTGCTACAACTAAGTAAAATGCATAAAAAGTGCCAAAATGCCGTCGTGTGTAATGACTAATGAGAAATGGTTTGCTTTAACAATTTAATAATAAGGTAATATTTGTATATCGCAGTTTTGTGTTATTTCATTTCAAGTGCGCTTAAAACTATGACAAAATTAAAAATAATCCTACAGTGCTCCTTACAAAATATTGATAAAATAATGTTTAATAAAGAATATGCAGTATACGAGTATACAAGGTAATGAAAAGATAACAAAAATTAACAATAATAGTGCTGTTATAGCATAGAACAATATTAGTAGAAAGTAACGGTGCTATTATAGCACAAATAAGAATGTCGAAAAATCCTGGGATAAATTTAATACAATGTTATGGATAACATAGGGAAACGAGACAAAATTCATAAACAAATTAAAAATACACCGTACGACATGGAACCAGTGCCGTATCCATAATAATATCCATAGATGTATAGTTCAAGTACTTTATCTTACAATTATAGGCATACCTTCGTAATGTTGTATAAAAAACAAATTAAATATGAATATAATTACGTTGTGGAAGAAAAAAATTTTTTTTGAAGTTAAAAAAGGATGAAGGGGCCCCGAGACGTGCATTGCCTAGAGGCTCCGACATGCTTAATCCGGCCCTGCATGGAACAACTTAATTACTATAAAAGATATAGAAACATCTTCACTATTAGAATAGCTAAAGAATTGTACTATAAAGAAAAACTTGAAAAAAAATAACCCAAAGTAAATATGGAAAATATTAAAAGAAGTTACATACACACAAAAATACAAACAGAAAAATACTATTGAACATCTAAATATTAAATTAATAAATTAGATACCAATACAAGTACAGAAACTGTAGCAAATCATGTGAATAACTTGTTCGCAAGTATAGGAGAAGTTTTAGCGAACCGTAAAAATACAAAATACAAACACACTAACACAAACAAATAGATCAAACATCAATACACAACCGACGCAACACAGATTTATAAGCCAATTATACTGTAAAACACTACTAAACTACATTTTTGGCTTTTAAAACTTTGGCTTGTAGAGCATTGACAACATGGTCAGGTTCTCTAATTTTCATATCGCGTTGAATTCGGCTATCCGCTAACTCTGGCAAAAGTGATTCGTTGAAAAACTTTGTCAGGCGTGGTAACACTTTTAGCTCAAATTCATTGTCAGGATATATTCTTATTACTTCTACTCCACTTTCAGAATAAATTATAATGTCACAGAAGTCCTTTCTTGTAATGAATAATTGTCCTTGAACTTGAAATGAATAATTATGTGACTTCTTCAACACAAGTATTCCATTCTGCACGGCAACGAAGATATTATCTTCCAGAGCTGCGTCAAAAATAGTTTTGTTTCCGATTGAGGGCAGACATTTTACTTCTACTATACCATTTTCTCCAACCAATCCATCTGGACTTGCCCCCAAGTATGGCCATTCCTTTCTCACAAAAATACCACATGGCGACACTTTTACCTTGTATCTTTCCTCGTACAAGTCAATCGCAGTCTTTTCTTTGATTCTGCTATAGATTATGGCTTTGGTCATGAGGTCTCTCCTCAGAAGCAAATTCTTGACAGTATTGTGTCGGGGTGTAGAATTTCTTAATTTATATATAACGCCAAACTTCGAAGCTGTGAGCCGTTTATGCCTCGCCTCCATCCAGAGAGGATTGTCTGCTTGACCGATTGTCAATATTTGCAGTTTGGTGGTATCTGCTTCAGAGGAAATTTGATTTAATTGAGCGTTGACTCACACGTGCACCATAATTACGTGGCACTAGTAATTACGCTTGCTCGCTTCAAAATACTCTAACCACAACATATGGCAGTCAGGTTATTTGTGTTTGGTCTTTTCATTCATGTTTTTTGAGAATAATTTACAAAAACAATAATAAATCGATATAGGACCGCTGACCTTCTGTCTCTTGAAACGAACATGCACATAAGTATTATATTTGCGGCATTTTTCAGAGCATTAGTATCGCCCTGATGAAAGACCAAAAATCATTATTTAAATTTAGACCGTAGAACGGGTATTATTTATTGAATAAGTGAATCTACCTGGCTATTCAGATTTGGTCACCAAACACGGCTAAAGCCATTTCAAGCAACGTTTCAATTCTGAATGGTGGTCTTACACCAGGCGATACTGAGAGTATCTTTCACTATGGAACGTACCGCGAATATACCATACGTATATTAATTCATTAATTGTGAATAACACAAATTAACCAAATTAAATTTACTTGCCCACTTCGGGATTCGATCCCGCAAACTTCGAGTCGAGAGTTTTACAGTATAATGTACAGAATAGCATAACTCATGCTAACAAAACTTAATAATACAATCGGTTTGAAAAATAAACAATAACCAAGACTCCGACCATGATAGCGCCATCTGTTGGGATATTTAAAAGAAGCTTTTAGTTCGATGTTCTACCGTATTGAAATTTTCAAATAGGCGGCACCAGACGGCCTATTTTAAAAGTAATTTAAAAATCTATGTGTTCTTTCTTAAATTTTAGTATAAAAAATATTAAATTAACTTTAAAAAATGGAAAAATATAATACCAATAATTTATCGTTTAGTTTTGTTAAATAAACGTATCCAAAGTTTTATAATCTGCATTTTAAAAACAAGAACAATTAGTGTTTATGAAAAAATTAAACTACGAACCTATTTTATTTATTTTTTAGTTTTTTTTTTCGTACGTTTAAAGAAAACCCCTTCAGGTATTTTTTGCAGATATTCAGCCTTTAATAGTATTTTTTAAAACGCACGTATTACGGTCTGAAAAAGGTCATATTTTCGATTTGATTTTGATAATTACTAAGCCTATGTTAATTTAAAAAATGTATAAAAAAATTTTTACTTGTTGAAAACACTATCATTATCGATTTGCTTAATAATATTATCATTATTTTAAATTAATAAAAAACTACACTCGGCCTTAAAGGAACACTGTTCTCAGCCTCTTGCGGCTGGCAAATATAGCGTAAACGGGACGTAATAGATGTCCAAGACTTGAAAGCGTAATACTCGCAAGACGCGCAATACTGATAGTTGAATCAATGTACTGAGATACTTTGAATATGATATGATACGAACTACGAACTTTGGAACGTTTTTTTCGGTGGTTTTATGTACACTAAAAGAACAAAAATGTGTGCATATGCTCCGCGGGCCACAAGTAGGACACCCAGCGGGCCGCGGGTTGGCCATTCTTGCATTAAACTCTTCGTTTGGCCGCCTGCACGGAAATATCATTACTACGGCATTCGATGAGGTTGAAAACTTCGCTAAGGGCTGTAGCCGAGTTCCCAACCTCCTCGCTAACGAGAAACTCTGCTCTCTCTTTTGGGCTCAGTTTATATGAACTAGTTTACTATTTATTATTGCTCTGATCTTGAACCTACTTATTTATTAAGTACCTACCTAGTTAATTGACATTTATGGTCTTACTAAAAAACGTGGTGAAAATTTTATTCATTTGATAAACGACCGTGTAAGTGAAAACCTTACTCATTGAAATGTAAAATAGAAACGGACATAAAATAGTTATTAATAAATTAATAGTATGGAAAGATGTATACATTGCGTATCTACTCACATGGGGTATTTTATCTGCTGTGTATACTTGAAATTGTAATAATTTCTCAACGTATTTCCAAAGTATTTTAAATGTTCTTTATATTTGTTCATTTTTAAGATGTCCTAATACGATTTTAGAAAATAAATAATATCACCTATTAGATTTTTCTGTTCGAAATATACTTCAATACTTTAAAAGTGCAATATTTTAATTTCAAACGTGAAAAAAGTAGAAAAAAGCTTACCACAAACATTTTGGATTAAAATTTCAGAGAAATCAAAATTAAAAAAAAGCATTCAATTTATTTAGGGAGTTTGCAAGAAAACTTTGTTTGTTACTTCACTTTTCATCTCATTTGTACAGCAAAATTTTGCTTTTAATTTTCTGGAAGCAACATTAAAAAACTAAAATTTTAACGCATTGCTTGCACACTTTAAAATATTTATTCTTCAATACATGGTTACCAACACGTCCCTTAGGCAAGTATTTTAGAAAAAACATCACATTACATAAGTTATTATAAAATATAGACCATACAATTCAATTTGAATAGTGGCATAACCATAGACATATGAATATTAGTAGACCTGCCCTAAGTGATTAAAAGCGTATTATCCCCACTCCCCATACCGGTTCCATTGGAGCCGGCCAAAGATATTAGAAGAACGAGATGTGCTATGCGCAGTTCGTACTGAGTGGAATTGTTTTGCCGAGTGTCGCCGTTTTTGTTCACCAATACTACTGCACACCTTCGCTTACGCTAAGGCATCGCTAAGGTATCCGCACTAATACATAGAACAGATTTCTGTGCGTACACGTCCCGATACCGTTCAAAGTACCCTAATTAGGTAGTACTCCGGCTACGGTCCGGCGGCCAATATAGCATATCTCGTTCTTCTAATATCTTTGGAGCCGGCTGTGCTCGCGTATGGCCTCAAGTGAATTTAGAAAACGTGACGTCATCATTCTTGTACGAACTATGGTCGAGGCATCATCGGTTCATTTTACGAAATAACACGGCAGAATGTTGACTTGTGCTATGAAAACTTGTAAAAATAGATGTGAAAAAGAGAATAAACCCAATTGTCGTATTACATTCCACATATAAGCATTATTTTACTTTATTTTAAGCATATTCACATCGTATAATATGAATCAGTTGTTACTATCACATCGAGAAACGTCTGGACGCGAAACACAAAGCTGGTTGGTTGCTGGGAAGTAAATTATGAACATTTATAAAAGTGTCTTAACTAAATACTTAAACGAAATATTCGACTCTGAAAATAGAACCGAATTTTTTTGCCGAATTTGGACTTCGCAAATTTGTTCATAACGTGGCGAGTAATTTGCGCTCCCATGTAAAAATGTCTATTCATTCAAAAGCAGATTTTACTTTTAAGAAGTAAATGGTGATATTATAATGCGAGATGCCTATTTACTGTCAGATTGATTTATTGACGAATCACAGTCAGCTTCACTCCCTTCGTTCTTCAACAGTTGATTTTACCCCTCGCCATTATCTTCTCGTCTATTAATTCCTATGTCTGTGGGCATAACCGTTTTAACTTAACTTTATCACATAGCATGAAAGTAGATTTTACAAATGCTATTATTATATACAATTACTTCTCTAAAACTAACGAAAAATAACACAAATAAGTTGAAAATATGTTGAATAACACGAATTTAATAGTAAATTGATCATTTTATGAACAAAACAAGAACTATGACGATATTTCAAAAGACATAAAACAGCTGTCAACCGCGGCTTTAGCGCTTGAAGAATGTTTTAATGCACATGGGTGAAGTCGCAAAAAACATTGTTGCCAAATTTAAAAAAAAAAACCCAGATAAGATATTTTTTTATTGGTCGAATCTTAACTTTTACATTCTTTTTATACACTGGTTAGTCTTTTATAAGCACCGTGAAATAATTTTATGTGAAATTATAATAATTAAAAAATGTTCAAACTTTCTTGTGTGGGGTGTGCAACAAAGAAACAACATTAATACTAACCACTGAAGCCCCAAGATATTTACAATATAATGCGTTGAGCGCTGGAAATTTTCGTACGTTTGGTTTTGAATTCGCCCTAAAAAAATCATTCCTTCGAATATTAATACGAAAACAGATAAACTGTTAACCGCCGTTTAAAGCCAATGAATAAAAATGTACTTTGTAATTTATCTCATGTTTGTAGATTTTATAAAATAATAAAAAAAAATAAATAAATTCACAATATTTTTAGTAAATATTTTCAAATTGGCTACATTTTGGCCAGCGCAAGCTCGGGAGTTTGCAAATTGGCAAAAATGTGGCCAAATGAGCTTCAGTGAAGGGTATTTGGTACAACACACCGTGTGAAGAAATTACAACAACCAAAACCATCGACTAACAGTAAATTATAATATGTATGGAATATATAAAACAATAAATTATAATATGTATACACATGGTGTCTGGAGGGTAAAGTGCGCTAACTTCGTGGGGTCATGTAGAATCACCTCCCGAATTCAGCGCACTTTACTCCCAGATCCCCTATATACTACCTATACATCAGTTTTAGATAACCAAAACAGAAAAGAGATTTTTATTTATTGTGTTGTTTTTTAAATAACGTTCATTGTGATTTTACATAATATCACAGAAAAAAGCAATGTAATTATTGTTTACATTGTCTATTGTTAAGACCAGAGAGTGTATTATAAAAATATAGGAACTAAATAATATTATTAAGTAACCCTGCGAATAAATTGAATTCGATAATATTACTGATTTAGTTTAACACTCCACTAGAATCGACTAAGAATCTTACTGTCAATCTGTAATCAATCTTGAGCGAGACTCCAGTCGGGGCAATTCACTGGTTTATGTGAAATGGACTTTATGGTCCGGCTACACCAACCTGACAACGTTATTTTCTACAAACTGGAAAAAATAAAATATGTCGAAGTGTCACTTTTGTCAATTTTTGTTATGTTCTTCCCTCCGCCAATCTTTGTTTCTTAGTTATATGAATATGGTAATTAACAATCAGAGGATGTTAAAATATATGTGAAATGTTAAAGAAATCATCCTTTCATGATGACAGAATCCTTGAAAATTGAATTTGAGCTGGATTGTAAACAGAATTTGTATGTGAAAGGAGAAGGCCAAACATGCAGGTTATGTTTATCTGATGGAGCCAGCTTCAAAATCTTCAATGAAGACTCGTTATTGGTTCACAAAATACAGAGATGCTGTGAGCTAGAGGTATTTAGCACTATTCTCAATATTTCAAATATAATGTTTGTGTTTTATTGATAAGTTTTCGGTGTTGTGTTTTCAGGAATGTACTGACGTAAACATGGTAGTATTGTGTTTGTTTTGGTAGATTTTAGACTTATTTGCATTGAATAACCGTAGTATTTTTCACTCAAACGCAAATTATGTATGTTGCTTTAATTGGTAAACTTGTCGAATTCCGCTGCATGCAAAGGCTCTTTTAAAAAACAACACTTGATTTTAACTTAAATATCTAAGGGAGACAATTATTCAATTGAAGTCGGGGGTTTAATTAAACATGCACAACATAGGTTTCTAGGGTTTAGTTTGGGTTATTTTAATAATTTGTGCGTATTTCCTAACCTTCAAACTTGACTTTGAGAAAAAATGGAACTTTAAATCATCTTTTACCACCTCCCACCACATAAATAGTTATTTCTTGTTACTACAAGTTATTAAGTTGAAACCAAGTGCTATTTTTATATTTTATTCATACTTAGCGTGCAGCGGAATTCGACAAGTTTATCGTTTAATTATTAGATAAATTGTGTCGATGAACACACATAATCAATTTGCACATCTAGTAGGTCCTACCTACACACTTCAGTTTAGTATTTTAAGGACATACTGGTCCCGCTCACGCATTTAGACTATTTTAAATAGTGGAGTTTACTTAGCGGAAGCAGTGACTTCGTAATTTGACAATTGCACGCCCAGATGTGTACTCTAGTAGGACTTGCATTTTATCTATGATGCATAAAATCTGCGGGCAGCAAATAACTGTACTATCTGTAATAATCGATAATAATCTACAAATGAAATGTTATTCATTGGTCCTTACTAGTGTTTGCCGAGTAATTAAAACACTTTCTCATTTCACAAGATGGCATTTTGGCACCTTTTTAAGGCAATTTACTTAGAGGTAGCACACGACCTTACACGACATGTGACAGTTGAGTACTAAAACTACGAAATCGAAAGCACTAGAATTGAATGATAAAATTTAAAGTGACCCATGTTAGGACGTGCAATAGCTTCTCATTTGGACGCTAGATGGTACTGGAACAAATCGAAAAAAAGTATAAATCTGCACTAATAAAAACTAAATTAATAATTGGGTAGTTTGTTAAATCCTTTTTTTATGTTAATACTATTGCAGCATATTTTTGGGAGATCATTGCCCAAATGACCTTCTAAGAAGGGCCGCCCCTGGTCTTTATTTAGAATTGAGGCCGCAGGTGGAAGAACAAACTAACCCACAAAATGAGTTAAAGTTTTTAACAGTGATTAAAATGAATGACATATTACAAAGTGAGGTAAAGATTATCGCTATTCTTACCTCACTTTCATCTATCATTTGCCATTCATTTTAATAGCTGTTAAAAGCTTTAACAGCGATTAGAATTGAGGCCACAGGTGGAAGAACAACCTGACCCACAAAAGCGAGTTTTGAAATAATCACTGTTAAAAACTTTAACAGCGATTAACACAAATGGTATATAACAGATGAAAGTGAGGTAAGAATAGCGATAATGGCGGCAAGTGGAGATTCTTTATAGGTACAACTTGAGAGGCGTGTTGATATTCTTACATGTAGGGCGTAAGTTGAAAATGTAGAATAACTATTTTGTTGTGTGGTGATAATTAAGGCAAGCATTATACTAAATATGTATCGGACAGATAAACAACTTAAAGCAGGTTAAGTCCTTCTTCCACCCGTGTCCTCAATTGTGTTTTAACTTTTAACGCCATATCGCAAAATGTAAAACAGAACAAAGGAATGGAATGGTGAATGTTTTACTTGACTATCAGTACTGCCACAAAGGAGTAAAACATTTTAATTACTTACGGGAATAAAACGATTTGACCGTTTTTTTGTTTGTATTTTCAGGTATTTCAAGGTGATGGCTTTCCTGATCACATTTGCTCAAAATGCTGCAGCACCATCGAAATTTCATTTAACTTCAAAACTCAATGCCTCGAAAGCGACCGAATACTACGTAACCTGTCAAATCCACCAGACGAAGAAGTCAAATGTAATGTGAAAGAAGAATGCTTTTCCGACGACAATTTCAACAATAATTACGGGGATAATTACGACAGCCTCGACGATTATGAACCTGAAAAAAAAACCAAGAAAAAGAAGGCACGATCACTCAAAAAGCTTAGTGAAAACGGACACACGGCAAAAAGAAAATCGCTGAGAAAACTGGAAATTAAAGATGAAGAAAACGAAATAAAAACTGAATTTTTTTATAATGAAAAAAGTATTCCCGATAAGCGTGTAAAAGTTTTTTCGAAAAGTACACTATGCTCCTTCTGCGGGAAAATGTTCAATAAAAGAACATCTTTGAATGCGCATATTAAAACCCATAGAACGGATCGTCCATTTACATGTGATATTTGTTCTAAAACGTTCTTTGAAAAGTGGCATCTTCACGAACATAAGAAGATTCATACTGATGTGAAAAGCTACCCATGTGAGGCCTGCGGGAAACTGTTTAAGACTCCCAGAGATACAAAGAGGCACATGGATACTGTGCATAAGAAGACAAGGGCTGTTCAATGCAAATTGTGCAACAAATATCTCTCATCAAGCTCTGGATTGAAGGTAAAACATTCTCATATTACGACAAGTCACCTGTTTTCTGTTTTTCTAAATCATATCAGATGTTTAAATGCATAATTTATTTAGTTTTTTTTTTGCTCTCTTTAAAAACAAAGATGAACATTCTTAGATTTTTTTTTATTTTAGCAGCTATATAAAACATTATACATACATACTTTTATGTTAAATTTAAGTAAATATTGTAAAGGTAATTCTTGGTCCGACTCACTAGGAAGTCCTGTGCTTAGGCAGACTTAATTCAGTTTTTTAATTCTATTTTATTTATCTTCTATGTCGTTTTTAGTAATTTTTCATTGACCTCTTTCAGCCTGATTTTTATTCTTGATTATATTTTTATTAGTTTTGTATCTGGTGGAAAGATGTTGTGGAATTTTGTTGCAGATAAAATGTAATTTCTTTATCCGAATGTGGTTTTATAACTTGAAATCTTTTTTATGTCATTTTGATTCAATCTTGTGCGATGAATACGCGGTCTAGTAGAGGATTCCATATTTTTTAATAGTTTCAATAGTTTACTTTTGGCATATATCTGATGTACATTTGGTACATAAAAACTAGATGCATGGGTATTTTCGCCAAAATTTGTGCATTGCGTTTTGTCATATTTCACGATTTTGATTGATTTTTTCATATTTACGTGCTGTAGAATGTTGGAAAGTTATATACAGTAGATCTTCGATAATCCGTACCTGGTTAATCCGAAATGCCATATGGCCGCTCTCTTCTCATAATGAGACCGCTAATGCTATGTTTTTCTGTAGTTACGTCAGGGCGCAAGTCTACGCTACTCTGTGCTGCATGTGCGTCACATGGTGTTTTAGTTTATAAACATGAGTTCTACGCCAAAACGAAAACAGAAAACTTTAACCATAATGCAAAATATAACCATAATTGACATGCCCCAGGAACTATCTATTATATAATATTTATTTAATGATAAATTGAAGAATCCATATTATTATCCACCATTAGTAATCTGGGCAATGAGAAGTACATATTATATATAGCTTCTAGAAATCTGGTATTGGTGGAAACATAAATATAACGGAATGAAAGTATAAAAACGATGAAAATGTGTACAAGAAAATTGTTGAAAAAACAACATTCGCCATCATTAATAATTTGTTTAATTTCTAGCTTCACATGAAAAGTCACACGGGTGAAAAGGAATTTCAGTGCGACATTTGCTTGCGCAAATTCATCTCCAAACCTTGCCTGACCCTCCACCTCCGGGTTCATACCGGCGAAAAGCCGTACTCGTGCAAATTCTGCGAGGGAAAGTTTGCCATTCTGAAGACCCTCAAAGAGCACGAGAGGATACATACAGGAGAAACCCCATACAACTGTCCTGTTTGCAAAAAGGGCTTTTCGCAAAAGTCCAACATGAAAAGTCACTTCAGATACAATCATCGAGGAGTTGAATTTTCCCTCGAAAGGAAAAGTTTGATGGATCCTACGAATGCTGATGAATTTAAGCATGTGGAATTGGATAATAAAGATGTTATGAAAGGTATGCATCAAGGTTTTGGAGAGGGACCACTTTAACCCTTGAGTGTGTTCTGATTCAAATCACTGGCTTGTCAATCATAATGTCACCTCTCTATAAAGACTTCGAAAGCCTGTTGTGGAATAATTCTCTAGAAACAAACTAAGGAAAACTTCCAGTTGACCGTCCCGGAATAATTTGGGGAAAGTAGCATGAGTGGCTGTACGAGGACCTGCCATGGACTGAGGCCGCTGAAGTAACATAGGACAGGGACGCAGGAATGCTCCTTGAGGAAGGCACAAAGAGAAGAAAATTATGATGTATTTTTTCTTTAAAAGTCTGCTCTTGTTTGCACATCAATGTCTTTCTTAGTATTATATATGGTCTCAATAGTAAGGTGAGAATGTTATTAATCAACTCTTTTCACTTTGACATTATTTTTTTTATTCTGATCAGATGGCTTACATGGCCTACATGGCGTAATCTGCTGCGGTGACTAAAAACACAGTGTCTTCCTTGAGACTATCAAGAAAGACACTGTGTTTTTAGTTACCATGGCAGTAATGGTATTCGTACATTAGTGGAATCCGAGGTGACATATTATATTGTACTACTGTATATATAACAGTAATACACAGTAAATGGGCATTTTCAATCTAGACGATTATTGTTTGATGGACCTTATGGAAAAAAAATCCTTTCAGCTGTTGTGTAGAAAGAAAAATGATTAATAAATAATTAAAATCGGTTTTTGTTGCTTGCGGTCTCAAGATCGTTTTTCGCACATTGTGTTGGTCGCTATAAAGAGATAAAATGTTATGGGCATGTCCGTGTATTGGGTCACTGCAAAGAGATAAAGTGTTATGGGCGTGTCCGTGTGTCTAAATTAAGCTCAATTTTACCTTCCGGTGAAATTGATTGAAAATTTTCAAATATTGAAATTCTTTCTTGAGCAGATAATCAATTTCATCGGTCTGTCTGATATCTAAAAGTCGAAAGGTCTTACCCACATCAGTTTTCTTTCAAGTCAGTATAGATTGCACTTCTATGGATTATCTGTGCAGTGGCTTTGGTGTTATCACATTATTTTGTCAGAAATGCTGGCGTATTGGTGCATTTTATGTGAAAATGCAACAAAAACTGTTTGGGTGTTTTAAATATTGAGATTTTATTGTATTTAGTTATATGGTCAGTTAAGCAATTTTTTCATTGTGATAAACAAATATTCTTCATTGAAAAAATGTATGATTATGTATTTTTTGTTACCTTTTATGTTGGGGTTTCAGAGCTTTATGCAATTGTTTAATTCTCTTAAATAATCACGCATTCATTTAAAAAAATCAATTTCCTCACTTATTCGAATGAGGATTGGACATGTTCCTTCTCACCTTTTTAAAATGCATGTGCTTGACTCCTCAAATTGTACATTCTGTGGTCTAGAAGTGGGAACTTTAGATCACATATTTTTTGGTTGTCCCTCTCTAAACAAGCTCTCCATTCAACATCCCATCTCTTCTATGTGTGAATTCGACTCCATTCTTCCATATAATATTGAAATTTACCAATTTAAAAAAAAAATTGATATCTAAATTCACCTTCACTCTCTCAATAATTTGAGAAGGATGGTCTGGAATACCCTTGAAGGGTAAGAGCAAAAAACATTTGAAAAAAAAGAAAACATTGGTTAGATGGAGACTTGTTCCAAATAATATAATAAAGTAACTTAAAATTACTTATAGAACAGATTCATTAATTTCTTTAATTAATAAACCTACCTAGTTACAGGTAGGTACTGTCATTTTTTTCCATCGTATGATGAAACAACTTTTGTCAAGCTCGCTCCTGAAATCGGATTGGTATTTAATTAATTAATTTAATGCCGGTAACCCGGGCGTTTATTGACATCAATATTTGTTTACATATTATGTGCGCTACCCGACTCACTAGACAATATCTGTTCTGAGCCGGGTATAAGAAGTGATTTGACATTATTTATTCTTTGAAAAGGAGACCGTCTGAATTTTTAATTATTCCCTGAGGAAAATAATTTCCCTTAGGGTCTGTGTCATCTTTGTGAAGGATATTACAGTACAGATACATATTTTTCCAATGTGCCCCATTGAGGTATACAGATAGAGTCCTTATTCCTTGCAAAATCAGTGTAAATTTTGTTCCCAATGCATTGAGTCGCCGGTGGCCGCCCACCGCGCCCCCAATCGGAACATTTGGGTTACCGGCGCGCCAACTTCAAGTGCCACTTGAATTTAACATTAAAAAGCCAATTCACACAACTACTGATTATGGTATAACTCTTTTTACCGATAAAAGGTTATACCGATGCTTTCCCTATCTTTTCCAGTACGAATTGTATAATATCTCAGCATGCACGTTGGAAATTTGTAGTTATCGCCGGAGACGGAATGCTTGTAACCGACTGAAGCCCGTGGTATCTCACAGCGGATAATGAACCAATGTAAGTGGCCCATACTTCGAACGCCAATGTCGGCTCTATTTATATACCTCAATGATGTGCGCAGTGCGGGCCCACTTGATGAAGGTACTTTTTTTTATTGTTAATGAATTATTTTGGGAGAAATGCAAAAAATAGTAAAACTGTGTTCTTCCTACACTAAAAATTGAACAATCATTTAATTTTTTATATTTGGAAAATTAATTCCAAGAAAGAGAAGATATATCTTTAATTTATTTATTTCATAGTAAAATAGTTTTCTTTTTATATTATAATACTGTCATTGGTGTATGTATATTATTATGTTGTTTAATATAAATTTATTCAAAATCTTGATTCGTTATTCAAGTGTTGTGAAATCAAATTAATATTATTAAGTTTGTTCTAAGAAACTATATTTTATCTCTCTTTTAGGTATAAATTTTATCTTTTAAAGAAAGCAATAATTTGTTGGTTTGACATTATATGATATGAAGCAATACACTCGATTTGTATGTTTGTTTATTTATATTATACGCCCATAAGGGCTTTACAAACATGTGATATGCATTATAATTTAGTGGAACAGTAATCATGAAGCAAAATTTGCTATTAAAATTATATAGAACCCATGCAAAATAATTGTTTTATGCTTACCTTAATTATTATTATTATCGAGATATGTTCTTATAGCCTTCTTGTAACTATGTTCCGTGCAGTTGAACACACCTACTATTTCTGTGAAAGTGTTGCCAACTGCATGCAATCTAGGTACAAGCCAAATGCAAGTTTATTGATGTCAAATTCAGGGTGCCTCAAGGAAGTATTCTGGGTCCAATACTCTTTTTAATTTACAATAGTGACTTTTGCCACATAGAATGTGAAAGCGAAATCTTAAGTATTGCGGATGATACGGTTCTTCTAATAAATGGGAATAATTGGGCAGAAACATTTAAGAAATCAGAAGACACACTAAACAGAATAAAAAATGGTTAGACTACCACCCACTTACACTTAATGCTAATAAAACCAAAATCATCACATTTAAAATTAAAAAAAATACAAAACCTCGAAAGGAAACCTGAACTTAAAAATGCATTTCTCCCATCACTTAATTGAGAATTGTAATAATTGTCCCTCATTCGAAAACGTTGACCATGTAACTTATCTAGGTGTAAAAATTGATCAAAATTTAATATGGACTGGGCATATTAAGTTATTTCTTCAAAACTATTAGGAATGTCCTCAGTAAAAAAGACTTTATAAAGATCTATATGGTTCTTTGCCAATCGCTCTCAGATTACGGTATTATCAGATGGTGCAGTGCATACGACAATATCCTAAAATCACTCATTAAAACCCTAAAAGCCATAATGAAAATTATTCTGAAAGTCCCTGCAAGAACTAGCACTGACGAAATCTTCAACATACTTAATATCATGTCACTTAAACAACTCTAATCTAAAACAATACCCTTTTACATTCATAAATACAAGAAATAATAACTAACACACATATTAGAAACTCTATATCTCAGGGTCAAAAACATATCCAACAAGCAACTACAAATAAAACATTTGTGCAAAAAATCTTCCTATATTATGACACTAAACTCTACAATAAAAACCCACTCTCATTCAAAACTCTAACTAAAATCTCTCCCTAATAAACTCATTTATAACTCAAATAAAAAGCTAGATACAAAACGTAGGGAGATCAAAAATAGATAATATACCGACACCAAATGCAAACTGAAACTTCTCAACTGAACAAAAAAAACTCAATTTAAAATATTTATAATTATTTCAGAAAAAAACACTATTTAATATATTAGTACTTTATATTATCTATATTACTAAATTTTAATAATATGTATAAATTGGTTACAAAAATAAGATGATAATAAAACACTTTTATTATATAGTATCTAAATGACTCGGTCCTGATATTGTTGTTGCAATCAAAAATAATTTTCGATTGAGTAATACTAGTTGGTATGTTGAAGGTGATTAGGCTCAGTAAATCAGGGCTGTCTATAAATTACAACTGTCCATTAACAATTTTATTTCATATGCAGTACAAGTGTGCATTTTATTTCATAAAATCTTTATTAGGTGCACTATTCAAAATTATGCAAATCAAAACGAAGCCACCTTGTTAAATTTTATATTTATTTGACATAAATATTTCTGCCGAAATGTGGCAATAAATGTTGGAAAATATTTCTATTCTGTTATTGTTTTCTCTAGTTTTTAAATTATACTTCCATATCTGTAGACCACATACTTTCTGTCTTGGTGATTGACCCTTTTGTAGGTTGAATTGTCTGAAATATTTGGAGCAAGTGGATAATTATGTTTACATATTTACGAGGTTGATAGAAGATTGAATGAATCGCTGAGGATCGTGTCTCCCATTTCAACTGCCCCATAGACATCCAAATTGCTAGACTTGTTCTAACATAAAATCTGAGTGGCATTTTGACGAGCCGGAGGCAACCACGTGACCATATTTTTGGCACCAGGAGGGTTCGCGAAAGCTTGGAACAAACTACGACAACAGTCGTACGTTGACCGCCGAAGAGCGTACAGAAAAAGCTCGAACTTTTGTACCCAATTTGGGATTTGTTGATTCAAGTTTTTTAAGTAGCCACCAATTTGCATGCCTTTGTAAAAACGGCTAGTAATTCGTATGCAGATTTTATTTTCTAGAATTAGAATTATCTATATACAGTCACATTTATTTATTAACAAATACAGAAAGGGAGACTGACACTCCCCCTCCCCGCTCCGTGAAACTTGGTTTGTTCCCCTTTTCTTGATGGGCTGGTCAACCAATTTGGATGTCTACGATTAGCCCTGATAAACTAGGCTCCTCTACTCCACACATCCCTGCGTCGCATGCACCAACGTTCTGGATGCCTGCGACACTTCATCAGTCCAATCCATCGGTGACCTTTTCTGCTTCTCCTACCATCAGCTTTACCACCGACCATGACTTTCTCCAGTTTCAAATTATAAGTTTGGTGAGCAGAGTGTTCAAAGTATCTTAGCATTATTTTATTTTTTATAAACGGAGACAGATTACATAGTTCCCGTAAACACTCAGGCCTTGGGTCCATTCTTTTATCCCCTATTTTACCTTATTCCTTTGATAGCAACCCGGTCCCTTTGATAAAGTTCACCAGGGTTGTCATTGGATGACTCCCGGTTCCACAATGTGTCTTCCCAGGTGGCTGTGCCTTGTTCCCATAAGGACGGGACATTGGCACCACATGCCAATTGGAGTATCCTCATCCTATTCACATTTCCTGCTGTTTTCCACTCCCAACAGCTGCATGGTTGGCATCCGTCCTGAGCAACTGAGGTGGCAGTGTCCCCTTTAGTAGTCCTACCAGTTTCCTCAGAGATTTTCTGTCCATATTGAGTAGTTGCCTGGTTCCTCTAAGATTTGGTGATTCCCTCTCCTTAGATTCATCTTAGGATTCGTTATAGGCAAACGCTTTACAGCCTGTTTTGTATGTCCAGCTCTTCTATAATCAATTAATGGACAACTACGGCAGTGGTCACAAATAAGAAGTTTGACAAATAAAATTAGACAAACTGTTCACAAGAGAGACCAACTCAAAGTTTACAGTAGAAATTAAATCTTTGAAGCCTATTATACATGTATTAAAAGCGTGTATGATGGAATTACAGATCAGGAAATCCGAAAATGTAAGGCTGAGTTGAATATAGAAGAGTAAGGATAAAGCAAGGAGTATGTGGTTTTCCGTTATTTGCATCCTACATAAGGAGAAATGGCTTTTCCGTTGGTTGATTGCCTACCAGCAATTTTAACTGTCAGAAAGTTTGTAGCTAACGGGGTTCTTAGAGGTAATTTGAAATGTATTATTTTATTTACGATGGGTCCAAATGAAATAAAATATATTTATAATAATAATAATAATTAGATGACTTGTACAGCGCCGTTTTTGTGCAAAATCACCTCAAGGGCGCTGTAATGTAAGTTCATTATAATTTAATTTTTAAAACAATGTACTATGCATTGAGGTACGTATGTACTATAATATAGAGCGTTCAAAATTTGTGCAATAACTTAGGGCCAACTGGCATCTTTGAGATACAGACGCGAGGCGGATACAGGTCTCCAACCATAACCGCAAAATGCCGACATGTACGCTGAGATATTGTTCAAATCATTCTTGAAAAGATATATTTTTTATTTTTCATCGATAAGAAGGGTTTTATCGTAATCAATATTTGTGTAAATTATAGAGATGCAATAGATATCCGTTTATTATTCGGTATCCGACCAATTTATTACTAACTGGATAATTTCCTAATATCTGACCGAAACCGTAAATAAAACAGGTAGATATAATCAAAAACATTTTTATTTTCTCAACTTTTATTACAAACCTTGACCGGTTAGGTACTTCATTCTTAAAATTTACTAATGACAAATTATGGTGACTAAAGACAAACTTTTGACCGAACATAGCAACCAAAGTCGTGCCGTTCACTCGTCCATGCCGCCCACCTCCCTATCTGCGTCTGCTCTCTTAACGGATTTGACCTTGGATGTATCATTTATTGCGTGCATAATATCCAAGCTTCTTACTGAACAATATTTTATATGGATTTTGACTCTATTTGTGTAACTCAATTGTACCATACTACGCAATAAATTCATTTTTATTTTGGAAAATATGTTGATGACCACTGTCTTACGGTATGCGGGTCGCGGGCCTATTTATTATACGTGTTCTTGATTTTTAC
This sequence comes from Hesperophylax magnus, assembly GCA_026573805.1. NCBI lineage: Eukaryota > Metazoa > Arthropoda > Insecta > Trichoptera > Limnephilidae > Hesperophylax > Hesperophylax magnus. Next base: position 4,709,114 of record JAIUSX010000104.1, read on the forward strand.
TCACAGAATTTGTTACTTTTTATTTTAATGTTCACCACTCCTAAACTTGCATCTAAACCTTTTACAATGGCAATTTTACAATAGAATGTAAAATCCAAAATTTCCTCGATAACCGGTGTACTCTATCGACTTCTAGGTGTGCTCCCCACATCTCTAGTGTGTGCCACATATTATGCTATGATCCACTCTCCCAGAGTTATCTAGTTAGTAGTAGGGCACCATTACCAAAGAACAAACATCCTAAATATATTCAAAATAGAGCCGTAAGGAATATACATCATCTACCACGGGATACACATATTAAAGATATACTCACAGACACACAAATACTTCTTTTTACGATCCTGCAAAAATATAACATCACAACTGCCATTCTACAAATAATTCAACACTCCTCACACACCAACACTAAACCAGTCTTTAATTCCGACATACACCAGCACAAAACACAATCACAAAATCAAATACACTTATCGTCATCTACTTACATGACTAAATTTGAAATTAACTCCTTACAATACAACGCATTACTTTAACCTAAAACTTCCAGTAACGAAAAAAACATTGACAAAAGCTCTTAAAAGCTATTTCCTCAACAGTTTTATTAATAAGTGACATATTCTTTCTTTGGAACTCTCTAACTTTAACTGTGTTTATTTCTTTTAATGTATTTTCCATTTAACCGTGTTAAGTTTGCCTAGTCTGTTTTGAAATCTATGTACACTGTTCATTGAACTCCCTGTTAAACTCGTTTTCTTAAGTAAAACAAAGTTCCTTATATTTTATTAATGTTGTCTTTCCCGAAATGAGTTTCTTTTTAAACTCACTGGGAATAATAAATTATAAATATTATTGCTATTATTTTTGATGTATTATCACTAAATAAATAAATAAAAAGCTGATTTAAGCTACAACACGATTTAACAAACAGACATCAAATGTTCTAATATTTTTTTATACTAACAGAAACTATCCAAACCTAGTTTATTTCAATAATTATTACGGTTGTCCATATTATTGTAAGAATTTCTTTTTTTTCCTACGGTGGTGGAGATGAAAGTATTGAGATTGTTAGTGACTAAAATACTGTACTAATTTTATGTTTTATCTTGAATAAGATAGTATTTTATCTAAATATAGTGTTCAAAGTTATTATTATTCTACATGTTTTATAACTACTCTCATTATGTTAAGTTAATTAAATAAATTATGACACTAAACAGATTTTTTTGCTAATATGAAGTTTGTATTTAACAATTTTATTTCATTTTCCTTATAGTAGTCCTTCCACGTAGAGTTGGTTATGACCTTACGACTCATGACCTCTCCCATTAAAGACGAATTTATCGGTGGCTGAATCGGCCCTGATGATGGACACTCAGGGCCGGCCTTACGTTAGCTGAATTGTAGCAGACCGCTGCGGGCGCCGAATTGCCAAGGCGCTGATAATACCCGACACCTAACAGTCCTAACAGGTTGCCCTTGAGATTATTTTCATAAAAAACTGTGCTACAAGAAAACAGAAATCATCCAAATATTATTGATTATGTTGATCAGCTACTTAGGCATCTAATAGTTTTGACAAAAGTGCCAAATTACTCGCGCCAGTCACTGGTTAGCTCAGGACCTGCTCTGTTGTCCGAAAGGTTGGCTGTAGAAGGAAGAAGTGCAACACTGCAAATAACCCAAAAATTAACTACAATGAGAATGTAACCTTTCTAAAAAAAATTCTTAATACTGCTCAAGAATTCCAACTGCTCCCAATTGTCTGGAGCCAGTGAGGCTACGGCATTCCCAATCAGAGTTACAGGCTGGTTATGTTATGATGCTGAAGGTAGTGGGGGGAAGTAGATGTGAAGATGAAGGTCGGGAAGTACCCGGCTGTTCATATCTAAATAAATAATAATATGGTTAAAGCCATTTCAAACAAAGTTTCGATTCTGTATGGTGGTCATTCACCGTTACTGAAAGTATCTACCACTCTGGAACTAGCCGCCAATATATAAAACCTACATATCGTCGCTGTGAAATCAAACCGGCATATCTGCAAAATGCATATTTTTCACTAGAGCGCTTTAAAGATTTCGCATATGATATTTTCCTTTTAACGTCCGTTTGGTTCACCTCAAAGCCACCTTATGCATGAATAAAATTTAGATGAATACTGCTTATTGAAGTAGTGGTTGCAAATAAATCGAAAATTGCTTAACCTTCCAGCGGGCGTGCTGTCGTAAAATTTACGACAGACGCGCCTTATCGCTTCCCCCACTCTTACGGCGTAGTCGTAAGCATCGAGCTTTGAGCTATGCTAGAGTCAAATCAAATGTCAAAAATTTACCGCAAGATATAAATGCTTTTCTCAAAGTGAATTACGGTCAGGCAGTTGAACCGATAACAGAAGAAGAAAACAGAAGCTTTCCGAAATGCTGTGTTTGTCAGTTATGTGCACTGGATAAGAAAAGATCTTCAGCATCAATGGAGTGTTGCCATTGCCAGTCCTTTACATGCAAGAACCATTCTTCAGTGAGGTGGTTTGTAACAATTGTAAGGATGAGAATATTGATTCTGACTAAATAGGTCGATAAAATATTTTGTTTTGAAATATTAACATGTTTAGAGTGTTGCTTCGTTTTTTTTAAGAAAGTCAAATAATTTTTTTTAAGTACTGCCTATTACGATTTTTCATATCCTTAAAGAAATTCCCTAACATTTGTATAAAGTAAACACCACTTACATGGAGAAAACTCGATGACGTAAAATTTACGACAAGCGCCCATTCAAGGGAAATTTCTCAACGCGCCCGCGGGAAGGTTAAATTAAAAGTAAAATGCAGATATGCCAGTACGGCTTTAAAATCAGTGTAATATTTGCTTTTGTGTCATGGTGGCTTCTTCTTTTGGAAATGTTTTAGGTATAAAAAAAAAGATAATGTTGTCAATGAAAAAATAATTTATTTCTTGACAATTTTTTTATAAACAACAATTAACATAATACTGCTCTTCCCTTTGCGGGTTACTTCAAAGTTTCACAATCGTTTATAGAAATCTGAATAAATTGACGGTATTATCCCGGTGGTAACTAATTTTAGGATACCATTTTTCTTCTTCTCATCAATGGTCTCTTGGAATAAGCTTGAATCAGAAAAGGATTCACGCTCCCATTGCCCCGTTTATTCCTTTTCTTCGCCTCCTCCCAGGCATGTGATCCGTAGGATGTTTTGAAGTAAAAGTTGCCGTCGTCTTTAAAACATTAGAATGTCCAAAATGGGTAAAATTACTTGGGAGTCCTTCATAGCTTTTATATCAAAAAAGGTCCTCATGACTCAACTCATGAATCAGGTAAGGCTTGCCACTTTTCTTTGCCGTTTTCATGGCCATGGCGTATTGGGAAAATGAGTATATTGGTCAGCTTCGGAGTGCTCTTTAAACTTCTTTTTCAATGGTTGAGTGAGCCGAATCCCCCTTGTTTTGGGTAAAAATATTACTAAATTATAACAAAAAATTTGTGTGTGATAGATTTTATGTTTTTCAATGTTGTAACATTGCCATCAATGTTGTTGTACATTGCCATCATTAAGTTATTTTTTGTTGTCCACAACAATTATCGCTGTAAAAGACGACGTCTATTGGACAGTCAGCTTTGTCATTCAAATGTTGTAGATATTTCAGCACACAGCTCCCAATCTCAATAACGCCTCTTTTTCCCTGTGTCTCATCTCAAGTGTAACAGTTTACTGTTTTGTCGCCTTTCAGTTCAGCAATTGTTAAATTGTAAACGGCTAGCTTTGAAATGTAGTAGCATGAAGACGCCTCCTCTCGCGGACATGACAGCACTGCCTGTAGGTCGTATACTGCTACGACGCGACGGTTGAATCCGTGCCTTTCTTGTCATTCTCCCTTTCCAGTTCCTTTTCTAGAATATGATTCTCATATTCTGTCGTATTTTGTTTCGTATTTTGGTTAATGAGACAAACATTACACTGATCTTTCTTCGGTGTGAAAAAGAAAAGTTGCATTACTTGAAAAAACCTCTGTACTGGTAGTAGCTGATTCCTGCAAGGTTTGACTCCTTTCTTTCTTTTAGATAATCTCTGTGAACTTCGGTGATAGATTTTCCACCATCGATATACTCCCGAGAACTTTGAGATCTGTAGTAATGACTAGGAACACTTGAGTTTACAGTTGTGGCAAGGAGGCTTCATGCTTCGTTGGTTCACTCTTCCACGAATTTTAGACTCGTATTCCTCACCGCAGTTTCGCATCTTCTTTGCTAAAGTTCTTATATTAAATTTGCCTCTTTTAGTACGGGTTGTTTCGGAGAACTTGAACAATTTTTCAAATTTCAAAGTTAATTTTCAAGTTTTGTGAAAGATATTTTTAAGTTCTGTTTTTATTTCAGTTCTGTCAAGCAACTAGCCTATAATGATATAATAACAGAATTTGAATAGGACTTTCACAGAACCCGTAAATGAACGTTGAAATTTGATGAATTGTTCAAATTCTCCGAAACAACCCGTCCTTAATTTATTTTTTTTGACATAAGAATAGAAGGGAAAAAAATAAATTTTTTGACACCAATTGTTGCACATAAGTCTGTTTGATTTAACAGCGACGATATAATTCGATACTGGAAAGGATAAATGGTTAAAGCGCTACGCTGCTGTAATATAGCGCTTTAACCTTCGGAACACCAAACCCTTTCCGAGGGACTAGATGCGTAAACTCAAAAATCAACTCTAAAATGTTTTTTATGCACTTTCTCAAAGCATGCAGGTTTAAATCGCATACCAAAAAATTCCAGGGCTAAGTTCCAGTGCCACCAGCACACAATCAGTTTCGGCAGACGCAATAGGGAATTTGAGTGAATTTTTTGAATTTATTTTATCAATATCCACATTCACACAAAAATACTGGTATTTTTTTAAAGTTCATTTTCATGGTTAAATTAATTCTACGAGTTTGAATATTTTTTAGCCGACCTAAACGATTGCAATCAGACGTTTCAAAAGTCAGACGTTTCAGTTCTCGAACCGATATTGATAATCAAGATGGTGTGAACGGAAATTATTAGTGCGTGCGTCTCTATTATTTCTGACATTTTGCGGAGTTCATTGAAATAGCACAAAACGTCATATTTGGGTTAGAAATTGTATTCTAAGACGAATTGAATTAGTTGCGTCTAATACTATTTTGAGAGAGATGGTATTACGATACAGAATATACTGAAGGGTATCGAAATCATTCATGAAATTCGGATGAACAATTTTAGAATTCTGTTGCATTGATTTCATTTTAATTACTTCTGGAAACAACGATTTAAGTCGGGGGAGATGGAAATACATGTAGAAAATAAGTTATTTCAAACAAATTATGTATAAACTACCTAAATACATTTACACGGAGAAAAAATGTTAGTAGGTACTTTCCAAATATATTGAAACACGTGTTCATGCACCTGCGTTTGGCTTGTTAATTCATAATGAAGAAATGTGAAAATGCAATGATTTTTATGAACACGTGTTCTGACCTCGCGTTAATGCATTCCATTTTTACTAATAGTTGAACATGAAACCTGCAGATGGTCTGCAGTCCCGTTTTTAACAGGATTATGAATACTTTCAAGAGATTTCTTTGACACTCATACACACGCTTGTTATAGGTACCCACTCTCGCCCCAAAAACATCTCTCGTCTCAATTGGTGATTTCTCTCTCGATTTTCTATCTTCAGCACACAGCCTCTCTCTTGCGTATGCGTGTTGGAGAAAGAGATGTGCCGGTTTTGCTGTTTAACTGCTGGAACAACATCATCAAAAATACTCATTTCAGTTGTCTGTGCGTCCTGCGTAACTCTCGTGCAATGAACACGAACTTGCTTTAAATTTAAGTTTATTTTTTAAAATTGGAACTGATTGTGTGAAGAATGCAGATAAGCGACGATGTAATATAATATTTAACCAAAAATTATTTTTATTGTTGTTTTCGAAATTGGAACTGATTGGAATTGGATTTCAGACTATCCCGTGACCATAAAAAATACGAATTTCAGTTGTCCGTGCTTCCTCCGTAACTGTTCGATGAAGATGAATTTTCTTTGAATTTAATTGGCGTTTTTAAAATTGTATATGATTGTATGAAGAAGAAGCCATAAAGTAGGTAGATAGCCTGTGATATAATATTTAAGCAGAAAATTATTTTAATTGTCAAAATTGGAACAAAATTCTTCTCATACTAGCTAGTTAATAAATTACAAATGTTACAACACAGAGATGAATGTAGTTAGTCTAGGGTTAAAAGATAAAGGTGCACTCAAAGTGTGGTTTATTACTTCAATGATTTAATATTTAAATAGCGAGATATTTTAGTTTTACTCATTTGATCGTCATTTTAAACACGGATAGCAGCACGTGTCTATTTATTTATTAAAAATCAACCAGAATGTCTAATGTTGGAAAACGTAAACCAAACCGTCTCAATCGTAAATATTTTGCGCTTGATCGTATCAAAAAAGTATTTAGCACCCGTATCTTTGCTCTTCTCCCTGCTAGAATTTTGGGTCTTTGTGTTGGCGTCATGCCTTTTGATTTCATCGTCGAGTCTGGTCATTCAAGAGTGGTTCCAAACATTCCTTCAATTGTTGTTGAAGGAATGTTTGAATTGTTAGTGTACTGTCATCCACCTATGTCTCGATCATTATATTATTTAGTGAAAATAGGATCGAAACGGCGTGTGCGGCTAGTACGACGTCTCGTGTATAAACGAGATTAGATGTGATTCGGCAAATCAGTGCTTTTGCCAACTTTTCTCTGGGAATTGTTATGGTGATTGTTGCGTCGAGACATGCGGACGCTAGGACCATGGAGATTTTGACAGAAATCGATGATATATTTGCAGAATTATGTGAAAAAAATGATTTCTCAAATGTGGCATTGAATATAATCCGTGTTTTTCCTTCTACAATTAGCGCAAATATTTTTTTACGATTGGGTCTTGTTTCACGTAGAGTTATATCAACCACTTTTTGTGCTATTTATTGTTCTATTTGTACCGATTGTCAGACACAACTCTCATTATCTTGACGTCCTTTGTCTCTTGTGACAGAAAATGCAAAGTGTTTAAATAGGCTATTACTAATCATGCTGACGAGACATAACGTTAATAACTTGGAACCTAATTCCTGCCCCAAAGCTTACCGGGGACGAGTATTGCGAAATCAACCCCATTATTACATGTATTTGGAAACGCAAGACTACTGAACAAGATTGAAAGAATTGTTGCGAATTCATGATAGGATTTGCGATTGCGCTGACAACATCGGCAGAGCTCACGGTTTTAGAAATCTTTGTGATTACTTTTAGTTTTATATCTACAGTTTCATATCTCTTTGATGCTTTGGCTACAGGCATTCATGTTTGTGTGATGACTTCAGGCCTACCTTCGATGGAAAGTTTAGGGAAATGGGGGTTATCATTTATTTAACTCTGTATATTGGCTATTCGTTTGAGCTGAACGAGGCGGTAAAAACTTTTTAAGAGTGTTATATGTTTTCTTGGAGATTAAAATATTGTTTTGTGTTGTTCGCACTTCTTCACTTCAAATAATTTTCATTGGTTGCCTTATTCTATTTTATTTTAAATGTATATTTTATTTTATGTGTGAACATTAACGGGTTGATAACATATTCCATAAAAATTAAATTACAGCCCAATAAAATGCAAACATAATACCCAACAAAGAAATCAATGATTACATAGCTAGTAGATAAACAAAATAAACATACTAAAAATACAGGTTATAATCAAACATACAGTGTTTAAAAGATATGCAATCGAAATTTTGCTGAAAAGAGTTGGATAACAGCTGCAGCAACCAGTTGACAATAGTTTCAAAACGTGTTCAAAGAGTATTTAGGTCTGTACTGGAGATTAATCTACGAAGGAATCCAGTAACATGGAATCTGACGAATGTACTAGACATCGGAAAATACAACACATATTCCCAAACCCATCTAGATAAAATGGAGCCAAATAATATATTTCCCCAGGGACGGTTGCGACCGTGTTCACACCAAAATAAAACCCCTTTTGAGCAGCTGGTGGTACCATTATATAATTATCATGTTTGCATATCAATTACCTTCTTTTAATACTACACTATTTTTTTGCTTTGTTTAAACAAATATATTTTATACTTTAAATTATTTCTCTCCATGGAATCTGTGGGATTGCACTAGCCTCCCCACTCCCCACAAGTGACGGCACTGCCAACCCAATAAAAAAACATGAAACACAATCGAAAGCTGAAAACGCTTCGTCGATTGTAAAATTAGGCAATAACTCTATAACCTGACATGATTGTTTTATTATACATATGTATAATAAAACAATCATTTTGCCAGGTATATATTTATACAATATATTTTAATTTACCTTTACCCATTTAGGCAATTATTCGGGAACTGGCCACGCTTAATACGATTTTATTTTATTTAAAGCGCTTTTATTTTAGGTTAGGTTAGGTTGGGTTATTATAGGTTAGGTTAGGATATTTTTTTTTTTTTTTTTTTCATATATACGGCATCACGTTGCCATCAATAAAAGTAAGAATAGTGAAAGTACAAAAACTCAAACAAAAGTATTAAGTAACAAGCATAAAATGTAAAAGTTTAACAACTCAAAGAAAGGTATAGAGAAACAAGTATAAAATGGAAAAGTAAAACAACTCAAATAAAGGAAAAAGTATAAATTGTAAAAGTACAACAACTGAAAGAAAAGTATAAAATGTAAAAGTACAACAACTCAAAGAAAAGTATTAAGTAACAAGTATGAACTTTTAAAATATCTAAAAGTATAAAATGTACAAAAAATATTATTTATTTAAAAAGGTTTAGGGATAGGTAAATTATTATCTACGTAAATAATATAAAATATCATTATTTTTCAACATCGTAAATGCAAAAAGTTGTTATTGTCATTAAGTTGAATCAAATGTTTGTTTTTTTTAAATGCGTAATAAAGACGGTAGTTGTAGGTAAAATTTTACCCATACGACTGTCATTCTTATTATGCCTAAATTGAACATGTTATTATTCATTAACTCCTTCCTGTTCCGTGTTTTAACAATATGAACTCACCATCTCTCTGTGAATGAACTAATATCTACCTAATAAATGTAAAGTTAGTATCACTTAAATTGGGCGAAGCCCAAATAAGAGCCGCCCGCAGGGCCTACCAGCGGAAAACCCGCGGAGCGGTTTTTAACTGCTAGTTATCATTATTATTGTTATTCATCTATGTCCGATTACATTGGCGCAGCGCTTCTCGATAACACTACAGATTTATGTACCTACTTACTGATTGAGCATGCATTATTTGTAAAACGTTTTTCCTCTTTTCACAGGCTAAAGAAACAGCCTCCATAGCAATCCGATTGAGCTTGAGTAGACGACAAAACTAAACAGACGGTAAGACTAGTTATTTTCTATTATTGCTTTTTGGGATGTACATTACAGTATTAGTAAAATTATTTCTTGTGCACTGTCCGAGGGTTTTCAAGTTGATACAATTTATACTGACTTTAGTAAAGCCTTTGATACTGTTTCTCATCGCATTTTAATGGAAAAATTAGAACACTTGCGAATAAGCGGCAACTTTCTCAAATGGCTTAGAAGTTACTTATCATACAGAAAATTATCTGTAAGAATTACCTCCACAACTTCTTACACTTTTTTTGCCCTAAGTGGGGTCCCCCAAGGTTCCCACCTAGGACCAATTCTTTTCCTACTATTTATTTTTATTTTATTTTTTATTTTATTTTATATTATTGAAACAAACAGTACATAATTTACAGAGATGAAACAATATACAGGAATAAGATACTTCATGTTGTGTACCTATGATATGTTTCCTTGTAATGTCTGCTAAGTGGTATGTTTATTCCTTAATTACCAGGTGACTTGTGTAGTTTATAGGTGTGTGTGTGACGTGTGTAATGTGTGTGTGAGTGTTTGTGTGTGTGTGTGTCTGTATGTATGCGCATTGAATTCTTTAAATTATTGACATGATGCCACGTTTGAATTTGGGCAGTGAATCCGAAAAAATGTCAATGTTAGAGTTAATACAAATATTATTTAGAGTATGAAGAGCTCGGTTAATTGTCGAATTAGATGCTGCATTTGTTTTATAATTTAGCGTGTGGAATAGCACTGTATGTCGTGTACGTCTCAAAGGTATGTTAAAGTTAATAAGGGACAAAAGTTCAGAACAGTCAATCTCATTGTTTAAAATTCTGTGTATAAGTATTGAGTCAGCTACTGCTCGTCTTCGCTGCAAAGTTTCAAATGTACACTCAAAATTATTGTTGAATCTGTGGGTAATATATTTTATAAATGTGTTTTGGATTCGTTCTATACTATCTATGTAAAGTTTATATTGCGGATTCCAAATAGGCGATGCATACTCCAGTGTACTTCTGACTAATGCGAAATATAACATTACAATTGTACGCGGATTACTGAATATTTTACTTACACGTAGCACGAAACCAAGCATTTTATATGACCTATTAACGATTGAGTCAATGTGCTTATTAAATATAAGTTTGCTATCAAGGTAAACGCCGAGATCTTTACATTCCGTTTTAGAGATGACAGGTTCATTGTTGAGTGAATATGAGTACTTAATTACGAGTTTATTTCTGGTGAATGTCATAGTGTGACATTTAGAAACGTTTATATCTAGACAGTTAACTTTACAATACTTGCAAAGCCTATCTAGGTCACTCTGTAACGCTTCGCAGTCAGAAAGAGAACGAATAACTTTGAATATTTTCATGTCATCGGCATAAAGTACATATTTGGAATTTTGAAAACATGATCCAATGTCATTTATATAAATGTTGAACATTAGCGGACCTAGGTGGGACCCTTGGGGGACACCAGATTTTACCTCGATAGATTTTGAGAAGACGCCGTTGATTAAGATTACTTGATTACGGTTACTAATGTAAGATTTGATCCATCTAAATAGGTCACCGTGTATACCAAATAAGACAAGCTTTTTCAAAAGAATTGAGTGTATTACGCGATCGAAAGCCTTAGAAAAGTCTGTATACATAGTATCAACCTGCTCTTTGTCATCCATCTTGCTATGCAAGAAGTTAATGAAAAGGGTCAGGTTGGATGTCGTAGACCGACCTCTCATGAATCCGTGCTGATTCGGTGTAATTATTGTGGAAATAGCCGAGTATAATTGATCAAAGACAATTTTTTCTAGAACTTTGCTTAAAATAGGAAGTTGGGAAATTGGACGGTAGTTTTTAAAGTCATGCTTATCACCGGTTTTATAGATGGGTGTGATAACTGCTGATTTCCACTTGAGGGGAAACGTTCCTTCTGTCAATGATTTTTTATAGATGGCGCAAACCGGAAGACAGATATATTTACTACAGTTGCGTATAAAAACTCCGGGTAGCCTATCAATTCCTGGTCCTTTTTTAATATCTATGTTTGAAAGGTATTTCAAGGTGATTTCTTCATTTATTTTAATTGAGGATATTAATGTGTTGTTCAGAGGATCTTCCTTATTATTAACATTGAGTGTTGGAAATTCATTTCTAAATACCGTTGAGAAGTAATCAGCGAATAAGTCTGTAACTTCTTTGCTATCGTGTGCCGTTGTCGAATGATAGGTCATATGTTCTGGTATAGTGGGAGATTTTCTTTGCGTCTTAACATAATTCCATATTTTTTTAACATTATTTTGTATATCTGATTCCAATCGAGCAATGTAGGCGTTATGAGTATGACTAGAAATTTTCTTTTGTCTTTTGCGAAGTATTGAGAAAGATAGGTAATCTAGAGGATTCTTGTACCGTTTCCAGGCACGAAAAAACTTTAATTTTTCTTTAGTTATGTTAATTAAAGCCGCCGAATACCATGTTGGGAATTTGGTTGATTTGATTACTTTTTTTGGAACCAGATCATCTATCAGGGCATCAATAATACCATAAAAATGATGCACTGCAGCATCTACGTCCTGTGCATTAACGACAGAGGACCAATCACTGTTTCTGAGAGCATCATTAACTACCTCGTAGTTAACTTTATTGAACATTTTGACTATCTGGGGTTTTAGGGTGGTAGCAGGGAGAGGAATATTTAGTTCAACCATAATAGATTTATGATGTGCATCTTCGATTACAAGTGGCGAGTCAGCCGCGGAGACAATGACTGCAGTGTTACAAAGCACGAGATCTAAAATTCGTCCGTGAGTATTATAAATTTCGTTATACTGTGTTAAATTGGAAAACGAAAGGCAGCTAAGGAGGGTAGAGGTACAGAGGTCAATACTACGTGGCTGATACGTAGAGTTCCAGCTCACATTTGGCATATTATAATCGCCTATTACTAGAAAAATGTCATTTGGAAATTCAGTAGTTAAGTCAGATATGGTAGTTGTATGACTATTGATAATAGAGAAACGCTGTGCATTAGACAACTTAGGACTAACTCCTGGTAAGTAACAAATATGAATATTTGAAATGCAATGTTTTGAATGTCTTAGTAATAGTGAGATCCAAATATCCTCGGCTTCTGATGTCCATGACTTTTGAGATCGAACTTTAAAGTCTTTTTTTATACCTATAACAACGCCACCCCCTTTAGTTTTACCCGTTCGATTAGTATCTCTGTCATTTCTATATACGTTATACCGGCAATCAAACAGCTCATCATCGGATATGCTGTCAACTAACCACGTCTCGCTAATTAATATTATGTCGAATTCGTTGATCAGGACGTTTTGATAGAATTCTTTAGTCTTGGATCGGAGGCCACGTGCGTTTTGATAAAAAATTATAATGTTGTTATGCATCATGTAATAGAGAATACACTATCCAATTTTGATTCGAAGTAAATAGAATAATATGTAAACAAAATAAATAAATACATATTATTATGTTCACTCAACAGCCAAAAGTCCACTGGGGTGAGCATGGTTTTCGATTTGCGCAGATGTGAGTGTATTATGTTGTAGTGTTTTGAGTAAGTTGAGTAGTGTGTATGTAGAATTAGAGTTGAGTACAAAAGTGGTATAAGTTGAAAGCAAAAATTAAATAAAATCAAATTAAAATTAAGTTTATAAGAAATCATTGAGTTAGGTTGTTCAATACGGTTTGACCAGAGACGAGGATAGCAGGAGAGGTAACATTCTTTCTTATATAAATTTTTGAGTTTCTTACCCATAAAAAATCATATTTGTTTATATTTTTAAATTCTTTTGCTGATCTTAGTATCAATTTGTTTTTTCTGGTGAGGTGATCATTTATAAAAATTTTACCTCCTGCAACACCTACGCTCTTGCAGTCGACCCCCTTCTTCTTTTTAATGGCCGCAAGTAGTTCGTCCTTCTTCCTTTTGGAGATGAATTTAGCCACCACGTTTCGAGGGCGGGCGTCACGGGGAGCTGCTGCTATTCCGTCTTGAGAATGTTGGCGAGGTTTGGCTCGACTAATGAATTCAATGTCCTCTTCTTTAATGATTTGTCCAACGTTAGATGCGATTTTTATTTGACTGTCTGCTAGGTTTTCATCCTTATTTTCGGGGAGACCAAAGATTTCAATATTATTGAGGAGCAGCTGCTGTTCTCTTTCGTTGTTTGTTTTGTCCAGATAAGTTACGAATTTTTTTAATTCGATTACTTCGGCTTCAAGCTTATCCATTTTTTTTAATTTTTCTTCTAAAACCAAAATTTTGTTCGTGTAGTCTTCGATTGTGTTATTATTATGAACGATTGTCTGTTCAAAGGAAGATAGTTTCGAATTCATTGAGTGGAGCTGGGAGGAGAGTTTCTTGATTTCGCTAAGAAGAATTGAAGAGTCGACAGAGTTGAGATTGCTGGAGAGCGGTGATTGTCCTGTTTTGCATTTAGTGCACGTCCATGACTCCCTGTTGTCCTCCGACATCTTCTTAAAATTTGCAGACGTAATTTTGGCACAGCTGAGATGCATTTGGTTTTTACAACTTATACACCTCATATAGTCAGACGTTTGTACTGCCTTGTTACATTGGTTGCAGGTAGAACTCATAGTGGGTAAATTGATGGCAACAATATTATCACTATGATGACTATTTACTTCGAAATCGATTTCTGCAATGTAATATCACTAAGTCCACTCAAATTCGTTACTTTTAAATTTGTTAAATTTCTTCCAAGCAAACAGAAAGCGACGTTTGTGCAAAATGTTCACTATAACATAGTATTTTTTAATTAATTTAGGGAGCAGAGTAAAACACAACTGTCACTTGATTATGGTAATGTATTTATTAATGACATTTCACTAATTTTCGATAGTATTCACTTTCTTCTATTCGGCGACGATCTAAAGATGTTTAAATCGATCGGTAATTCTTCTGATTGTTTAACTCTACAAATGAACTTAAATAAACTTTATGAATGGTGCATCGTAAACAAATTACATCTTAATATCAACAAATGCCAAACGATCAGTTTCCATAGATCTAAAATAACAATGCCAATCTAAAAAGAGTCTTTGAATTCAATGACCGTGGAGTTATCTTTGACTCCAAATTACGCTTCTTGAATCACATTAATAGCATTACCAGTAAGGGATTACAAATGCTTGGATTTATTCTCAGAATCGCTAAAGACTTTAATAACATAAAAACTATAAAATTACTATACACGTCTCTGGTTAGAAGTCAGGTTGAATACAATTCAACCATTTGGTGTCCTCATTTCAACTCTCATTGTTTACAAATTGAAAAAATTCAAAATAAATTTTTATGTTTTATTAATTTCAAAATTGGTATTCCTATTATTGAAATCAATTATGTCAATTTACGCAGTAATCTTAACTTATCGAAATTATCTGAAAGGCGAAAAATATTTGATCTCCTTTTATTATATAAAATTGTTCATTCAAGGTTGGACTGCCCTGACACTATAAATTTGGAGGTATTATTTACATATATCTCCGAAATATACTAGATGGAATATTTTATTCTACAACAATAACTTTGCTACGAATTCTGTGTTAGAAAGAATACATAGGTTGGGCAATGAACTAAGTGATGTCGCTGACATATTTAATTTAAACTTCAATACATTTAAAGCCAAATTAGTCCACCTACTAGAAAAAACTAGGTCAAGAAGAAGATAATTAATATTGAGTACATAATTTGACTGTCGTAGATTTAGAAAATTTGACATCTCGATTATCTCATGAGAACCATGGTTGATGTTGTAACTTAAAGGAAAGACATACCAGACTATTGTTAGACCCGCGATAATGTATGGCTCCGAATGCTGGACTATGTACAACTCCTACTTTAGGCAACTCGAATCAGCAGAAATGCGAATGCTTAGATGGACGGCAGGAGTATCATTAAAAGATAAAATTAAAAGCTCACGCATTCGTGGTAGCCTGGGTGTCACTGACATAAACAGTAAGCTAGAGGAACGACAGTTAAGATGGTATGGGCACATAAGACGGAGACCACCAGACCACACAGTGAAGCAAGCAATGTCTATAGAGCTTCAAAGACAGTCATCCAGAGGTAGACCAAAGAACTCCTGGATGACCCAATGCTCCAAAATCTTACAAAGAAACGGCCTAGATGAAAGCGACACTCAGAACCGAAGAAGCTATAACCTGAGAACGAGAAGAGCCGACCCCAACAGCCCACCTAGGCAATGAGTTGGGATAGTGCTAGGAAGAAGAAGAAGAACCATGGTTGATGTTGTAAATTAGACAAGTTCTAATTTAAAACATCAAGTTAACATTAGTTCTCAGTAAATTAGACAAAATTCAATTTAAATCTCTGTGAATAATAACTGGAGCGATGGAATCGTCGCCCATCAAATCCCTTCAAGTAGAATGTTCTGATTCCCCTCTTTATTTAAGGTGGAAACTATTTGCTGAAAAATTTGTTCTTAAATTTTTAAATTCTATATGTCATCAGGTTATCCCCAGAGTATCATTGTTCAACGATTCAACATATTCATGTACTATAATCAGAGCTCGAACCAATCCTCCTCTTGCCATCTGTCAAAAACTTCCGTCTCTCTCAGATCTTCAAATTATCCAAAATGACCTTCTTCCCTTATACAATTTAAGATATAGTCATGCCACCTTATCCTCAAAAATTTTAGAAGGGGCCGGCATCCTTAAAAGCCATTCCAATCTCCCGGCCTGTACTGTCAATAATATGTTCAATGACATAACTTCATCTAAATACCCCAACTCCTCCCTTTTATTTAATGATGACTCCGAATCTCCAGACGATCCCAGGTGTGGTACAGGTATTAACGCTTACCACAATAATTCTAATGACAGAATATTTAATTTATATATTAATTAATATTTAATTTCAAACCAATTTTCAATATTTTCAGGTGAGTGCAATATATTTGATTCTCTCGAATATAAAATAAAATATAACTTTGAACATTCCCTTATTCTTTTTGATTATCTCAGTTTCCTCCAAAAACTTAAATAGGTCCTCTTCTTCATCCTGATGATAATTTTTATCCATTAATCGAGTGCTGATAGCCTCCATTTAAAGCTCTGGTAAAACCGTAACTATGGTCTGGATTCCTGGGCATGTTGTCTTCGTGGGTAATTGCGGATTCCTTGATAAAACAAGGAGCATCCAACCTTATTGTTATTCTCGTAAACCACATTCCTCTATCTGATTTTTTTGCATCATCAAATATAGATCTTGCAATGCATGGTCAGAGTATTGGAACATTGCTAGTCAATCCAAGAGTCTGATATGCCTCAAAACAAAGGACTCAAAATTTTGGTTTAAACAATCCCTCATTTCTCAACAAAAAAAAATTCTCGCTTATTCGAATGAGCATTTGACATCGTTTCTTCTCACCATTTTAAAATGCACGCTTGACTCCTCAGATTGTACATTCTGTGGTCTAGAAGGGCTTAGATCTCATATTTTTAGGTTGTGCCTCTCTAAACAAATATCCTTTCTTCTATCAAAGCCTTATCTAAAATTGCATCCCCTCCATTCTACATCTGATATCTTCAAGTGTGAATTCAACTGATTTTTCCATATAATTTGGAAATTCACCTTCCTTCTCTCCATAATTCGATATGAAAGCCACAAAAAATGGAAAAAAGTGAAGTTTTGAAATTCAGACGTTAATAATTTTTTTTCTATATATGGTCTCAACCCTGGCAACATATCTGACTGAACTGTGTCAATTTGCAATCACCTACCTCCACGTTAGAGAATAAGCTAAGGTTGGAGCAGATTTCCTGGTTCCAGGATAGAGTATTCTTGAAGACATTCGTAACTCTTCAGGCAAAAGTCACTAGCGCCAAAAGCGTAGTTCTGTTATATATCTATTTTTAACCAAATCTTTTAATGTTTGCTTTTGCTTAATTATTTAATGTAATAGTGACATTACAGCAAGCTAAATTAAATATTCTTAAATAGTATATGGCGTCATGTAAAATATAACATTGTTTTTGTGATTCTTAACTTTTGGATCTGCTATTTGAATGCATCGATATAGATAACCAATTTTTTGTTGCACATTTCTGCAGCTGCTGCTATACTCATGTCTTTTCATTGCGATAATTAAGGTTTCACGTATTTATGCAATAAAATGTGTGTTTAGTAAATCCTTCAATTATATCCACTGTGTTTTATTATTTCTGCTGGGACACAACAATAGATACGCAATCTATGATAGTAAAATTAAAAAAACCAACATATTTATTCGTGAGTATTTATTCCAATAATCACTTTTACAATAGCAATAGCAATAGCAATAAAAAGTGGGCCCTGGTAATAATAACTACCTTGCTTGCCATTATAACCCCTGAGTACCTACTAATAATTTCGAATTTTATCCCTATACATGTGCTATTTTTATAAATGTCACGCATTGCTCACTTATTAACTGTAAGATACTATACGTATTTAAATCGTGGGTCACACTGGAATAATACCCACAAATATTTGAACATCAAGTCATTATAAGTCTGCCTTACCCAGAATGAACATTAAATGTTAATCTATAAATTTTAGATTATATAATTATCTAAAAATCATACAAGCATTAATTTTAAAAACACTATGTAACAAAAAAACTAATAGTCAAAGCAATTGTTTAAGCAAATTGTAAGTTCCACGGGTATGGTATAGCGACAAACCACGTAACTTCTTTTATATACTACTTGAAATATAAAAACTTTATTCATACATTTGCACGAAATAAAAATGAAAATCTTCTATTTTAGTAAAAGGCAATGTGCGCACCTTAAGATTAAAAAAACAGTCGATTCGAGAGCATAAACTTTGGAATCACCCAAGGATCAATACTGGGGCCACTCTTATTCCAGATGTATGTAAATTATATCTATTAACTTAAACTACATTTAGCTAGCGAAATTTTCTTCGCAGATGATACAGCAATATTAGTAAAAAAATATTTTGTATTATTAGAGCAATCTCAAATGGATTTTATGATAGTAAATAACTAGCTAATTAAAATTATACTCGTAAATATGTTAATGAAATAGGTAAATATATCATCAACATATTTATAATATCCATAGGATATTTAGGTAAATAAATAGGATTAAAATAAAATATGTGAGGCCCCAGTAACCAAGGTAAACAACAATATTTGAAATTCATTTGAAAAAAAAAATTTATAGGTATGTTTTGTTAATTTGTTTTGATAACGTTGTTCTGGAATATAATATATTTTAGATTTATAATGTTGAAAGGTAGTTTAATTGGAAATTATAGATTTGTAATATTGAAAGGTAGTTTAATTAGAATATTTAATTTGGGCATATTGAAAATTGTTTCTTGATAAATGAAATTACTAGGTAACGATAGTTGCTTGGTTACTGGAATGTAGCAGGAACGATAAAATCATCTCCAAGTTGTTTTGAAAAATGCAACCAATGTCATTTGCAACCAACGTAGATGAACAGGGGATTATTATGTCATCTGTACAGATGAACATTGATAGTCTAAGACCCCAAAAAACAAAAGCAGGTATTCCTAGGCAGCGTATGAAATGGACGAACGATGTCAATTGATGAACGATTAATTATTGTTCGTTCATATTTTAATGTAACTAAACTAGAAACAGATATGTTGTTATACAGGAAAAAAATAGATTTAATTTTTTCACAAAATTATCCGATTGCTCAAGTAGACGAACAAAGATTAGCAGACCAAAAACGCGCAATTTTCAAAAATTATTTTATTCCTATAGTAACATTAAATCAGATTAAAAAGGAAGTAGCAGATAGATTGCAAATGGGGAATAATTTAGAACAAATTAATACAAGTAATAATGTTACATATAACGTAGACAGTTTAGATAATATTCTAGTCGAAATGTCCAATGATATTAGAGTAGATTAAAATAGCTTAGACGTTATATTTATATATATTATACTCATTTATAATCTTAGGGAAATCAACATTGCAAATTTAAACTTAATAGATGATCATGTAGTAGAATTAGCTAACTTACGTTTATAATAATATAAACGGATATATAGATGTAGAGCCTACAGTTAAACCAAAATTGCATACGTCCTATAACTAACTAAATTAATTTTGTAATTAAATAATGTAATTTTGCAAAAAAATAATATACGACGACATTGGTTTTTTAAATCTTCATACACTAGTATATGCTAGTTCTATCACTATATGTAATAAGTTAGGAATTAAATTATCGTCCTTTGATGATAGATCGTATAGTTATAGTAAACCAGAATGGCAGATTAGATTAGAAAATGATGTAGTATTTTTAAGAAGCAACATAGATAGAGTAATATAATATAACAATGAAAATAGAAGTAGGAACATTTTGAGACATGTAGATGAAATTGGGAGAAAATTTTAGTTATAGCATTGATAGTAATAATAATGAAAATAAAATTAATGATTTATTGGATTTATTAAAACAAAAATTAGGTGTAAAAGCTAGTAGATTAAAAAGATATCATTATACGTATAACAAAAAATATAATAATTAATTATTCCAGAAAAATGAAAAAATATTTTGTTCATAACTTGACGATAAACAATATATTATTTCGAATAATAATATTCCGTTGCCATCTAAATCAGATATGCGTGATTTTTGGACTAAAATTTGGAGTAAAGATACAAAACAACGAGTCAAGTCCCTGGATAGAAAATGAAGAACTCAATTGTTCAGGCATTGAAAAAATGAGTTTTTCTAATATATCGGTTGAATTGTTAGCCGAAATTATTAAAAATATTCATAAATGGAAAGCCGCGGGTTGCGATTGGATAAATAATTTTTGGTAAAAACACTATAAACGTCTGACTTTTTTACATCCTCTTGTGGCAAAAAATCTTTCAAAATTTGTCAGACAACCTCAAAATTTTCCAAAATTTCTAACTAAGGGCATCACTTATATGTTGCCTAAAAGCGAAAATATTAATAATCCCTCTCAGTATAGACCCATTACATGTTTACCGACAATATACAAAATTTTAACCTCTTGCTTGACAGATTTAATATATACTAATTTAGATGAAAAAAATATTTTATCTGAACAGTAAAAAGGTTATCGAAGAAAAAACATGGGATGTAAAGAACAATTAGTTATTGATTCTGTAATTCTAAAACAGATTCAAACTCGAAAGCGTAATTTACATTCTTGCTTATATATACTACCAAAAGCTTTCGATAGTGTCCCGCACTCGTCGTTTATCAAAGTATTAAATATATATAAAATTAACCCCATTATTATTAGCGTTTTGGAAAATATTATGTCGTTTTGGAATACCAATTTACTTATAAAATTTAAAAGGTAAGAAAATAGTAGTACTGGGAATTTCAATTAAAAGAGGGATTTTTTAAGGAGACTCATTGAGTCCTCTTTGGTTTTGCTTAGCATTGAATCCTCTATCTAAAATGTTAATTAAAAGCAAGTTTGGAATAAAAATTAAGTGTCATACAAGGGAGGGTAGTACAATTTCGCATTTATTTTTTATGGATGATATAAAAATATTTTCCAATTCTGAATAAAATTTACAGAAAATAATCAAGGCAGTTAAAAACTTTTCAGATGACATTAATGAATTTTAGTTTAGATAAATGCAGAACGATTCATGTAGAGATAGACAAAATTCTAGATGAGGACGAGAGTATATTTAGAATTTTCCAAATTACTAGTATGAAAAGGGATGAGGTTTATAAATATTTAGGATATCAAATAGATTAGACCATACAAGTATTAAAAATGATTTTAGGATTAAATTTCAATCTAGGATCAGAATTTTTTTTAAATGCAATCTATCTGCTAAAAATTTGGTAAAAGTAATAAATACTTGCGCAAGACTAAATTCAATTTTAGAAAATGAATTTTATAAAATATATTTTAATAAAACTTTACTAACAGACCGAAAGATTTGTAATAATATACCGGATATAGTTTGTTGCATTTAATCCGGTGAGCGGAAACACAACTTAACCTTTGGCTAGCTCAGACCGTCGGCAGATGTGAGGGCTCTAAATAACGCAGGGGTAGGTCGTCTTAGACTTACATTTCTGCCACACCTTTGGTTATGAAGGGTTCTTGGAAGTCCTCAGTCGTCAAATGAAACAGTGCATGGTATGAAATGGTTTAATGGAACACAGGGCACATGGCATTCATAGGGGAAGGAATTATTATTACAAGATTTTAACGGATTTATCAACATAGTATTCGTAACGTAACAAGTTTTACATGACGAAATTTAAAAAAAATAACTTTTATCATTGATATCCAAATTCCTGTAATATTCAAAAATCTGTTTCTCAAAAAATAAGAAAATACACAGATTTAGAAAATGAGATTAAAAGAATTTGGCATTCTCAGACTATAAAAATATTTAATATTTCGGATACTGGCATTATACCTAGCTCTCTCACTCAAAATTTAGACGTATTAGATCTGTCAAAGAATTTAAATATAAAAATGCAAAAATCAGTCACTGTAAATACATGTAGGATTACAAAAGATTTTTTAAATATTTATATTGAGGGATCAGTAGGATTTATAGGTCCAGTTAGGAGTTCTACTGAGCCGAACCCCTGATATGAAAACCTCTGGAGTCGGTGAATTATTTTCCCATTTGATATCTGGTGGGTTGGCGTGTTGTTCTTGTATTGTTTTGTATTTATTATGCTTATATAATACACTTGCATAATGTAGATTGACTAGATGATCATTTGTGGAAAAGTGTGTGGAAGGGTTTAGTTTTTCCTGTGGAGAAGCTTTAACCCGGACATAAAGTCGGAAATAAAAAAAAGGCTTAAAATCAACCTTAAAAACAAGAAAATTGTCATTGTCTAAATGTTATTTCTAAAAACTAATTTTTAATTTTTATATGTGCCTTCATTGTATAAAGCTCAATGTTTTAACACATAAACAACACACACCACACACGGACAAAGACACTTTCAATACTACGCAACCAAACTTTTTAACAGTATGCCCATTACTTTGAAACAACTAATGACTACAAAAACATCTACAAACTTTCTCAAAAAGCATATAGTAGTCTGGATAAAAAATCAAGATATTCACTTTATTCAAAAGATTATAATTCCAAACCAAACATAACCAAAATATGATAAGTAAAATTAAATATTATACACGTTCTTCAAGAATTATCCAAAAATACATACACGCACATATAAATTTGCGTGTATGTTTCAATATATGTCTGTGAAAAAAAAAACTACAACACATAAATACCTGTCACACTTAATCACAAACACGTAAACACCTCAGCACAGGTTCTCCTAGTGAGGTGTTCACGTAACATACAATATCACCCACACACAGTTTTACCTATATCAACCTATGTTCTTTATTTTTTATACCTTTTTTCTGTACTTTTTTCTCTGTACTACAATATAAACTACTGTAATCATTTGTAAAATGTGTATTCAAGAATAGACATAAATAAATAAAATAAATAAATTAACAAGCTCTAAGCTCAAACTCAAAGCTTAAATCTCGCGGCTGCATTTGAGTGGCTCAGCTCTCTGAAGGACGATCCGTCAATTTTAATGCCTTTATAAATTTATTTATTTAAATTGTTTTGTGTTTTTCTTGAAATGTATTTGTTTGGTTTTAAGGTCATTTAAAACCAAAAAGAGTTTAGATAATATATAAGAATATACAGATTACATAGAATATAAGATTTAACAATGCATAGGTTAACAAAATATAGGTAACATGAAACATCATTTAAAAAAAAAAAAATTAATTAAAAATCAAATTCAATAATACAATTATTAAGTTCTGCAAGTACTTTTTGGTTTTTGTTATTGTTACAGCTGTTTCGGCTTTTAAGGCTATTTTCAAACTGTGGTTTTAGCCACGTTTAAACGACTTATTTATATGATTCTATTTTACCCCTCCCAATTTAAAATGATTTATTACGGGTTAAACCGATTTACTGATAAAATAATTGTGACAATAGATTTCATATTCTGTGGGGTATTTTGAAGTCTATTTTCCCCACATTAATGTTGTGAGAATAAAATGTTTGAAATTGTTGTTCACATTAGTCTGTAAACTGTGTAACTTTAATTAAAAATCTCTATGACTATGATAAGAATCTACAAAAGGTGTAATAGAAAAACATTAATACCAATGTAAACATTCCATTAAAATGAGTGTAAATTTTGACACTGATTGGCAGCGGTGAACATCTATTGAACCATACTTATTACCAAGTCTGTGTAATCTTTGAATAGGCGAGTTTACGAAATAGTTTTTAGCAGATTTTGGAACATTATACAAGGTGTTCAGTCGAGTGCCCCGTGTACCCACCTGACTCGCAACGAAATAACGCTTGTTAAATCAATGGCGTCCAGTCTGTCATTCGGTATTTTGAATAGACATACCATATCAGTCACTGTGCGCCTTGATGATAAATAGGTTACGTTTAGCAAGTTCATTAGAAAAGTATAATTAAGATCCTCGGTTGGAATTCCTAATTTAAAATTAATGAATCTCAGGAACTTATGCTGCTCTCTCTCAATTTTAAGTTGGTGAATCTTATAAAATGGAGCCCAGATTACTGAATTATACTCTAGATTACTTCCCAACAAACCAGTGAATAGCAATTTAAAGGAATTCATTAATTTAAAATCTTTCACCGTTCTCAAAATAAACCCTGAACATTTCATGGCCTTGTTAGTTATTTCATTGGATGGATCCCAGATGGCCTAATTTTTTGTATTAAAAAACGGGACAAGCTCCACAAAAACCTACTCAATAATCCGGACACTCAGGCCAAAATATTTAAAAAAAAAAACAGAAATGTATGTAATATTCTCGTTAAAACCACAAAAGGAAACTACTACAAATAAAGATTGTACAGAGCCAGTAATAATAACAAAAAATCTGGCATATTATCAAAGAAATATCTAATACAGATCACACTGCACAACCACTCAATAAATTAAATATCAACGGCCAGGACATCTCTCTAAACGACCATCCAGACATTGTGACCAATCACATAAACGAATACTTTTGTAATATCGGCAAAAAACTAGCATCAAAAATTTTAAATAAGGCATCAAGCAAAGAAAACGCTCTTGCCGACATAATAAATCAATCTACCAGTGAAATAGATAATATTCACACACTAGACCCAACTAACTGTGCAGAAATTTCACAAACTATCAAACAATTAAAGCCCTCCCATTCATGCAATCATGACAAAATATCCTCAAATATACTAAAAACAATTGAACCTTTTATAATCCAACCATTCTTACATATCATTAACCTCATATTATTAAAGGTATATTCCCTAACGAACTCAAACTTGCACTAGTTCAACCATTTTTTAAGACCGGAACCCCAGCTGACATAACAAACTACAGACCTATTTTTATATTGTCACCACAGGGCAGTGTACTCGGTCCCACACTTTTCCTCATTTATGTTAATGACTTATGTAGATTGTCTATGATGGCAACATAATCACTTTCGCCGATGATACGGCCCTAGTAATAACAAGTAAAACATGAGAAGAAACATTTCATAGAGCAGATCTAACATTGAAAGTTATCAAACAATGGTTGGATAATAATCAACTAACATTAAACATAACCAAAACGAAATATCTAACCTACAGTCTTAACATTCAAGGTCAACCTTCAACCAATCATATTCTAAAAATACATTCTTATAGAGATATCTCTAGTTGTCAATGCATCCCACTGGAACTAGTAGATTCCCTTAAATATTTGGGTGTAATAATTTTGCAATAAACTCCGGTGGGAAGATCACGTAATCAATGTTACAAACCGTATACGGAAATTGGCGTATATCTTCAGATCATTACGAAATATTCCAAATAAAAACACACTAAATACAGTACACTTTTCCCTACGTCAATCAATTATATCTTACTGTATAGTGGTCTGGAGAGGATGCTCTAAAACTATATTAGATACATTAATTAAAGCTCAAAAATTGATTATGTGGACAATCTACAAAGTACACTACATTCACCCCACGAAGAACTTATTTAAGGACTTCAAAGTACTCAATATAAAATCCCTATACAACAAACACTTATCCTCCTACTACAAATTCAAAAACACGAAAGAATTTTTTTTATCAACCTATAACACAAGATATTCCAACCAATCCAACTATTTTATTCCAGCTACAAGAACCTAAATGGCTCAGTCACAATTTAATTTTCTTGCTCCTAAAATCTTCAACAATTTACCAATAGAAATAAAGTCAATTGCCAATTTACGACAGGTTCAGGAAGGCGCTTGGGGATTTCTTGATGAGTGAGTGTGATAGTGTCGGTAACCTGCTTCTTGTATTCAGATAGAGGTGTATATATTGTTTACATGTGTGAGGAATATGATTCAAGTATGTAAATATACGTATGTTGTGTGCATGTGTGTATTTGCATATATGCATGTATGTATGTTTATATATTTGCGTGTGCATGTGTATGTATGTATATACATATGTGAACTACTTTATATATTTGTGTTTATTTTATAGAAAACTTTGGCAATTTTTGTGAGTTATTGAATACGTTTTTTTACCAATTTTCAATTTTTTTTTATAATTCTACCAAAATATGTTTACAATAGACTTAAATTCAAACTAACCATTCCTCCACTGGGCACCATGAAACAGGCAGTTGTCTAGTATGGTGCTCTAATGTATCTTCTCTAAATAAATGTATTAATCACGTAACATGTACTCATAAATAAATAAATCAAAGAGACTTGGCTCCCACTGTCAATGACAGCACGTATAGTTATATATTTGATATTTTGCTGAACTGTCCCAAACATAATTGTAGAACCGCTCGGAGCTATTGTTGCCACCAGGGTTGAACCCAAAATATAATGTTCGTTATTGCCCGATGGTTCGACAGTAATATGCAATATTAAATGACGTTTTTTTGTAACAAACCTGACATGTAAATTTTGATAATTGATCTTTTATATGGTGCTGTTTCAAACAGTTAACCAACATTTTAATTTTTAAATACTGTCCCGGTGGGGGGTGTGTAATATTTTTCGATGGCGACAAAGATGTGGAAGATGCACATTAATAAAGCAAATGTGAATCTTGACATAATGGACAAAGAACGTAATTATCCTTATTGGCAGATAACATCGTTTTAAATTAAACCTTTTTCTTTTTTGTAGTATGTGGAGACAGGGAGAGGGAATTACAATAACACACTATGAGCGAGAATGGTATTTTTACCCGCGCGGCCTACTGGTGCTTATCGGCGGGACGGGTAAAAATACCCTTTACGCCGCCCGGCTCCACTTCAAAGGCGAGGAAGGAAAATTATTATTATTATTTCCCGTGACTATTTAATCTAAACGCTTGAAGACAATACAAACTACACACACATATAACAAAAAAAAGATAAGCCGTTGTTTCTTTTATGTACACACATACTCTTGCAATAATTAGGCAATTTTATCGTGTTAAATTTCAAAGATTGTTTGTTAGTTGTACTGGGAATATGAGTACCTATTATATTTTTATGACGTGTTATAAATTCATTGGACCTCTCTTATGAGATAATCCCGAGGATGTTATTACAATAATCATTTCCTGAATGACTTTTCCCGGCACTCGTTACTTGTGAAGATAGAGTGGCGCTAATATACACGTGCTTTAGTTATGATATACAGAGTTACAAAACAGACATGTTTTTTAGTGGAATTTATTTAATTGATATTTTCTTTTACCCTTCAAAAATGTCTTCAGATAATAAAAAGAAAGTCATGAGGAAATATTCGCCGATAATTTGTCTGCCCATTCTGGTGAAGATTTAGCTGAAGCGATATATTTTTGCGCTATTCGCGAAAAACACCCGCTATAGGCTAGAGTCTATTGTTTGAAGCGCCCGACTACAATGTGATAAGATAACATACGCGATTGTTTTCTTAGAAACTCAAAAATTGAATCCGACCCTGGAATCTCTTCACCGGGCAATTTGGATTCAAATAGACGTTTTGTTGTCGTATTCATCGATCGTATAGTAATAATATTACAGATATGATAATAATATCCAATTACTTTAACAAAGATCTTTTTATTATAATCGTTCTTATAGCGGCGTAATTCTCTTGAAAAGTACTAAGTAACCGCTCTATACTTGACGCAGACTCGGTTTGTAAATATTTGAAATTAAGAATTTTATCAACATAACGCGTGAAAATAGTTTTTTTTAACATTTTGACCTTGTACCCCGTTCTAAGGTCACATTGTATATGGTAATTTGTGTGAATTATAAATTGTAAATTTGGTACGTTAATTTTTATTTAAAGTAATTTTTGTAAACGTTTAAAATATGAAAGAGGTAAATTATAAAGCTCATTAATAGAAGAAAAATATAACATTATACAAAAAAACTGTATAGTGATAAAACATAAGAAGAAAAACATAATATAACGTTAATCATTGTTAGGTTGCAACATTTTATCTATATTCTTCCTTCCCGTGTCCATAATCCATGTCTTAATACTTCTTTTAAAGACAGTTATTTTTTTAATGGTTTTTATTGGAAGAGGGAGGATATTAAATAGTTTTATAGAGAAATATTTCAAATTATTTTGCCCAAAAGTCGTTTTAGTTGTAGGTTGGAATCGTGTCTTGTGAATCGACTCGTGTTTATGTGTGCAAAGTTATCCTGGTTCCTGAATGCATAAGTTAAAATATCTTTTGATCATAATTGTCTCAGAGACATTCAGGGAATTAAAGGTATAATTTTCAAAATTGCCTTTTGTGCTGTGATGACTGGTTTTAGAATGGAATCGCATTAACTTCCCCATCCGATAAGACCATATTGTAGATGAGATTGGCCTAAGGCGTAATACATTTTAATTATTTTGTTCTTTATCTAAAATGTTTCTTATTGTTTTGAGAAGATAGGTTAGTTTTTTTAAATTTGTTGCTTATATTTTCAACTTGGGAGTTCCAAATTAGATTTTGATCGATAGTTATTCCTAGGTTCTTTATCATTTGTATTTCATTCAATTTTGGGCACTTGAAAGGATCTTCTTGGTTCGCGTTTAAACAATTTTTATGTTTAGGTTTGTATTGAGGTTATCTGTCTGTTTATTTCGATTTTAAATTTAATATATATAGTTTTTGTGTCATTTAAGGTTAGTGAACTTGAATCAAGCCATTGTTTTACCCTATTCATTCCTATTTCAGCTTTTTTTAAAACTGTCTCCCACGACTTTACATGGAAGAGAAGCACTGTGTCATCTGCGAAACTAATGACTGAATCGTGACAATTTAGATTACATAGTTTATTAATATATATCAGGAAAAAATTGGGCCTAAGACACTGCCTTGTTGAACACTTTATTGGATTTGTACTTGTTGATTTGTTACATTTTGAATCCCGACTAATTGTGATCTCTCTGATATAAAACTATTAAAAATATTCAGTTCACGTGCTGAAATTTCAATCTTTTTGAGCTTTTCTATAAGATATGTGTGATCAATTGTATCGAAGGCCTTAGATAGATCTAAAAATATGCCGATACATTTATTATCGTTATCGAGACTATGTTTTATACTATTTACAACATAGGCGATTGCATTGGAATTCAAGCCGTATTGATTTTACTAAATTATGAAGTTTGTTTTGAGATATTGAGTTAGCTGTTTCTAAATAACTTTCTCTAATATTTTTGAAAGATTATTCAATCTTGTTATTGGTCCATACTTAATTATATCTGCTTTATTGTCGGTTTTAAAGATTGGTATAAAATAACCCATTTTAAGCGTTGCAGTGAAGAATACATCTGTTCACAAGGTTGAGAAGTGGTTGGAGTACTTCATCCCTGATTGTTGAAGTTCATTCTCTTAGATAAAAGGCAATGATTGCAGTGCCGGCTCTGTAATTACTGACAAGCGATAATTATATTTTTCTATATTCGTTTATACATTACTCTCGTGTACAAGACTTAGATAATGAAAATGTCACTTTATCACTGGTGCACGAATCACCGTTGCCATTTTAGGAATTGAATTGCCTAAAGTACTAGTGATAACCTTTTTCATTTGCATTATCTTAAAATACAAAATAAATACATAAACCTTCCTAATCTTGACTAACGCCAGTAATAGCTGTTAAATCTCGCTTTGAACCGTTTCAAATTCTTCTAACCAATCTTTTATCTACCATTGAAGAAGAAGATAATACTAATAAATCTACAGTATAAGACAAAAATAAAAAACGATAACGCTCACTACTAGGAATCGAACCCAGGATCTTTTGGCTTACTGGGAAATTGGTGGGTATAATCTTCAAAATAAGTGAAAAAGTAAAGGGTGTTCTTTTCACATCCAGCAAGAAACGTGTCCCTTTTCTTGCTATCATCATAAATGCACGCTATAAGCTCTTGCGTGATTCGAATTCTGGATACTATTCGCTCACACCAAGCTTGCAACAAAAATGTTTTTTTTCTCATCCTTTGTATCGTAAATTATTAAAATATATTAATGTAAATTTTAAAGTATTTTATGCTACCTGCAGGCGAATTTCGCTCACAGAAAGGCTGACGCGAATTTCACACATAGATCTACTTTCGTGAACAATTTAACCTTGAAATATGTAAAATATGATTTAAGATTTTCACGGCCAAAAGTATTTTTGTTATTTGTTTTTGGGGTGTTATGCCGTGTTGCGCTAACTACTTCTTTAGCCAACGTTTCGGACAGCATTGCAGTGTCAGTCATCAGGGCAGATGTGTTATTGAAATATGTACACTAAATTACCACAATAGTTCAATTTATCAACATTATTCATGCTCGAATCGACCAAATATTGGGGTCAGACACGAGAGACACCTTAAATAAGTCTTACTGGATTAACGTCCGTTCTAGATCTATGTTATTCTGTCGAAACAGATAAAACGATCGGCTAGGTTTGGGTATCCCAATCGGAACCGTTCGGAACCTGGCGTGCGCAAGCGCCTGCTTATTGAAAAGGCTTTGCCACCTATGGTTAATTACGAAAACTATAATTGCAATACATTACTGACACTACAGTAATTAACTTACAAAGTCGTTTAGATTGGTAATATTGCCATAAGTCACTTACGAGAAAATATTACTATTGTAGCGGCCACCTAAAACTAAGTGTGTTGTACTGCGCAATCTATGATTCAATCGAAGATCTAATCCAAGGGTTCTACACCTTTTTTGCAGTTAGTTTTGAAGTTGAAATATACTTTTAAAATGTATTATGGTGTTTTTTTTTGCCAATCGTAAGCTTAGGCACTTAGGGCTTTTATCTACTCTGGACTTTTTAGTATTCCTTGATAATTTATTTATTTATAAATTCACGCCCGGATGGGCTTTTATATCTTATTTTCTTATTTTTTTACAAAGAAAATCTAAAGAAACAACAAAATAAAAAAAAAAACAAAATCAAAAAACAAAATCAAAAAACAAAATCAAAAAGAAAATATAAGACATAATAAAACACAACCTCTTAAATAAAAACAATGTCAAAACGAAATAAAGTGGAAACTAGACACTCCACCATGATAGATGGAAAAATATAATAATAGGAAAATTACAAAACTTTGGTAAGATAAAAACAGAGCTACGTAGTTTCTATAGTTATATTATATTATATTTGATATTCTTCTTTCTGAAATAAATTGGGTGATGACTTGTTTATATTTGGTGAATGATGTGTTGAATATATCAACAACATCTTTATAGTCATTACCCAAATTTTGTATACGGCGAATGGGGGGTATAGAATTAAGATTCTGTGTTGGAGTTTTCACAATAGAACGGTAGATAATGCCTCGATGTTGGTTTGCGAGGTATATGTAAAGAAATAGAGTATAATAGTTCAGAGCTGTCCATTATTGAATTTATGATTTTATATAAAAATTTTAGGTCATTAACTATTCTACGTTCAGATAATTTTAATAAATTGAGTTGACATAGTAGATAATCATAGTCGACGCATTCCCTTGTAATACCCATTCTGAAATTAATAAATCTTAAGATTTTTTTAAATTCTTTCTATCGTGAGTGAATGACTAGCGTAACTAGGTGCCCTCACTATCGAGTTGTACTCAATTTGACTCCTAACCAATGATATATACAAATTTTTATAGGTTTGAATATTTTTTAATTGGCTGCAAATTCTGTAAGTAAATTTATAAGAAATAAAGCCATCAATTTTAACGGCCAATTGCTTGTTACTTAAATAACTGTTAAACCACATGCATAAATACACTGCTATTCCTAATTTATGAAGCTTTTTTAACAACAGATGATTAACTTTGTTGAATGCTTTGCTGAAATCAGTATAGACTGAATCAACTTGTAATTTCTTAGACATGGATTCGGGTATATAATTTTGGTAAATTAAAAGATTGTAGATTTTCCTGAAGTGAAACCATGTTGCTTAGGTTAAATTACTGGCTTGATACAGTGGATGATTTTATTTAAAAGAAGTTTCTCAAACAATTTAGGAATAGTTGATAAAAGGCAGATCGGTCTATAATTGCTCACCTCATTTTTATCTCCTTTTTTAAATATCGGGGTGAGGAAGCTGTATTTCCATTCTTCAGGAAAGCGTCCTGGTTGAAAAGAAATTGTAGTGGATATGCAAGAGTAGTTGCGCAATTCTTTATGAAAACAGCTGGAATATTATCAGGACCTCCGGCTCTTGCTTTGATCCAAATTTTTTTAGCTGAGTCAGTACATCGTTACATTCAATTATTATGTACATAAGTTGAATTTAAGTTATGATCCGAGAAAAAACTAGGCGAGTAATCGTTGACTATTATTGAGTCACGGACATAAACACATTTGAAGAAGTCGGCATAGTGAACTTTTTAAATTTCCCCCTCATAAATCTCGCTATCATTTAGGTTGTTTTACAGTTAACTGACAATTGGCCACTGTTTCATGGTTAAAAAATAGAAAATTTTGTTCAGCAGAAATAGTCCCTAACACGAAAAAAATATCATACAGGAAGCATATAATTTTTTTTTATATAAGAAAGAAAGACAAACATTCCCGGGTTACGAATAACCTGACAATATTTGAAAATCTCCTACTACCACCACAGAAAGCGGAAAATGTTGCTTGTGTTGTGATGGAGGACTTAGCCAGCCGAGGAATTGAACACACTACGCCTGGGTGGGACCCAAACGCGATGTCAACTCGGCCACCGAACGGTCAAGGTGAATTATATTTCATTCACCATGCTCTTAATTTGAGTAGTGTAATTTCTATACCCGCTATATCAACTTTCATTGATTTGGAGAAGACCGCAAAAAACTGTCACATCTTTAGCGTACATAAGTAATTGCATTACAATTTTTTATATAATGAATTGGAGTAATAAAATTTCGAAAAGCATTTATTTTTCTATATATGTCTAGCAATAATTAAGTAATTTCGATAAATAAAATGGATAAAGCGGATTTTGATACTCACTTCGTGATTTTGAAAGTCAACTGAGCCGACATGGCGGGTTTAGAAACACACGCGTAGATCATTTTGACACACGAGCGTGGCGTCAGAGCGGCGGCCATATTGTATTTTGGCAAAATAACTGCTTGTGATTGGTTGAATCCGATATAGCGGGTTTTGATAGTAACTTACTGTATGATATAGCGGATTTTTGGTTTCTCACTCGCAGTTTTAACATGGTTTTCGGTCGTGATAAGGAGGGTTTTGAAACTCAATTTTAGGCTCCTCTTGTTGCTCGCAAAAATGTGAACAAGATGTCATACTCAGATCATTTTGTCAAAAAATGGGATATAGCGGGTATAGAAATTATAGGATTCATTTTATTGTTTGTAAAAATAAAATTAGGTATTTTATCTCTCCTGATAAATTGATGTTTATCATTAATTTTAACTGCACATTTCACTGCGAATGTGTTAAAGGGTTGTAATGTTTATTGGTACTAAACACGTGCTCCATATTTATAGAAAACTCAAGACTCAAACATTAACCCTAAATAACCAATCCTTCTCTTATTGCTGTATTGATTTAGCATCTTGCTTATTCTTAATACCCTAAACATTTAAAAAATGATGGGTGTTATAATTCCCAAAAAAAATTTATTTTACATAATTATATTGCAGGTAGGTTTTTCATTGATTTATCAGATTCTTCAGTTCAGATTTCGAAATAGACACTTATATTCAAAGTTAATTCGAGCTCTAGAGATCATTGAACCAGAGATAAGACGGACAGATAACCCAACTAAGTATTTTTCATGACTAGACCTGTTCCGTCACGCTGATTTGCTTTTGACAGGCCGTGTGCTGAACAATAGTACGGTCAGATTTTGAACTGTACAGTTTGAAATCACACACGTCAACTATAATCACGGAGGGCTGTGAGCCGAACAATCGCATCGAAACGTTCATCTTGTCAAAACCAATGTGTGTACTATCGCCGGTTATTTATCGGAATAATCCCTTAAACGTATTTTATCGCAATCCAATTCAACATAACGAGTGCTACCGTACAACGATCACCGTTCCAGTGCTGACAGATGATTCTCGAGATGCAGACTTCGTTCGCCACCCGGTAAGCTGACTGTGAATTAACCTTACAAATTGTGTTATCGCATTCGCCTGTCATAAACCATAGGCGTTATCCATGCTTTATCTGTATGGAATAGCCCTTTAAAATACGGCTATCCCAACCCTTGTTCGTTCCTCGAACAAGACCCGTGAAAAATCACAGATAGTCAGAAGTGATGGACACATAATATGATTTAGAACCAAAGACCTATTATGTTATACATCTCTAGATGATCTATTATTGGAACAGTTTCAAAAACCTTTCTTTAACAATCCTACACATTCATGTTATTTTGACTCTTATAAATAAAGTTGGTTGTTTTCAGGTGAAAAAATGTAACAAGCAGTAATTGTTGAATGAAACACTAGTATATATTGAATTATTTCGCGGATAAGAGATAAGCCGCCACAGCTCAGTGGTCAGAGCTGTCGACCGGAAATCGAAATGACACGGGTTCAAGTCCCGTTGGCGTCATGTATCTTTTATCAGGAGATTTTTCAATGTGGATGAGTGTTTCAGGCTAATAATTATTAATGAAATAAAAACAATATTTTTTGTTAATTAATAATTTTTTTTTTATAAGTGGTGAGTTACCGATAATATTTCATCCTTAAACTTCCTAGACCTATCCTTATCTCTCATAAATAATAAAATCGATTTTAACATCTTTCGGAAACCTACCTACACCGATATTGTCATACATAATACATCCAATCATCCTTTTTCACACAAACACTCAGCATTTCACTCAATGGTCCATCGCTTGGTCACAATTCCATTAACTAATGTTAATTTCTCTAACGAATTATCAATAATTAAAAAAATAGCGTCTAATAATGGATACGATCCAGATTTTATTGATAGAATTTTAAGTAAAAAACTAAAACAATTAGCAGTTAAAAACTTCTTATTCGCGAGTCCACATAATATTAATAATAATAATCTTCCCTTCCAATGGCGCCGTATTCTATTCATTAATAATTTTTCTTCCTGCAGCATAGTTAACCTTCCTTCTGAAGTCAAACCGGCGTTTTATACCAACAACAATTTAGGTAAATTTTTAGTCAATTCTAAAGATAAAGATGACACACTTAGGACGGGTTGTTTCGGAGAATTTGAACAATTCATCAAATTTCAAAGTTCATTTTCGGGTTCTGTGAAAGTCCTATTCAAGTTCTGTTATTACATCATTGTAGGCTAGTTGCTTGACAAAACTGAAATAAAAACATAACTTGAAAAAAATCTTTCGCAGAACTTGAAAATGAACGTTGAAATTTGATGAATTGTTCAAATTCTCCGAAACAACCCGTCCTTAGTCATGCATTTATAAATTAAATTGTAACAATTGTCCAGCGTTTTATATCGGGAAGACAACGCGCAATGTCAACATTAGGATTAAAGAACATCTTAGATGCCTAAATAGCAATGGCTTTTCAGAGTTTGCCAATCATCTTATTGAAAAAGATCATACCTTCAATAAAAGCACCGGTGCTAAGATTCTCCATAGAAAAGACCATAGTAACAAATTGAATAACCTAGAAGCACTCGAAATAAAGAAAGCCATTAAAACCAAAAGTTTAATTCTGAATAATCAATTAGATTTGTCAAAAAGCCCAATACTGGGAATATTCCCTGTAAACTGTAAAATTCCCAGTATCCCTTAATCACCTTACAATTATTAATGCCTATTCTCTATTATTATAATATTTATATACACTAATTGTTTTCTTTTAATATATTGTTGTTTTATTTTGGTTTTACTTTCTATCTCCCTCTGTATGTATATATAATGACACATTTTGTATTATTGATTAGTTTAATTTTGTACCCTGACGACGCTCGAGTGTAGCGAAACCGGTCGGTCTTAAAATTAATAAAAATTCGTGGTTTTAAACAAAAAATATTGTTTTTATTTCATTAAAATGTTAAACCACAAAGTGATTGCTTTCTACGAAAATACTAATAATTATTGCTTGTAAATAATTGACTCTTGTACCGAAAACATCTCTCGTCTCAATTGGTCATTTCGGTCTCGATTTTCTATCTTCAGCGGACAGCCTCACTTGCGTTTGCGATTAGGAAAAAGAAATGTGGCGGTTTAATAGATCATCAAAAATACTAATTTCAGTTGTCTGTGCATCCTGCGTAGTTCTGTTTCAATTTATTCTGAATTCAAGTGTCATTTTCAAAATTAGAACTGGTTGTGTGAAGAATTCAGACAAACGACAAAGTACTCGTAGTTCAAAATTATTTTAATTGTCATTTTTAAAATTGAAACTGATTTGTGAGAATTTTGACTGTCCTGCGATTTTACACAGTTCTGCGCTAGTTATTAACATTTAGTCAACATTCTGTGTCCTGTAGCCCGATTGTAATTTTTAATTGAAAAATTTATTTGTCGTATAAAAATGTTTATAATTGTGTTATTTTCACTGTACCTATACATGTTTCTTAATCTTTTTTGTTATAAAACATGTTTTATTCTGTATTCAAAGGTACTGTACCGAAATAAATAACAAAACTGGAGGACTCGTAAATGTAGTTTGTCTAGGGTTAAACGTGCACTCACAGCACGGGCTATTGCTACAACGATTTTATATTTAAATGGCTAGATATATTTGTTTTATTCACTTGATAGTCAATTTATAAAAACAAATAATATTAGGGATAACTACGAATAGGAGGTCCATTTATTTATTACAAATCGACCAGTATGTCTAATGTTCGAAAACATAAAACAAACCTTCTCAATCGCAAATATTTTGCGCTTGATCGCATCAAGAAAATATTTGGCACTCGTGACTTTGCTTTACTCCCTGCAAGGATTTTGGGTCTTTGCGTTGGCGTCATGCCTTTTAGTTTCATCGTCAAGCCTGGAAATTCCAGACTAGTTCCAAACATTCCTTCAACTGTTGTGGCAATTGTTAGTGTATTGTCCTACACGTATTTTTCAATAAAATTATTATTTGTTGAAAATGGATTCCAGACGGCAAATTCGACATTAAAAAAAATGCAGGAATTCAGTGCTCTTATCAACTTTTCTCTGGGACTTGGTATGGTGATTATTACGTCTTTCTCCGCAATTGCGTCGAGACACGCGGACGCAAGGACCATGGAAATTTTGGCAGAACTTGATGAGATATTTGCAGAAGCATGTGAAAAAAATGATTTCTCAAATATTGCAATGAAACAAATCCGCAATTCGGGAGTGTTTTTGCTTTTACAAGTAGCGCAGATATTTTTTTACGTGTGGGTGTTGTTTCCGGTAGACACAACTCCATCACTTTATGTGCTGTGCATTGTTGTATTTGTACCGATTGTCAGAAGCTGCACAACTCTCATAATATTCACGTCATATGTATCTGTTTTGACTGAAAATGTAAAGTGTTTAAACAAGCTCTTATTAAACATGCTGACGAGACATGATGTGGGTAATTCAGAACCATCATTTATTGCCAAAGCTCGCCGCGAACATGCATTACAAAATGAACCCCTTTATTACATGTATTTGCAAACGCAAGACTATTCAACAAGATTGAAAATTTTGATGCGTATTCATGACAGGATTTGCGATTGCGCCGACAACATTGACATAGCTTACGGGGTTAGAAATCTCGTTGTGATTTCTTATGGTTTTGTATGTGCAGTTTCATCTGTCTTTGATGCTTTATCAACCGGCATCAATATTTTGATTATGAATTCAGTAATTCACAGTTTAGAAAATTGGGTGGTTGTCATTTATTTGACCCAGTATATTAGTTCTTCGTTTGTGCTGAAAAAGGCGGTAAAAGCATGTGAAGAGTGTTACAGCCAGGTAATATATGTGTGTTTGAAGATTATAATATTGTGTTTTGTTTTTTGCACTTCTTTACTTCGAATACATTTCTTTAATTGCCACCCTATGTGCCGATTGTTGCAGGGATTTTATAAATGCAATTTATATCCTATTTTATTGGAATAATGATTTTATTTTATTTAACATAAACGGGTTGGTAAAATTATATTCATTTAACAATTTAATAATTAGCCCAATTACAGCCCAATAACCAATTTTCATAAATAAATACAATACGTAATACATAACACAACACATAGAGAAAAATGAGTATGGCTGATTTATTAAAATCCTTTCGAAAACTTATTGCACGCCATTTCCTAACAAACTATCAGTACATTAAGAATATATCTGGCAACGTATTCACGCAGCTGAACTTATCCTGAAAAATATAAAGACGAAATGTGGAAAATATCAGAATTTTTATGAACAATTCGTTCAACAAACCTGTCAATTCGTTCGTTAAAATTTGACCAGATTTTCCATAAATTAGCAGTATTTTAAATCAGTT
This sequence comes from Hesperophylax magnus, assembly GCA_026573805.1. Taxonomy (NCBI): domain Eukaryota; kingdom Metazoa; phylum Arthropoda; class Insecta; order Trichoptera; family Limnephilidae; genus Hesperophylax; species Hesperophylax magnus. Next base: position 4,747,606 of record JAIUSX010000104.1, read on the forward strand.
AGTTTTCAATAAGTATTTTGTTTAACTAATAATTATATAATAATAATAAAAAAAAAAAATATATATATATATATATATATATATATATATATATATATATATATATATTTTAAATTACAAGAATATTACTTACTTTTATAAATCGCTAGAAAATGTTTTGCACCACTGCCAACAGGTATGTTTCGAGTTTGTTTGTAATTATGTTTTGTGTAATATTGTGACAATTATAATTGCTGAATGTACTGTAGCCTGAGCCCAAATAAGTATTTGCTGGTTGAACTCCTCTATACAATATACAATTTACTTATCGTATACTAATACTTACCTGTGTTGTGCCAACTTGTCTTTCATGCTCAGCTTATTATCATAAATACTATGTTATACTTCTTATGATGCTATATACCTGTTATAATGCTCCTGTATAATTTACCTTGCATGTAAAAGCCGTCAAGGCGTGAACAAACAAATAAATAAATAAATAAATAATTAGTAGATAAACAAAATAAAAATACCCAAAAATTCAGGTAATAATCAGACATATAGTGATTACAAGATATGCAATCAAAATTTTGCTGAATAGAGAAACAGCTGCTGCAATCAGTTGACAATAGTTTAAAAACGTTTTTTTGCGACGCAGCGCCTCCAAGAGTATGTAAGTGTGTACTGGAGATAAATCTACGAAGGGATCGAAACATGGAATCCGACAACTGTACGTGACTTCGGAAAATACAACTCAATCTGTTCCCGATCCCATCTAGATAAAATTGTAAAAAAGTATTACAATTTCCTAAGGGACGGTTGTAACAGTACGGGGATGTAGATGTACCAAAATAGCGCCTTTTATATATTTGAAATTAACCACCATTTAATTAGTCCCAGATGGATAAACCAACAGGGGGCCTTGATAATCGGACTCTTAAAGAAATTGAAATTATTGAAATAAAATGTTATTGTCCATTGTAAAGACTCGTGCAACGTAAAAAGAGAGACAAATCTGAAAGAAATTGCAACCATCCAACCTTCTCCTCAAATGAAACAGTAATTCATTAACTTTTGTTTGACACAAAACCCCCAGATTTACGACCCTTGGGGAAAACTGAGCAGCTGGTGCAACCATTACACTTATATTTCTTACTTGTTTTATTACTTTATCTTAATGATTAATCTTTCTCTTTTTGTTTTGTATGAAAAAAATACTTTGTATTGATGAATACAAGAATATATATGAATATTTATTCTCTCTATGGAATATGTGGGATTACTTACACTAGCCCACTTTCCGAAAATAAAACATTATTATTATTCGCCTGTGGCCGATTAATTTGGTGCAGCGCTTCTGGATAGGCCAAAATTGCGGCATTTTAGATTTATGTACGTACTGATTGAAATAAATGCTGCACTAAAGAAACTTAAAAACAAAAAATCACCTGGGAAAGACAACCTCCCAGCAGAGTTGTTCAAATATGGAAATGAGCATCTGAGAAATCTGCTACTCAATTTAATAACTAAAATATGGACACTGGAAAAAATCCCAGAGGAATGGCAAATAAGCATAATATGCCCAATTCACAAGAAAGGTGACAAATTAAAATGCGAAAATCATAGAGGCATATCACTTCTATGCACAGCATATAAAATCTACACCATGATAATGAAACAAAGAGTTGATAAATATGCAGAAAACCTACTGGGAGAGTATCAGGCAGGCTTCCGCACCGGCAGATCCACAACAGACCAACTGTTCACCGTCAGACAGATCTTGGCAAAGTGCTGGGAATTTGACATAGACATACACCAACTATTCATTGATTTCAAGCAAGCATATGATAGCATAGATCGGGAATGTCTATATGACATACTACTACAATTCCAGATTCCACCTAAATTGGTTAGGCTCATAAAAGCCACAATGTCAGACTCAAGATGTCAGGTCAAAATAGACGGAGAATTGTCGGAAGAATTTACAGTATCACAGGGACTTAAACAGGGAGACAGTCTGGCTCCCACTCTCTTCAACATTGTGCTCGAACATGTAATACGAAAAACACTAATAGACACTGGTTCCAATATTTGTTTCAAGAGCAGTCAAGTTGTCGGATATGCGGATGACATCAACATTGTCGGAAGATCAATTTCAGCCATTAGGGAGGTCTTCGACCCTTTAGAAACAGCGGCGCGGGAAGTAGGACTGCGAGTTAATGTTGACAAAACAAAAATGATGGTACAGAGCAGGAACCCTTCACACAGAAGAAGAAGTAGTACACTATTTAAAGACAACTACTCATACGAAGTGGTCGATCAATTCACCTACCTGGGCTCCAGCCTGACAGAGAACAATGAGGATCCAGCAGAAATCAGAAGGAGAATCACAGCAGCCAACAAAACATACTTCTCTTTGCTGCCAGTGTTTAAGTCACGTAGTGTCCACAGAAAAACGAAAATAACCATATATAAGACCATTGTAAGAACTGTATTGGCATATGGATGTGAGGCGCTGACACTGACGGTAAAGATGGCTGAAATGCTGGATACTTTTGAAAGAAAGGTGCTGAGAAGAATATGTGAACCCGTGAAAGAGGGCGAACAGTGGCGTATCCGGCACAATATAGAATTGTACGATATATATAAGGCCCCTAGCATCTCTGCACACATGAGACTCCTCAGGCTGAGATGGGCTGGGCATGTACAGAGAATGCCGGATACATGCGTCCCAAAAAGAATTCTGACTGGTCACCCAGGTGGAAAGAGAAAAATGGGAAGACCCATACTGAGGTGGGAAGATGAGGTAAGAGGGGATGCAGCACAGCTTCTCCAGGTGACAAACTGGAAGTCAGCCGCTGAGGACAGGAGGAGTAGGAGGCGACTGTTGCAGGAGGGCGATATGGGCTGTAGCGCCATCGAAGAAGAAGACGTACTGATTGAGCATGCATTATTTGTAAAATATTTTTCCTCTTTCCACAGGCTAAAGAAACGGCTTCCTTAGTGAGCAGATTGAGCACACAAGAATTGGATAACAAAACTAAACAGATGGTAAGACCAGTTATTTCCGTTATGATGATTGATTTTTGGGTTACCGAATGCTCGGTATACATACGCGAGCCGAGCTGCCAGCGAGTAGGGACTGAATCTTAAGACGAAATAAGACGTCAAAATAATATCAGTTATGGGCGTTTCTAGTGGGCGCGGCTATAGCCCAAAACATTTCGTTTACGCCCCGGCTTGGTCAAAATGTCGCACAGTGTGACATGGTTTGATTTCACACGGACAAGTTTTATAAATTTAAAATGATAATAATAATTTTCATTATTGTTGACATCAGTTAATGAATTTCATAATTTGCATGGTGTTTTGAAAATCGTGGTATCTACGTACAGTATATAATCATCTCCAGTATGTAAGGCATCCCAAATAATCATAAATCACAAATTCTTTTTTGGATATTATTTTTTTTTTTGATAAAACAATCCCGATGAGTTGAAAAACTCATTGTAGGACGGGAGGAACTTACAATACATAGGTGGGAGTTAATAGGTACAAAAATAAACAGGTACAAAAATAAACAGTACAAAAAAAAAATAAAAAATTTTTTACTAATAAAACTTTTACATAGAAAGTAGTTTGTACATTACAGTTTTTTTACATCTCAGATTTTAGATTTCATTATTTTTTTATTTCGTACTAGAGCAATCCCGATGAATTACATAACTCATTGTAGGACGAGAGGAATTTACAATACATAGGTGGGATTTAATGGGTAAAATTTTATATAAGTATTTTGATATCAAAAAACCTTCACCGTCCAATGCTTTGTTTTTCTTTTGAACTGGAAAAAATGTCATCGGAAACCAAAATGAATGTACTTCTTATACTCCAAATTGACTAAGCTCAGGAATCGCTGGAAATTTATCGAGTGCGTATACATGTATATACCTACATATTTATAGATATATAAAATTAATTAAGCTGACATTTTGCAATTATGTTCTGTAGAAAATTTTGCCCAAACATTTACTTTTAAGTGTTTATTTATGTAGTACCGTCTCCATTCCGTTAAACATTTTCCTTGGTGCCGTCATTTTGTTCGGGATAAACTCATTTTGTCTTCTGTTTTCCCATATTTAACTGAAACGTACGTATATATTAGCAAACAGATTTATTATAAATTGGTTAAATTTTCCCTTAATTTTGAATATCATTTTAACGAAAGTAAATGCAGTAATTTGGGGAGATAATTCTACAATTCTATCTACAATAAATAATTTAACAATCTACACGATTGTACAATTTAAAAGATGAATTACCCTTTTTAATATTCGAATGACTTTAGGTACTTTATTAAAAACTTTATTGTAAATTTTATACCAGCTACTTTTTGTAATATCTTATACTAGGGCAGACCCTGTGAATTCTTGAAAAATCTGTTTGCAATTTAAACTAAAGATATTTTATGTTAAAATCTTATATTAGGTATAGAAAGGTATTTATGGCATGTCTGAATTCTTCACATTCATTTGCAATTTTTCTGTGCCCAAAAATTGGCGTGACTGAAAGTCAAATAAATATAATTTATATGTAAAAAGAAAAAAAATGTACATTATTTATAATTATTATATTTGAAATACTTTTTACTGAAAAAAAGTTCTACTATATAATCATTTTAAGGCGCCCCAATTACAAATAACAATCACACATATTAAAATAAAGAAATTTAAGAATTTTAAAAAAATCTTCAAAATAAACTGTTTTCATATTTTTTTTTTTATTTCCAAATTTTTTTTGAAACTTAACCACCGTGCACTCAAATCACTTCAAATTATGTCTAAAATATAATGTGTTTTTTATTGGTGAAACATACAAAAAACCTTTACTCACTTGTGGAAGAGGTCAAATTATAAAAAAACAGAAAATTTCACTAATAACTTTAAAAGTAATCGTTTGATTAAATAAAAAAAATACGTAATAGAAATCACTGGACATACCGTCCGGGAGTCAGACGACCTTTCCGGCTTAAGCTGTGGCCGTTACTAAAGAAAAACGCTGTAAGTGCTTGGGGACCTGCACACAAATACAGTTACGTGCGCCTCAGAGTGTTGGAGTAACGTACGGCGAGTTTTCTTTATCGGAACAGAAGTTTGATATTTCCGAGTGTTATATTTTAATTCATTCTTATGAATACATTAATAAAATCGCTAATTTTTCTAGAGAGATTCCTCGGCAAGTTACTAATTCATCGTGTACAAAAATAAAATCTGGTGCTTCCCGCTCATCTTATAGTTGAAAAACGTTTTGTAAAATTGGAAAACCGAAAGATATTTAATGGTAAGGTCCTATTTTTATTAATCTTATATATAAATAACTTGCATCCCTGGGAATCCCTCTAGAAACATTTATGATTTTAGTAATACGTACATCACAAATAATTAAAATGTGAGCGTCGGGGCAAATCCCCGTTATCAGGGTATTGTGTCACCTTAACCGATTTCGGCGAATAGCTTTCATGTCAGCCGTTCGAAAAACACAAAGCATATTTTAAATTATATTTTGTCGGTCTTTTATTTAATTAAACCTTAATGGTTAGAAGAAGACATAATAAAACTGATTGATATTTATAAAATCAAATGTTTATATCCATAAGGACCACATTACATTGTAATTTGATGTTAAAACCAAATATTTACTCCGAGTTCGTATGCATTTTAGTATAAATTTAATTTAATTTATAAAATACTCTTTAAACAAAATTCAATGTTCGTATGTGTGTGCCCTATAGACTCAAAAACTACTCGACCGATTTCGCTTTGTTTGGAATTTGTTCTTATTAGTGTCACGAGTGTTTATAGAAGAAGTCAGGGAGGCTGGAAAAAGACTTATGTAATATATAGAAGAAGTCAGGGAGGCTGGAGAAATACTTATGTAATATCTCTACAAAGTAAAAATAAGACGGCCTCCGTGATTGAGAAGTAAGGCTCCCGACTATCAACCCGGAGGTCGCGGGTTTAAGTCCCGACTTCGGCAAGTACATTTTGTAATTGAATTTGTGTTGTTTCAATTAAATAATTGGAAATAATATTATACATATAGTACAAATGCCTGCGGCAAGTTACAGAGTAGTAGAAACTCTTAGTATTGCCCTGGTGTAAGACTGCCATTCAGAATTGAAACATTAATTGAAATGGCTTAAGACGTATATGGTGACTAATCAGGTTCTAAGAATAATCAGATTCTTCCCCACTTTCCTCTCCTCCATCTACTTCTACTTTATGCTACCTTCATCATACCACAGTTGGAGATGCCATCGTCTCACTTGCTCCAGAAGACTTTTCCCCAGACATAACATGCGAATATTTATCATGTGAGAGTGGATCACTCTGGAAAGTGACGCAAATACACTATTTATTTATCAAAACAAATAATTTGTGAAATTAAACAAATGATTTGTGAAATAAAACAAATTAGTCTATTAACATTTAGTCTAGGCGAGAGCCTCGACCTCGGAGGCCGCCATTAATAGATATCATAAAATATACCACATTCTTACAGTTGAAAACTGTATTATATTTATTTTTGTTTTTATGTGAATACCGCACCGGAGTCTCAACTGCTCTCAACCTCTCCCAACTGTCTGCAGCCAGAGAGACTACGGCATTACGATATATTTAATATTAACTTTGGGAATTTTGTGGATCACGTAAAAGATTTATTTCAACACTATTCCTAAATGGAAGTTATATTTTTGTAAACCAGTCAAATCGCTGTATTTTTAAAATTTTTGTTCTTGTTATTTTTAATTTTGTTTCTTGAATATATTATTTTTTAATGTAATTTTATTTTTATTATTTCTTTCTCATGTTTCAAAACTGTCTGTCACTAAAATTGTACCACCTACATGTAAAAGCCCTCTGGGCGTTAAATAAATAAAAATAAATAAATAACCAATTGGGATATGTAGTGAGGCTGAAGGTAGTGGGAAGGGGAAGTAGATGAGGAAGAGGAAGTTAGGGAAGTCCATGGTTATTCAGATCTGGTCACTGAGCACGACTAAATCCATATCAAGCAACTTTTCAATTCTGAATAGTGATCTTACACCAGGTCGATACTGAGATAATCTTCCACTCTGGAATGTAATGCAACTATTTTGGAGAGAATATTTTAGAAGATGAAGAAGGGAAGTTCCTGGTTATGCAAATCTAGTCACCGAGCACGACTAAAGCCATTTCAAGCAACGTTTCAATTCTGAATGGTGGTCTTACAATAGGGCGATACTGAGAGTTTATTCCAGTCTGGAATATGCCCTTGGTTGTTTGTTTTTTGTTCGTTGGCGATCTGCAGTCATGCTTGACAACGATAACAAGGTACCTATAGATAAAATCTTTATCGATCAAACGTACTAGCTACCCTGGCTATCACTCGTTCTTGGTTTAACAGCTTGGCTGTATTTTGTTTGTTGTGCTAGAACGGCCCATCAGACTGCTGTAGTAGTAGTAATTGGTAATAAAAATTTCTTATCTTTGCTCTTCGATTTTATTACTTTACCTCTTTGTATCCGGCTAAGGAATTACAGTAGGGGGGTCTATAACAGTAAAATCGATAACAAAGCAAAGATTGATAAGCCTTACTGTCGTCGATTTTTAGCCTTACGTGTAAATTGCCCTACGGTAGCAACACTGGCGGGTGTCTGGATCGACATTCTTAAACGTTAAATGACTTATATGAACGCATCGAATAAATTTCCGATGTCGAAAAGAAATATACTCACTTTTTGTACTTTGTAATTTATCACACTAAAAAGAGAATTAGTTACTTGGTCAATGAGGTCTTCAGCTGTAACTCGTGATATTTTGAACAACTTTCTGAATTAACTTTCTTCAAGCTCGAATGGATTCAATCGATAGTGTACACGGTGTGTTTCAATTCACTTCGTTAGTCTGCCTCCGTTCATTACTAAGACAATACTTTTGCATATCGAACGTTATTCTTTCAAAAGATGTGTATATTGACAGTTAATCGAAGCTCAGTGTCAGCCGGGATTTGCGCTTAATTTGACATTTTCCACCGGGTGTCGGAATACTTTTACAATAAAAGATATAAATTTGTTTTAGACCACTTTAATTTTAATTGCACTCTACCGATTTCGGAAGCATCCTTCCTTCTTCAGGAGAATATTCTAAGTTAATATTCTCCTAACGAAGGAAGGGTGCTTCCGAAACCGGTAGAGTGCAATTAAATTTAAAGTGGTCTAAAACAAATTTATATCTTTTATTGTAAATTATGACGAGCCACAAAGTATATGCTTATTACAAATATGGAATACTTTTGTTTCAATAATTGCTCACCGTGCTTGCATATACGGCATAAATATGCCAAATAACCACATATGACGAATAAAGTCAATATTGTTTTGACATGAGGTTTTATTGATCGACTGTGCTAGACCTCCTGATCTGCTGCTATCCCGCGCCGGTTAAGTGCCGCACGAGCGATGCCTTCTCCTCATTTTGACAAGGACATATGCATTCGTAACATATTATTTCTGGTGTTCTTGTTTGTTTCAGCTGCTTCAATTATCCGTCACCCTATTGAACAGACCTCCCTCGTTTACTGCTTGTGGCCTTTTTACCCTGGACACTTCGCTTATCTTAGGGGTAAGAAAAGTACTTCAATTGAAATCACGAAAGAGCTCATGCTGAGCTGAGAAATACGAGAATTAAAAAATATCATCCCAAAAGAAGAACGAAACATTTTATGAGAATTATTTTTTATTTTTAGAATTCCGTTTTAAATGTTTATAAAAAGGAATATGCAATTATTCAGCAATGAAATAATTTATTAAAATACATGGGTAAACTTTACAAAAAAACAGCAATTAACTCGTAAATTAAAAAACGTATTGGAAAGAAATCAAAACAACTCGTCAAAAGATTTTATATTTAAGCACCTATATATATATATAATATTAATAGATAGTCTGTAAGAGGTTTCACCACAGTTTGACAAAGCCTTCGGAAGATGAAACAGCTGTTATTATTAAATAATCACACAGTATGGAAATATTTAATTAAGCGTTATAAACTTATACGTTTTAAACGGTTTTTAATTTATTTAAACTAATAAGGGATATGTTATCGTATTAAACCATGTGCCATAAACTTTATAGGGAATTAATTTTCAAAAATATTCTCGTTGATTGATTTTACGTATTCGCTATAAAAATAATCTAAGCGAAGTGTTGAAATTCATACAGTACTGATTTTTTCTAGATGGTCTCAACCACTGCAACATATCTGACTGTTTTGTGTCAATTTGCAATCACCTACCTCCGCGATAGGGAACAAGCTGTGGTTGGAGCAGATTTCCAGGTTACAGGATAGAGTTCCTTGAAAAAATTCTTCAAAAGATTTCTTTTGTCCTTTTTACCAAATCTTTTCATGCTTGCTCTTGTTTAATTATTTAATATACGAGGCTTACAGAACGCAGTCTAAATAATCGATCTAGATAACCAACTTATTGTGGCATATTCCTGCAGCTGCTGCTAGACCCATAATATATTCCAATTGCGATAATTTACGATGCTCATATTTATGCGACAAAATGTGTGTTTAATAAATCGTTCAATTGTATCCACTGTGTTTTATTATTCTTGCTGTTGTACAACAATAGAAATACATTTTTAATTTTTTTTTCTTTAATTGTTTTTTTTGTTTAGTTCGTAGAACTCCATTTAAGCTTTTTAAAAATTTAATTAAAATCAAATTTAATAATATGATTATAAAGTTCTACAAGATTCAAAGAACATTTATAACATGTTTTAATAATAAATCACTAGTTCAAAATTCGCAGAACATGTCTTAATGAATAATCACGTCCCGCTTGACAACAATGAACTTAAACCCTTACATACAGAAAGAAAGGGCCTTAGATTAAATTTACTTGAACAATTAGAAATCAATAAAAGAACCAATGACCCTAATATAACAATAATTAATAAAGTAAGGAAAATTATTTATTCCCCGCTTCTAAGTATGTTCACAAAACCTAAACAATATAACACATTTTAATAAATTAATAGCAGCCACATCATTATTAAACAATTAAGATATCATTAATGAGGAAAACAGATTTCAAAATCAGCCCCAAATAATATGAAAACTATTGTTACAATTATTTTATCAGTTAATCGGTTTAACCGGTAATAAATCATTTTTAATTGGGAGGGGGGAAATAGAATCATATAAATAAGTCAATATATTATAACGTGATTAATGCCACAGTTTGAAAATGGCCTTGAAAGCCGAATCAGCTGTAACAATAACATAAACCAAAAAATACTTGCAGAACTCAATAATTATATTATTAAATTTGATTTAAATTAATGTAAGGTAGGTGCGTGAGCATGAGATTCTTATGTTACTCTCAGGTTTGTGGGGTTGTCAAAGTGTGAACTCATTACTAGTTTTAAATAAAAATCAGTCATCATAGTGAAAACAAATCTTTATTACGCCCAGCAAAACATAACTCCTAGGACGGAATTCCATAAAAAAAACGTAAAATTAATAAAGTATAAATACCTCGTAAATAGTTACAAGAAAGAGAGAGAGAGGAAGAGAGACTTTTAGTTCAATCACTGTACGACGATCTCCGATTCGATCCCTTAGGCAGGGCCGTCAGCTGTCGAATGCCTCAGTCCGACAACCAAATCGCCCTCCTAGTCACCGGTCCTCTGATTCAAAAAAGATAAAGGCGCAACCCGCATGGCCCAGCGTCTTGGAATCAGGCCACCTCTGGTTCAAATCAGCCTCCGTCACTTCCAGTGCGGAAACGTCAACAATCAGCTCGCTCGAGCCGGACACCTCGATTCTCCCGCCAGGGAACAAAACTCCTGTCACAGAAAATTTGACCGCTACAGCACACGGCAAGAACAAAAAAGAACTCGATACGCGTCATTCGTGGTCAGGAACAAAAAAAATAGGCTCTCAGGCCGCTTGGGAATAGCCAACACTCACGATCCCATCATAATAAAATTTACGACTTTTCTGTCGACTCCCGTGCGAAACACACTTGCACAAAAACTTCCTTCCCGAGCGCTCACAAACGTACCTACCGCCATCTTGCCGCTGTCTTGCGTTTCTGCCACGTTTGCCAAAACAAAAAAAAACCCACTCAGTTGTACCAACTAAATAGATACTGTGCAATTAAGTAGGTACCCAGTATCCATTTAGTTGGCCGAATTTTATATGTTAAAAAAATAGAAATACAATATATGATAAAACATAAAAAAAATTAATCTATTTCTGAGTGAGTATTTAATCCAATAATCACTTTTACAAGAGAAAAAATAGTCTTTCATTGTTTTAGCTCTGGGGAAGCCTGCCAGTATAAAATACATGTGCTATTTTTGCATATGTGAAGCATTGCTGTGATCGCAATAGGCGAAACAAAAGTGGACTGTAAAAATTAATCGTGAACTTTGGAGTTGACACAACTATGGTTGGAGATGGTGAACATGGAGTAAGGAAGGAATCCGACTTACCCCTTTGATGTTCTTCAAAGATGTTGATGGTTGGTTTCACTCACAGGAGATATGATTTATTTCACACACAAGCTTCCATAACATAAGTTGGATAAGAAACACATCGAGGGTACCAAATGTGTTCACTGCACAGCCTTCTACCCCGAGTTGATATTAATAAAAAGCACTGATCACAAAGAGATGTTAATCAAACAGGCTGTTTAAAATGTACAAGTTATTAGCTAAGTGCACAACCATTTTATTTTACAGGGCGCTGCCTAGCACCTAGCGGTCAGTAGTAAAGCTAGGGCCTATTGATAAAACAGGTGTTTTAATTACCATTGGCTTCTATGACAGTATTTGTTTGGATAGTTAGATTGTCAATGTGTGTTATTTTGATTAGGTTATAAAAAGCCTCGCCGAGTGGATTTTTTCACTTCTTCTCTCTTAAAAACAGTAGCAGGCAGTCAATATGGTCAATTGACCACTTGTAAAAGTGTTTTGTCCGGGTCGGGAATAATTTTTATCTCGTAACATTAAATAAATTAAAAAATGCAGTTTGTGCAGTAAAAACGAAAACCATGAGTATGTTATTTTGAAGAATTCATCAAGCCCCAAACTATTCTCAACATGGTCCTAACGAGCGGATGGATATAATCAGAGGATTTATCGGAAAAATGAACCAGCACCAAACAAAAGGCTTTTGATGGAAAAAATTGATGCCAATTCCAGAAGAAATTCAGATGAGTACTTTTGTGCCTTCCTATCTTTTTAATCATTTCCAAGTTCAAACAAGCTATGTTTTACTGTGTATTTTGCTAATATAATAATTTGAAAAGAAAAAAACGGCTACCCACAGGATAGATGCAAGTCATTGTGTATTATTATTGTTGGTTTTTTAAGGTTAGGTAGCTCAAACATATTATTTGTAAGAATTTGTCAAGGTACGGCTGGATTTGGTTATTTCATTATTTGTGGTTTCAATTATAATACGATTGCGCAGAAAATATTTTAAAGGGTACATTTGTTTTTGGTTTTTACGCAATTAAGATGGATAATATGAAATCGCTAATCGCCAAACGAGGGGTTTTAAAAGGGAAACTCACGAGGTTCGGGGATTCAATAAATAGTTTATCGTTAAATGAGATCCAAATTAGGTACGAAAAAATTGAAAACATATTAAACCAGTTTAAATTAATTCAAGATCAAATAGAATCTCTACCAGATTCTGACGACATCGAGAATAATTCCCAAAGGGAAAGTTTTGAGAATCAATATTATTCGATTTTAGCGAAAGCAAAAGAAATGTTACAATCCGTTGAGCAAAACAAGGTAGCAATAAAACTTCCTAACCTCCAATTAAGGGAATTCAATGGTGATCAAAAAACATGGGTAAACTTCTTAGAGACATTCAAAACACTAGTGCATAATAATCCAACGTTAAATAATGTGCAAAAATTCTATTATCTGCAATCCTGCTTAAAGGGGAATGCAGCGAAAGTGATCGCCAATTTCGAAGTATCAGATTTAAATTACGTGTCAGCCTGGGAATTGTTGCAACAAAGATTTGCAAATTTACGAACTACCGTCCATAAGCATATACAAGCTTTGTTTCAACTTAAAGAAATGAAACAAGAGGATCCGGTAGCCATGCGCTATTTAATTGATGAGACTAATGTGAACCTAAAGGCTCTTCAAAATTTAGGCTTAAAAATCGATCAATGGGATGCATTAATTATTTATATAGTTTCTAATAAATTAGACGCAATATCGCGAAAGCATTGGGAACAAACAAAATTACAAGAAGAATTACCAACGTTAGGAGAATTTCTCAAGTGTCTAACGTCAAGGGCGCAAGTTTTAGAATTAATGTTACATACAGAATCGAAAAAAAATGTTACCTACCCGAAAACAAATGGCGGCAACAATAACATTCCTAGAAAGGAATCAGTTTTCTTAGCAGCCGCCCACAATAATTGTATATGTTGTCACGATAAAGGACATAAAATTTATTATTGTAAAAAGTTTTTAAAGTTAAATTCAGGAGAGAGAAGCGAAATGATAAAGAGGTGTAGGGCCTGCTTCAAATGTTTGAGGTTAGGGCATACGGCCTCATATTGTAAAATTAATATGCAATGCAAGCTATGTGGTAGCGATAGCCACAACACTTTATTGCATAAGGGGAATCATCCGAGTAATGATTCCGATAAAAATGGTGAAGCCCGCCCTGGAGGCGGCGACCATATGGAAACTGAACGAGTTTCAGTGTCCAACCACTCCGCCTTGGTGAAGGTGGAAAAAACTGTGTTATTGTCGACAGCAATCATAGGAGTGTTGGATCGCAATAATGAAATGCATAAAGCAAGGGTATTAATTGATTCAGGAGCCCAATCAAATTTTATGTGCGAAAAGTTCGCAATAAAATTGAATTTGAAGTGTGAAAACATAAACAAACCCGTGTCGGGTATACATAACAACGTGACCCATATAAAGAAACGGGTTGCAATTAAAATGAAATCTTTAAAAACAAATTATAAACAAGATATCACATGTCTAATATTGCAGGAAATAACTACAAATTTACCGCAAGCAATGGTGGCCAGGAAGGATTTCAAGCTTCCACCGGGATTGGAATTGGCGGATCCAAACTTCAACATAGCAGCACCCATTGATATACTGTTGGGCGCTGAGAGTTTTTGGGAGATCTTGAAGAATGATCGGCTAAGATTGGATACCGGACCTACGCTCCAAAGGACAGAATTAGGATGGATCATCTCGGGCCCGATCAACGCTCACCATAAAAAAAGGCCAGTACCAGAAATCTGTAGTTTATCAATAAATACATTGTCAAATCAAGTTGAAAAATTTTGGAAAATGGAAGAGGTGATGCCTCCAAGTTTTTATAACCACGAGGAGAAGGCTTGTGAAGCCGACTTTGTAGCCACGCACACCCGAGAGAGCGATGGTAGATACGTGGTGAGTTTGCCGCGCCGGCCGTGTGTCAACCAACTTGGTGACTCATTAGGCACAGCGGAAAAAAGATACAAAAGTTTGGAAAGAAAATTTTTAATGAATCCTGGACTGAAATCTCAGTATGCTCAATTTATGAAAGAATATGAGCAATTAAATCACATGGAGCTATGTGAGAAAACAAAGGACCATTCCTATTTTTTGCCGCATCATGCGGTAATAAAGGAAGCGAGCAGCACTACTAAAGTGCGTGTAGTATTTGACGGATCGGCTAAAACGTCGACCGGTATTTCCCTGAATGATGCATTAATGGTAGGAGCTGTTATTCAAAAAGATTTATACACTCATCTTTTACGTTTTAGGAAACATAGATACGTCATGACGGCGGACATAGAAAAAATGTACCGTCAAATCAACGTACGCCCAGAGGATCGCAGCCTGCAGAAGATTTTATGGCGCGACTCTCCAGAAGAGGAACTCAGGCATTATAAATTGAAGACAATCACCTACGGTTTGGGACCTTCCTCTTTCCTGGCAACTAGATGTCTACGGCAAATCGGTATGGACAATCGCATTAAATTTCCCGTAGCAAGCCAGGTCATAGAAAACGATTTCTACATGGACGATCTGTTGACCGGAGAGGACGACTTGGACGCATGCGTCAGGTTGAAGCAACAGGTACATGATATTTTACTGTCCGCCGGAATGACCCTGCGGAAGTGGAGATCGAATATTTCGGAATTGTCATCTGGGTCGGGCCAGTGTGAAATTGCTGGGAAAAGCAATGGTGAACAAATGATCACTAACAATTCCAAAATTGAAAAGATCC
Organism: Hesperophylax magnus; assembly: GCA_026573805.1. Classification (NCBI taxonomy): domain Eukaryota; kingdom Metazoa; phylum Arthropoda; class Insecta; order Trichoptera; family Limnephilidae; genus Hesperophylax; species Hesperophylax magnus. Next base: position 4,762,911 of record JAIUSX010000104.1, read on the forward strand.
TAGGTTTGATCTGGGATAATGAATCAGATTGTTTATCATATGAAATTAAAAGACCGTCAAGTAAGACGGAAAGTAAGCGTCAGATATTGTCGTGCATAGCTTCATCTTTTGACCCATTGGGTCTCCTAGGCCCCATAATAGTGGTGGCCAAATTAATTATGCAGAAATTATGGCAATCAAAAGCAGCATGGGACGACACACTACCTGATGAAATTTTACTACCCTGGAGGGCCTATCTAGGTGAACTATCACAACTAAATGTATTGAAAATCCCGAGAGGAATTAACCACGGAGCGCCAAGGAATATACAATTACACGGTTTCTGCGACGCGACGCTTCGGAAAAAGCATATGGAGCCTGCGCTTACGTCGTCTCAACTGATCAAGAGGGTAAGCGACATGCACATCTACTTACTTCTAAGTCTAGAGTAGCACCACTGAAATGTATTTCACTACCCAAGTTGGAACTATGCAGTGCTGTGCTACTAGCCAAACTGATTAGAAATATCAAGTTGGAGCTAAGTATAGAGGAATCGGCCACTCATTACTGGTGCGATTCAACTATAGCGTTATGCTGGTTGAAGGGTCAACCAGCTCGGTGGAACACTTTTGTGGCTAACCGGGTAGCGGAAATCCAGGATATCAGCGATCCAAACCAGTGGCGACACGTATCATCGGCCGAAAATGCAGCGGATATACTGTCCAGAGGTACCACAGCTGAAAGGTTAGTCAACGCTTCAATTTGGTGGAAGGGACCAAGCTGGTTGACAGAAGAGATCAGCGCTTGGCCACTATCCAAGGTGTCCTGTTTGAATCCCCCTGAGATTAAGAGCAAAAATGTATTACTGGCAGCTAATGTTCAAGAATGGGAGATTTTCGAAAAATTTTCATCGCTAACCAAATTGAATAGAATTACCGCTTTGGCGTTGAGATTTATAAATAATTGTCGGAATCCTAAAGATAAAATCGGAGGCAATATAACTGTCACCGAACTAGAAGCAGCCTTAAAATGTCTGCTAAAATCATCTCAAGAACATTCCTTTAAAAGAGAATTGAAGGATTTGAAAAATCACAGAATGGTAAACAAAAATAGTAGATTGAAAGCCCTCAATCCTTGTTTATTAAATGGTTTAATTTGTGCAAATGGTAGACTAAAACTAGCTACGTACTTATCACATCAACAAAGGCAACCTGTAATATTATCGCCTACACATAAATTAACCGAATTAATCATAAGACATTATCATTATGTGCATTTACATGCCGGGCCACAAGCGCTGTTAGCGGAAATACGCTTGAAATACTGGCCCATACTAGGAAAAAATACTGTTAAACGAGTCTTACATAACTGTATTATATGTTTTAGATACCAACCTCGAGTTTGCCAGCAGATTATGGGAAACTTACCTGTTGAAAGAATCACTCCCAGTCGACTATTTGCGGTGACGGGGCTTGATTATGCTGGACCTATTGACATGAAGAGTGGAGCGCTGAGGAAGTCTCCACTTATCAAATCGTATCTTTGCATATTTGTTTGTTTTTCTACTAAAGCTGTTCATTTAGAACTTGTAACGGATTTGTCAAGCGATACTTTTTTAAATTGCTTAAAGAGATTTATCGCCCGGCGGGGTCAACCTGAAAAAATATTTTCTGACAATGCAACTAGCTTCAGAGGAGCTTCTAACAAGCTTCAAGAGTTGTATGCCAGTCTAAAGCTGAACAATGACAAAATTCATAGGTTTTTAGCAGATAAAGGCATAGTTTGGAATTTCATTCCTCCTAGAGCGCCAAATCACGGCGGGTTGTGGGAAGCTGCAGTTAAATCTACCAAGTTTCATTTATATAGAATTACTAAAAATAATCCATTACAGTTTGAATTATTATATACCTTACTTTGTCAGATAGAGGCTTGTTTGAACTCCCGTCCTTTAACTTCCTTGTCTGATGACGTCAACGACCTACTCCCCCTCACCCCCAACCACTTCCTTATGGGCGCTGAGGATTCTATCATCCCTGAAGTAGACGTCCGCGAGCTACCAGAGAACAGACTAAGCCAATATCAAAAATTAAATGCCTTAATTCAAACTTTCTGGTGTAGATGGAAACGAGATTACCTTGCTGAACTACAAAAACGGACCAAATGGCAGGCCAGCAGCCAAGAAGTCATAAAAAAGGATGATCTGGTCATCTTGAAGGAGGACAATCTGCCTCCTGCATTATGGAGAATGGCGCGCATAACAGCAACACATCCAGGACCTGATGGCGTAGTGAGGGTGGTTACCCTCAAGACGTCCCAAGGCATTTTTGTGCGACCTATCACAAAAATATGTTTGATGCCAATGGAATCAAACCAGGATCTGCATCTCCCGACCCGGCAAACTACAGACCTTCCCAAGGTCACAGCCTAATGTAACCAGGGCTGAACCGATGCTACCACACAGGACTACTGACCATAGAGCATCGCTGTGGTTGACCAACCTATATCCAGAAGCCACTTGGGCTTCCAGTCAACCAGGACCAGGGGTATTCGCTGCCTACCAGGACAGGGCACCCTTAATATGAGACTCAACCCCCTGAGTTAACATGTACCACCCTTGACAGGATGATCACCACTGGACCGAATGCAGAGTGAACGGTCTACACAGTGCAGTGATTACAGTGTTTTTGTGTTCTATTAAAAGAAAAGAATCAAGTATGAACTCATAAAAAAAAAAACAGGCTTCAGTTTTTGAACTGCTCTATACGGGAGCTAGAATATTAGTTAATTAAGTGATCTATATGTGTAAATGTTATTAATTTTATGAATTTTTATCAATTTTATGATTTATCAGGTTATGGGTTTATTAATTTTATGGAATAATGTGATTAATTTTATGGATTATGTATTCGTATGAGGGTTATTATATTTTTGATTGTTTTAAATTATATTCCCGATCCCTTCAGGTTTAGGTAGTTTAGTTATAATGAACTATTTTAATATTTGTTGAAAGTTTTTTGTATTGATATCGAAAAAAAAAAACCCACCAGTTTTTTTTTTTTTTTCTCATCCCGGCGGTGGCAATATGTTTAAAATGTACAAGTTATTAGCTAAGTGCACAACCATTTTATTTTACAGGGCACTGCCTAGCACCTAGCGGTCAGTAGTAAAGCTAGGGCCTATTGATAAAACAGGTGTTTTAATTACCATTGGCTTCTATGACAGTATTTGTTTGGATAATTAGATTGTCAATGTGTGTTATTTTGATTAGGTTATAAAAAGCCTCGCCGAGTGGATTTTTTCACTTCTTCTCTCTTAAAAACAGTAGCAGGCAGTCAATATGGTCAATTGACCACTTGTAAAAGTGTTTTGTCCGGGTCGGGAATAATTTTTATCTCGTAACATTAAATAAATTAAAAAATGCAGTTTGTGCAGTAAAAACGAAAACCATGAGTATGTTATTTTGAAGAATTCATCAAGCCCCAAACTATTCTCAACACAGGCTACATCAATAAACTGCTTTGACAGTCGCTTTTATTGTTGCAAAATGTCAAACACATACGTATAGTCGGATAATGACAGGTACTTGTAGGTAGAATAGGATGGGAAAAATTGCAAGGACAATGTTAATGGAAGATTAATAGTTGCGTTAACATTTCCGCCTACCTAATTTTGGAACGAAATTAACAAACAAAAATAGCCCCGGTACTACATATTAGATCAATCAAAATATAATAAAAAATTAGAAGACGCAAGCACACAGGCTACTTGGGAACTTAAAAATAGTCACGGACTATGTTATCAACCAAAATAAACAAAGAAAATTATTACGAGACGCAAGCACTGTACGGGACGTGTTTGCCTGCACAAGAAAAGAGTGTAAATAATAAGCACCGGCACACATCAGTCCTTAACCTGGGTAATGATTTAAGTAAAACAACGTGAGGTGTTCTATCCAAACCATCATAAAAGAAAAACGATTCAAATCATAATTCATATTTTAATTACAAGTATTGTACTGGTATACAGAACGTACAAAGGGGTGTAGCTTATAGGTACTTCCTATTTTTTACAGCCAACCCAATTCACAAGAAATAGTTATATGTATTTCAATACAACTGGGATTTAAAACACAGATAGAAAACTGAGACAATCGAGATTCTTTAAGCGATAATTTCAGATTGGAGCACATTATGCATACGATACAGCAAATGGCGTAGGCGACTGCTGGAGCAGTGGCCAGTTCAATTGGTAGCCAGCCGGAATTGGCCGGTCTCTAGGTTGTCAGCATCATTGAATAATTCAGTCTGTAGCCAGGAAGAATTGGCCAGCCTCTAGGTTTTCAGCATCAATGGCTAATTCAGTTGGTAGCCAGGAAGAATTGGCCGGCCTCTAGGTTGTCTGCATCAATGGCTGATTCAGTCGGTAGCCAGGAAGAATTGGCCGGCTTCTAGGTTTTCAGCATCAATGGTTAATTCATTCAGTAGCCAGCAGGTATTCGTCAGCCTTTAGGTTGTCAGCATCTGTGGCTGGTTCAGTCGGTAGCCAGGAGGAATTCATCAGCCTCTAGGTTGTCAGCATCAATGCAGCAGGGATTGGCTAGCCTCTAGGTGATCAGCGGCAGTGGGCAGTTCAGTCAGTAGCCAGCAGGTATTTGTCAGCCTTTAGGTTGTCAGCATCTATGGCCTGTTCAGTCGATAGCCAGGAGGAATTCATCAGCCTCTAGGTTGTCAACATCAATGCAGCAGGGATTGGCCAGCCTCTCGGTGATCAGCGGCAGTGGCCGGTTCAGTCGGTAGCCAGGAGGAATTCATCAGCCTCTAGGTTTTCAGTATCATTGCAGCAGGGATTGGCCAGCCTCTAGGTGATCAGCGGCACTGGGCAGTTCAGTCGGTAGACAGCAGGTATTCTCAGACTTTTGGTTGTCAGCATCTGTGGCTGGTTCAGTCGGTAGCCAGGAGGAATTCATCAGCCTCTAGGTTGTCAGCATCAATGCAGCAGGGATTGGCTAGCCTCTAGGTGATCAGCGGCAGTGGGCAGTTCAGTCAGTAGCCAGCAGGTATTTGTCAGCCTTTAGGTTGTCAGCATCTATGGCCTATTCAGTCGGTAGCCAGGAGGAATTCATCAGCCTCTAGGTTGTCAACATCAATGCAGCAGGGATTGGCCAGCCTCTAGGTGATCAGCAGTGGGCAGTTTAGTCGGTAGACTGCAAGTATTCTCGGCTTTTAGGTTGTCAGCATCAATGCAGCAGGGTTTGGCCAGCCTCTAGGTGATCAGCAGTGGGCAGTTCAGTCGGTAGACAGCAAGTATTCTCATCCTTTAGGTTGTCAGCATCTGTGGCTGGTTTAGTCAGTAGCCAGGAGGAATTCATCAGCCTCTAGGTTGTCAGCATCAATGCAGCAGGGATTGGCTAGCCTCTAGGTGATCAGCGGCAGTGGGCAGTTCAGTCAGTAGCCAGCAGGTATTTGTCAGCCTTTAGGTTGTCAGCATCTATGGCCTGTTCAGTCGGTAGCCAGGAGGAATTCATCAGCCTCTAGGTTGTCAACATCAATGCAGCAGGGATTGGCCAGCCTCTAGGTGATCAGCGGCAGTGGCCGGTTCAGTCGGTAGCCAGGAGGAATTCATCAGCCTCTAGGTTTTCAGTATCAATGCAGCAGGGATTGGCCAGCCTCTAGGTGATCAGCGGCAGTGGGCAGTTCAGTCGGTAGACAGCAGGTATTCTCAGCCTTTTGGTTGTCAGCATCTGTGGCTGGTTCAGTCGGTAGCCAGGAGGAATTCATCAGCCTCTAGGTTGTCAGCATCAATGCAGCAGGGATTGGCTAGCCTCTAGGTGATCAGCGGCAGTGGGCAGTTCAGTCAGTAGCCAGCAGGTATTTGTCAGCCTTTAGGTTGTCAGCATCTATGGCCTGTTCAGTCGGTAGCCAGGAGGAATTCATCAGCCTCTAGGTTGTCAACATCAATGCAGCAGGGATTGGCCAGCTTCTAGGTGATCAGCAGTGGGCAGTTTAGTCGGTAGACTGCAGGTATTCTCGGCTTTTAGGTTGTCAGCATCAATGCAGCAGGGTTTGGCCAGCCTCTAGGTGATCAGCAGTGGCAGTTCAGTCGGTAGACAGCAGGTATTTGTCAGCCTTTAGGTTGTCAGCATCTGTGGCTGGTTCTGTCGGTAGCCAGGAGGAATTCAGCGGCGGCATGGTCATTTGATTATAAGAACCGGCATACAGAGACGCTGTAACGGTGTTAATGTAAAGTAGGAACATTCCAATGTTTACATGTAATATTGAGATCTACAGGATCAATTATAGGGTACAAATACGGTAGAGCAAAGATCTCAATCTCATGATTGTGGGGTTAATTCTCTGTCAAGTAAGGAGGAAAATCAGAAATAATAAGAGTAAATACTTAATAGAAATTATATTGAAACCATCAAAAGTTAAAACAAAGGAGTACAAATAATAACCATGTAACAATAGGAATAAAAGTAGGCACATACCAGATGGACTCCTGAACCAAACTAAACTAACTTTAAGTGGTCGAGAAACGAAGGAATAACAACGGGTGGCGAACGAAAACTTGTCTCCGGTAACGGGGAACGGACCCGTGACGGAAGCCAGGACATCCCTCTCTTAATGGAGACGGGAAGGCGCAAGTCCTTCAACGCGCGCCTGTAGGAGCATCAATTCCGCAGCACGTGGCAAGCAACCAGACTCGTCTTAAGGAGCCAGGACATCCTTCTCTTAGTGGAAACGGGAGGACGCAACTCCTTCAAGGTGCGCCTGCAGGATCATCAAGTCTGCAGCACGTGGCAACCAACCAGACTCGTCTTACAGACCTCGGGAACAGCAATCCGTTCCTTCGCGACGCGGGGACACTCAGCCATCAACTTCTAGCCACAGCTAGGAGCAAACTATTTGCGGTTTCAAATCCGAAACACGAGTACTACAAATATGACCACCGGCCAACACTCAATAAAAAGCGGGATTCCATAATCTCCACTAAAATAATAATCAACACGAACTATTCGTGAAAGGTAAAACACTCCGCGCCCTTTTTAAAAGAAAAGCATGACTTCTATTCACACGATTAACTCAGATTCAAAACACCTTAAATGGCGAGTGGCAAGATCCGCGAGCAGCTGGCCAAAACAGAACTGGGGAGGAAGTGCTCAAAAACAAAACTCTCCTTCCTTCCTTAAAAATAATGCCAAAGCTTAAAAAAAACACCATAGATAAAATAAACCCAATTAAGCAAGAACTACACTTGTCACAAAATATTTATGTGACAACGCCCCATTTTATAATGATGAGAGATGCGTCTGGCTCAGCTGATAGAATGCCGGCTGTAAACAGCTCGTTGCAAATAATTGTAATCTTTAAAATGATTGTGCCGTGATGGAGGAACAGAAGCAACTACAGATTTCAGTTGACACTCAGGAATTTATAAGTTTTAATTATAATTAATAGATCTCGTTTTAACTGAAGGTATTCCGTCCACTCGTGGTAATTTTTGAAATTGTAATGCTTCAATATTTTGTTTTAACTGGGTATTTATAATTTCTCCAACAAGCGTTCTTGTGACATCAATAACATAAAAAAAACTTGTTTACTGTTCTAAACGCAAGTGTTTGTATGAGTCAGCGTCAGGTGTTCAATATTCTTTTTTTTCCGGTTCGAATCGCCTAGTAACCTATAATTTTGATGCATGCAAATTGGGACGGTCGTTCAACCATTTTACACGTTGTTGCAGAGTATTAATGTACTTTACATTCCTACGTCGCCAAAAGTGCTGATACATCTTTTGTATGTGTTGCCAACGACTTGACTCAGTATCGGACAGGTCATATTCGGGAAGTCCCAAAAGGAATCCTCCTATCAGAAAATGGCCGGGTGTAAGGGCATCGACATTTTCTGGATCGACCGATAAGGGGCAGAGAGGGCGTGAATTTAGAATAGTTTCGATGGTAGTAAGAAGCGTGGTAAATTCCTCAAATGTTAGGAAGTATCACCGACAACTCTAACTAAATGACGCTTTACCGATTTGATTCCGGATTCCCACAGCCCACCAAAGTGCAAACTGGCGGGAGGATTAAATGTCCACAGAATGCCCTTTTGGGCAAAGTAGTCTGAAATTACTTCACGTAAACACCTCAGCACAGGTTCTCCCAGTGAGGTGTTCACAAAACATATAAAATTACCCACCACAGTGTCACCTACTAAAACCTACCTCATACCCAGCATTAAAAAAAAAACACCATATTAACAGTTTTAAATTTATTTATTATATACAAATGTAAATATTTGGTAGACACTGATATGTATAGAAGTAAATAAATAAATAAATAAAGTTGAGGTGAAGAATTAAAATATTTGAGTGCCCCAGTTAGGTATCGTTTTGCTCGTACAAAATTTGTGCCGCAATCACTGTAGACCTCAGAACACAAACCCCGTCGATTAGTAAGTCGGGTTAGGGATGCGATGAAAGCATCAGTGGAGAGATCTGTCACGACCTCAAGGTGCAATGTCTTGGTAGCCATTCAGATAAAAAGGCATAAATAAGCCTTGGTGGTTTTGGCTCCACGACGTTTATGATCCTTTAGCAGAAAAGGTCCACCAAAATCGACGCCTTCACGAGAGAAGGGTCGACTAGGTTGGACACGAGAGGATGGCAGATCCGCCATAATAGGTGGATGTGCGGTGGCCCTAAATTTTTGGCAAGTGACACATTTTGATAGCTGGAATCGAATGACGGTATGACCGAACATAATCCAATATTTGAATTGAATAAGAAGTTGGAGAATCCGCGGTCCGACATGAAGATATGCGCGGTGATCAGTTAACAACCTGGTCAAATGACTAGATTAAGGTAGTAAAATGGGATGTTTACTTTCGGATGGAAGTACAGAATTTGTTAGCTTACCGCCCACCCTGAGAATACCATGGTGGTCAATAAAAGGTTTCAATTTTTGAAGACCAGATGAACACATTTGATTAGAACTTAATAGAAAAAAATTCGAGTTTAACCTACCTTAACCTAACCTAACAAAGTCAATGAGAAACTAATAAAATCACCTAAGTTGATATTACTGGATGGTTAATTACGTACTAAAAAGAACTACTTTTGAGTGTAAAAAGGAATAGTTTATTTTTCACGTGACTTAAGTGTGCGAGTTAAAATCAATTACAGTAGAAATTGTGATTTCGGGGGTTTGAGTTTCGGTATTTAGCTGCATGTGAGTGCGTGTTCGTATATAAGTGTACCTTTGTATAATTTATTTGGATGCATTGAGATGAAGAATTGGTAAGTTATATTTTAGTCTAATTACTAACCATTAGTGGTGTGGATTTTGGAAAAACGGTAACTGCGTCTCAATATAGGCTGAACAGACTGCTGTAACCAGACACGTATTGGCGAACAAACAAGGTCAGGAAAAGGTAGCATGATATATATGTTACATGATTAATATATTTATTTAGAGAAGATACATTAGAGAACCATATTAGGCAGCTGCCTGTTTCATGGTGACCAATGGAGGAATAGTTAGTTTGAATTTAAGTCTAGTGTAAACATATTATGGTAGAATTATAATTTTTTCTTGAAAATTGGTAAAAAAATGTTTTCAATAACTCACAAAATCGCCAAAATTTTCTATAAAATAAAAACAAATATATAAAAAAAGTACACACATGTACATACATACATACACATACAAACGCACATATATACATACATAAATGCATATATGCATATACATATACATACAAACACAAAACATAAATATATTTACATACATGTATCTTCTTCCTCACACATGTAAACAATATATACACCTCTATCTGAGTACAAGAAGCAGGTTACCGACACTATCACACTCACTCATCTAGAAATTCCCAAGCGCCTTCCTGAAACTGTCGTATTTGGCAATTGACTTTATTTCTATTGGTAAATTTTTGAAGATTTTACGAGCACAAAAATTAAATTGTAACTTATCCATTGAGGTTCTTGTTGCTGGAATAGAATAGTTGGATTGGTTTGGAATATCTTGTGTTAGAGGTTGATTAAAAAAAAAATCCTTTCTTTTTTTTGAATTTGTAGTAGGAGGATAAGTGTGATGTATAGGGATTTTATATTGAGTACTTTGAAGTCCTTAAATAAAGTAACATCATAAGCCCAATTATAAGTAGATAAAAATTCTATAATCTTTGGGTAATCTGCTTTTTCAAAATTATGCTTGACAATCGTGGGGTCAATTACCTTAACATAACTATTGAGGTAATTGATTATAGTATCGAACATAAAACATGATTTTATTGCATTTAATTTTAATTACAACTAAAGTTAAACACCTGCAAGTTTGATGACCCCTTTTCCAAATCGTAATATTTACCAGTTGAAAAATCCTGTTACCAGGCCGCAAAAAGTCTGAATCTAACATGAAACAGTTCGATAACCCTATTTTATAAAACGAAATCAAAATATTGACAAACCAGTCGCTGGGCGAAATTATTATTCTTACCTAAAAACACATGTGTCTGAAACGTAAAAAAGTTGTGGTGAAGATATTGACGTCACAAGAAGGCTTGCTAGAGAAATTATAAATAGCTAAAAACACCACAATATTGGGCAGCCAAAATTCAAAAATTAACACGAGTGGACGGAACACCTCCAGTTAAAATGCGATCTGTTAATTATAATTATAAATTACTGAGTCTCAACTGAAATCTGTAGCCGCTTCTGTTCCTCCATCACGGCACAATCATTTTAAAGATTACAACTATTTGCAAGAGCTGTTTACGGCCGGCACTCTATCAGCTGAGCCAGACGCATCTGTCATCATTACAATGGCTCTTATAATCAAATGAACTGCCCAATGCCGCTTATCACCTAGAGGCTGGCCAATGCCTGCTGCATTGATGCTGACAACCTAGAAGCTGATGAATTCCTCCTGGCTACCGACTGAACCAGCCACAGATGCTGACAACCTAAAGGCTGAAGAATACCTGCTGGCTACTGACTGAACTGCCCACTGCCGCTGATCACCTAGAGGCTGGCCAATCCCTGCTGCATTGATGCTGACAACCTAGAGGCTGATGAATTCCTCCTGGCTACCGACTGAACCAGCCTCAGATGCTGACAACCTAGAGGCTGAAGAATACCTGCTGGCTACCGACTGAACTGCCCACTGCCGCTGATCACCTAGAGGCTGGCCAATCCCTGCTCCATTGATGCTGAAAACCTAGAAGCCGGCCAATTCTTCCTGGCTACCAACTGAATTAGCCATTGATACTGAAAACCTAGAGGCTGGCCAATTCTTCGTGGCTACCAACTGAATTAGCCATTGATGCTGATAACCTAGAGGCTGGCCAATTCTTCCTGGCTACAGACTGAATTAGTCATTGATGCTGACAACCTAGAGACCGGCCAATTCCGGCTGGCTACCAATTGAACTGGCCACTGCTCCAGCAGTCGCCTACGCCATTTGCGGTATCGTATGGCGCGATGATGCACAATGTGCTCCAATCTGAAATTATCGCTTACAGAATTCCGATTGTCTCAGTTTTCTATTTGTGTTTAAATCCCAGTTGTATTGAAATATATATAACTATTTCTTGTGAATTGGGTTGGCTGTAAAAAATAGGAAGTACCTATAAGCTACACCTTTTTGTACGTTCTGTATTTTCAATACTTGTAATTAAAATTTGAATTTTGATTTAAATCGTCTTTCTTTTATGATGGCTTGGATAGAACACCTTACGGTGTTTTACTTAAATCACTACCCAGGTTGAGGACTGGTGTGTACCGGTGCTTAGTATTTACAGTCTTTTCTTGTGCAGGCAAACACGTCCCGTACAAGTATAGTTGGATTGGTTGGAATATCTTGTGTTATATGTTGATTCAAAAATATTTTTTTCTTGTGTTTGAATTTGTAGTAGGAGGATAAGTGTTTGATGTATAGGGATTTTATATTGAGTTCTTTGAAGTCCTTAAATAAGTTCTTCGTGGGGTGAATAAAGTGTACTTTGTAGATTGTCCGCATAATCAATTTTGAGCTTTTATTAATGTACCTAATATAGTTTAAGAGCATCCTCCCCAGACTACTATACCGTAAGATATAATTGATTGACGTAGGGAAAAGTATACAGTCTTTAGTGTGTTTTAATTTAAAATTCAAGGAATGGGATGGCTTTAATTGTTTGATAGCTTGTGAAGTTTCTGCATAGTTAAATCTTGTATAAAATGCTTTGTTCGTCGAATCGATCTACAGTTCTGAGATCCATCCGTAGAAAATTTGTATTTTTATGTGGATCCATGATTAGAAGTTTTATCTTCTCTGTTCAGCGTGGAGATCGGTTTTTTTAAAAATAAAGTTTCGGACTATGATACCTGTTGGCCAAATTTCCTCCTTGATAGTTTCTGAGAATTTTTCTGTTTATTCCAATTTTAAAAGTTGCAAACTCGCCTGATTTTGCCAGAAACTTATCTATTTTACAATGTATAGTGGGAAATCAATAACCCATTTATTTCAACGGTAGTTGTTTCCGGATTGAATCGGGAGGCAATTATGTACCTCTGTTTTGGAAGCAATTTTAACCCGGGGCTCTCGTTTATTCGTTTTATTAAAATACGCGAGTTTTTTCTTTTTTGCAGGTAATTTCAATCATTTGTGGTTTCTGATGTTTAATTAAGAGGGCTCTTCAAATTATTTTTTTCTGTTGGAAGCGCTTTATTTGCTGTCATCGGATCGGTTTTATCCAGTATACTTGTCCCTCTGTGAGATTTATTCCACACATTGTTTTTTTGGGTCGGATCGTTTGATTTAACATTGTTTGAGACGTTATCGGTAGATGGCATCGTGTGCTTGATGTTCGCCTGATGATTTAGTTTCCTTTGGTGGGCTTTGACTTTGTCGCATTGTCAACTTATGTTGTTGTATCATCTCTGTTTATTTTCAATGAATATGTTGTTTTGAAATCTTGCAGTCTTTGTCGAATTTTTGTAACATCTTCGTAAGTTGCGAAGTTATCGTTCAATGCATTCAGTTTTAGATTACGCATGTCGTTCTTCAACATTATTATTTCTTTTAACAAAGTAGTTACATCTACATGATCAAACGTTACTGGTGGAAGTTTATTAATGTCTAAAACAACACATTTTGGCAGTGGTTTGCCTTCAGTTTCTCTCATATATTTAATCAAATCAGTGATTGACCTTTTCTTTTTTCCCTCACCGATTCTCCTCGGCGAGGGGCCTGGAAGTTGAACCAGAATACTCGCAAGTAGAGTTCTTGCGTAGTCGATATCTTGGGTTACACTAATTACACACTTGGGTTAGACTAATGTCATCCAACACTTCAACCTTCTGTTTAATGAAAACCAGAACTTCGTTTATGATGAATCCGTAACAACAGCCATGTTTATTTATCACTTGCGTGCGTTTGCCGTTTGTTTCGTTTAAATATATTTCTTAATTTTAAAATATACGTTTTTTTAATGCTTAAACTGACCTTCCGTGCGCCACGCCGACGATATCGATGTACATTTGATGTACAGTTAAGTAAGGCCAAGTCTAAGGATTTAAGGAAGGATGAAATATTTTGGTGTTTAGGTGACCTATATAGTGCAAGAATTGCGGTTTGGTTGGTTTTTATTTGAAGGCAGTTGGCATTTTCAATGGATAATTCAGAGATAGTCGGGTCCAGTTCGGATTTTACACAGACAATTACTCCATCTGACTGTGTCTTATTATTTTGTGTACTGAATACAGTAAGTCCTGTAATGTTTTTATGAGTGTAATTTGATTTAATCCAACATTCAGTCAAAATTATTGTTCAATCCGGCAAGTGTTACAAGTAGATTATTATAGTTCCTGTCAATACTACGAATATTAGATGAAAATATTTTTATTTTTTTGTAGATTTTTAGAATGTCAATGTATTTCGAGGGATCATTGGTTTCAGGAGTAATTACGTGTCCAAGGTTTTCTATTTGTAGATTAATACCAATAATTTGCAAGTGCAAGATAATGGTACTACAGGCATTTCTAAAGAGTAGAGGTAAATGTGATATATAGATCAGAACAGGGTAAGTGAATATGTGTGAAGTGTATGATTGCAATAAATACGTTAAAAGAAAGTAAACAATTGTAATGATTTTTGAAATGTTTAGAGGCATAATTAGAGTGGAGCTTGAGCATTTGCAGTAAATTTCCCTCCAGGTTTTATATAATATCGATATAAATGTATTAAGTATTAGCAGTAAACCTTGATTAAGAAACCACAAATTTTCTTTGCCAGTGAGGAATGCTTGTGTAGATAAAAATGTGTTATTTGCTTACATGATGTGAGTATGTGAATAAAATAATATTTACGGAATTATCTACTTTGTCCTTAGAGAATAATAAAAAGGTTAGAATTTGGACCAAGTAAGGTAAGGTGTGGTACAGATATTTAAAAGTGAGATTATCAGTTTTTACAAAAATTACGCTGTAGAAGAGTAAACAAGTAAGATTACATTATTTTGAGTTAATATGTTGCTCATGTAATACATGCAAGTAAAGTAATGATTACGGAATAATCTACTTTTTTCTTAAAGAATGTTAAAAGCTTGAGTTTGGATGATTTGATTTATAGTTAGATTTATAATTAATACACTAGTATTGCTGTTACAAGAGAAAGCTACTAAATAAGGCAAGGATACATTATTTTGATAAATATCATTTTGTATATTTTGATTATATAAATTGCAAACAGCAAACAAATATAAATAAATTAGATAATAGAATAAATGAAATAACTTAAAATATAAATAAATTTCTAATAAATTATAGTTTAAAATTAGTTGATGTTTTCTGGGTGAAGTTTAAAGAGATAAGTATATTTTTATATATATATATATATATATATATATATATATATATATACATACTTATAAAATTTTATTATTTCTTCACCAAATGAAAACAAATCAAATCTGCGATGTTCCGGGATGTTCCAAAACGTTCCAGACTATTCTCGAACATTCCACAACATTCCATAATGTCATAACTCTTTCTGAGTTGAAATAATATATTTATTTTTTTCGATATGTGTTAACTACTTACATTTATATCACTTTGGCCAAACATGTAATATACTTATTTTATTAATGAAATAAATTAAAACGCTTTGTTTTTACCATTATAATTGTTCAGACTTTAGCCAAGAATCAAACCAACGAAAAATGCCACCTGTATCTGTATTGAGTAATTGAAATATCCGACAGATGTCTCCCCTAAGGGCAATAATTCTGATTATATATTCCAATACATTCAAATGAATTAGGTTATAAATAGGCTTGCAAGCCCATTTTCTTCCTCTTCTCTCTCTAAATAACGGATCAATAACAACCATGAAATAATTAAGGAATTCGAGGGTCGTTGTTTTTTGTTACCAGTGATGTGTGTTTTAAAGAATAAAACTTATCAATTATATTTCTTGGTATCATTAATTTAACGAGGCCATTATTGTAACATATGGTCCAATCGAGCCGCATCGTGCACCAGAAAGAGCCGAATTATGAACCAGCAAAAAACCAAGAAGATGCAGATCATCATCAGATAAGTATCCCAACGCCATCCTATCAAAACTGTGACCGAATCCCGAATCCTTCCTATTTCAAATTATCACAAATGAAATATTTAAATATGCAACAAAGATTAAAAAAAATTATTGTTGTTTCTGATTTTTCAGTTGCATAAAATTTTAATAGCTACCTACATTGCAAATTGATACGATTATTGTTAAATGAGCATCTCAATTGTAAGAGTTTTGTCATTGGATTTATTTAATTAAAAATAATTCACGCGAATGTTCAAATTTACCGGGCAAAATAATTTCAGCGAATTTCTGATTTAAAAAGTTGTCAGTGGTGAGTGGTTGTTCTGATTTAAAAAGTTGTCAGCCCTGGCAAGCATTTTTACTAACACCGCCGTGTTTTCATTCGTAAACTGTCAGTTGTTTGAGGTTAAAAGTTAAATTGTTTATTATTTACCAAAAGATGGAAAAGTTAAAGCCGTTAATCAACAAGCGTGGAATTTTGAAAGCGAAATTGACAAGGTTTAATGATATTTTAAAGACACTCGATAAAACGGAACTAGAATTACGTTATCAAAAGGTCGAAAAATTGTTAGATGACTTTGAAAAAATTCAATCTCAAATCGAAGAACTTTCGGATGACGAGGCAGAACACGTAAGTCAACGTGAATCCTTTGAAAATCAATATTTCTCTGTACTTGCATTAGCAAAAGGTTTATTGAATTCAGTAAATCATGAAAAATGTGAAATTAAATTACCAACTTTGAAACTTATTGAATTTCATGGTGAAATTACTGAGTATGCTAAATTCGCTGAGACCTTTAAAGCATTGGTTCATGAAAATAATACGTTAAACAATTCTCAAAAATTCTTTTATTTACAATCGTGCCTTAAAAAAGACGCAGCTAAATTGATTGCCTCCTTGACCATATCGCACGACAATTACGAATCTGCGTGGCAGATACTGCAGGAACGTTACGCGAATAAAAAAATAATAGTTCATAGGCATGTTGCATCTTTATTTCAGTTAAAAGATATGAAACAAGAATGTCCAGTCGCGTTAAGGCATATTATTGATCAGGCTAATATAAATTTAGAAGCGTTAAAAAATCTAGGATTACATGTTGATTCCTGGGACGCGATTATGATATATTTAATATCTAATAAATTGGATGGATCAACTCGTAGATTTTGGGAAGAGCAGCCAATAGATGGTGCACTCCCAACGTTGAAAGAATTTATTACATGTCTAACCAAACGTGTTGAGGTACTGGAGTTCACAAATTTGCAAGAAAAAAGGCCTACCTACAAGAATGTTACAACACGTGATGATCGCAAGAAAGATTTGTCTGTCTCATTGATAGCAACCAAACACGGATGCATCCTATGTAAAGAAAATCATCCAGTGTATTATTGTAAAAAATTTCTCAAATTAAATATCCAGGGAAGATTAGAATTTTTAAGAAAGGCCCGAGCCTGTTTCAAATGTTTGAGGGTAGGACATTTTACACAAGATTGCAAAAATAAATTCAAATGTAAAATCTGTGCAAGTGATCAACATAATACTTTGATACATGTTAATGAATTAAATAGTGAAAACACAAATGAAGAGGCACACAGCTCGACATCAGTGGCAAATCATACGGTGTTAAATAAAAATGAAAAGATAATTTTATTATCTACAGCGATCGTGAATATCGTAGGTAGCGACAACTGTTTACACAAAGCGAGGGTATTATTGGATTCAGGCGCCCAATCGAATTTCATAAGAGAGAGTTTTGCAAAAAAATTAAAATTAAATACAGAAAAAATAAATACGCCGGTGTCTGGAATACAAAATCGCATCACACATATCAATCGAAGAGTTACAATTGACATGTTAGCAGTGAATAGTGATTATAATAAGAAAATTTCTTGTTTAGTATTGCAGGCTATAACAACCGACCTACCCCAAATGACCTTCAGGAAACAAGAGTTGAAGATCCCATCTGGCTTGCAACTAGCGGATAAGGATTTCAATGTCACGTCTCCAATTGACATCCTGTTGGGTGCGGAAGTTTTTTGGGAAATAATGAATAATGATCGAATACGCTTAACGGAGGGCGGGCCAACTATTCAAAGGACTGAACTCGGTTGGATTGTTTCCGGAGCGATCGACATCATCACTAAAACAAGGCCAGTATCAATTAATTGTAATCTAGCCATTAATAAAATAGGTAACCAGATGGAAAGATTCTGGAAACTAGAAGAGGTGGATGCCATGAAACCTCAGAATTTTGAAGAAAAGGCTTGCGAAGTCAACTTTACAGAGTGTCATAGTAGAGACACGGAGGGCAGATTTACGGTAGCCTTACCAACCCGCCCTTGTATAGACCAACTAGGGAGTTCTTTGTCAATGGCTGAAAAAAGGTTTCATACATTGGAAAGAAAATTTTCCACCAATAAAGAATTGAAATGTCAATATAGCATGTTTATGAGAGAATATTTACAATTGGGTCATATGGAAGAGTGCCGAAAATCCGAATGCGATGCGAGATCATATTTTTTACCACATCATGCGGTGATGAAGGAGTCAAGCACCACTACTAAAGTTCGCGTGGTGTTCGATGGATCGGCAAAAACATCTTCTGGTATTTCCCTTAATGATGCTCTGATGGTCGGACCTAACATACAAAAGGATTTAAATATGCAAATTTTACATTTCAGAAAACATCCTGTAGTCATAACTGCGGACATAGAGAAAATGTACCGTCAGATAAACGTGCAGGAAAGCGACCGCAATCTACAGAAAATTGTTTGGCGCTTTTCACAGGATGAGGATTTGAAGCATTACAAGCTAAGGACAGTGACTTATGGATTAGGACCGTCATCTTTCCTGGCGACAAGATGCCTGAAGCAAATAGGTATTGAAAATAGACTTTCATTTCCTATAGCAAGCAATGTCATTGAAAACGACTTTTACATGGACGACCTATTAACGGGAGGAAATGACGTTGAATCGTGCCACCTTCTAAAACAACAGGTAATCAGTTTACTAAAATCTGCAGGGATGAATCTAAGAAAATGGAGATCGAACGTGGCAGAATTATCTTCCGAACCAGGTCAAGATATGCAAGGATTGATATCTAAAGAACCCCAAGAAGAAAAAATACTAGGATTAATCTGGAACAGTGAGTTTGATTACTTTTCATATGTAGTGAAAAAACCAGTATGTACCGTACAAAGCAAACGGCGGATATTGTCAAGTATCGCCTCAACGTTCGATCCTTTAGGACTGCTAGGACCAGTAACGGTTGTAGCAAAACTAATTATGCAGAGATTATGGATATCTAAGACTTCCTGGGACGAAGAAATACCCGAGAGAATATTAAAAGATTGGGAAAATTACATGAAAAATTTATCTCAAATAAACCTGTTGAAAATAAAGAGAAGAATCTTGTGGGGTCAAAACAGCCTACAAATCCATGGTTTTTGCGACGCATCAGAAAAGGCCTACGGAGCCTGTACGTATCTAGTATCCAGGGACGCCGAGGGTAAGATGCACTCTCAGTTAATATCTTCCAGGTCCAGGATAGCGCCATTAAAAAACATATCCCTGCCAAAATTGGAACTTTGTGGTGCGGTGCTGTTATCGAAATTATTAAAAAACATCAAAGAAGCACTCAACATGGTTGAGGTGGATACATACTACTGGTGTGACTCTACCATCGCACTATGCTGGATAAGAGGACAGCCAGCTAGATGGAATACCTTTGTGGCCAACAGGGTTGCCGAGATACAAGAGGCCGGCGATCCCGCCCATTGGCGACATGTTTCATCGCAGGAAAACGCCGCTGATATTTTATCAAGAGGAGTTACAGCAAACAAACTATTACAAGCAGATATTTGGTGGAAGGGTCCAGATTGGCTAATAAGAGAGGCCGATCACTGGCCGAAGCCAGAAAATTCCTGTATAAATCCTCCAGAGATAAAAACCAAGGCGGTATGCGTGTCTACTAATGTCACGGAGTGGGACATCTTTTCAAAATTTTCCTCTCTCAACAAGCTAAAGAGAGTAACTGCATATATATTGCGTTTCTTTAATAATTGTAACACAAAAAACTGTAAATTAACCGGGAGGTTAAGCGTGCCGGAGCTGGACAATACATTGCATCGTCTAATAGCAATAATTCAACGCTACCATTTTAAGGATGAGTTCAGGGCTTTGAGTAATAAATGTTCACTGGATAAACGTAGCGTTATTTTGTCGCTTAATCCATTTATAAATAATGGATTAATTTGTGTCGGGGGCAGGCTAACAAAGGCGAAACATTTATCATACCAGCAACGACACCCAATAATTTTACCAAAAAATAATAAGTTAACAGAATTAATTATTCGACATCTTCATTATGTACATTTACATGCAGGGACACAAACTTTGTTATCTCTAGTGAGATTACAGTTCTGGCCGATTGCCGGAAAAACCACTGTTAAGCAAATATTACATAAATGTATAGTATGTTTCAGAAAAAATCCAGTAACCAGTCAAGTTATCATGGGTGACTTGCCGGAAAACAGAATAACACCTAGCAGGCCATTCGAGGTTACCGGGATTGATTACGCAGGTCCTATCATGATGAAAAGCGGTATCACCAGGAAGGCTCCATTGGTGAAATCTTATTTATGCATTTTTGTTTGTTTCTCAACGAAAGCTGTGCATTTGGAACTGGTAACAGACCTCATCACTGACAACTTTTTAAATTGTTTAAAACGTTTCATTGCGCGGAGGGGCAAACCCTTTAAAATATATTCAGATAATGCTACCAATTTTAAGGGAGCATATAATCAACTGAGATAATTGTATGATAAGTTAAAGAAATCTGATGACAAGATTCAAAAATATTTAGCTGATTTGTCAATACTGTGGGGATTTATTCCACCACGGTCACCGAATTTCGCTGGACTCTGGGAAGCAGCAGTGAAATCCGCCAAATATCATTTAAAAAGAATAACCGATAATTCAAGTTTAACCTTTGAACAATTATATACTTTATTGTGTCAGGTAGAATGCTGTTTAAATTCACGTCCGCTCACTCCTCTGTCCAACGATCCGACTGACCTGAATCCTTTGACTCCAAATCATTTCCTGATTGGCGGAGGGATAGCTTCTATCTCTGAGAAGGATGTTCGGGAGATACAATATAATCGATTGAATCAATATCAAAAATTAAATGCACTGATTCAAACATTTTGGTGCAGGTGGAAACTGGAATATCTTGCAGAATTACAAAGACGTACCAAATGGAAGGAAGACAAGGGCCTCAGGACTGTTGAAAGGGACGACATGGTCATACTAAAGGAGGACAACCTGCCGCCTAATATGTGGAAACTAGCCAGGATCCTAGCTACTCAACCTGGAGCTGACGGGAAAGTGCGGGTGGTTACCCTCAAAACCGCACAAGGAACATTTAAGAGACCTATCAGCAAAATATGTTTATTACCCATGGAAAGGAATTCAAGCATTGCTACAGGGACGCCCGATGTACCCCCCGGACTGAATAAATAAGTTCCTGCAGTCATAAACAAGAGAAAAATCAACAACCTACCTGAAGGATGATCTTGGACCATCAAATTTTTGCTAGCAGTCATAAGAAGGAGAAAAATTAGCAACCTACCTGAAGGATGGCCTAGGAACATCGAATTAACTTGTTCATATTATGATTCTCTTATTTTAGAACTTTTTTGTTCATATTCATCTCATGATTGTTTTTCAAATTAATTTGTCCATATTTATATTATGTTTATTTTTCAAATTATTTTTGTTTATATTTTGGTTATTTAAAAAAAATTATTTTTTGTTTATGTGTAAAAAAATAAATTCTTCCGTGCCCTGGCAGCATGTTCAGACTTTAGCCAAGAATCAAACCAACGAAAAATGCCACCTGTATCTGTATTGAGTAATTGAAATATCCGACAGATGTCTCCCCTAAGGGCAATAATTCTGATTATATATTCCAATACATTCAAATGAATTAGGTTATAAATAGGCTTGCAAGCCCATTTTCTTCCTCTTCTCTCTCTAAATAACGGATCAATAACAACCATGAAATAATTAAGGAATTCGAGGGTCGTTGTTTTTTGTTACCAGTGATGTGTGTTTTAAAGAATAAAACTTATCAATTATATTTCTTGGTATCATTAATTTAACGAGGCCATTACTGTAACAATAATCTTTATTTTTTAAAAATCAACATGCTTCGAGAACGATATTCTCTTCGTAAGGACATAAATTGTACTAATTGTAAATAATTGTACAATTTATGTCCTGATGAAGAGAACATCGTTCTCGAAACATGTTGATTTAAAAAAATAAAGGTTATCGTGGTAAAAACAAAGTGTTTTAATTTACTTCATTAATAAAATGGTGCCACAAAGTGAATTTTGCAAAATTAGAAGAAATACTTACTTTATTTCTTACTGCGAAGTACTTACTACAGACCATAATACATGTACCTATCACATTACTAATTATTTATAAATAACTACAATAATGTAGGTGAACTTCCTGGAGGAGTAATTTCAAATCTCATAATTTGTAGAAACCCAATGTTAATACCATTTTATATCTTTTATGTACTTACCTTATTTCTTTTATAAATGTGTATATATATGCATATATTAATAAATTTTTGATATTTATTTGGACAGAAATGTAATTGTAGGTTCGTATTTATCTGGTGTATATTGCAGACTATTTGTTTTAGAGCAAATTTAAACCTTTGTGGATTTGGGTGTTTGTTTATTTTCGGGTTATAGTGTTGGGGTTTGGTTATTTTATTCGCTAAGTTTGAGCCTATGTTTGCAAAAAAGTTGTTTGTGTAGTTAATTAGTTTATGTACGTTTTTGTTGAGCGAGAGTGTACCGTTCTCTGTGTTGATTTTTTCCAATGGGTTTGCTTTGTTTTGATTTGTGTTGGTGATTTCTTTAATTATTTGCCAGATAAGTTTTGGATTATTATTGGATTGATGTATTTTAGATCTGTAGTAATTTTGTTTGGCCGATTTAGTAAGATTGGAGGTAATATGGATAGTTTTTCACTTGCTGATTGATCTTGTCTCTTCTTTCATTTTAGTAGGCCAGGTGTGATCCATGATTTTTTGATAATTTTATTGTGTATGGTGTAATGGTTTGATTATATGTTTTTTTTATAGATTTAATAGTTTAATAGTTTAGATTTAAGAGTTTTTTTAGATTTAAAGTCCTCCACAACACAGGTAAACTCCTAGCGTGGAGGACAATATACTATACCATCGTAATACAAATATATTTAAGAATAAATAAATAAATAAAAAATAAAAATTGTAGTGTTACTTAAGTTGTCTGGGCCATTTGCAGACCTAGCGTTTAGATTGTCAATGTCGTTTGCGATTTCAAGTTCAGTTATTTCGGGAAATTCGGATAGTTCGAAGGTAGAATTTTTAGTCTTCAGAAAGTCTGGGGGTACATGCTGAGAGTGCAAGCTAAGAGAAGGATTATTGTCAATTAGGGTAGAGGCGATGTTTGTAAAAAAGTGGTTGAAATTGGTTGCATTATCTTCAGGATTGTCAAAGATTATATTATTTTCAGTTATAATTTTTTTAGGAATTTTGTGTTCTTTTTGATTCCTGTTTGAGATCTCATTTATGATGTTCCATGTTTTTCGCTAGTCATTGTGTGCTTTTTGTAGTTGTTCAGAGTAATATTGTTCAGAGTGTTTGCATTTTTTTATAAGAGTATTTAGATAATTTCTATAAAAAATGTAATAGTTGCGTTTGCTGTAGTTTTGTGCTTCATTGGTGGATAGGCAATGCTTTTCGTGACTTTTATAAGATTTGAACAGTTTATTTCTATGCTGAATTGAGATTATTAGTCCACGTGTAATCCATGGTTTTATGTGTCTGTGTTTACTTTTTGTTGCTGCTATTGGTTCATAACATTTTTCAATATAGTTTTGAATTTTCTCATAAAAGTTATTTGGAGATATATTTGTGTCATCATTAGAAAGCACTGAGACCCATGTTTCGGCTGTCAATGAGATGTCTAGAGATTGGTTATTAATTTTTGTTTTGATTTGCTGTCGGTTAATGTGATCTGTGTAGCTAGGTGATTTTACAGTACAATGATCATAGAAGGTCAGATAGTGGTCTTTTATGTCAATTTAGAAGTTAGCAGATCTATGTGGGTAACTTTTATTTGATTTTAGGAATATGTGATCTAAACATGAATCATTTGGATGATTAGGCCTAGTGGTACTGTTCACGTAAGATAGATAACCTTTGGTATACAGTAAGTTCAAGTATTCATTTGAAGTTGGATTTAATATTGCGTTTTGTATGTTTATGTTGATATCTCCTACAATGGAGGAAAAATCGAATTGATTCACATTAACTTCATTTATGAAAGATTCAATTTCGAGAATGAATAGATTTGTGGATAAAGATAGAGAGCGATATATAGCCAATGCTGAATTTTTTTTCCCCTTAAAGCAAAAGTTACATGGACAGCATTAGAGTAATGGAATTTTGGTATATTTACGTTTATGTTGGATAAAGATAGAGTATTATAAAATAAAGTAAGGTTATCATGCGAGGTATATCTAGAGGGTATTGACAAGATATTATAATTAGGTTAGCTGAAAGGGACACATTCTCTCATTTGAGTTACAGTGAGTATTATTATATCTAGTTGGAAAGATAAATAATTTAAAAGGATACATAATTCGTCGTAGTGTTTCCGGACACTTCTTATATTCATGTTCAGCATGGTGAAGTTAGTATCTTCGAAAATTGCATTTATTTCAATGAAGTTATCGCTTTCTTGTGTTTTAGGAATAACATTATGTGCGTTAGCCATTTTGTGTCAAGTTTTTATTTAATTTTTTGTTTTTTCTATATGGGTTCCAAATTATTGTAGTGGAATATCATTCGCGTCCTTCACATAGATTATCGGTGAATCCTGGTTTTTTCGAAATAAGACATTTCCGTTTTTTGTCCACGCAAATTTTTAACCCATAGATTTTGTAGATCTTGCTAGCCAAAGAAGTTGGTTGCTGGCGGACGTAAGCTTCTCGTTTATGTAAATCTTTGTTTCAGAAGAAGAGTATTTCATATCCTTTGCAGTAAAATACACAACTTTCTTTTTTTGAGAAAGTATTCTGTTTTTAGCTTCTTTTGTTCTTAATTTCAATGTGATCGATTTTTTTGTTCAGTAGCAGTTTTTAATGTTGTTGTGCAGAAGTAGATCATCGCACTCTAGTTTCTTCATTATAAGTTCCACCGGTATGTTAGAATTTTCGTTTTTTTTTAAATTCCAGTCCTTGGATTTCTATGGACGTCTCAAGAGCATTTTGTTGAATTTTGTTGACCATTTGTTTTAAAGTTTTGTTTTCATTTTGTACTTCTTTTATTTTTTGGAAATTTTTTTCTTTTCTTCCTCATAATCATCAATTTGTTTTGAGAAAAAATCAGTTGCTTTGCTTATATTAGTCAATTAACACTTAAGTAGTTTTTTCACTTCGGCGCTCAGCTTCTCTATTAATTTTTCATCCTGAGGAGAGGCAGCTTTTGGCGTGACACAGAAGTCGCATACAAACGATAGAGTATGTACCGACTTCGCCGCGATTGACTGCAATTTGGTGCGAGTTAGGCCGCTACATGTAGTGTGAAAATACATACTAAATTTTGCACAACGTACGTCTTTTTCAATGTTTGTTGCCTTTTTGCACTGAGCAGAGTGAGTTTTGTCGAAAAGAAGCATTGGATCTTCCAGAATGCGACTTTTACATATTGCTCAATAAAATTTAGCCTTCAGGCCCGTTCCCACAGTTCGTATTTTCAAAGTTAGCGTAGTTTCCTACATTTGCACATTCGACCCTACAATAAAACAATTTTTTGGCCTGGTATTTTTATAAAAATATTGTCTTGTTTGTGTATCATTTATGATTTAAGAATTCGTGACATTTTACTTCAAGCGGCGGCGGCTTTCAAATAGGGCTGTTCGCTTTCCATTTTTATGATTACTCTAGTTAAACCATTATGCCTAAAAATATTTGCAAATACCTTTCCCACCCCTGTCCCATAGTAATAAAACCCCAAATAAAGTTTCATCTCCCTTAAAATAATCCCTTTAAAATATTTGTATTGTTTAAGTCACGTTTGTATCATTTAGAATAGTTAAGTGCATTATTTTTTATGTTAAGAATGTTGTTTGCCAACGAGCGGGTGGAACATTTTTATTTTGGTAAAATGTCCTTCAGAATTTATTTTAAATACAGATACCTCCCAGAAAAAGGGCAGTATTGCTATAACTGGTAGGAACAGGCGTACCTACGCAGGAACGAGTATTGATATACCTGGTAGGTACAGGCGTGCCTACGCAGGAGCTAGTATTGAAGTAACTGGTAGGTACATGCGTACCTACGCAGTCAGTCGTGAGATAATTACTGGGTTTATGTAAACCTAGAGAAAACTGAAGAATAAAGGAAACTAGACCTTTATTTCTTTCAGTTTAGGTTTGAGCAGAGGAAGGAAAATCCTCTGCAATTATATTGTGAATTAATAAATTTATATGTCAAAAAGAAGAAGTGTTTTCCTGCATTCCATCTGACGGCGTGTTCTCGTACCACGATAGCAGAAAAAGGCATATTACATATATTTCAGTTACTTCTGATATTGGAAATATTATTGTTGTAATAGTTGCTTGCAGCTGTCAAGTCTGTAACTATTTTTCTTGTTTTTGCAGTTTACGGACGTGTAAACGTCCAAATTTGTAACAATTAACACAGTTTTAGGGTGGGTTTTTTCATTTACCGAGAATGCTAAATGCAATGCTAATTGTAAAAGTAAACCGTAAAAGTCATAGAAATGAGTTTTTTCATTTGACATTTACCGTTTACTTTTACCTACAATCTTACAGGCCAGCAATGGTACTGTAAACTGCTAAAGGAAAGGTAACCAAAATGGCCGCCGTTGCCTAATGTCACTGTGACAGTTCAGAGCAGTTCAGAGATTATTAGATACGGTATTTGCTATTGTATTATCATTATCATCATTATGTTCGCGACAAGTGACAGTTTGTCAAGTTCTGACGATAAACCCATAATTAATTATATGACACGACGTGTTAAGCGACATAATATACGCAGGAATTTCTATCTAATGGAAGACTTATAATCACTATATTCACAGTTGTAATTGAGTAAGGTTAGATTATTTTATTTTGTTAACTTAAAGAACTTGCCATTTAAACCATATTCTACAATTGTATATTAATTTTTGTGCGAATATTTTTGACTGGCGCAGTTGTTAACCAATTCGCATAGTATTATGTGATTAATCTCGCTTTTATTTTCGTAGTTTTACATTTAACTGACAATTGTTTCAATTTTAAAAGATACTTTTTGTGATGAAAATGTTTGCAAATCTGTTCCTTAGAAATCCTCTCTGAACCGATAAAATTATCGTGCAAGAAGAAAATAACGAGAATGAATTCATTGGGATATTATTTGCGTTCAATTTTATTGTTTATAAAATAATAATAGGTATTTCAACGCTATTTTTCATTTCTTTCTCGTGTATCAATAATTCTCACCGTGCAATATCACGGAAAAAGTGTTACTGGGTTATAATGTTTATTGGTACTTAACACGTGCCTCATATTCCCAGACTAAAACATTAACCCTAAATAACCAAACTTTCTCATATCCCCTTATTGATTTAGCACATTGCTTATCCTTCTTATAAAATTCGAAAAAATTTAAAAATATATGATTGGTAGGTATTAATTATTATTATTAATACAATAATATATAAAGATACTACTGTAAACCCATTAAAAATCACAGGATATTATAATTTCAATTAAAAAATGATCGTCTAGTACTACGAATAGTTTGTCTAGGGTTAAATCAGAACTCACATAATGGTTTATCACTTCAACGATTTCATATTTAAATAGTGGGATACTTCAGTTTAACTGAATGGATCGTCAATTCACAAGAACAAATAACATTAGCCATACATACGAACAAGAGCTTTATTTATTTATTTAAAATTGATTAAAATGTCTAATGTTCGAAAACGAAAACCAAACCGTCGCAATCGTAAATATTTTGCGCTTGATCGTATCAAGCAAGTATTTAGTACCCGTGACTTTGCTCTTCTCCCTGTTAGGATTTTGGGTCTTTGTGTTGGAGTCATGCCTTTTAATTTAATCGTCGAACCTGGAAATTCCAGAATGGTTCCAAACATTCCTTCTACTGTTGTAGCAATTGTTAGTGTATTGTCTTTCACCTACTTCTCAATCGATTTATTATTTATCGAAAATGAAATCAAGGCGGGATACACGAGATTAGCAGTCATTCATCATGTCAATGATCTTACCAACTTTTCTCTTGGGCTTGTTATGGTGATTTGTACGTATTTCTCCGCATTTGTGTCGCGACATGGAGACGCTAGGACCATGGAAATTTTAGCCGAACTTGATGATATATTTGGAGAATTATGTGAAAAAAATGATTTCGCAAACATGGCAATGAATAAAATCCGTAATTTGGTAGTTTTTTTCCTTTTACAAGTAGCCCAGTTATTTTTTTACGTGTGGGTCTTGTTTCACGTAGACCTATTTCAACCACTTTATGTGTTATGTATTCTTGTATATATACCGATTGTCATAAGCTGTACAACCCTCACAATATTCACGTCTTTTGTATGTATTTTGACCGAAAATGCAAAGGGTTTAAATAGGCTATTACTAAACATGCTGACGAGACATAATGTACGCAATTCGGAGTCAAATTATTTTACCAAAGCTCACCGCGAACAAGCATTACGAAATGAACCCCTTTATTATATGTATTTGGAATCGCAAGACTATTCAAAAAGATTGAAAATATTGATGCGAATTCATGACAGGATTTGCGATTGCGCCGACAACATTAACAGAGCTCACGGGTTTAGAAATCTTGTCGTGATTACTTTCAATTTTATAAATACAGTTGCATGTTTATTTTCTGCTTTTGCTACTGGCTTCGATATTTGGATGAAGCTACCTTCAATGAACAGAAATTTAGATAAATTTGTGGTTTTAATTTATTTAACCCAGAATATTGGCTATTCGTTTGTAATGAACGAAGTGGTAAAAGCTTGTGAAAACTGTTACAGCGAGGTAATATATATTATGTTTTCTTGAAGATTGTAATATTACGTTGTGTTGTTTGCACATCTCTTAGTCGAATAATTTTAATTTGTTGCCACCCTCTCCAATTCTTCGTCATTGTTGGTTTCTTCAGTCTCGTATAAATGCAGATTCAGTTTTAGTTTTCAACATTAACAAGTTCATTTAATTACATTCATTTAATAATTTTTGCTAAAACTTGATAATATTGGAACCTCTTTTCCTTCTTACTGAATGTTGGATACCAAAAAATTTTGCTCCCAAATTTTTGAAAGGAAATGATCAATAGCACTTCAATACATACTAGACAAAATGATTGAGTTGTTGTCTATATCAGAACTGACCTGATTGGTCTATCTGTAAATGAAATCCAATGCAGCGGTGCAAACTGTTTGCAAATAACTCTCAATAATGACACGTGTATCTAAACAATATACGTTTTCCACCATCTTATAATATTTCACCATTCCTTGAATCGATTAATAACTGTTTAACTTAATTATGTAATATTAAAAAAAATGTTATTGCTGGTGACCTCAACATAAATATTTTGCCACCAATGAACATTCTCAGTGCCAAGATTACCTAAATACGCTCACATACCATGGATTCCAAAGCACCATAAACACTCCCACATGTGCTACATTAGATTCCATCTCATGCTTTGACTACCCAGTAATATCTATTGTATATGAATCTACACTTTCCGACCACTCAACAACTATTATTTCCATTCAAACATGCAACAGAAAAGACCAACATAAAAACAAAATAAATAAGAAAAAAATCAACTATGATGGTATTCGTCAATCTCTGATGAGTAAATCGATGTCAGAATTATTTAACATCACAAATCCAGAAGAACCCTGGGCGTACTTTATTAATTACTTATAGACTACCGTTAACCAACATACAACCATAATTATAAAACATGTACCAAATAACATTTTACCAATTAAGCCATGGATTAACCACACTATTATTAACTCCACAAAAACGTTATTAACAATCCTTATAATATACAACTTCGAAAATTTTATAAAAGATATAGAAAAATTTGTACCCAAGTAATAAGAAAGGCTAAAGAAATATATTTCAAACAGAAAATATGAAACTAAAATAATGATCCTAATAAACTTTGGAAAAAACTTCAAGAAGCCACCCACTCTCAACCTAATCCTACGAATGACTTAAAAAAACTAAAAGTGAATGATAAAATATTTAGTTTTTCTAGTAATCCCAATATTATTGTTAATAATGCAAATAAATACTTCTCAACAATAGGTGAATAACTATAATAATAAATATCGGTGTAAATTCTACCAACTCCGGTACACTAAACTGTAATACAAATTTGCCCAACAACTTTCATTTTAGTCTAAAAAAAATTTCAAATGAAGATACTAGAATATAGTAACTAGATTGATCATTAACTCATTAAAAGCTCGTTTTCAACTGGCTTGGACGATATATCGAATATTGCCTTATAACCATCGTATCAAATTTAATCTCTCTCTTGACAAATCTTATTAACCTAAGCATCCTAAAAGGCTGATTCCCCGGCAAACTAAACAGGGAATCATAATCCCGATACATAATGGAGGATCTAGAGCGGACATAACTAACTATCGTCCAATTACATAACTAAATTCACTATCTAAAGTCTTCGAAAATGCTATTAATAATCAATTTATTGAATACCTTGAACAAAATAACATACTATCTCACAACCAATTTGGATTCAGGAAAAACAAAGTCCCCTCCGAAGCCTTGGCAACAGTAAACGATTTTATAAATGAAAACTTAGACAAGGGTTCAAAATGCATATCAATATTCTTAGAGCGGGAGCACACAGAGAGCGGTCAGGAGTTCCGAGTTCTGAGTTCCGCGTTCGGCGTTCATTAGAATGTACTGATACTATAACAACAACGCACACAGCGGGCAGTCAGACCGCGGCGGTCGAAACGGAACTTCGCGTTCTAAGAGTTCTTTTCCCGCTGAGGCAGAGAACGCCAGAACGCCGCGATGTCTGAGGTTACAAACACGGAAAAGTTAATTGAATTGGTTAAGGAAAGCAGTTTATTATACGATTTAAGTGATGTAAATTATAAAAACCGTGCAAAAAAGCCGAAGCTTGGTTTGAAATTACAACTAATAAATTTAAATTTTAAGGGCGTGAGCACACAGAGAGCGGTCAGAGTTCTGCGTTCTAGTGACCGTTGACCGCTCAAGAGTTCCAACGCACACAAGCGGCGTTCAAATTCTCGCGTTCTAGTTTCGTTTGGGTCTTTGCATATGCAACATGTCACTAGAAAGTTCATCATCCGTGAAAATATATTGCTCTTGTGGAGCTTAACAGCTTCTAAAAAGAAAAGAAAGTATTGGGTGCACCCAATCAACACAACGCGAGAAGAACAAGGCGAATTTACTAATAATAAAATTTACTAAAAATTTAAATTTACTAGTAGCAATTTCAAACCAAGCTTCGACTTTTTTTTCGCGTTTTTTTATAATTTACATCACTTAAATCGTATAACAAACTCCTTTCCCTAACCAATTCAATTAACTTTTCTGTGTTTGTAACCTCAAACATCGCGGCGTTCTGGCGTTCTCTGCCTCGGCGGCAAAAGAACTCTTAGAACGCTGCGTTCCGTTTTGACCGCCGCGGTCTGACTGCCCGCTGTGTGCGTTGTTGTTATAGTATCAGTACATTCTAATGAACGCCGAACGCGGAACTCGGAACTCGGAACTCCTGATCGCTCTCTGTGTGCTTAAGTAAATTTAAATTTTAAGTAAATTTTATTATCAGTAAATTCGCCTTGTTCTTCTCGCGTTGTGTTGATTGGGTGCACCCAATACTTCCTTTTCTTTTTAGAAGCTGCTAAGCTCCACAAGAGCAATAATTCTTCATCGGATGATGAACTTTCTAGTGACATGTTGCATATGCAAAGACCCAAACGAAACTAGAACGCGAGAATTTGAACGCCGCTTGTGTGCTTTGGAACTCTTGAGCGGTCAACGGTCACTAGAACGCAGAACTCTGACCGCTCTCTGTGTGCTCCCGCTCTTAGACCTGTGCAAAGCATTTGATACTATCTGGCTACGCTAATACGCATTATACATCAATTTATACACACATCTAATGCATTCATATGTACATATATGAGAACACTGTACTGAGAGAATATTGTTGTTCCTAGTCTTACCTACTCCCATTTCTGCACCTTTTCTGTGTACTTAGTGTAGGCAGTCTGTTTAAATAACCCGAAACGCATAGCTCACTATAAAAAAACCACATCCGTGCGAGATCTTATCTCGCTTACTTTATCACATTTTCATCCGCGCCGATATCGTGCAAACCGTTATATGTTCTGTGCCATTATAAGTAGTAGATAGTAAGATAGTAGAAAACTAAATAGTACATGCCTACAAATACAGGTAATAATCATACGTACAGTGCTCATAAGATATGCAATCAAAATTAGTACTGAAAAATGCCAAAAGAACTGAGAAATCTCCAGGTAGATAGCTACCTTGATAATCGGAACTGTAAATAAATTAAAATAACGCAAATAAACTGTTACACGTGCATCCTTAAGACTCGTGCAACGTAAAACGAGAGGCAAAGTTGGAAGAAATTGAAAATATCTTCCGAGTTCACGTTTTACTTACACGTCAACCATCTCCTTAAATGAAACAGTAACTTTAGTATGACACAAAACTCCAAGATTTACGACCTTGGGGAAAACTTAGCAGATGGCACAACCAATATATTTATCTTGTTTCCCTATCTATTACTTTCTCGTAATGATAAATTTTAGATTTTTTTTAATTAACTTGAATGTTTATTTTCTCTATGGAATCTGCGGGATGCACTAACATATTGGTAAAACATTTTTACTTTATCCACAGGCTAAACAAACAGCTTCCATAGTGAGCAGATTGAGCACACAAGAAGTGGATGACAAAACAATACAGACGGTAAGAACGATTTCCCTCGTGATGATTGCTTAATGGAGTATCTAATAAGCCATTTTATTATTTGTGTTCCTCGTCAAGCACTTGTTTCAGGAAGACTTGTGTGTTGTTATGTCCATCCACAAAGGAAACGTGATATTTTGATGTTCCTACTGAATCGAAAGCAATTGTTCCAAATCATTTTTCACACTTTTTATATTATTTCTGATGTTTTTGTTTGTTTCAGCTGCTTCAATTATCCGTCACCCTGTTAAACAGACCTCCATTATTTACTGCTTGTGGCCTTTTTACTCTGGATACATCGTTTATCTCAGGGGTATGAAAATTTCTGGAATTTGATTAACATAATAGCTTATGCCGAGGTGAGAACCTGGAGATGTTTCAAGAATATTTCTTTAAATTAAATGGTAACCCCAAAGAAGAACAAACCATATTTTTTATATTCGTGTTTAACATGTTTAATTTTAGTTGTTTTTATTGAAAAATATTATTATTATTAATAATTTTATATTTTAATACACCATATTTATAAACTTCGTAACGAAATACCAATTTACTCGGAATTAAAAAGGGCATTGGCAATAAAATAAAAATAACTGTTCAAAAAATGTTAAATGTTATGCACCACTGTTTAGAAATAATATAAAAAATATCGTCTCTAAGTGGCTTCAACAGAGTTTGATAATGCCTTTGGAAGGCGAAACAGCTGTCAGCGTAATAATAGTGATTACAAAGAAAAACATGTTTGATTATTTTTATTGATTAATATTACATATTAAAACGTTTAAAAAAAACTAGTGCTAAACTCATACGTTTTGAACTGTTGTGCATTTATTTAAACTAAAAAGGGATATTTAGCAGTGTTTAACTACGGTATTATGGCTTCGACATAAGCTTTTTAGGGAATTAATGTACCACAAATATTTTTGTTGATAACGTTTTCGTATTCGCCACAAAAAAAATAAATTGAGAATAAGTTGTGAAATTCATACAGCAATGATTTTTTCTAGATGGTCTCAACCATTGTGACATATCTGACTGTATTGTGTCAATTTGCAATCATCTTCCTGCGCGTTCGAGACGAAGCTGTGGTTGGAGCAGTGGTTCCAGGTTTCAGGATAGAGTGTTCTTGAAAAAACTCATCACTTATCAGGCAAAATTCACTAGCCCTAAAAGCACAGTTCTATTTAATACTCGTATGCCGGAAAAAAAGTTTTTTTTTTTGACTTTTACTCAATTTATTTAATACAAGAGTGAACACATTACATCAGGCCAAAATTCCCTTTTAGTTATTTTACATGTTTTGGAGACACTTTTGTTTCAATAACTTAACTGGTTTTTTTTATTTACTACGACTGAATATTATTGTATTTCGTGGTGTTTTTTCTGACTATAGGTGAATGTCGGTTACTGATATTAATGTTGTAAATAACTTTTATGATCAGTTGATATCTACCTATATCTATATATTCATGTAAATCTTAATATATAAAATTACGTATCATTGTGTTCGTACACGCTAATCTCCGAAACCGCCAAACCAATTTTTGCGATTGTGTATAGTTGGTTACAGCTTTATACGTAGGATTGTTTTGAATCCAATAGGTGGCGCTGTAGTAAAAATCTTATTATTATTTTTTTAATTTTTCAACGATTTATTTTATTCAGCTATATCATCCAAAAATACTTACAACCACATGTTTTAACTTCTCTACACGCCCCCTCCTCAATATTATTTAATGCGATTTTAAGGATTTTTTATAGGAAAAAAGGATCGTTATTCATTTTCAAGTTGTATAAGCCTTCTATCTATTCATATTAGCAAATGACGGGTTTACAAAAAATATTGTTCACAAAATCGCACTACATTAAATTAAAATTCCTTAATATAATTTAAAACAACAGTATTGTTGAGAATTTAGAATAATTTACAATTTCTATTCATTTTCAATTAAGAATTTTCATTTTTTATTAAGGGAATAAGAACTAACAATAATAATTTAAGCGGAATATTCCTTTTTGCCGCTGGCAATATTTAGCGGATCGCCACACTGCTTCTAAGAGCCGAGCGCTGGCCGAGAGGCCGTTTTAATTTTATTCCGGATCTGACCGCTTTCGTTGACAGTTTGTTTGGTTCTTATTTTCTAATCCTTCTGACAAATTTAAGTTGATCGTGTGTGTAATTTTATATTAACAATAAAGTTTAAATATTTCAATCAATCGGAGTTTTCATTTCTAATTTGGAGTCACATCAACTTATGGCAAGATCGCTAACCAATTTTAATTTTAATTTCAGTAACCAATTTTAAAATCACGCAAATGTGATACAAACAGAACAACATATTGAATGGTTATATGTATAGATAGTAGAGAAACAAATAGTACATACCCATAAATACAGGTAATAATCATACACACAGTACTCATAAGATAGGCGATCAAGAGTTTGCAGAAATAAGTTGCATTATAACAGCTGCAGAAATTAATTATAGCGTAGTTTCCATAAGGTTTTTTGCGACACTGCGCCTCCCAAGAGAATGTATGTAAACACCAAAATAAAATATCTTTAAGGGAATGTAGATACTGACATTTTAATTTGTTTAATTTTTTTTAACTGGAATATTTATTTTCCCTTTGTGGCCGATTTAATTGGCGCAGCACTTCTCAATTCTCCGTTGATAACGCTGTATATTTATGTGACTACCGAATAAGCCTGTATTATTGGTAAAACATTTTTCCTCTTTCCACGGGCTAAAGAAACACCTTCCATGGTGAGCAGATTGAGCACACAAGAAGTGGATGACAAAACTAAATAGAAGGAAAGAATGATTTCCGTCATGATGATTGCTTTTTGGAGTATCTAATAAGCCGTTTAATTATCTGTGTTCCTCGTCAAGCATTTGTTTCAGGATGATTTGTGTGTTGTTATGTCCATCCACAGAGGAAATGTGATATTTTGATGTTCCTACTGAATCGATGATAATTGTTTCAAATAATTTTTCAAGCTCTTTTTACTATTTCTGATCTTCTTGTTCGTTTAATTATCCGTCAACATGTTGATCAGACCTCCCTTATTTACTGCTTGTGGCATTTTTACTCTGGATACCTCGCTTATCTCAGGGGTATGAAAATGTCTTTAATTTGATTAACATAATAGCTTATGCCGAGCTGAGAACCTGGAGATGTTTCAAGTTTCTAATAAAAGGGTATCCCCAAAGAAGAACAAACCATATTTCTTATATCGTTGTTCTCAAGTGTAATTTTAGGTGGTTATATTTAATAAATTAGGAATATCCTGGAGAGACCATATTACAAATGAGGAGGTTCTCCAAAGAATCGAAGGAGGAAGGCACCTGCTCAGGACCTTGTCCGAAAGGCGTGCAAGATGGATCGGCCATGTTATACGACAAGAAGGCCTCTTGCATGTCATAATGGAGGGTATGACCGAGGGGACCAACTCTAGGGGACGCCCACGCCGAGAGTACCTGGAGGACCTGCTGGTGGACGTGCGCTGCTAATCATAATGCAGAAGTCAAAAGAGCCGCACAAGACAAGGAAGAATGGAAGAGGAGATTAGATGAAATTGCTGCAAACCAATCCCAGGATTGAAACCAGAGAGAGATATTTAATATTATTATCATTATTTAAAAATAAAATATATACACCATCTTTATAAACTTCGTAAAGAAATACCAATTTTCTGGGAAATTAAAAAAGGCACCGGTAATAAAATAGAAGCAACTTCAAAAAATATGTTCAATTTTAGCCCCTCTGTATAGAAATAATATAAAAATATCGTTTCTAAGTGGCTTCAACATAGTTTGATGATGACTTTGAAGGTGAAACAGCTGTCTTTCGTAATAATAGTGATAACAAAAAAGAACATGTTTTATTATTATTATTGAATTATTGAGTATTCTTGAAAAAACTCGTCACTTCTCTAGTTTACTAGCCCCAAAAGCAGATAAATACTCATGTCGGAAAAATCAGAATTTAATAGTTGTTTTCTTTTGTCTTTCAACCGCTTTTTTTACTTTTACTTAAATGATTTCATACAAGAGTGACCACATTACAGCAAGCTAAATTTACTATTCCTTTTAGTTATTTTACTTGTTCTGGAGACACCTTTGTTCCAATAACTTAACTGGTTTGTTTATTTACTACCACTGAGTATTTTTCGTGGTGTTTTTTCTGACTATAGCTGTTTTATCTGAATGTCGATTACCGATATTTATGCTGTAAAATCCTTTTTTATAGCAGCAGGTATGTACCTATAACTCTATACATGTATATCTTAATATATAAAAAATCACGTATCACTGTGTTCAAATTTTAACTTCTCTACATCCCACCCCCTCCTCAATATTATTTAATGCGAATTTAAGGATTTTTTTATAAAAAAACTGATCGTTATTCATTTTAAAGTTATGTTAACCTTATCTATTCATATCAAAAGATATTATTTATCAAATGGTGCTACATTAGATTAAAAGGCGGTCTACATACAATGAGGTCTTTTAAAATGATCTACATAAGAAGGCGGTCTGTGGTAGGACTACGTCGCCCGAGCCCAGTAGTACATTAGTTCCATACAGGAGGTCTTGAAGTCTGACATTTCCTCAGGACCATTGTCATCTTTGGAGATGCTGTGTGGTGGGTCTTTTTAGGGAAAGGAATGTCATGAATTTATGTTGGTAGGAATCTGAGTGAAAATGTATCCAGAAATGACGCACGTAAGATGCCATCCATTCCACTGCGGTGCAATACGATAAGTCGAGAGAGTCCGGCTGGATTGGACAAAAGGCTTCCCTCAACCAGTCTCTCCCGATCCGGCCCACCACGCAGTAGAACGGAAAATGCATCTGCCGCCAAGAACTACACAAACCTCACCCCACAAACCCCGGCACCCCAGCTAAGTCAAACCAAACGTAGAATACCACTAGGTGAAGTATGGCAGGGGTGTTCTTTATCCAAAAAATGGTTCCCGGGGCAGCGGTACCCATATCAACCTTAAATATAACATTTAAGGCCTGAGCTAATAGCTCCCAGACTAAATAATCGATCTTTATAACCATTCTTTTGTTGCATATTCCTGCAGCTGCTGTTATATCCATATCTGCCCATTACAAAAATTTATGATCCACGTGTTTGAGCAATAAAATGTATTTTAAATAAATCCTTTTATTTCCATTGGGTTTTATTATTTCTGCAGGTTGTATATCCTTAATAAAAACAAACAACCTATTCGTGAGGGGTATTTATTCCCACTATAACCACTTTAGCGAAAATAAAAAAGGAGTCCACCCTAGTTG
Organism: Hesperophylax magnus; assembly: GCA_026573805.1. Lineage (NCBI taxonomy): Eukaryota > Metazoa > Arthropoda > Insecta > Trichoptera > Limnephilidae > Hesperophylax > Hesperophylax magnus. The sequence continues at coordinate 4,800,936 of JAIUSX010000104.1, forward strand.
TGGTCCTGAGACAGCCTGTTGGTAGTGGTGAATGTCTTTCACAGTTAAAATTATTTTACACGTGCAGTTTTTTTAAATGTTATTTCCGTGCTCGCGTTAAAAACCCTGAGTACTAATAACTTCGAGTTTTATCGCTACGGACGCACTAACATGTAGTGGTAGTGAGAGTAATTATATTATATTATATTACTAACATGTGATATAATTATTTCTCACTACCGTGGTACTTACAGAACCACTACAGAACATGATACATGTACCTATAATATCACTAATAACTCCTCTTCCAACTAAAAAGTAACGCCTCTATGGGAGAGTAGAATTCAAATCTCTTAATATGTCAAAACCAAATTTAAATACTGTTTTATCTGTATCTTCTGTGTTTTTTTAATACATATGTTTTTATATATTTTAATAATAATTACAATCACGAGTAAAAAACATTATAATAATATAATGATTATATACAACCTATTATTGAATGCAATAATAATAAAAAACGATTTCTTCTTATTATTGCTTGTAATAATATAATGTTCTTATTATGTACAATAATAAGAACAAACGATTTTGTTTTAAAGACGTTAAACATTAGATTGACGGGGCCAAAACCTTTCTCCAGTATGCAACAATACATTGACAGAACTCACGGGTTTAGAAATCTTTGTTGTGATTACTTACAATTTTGTAAATACAGTTCCATGTTATTATGTTTTAATATCCACTGTGTTTTTTTTTTTTAATTCTGAGATTTATTCAACAATATTAAAAACTTTTAAAAGCATTACTTGGTCTATATTTATTCCAAAAATCACTTAAAAAAATAAATAAAATAAGACTGGCCCCTACTGGGAGCTCTGGGGAAGTTTTGCTGGTAGCGGCGAATGTCTTCCACAGAAAAAATCTTTACATTGAAGATGGTGGGCTGGAAGTCACATTTTGGGAAATTGAGTCATGAACATAATTTTGTTCATAATACCTATATTCATATTCTAAATTCTAATAAAATTCTGTATTAAATAACATCATTAATAGCCTATTATATAATGTAGTATAAAGTAGTTCAAATTAGAACTTTCACGTCTAGAGATGCATTTGAAATCTCAAAAAAAATTACGGAACTTACAATTTAGCGATTGTTACTTCCAACCTTTCAGCTTTAAGGTGCAGAAATTTTTTTAAAAGTTCAATTTTTAATGTAGGTAATAACTGGCATGGTAGCCGTTCCAAACCCTCAGTATCTAAGACAATATTCACATTTTAAATTTATTAAGAACGTTATATCTAGCATAAAAAAATCATAATTTTTTAATTAAATTAATCGTTAAATTTTAGTGCGCCCTACTGTCGAATTTGGCAGCCATCTCTGGTCCGGAGCCCCTAAATACCTGAAAAAAACCCTTGACTCTGTGCAGAAACGGGCGGTCCGTTTGATAGATTCCCCAATCTTAACAAACGGACTGCAATCTTTAGAGCACAGGCGTCAGGTAGGTATGCTGTCCTTGTTCTATCGGTATTACAATGGAAGATGCTCTGAGGAACTAGCGTCATTGATCCCTTCGGCACCGGTGCGTAGTCGGGATACACGCCAAACGCGCGCCCAACATTTGTACACGGTTGACATTTGTCACATGAGAACGGGTCGCTTCTACGATTCGTTCTTAAGTTCAACAGCTCGGCTGTGGAACGAACTGCCGGCCTCTGTGTTTCCTCCCTCCTACAACATGGGACTCTTCAAGACCCATGTTCACTCCTTCCTCTCCACAAAAAGACCCTCCACACAGCATCCCCAAAGATGACATAGGCCCTGAGGGAAATTATTTTCTTCAGGGCCTCCTGTGTGGAGTTAATATAAAAAAAAAAAAAAAAAAAAAAAATCGTCGCCAGTAATAAATAGCTGTTATTCCACACTTCACACTAATTCATTTACGAATTGTGTCATATTGAACGCAATAAATAAAAAGGTGAATTCTTTGAATAAAATAAAATAACAACTTGCGCTACGGAACAGAGAGTTCTTTCAATTTCCAAATCTTTTCAATGAGGGTAGAAAGTGGGTCACACTGCAATAATTGTCGACATAAATATTTAAAAGTCTGCCATGCCCTGAATTAACATTAAAAATTAATATTTTAATAAAACGGTTTTTTTAATAGCCACTTCATATTAATTACTACAATTCCCGTAAACGAATCGAAGTGTAGGGGAGACTGGGAACAAATGGGTCTGTAGTACCATGGCGAATAACTAGCTATAAAGGTACGTATATGATGCGTCTTTATGTGATGGCCTTGACACATGCGGAGTGGTTGCCAGAACCGGAATACAAGAGAACCAGCAATTGAAATGATTGGTGACGTTTGCAATTGAAAGAAGAATGTTCCGAGTGCAAAAAATAACTTTTTCGATTGCAGTCATACAATTATTTTGCTCTTTTTATATTTTTTTTACTATCCACACGTTTTTTTGTTGACAAATAAGTTTATTTAAGAATGTGTTTTCTATGAGTACAGCTCCCAAGTCTTTTGAACTCAAGTGCATGTCCACCCGTTACTTTCAAAGTTCAAATCTTCTCGCTTTAAAAAACATTGTTCGTTTCAAAAACATTTTTTTAAGCTTTATCGAGATTTTAATAAAACTTATATGACAAAGTATTACAAAGTACGCTGATGCGATTATTCTTATTTTTATTTCTATTATTTCTAACATTATCTATTATTTTTATTTGTATCCTACGTTATTTTTATTTGTATCTTTATTTTTACAAGATTCAATCTACCTAATATTATATATTCAGAATTGGTTATTTATGAAGAGGAAGAACTATTTTAAAGAATGCCTGACATGATTAAATTAAGTTCATTTGTTTTATTATTCTTTTCTTTTCATTTAATGTGCTTAAAATTTCATTTTATAATAATTAATAAATTTATCTTCGTTTCATCTCTTTCTTATTTTCGGTTAGTATTAGCTATTTCACAAATACATCACATTTCACAAAATAATATATTAACAAATGAATCATGTATTGCATTTATATAATTATACAGAAATTCTCAGGCGAGCTAGAGCAGAGAGAGAACTGCTTAGATTAATAAAAATCAGGAAAATTTTATATCTGGGTCATGTACTTCGAGGGGAGAAGTATCACTTGCTCCAGTTAATATTGAAAGGCAAGATAGAGGGTCGCAGAGGGCCTGGTAGGAGACAAATGTCTTGGCTGCGAAATATACGAGAGTGGACCGGCATTAGAAGTGTGGAGGAGCTATTCCGGGCAGCGCAAGACAAAGAGACATTTTCCAGAGTGATCGCCAACGTCGGGGGGACCTGATACGGCACATAAAGAAGAAGAATTATACACAAATTTCGACTACCACAATACGGACATGTGTCTAGTATGGTAGTCGAAAAGCATGTAAAAAACTGTATTCAAATATATTGTTATTAATAAAGAAAAAAAAAAATATATATATATATATATGAAAAAATATGCCTATTGTTTGAGGGACAGTTGTACACCAAAGACAATTGTGCAACATTGTACTCGTACAAAATATGTTTTTCTTTTTCTTGAGATTAAAACAGGTAAAGGCATTAACATAAATATTTATTTATTTGTAACACTTAAACTGACGAATTTAAATTTTCTCGAGGTCAGATAAATGCTGTATTATTGTAATTTTTAATAGAAATTTTAAACACTTTAAAAATATTTGTTCTTACTCGGCGAAATTATTAAAATTGGACAAATTTACGCTTAAATTATATGTTTTAATCAGTTTTCGCCACTGGAACCGGGGTCAAGGCAATTGTGGAATTTTCCCCGATCTGTTAATGCACCTACAGTTCAATTTATATGAGACTTAGAGAAATAATAATAACAGAATTTGGTAGACAACTAAATTGTCTCCAGATGAGTATGACTAATTTTTCATAAACCTTATACCTACGAAGCAGAGAAAGGTAAACGTCAATTTGGTACAACTGTTCCTGGTCTCCCCTACCCATAGATTCCAAGGACATAGATAGTATCAATGATTTAGCTCTTTATCGTTTTCAATATCCGAATATTTTTTTAAAAGCGTTTATACTTTGAAGTATGTACCAACTAAAGACAAATTACTAATTAATTAAAATGGGTAATCCTCATGATTTTCCATTTAATCCTCATTTCATTCCCAAATAAATATTACATAACCCATTATTTAACCCTTTTCCTTTAGATCGTCATGATTATAGGTTTTTAAAAATGACCGCTAAACACGGAGTATAATTGAACCAAGCAGATGACCAACGTGAATAAAAAATATGAAAATGTAAAAAAGTCTTGGATAAATACCATTGATACAAACATTTACTTGCTGTAACATCTGACCTGCTGTAACATCTGAACTGATGTATTAAATTATTAACATTTTTCTTTTTTTTTAAATATTTTTCTAATCTTCTTAATGTATGTATGTGAGTACAATTTTTAACTTTAACAAATGGGTTGTTTTTTTGTTTTTTTTTGTTGGATTTTTGGTTATTTTGTTAAATAAGTTTTACTTTACTTTTTAACTGTTTGATGAATCATATTGAGTCTTGGATAAATACCATTGATACAAACATTTACTTGCCGTAACATCCGACCTACTGTAACATCTGACCTCATGTAAATTGTATTTTATTTTTTTTTATATTTTTCATTCTTGTCTTTTGAATTGTAAGTCAGTAAACACTGAATTTTTTTCAATTTTATTTTGCTAATCTTCTACAAAGATAATGTATGTATGTGAGTAAAATTTTAACTGTTAATAAACACGGTAATGTTAATTAACAGTATACACATGAACTGGCGATGCCTATGTGGGATTTTTTTGCTAAATGTATTATTCTTTACTTTTTAACTATTTATTTCAACAGCTTTGTGCTATGCATAAAAAATCTTGTATTAAAACATTAGTTTACCAAAAAAATAATAATTAAAAAAAGTGTTTCCTTATTGTAAAATTATACCAATGTATGAACCAGAAAAAATATTTAAAAAAATAATCACTAAGTAATGTTTGTGATGCTAAATTCTTCCATAATAATGCTCTTCTTGTCTCAAGTAAACATTGTCTAAAGAAGGAGGAAGCGCAACAAGACATAATGTATGTAAAATTGTACTGTAACTGGAATGAATGTTCTGTTGTACAGTAAAAAAAATAAAAAATAATACCCCAAAAATAAAATTTTATTTTCTTCCTTCTCTTGCATTTTAACGAAAAAGAGAGAATATACAATAATGTCTTATGATTTCAATAAAATACGCGTAGAAATTATTGAAGATGCTTCCTTTCCCTGTACTGAATCTTATATTTGAATCTTTCTACTTTTTCACTGTGCCAAATATTGACTTAATAATGGTCGCTTTCAAACAAATTAATCGATTCACCCTCCAAACACCCGATGCAGTCTCGATGGATCTCTGATGAATTTTCCTGAGTGATGATTAGCTACAAATAATTTTGAAAACTATTTGCGTAAATTGTTGAAATTATTAGAAGAGTCCAGCAGTTGCACGCGAAATATAGTAATCACTAATCAATCGATGGGTATTTTTATTGTGCACGTTCAAACGACAAGCATAAAATATTCATTCGAAAGGTGGCGTTGTTTTAATCAATCATAAAATAAATGCTTAATTAGAAAATTATTGCAGTTTTACCTCGACGATATTAACACGCTCCTATCATTCAAATATTAACCACTTGCTGTCTTTGCTGCCGATTAGAGTGGACGAAATTCTTTCATTAAATTCGAACGAAAATGAATAACGTTAAAAACAATATTTCTAGTAGACATTCTGGAAATTATTTTACTCTGGAGCATGTCAAAAATATGTTATCTGCCAATAATTTTGTCGAAGCTTTGGTCCCAGTTAGGCTTTTGGGTCTTTGTTTTGGGGTTATGCCTTTTGATTTCATCTTCGAACGCGGTCAAATAAGAGCAGTTATTAACTTTCCGTCAGGTGTTATGGCAGTTATCGGTTTCATGGCCTACTTTTATTGCATTTGCAAGATAATAGTCTTTGAAGAATTAAACGTGGATGCCGACAGTAAATTTGGCGTCATTAAGTCAGTCAGTAGTTTTTTTTGCGTCGTGCTGGGAATTATCGCGATGGTTTTCATATTTTTTTCTTTATTTACATCGAGACACGCGGAAGCTAAAATAATAGAACTTTTTAGAGAAGTTGACGAGATTTTCCATGAATTAAACGAAATAAAAGATTTCTCAAATATAAAATTGAAAACTATCGGTCGCTTAGGACTATTTTACGTCACTCAAATTACACTGGTATCCGTCAACCTGTATTTCATGACAACATCGTTAATTTATGAATCCCACGAGATGGGAGTTGCTGTTTACGCACCGAGCTTCATCAGTTCTACAGTCTTGATAATTTTCAGGACCTATGTCAACCTTCTGAATGAAAATTTGGCTGTATTAAACAGGCTTTTACGAAACATGTTGGTAGGACATGACGAGAGCATCTCGAAACTTTCACCCAAAGTTCATCTCAAAAGAGTGTTACTAAAAGAACCGCTTTACAACATATATTTAAAAACGCAAGATTATTCAAAACGATTAAATATTCTGTTCAAAATTAATGATAAGATTTTTGATTGCGCTGAACACATTAACACAGCCTACGGGTTCAGAAATCTCGTTGTTATTACTTTGGCGTTTGTATCGGTTGTTTTCTACGTGTTCAATGTTTTGGCCACAATCGTTTCTTTGACAGATAGAAGTATTGGCAAAAGTGACATTTTGTACTTGTATTTTTCACTGAGCCAGTTAGCAATGTACTCGTTTGTTTTATATGGAACGGTCAATGAATGCGAACAGTGCCAAACCAAGGTAATTAGAAATAACACATTATCTCAATAAGAATCCCTTAACCTCAGCTGAATTCTATAGCCCAGCTTATACTCTCGGCTAGACAAGAGACACCGAGTGTTTCATATTCAGACGTATATCTCATAGTTGCTTGAAATATGATTGGTTGTGTAGTGACTTCACATGCCCATTACCAATATCTCCTCCAAGGTGACGCTGTTCCTGTCTTACTTTTCGTTAATAATGTGGAGCTGAAAATTCAATGAGAAAACTATATTATATAAGTGTAATAAATCCTTTTTAATGTGTTACAACAGATAAATCTATTCTCAGGTAAAAGAAACAGCATCATTGGTGAGTAAACTAAGCATGCAAGAAGAGGATGAGAAAATCAAGCATTTGGTAAGGACAATAAAAATATATAAATTTGTTTTAGACCACTTTAATTTTAATTACCCTCTACCGGTTTCGGAAGCACCCTTCCTTCGTCAGGAGAATATTAAAACTAACCTATTATCCAAAATATTGACAGATATATGAAAAAAAATTTAAAAAAAGGATTTTTTTAATGTTTGAGTGGGAGGTTAACAAAGGGGGAGAGGTAATTGCGGGCATTCCGGCAATAACAGAGCGGTTTACTGGAAATACATCTAGAATGGGACTAAACGATAAATTAATTTGGTTATTCAATATACTAGCGTTATTATTTAGGGATTTTTTGGTTTCAAGTTATCTAATTTTTGGCTTTCGGTGAAGAATTCTAACACCTGTGTCCTTATTAAAAGTAGGTAGTAAAGTAGGTAGTAGGTATCAGGGGAGGCAATTTTTTTGTACTTACTGAAATTAAACTTAATTCTGTTCCATAAATTGCGATAAAAATTAATATATATACAAAAAAATACTTTAACGACTACAGTGAGACTGTCTTACTTCAGTTTTTCATATTAATTCTTTGATTTAGTCAAAATGAAAGTATGTTCTTTCCAAAATTACTAATAAATGCAGGAAACGAACATGCACTTTTCTTGTTCCTTCTGTATTTAATAAGTTGCCAATACATTTAAAAAGCCAATCAAATTGCCCCATTGAACTAAAAAGAATGGTTAACGACCATCATTTTTAAATGTTTAAATATGCCTATGAGTGTGTTAAAGTATGTTGTATGCCTTTGAGTGTGTTGACTGTTTTATAACTATCTACATACATATTTTATGCCTTTGTATTGTAGTCACTCGAAAAATTATTCTTCTTTATCTATTTTCTATATTGTGACAAATTTGTGTTTCAGCTTCTTCAATTCTCCGTCACTTTATTGAATAGAACACCAAAATTTTCTGCTCTTGGCCTTTTCACTCTGGATGCTACACTGCTTTTATCGGTAAGAGTACGGGCAAGAAAGTTCCCTATAAAACTCATTATTTATATAATTATATTTTAATTCTTTTATATTTGGTGGCTATACTGGAACGCTGAGATTCTCTGCTATTCTTGCAGGAATGATGTGCAACAAGGAACTTATGGGACTTGGTGGATATTCTCTAAAATTGTGCTCAATGATTTGAATTTTACGTACAAAAAAATGGAAAATCTTGACTAAGAGTCTTTAGTGATGCTCAGCTTTTTTTAATATATGGTTTTATAGCATAGCATTTATATAGCGCAGTTTAGTGTCATATCACCAGTGTCACTAGTTTCGTTAGTGTAATTCATTTTAATAGTGGGATTCACAATAAGTGTGTTCAATGGGATAACCTTAATAAAATATTATTATTACCTATTTAATATTAATTAATTAATTATTAACTAGCTGACGTGTACCCGGCGTTGCTTGGTGACTTATGGATGGTTTGGGTAATGTTTTTAGATGGGAGTTTTAAAAAGGCTGAGGCAGAGGTTGTTTTTTCTATAGTAGGTACTTTATAAACTTTTTTTATTTTTAAGGTGGAAATAATATTATTATACTATAATAAGTATTTGTTTCACCTGATCGTGCCATGTCTTCCTTGAGCGTCCTCGACCTCTTGAATCATTCATCTCTTACGTCTCATTTTACTACAAATAATTATTTGATTCATGTCTTCCACGGACATCCCTGACTTTTTCTACCATTTGCTTTCTGAAGTAAAATGAAATCCACATTGTTACACGTAAACAAATAATTATGTTGACTTAGCGTTCCCGACTTCTTCTTCCATTCAAACGTTTCTCTCAACACTCCTGACACTACTCAGAACAAACTTTGTCAGTTTCAGCGAAAACGGATGAATGGTATAGGAATGCTAACTAACTAATAACTAACCATCACGCCCTTTCCCCGCAGGGGTAGAAAGAGAGGATGGACCGCCAAACAACTAAGTCTTGGCACACACTCCTTCCCTCATTCATATTAATACATCGTCTCATACATACTCTTCTATTATTCTGACACTTGACATGGCCACACTCAACTATTTGATTCACTTGATCGTACCACGTCTTCTTCGGGCGTTCCTGACTTCTACTACCATTCACACTCACGTCATATATTCTCCTTATACTCCTTTATTCGCTCATTCTTACTCATTAAGCTTACATCAGCCTTGCATTCTTACGAATATCCTCATTTCTCAAAATATCATACATGGTTTTACCACGCATCCGCCTCAGGGATCTGTTTTCTACAGCTTTCATCATTCCTCTGCCAGTTCCATGCCTCACTGCCATACATCAGGGTAGGTACCAGTACTCCATTGTGGACTGCTAGCTTAGCTTCTTTGGACATTTTTTTGTTAGCGCCAACTGCATTCAGTCCTACATATAGGAACGTGTGCCAAATAAACATATTATTCATATTTATAGAAATATTGTTACTGTCATTTTACCTATCGTTATAGTAGGGCAAACTGATCTGTAATGGCCATTGATGTAATAAAATTAATTTGGTCGATGGTAATGGCCAAACATTTAAAAGATTGTAGGTACTATTTTAGGCACTAGAAAACAGAACTTCGTCGAACCACAGACGCTGATGTTCATATCGAAGGGAAAATTCATATTATTGATTAAAGATTAGAATTTAATGTTCCCCCATATTGTTTTCAGAACCACCGTTTCACTGCACCGGATTTCAATTGTTCAATAAATTATTGTGTAAAGGTTGGTAAAGTTCAATGGCACATTTTATTTTTCTAGATGGTCGCAACCACTACTACATACCTGATAATTTTGATTCAATTTACTATCACTTTCCTGGATTATAAATAATAAAATATATGCATTATGTAACATTGAAGTTTTGCTGTTTTTTTTACTAACTTTGTAATTACATAATTCGACGAATACTGTAGTTTGAATTGTTTCACTTTCCATTATTTTTGTAAGTAGACAAAGAAAAACCTCTTCCTTGAAAGAGCTGACTTCGATTTTGATTATTCATTTGATCCTGAGTGCAGTATACTCATCACAGATTTTGTTAAGTTCTCCGTCGCCTACTGTGTTTCAAAATGAACTTAAACAAGCGTGAATTTCGCGTTACACTGCTAGTATTACACAAGGATGAAATAACATAATTAATTAATGGTTAGTCGCTCACAATCCAGCTGTCGGTAATTGAGTTGAGAGGAAAGGCGACGTTAATTGAAATTCGATCGCTTGCAAAATATATAACATCCTAGTTTTTTGCTGCTGACAAGTGTTTTCATAATAAATGAAAAAACGATGACACAGAGTAATTTAACATTTATTGATTGGTACACATGCTATTAAAGACACAGAAAATATAAGATATATTGTCCTTATGTGTATATATATATATATATATATATATATATATATATATATATATATATATATATATATATATATATATATATATATATATACACATAAGGACAATACAGAAGACATTACAATATTGTCCAGTCCCAGCTCAGTTAACACCCTTGACCACGCAGTGCAGGACAATGGTTCTGGACAACGATATGACCGAAGATCAAACGCGGAACGCAGCAAAAATGGATACACAATGTCGTGCGTTACGAGCGAGTATGTGGAAAATATTGTTCGCAATCGTGTTCGCTATGGTTTCATGATAACTCAACACAGTGACAATTCAACACACTTTTAAAAAGTGATATAAAGTCATTAAAAACGATTAAAATTTATTTTTTTTCAACCTAACCTAACCTAACCTATCCTACTTAGCCCAGTTAATAAAGTTTTTGTTTAATCACTTTCCATGACTTCATATAACTTTTCAAAGATGTGATGAATTATCATTGTGATCAGTCACCGTTCGCTATATATATCAATTTAGTAACATGTATGCGACAATTTCGACTGTATTTTTCCAACTGTCCTCTTGCATACACACGCGGATGATGCGGCCGCACGCGGTGTTATGGGTAAGACACTGTTCTGCCGAGACAGCCTGTCCGTCTATCTCTAGGACCATGTCTTGAGCCATTGTCCTTTCCCCCAAGCTTCTGTTCACTCTAGGAAAATAGGTACGGAGCTGAGACAGTACAATGTTGTCCCAGGACAGTTATCTTATACTAGGCATAAGTGCATTATGAAATGTAAATTGAAAATTATTAAATGTTATTGCTTGAAAAGTACAAAGCGTAAAATCATTATCAATTAAATATAATTTTCCAATAAAACTCCATCGGTTTGTGACCCAACTCAAGCAAATAAATAAAATAAATTTCATAATGCTCTGATTATTTGACATTGACAACCATTATACACGGTGTTAAGGGACGTACTTATTTTAAGCAGTTATTACTGACATTATTTGTAATAAAAAAAAAATTGGAATCCGGTGACATTTTTTATTTATTTTTAACTTCATCTTTTAAAAATTCATTAGTTATTTGACAGTTGGAATCGGGGCGAGGGGTTGGTCGGTTTCTAGGCTGAGTGGCCAGTGACGACTGTGATTTCAGTGATTTCTTTAAGGCTCTTCGTACATAGAGACACTTACAAGCTACGTGACTGTGACGCAACAACAAGTAGCCTATCGATATGCTACTCTTTAAATTGGTTTCCGTAATAGCTTGCCGAATCATGCTGAACGTGATCATTTTTTCAAGTGCAGCCGTAGAATTAATACGATGTCAAGTCACTAACGACGAACACAGTAAAAAAATCCATATATTTACAAGCATAAAAAATGATCTTAAAGAAAATTTTGGATTCACCCATACAACAAAATAATTGTACAGCATTCGTCGCAGCCAATTAACTATATGAGAATGTCAAATTGTCTTTTCTTTCCAACCTCAATCCACGACTTCTCCGCTAAATCCTCTAAAGTAATGTAAACATGGATGATATTCCCACCTCCAGAACATATTTGATATTCAAATTTTACTGAATATGAAAGAATTTTTTTTGCTAGGCTTTGAAAAAAAACGTCAAAAGAAGTCACCGCATTAATAAATTTCAAATATTTTTTCCAAATACTTTCAGAAGTAGGTCAAGAACGTAACATAGGGAACGTATGTAAGCAGAACTCAACAATGGGTACAAATAGTAGTGCCTTAACACCTTAAAACTTTGTTGAACGAAGAACTTAAAACCCTATGTAGGTTAGCAGAACTCAACAATGGGTACAAACAGTAGAGCCGTATACTTAAGGTCCGAGAAAACAAATGTCAATGGACTCCCGTCTTTTAGAAACCCCCCCCCCCAATTATCATTCTTTAATTTTATTCATAATTCGATTAAGCACAGAGATCTTTCAAGCACAGAGGTCTTTCTAGTTTTGACAAAGCTCTTCAAAATGTCCCTGAAGTGTGGCACTGTGCCCTCTGGTTGGAAAAAAGCGGTCATTCACCCTATTCCCAAGAAAGGTGACCGCTCCAACCCGGCCAACTACCGCCCCATAGCGATCACATCAGTTCTGTCCAAAGTGATGGAACGTGTGATCAACGACAAACTGCTCACATACCTCGAGAAGAACAAAATTATCAACGACCGTCAATACGGATTCCGGCATAACCGCTCGTGCGGTGATCTTCTCGCGTATGTGTCGCATGTTTGGGGGCGGCGCCTGGAACGTCACGGTGAGACCCAAACGGTCGCACTAGACATATCCAAGGCCTTTGAACGGGTCTGGCACCGAGGACTTGTCAACAAATTGCCTTCTTACGGACTTCCCGCATCCCTGTGTACGTGGATTGCTGAATTTTTAAGGGATAGGTCGATTCAGGCAGTTGCTGACGGTTTCACCTCTTCCTCACACTCTATAAATGCTGGCGTTCCACAGGGATCGGTTCTTTTTTTTTTTAATGTATATTTTATTTAGTTATAAAATTTTACATCTTATACCTAAAACATTTGTTTAAAATGTACAAGCTATTAGCTAAGTGCACAACCATTCATTTTACAGGGCACTGCCTAGCACCTAGCGGTCAGTAGTAAAACTAGAGCCTATGGATAAAACAGGTGTTTTAATTACCATTGGCTTCCATGACCGTATTTATGTTGATATTTAGATTGTCAATGTGTGTGATTGATTAGGTTATAAAAAAGCCTCGCTGAGTGGATTTCTCACCATGGTCCTAACGAGCGGATGGATATAATCAGAGGATTTACCAGAAAAAATGAACCAGCACCAAACAAAAGGCTTTTGATGGAAAAAATTGATGCCAATTCCAGAAGAAATACAGATGAGTACCTTTGTGCCTTCCTATCTTTTTAATCATTTCCAAGTTCAAACAAGCTATGTTTTACTGTGTATTTTGCTAATATAATAATTTGAAAAGAAAAAAACGGCTACCCACAGCATAGATGCAAGTCATTGTGTATTATTATTGTTGGTTTTTTTAAGGTTAGGTAGCTCAAACATATTATTTGTAAGAATTTGTCAAGGTACGGCTGGATTTGGTTATTTCATTATTTGTGTTTTCAATTATAATACGATTGCGCAGAAAATATTTTAAAGGGAACATTTGTTTTTGGTTTTTACGCAATTAAGATGGATAATATGAAATCGCTAATCGCCAAACGAGGGGTTTTAAAAGGAAAACTCACGAGGTTCGGGGATTCAATACATAGTTTATCGGTAAACGAGATCCAAATTAGGTACGAGAAAATTGAAAGTGTATTAAACCAGTTTGAATTAATTCAAGATCAAATAGAATCTCTACCAGATTCTGACGACATCGAGAATAATTCCCAAAGGGAAAGTTTTGAGAATCAATATTATTCGATTTTAGCGAAAGCAAAAGAAATGTTACAATCCGTTGAGCAAAACAAGGTAGCAATAAAACTTCCTAACCTCCAATTAAGGGAATTCAATGGTGATCAGAAAACATGGGTAAACTTCTTAGAGACATTCAAAACACTAGTGCATAATAATCCAACGTTAAATAATGTGCAAAAATTCTATTATCTGCAATCCTGCTTAAAGGGGAATGCAGCGAAAGTGATCGCCAATTTCGAAGTATCAGATTTAAATTACGTGTCAGCCTGGGAATTGTTGCAACAAAGATTTGCAAATTTACGAACTACCGTTCATAAGCATATACAAGCTTTGTTTCAACTTAAAGAAATGAAACAAGAGGATCCTGTAGCCATGCGCTATTTAATTGATGAGACTAATGTGAACCTAAAGGCTCTGCAAAATTTAGGCTTAAAAATCGATCAATGGGATGCATTAATTATTTATATAGTTTCTAATAAATTAGACGCAATATCGCGAAAGCATTGGGAACAAACAACATTAGAAGAAGAATTACCAACGTTAGGAGAATTTCTCAAGTGTCTAACGTCTAGGGCGCAAGTTTTAGAGTTAATGTTACATACAGAATCGAAAAAAAATGTTACCTACCCGAAAATAAATGGCGGCAACAATAACATTCCTAGAAAGGAATCAGTTTTCTTAGCAGCCGCCCACAATAATTGTATATGTTGTCACGATAAAGGACATAAAATTTATTATTGTAAAAAGTTTTTAAAGTTAACTTCAGGAGAGAGAAGCCAAATGATAAAGAGGTGTAGGGCCTGCTTCAAATGTTTGAGGTTAGGGCATACGGCCCCATATTGTAAAATTAATATGCAATGCAAGCTATGTGGTAGCGATAGCCACAACACCTTATTGCATAAGGGGAATCATCCGAGTAATGATTCCGATAAAAATGGTGAAGCCCGCCCTGGAGGTGGCGACCATATGGAAACTGAACGAGTTTTAGTGTCCAACCACTCTGCCTTGGTGAAGGCTGAAAAAACTGTGTTATTGTCGACAGCAATCATAGGAGTGTTGGATCGCAATAATGAAATGCATAAAGCAAGGGTATTAATTGATTCAGGAGCCCAATCAAATTTTATGTGCGAAAAGTTCGCAATAAAATTGAATTTGAAGTGTGAAAACATAAACAAACCCGTGTCGGGTATACATAATAACGTGACCCATATAAAGAAACGGGTTGCAATTAAAATGAAATCTTTAAAAACAAATTATAAACAAGATATCACATGCCTAATATTGCAGGAAATAACTACAAATTTACCGCAAGCAACGGTGGCCAGGAAGGATTTCAAGCTTCCACCTGGATTGGAATTGGCGGATCCAAACTTCAACATAGCAGCACCCATTGATATACTGTTGGGCGCTGAGAGTTTTTGGGAGATCTTGAAGAATGATCGGCTAAGATTGGATACCGGACCTACGCTCCAAAGGACAGAATTAGGATGGATCATCTCGGGCCCGATCAACGCTCACCATAAAAAAAGGCCAGTACCAGAAATCTGTAGTTTATCAATAAATACATTGTCAAATCAAGTTGAAAAATTTTGGAAAATGGAAGAGGTGATGCCTCCAAATTTTTATAACCACGAGGAGAAGGCTTGTGAAGCCGACTTTGTAGCCACGCACACCCGAGAAAGCGATGGTAGATACGTGGTGAGTTTGCCGCGCCGCCCGTGTGTCAACCAGCTTGGTGACTCATTAGGCACAGCTGAAAAAAGATTCAAAGGTTTGGAAAGGAAATTTTTAATAAATCCTGAATTGAAATCTCAGTATGCTCAATTTATGAAAGAATATGAGCAATTAAATCACATGGAGCTATGTGAGAAAACAAAGGACCATTCCTATTTTTTGCCGCATCATGCGGTAATAAAGGAAGCGAGCAGCACTACTAAAGTGCGTGTAGTATTTGACGGATCGGCTAAAACTTCGACCGGTATTTCCCTGAATGATGCATTAATGGTAGGAGCTGTTATTCAAAAAGATTTATACACTCATCTTTTACGTTTTAGGAAACATAGATACGTCATGACGGCGGACATAGAAAAAATGTACCGTCAAATCAACGTACGCCCAGAGGATCGCAGCCTGCAGAAGATTTTATGGCGCGACTCTCCAGAAGAGGAGCTCCGGCATTATAAATTGAAGACAATCACCTACGGTTTGGGACCTTCCTCTTTCCTGGCAACTAGATGTCTACGGCAAATCGGTATGGACAATCGCATTAAATTTCCCGTAGCAAGCCAGGTCATAGAAAACAATTTCTACATGGACGATCTGTTGACCGGAGAGGACGACTTGGACGCATGCGTCAGGTTGAAGCAACAGGTACATGATATTTTACTGTCCGCCGGAATGACCCTGCGGAAGTGGAGATCGAATATTTCGGAATTGTCATCTGGGTTGGGCCAGGGTGAAATTGCTGGGAAAAGCAATGGTGAACAAATGATCACTAACAATTCCAAAATTGAAAAGATCCTAGGTTTGATCTGGGATAATGAATCAGATTGTTTATCATATGAAATTAAAAGACCGTCAAGTAAGACGGAAAGTAAGCGTCAGATATTGTCGTGCATAGCTTCAACTTTTGACCCATTGGGTCTCCTAGGCCCCATAATAGTGGTGGCCAAATTAATTATGCAGAAATTATGGCAATCAAAAGCAGCATGGGACGACACACTACCTGATGAAATTTTACTACCCTGGAGGGCCTATCTAGGTGAATTATCACAACTAAATGTATTGAAAATCCCGAGGGGAATTAACCACGGAGCGCCAAGGAATATACAATTACACGGTTTCTGCGACGCTTCGGAAAAAGCATATGGAGCCTGCGCTTACGTCGTCTCAACTGATCAAGAGGGTAAGCGACATGCACATCTACTTACTTCTAAGTCTAGAGTAGCACCACTGAAATGTATTTCACTGCCCAAGTTGGAACTATGCAGTGCGGTGCTACTAGCCAAACTGATTAGAAATATCAAGTTGGAGCTAAGTATAGAGGAATCGGCCACTCATTACTGGTGCGATTCAACTATAGCGTTATGCTGGTTGAAGGGTCAACCAGCTCGGTGGAACACTTTTGTGGCTAACCGGGTAGCGGAAATCCAGGATATCAGCGATCCAAACCAGTGGCGACACGTATCATCGGCCGAAAATGCAGCGGATATACTGTCCAGAGGTACCACAGCTGAAGGGTTAGTCAACGCTTCAATTTGGTGGAAGGGACCAAGCTGGTTGACAGAAGAGATCAGCGCTTGGCCACTATCCAAGGTGTCTTGTTTGAATCCCCCTGAGATTAAGAGCAAAAATGTATTACTCGCAGCTAATGTTCAAGAATGGGAGATTTTTGAAAAATTTTCATCGCTAACCAAATTGAAGAGAATTACCGCTTTGGCGTTGAGATTTATAAATAATTGTCGGAATCCTAAAGATAAAATCGCAGGCAATATAACTGTCACCGAACTAGAAGCAGCCTTAAAATGTCTGCTGAAATCATCTCAAGAACATTCCTTTAAAAGAGAATTAAAGGATTTGAAAAATCACAGAATTGTAAACAAAAATAGTAGATTGAAAGCCCTCAATCCTTGTTTATTAAATGGTTTAATTTGTGCAAATGGTAGACTAAAACTAGCTACGTACTTATCACATCAACAAAGGCAACCTGTAATATTATCGCCTACGCATAAATTAACAGAATTAATCATAAGACATTATCATTATGTTCATTTACATGCCGGGCCACAAGCGTTGTTAGCGGAAATACGCTTGAAATACTGGCCCATACTAGGAAAAAATACTGTTAAACGAGTCTTACATAACTGTATTATATGTTTTAGATACCAACCTCGAGTTTGCCAGCAGATTATGGGAAACTTACCTGTTGAAAGAATCACTCCCAGTCGACCATTTGCGGTGACGGGGCTTGATTATGCTGGACCTATTGACATGAAGAGTGGAGCGCTGAGGAAGTCTCCACTTATCAAATCGTATCTTTGCATATTTGTTTGTTTTTCTACTAAAGCTGTTCATTTAGAACTTGTAACGGATTTGTCAAGCGATACTTTTTTAAATTGCTTAAAGAGATTTATCGCCCGGCGGGGTCAACCTGAAAAAATATTTTCTGACAATGCAACTAGCTTCAGAGGAGCTTCCAACAAGCTTCAAGATTTGTATGCCAGTCTAAAGCTGAACAATGACAAAATTCATAGGTTTTTAGCAGATAAAGGTATAGTTTGGAATTTCATTCCTCCTAGGGCGCCAAATCACGGCGGGTTGTGGGAGGCTGCAGTTAAATCTACCAAGTTTCATTTATATAGAATTACCAAGAATAATCCATTACAGTTTGAATTATTATATACCTTACTTTGTCAGATAGAGGCTTGTTTGAACTCCCGTCCTTTAACTTCCTTGTCTGATGACGTCAACGACCTACTCCCCCTCACCCCCAACCACTTCCTTATGGGCACTGAGGCTTCTATCATCCCTGAAGTGGACGTCCGCGAGCTACCAGAGAACAGACTAAGCCAGTATCAAAAATTAAATGCCTTAATTCAAACTTTCTGGTGTAGATGGAAACGAGATTACCTTGCTGAACTACAAAAACGGACCAAATGGCAGGCCAGCAGCCAAGAAGTCATAAAAAAGGACGATCTGGTCATCTTGAAGGAAGACAATCTGCCTCCTGCATTATGGAGAATGGCGCGCATAACAGCAACTCATCCAGGACCTGATGGCGTAGTGAGGGTGGTTACCCTCAAGACGTCCCAAGGCATTTTTGTGCGACCTATCACAAAAATATGTTTGATGCCTATAGAATCAAACCAGGATCTGCATCTCCCGACACGGCAAACTACAGACCTTCCCAAGGTCACAGCCTAATGTAACCAGGGCTGAACCGATGCTACCACACAGGACTACTGACCTTAGAGCATCGCTGTGGTTGACCAACCTATATCCAGAAGCCACTGGGGCTTCCAGTCAACCAGGACCAGGGGTATTCGCTGCCTACCAGGACAGGGCACCCTTAATATGAAACTCAACCCCCTGAGTTAACATGTACCACCCTTGACAGGATGATCACCACTGGACCGAATGCAGAGTGAACGGTCTACACAGTGCAGTGATTACAGTGTTTTTGTGTTCTATTAAAAGAAAAGAGTCAAGTATGAACTCATATAAAAAAAACAGACTTCAGTTTTTGAACTGCTCTATACGGGAGCTAGAATATTAGTTAATTAAGTGATCTATATGTGTAAATGTTATTAATTTTATGAATTTTATCAATTTTTTGATTTATCAGGTTATGGGTTTATTAATTTTATGGATTATGTATTTGTATGAGGATTATTATATTTTTGATTGTTTTAAATTATATTCCCGATCCCTTCAGGTTTAGGTAGTTTAGTTATAATGAACTATTTTAATATTTGTTGAAAGTTTTTTGTATTGATATCGAAAAAAAAACCCACCAGTTTTTTTTTCTCATCCCGGCGGTGGCAATATGTTTAAAATGTACAAGCTATTAGCTAAGTGCACAACCATTCATTTTACAGGGCACTGCCTAGCACCTAGCGGTCAGTAGTAAAACTAGAGCCTATGGATAAAACAGGTGTTTTAATTACCATTGGCTTCCATGACCGTATTTATGTTGATATTTAGATTGTCAATGTGTGTGATTGATTAGGTTATAAAAAAGCCTCGCTGAGTGGATTTCTCACCAACATTATTTTCAATGACTACTACAATATTATTTACTACTTACATACTAAAATTTAGATTTCACAACATTGAGACATAATCCACGAAAAACTGCAAGACTTGTAGCTTCCTTAACAATTACCGGGAGTTCATTGAACATTTTAAAACCTTTATAATAAATATTGTTTTGTGTTCCCGATAAATGTGTTTTAGGAAGCCTAAAATCGTTGCAGTTTCTCGTAGGATATAAATGAACTGTACTATTAATTCTAACATGCTTTGACATATAGTCAGGTAACATTTTATTTTTTAGCTCATAAATAAACACTAAGGTATTATAAACTAATCGTTGCTACACACTTAAAAGATTGTGTTGACGTTGCATGGTTTTTATTCTGGTGTACCTACTAGAACACAGTATTGACCTCATGCCTCTGTTCTGGATTACTGGCAGTTCAGTTTCAGTTTATCTGTGCTAAACACTATTCATAGTTTCTCCGTTAATTTTTAACAAAATTCACGGAAATAACTCGTTTTTTTATCAAATTTTTACTTTAAATAGCAAATAATAGGTGAGGAATCATCATCGAGCGTTATCTCAGTAAGTTATACACCCAATACAGGGCTTTAGCCCTTTTAAAATCTTAATTTTTTCTATCTTCAGACCCTATATTATTGTTACTTGACTACCCACTGACAGACGCGACCACAGAAAAACTTTTTGGATCTGACCATAGAAAAGGCTTTTTTCTATGGTCTGTTTCCATAAAGGAATAATAAAACAGACCTTACAAATCAAAAAGACATCTCTATCTTTCCCAGAGACGAAAAAAAACAAAAATAATTTTTGCACAATATTTGCACAAAACTCGAGCACCTCACAAATTGCGCAAATATGTCAGATTCAGACGACTCGGATAGCGAGATGGCTCCCCAGGGGTGCACCATTCGTGACTTTGCCTTTTTGAGGAGCGAAAATGATGCTTTGAGGAAGGCTCTACAGGAGCAGAAAGACCTCTCTCCACGTTCTTTGGCTCTTATTAATAACTTATCTGTACGTGAACCCGCGCCCACACACGGCTCTCGAGACAAACCTTCCTCTCCGTACAGTAGCATTCACGGAAGTCGACTCTTGGATTGTTCCAAGAGTCGACTTCCGTGAATGCTACTGTATGGATTTTGTAATCCCACTACAATAGCTGACGCAGCCAAGGATGGCAACACGCAGATCATTGCCTCAACCTCAGCAGAGGTAAGTATCCCGGCCCCGCAACCCAAACCAACTAGCTCTCCCAATCAGGAGAATAGGAAAAGACCTAGGATCACAGACTCCTTAGTTATAGACACTTCGGGTATCAACACCCATGAATCACTATCATCTATCTGGACACTTATGGACACCATTTTTACTACTCTGACAACAGGTAAGAACAAGATGAACAAAGACGAGCGATCAATAATTACCCGATCCATGGACGATATTAAAAAAATCATATCCAGCATGGCTGTATCTCATGCATCGGCGGTGGCACGTGCGGCAGCTCTATCTGAAATACTAGAGCCCCAAAAAGAATTATCTGATAAGGTCGACTTGTTAATAAAACAAACAGCTGCTCCCGCAACTTCTGAGACAATCCTGAGCAGAAAATCTTACGCGAGTGCCGCTACTTCTGGTCCCATGTCCAAAACTATTAATGTGGATGGTATCCAGCGATCACTGCCTCCCTTAAAACCAACCGTGTTATTTTACCCAACAATCCCTAAAGGTAAGACCTCAGAAGATACGCAAAAGAAACTTACAGAGCTCCTAAACCCCCAAAAAGATGGGTTCCAGGTTGTTCGTACTAGGAAAATAAAGGGTGGTGGCGTGGCTCTCCAAACAAGCAGTCTAGGAGGTATAAGTAATATCAAAAAAGCTGAATCAAAGTTAACTGAGCAAGGCATTAAAATCATCAGCCCCCAGGGACGCTTACCAAAGATAGTGATTTATGATGTACCAAAGGGAGATGCCTCCGGAGATGCTGCCCTATTTGAGAAAATTTTTGCTAATGTAAATTGTAACCTAAATAAGGACGACTATTTGCGCACTATGCGCAGAGTCGCACTCTTTGGAAAAAGCGACACACCCACGATGAATATGATCATAACATGTCATCCAGAGGCTAGGAAAGTCCTTATTGATGGTGGCTTGTGCTTCCTGGGCTGGAACGCGTGCAGAGTACGAGATTATTTAGGAGCAACAAGGTGCTTTAAGTGCCATCAATATGGACATATAAGTAAAGTATGTACTCAGGTTCACATCACATGCCGTCACTGTTCTGTTACCGGACGTGATTTCGAAGACTGTCCAAAAAAGGCTGAAGCTGCAGTATGTGCAACCTGCACTAAGTTTAATAAGCGCGCGGATCACGTGACCGGTGACAGAGCATGCCCGGCATACAAAGCCGCCATCGAAGCACAAGTTCGAATGACGGATTATGGACAGTAATTCTCCCCTTATAATAGGTCAGATCAACCTGCAGAGGTCCCGGGTGGCCACAATCGAGACACTGCGGGTCATGACTGACCTGCACATCGACATAATGCTTATCCAGGAGCAGTACACATGGCAAGGTAAAACGCCAGTAAGTCATCCGGGTGCGGTTCTCGAAATCGGCAGCTCACCTGGGGCGGGTGTTCTGATTAATTCTTCGATGGTCAGCCCCCTCCTTTTGGTTGGGCTGTCAAACGAGTTCCAAACCTGTGTCTCATTTAACTTCGGTAAAACTGAAATCATTCTGATATCGGTATACTTCAAATACGGAAACCCGGTCGGACCACATATCTTGTGCTTGACGCGCGCCCTAAATGCGCTTAAAGGTCGTAACATAGTTATAGGAGGAGACTTTAATGCTCGCTCGCCATTGTGGTTTGATAACTGTGACTACCGGACGGAACGATCAGACGCCGTCGAAGACCTTATTGCGGCGCAAGGTCTAACTTTAATTAATGAGCCAGGAAAACTTTTTCCTTTTCTAACCACTCTGGTGAAAGCAACATTGATCTAACTCTCTGCTCTGGATCAGTTGCGAACAAGATATCAATGTGGACCGTGCACGATTGCGCAATTGCCTCTGATCATAGACTAATTACTTTTAAAGTGGGTGTCAAGAAGACCGAAGCTCCAAGATCCTCCTGGAACTTCAAAACCACTCAGGCGAATTGGGATAACTTTGGGGAGGCGCTACGAGATACTTTACGGGGATTCCGCGAAGTAGCGTCTAGAGATCCGGATAATTTGGGGAATTTTTTTAACGCGGCCGTAGTATCAGCCGCAGAATCATCCTTGGGAAGATCAAACCCGAGGAGGATTTTAAGGACGCCGTGGTGGTCGAGTGAGCTGACTTCGCTGAAGGGTGCCTACAAAAGAGCCTACAGGGCCCTGGGAAACTCGAGACGGGTCGGATGTACGCCGGAGGAGACGTCCACCCTCATGGTTCGTCTCAGGTGTGCTCGTAGTGCCTTTAAATCGGCCGTCTTTAAGGCGAAACGAGCGGCATGGCATAATTGGGTTAAAGAAGTGGGAAACGCCAACCCGTGGGATATCCACAGCGCCCTTGAAAAACGGGAAAAGGTTCTGACCGGTATTTAACCAGTATTACATCCAATATTAACGGCAGGGATGTTGAGAGTGTAGACGTGGCTTCTACGCTCAGGACACTTCTGGACAAGTTAGTCCCTTTAGACTCTGTAATAGGGGAAAGCGACCATCACAAACAGATTAGAAATCTGTCACGGCTTCCGCCCAGGAACCTCGCCCAGGAGGATAATTTGTTACATATAACTGTTGCTGAGGTTGACGCTATTATTAAGGGTTTGGATCCAAAGAAGGCACCAGGCTTCGACAGACTTAATGGCATAATAGTGAAGAATGTATGGATCTACGCCAAGGAGGAGCTCTTCCAGGTGTTGGACACGTGCATGAGAAGGGGAGTTTTCCCCACAGTATGGAAGAAAGGCGTGCTCCGTGTCATTCCAAAAGGAATGATAAGCCCCGGACAGATGTCAAGGCGTACCGGCCCATCACCTTGCTGCCTGTATTTGGGAAAATACTCGAAAAACTGATTAGATGCCAACTGCGGAAAACTTTGTCACCACCCAGCGATCGACAATTTGGCCTCCGAATGCCTGACGCTCACTTAGTCCCTAGGGTCTTCGGGCACGCCCCCAACCTTCCCACATACTTTTTCTTCAGGGCATAATCAGGTAATCCGGCGGAGGGGCGCGGTAGTCGTTCTTTGTGTACGGACAGACCGATCGCATAGTAGTCTATATCTCATATCGATATAGTAGTCTGAATGTTTTGCCTATTTGATAAGATGTGATCTATTAAGGTGCAGCTTGTATCAGTGACTCTCGTGGGAAATGTTTTGTTATGTATTGATAAATTGTAAGATTGTAAGATGTTGCAAAAATTTAATGAAGAGTGTGTGGATATGGATATGTCAATGTTAAAGTCTCCGAATATTAATGTATCTTGTCTACTTTCGTTCAGTATTTTTTCTAGATGTATTAGAAAATCCTGCATATTTGTGTTGGGTTTTCGATAGATAGCATAGATGTTAACTGGTTTCCTATCACTGCTACTAAGCGTTATACCTAAAAAGGAATTTTCATTGGAGAAATTTTCAATAATTGCACACTTCATAGTATCAATCACATATATTGCTACGCCGCCTCCTCCTTCGTTGGGGCGAGAAGCAAAAACACTTTTGTAACCATTCAGGGAGTAAAACTTTTCCTCTCCAATCTTAAGCCACGTTTCCGTAATGACGAGCACGTGTACAATGTACCGCGAACTTCTTACTTTTTCTTCGATCTCATCAAACTTATTACGGATGCTTCTCGCGTTCATATACATTATTCGTAGACAGTTCGTCACGGGATTATAATTCTCGATGGTGAGGCACTTATGCTCATGTATGTTACACTCCATAATCTATAGTTGCAAGGTCGTTCTTGAGTGCAGCGATGTAGGCCGGGCAGTTGTCCCTATCTCCAGTTGAGTGATCAGCAGGCTTACCAAATCTGGTGCATGTCGCGCAAACTGGTTTGATGGTGGAATTTGGGCAGGACTCACCAGTATGATTCTGTTGAGCACAATGTCCACACGTGGGTTTGGTATCTCTGCAATACTTGTATGAGTGACCAATCATGTGGCATTTGGTGCAGACAGTAAGGCCAATAAAATCTCGGACGCGGCAAATAGTCCAGCTTATAAATACTTTCTCTTGCTCGACTAGAAATTTACGTACGGTAGCGGGTACTGCATAGATACGGTGACAAGCGTTACCTGTGCGAGCACCAGCCAGGTGACTTAGTTTACAGCCTGCAATAGTTTTTTCAATGTCTTCAACGTTGGGAATACCAGTGAGAGCCATCCTTAAAAAATCTTCGTCGGTCAGGTCCCGGGGAACATTAAAGAATATCAGTCTCGGTAGACGCTTTGACGGTAGTCGGGCCTTCAGTTTGCTCGAGTTGTCGAAGCAAGGTGCATTTAATAGCTTTTGTTGTTCGCCCGTGGTTGCCGTATTGATCAAGATACCTTTATTTCTTATTTTTTTTATTCCCGTGACCCGAACGCCTAGTTCAGATGGCCGAATTGTATCTTTAATCATTTTTTTCGTACCGTCACTGTCCTTTATGGCGTCCGCATCCGTTGAAAAGATGCAAACGGCAGGTCTTGGTGGTCCGACCCAATGTCCTTGTTGAGTGATTGGTGGGGGTTGGTGAGCATCATATGGCTGTTTTCGGGCGATGTCAGCAAAAGAGAGGGTAGCCTCCGTTGCCACTGCCACTCTCCGCATTACAGGCCCGAGATCAGACTCTAATTGTATGATTTTTTGCTAAAGGTGCCTTTTTTCCCTCTTCTCGTGGCGTATTTTTATTTCTGCCATTCTAAGTTGTGCTGTAACTGTAGCTAAATCCGCACGCATCGTCTCGCGCTCCAACAACAGCTGAGATACGGATCTGAAAACTTCCGATACGTTTCTAGCGATCCTCAGCTGCTGGTCTTTTGAGACCTTAGATTGCTTCTCTGCTAACACAAGTTGAAGAGCTGTCAAATGTGCTTGGGTTTCATTGAGCACATCTACTCCTGAAGCGCAAGGATATTCCGCTTCGGTGACGTCCGAGCCTTTGGATGACGTAACGGAGTGTTTTCATCCGCATCCTCAATCGTGACGCACTTTCCTCCTATATCCTCTGGACTAGGAGACATCATGGTGCTTATGTGTCGTTTTTTAGGACGATTCATTATTAAACACTACTTTATAAGGACACATAAAAATAAAAAAAAACAATGTTTGAAACAAAGTATTAGTTCTGTTCAGCTTTGCGCCTGAAAATTCGTAGGTGGGCAATCGGTCTAGCTCTATGTAAATCAAAACAAAAGTCGCCGTATCGAGTTTTTATATCACGATTTTTTTTTATATTTGCACTAATTGAGCACAAATAACTTTAAACAGTTTATCACTATGAATGTATCTACGAAATCCACTATCGGTTTTACCGAAAAGTTTCTGTTTTATTCACGAAATTATCGGATATGTTTTTTTGTAGGTTTTGGATAATTTTATTTAAAAGAAAAAATACACAAATGTATACTAAAAAGTATTTTGCGAGATGAGAGTAATCTCTTTCGACGCACAATTGTCACTTTAAAAGGATTTAATACAGAGAATTTAGATAGTTTCGATTGTAAACAAGGGGTATCACAAATTCACAACACAAACGCAACCAATAGGAGCCCTGAAAGGTTAGCTCATAATTAAAGCGGCCAATCCGCGCACTTTATCCGTTGTACACAACACTTTGGTTTGGGATGCAGTGAATTTTATAGTTTATATTATTAAAAAAACAATGGTAAAATGTTAGAAAGTCACTGAAGAACACTACCACGTGTTAAACTTTCGTTGTTTTTAACGACGATTACGTTTTTTCTTCCGTCGGATTTATTATAAAGTTGTTTACTATTATTAACGATAGCTTGACAGAGCACGACGCTTCGTAGGTAGGTACTTCAAATAAATGCGTCATTTACTTATTAGCAATTTTAGACTATTACTCTCCTATCAGTTATCAATTTTCAAAGAGACTGCTTAATATTTATTTATGAATTAATTCTTTATTGGGCTTTAACAGTAAGATTATAAATAAAATTAAAAACAACAGTAACTTAAATCTAACAACAGTAAATTTTAAACAACAATAGCATCACACAAACAATTTTTATTTTTTAAATAAAGCATGAAATACAATATACTTAAGTTAAAACACGGCAACTGAAGAATCTTTTAAATAGTTTTTTTTCGTAAGAAGCAATTACGGCGAAGCTCAATGCTAAATCACTACTTTGATTAATCTTCATAACGATTTGGTGTATATTATGAATACCAAAAAATATGTTTTAGATAAATTGAAATATTTTTGCTTTCTTATGAAATTATTTACAAAATAAATAAAAACCAGTTATGTTCTTGAAATCGAACGTTACTAGAATTCGTTTGTTAAGCGATTTTAATGCCTATTACCTTCATTATAAGATACACCAAGAATATACACATTTTTGGCTTGTATCTTATTCTTTAGTGTTTGTGTTTGTGTTGGTTTTATTAAAAAAAATAATTCTTAAGCCACTTAAGCATACGCGTAGATTATGATAAAAAGTGTTGAATTAAAAAAAAATAAAAAAGTTCATAACCAAAATATTTGTCTCATTCTCTGCATGACAGTATTGAACAGAAAATTATTATTGTGAAACAATATTTTCCCTCTAGTATGCTTCGGGGTACATGCAATGACAAAAAATTATTAGCGTTAGGGCAGTCCAATCTCGAATGAACAATTTTATACAAAGAAATAATTTAAAATATTTTCGCCTTCATGTGATTTCGATAAATTGAGTTTACTTGCCTTGCTTGAAAGATTTGAGTTTTAATGCGGAAACACTATTTATTCTTGTTCAACTTGTTTATGTACGGGCGCAAAGAAATAATTCGTCTTAATATTTGAAAGTATAATTTGCAAAAAGCGTTAAATCTTAAAAACAATTAAATGGGCGCTATCTATGAACGCTTATATTATAACCAATGTATCGTTTACCCTTAACCACCGAAGTTTTAGCTACGTTTGACATTATATGTATCTCAACTCACCATCAACTTATTTTTTTGATCTTCCTCTTGTATGCTCAGTTTGTTTACCAAGGAAGCAGTTTCTTTAGCCCTAGAAGCCTTATCTACGCCTGCGAGGCGTACACACAATCGTAAATTCTATTTCTCTTTCTAACGGTTGAAGTTAGCGCTTCGTGCTCTTTTAACAACCCAATGGCCGACGGGAGCTCGCCGATGGTACCTGTATCACTAAGGTAAGTCCAGTCATTTTTGAGTTTTTTTTTTATTATTATTTTTTTATTTTTTTATTTAGGAGAAAAAACAGATACAGATATCAATTGACAAGAATATACAAAACATCAACTAGAGAATTTACCTGCATCCAAACTATTTCTCACGAATTGACTTAAACAGCAGTTAAAAACATTTACACATATTTTGACTTATAAATAGGGGAAAAATATATACATAAGAATATTATTTTACAAATAGAGATATGAAAGAAATGCGCAATATCCTTATAAGAATTTACAAATTATTTTTGAAAAAATTTAGAGAGTAAAACAAAAAAAAATATATATATATATATATAAATAGATAAACAATGTTAAACAGAAATTAAAAAATATATACATATTTAAACAAGTATGTCTAAGTTTTTTACTATGAACTTTGTAGGAAAACAGTCTTCATTTTTTTACTAAAAGTAGTGTGAGTTTTTGAGGTATAGTACGCCTGCGAGACGTATGTTGAACTTTTGACCAAGATTATGTGTTTTTACTTTCGTTAATTTTTCGTCCATTTTATGTTTATTTTGGAATTGTTTCAGATACCAATACGTCATGGTCTAATATATTAAACAGTAACGATATTTTGAAAATCTTAGACCAAGACGTCATCTTTGACGGCCGGCATAGTCCAGTGGTAACGCATTGGACTGCCATTCCGAAGGTCGCGGTTTCGAACCCGGCGTGCGCAAATAAATTTTATTTGATTAATTTGTGTTATTTCACAATTAATTAATTAAAATAATATATAGTATATTTGCGGCACGTTCCAGAGTGGAAGATACTACCAGTATCGCCCTGGTGTAAGACCACCATTCAGAATTGAAACGTTGCTCCAAATGGCTTTAGCCGTGTTTAGTGACTAGATCTGAATAGCCAGGTACTTCCCCACCTTCCTCTTTCCCTTCCCCACTTACCTTCAGCCTCACAACATCCCCCAATTGGGGATGCCATAGTCTCACTGGCTCCAGACGGGAGCAGTTGGGACTATTGTGAGGTATTCACTATAAAAAAAAAAAAAAAGAAGATAGTCATTCTCTGAGAATCAGCTACCGAAGACGAGGACAGCCAGTTTGGACGACATTCAAAGCGAAGATGAGAATAACTATGTAACTGAAGAGGCTTTCCCTTTACAAGAAACTGCTCCTACTGAAGAAGCCGACTCAAAATTTCAAAAGCTGACTCATGCTTCGCAATCTGCCAACTCGGGGTGAATTTATCGTGTTCCTGGAAATACCCTTCGCGGTAAGAATGGACGCGGGATGTTTGGTCAACAAATAAGGGTCAATCATCTCACAGAACTTCAGCTATGAATAAAGTCCGCACCTCTCGAGGACCAGCTCAAATTACAAATTAAATCTAGTGGGCACTATTCGATCAAATAAGCGGGAATTGCACGAAAAATTGAAAAACTCGAGATCTCGACCTGTTGGCAGTTCTACGTTTTGTTTTGATGGCCCTCTGACACTTCTATCATACAAGCCAAAACCTGCAAATATGGTTTACCTTTTATCTTGTTGTGATGAAAATGCAATAATTAATAATTCAAGTGGCAAACCAGACATGATTCATTTCTAAAACCAAACAAAAGGAGGAGTAGATTCATTTTATCAAATGTGCGCCTCAATGTCGTGCAGCCGCAAAACTAATAGATGGTTAATGGCTGTTTTCTATGGCATCTTAAAAATGGCTTTTGTTAATTTTGCTGTAATTTATGGCCACAACATGATTAAATAAACTCTCAAACAAAAGAGAATTCATTAAACAACTCAGCACAGATTCGGTCAAGCCTTGGATTCAGACTTAAAGCTCCGACTTAAAAATATAAGCCAAATTTTCGCAAAACCTACTGATTCAAGTTATAAACTTCCGGCAGGAGAACCAGAGCTTAAAAAACGTAAATACTACGCTTTTTGCTACTAAAAAAAAGAGAATGTCTAAATTACTGTGCTGTAAGTGCAAAAAGTCAATATTTTCTGAGCACAAAGTTGATGTCTATGTAGATTGCTCTAACATTATAGCTAGTAATTAATCGCATGATTACTTTTAATATTTGCCCTAAGAATAAGAAATTAATCTTAAAAAAATATATAATTATTTAAAAAAAACATATGTTCAAGTTGATTTTTAAGAAGATGATTTTTTTGTTTGAATATAAGCATATTGTTTTGATTCGTTGTAACAAATACCTGTGATAGTAGTTTTCATTGATAAAACTGTGTTTTATTAGTAGTATACATACCAACCACAACTTTCCATCGAAAAATAGGGCACAAGTAGGTTTATTTTGCACTGGTAAGAAGTATGAAAATATGATTGTATCCATTATTGGCTAGTAAGAAAAACAATAAATGGATATGAAAATATTCCAACAGAAAACCAATAGAGATATCGTCACCTTAAAGCAATAGTGGGATATCTTAAAAAATGCTGTTCTGAGATAATAGGACTTTTAGGTTTGCATGAGCTCTAGCAGCATCAAATTAACTAATATTGCAGATTAATGATATGGTATAAGAGAGGTAAATTATTTAACATCAACACAAAATTGTAATAATAGAAAAATAATTAATTTTTTCATGCTAATTTTGACAAAGTATACTTAAATCTGGAAATATCTCACTGTTGCGTGGAGTGTTTGGTAATCATCTCAAATTATCTCAGTGTAGCATAGTAATAATATTACGAGTTTAGATGGATAAATGAATTAATAATTGTTCCTCGGGAGATTTTTTCAATGTGGACGACTGTTTCAGGCTAATAATTGCTCAAAATAATTAATAATTGCTTAAAATAATTAATAATTCTTATTTCTGCATGTTTTTCCATGATGTTTATAATCATAAATACATTTTCAACAGTACACACCCACTCACTCCTATAGTTTGTCAATACGACAATTGACGATAGTAAGGTGGAATAAAAATGAAAAAAAAAATTTTGTGCTAAATTTATTTATGAGAAGCGTGATATAATGTATGTAACAAAAATAACAGAAAAACCTTAAGAATAAAAAGATGTAACAAAATTAACAGAAAACCAAGAATAAAAAGTAGGTATGTATAAAAAATAACAGAAAACCTTTAAAATAAAAAGTATGTAATTTTTTTTACAGAAAACTTTAAGAACAAAAAAATATAACAAATATGTGTTGATTCCCTGGAAACCTACAATGAACCTTCATCGTTATTTTCTTCTTGTACATCGCACTCTGTATTAGCAGTATTAATTAATTCAAAACAAATTATGAGTTTTTTTTGGTATAACACCACTTTGGCAAACAAATAAGGAATCACGATTTTTATTCGGTGGAATTGTAGGTGGAACTGTATAAGCTGGTCCTAGAATTATACTATTCTCATTCCGAACATTCTTTAGTCGCTCTCTCACATTAAGAGTGCACTTTCCCTATCAGAATTTGAGAATTGCCTCTACGGCAACTTTTAAACCTTTGTAAGATTGCCTATAGGGTCTCTGTCGTCACTTCAAGAAAAATAATAATATTATTATTATGTCCTGAATTTGAGACATCTATTAACACGACTCCAAACTAAATCTACTTTTACAAATGTGAAATAATATCAACACGTGGCTGCCGCTCTGCTGGCACAATACAAAGGAAGTCAAACTGTGGGGTATTTCAGAATCCATAAATTATTTATTTTTTTAATTTTATAATAATATGTAATTTGTAAAAAAATATGACTTTATAAAATCAATATATATAAGTTTATCTAAACAGGGTGTCCGGGGGTAAAGTTCAAAAACTTCAGGAGGTTTCAAGGAGGAGAAATTTC
This sequence comes from Hesperophylax magnus, assembly GCA_026573805.1. Classification (NCBI taxonomy): domain Eukaryota; kingdom Metazoa; phylum Arthropoda; class Insecta; order Trichoptera; family Limnephilidae; genus Hesperophylax; species Hesperophylax magnus. The sequence continues at coordinate 4,832,968 of JAIUSX010000104.1, forward strand.
ATTTTTTTTTTCCTTAAAAAAACATTTTTTCATAGACCAATATACTTTTTTCTGTACAATCAATTAATTTTTTTTATCCGAAAACTAGCTTAAAACGTTAAAATTTCAAAAAATCGTCTTTTTTAATTGTACTATCATGTAGAATCACCTTCCTTGCACATTTAACCCCCGGACATATTGTATAAAAAATATATATGTATTATCTACTTTTGTACATTTATATAAATTATATAGATGTATACGTTTTTTATACTTATCATATTTTGTATTATGAAGATAATTTATACATTTTTAAGCTTTTTTATCAGGGTGTGGGCCATTAGTGTCTCAAGGATTTAAATATAAATCAGAAGACAGTTTTGTAATGATTTATTTATTCATTTAAACAATTCAATAATTATGAGAGTAATATAACATGTATGAATCATAAAATTACATTCCAACATATATTTTTAATGATGTACCTACTCTCACAAAAAAGCTTCTGTATTTTTGTTTGGAGGGTGCTTTATTTATTCACAAAGGTAAGAAATTTTTGTAACTACTATTTTTAATAGTTTAAGTTCATGTGAACTTACAATTTAATTTTGAACTTTATTGGTTATAACATACGATATACTTTTAAATACTCTAAATCTTGTTTGTTTAAATTGTCAAATGTAATTTAATCACAAACATAATACAATGAAGAATTGGTGGTTCTGAGATATACCAATAAATACGGTGAAAGAACCTTAAACTATGTTGTACCCAAAAAATACAATAAACTAAAAACAATCAAAAATAATACCATTTGTATTGCAAGTCAAATATAATAAAAGGAAATTACTATAAGATACAGATATTTATATTGATGCCCTATTGAAGCACTTGTATTTGTAATTAGAATTGACATTGTTAGGAAAAGGAATATCATTATATGTTTGTAATACTTCATATACCTACCTATATAATATATGAAACTATTGATGTGACCATTCATTTGTACTTGTTTAGTGTATAAGTTTTTTACTGCTGTTTACATATTTATATTTATACTATTCTGTTAATTTAACCAATTGATCTAGTTGGTAATTTATCATCATCTTTATTTATACATATACCTTCTTTGAAAATTTACCAATTGCATAAAATGTTGTCACTACGTACCTGCTGACAATCTTCATAAGTAGTGTAGCATGTTTAAATATTAATAAATAAAAATAAAACTCGTCAGGTATAATAAATAATAGACGTCAGCGACAACAGGTACATAATCGGGTTCATTCAACGTGAAATTGGGTGTGATGAATGAAAGTGGGTTATATGAAAAGAGACAACCTGGTAACAACGTTTGACGCTGGTGCCATATGATGAAGACCGTAATACAATACAAACATTAAAAAACTATAACAGTTATACTGGCACTCAAATCAATGTTATTGTTTTCATAGATCGATATCCATTTTAAGGCAGCTTTTTATTTTCTAGGTTGGATACAAATGACACGGTCGGAATAAGGAGAATAGAGATGCACCATCGACACCTTCTTTTTTTATCAACCAACTGCAATCCATATCGGACCATTCTCCATTTAGACGCGGATTTGGAAAAGTTATTGTCAAATCTGAGCTCAGATCTGACCTAAAGTCCAAAATAAAATTTGAATGTAAAATGTGGCGACAAATTTATAGTCAACACATGCGACCAAAAGCCTAGAAATACCATGGACATCAATGTAGCAGCAGCATCGGGGATGACTGAAGGAATTGGGCTTGCTCAACTGTCTGAGTTTTTTACGGCTGTCGACTTATCCCTGGTGTACCAAAAACATTATAATAAAGCAAATATATGTCAAGAGAGTGAAAGAAATGTGCATTACTCGCAGTGGAAGTCACAGTGGAGCGAGAGCGTCAATCTGCTATTGAAGAAGGTTTTCTGCAGGTTTTCTGGTCTCGTTTTGATAAGTTTATGATAAGTACTACTGTCTCCGTCTGCTATTAGCCGCCCATATATCAAATTATGAGATTCAACTGAAGTTTTGAACCCTTCTACAAGAATTTCTGCTTCCATTCCAGTTGAAGGTCCAGTGTAATTTTTGTAGCAAACATGTTCTTTAGGCAATACTCCTCGGTTTTCAGCTCTTGCACAAATGCAACAATATTTATTTTTAACTCCGAGGTATAAAACTTCTCCAAATCTTCTGCCAACAATTGCTGCCGCACCGGAGAGGGCTGTATAATTTGTTCTATATGATCGTTTCGACCAACACCCATCCGCGATCACGTCAATCACCGCCACTCCGTCCTGTAGACAACCTTCTTCGATAGCTGCTTGACGCTCTCGTTTCGCTGCGACTTCCATGGCGACTAACGCGCATTTCTCCCATTCTCTTGACACTAATACATTTGTCTTGTGGAAAAATTTTACGGACATCGGGGGTATGTTGACAGCCGTCAAAAACTCGGACAGTTGAGCAAGCCCAATTCCTGCAGGAGTCATCCCCGATACTGCTGCTACATTGACGTCCATGGTATGTTTAGGTTTTGGGTCGCATGTGTTGACTGTAAATTTGGCGCAACACATGTTACATTCAAATAGTATTTTGGACATTAGACCAACTCTTTGCTCAGATTTAAGAATAAGATTTCGAAATCCGCATCCAAAAGGAGAATGGTCCGATATGGATTGCAGCTGGTTAATAAAAAAGAAAATGTCGACGATGCGTCTTTCTTCTCCTCCTTCGACTGCATCATTTTTATCCAACCTAGAAAAGCAAAATTGATTTATGAAAAACTACAAATAAAAGTGGATATTGATAATGATTTGGATACCAATAAAAGTATTATAAATTTTTGAATGTTTGTATTACTGAAGATTAATTTTTTCGAATGAAGCGGATGTTCTTTCACATAAAGCAGATAGTTTGTATATTAATAATTCATCTCTTTAGAACTTATGTTTTACCGTTAGTAAAATAAAATACATAAATGTTAGTAAAGTAAATCACTATAACATACCAATTGTCAATGCTTTGAGAAAGACCTCTCCGGCCGATGGGTTTCTTGTTTACAATTTTACGTTTTTTGTTGTAGTACACACGTACATCAGATTTACTGTAATAAAAAAAAAAGTTAACGGTATATATTTTTTTCACAACACGATAGTTTAATCGAAATTCTGAAATCCATTTTACCTTCCTCCATTATCTATATTCTCCTTAGGTATGTCGTTATATGTATTCTCAACAGGTATGCTTTCCCGTTGTTCGTGGAAGCTGGAACAAAATAAAAACATTGATTATAACTACATTTCAAGAACTTTCTAAATAAATGTGAAGGGCGTAAATGATTTTATTGTTACCTCAGTGCTTCAACATCTTTACAAGATGTGGACAAAACGTTCTTCAGTTGAGTATAGTCACATCTGAAATATAATTAAAGAACAAAATGAAATAAATATTTTGTTTTAACTACTTTATTTTAATTTATATTCGTCGACCGGTTTCGGTTGAACTCAACCTTCTTCAGGACAATAAACATTTATATATATCGACGAATATAAATTAAAGTTAAGTGGTTTTTGTATGAGACGATGTATGAATGTGAGTAAGGCAAAGAGTGCGTGCCAAGACCGAGTTGTTTGGCGGTCCGTCCTCTCTGACTACCTCTGCGGGGAAACGGCCTGATGGTTAGTTAGTTAGTTATTTAAAACAGATCGCCTAAAAAATTAGACTATTTTCAAATGGACGAATTCTGGAATAAATAAGTACGTAACTATAAAATAATAGAAAACCTAATTTTTATTGGAAGAAAAACAAAATAATTATTTATTATATATCCAATCAATAATTAACTTCCTCAAATTAAATTCCCTAAATTTTGAGAACTAGTATGAAGATCTTTATGTTCTTGGATACATTATCGAAAATGCCGGTAGTTTGCCCCACCGTAAAAGTGTCTTATTATTGTACGAAATCATTGGCAGAGATGCAAATCTGACCGGGTCGCTTTCTACATATTCCAGGTACCTACAGTGTTATTATACATATTACTTGCCTCGATCCAGAAAGCTTAGAATTTGTATCAAGCCTTAGTTGGAACGCGTTCTAACATCAGATATACAGTTCTATGATATGAGATGTCAAAGTTTGCAAAGACGATTTATATATTTACCAATTTCTGATTTGAGTTTTTTGTAAAGTTTTTAAGTTTAATATTTTTAAAATGAAAAATATTTAAATAGGACATATAATTACCATTTTAGAACATACCTAAATATGCATATGGAATATTATGCAATTAGCTAGGGCATAATTATTCATTGTACAAGATTCTAACGAATGCAATTCTGTGCTCTGGCAACGTACTTTATAAATATTTTCCATTAAAATATGACGAACTAAAATAATTTGCACAAGATTGAACCTCAAATTCAAAAATTGTTAAATGGATTACGAAAACTTGTCTTTGCAAACTTTCTCTCCTCAGAACATGGAAAAGCGAAGTTAAAACTATATCCAATCAAAATGAACAACTACAAAACGCCTCAGAAACAGACAAATACAATAGGACAAAAAAAAAACAAACGTAATGCTGTTAGAACGTTGTAAATTAAGTGCGGCTTGATTTTAGAATTTCTTCGCGCAATATATACAGTAGCCATACTACGTGACCCGTTCAGAGAGGGGGAGGGGATCTTCAACATACCACGCCATACCAATATTATTATTTACGATAAATATTATTTAGGAGAAATCACGAAATGTAGAACAACACGACCATCCGCGAAGCTCTCTAAGCAGTGACTGAAAGGCAGATAGCGAACGCGCGTGAGGAAGTGAGAGGGGATGCAATAATCATGCTTAGAATCATAAGACGTAAGCGACTGTTGTGAAAATGTTTAATAAATCACGGCGTATTTCAAAAATAGCAAAAATCACTTTCGGGGTCTATTGAGTAGCATTAAAAAAAGCATTGTGATTTTTTTCATACATATAACTTGTAAAATAACAGAAATAAACGTGTTAATAATATTTTTCGGAGCATACTTTGCGATTTATTTCTATCGAGGGAATTTCAAATAATTACCGTTTCGGCTTTTGGAACAAATAGATACTATCTTAAAGAATAACATATATTTTTTTAAGAGCTTAAAAACTTCAAAATTTTAAGGAAAGTATGTCGGAAATTGGATGAAATTCGAATAGTGGGCCCTTAATACTCTGATTAAATGGATCCTCGGTGTAGGTGCTTTTGTATTTGATAACTGACGGTTCGTCTTTAGTGATCTGTAAAATATTAACTTTATTCCAAATACATTTATTTTTGTCCATGTTTATTGAGAAATTTTTTCCAGTCTTTTCACATACCTTCTTCCAGTCAATGAAGTCCGTTGTTTCCATTTCTGTTAACTTATAACGAGGTTCATTCTTCTTGGAACACTTTATGATCATCGCTAACTCCGTTGGAATAAATATTAGGCCTTGTTTTAAAACCCTGACCTTTTCTCTGTCGATGCAATAATGAATGGAGTCTCCTTCGTTCTCTGAATGCCCAACAATTAGGTATATATGGGTAATGATTTGAATATCAAGTGTTCATAGTGCATGCATGTAGATAGAAAATAAATAAAATTGTTTTTATTCTGTGCCACACAGTTATCAGAATAAAAGATCACTTCCCGTTTCCCTTGGCAAAGGTCTTTAAAAATGTGTACACGCAGGTAGACATTTCAACTGCGCATCTTTTAGCTACACCCTCATGCCGCATGTAACAATGGCCCTGTCGTGTTTGATATTGTAAATACAGAAGTTATAACGTTTAACTTGCTTTTATAAAAAAATAGATATATTGCCATTTGGCAACGGCATAACAGCTTGAAAGTCATAAATGGCAACTACAGTATCATCAGTGGTCTTGGTAATGATTTTATCTTTTTCTTGTCGAGATAGCTTTACATTCTGAATGTGTTCAGAATATTATTATTTTTTCTAATATCTCATTTGCAGTACTATAGTTGTATTATACACAAAATGCGCAAAGGTTCTTTTTTGGTTTAAAAAATATATATTGAATTTGGTATTGAATATTTTCCTGTATGTAGAGTGTGTAACATAGAGATTACCAACCGAGACACACTTCTATTTGTACAAATTGTTCATCTTTTGGATATTTGGAGATCCGAGCTGATCCTGCACGACAATAGTGCGATTCCACTCTACTTAAGCTGTCGATGTGATTCATAACACCATCAACTAAATCATCCTTTTGCAGGAAGCTGTCTGTTTTCTTTTTTAATGCAGTGCTTATGGTATTATTGCTTATATCTAAGGTTGCCATAAAAAATCTTACATATACGTATGTTATGTCCATCTCTGTCAAAATAATAACCACTATTAGCTAGCATTCATGGAATCATAAATATTAAAATATTTTAATCGATCAACTTCCAAAACAGATTCAGAATATTTGTATTTACAATTAGTACACAGTACAGGCTTAATTTGTTTTGCTCTGCGTATCTTTCCTGACTTTGCTACATACTCCTGACCAGTATTCACCTTCAGTTTCTTTATGTTTCTCTTCCAAGATCACCCAACTTGTTGAAAACTATAGAGCTACAGTGAGACAATAAATTTATTTCAGTATTTTAAACGACCTTTTGAAAGCAATAATGGGACAACATCAATATCTCAGTGTTGCTCTGAGTGACCGAACATTTCAATACTGAGATTTTACTTGTAACACTGGCAATTTTTTTTTTACAAAATATCCCAGTAATGCATCATGTAGAGCTCAAAATTTTCCATCGAACTGCATACTTATCTCAAAAGTGTATTTTTCGAAGATATCCCACTATTGCTTTAAGGTGACGATATGTCGAAAATTTCCTGATTTGAAAACTTTTCACATCCATTGATCGTGACGTAAATCAAACAAGAGGATATTGATAACTGACTAAGTGAGAAAAAACGATGAAAGACCTCGTGGCCATTACTATTACCTGACGAAGTAACGATGTTAGCGAATAAAATAAATATAATAACAAGATTTTGGACCAACGTTAAACTAATGATAACAAGATTCATATTCCCGAAAGCTCCGCTAATATTCTCAGCGCAATCGTAAATCTTATTGTGAATTATAAAGATATTTTTCAATATTCTTGAATAATCACGAATTGAAAAGTTGTTTTGAAACGGGTATTTTAGTGAAACTCGCTGGCGATCAACATTTTGTCTCGTCAGTAAGTTAAGTAAAAGTTCATTTGACGTCTTAATGATTTCATGCAACAGGCCGACATAGGACGTGAACATAATCAGTAGAGTAGAGATAAAAAGGGGCATACTTAGAGAAATTTGAGAAATGAGGTTCCTTTCACTACTTTCTTCTATTTTAGCCAATAGGAATGCGTTGACCGCTACTTGAGTTATTACGGTAATTTGTGACAGAACAATGCGGCAGATAATATTCAACTTTATTTTCGAGAACTTTACATTACATTAAAATTTTCAAATAAATCATTTATTTCCATTAAAATTTGCATAGTCTTAGCGTCTGAATGTCTCGACGCAAATATAGCAGTGTACGTTAAAAACATCCCAATAACCCCCGCAGTAGAGAACAAAATTTTAGGGATACCAATAATTGTATTGTATCGGTCGGCACAGAAATAGTTGAACCATTTTCTAAAGTACAAAAAATTCCCCGTACAAAATATATAAAATGCCAAACAAGCAATTGCCACAATAGAAGAGGAAATATTTAGGAGTGCTCTCGCATTTCCAGGCTCTATGACGAAATTAAAGGGAATAACGCCGACACAGAGACACAACAACCTTACAGGGAACAAGGCCTCAACTAGATGATCGGCTTCCATTAGATTATTAACACGTTCTGAAAAGTTGAACTTCTTTTTTCTGATAATTGTTTCTCTGTTTTTGACGTTTACCATTGTCGCCCAATTTCACAAAAAAATCTAATCTAAGCTTATATTACTCTGCTGTCTTTTTCATGTGAATAAAACCGTATTATTTATCGGCTTTTATAAATAAAAACCGAATAAAAATTGTTTACAAAAACCAAGATGTTGAAGAGTTGGTTCAAATTCATTAAATACATATACATATAGTTGAAGTTGGAACCTTTACAAAGAGATTGTTATAAAAATAAGTATAAAATTATCGGACAGCAATGCGTATCTCGCCATTCAAATAGGACCGGCGTAAGAGGTTAAACTACCCTTCCGCCGGAAGTAGTATTATAATACTTTTAAAAGTAGACAAACATTCCCGAATTGCAAATAACCTGAAAATATTTGAAAATCTCCTACTACCATCACAGTAAGCAAAAAATCACGTAACGAAAACGAAAAGAAAAAAACTAAAAGAAACGAAAACGAAAAGTCACGCTGAAGGACTTACCAAGGCGATAAATTGAACACACGACGCTGGAGTGGGACCCAGTCGCATTGCCAAATAAGCCATTGACCGGTCATACCTATGTTAAATATATTTTTATATAACTATAATATTATTTTTTTATAAAAAGATGTGTTGCAGTGTTACTGTGTTCGTACACGCTTATCTCCGAAACCGCCCAACCGATTTCAATGAAACGGTATGGTTGGTTCCAGCTTGAAATATAGAATAGTTTTAGACCCGATATGTGGCGCTGTTGTCGAGAACTAAAAATATTTTTTCAACGACAATTTAATTTTTCAGATTTCTCATCCAAAAATGCATACAAACCCAAAATTTAATTTCCCTTCATAAAGGCATTCTGTGGCAGAACAACGTCTGCCTCCGACCAATAGAATAATTATAAAAACCATTTTACAAATGCAATTTAAAAAATAATTTAATCTAACAAATATCATAATTAGAAATTATCAAGGAATTATAGAGCTATAAAAACGAATTATTAGTCATTATAAATGCAAATGGAAAGCATTTTTTCCATGAGATAAAAATAATTATTTCAGGTAAATAAGGAATAAAACCATCCATTAACAAGTAGTGTTTTGAGATTTAAAAAACCAAACTCTAAAAAACAAAGTTTTTTTTCGCTGTTTTACATCGGTTTTTATTAATAAAAATGTTTTTACTGAGGATTAAGCCTTCCTCCCCGGGGACTGGAGTCAACCGCGCTGACAACTGAGCCAGAACCCAATTTGGCAGGACCGACATTTATTGCTTATATTAACTGTTGTAATACTATCCAATTTCAGATAAATGCGTATATGTCCACTTATGTGCCACAAAAATGCATTATTTTCGATAACGAGTCTATCTGCCGAGTTTCAGCTCGATTGGGTGACGGGTAGTGGGTAAATTTCCACTTCCAAGAATCCACTTCATTGATACATTCTTTCAAGAAAACGAAAGTGAATTTCAAAAAAGATGTATTGGGACGGTATAATATTTTGGTCACGAAAAATACAACCTCACGGTTTGAGAACTAAAAATGCTGCTAGCGAAAGTTATTTAAACACGAAAAAAACCGTTTAAAAAACCGGCACAGATTTGACGTGTGTTCGTTGCCGCTCTTCGCGGTCTTCTGATGAAATACTATAATTCAATACAATTTTTCAATCAAAAAATTATGACCTAAGCGTCAAAGTTGATTTTCATTTTTTGTGTTTTGTTTAAAAGTTCATCAAGTGAAATGGTAGCAAATAAACATAACCATATAACAGTATTTTTTTAAAGTTGTTTTTTATACGAGTTCATAGTAAACTCTTGAAAAATCAATCTATTTAGTAGTTTACGCTTATATTTTTCGTGACTTAATTAACATTTTATTTTAATTCTGATCAAGCCAAGCGATAGAACAAGCTTCAATGTATCCATAATATATTTTTAGTATTGAAAACCTATACCGATTTGTAGTAAAGATTAATCTAAATAGTGATTTCACTTATAGCCTCACCTTGAGGAAATTTTTTTTACAGAAATACCAGAATACTCTCATTTTGTTGATAAAAATAATGTATTGAAAATAAAAAGAGCCATTTATGGTCTCAGACAGTCTGCTAGGAGTTGGTATATTAGAGTAGAAGAATGTTTATTGAACTTAGGATATAAAAAATCCCAATATGAACCTTGTCATTTCATAAAAAGTAATAATAACGTTAAAATATTTGTAGCATTATTTGTGGATGATTTCTTTGTATTCTAATTCAGAAAATTATTATGAACAGTTAAAGAATGAACTTATCAATAAATTTAAGATAAAAGATTTAGGTGAGATTAAACAGTGTCCAGGAAGGAGAGTACATGCTCAAAAATAGTGTATTACTGTTGACAACAATATTAAATAAATATAAACAATATTTAGTTCAATATGTCAGATTGTCATACTTCAGACACCCCTATGGAAGTTAATTTAAAGTTCGAGAAAGATGTAAATAAAAATGATGATATTATAAAATATCTATACCAACATTTAATAGGGAGTCTTATGTACCAATCTGTGTTGACAAGTCCAGACATTGCTTACAGTGTAAGTTACCTATGTCAGTATAATAACTGTTATAATGAAACTCATTGAAACATTTAAAAAGATTGTTCAAATATCTAAAAGCCATGGTTTAGTTTATACGAAAAAATATTATTCTCTACATGGTTTTGTGGATACTAATTGGGCATTATGTACCTTAGGTCATATAATGGGTTCTGCTTCATAATGTCAGGATGTGTTATATCTTATGAATCTAGAAATCAAAGAACAGTTGCCTTGTCTAGTACAGAAGCAGAATATATGGCTCTATCCGAAGCCTGCAAAGAGGCTATTTATTTAAATAACTTATCTGTATGATAGAAATACATAAAAAATACACCGGTATGTTTATATGGTGACAGTAAAAGTTATATTAATTTGTCTTTTGATCCACTGTTTCATAAACGCACCAAGCACATTGATGCACGACATCATTTTGTCAGAGAATGTGTATTTGATAATAAAGTTAAGCTTGAATATGTGTCGACCTCCAATATGCCAGCTGACTTGTTAAAAAAAAGACTTTAGAAAAACGTCAAATTTTTTAAGCTCAATGGGCATATCGCAAATTTAAATCCGTTTTCATAATATAATTAGTTAGAATGGTATTAGGTTTATTTTGTTACAAGAGGGTGTTAGAATAATATAACAAAATTTCAGATGTATGTAACTACTAGCGCCATCTATAATGTATCTATCTGAACTAATACAAGCCAGTTCTCGCGAGAGAATAAGGTCTCGCGAATTCCCGACCTAGTTAACCTGTGTTATCATTGTATTATAATACTGTTCCGAGAGATAATTTCTTTTTTCACCCGAGTGTTGTTACCACCCGGAGAGAAACATTAAGAAACAAGCAGCGGACTAAGATAAGCCAGTGACATTTCTCCTTTCCTTTCCCACTTCTGTCTTACTAGACAATTCAATATATTGATTGAATATTACTATTTATTACGATTACGATTTCATTAGGTTTAAAGCAATTAGACCCTTCAAAAGCTAATGCTTCTTACCACTTCGTAATTAACTTACAATACAATAATACATTGGTATTTTTTCCTAAAACTAAGTCACTTGTGAAAAAATTTCCTGGCCTAGCTGCCACCCAAAACTAGGTATGTCGTTCTGCGCAATCTAGGATTAAAATTAACCAAGGGTTCTTAACCTTTTTGAGGTTGGAATAAACTTTTTTACCACGTTTTTTGCGATCGGTAACTTGGCGCTTAGGCCATTATTAATTAAGGCCAAATTACATTTTTTTTTATTGATTTTCTACAATTGGAAATTAATTTGTTTGGTGAATGTTTTTTGGTTGGCGCATGTTAACCAATTCGCATAGTATTATTTGATGATGAACTTTGTTTATTGTCTGGCGCATGTTAACCAATTCGCATAGTATTATTTGATGATGAAGTCAGTTTATTTATTTGTACAAAGTAACAAATCTATCAAAGACTCGTTGTACGTTGCATTTTATTTAATTTTACAGTTAACTGACAAATGGCTCCATTTTAAAGGTAACTTTTTTATGATTAAGAATCAAAAAAATCTGTTCCGTAGAAATCCTCTCTGATAAAATTACCATTTCATCATAATTAGTTCATCGGGATATTATTTCCGTTCAATTTAATTGTTTGTAAGTAATATAAGGTATATCATCGCTCTTGTTCATTATATGTGTTTCAATAAATTTCACAGTACAATTTCACGGGAAAAGTGATGTTGGGATGTAATGTTTATTGGTATTAAGCACGTGCCTTATATTCCCGGACTAAAATATTAACCCTAAATAACCAAATCTCATGTCCCCTTATTGATATAGCACATTGCTTATCCTTCGTATAATATTTGAAAAACTTTAAAAAAAGATTATAATTATTAAAGATACTAGCGTAAAAAATGACAGGATGTTATAATTTAAATTAAAAAAAGATTGTCTAGTACTTTTAATAGTCTGTCTAGGGTTAAATGTGCACCCTCATCATGGTTTATTGCTTCAATGATTTCATATTTAAATAGCGAGATATTTCAGTTTTACTCAGTGGATCGACAGTTTACAAGAACAAATAACATTAGCAATACATACGTACATGAGCACTTTTTAATTTTTTAAATTCGACCAGAATGTTTAATATTCGAAAACGAAAACCAAACTGTCGCAATCGTAAATATTTTGCACTTGATCGTATCAAGCAAGTATTTAGCACCCGTGACTTTGCTCTTCTCCCTGTTAGGATTTTGGGTCTTTGTTTTGGCGTCATGCCTTTTAATTTCATCGGCGAGCCTGGAAATTCCAGAGTGGTTCCAAACATTCCTTCAACTGTTGTGGCGATTCTTAGTGTATTGTCTTTCACCTATTTCTCAATCAAGTTAGTATTTTTCGAATATGGAATCACGGCGGGATACACGAGATTAGAACTCATTGGTCAAATCGTTTCTCTTAGCAACTTTTCTCTGGGGCTTGTTATGGTGATTTGTACGTCTTTCTCAGCATTTGTGTCGCGACGTGCGGACGCTAGGACCATGAAGATTTTAGCCGAACTTGATGATATATTTGCAGAAATATGTGAAAAAAATGATTTCGCAAACATGGCATTGAATAAAATCCGTAATTTGGGAGTGTTTTTCCTTTTACAAGTAGCTCACTTTTTGTTTTTTGTGTGGGTCTTCTTTCACGAAGCCCTAATTCAACCACTTTATGTGTTATGTATTCTTGTATATATACCGATTGCCATAAGCTGTACAACCCTCATAATATTCACGTCTTATGTATGTATCTTGACCGAAAACTCAAACGGTTTAAATAGGCTATTACTAAACATGCTGACGAGACATAATATGCCCAACTCGGAATCAAATTCTTTCTCTATAGCTCACCGCGCACAAGCATTACGAAATGAACCCCTTTACCACATTTATTTGGAATCGCAAGACTATTCAAAAAGATTGAAAAATTTGATGCGAATTCATGACAGGATTTGCGATTGCGCTGACAACATTAACAGAGCTCACGGGTTTAGAAATCTTGTTGTGATTACTTGCAATTTTATTAATGTAGTTTCATGTTTATTTGCTGCTTTTGCTACAGGCTACGATATTTGGAGGGTAGCATATTCGAGAGACAGAAATTTAGAAAAATGGTCGGTTTTAATTTATTTAACCCAGCATATTGGTTATTCGTTTGTAATGAATGACCTGGTAAAAGCTTGTGAAAACTGTTACAGAGAGGTAATATATATTTTGTTTTCTTGAAGATTATATAGTAAATAAAATTTAATTTTATATACAATATAATTATATTATATTATAAATAAAATTAAGTTGTGTTGTATGCACTTATTTTAGTCGAATACTTTTCATTTGTTGCCACCCTCTCCAATTCGGCGTCATTGTTGGATTCTTCAGTTTTGGATAATGTAGGTTATATTGTCAACAAAAACAGGTAGATTTAATTAGATTCATTAAATAATTAGGTTACAGCCCATTTACCAATTTTCACAAACAAAATATGAGACAAACATAACAACACATTCATTGATTATAAGTATACATAGTAGATAAACTAATAGTAAATACCTATAAATACAAGTAATAATCATACGTATAGTGCTCATAAGATATGAGATCAAGAGTTTGCTGAAAGGAAATGCATTGTAACAGCTGCAGTTAGAGCGTAGTTTCTAGGTTTTTTGGCGACACTGCGCAGATGCACTACGAAACAGTGTCTTTAAATTAGCCCTGAAGAGTACCAAAAGAACTGACACAAATCCTGTTGGGTAAAATATCAGGGAACCTTGATAATCGGAACTTTAAATAAATTATAATTATGCAAATAAACTGTTAAACGTGTATCGTGAAGTCGCGTGCCACGTAAAAGGATAGACAAAGCAGGAAGAAATTTCAAATATCTTCCGAGTACGCGTTTTACTAACACGCCGACTATCTTCTCAAATGAAACAGTAACTTTAGTTCAACATAAAACCCCTAGATTTACGACCCTTGGGGAAAACTAAGCAGTTGGCACAACCAATATATTCATCTAGTTTACCTATTACTTTCTTGTAATGCTACTGTCTTTTTTAATTTGTGTGTTTTTTATTACTGGAATATTTATTTTTTCTATGTGGCCGACTATTCTCTGTTAATAAAGCTGTATACATATGTGACTACCGAATGAGCCTGCATTATTGGTAAAACATTTTTCCTCTTTCCACAGGCTAAAGAAACAGCTTCCATAGTGAGCAGATTGAGCACACAAGAAGTGGATGACAAAACTGAACAGACGGTAAGAATGATTTCCGTCATGATGATTGCTTTTTTGGAGTATCTACTGAGCCGTTGTTTTATTATCCGTGTTCCTCGTCAAGCACTTGTTTCAGGAAGACTTGTGTGTTGTTATGTCCATCCACAAAGGAAATGTGATATTTTGATGTTCCTACTGAACCGATGGTAATTGTTCATAATAACATTTCAAACTATTTTTATTATTTCTGATGTTCTTGTTTGTTTCAGCTGCTTCAATTATCCGTCACCCTGTTAAACAGACCTCCGTTATTTACTGCTTGTGGCCTTTTTACTCTGGACACCTCGCTTATCTTAGGGGTATGAAAATTTATGGAATTTGATTAACATAATAGCTTATGCCGAGCTGAGAACCTGGAGATGTTTCAAGAATATTTCTTTAAATAAAAGGGTAAACCCAAGGAAGAACAAACCATATTTTTTATACTCTTTGTTTACAAGTTTAATTTTAGTTGTTTGTATTTTAAAACATTTTCATTATTTAAAAATACAATATATACACCATCTTTATAAACTTCGTAAAGTAATATCGATTTTCTGGGAAATCAAAAAGGCCTAAAAATATAAGTAACTTTTCTAAAAATGTTCAATTTAAGCCCCTCTGTATATAGAAATATTAAAAAAAATATCATTTCTAACTGGCTTTATCACAGTTTGATAATGCCCTTGGAAGGTGAAACCGCTGTCTTGCGTCATAATTCTGATAACAAAAAAGAAAATCTTTGATTATTATTATTGAATAATATAACACTTTAAAATATAATAAAAACTTCCTTAAAAAATTAGTGCTAACCGAATACGTTTTGAACGGTTGTGCATTTATTTAAACTAAAAAGGGATATATTTAATCATGTTTAACTATGGCTTCACAGTAACCTTTTTTGAGAATTAATTTACCACAAATATTTTTGGTGATAAATATTTCGTATTCGCCACAAAAAAAAAAACCTGAGAATAAGTTTTGAAATTCATATAGCAATAATTTTTTTCTAGATGGTCTCAACCATTGCGACATATCTGACTGCATTGTATCAATTTGCAATAATCTTCCTCCACGTTAAAGAATAAGCTGTGGTTGGAGCAGGTTTCCAGGTTCCAGGATAGAGTATTCTTGAAAAAACTCGTCACTTTTCAGTCAATATTCGCTAACCCCAAAAGCACAGTTCAGATAAATACTCGTATGTTGGAAAAATCCGATTTGAATAGTTGTTTTCTTTTGTCTTTTACTATTTCTTTTTAGCTTTTTATAACTTTTGGAGACACTTTTATTTCAATAACTTCACTGGTTTGTTTATTTACTGCGACTTTTCGTGTTTTTTTTCTGGCTAAAGCTGTTTTATCTGAATGTCGATTACCGATATTTAAGTTGTAAAATCTTTTTTTTATAGCATTAGGTATGTACCTATATCTGTATACATGTATATCTTAATATATAAAAAAATCACGTATCACTGTGTACAAATTTTAACTTAACTAAAATTAACTTATCTAAACCCCACCCCCTCCTCAGTATTATTCACTGCGATTTTAAGGATTTTTTATTAAAAAAAGATCGTTATTCATTTTTAAGTTATGTTAGCCTTGCCTATTCATATCAAGAAATATTATTTACTAAATCGCGCTACATCAGATTAAAATACTATAATAACTGCACGTCTTATTCTTCTTTATTCTATTTTTTTTTTGTTTTCTGTTTTCTATTTTATTTTATAAAAGCATATTTTATTCTTTTTTATTTTTGTTTTTGTGTTTTCTATTTTATTTTATATTTTTTATTTCCGTTATAAATTTTCTACTGTAATCCTTCCTATTTTCAACACGTTTCTATATTTAGTTCACATGCTCACACTAGACCTCACATAACTATATTCCATTGGTCACCATGAAACAGGCAGTCGCCTAGTATGGTGATTTAATATAATCATATATAAATTAATGTTTGAATGTGTTTTCATGTAGAAAATAAATAAATTATTACGACAACAATGTTGTTTAGAATTTTTAATATTTTATAACAAATAATTTCTATCCATTATCAATTAAGATTTTTCATTTTATTTATTTCACTTGAATATAAGATGAATAAAAAATGTATTTCGAAAGTGTTTTCCATAGATCGTATTTGTACATCGTCTGTCACACTGTGAAATAAACATACTTCATGGCAGTTTTATATAGATCGTATTCGTACATCATCTGTCACACTGTGAAATAAATATACTTCATGGCAGTTTTATATAGATCGTATTCGTACATCATCTGTCACACTGTGAAATAAACATATTTCATGGCAGTTTTATATAGATAGTATTCGTACATCATCTGTCACACTGTGAAATAAACATACTTCATGGCAGTTTTAAGAGTGTAAAACGGAACCGGTTGCATTTTTACTTATTTTCTGTCGTAATGATAAATAATCACAATCTGCTGAAATCATCGATATAAAATGAAACGTCAAAACAATACCTACAATAGATGTGACTTGCGCATGCATTCCATGTATGTCAATTACATAAGATATCCGACGACAGCGACAACAGATAAAAGGCGGTCTACATAAAATTTGGTCTTCATTGTTGTGTGGCAGGACGTACATTAGCTTTACACAGGAGGTCCTGAAAACTAATATTCCCTCAGGGCCATTATCATCTTTGGAGATGCTGTGTGGAGGGTCTTTTTAGGTAAAGGAAAGTGAAGAACTTATGTTGGTAGGATCTGAGGGTAATGTTTGTCAACAGTGATTCATATGAAAGCTCTTGCTAATACAATTACATTTATCATGATTGAAGGATCAATTCCACGATAATTAAATTTTTGGATTTTTTTGTTCTTTCCCACCTGCCACCCGGACTGTAAAAAAAAACTGTAAAAAAATGTGTCGTAGACAAGTTTGGTGAGGTTTATTAATACTGAAAAGTTAATACCTTTTTTTTATTAATTTCATGCGAAAAGATGGCTTGGCATGGCCATATCGATAAGTATATTCGATACGAAAAATAAGAATAATGACCAATAAGTACTGATATAAATACTGTTCACGTAATTCGTTTGCTTTTAGCACGTTTTATTATATAACCAGCAGAATAATAAAAAACCAATTTGATGTAATTGAAGGTTTTATTTATCGCACATTTTATAACATAATCGTAAACACGTGAATTCACATTCAATGTCCGACTTAATATTTATGTTCAAAATTGTAAATGGTAGTGTAGACAGCCTTGATTTAATTAACCTCATTGAATTTCATGTACCCATAAGAGCTACTCGCTCTACAACCCTCTTTAATTGTAACAATTCTAAGACTGAACATTTCAAACACTCGCTTGTACCTAGATTACATGAAATTAGTAATAGGTACGCAGATGTAGCGGATCTGTTTAACTGCACAGAAGCTAGGTACAAAAATTTTTTAATATCATATCTTTTAAATCATGGCCAATATAATGTGAGTCTAATCATGCTTACGTAAAAATTCAAATAAATATGTATATAGAATGAACTGCCTGGGGCAACTGAGGAAACTTGGGTCAATAAAAATAGTCAATAAGGTGAATCAATAGCTTGATTGGCACTTAACTACTTTCAAACAAAACCTGAATATAAATGCATACATTTTATCTATTGTAATATATTATATCATGTATCTATACTATCATATATTTCAATCAATACTAATCTAACCTAGTCTACCTATAAGTTTTGCGTGTACTTGTATCTCTAACTTTTTATATCCATCTAGAGTTTCTGTTAATTGTATATTTTCTGATGTCACTGTTTATAATTTACTGTATATGGTATATTTTATACCGTTGATATTAAAAATAAAATAAAATGTCACATTGGGGAGAAAAGTTGGTCACCTACATTGATTTTTGAGGCTGTGAGTTATTATCCCAACTTCGTTTCTTTCCCATCTCCTTCTCCTCCCCGCTATATTCAGCCTTATAACAAAAACCCCGATTGGGGATATCATAGTAGGGTCGTAGTTCAGACAGTTGGGTCTCTAGTGCAGTACTTGAATGCTTCAGTGCAAAATACTTCTAAAAATTACTATTTATTGAATAATCAACACTCCTGCAATAGGTATTCCCAAGTGGTTCGCAACGTTTGGTTTGCCCGGTTCATGGATGAGGGAGACCTTTTGGACTCTCCAGTTGGACAATCTCGACCCATCGCCTTGCACTGCAGTAGGAGGGATATATTCATACAGGGAGAAAATTTACTGTTATGATGTATTGTTAAATTATTAAAAATCTGGATAAATTATTCGTTTTCCTGTAAAGAACGGGACTGTAGGTCCACAACGAATGAATTGACAAATTATACAAGCATACTAAGGACGAGTTGTTTCGGAGAATTTGAACAATTCATCAAATTTCAACGTTCATTTTCGGGTTCTGTGAAAGTCCTATTCAAGTTCTGTTATTTTATCATTATAGGCTAGTTGCTTGACAGGACTGAAATAAAAACAGGACTTGAAAAAATCTTTCACAGAACCCTAAAATGAACGTTAAAATTTGATGAATTGTTCAAATTCTCCGAAACAACCCGTCCTAACAGTAAAGCGAGAATACCTATGTTAAAAGGAAGTCGGAAAACGTGTTATTAAAAATAATTATATTTCGAATCTCGTCCATTATATTTATACGAACCAGATACCACCTGCTTAAACACGTGTTCAGATATTTTCTGAATGAATGATATTTTATTAGGAAAAGGTCATGCAGTCACATTTTTAACAGTAACTTGATAAAAAAAGCCGTACTCATTCCGTTTACATCCGTCACTCCTATATGTTGACCCCTGATTCCTACCCACCTCTTATTACTTTCACCTTTCCAGAACTTTCATCAAAACACACTCTACACAGCATCTCCAAAGATGACTTAGACCCTGAGGGAATATTTTTTCTCAGGGCCTCCTATGTGGAGCTAATATAAAAAAAATAACATTTATGGTTCCAACTAAGGGGCAATCATTACCCAATGATATTTTTTCATGATAATGCGTTGATAATTGTTGATACCTACAATTAAAATGATAGCAAAAAGCTCTTTAATAAAATGGTTTATTTTGGTGCATTGGAAAAAAAATGACTCGGGTAGTTATTATAATGTAACAATTGCCTCCACACAGGAAGCAAATAAAAATCTGCACTCTATTTAACAGCCATGTTCATTAACCCGGCATTAGTGAGGTGATATAATCTGATACCATTGGTGATGTGGGGTTTAAGAAACACCATCATCTATGGTGACCATCATCTATGACCGGTCGGTGGCCGAGTTGACATCGCGCTTGGGTCTCACTCGGGCGTAGTGTGTTCAATTCCTCGGCTGGCTAAGTCCTCCATCACAACACAAGCAACACTTTCAGCTTACTGTGGTGGTAGTAGGAGATTTTCAAATATTGTCAGGTTATTCGTAACCCGGGAATGTTTGTCTTTCTTTTTTTAAAAACAAAAAAAAAAATTCTACTCTAAAAGGAAATTCGATAACTTTTTGTAAATTTTTTTAACGAAATATATATTTATTTATTAAACACCCGTAGGGCTTTTACAAACAAAATACACACATTGTAAATATTAGCTTTGAGAATGGCTTCTTTCGTAATCTCTGCAAAAATTCCAAAATTATAGCTTTATTTAAAAGATGGAATGATCTAGATGTTCATGACTATCGATATATCTCCCTGCTAAACACCTTATAAAAAATAATAGAGAAATCAGCTAAAATAAGGTTGATGTGTCATATAAAAATATATTTAATTCTCCCAGATAACCAGTTTGGCTTCCGAGAGAACATGGGAACTAGTGATGCAGCATCGAAAAATGATCATCTCAGTCGTAGAAGCTCTAGAGTCTAGATGCTAGCAAAAATGCAATCACTGTCTTTTTAGGCTTCTCTAAGGCATTTGACACCGTATTCCAGGGTTTGCTCCTAAAAAACTAAGTTTAATGGGTATTGTTCATAAAACCTTCAGAAGTTTAGAACTTATTTTGGAAATAGATCACAGATAGCAATGGATAATGATCACATTAGTTCAAATGAATCAATTGTATATGGTATTATTCAGGGTAGTGTTTTAGGTCCAATTTTATTTTTGTTATATATTAGGACTCTTGTAGCTGCCATTTTCTTGTACTTCAGTTAAATTTGCAGATGACTCTGTTTTGGTATTTGCTGGTGATACGTGGTATGAAACAATTGATAAGTGCGAGGCGGGATTAGGGGCAGTCAAAACTTGGTTTGATTAAAACCTGTTAAACTTAAACATGACTAAAACTAAATATATTACCTTTAGAGTTTCCTCTGTAAATCAACCATATTTGGACCAATTCTTAAACACACATTGTTGTGTGCAGGAACGTTATTGTCAACCATTGGAAAGAGTAGACAATATCAAATATCTTAATACTCGATAGAAATCTAAAATGGAACAATCACATTTCCATATTAACCAATAAAATAAGAAAGCCTACATCTTCAAGACTATAATAAATACATTGGACATAGTTACGTTAAAAAACTGTAAATTATGCACTTGTTCAATCAATGCTTTCATCTAATATTGTCTGTTAGGGTTCTTGTCACAAGACTTCTTGTCAATATCCAGTCATCGAACACCTTCCTTCAAAATGAGTAAGTAAAATAAACCTCAATAAAAGGCGCCATGACTATGGCCAATGACTAATAAAATTTTTTCGTAGGAAGCAATCACTTTGTGGTTAGACATTTATATATTAAATCAAATAAAACACTTTGTTTATTAACCACGACTTTTTTTATTATTACATCTACCGGTTTCTGTGCCTTTGTAGATCTACAAAAAGCATACGACCGAGTCGACAGGAAAAAGCTATGGAAGGTGTTGTCCAAGTATGGAGTGAATGCGAATCTGACTCAGGCAATTGCGTCTCTATATGAGGGAAGCGTTGCATGTGTTAGGGTGAACGGTGGTTTTACGGGGTGGTTTGATATCACAAAAGGTGTTAAACAAAGCTGCGTAATGTCACCGTGGTTATTCAATCTATACATGGATAATTGTATGCAAGAATTGAAAGAGGTGGGATTGGGCGCGAATTTGAGTAATCTGAAAGTATGTTGCCTGTTGTATGCTGATGATGCGGTGCTGATTGCTAATAGTATGGATGATCTGCAGTCTCTCGTGTCTAGGATGAACGAAGTATGCGTGAAGAATGAGTTAATGATGAATGTAAGTAAGTCTAAAGTAATGGTGTTTGAAAGAGAAAGTACGAAAACAGTGTGCAATATAGCTGTGAATGAGGAATACTTGGAGCAGGTGGATGAATTTGTGTATTTAGGAAGCATGTTTACGAGAGATGGGAAGGCTGACAGAGATATTGAAAGAAGAGTAAATGCAGGTAACTCCATTAATGGAGGACTGAACGCAGTTGGCGCTAACAAAAAATTGTCCAAAGAAGCGAAGTTAGCAGTCCACAATGGAATGCTGGTACCTACCCTGATGTATGGAAGTGAGGCATGGAACTGGCAAAGAAAGGATGAAAGTAGATTGAATGCTGTTGAAATGAGATCCCTGAGGCGTATGTGTGGTAAAACCATGTATGATCGTGTGAGGAATGTGGATATCCGCAAAGAGTGCAAGGCTGATGTAAGCGTAATGAGTAAGATCAAGAAAGGGACGCTTAGATGGTTTGGGCATGTAGAGCGAATGAGCGAAGAAAGGAGTGTAAGGAGAATATACGATGCAAATGTGAATGGTAGCAGAAGTCGGGGACGCCCGAGGAAGACATGGCATGACCAAGTGAATCAGATACTTGAGTCGGGCCATGTCAAGAGTCAGAACAATAGAAGAGTATGTATGAGACGATGTATGAATGTGAATGAGGCAAGGAGTGTGTGCCAAGACCGAGTTGTTTGGCGGTCCGTCCTCTCTGCCTACCCCTGCGGGGAAACGGCGTGATGGTTAGTTAGTTTAGTTAGTTATCTACCGGTTTCGCTACGTTCGAGCTTCATCAGGATGTGAAATATAACTAAAAACTAAGACAGAGGTGATGCATATTTATAGGAAAACAGAGGGAGACAGAATATAATACATTATAAAAGTGGGAGGAGTCAAATATTACATAGTCATAGTGAATTGAAGATATATAATAACAAATTACAAAAAAACACATTTTTACATGAATTATACATATAATAATACCTTTTAAAGACATAAGAAAAAACATAAACATATTATTAAGGAGTGGAATGGATTGTGGGAAACAAGTTAAATATAGGACTATAGAATGTGTTTTTTTGATTGGATAAATTAATTTGTGTATTTAATAAATGGTCTGATAAGTTACTGTTTATATATTTCCTTATTTCTAATGATTCTAAATTGTCTAACCTAATGCCTATACTATTTTTATGTAAGAGGCTAGTACCTGTTATTTTATCAAATCTATGGTCTGCTGATATTAAATGGTTGGCGAGTTCCGAAAAACCATTACCATTTAAACACCGTACATGTTCCTTCACTCTGGTGTTTACATTGCGCGATGTTTTACCTATGTAAAAGGCGGGACAATCACTACAGTTGAGTTTATAAATACCCGAATGGCTTAGTATGTCATCCTTGTCCTTAGTATTAATCAAAATTTTTCCTAGGGTATTGTTTGTATAAAAGGCAGGTTTAATATCTAAAGGAAGGTTCCTAACGCTTTGATTTGAAAAATTATTTATAAATAAAACACGGTTTTATCAAAGGTAGATAAGGCAACACACATAAGCGCAATTACATTGCGAACTCCCCAATACAACGGTTTCACACCATGGGAAACCAATACTTAGGTGATGTCGATATATTTAATATTCACTTTGCGAATTTTGTGGATTACGTAAAAGACTTATTTCAGCACTATTCCTAAATGGAAGTTATATTTTAATTAGACGTTTTACAATTTCAACAGGGAGTAGATTTGTTTTGTATGCAGCTCCCCAGCTGATTACAGCGTATTGGAGATTTGATTGTACTAAAGTTACGTTAGTTGCGGTTGATCTACCTTTGATAAAACCGTGTTGTTGAAAATGATGAAACTATGTTTTTAATTAATTATAAATTTTAATATTCATAATTACAACCACTAAATATTCTTAATCTTGATGCTCACCACTCTTCTAGACACAAGCGCCAGCTTCTATAGAAGAGGAACATTAAAAAATCAAAAGCAGTGAATACTAATTGTATGAATTATTTTAGTTAACATTATTGATTATACTCTGTAATACTATTATACTGTACATTGATTAATTATTTAATAAAAAAATACATAAAAAAAAAATCAGTGCATTTGATGATTTTATTAGTCATTGGCCATGGTCATAGCGCCTTTTATTGAGGTTTATTTTACTTACTCAATTTGAAGGAAGATGTTCGATGACTGGATATTGACAAGAAGTCTTGTGACAAGAACCCTAACAGACAACATTAGATGAAAACATTGATTGAACAAGTGCATAATTTACCGTTTTTTAACGTAACTATGTCCAATGTATTTATTAGAGTCTTGAAGATGTATCAATCGATTTATTATTTTTCGAAAATGAACTCGAGACGGTATACACGAGATTGGGAGCCATTCGTCAAATCGTTGCTATTACCTACTTTTCTCTGGGGCTTGTTGTGGTGATTTGTACGTCTTTCTCCGCATTTGTTTCGCGACATGCGGATGCTAGGACCATGGAGATTTTTGTAGAACTTGATGATTTAATTGCAGAATTATGTGAAAAAAACTATTTCGCAAACGTGGCATTGAATATAATCCGTAATTTGGGAGTGTTTTTCCTTTTACAAGTAGCTCAGTTATTGTTTTACGTGTGGGTCTTCTTTCACGAAGCCCTTCAACCAATTTATGTGTTATGTATTCTTGTATATTACCGATTATTATAAGCTGTACAACCCTCATAATATTCACGTCTTATGTATGTATCTTGACCAAAAATGCAAATGGTTTAAATAGGCTATTACTAAACATGCTTACGAGACATAATGTGCGCAACTCGGAATGAAATTCTTTTTCCAAAGCTTACCGCGAACAAGCATTACGAAATGAACCCCTTTATTATATGTATTTGGAATCGCAAGATTATTCAAAAAGATTGAAAATATTGATGCGAATTCATGGCAGGATTTGCGATTGCGCCGACAACATTAACAGAGCTCACTTTCGAAATCTTGTTGTGATTTCTCTCAATTTTGTAAATACAGTTGCGTGTTTATTTTCTGCTTTTGCTACTGGCTTTGATATTTTGATGATGCCACCTTCGATGAAAAGATATTTAGAAAAATGGGTGGTTTTAATTTATTTAACACAGTATATTGGTTATTCGTCTGTTATGAACGATGTGGTAAAAGCTTGTGAAAGCTGTTACAGCAAGGTAATATATATATTTTGTTTTCTTGAAGATTTTAAAATTACGTTGTCTTGTTTGCACTTCTTTTAGTCGAATACTTTTCATTTGTTTCCACCCTCTCCATTTCGTCGTCATTGTTGGTTTCTTCAGTTTCGGATTACATTTTCAACATTAACAAGTTCATTCAATTCATTAAATAATTAAAGCCCAATAACAAATCATCAAATTACGCAAATATGATACAAACAAAACAACATATTGAAAGATTATAAGTATAGATAGTAGAGAAACAAATAGAACATACCTATAATTACATGTAATAATCATACGCTCAGTACTCATAAGATATGCGATGATGAGTTTGCAGAAAAAAGTTGCATTAAAACATCTGTAGCAATTAGTTAGAGCGTAGTTTCTATAAGGTTTTTTGCGACACTGCACCTCCCAAGAGAATGTATGTAAACACTAAAATTTAATATCTGTAAGGGAATGTAGATGTAATACGAAACAGTATTGCTACAGTGTCTTTAAATTAGCCCTGAAAATGCCAAAAGAACTGACACAACTCTATGTGGATAAAATAGCTGGGGACCTTGATTATCGGAACTTAAAATAAATTAAAATAACGCAAATAAATTTTACACGTGCATCGTGAAGTCGCGGGGAAGGTAAAAGGAGAGGCTAAGCTGAAAGAAATTGTAAATATCTTCCGAGTACACGTTTTACTAACACGCCAACAATCTCTTCAAATGAAACATCAACATTAGTTCGACATAAAACCCCAAGATTTACGACCCTTGGGGAAAACTAAGCAGCTGGCACAACCAATATATTCATCTTGTTTACCTTTCTATTACTTTCTTGTAATGCTCCTGTCTTTTTAATTTGTTTATTTTTATTACTGAAATATTTCTTAACGCACGAAAAAAAATAAAGCAATTGAAGGACTGTATTTATTGGTGATGTTTTATCCTCTTATTCAAAAAACCTTCTTTGGAAAACAAAACAAAAAGCTAAAGAAGCTAAGTTTCAATTTGTATGGTTTCGAAACAATAAAATTTGTGTGAAAAAGAACCCGGCACAATCCTCAAGAGTTCTAATCATTACACGCGGATGACTTGAATCAATTCATCAATCTTAATCATCACTCAGAGACTGTCACTTTTGACCAAAAAAATAAATTAAATGGATGATATTTACAACATAATTGATTTGGCTAACAATGATGAACCTAACATAACATTAGAAGATTCACATTCTTGCAAAAATATTTTGAGGGTTTCAAAATTTTCTTTGTTGTGCATGAATAAGAGAAGTTTAAGCAAAAAATTTGATGAAACTTTTACTATGCTTGATTGCATTAATCATCGTCTAGAAGTACTAGTCTTCACAAAAGCTTGGCTGGGCAGTTTGATTAATATGCCTATCATTCCTGAGTATGAAGTCTACAAAACAAAGATGAACTATTTGCAAAATGATGGAGTAGCTATCTATATAAAGCAAAACATTCAGGTAACTGTTGAGGAAATTTCTCTCCCCAATGCCAACTGCTTAAAAATGCAATTTTCCAATACAATATGTTTAATAGCTATATATTGGTCTCCATCTCAGACTAATATAGATAACTTTCTCGATTCATTGGATGAATTGCTTGACTCTGTATCCTTGCAATATAAGGATATTATATTATGTGGGGACTTAAATATTGATACTCTAGGTTTGAAGAACATAAAAACTCAAAAAATATCTATCACTTCTAGCATTTCATGGTATTAAGCCCATAATAAACTCACTAAAAGAGTAACTCCTTACAAATCAAGCTTCATTGATCATATTATGGCGAAATCAAAATTAAAACCACAGGGAGCAGCTTTTACTACTGGCATAACGGACCATTTTGCAATTTTGATATTGTTTATGAGATTAACTCTTAAAAATATTTTAAATAATAATGGAAAACCAAAACTTATTGTTGACAACAACCTTTTGTAGACCAAATTAAAGGAGGAATCCTGGGATACAGTACTATCAACGAACGACGTCAATC
This sequence comes from Hesperophylax magnus, assembly GCA_026573805.1. Classification (NCBI taxonomy): domain Eukaryota; kingdom Metazoa; phylum Arthropoda; class Insecta; order Trichoptera; family Limnephilidae; genus Hesperophylax; species Hesperophylax magnus. The sequence continues at coordinate 4,860,186 of JAIUSX010000104.1, forward strand.
TGAAAACAGATAATTTTATTAAATGTTTGAAAACTCATGTGCAAAGTTGTACGTCAGTATAAATTGAGAAACATTATAGAAAATATCTAAAACCATGGATAAATGTCGGAATAATCAAATGCCTCAGAACACGTGATAAATTGCACAATAAATGTAGAAGAGAAATCTATAACAAAGAACTGTTGGAATACGATAAAAGATATCGGAATTGGTGTACAAAGATAATACGAACAACAAAACAAGCATACTACAGAAGAAAATTGGATGAAGTCAATGGTAACATTAAACAACAGTGGAAGATTATAAAGGAGGCTATCAACCTACAAAAGGAACAAACTACCATAAAAAAATTGAAAATTAACAATATTATTACTTCAATGGAAGAGAGTCCAAATACAATTACTAATCATATAAATAACTTCTTCAGTGACTGGTGTGATGATCTGGCTTGTAAGTAGCACAGACCATTAGGGAAATTTATAAAATATAAAATTAATAAATTGGTTGATTATTAAATTCAATCTGCAGGAGAAGTAACAACTTATAATCCAGCCACCAATTACATAAAAACAGAGGACTCACCAGAAATAACACTCGCAATTGAGTTTAGCTCCTTAATCTTCAAATTCGGCAGCGGACTGGAGATCGGCACAATATTATTTTCATTCGCACTATGAAATTATAATCTGTCACCACCAGCTCTCAAGAGAGTGGAAATTTGAATAATAATGAATTAGCACATTGTAATTCCAAAGGTAATGCCACATTATTGTGACAAAAATATTTTACTCATTTAGTCTTAAATCGACCTCTTTTTTGTGCAGTGATTATAAAACTAGTGAGATGTGTCTTGTGAATGATTTTAAATCTGAACATCTCGTTACAGGGGACAATTTTTATTTTAAACCAATTAGCATTTCTGAAGTCAGAAATATGATAAATGATTTAAAAATGTCTTTCTCGTGCGGTATTGATTCTTTAAGTGTTATGGTTAGAGACCGGATTATATGCATTTGCATATTTGCATATGCAAATGCATATTTAGACCCTTTTCAGCGGTAGTTGCATATTTTAGCAAATAATTTGAGATCTTGCATATTTACGCTTGATATCGTTCAGAATAGCGACACTATAGACGTCAGATAGCAAGGCGCGCGGCCAGCGAAACTGAGCGAAGAACTGATAACTGATCTTACTGATTGCTACGGCCGGCGGCCGGAGCGGGGGGGAACCTCTCTCATCTTCGCCTGCGCTCGCGCCTACTCGGCTTAATTCGGCTAATTGCCGAAAACAATTCGTTCATTCGTATGAGGGGTGATTTGGTATATTTTTATGGTAATTCAGTGAATTGCGAATTTTGTTTTTGACTGGTCGCACGCGCTGTTCTTTAGAGTTTCGTTTAGTGTTTTGTTTGTTTGCACGAAGTTGTACATTGTGAAAGTGAACCATGCTCCCTGATAAAAAATTGCCCATACGTGGATAGCTGAATATCCTGGAATATTTACATACGACGGAAAAGTTTAATACTGCCGAGTTTGCGAGAAAAACATTTCCATCACAAAAAGTTCCAAATAGACCAGCATGTCAAAACCAGTGTTCATATCGCAGGAGTGCAGAAGAAGGGCCCACGACAACAAGTTTTTACAGTGGCAAGTAGCAGTAACAGTGAAGTAACCTCCAAAAGTGAACAACAAAATCACTTTAGCATGGATCTATGTGAAGCATTTCTTGCAAGCAATATCCCTCTATACAAACTGACAAATCCTGCCTTGAAGGATTTTCTCAGAAAATATTGCATAAATCAAAATATACCGGATGAATCTACTTTACGTAAAAATTACATACCATCAATTTATCTACATGTGCTGGAAGAAATACGCAATGAACTCAAGGATAACATCATATGGATTTCAGCTGACGAAACCACCGACACTTGCGGCCGTTACATTGCAAATTTGATTGTTGGTGCATTCAAACTTGAACCTTCACCTTCCTATTTGATGGCCTGCAGAGAACTTGAAAAGGCAAATCATTCTACGATCGCCAGATTTGTGAATGAGGGTATAAAAAAAATATTTCCTGAATCTTCTGCGGATGAAAATGTGTATGTATTGCTTTCAGATGCTGCCCCCTATATGATCAAAGCAGGCAAAGCCCTCCAAGTATTTTATCCCAATTTGATTCATGTGTCGTGTTTTGCTCACGGAATTCACAGACTCGCCGAAGAAGTGAGATCTACGTTTGCGAATGTAAATAACCTGATTTCATCAGCAAAGAAAGTGTTTCTTAAGACGCCTGCTCGTATAAAGGCCTACAAAGAAAAACTGCCAAATATCCCTTTACCTCCTGAGCCAGTAATAACACGTTGGGGTACATGGATCGAAGCTGCGATGTTTTACCATGAACATTTTGAAGCCATCAAGGGTGTTATCAATGACTTCGATAATGCAGAGGCTTTGGCAGTTTTCCAGTGCAAAGAATCGTTTGACGACGCCAGTATTAAAAAAAACCTAGCTATGATTACCACCTCATTTTGCCTACATACCTGCAAGTATAAAAACGCATGATACTCATGGATTGGCGTTGAATGCATCTATTCAGGTTATGAAGGAAATTCGCCTTATGAATTCCTCGTTGCCAAAGCTATTCCCGAGTAAAATCAAAGAAAAATTTGAAAACATACTGAATAATAACCCAGGGTTTGAACCTTTGTGCCAAATTGATAACTTCATCAACGGGTCAGGTGAAATTTTGCCCGGAACAATAAGTTCAAAAATCGCACCCAAATTTAAATTCTGTCCAGCCACATCAGTAGACGTAGAACGTTCCTTTTCCGCTTACAAAAATATATCAATCGATCGTAGACACAATTTGTCTACAGAGCATTTAGAACAGTACTTAGTCATATACGTTTTTAAAGGTAAATTCTAAATTTTATTGTTAAATACATTTTATAATTGATATTTTCAAAAATATAATTGTTATCCTTGAGAACTAATAGCTTACTAAAATAAAAATAAATATGTAAAAATACGACTTCCTGTATTATTTCATGTTGCATATTTTGACCCTTTTTATGGATTTTCGTGCATATTTTAGATATTTTTATTGCATATTTGCATGCATATTTTGGGCTATTTTTGTTGCATATAATCCGGTCTCTAGTTATGGTGTATAAAATGCATGTATCTGAATTAGCTGGTCCCATATCTCACCTTGAAAATATTAGCTTCGAGAGTGGGAAGTTCCCTTCTCATTGTAAGAAAGCTAAAGTAATTCCCCTTTTTAAAGGTGGAGATCGTCTAGATGTCAATAATAACAGACCTATATCCTTACTCAATACTCTTTCAAAAGTAATAGAGAGATTGGCTAAGCCAAGATTGGTATCATTCTTAGAAACATATAATATACTCTCTAGCAATCAGTTTGGTTTCAGAGAAAATATAGGAACAAGTGATGCAGTGTTGAGGGTATTGTCCAAAGTCACTAGTGCGTTAGACTATGGAAACAAAGCTTTGGCTGTGTTCTTAGATCTATCAAAGGTATTTGATACGGTGTCCCATGGATTACTCCTCAAAAAATTATCTTCTCTTGGCATTCATAGTACAGCACTAGGCTGGTTCATATCCTATCTAAGTGATAGAACGCAACAAGTAGAGATAAATAATCATTTAAGCAAGAGCAAACCAATCTCTTTTGGGGTTCCGCAAGGTAGTGTGCTTGGACCAATATTGTTTTTAATCTACATTAACGATTTGTGTAATTTAGATATTCCAGGTAACATTGGTAGTTTCGCAGACGATACTGCTTTAATATTTGAGGGTAAAACCTGGAGAGATGCTTTTAACAAATGTGACTTAGGATTAAGAGCTGTAAAGAGTTGGCTAAATAATAACATCTTAACTTTGAATACAATTAAAACTAAATATGTGACATTTAGTATATCATCAAAAAGTCAGACTTCTGACACTCATAATCTAATTCTTCGTAATAATACCTTCCCTGAAATGTGGAAACTAACAAAAGTCACGCCTATACACAAAAAAGGAAAAAAAATCGGCAATCGATATTTACAGACCCGTAGCTGTCTTATCAGCACCCGCAAAACTTTTAGAAACCACTAATTTACTCACAAATATATAATCAAACAAAACATACACTCACCGAGAATCAGCATGGATTTCGCCCCACTCTATCACCCTCAACAAACCTTATGAATCTCACCACCTGTATAAATAAATCGTTTGAAAATTTTTTACATCTCGATGTGATTTATACAGACTTCGAAAAAGCATTTGATAAAGTCGACCATGATATTTTACGAATAAAATTGAGTGACATCGGATTCTCTCAGGATTTTCTCGCTTTCGTAGCTAGCTACTTACACAATCGTCGTCAGTATGTTAGTTACGGACACCAGTTCTCTCATGAATACAAAACTAACTCCGGGATTCCCCAGGGATCGAATCTAGGACCCCTCCTCTTTCTTTTATTCATTAATGATTGTGTTGACTCGACCTCCTAATTGTCCTAACTCGCTTGAATGAGGTTTTTATACCTCTTTCTCTCCAGCGTTCAGTTTCGCTTTTGCAAAATGATATCGTGCTGAGCCTAGCTAACTCTGAATATCCCCCCCGCCTCTGTGATATTGCACACAGTAAAATAAGGCCTTCGCTTTGGGGTTGATCTACAAAAAATCCCTTAACTTCACGTTGTGTGATTTGTTAATTCGAAGCCCACCGTTATGGGGTGGTAGGTATTTAATGTCTCCTTTCCATGGTAACTCCCGGTTCTTTTTAGCCAAAGTGTGGGGAAAACGTCTATCGACCCTCAGCGAGTTCTACAAGGAACGAGTACGTGTCTCACCTAACTTTCGAATACTGGACTCTATTACTAATCGACCTATCAGTTTCTATCATATCCCTACGATTGCCTTGTATCCCCGCCCTTATCTAATGTCCCCGTGTTTATAAATTCTAGATTGCGACATAGAACCGTACCCCCCCCCCCCTTGTGTGTACGCGCTATTAAAACCTTCGTTGAATAGGGTGTTGTTTCCGCATAAGTACTGGGACTCCCTTGTCGACCTCTGTAATGGTGTACTGAAACTAGATAGATGAATTTAGCTGTGGTTAGTAAACTTTGGATGTTGCGGATGGGAGTGGAAACGAAAGAAAAAGGAGATGGGAACGGATTGAATGACGAGAAAAAGGTTTTTTGCAAACTGGGTCGGCACCTCACTGCCCCAAATGAAATGGTCGCTATTCTTCCAAATGCAAAACCCCAAGAACCAATACGTGTCTGGCTTTCCCCGAGGTCTGGTCTAACTTCTTCTTATAGTCGCCCTGACACCTCCGGACCGCTCACGTCAGAGGGAGAGGTAATACACCTGTTGGAATATCCCAAATCACCCCGCCCCCTTTCCTCCGACGGACTACGTTACTGACTGTAAAAGGGGAATTTCCATTGCGTCCTTTGTCATGATGCTAAACGCGTGCATGTTTCAAGTAGGTTTGTTCTGGTGGGGCTTTCAACGTCCACTAGCCGCCAGGCCTGCTATCCACCTCACGAAGGCTGCTGCAAAGGATCTCGAGGGATTTCCAGTCGAGTTGCATCAACCTCCGGGTAAACCCCGCTTTAGTATGTGTTCGTCCTCCGATTTTGAATCCTCGTTCATCACGCCGACGTCCCCTCCACGCGATTTTGAAAGACTTGGAGCCCGTTCAATTAAACGCCTTCTCAGCGAACCAAGGCCCAAACATTCCAACTTGACATTAATTTTCATACTGCCTCTCGTGTCCTCTCACCCGACCCGGCCCCGCGAAAAGGGATGACCTTCCGGACTCTTCGTGATTCTCCATACAACGTTGACGCCCCGAAATCGCGTGATGAGGAAAGTAGAAAATCTTCTGAGCTGAGGAAGTTGTGTGCTTTCCCAAGACAGCTTACGGACAACATACTCCAACGGTGAGTTCTAAGCCGAGGCCAAAGGTACTTGGTAATTTGTTAATGAACATATAAGGTTATACAAATATTATCAATTTGATTTTTTTTTGTTTGTTTTGAGCATGAGTTGGTTGCAGCTAATCGCTTCCATGTTGATTTGAGGTGCCTCTGCGCGGCTGCCAACTCGGTAGAATGTACGACTTTTGTCGTCAGACGCGGTAGTCAAGTGATTTATGGGGGTCCCTTTTCTTCCTTTTCGGGTCGTGCTTACAAATAAGTAGGTCATTGGCCTCGTGCTAAACACAGCTGTTAGAAGCAAGCAAGCAGTTCTAAATGTGGTACTATCTTATCAGCATCGCAGCCCTGTCCGAGCTGCTGGTTGCAGCCCCATCTTCGTCGCAATTTTAACGTTCTGGAAATATATATTCATGCAAGATCACTTACCCAAAATCGTAATATTACCAGTCCAGTCGGGATATCGACGACATGTACATCAATCCACGTCCAGGAACTCATGAGGTAGGAATGAGTAAAAGCCCCTAAACCATTATGGGTTCGTATTAAATTCGAAACCGATTTTCTATGTCACCCGTCTACTCGCCAGTAGGAACTATAACCATATTGAATCTAATTTTTCTAGCTGAAATTTCTACTTCCATACGCCGCCCCGTGGATAGCACATAAATTACCGGATACTAGATTTCGGAATGTTCAAGCGGATCATTTCCTTTAATAGAAGGTCTCTTCCTTTTCTAACTGTAAATTGATAGTTGACATGCATAGGTATTTGTTGGCCTCCACTGTACCTAGTCTAGATGTCTCTCCCTATCGACTATCCCAGAGTATCTAAGTAAGTATTTGCCGAGATCTACCCTGTTTTTATTTCCCGTAAGCAACTCTCGAAGGTTATTAGCTAGTCTTTCACTACCCCTTTGAGTATGAGCGTGTAAAACACGGGAGTAACTTCAGCCGTGTTTTATTGCGAACTATCGATAATTTGTATAGCGCCGATCTACTATGGAGGGCCACCGACCCCCTCCCCCTCCCTAGAACCTTTCATATATTATTTGCCACGTTCACTTCGATTTTTTCCACTAAATTCTTATATCGTGTAAACCGTTAAAATCCTTCCCGTGCTCGCAAGGAAAAACACTGTCTCTTCAATTTCGCAATAAATTTGGAACTTTGACTTAGCCGTTTTCGTCTGGCCATTTGATAATTATTATGGTTCTCCATTTTTTTCTCCTCTAATGGCACACGCGTTATTATTAAACATTACTGCAGTTGAGTTTCATCGTTTTATATTAATCTAAACCAAGAGACTCCAACCCGTGAATTTAGTATTGTCTAATTATGAGTTTACCCCTTTTTTTTGGTTGAATCTAATTAAATTTTAAAACACTTCAATTATTTCAATTAATATTAAAACCACAACTTCACTATATTTAAAACTCTATCAGTTTAGTTTAAAAATGGCACACAAAACTGTCGCGACGTAAGGTTCTCGAAGACCGACTCCAACCAAGTTAAAACGAAAAAAGCCCTGATTTCCTCCAAACAACCCTATTTAATAATGTCTTTTCGAATAAATCGACTTAAAATTTGTGCGACTTTCGCCTTTATGAATTCGAGGTTTCACTTCCCGTTAAGTTTAGAATTGCATAATCCCATTTCAGGGTTTTTGGATCCCGCCTTCCGATTTGAGGTAGACACCTACCAACCTGTCGAGGCGGGTACAGGCACGTACTCGGTGGTCTGACCTCCGGGCGCCCTCACGTAAATGATATACGGCGATGTAAAATTATTTGATTATTTTTTCTCGTACACGTGTTGTGTCCGTAATATTGGTTGATTTCCGGCCTATAGACTAGGTGTAGCTCATTTCTATATCGTTGTTTTTGAAATCTTTCCGAGGAATTCGCTATTGATATCGATAATATAATCGATAAATTATCCTAACTAACGGAAGCTTTTCACCTATTATGTCCAGCGCTTGCGCAATACAGTATCCTTCCTTGTGTGCTGCCTTCTAGCATTTGATTGGTGTTTACACGATCCGTGGGTGATCCCAGGACACATATACCTTCCTCTCGGTGATGACATACGTAGGCATTCGTTCCAAAATTTGATTCGACACGTTTTTGTAATTTCGCCTACCCGTTTGACTCTTTTCGTGATATCCGCCGCATCTCTTCTGGTAATCTTTCGTAACCCATCGCTATCCACTTACCCGAGTCGTTGAAACCTCTTCCATCATGAGCTAAACTACCTTTCGGGTTTCTTTTCGATTCCTGGTCCTTTCTTTTCGGTGATCTACGCCCAGTACATCCCTGTTTTTACAGTTTTTTTGCGTCTAGTTTTAGCCCAACCCATATACTCTTTCTCGCTTCATCTAGGAATTTCAATATATTATCCTCGTAAGTTTGTTTACGCGCAAAAAAGGTCGTAAAATTTTGATCGTTAATCAAAGACTTCGTGACCCATTAACTTTTATGTCTTTTCTTAATTACCCAACTTGCATCTCCCCCGTGTTAATATAATTAGGCAATTTCGGCCAAACGTCCTATCTTAAGTTAAAATTTGTGTTCACTGTGTCCACTTGAAATAGCACTCAGAACTCCAGCGAACGTAAACAATTCTCTCTACAAGGATCAACTCGTAATATGTCTTCTGGACCAAAACATTCTAAAACACCCTCTTCTTTCACCAAACCGTCCCCCCCTTTTTTCGTTATCGATGGTTGGGTATCGCTTCGTTTCTGCCTTAGAATGCAAATTTATCGTCAATTCCCAAGTACCTTTGCACGTGTCGTGAGACCGGATCCCAAGGTTAACTCCACAGTAAATCAATCTCGAGTGTATCGTGTCTTAGACCGCCCTTAATCTCCGTGATTGGCGAAGAAATATTTAATTGATTTTGGGAATGATCTGATTCGTTGAGTCCCATGACGCCCCTTTTCAATTATTACGTGTTTAACACCTATTACCGACGTAGGTTTCTATAATAAAGCTTCTAGTATGTCCCAAAGATGTCCATAGTCTGTTCGTTTCTCCCTATTCCCTGAACGTATTTTAATTTATGAAAAAAAATTCTTTACGTTCTTTTACCCCAAACAGGTCCATTACATGATATAGGCAAGACCATTAACCGCTCAAAATATCTCCTCTTTGCTGACGATATCAAACTTTTCAGAGCTATGAAAAGTTGTATCGATTCCATTCTTTTGCAGAATGATCTTGATTCTCTTGTCAAATGGTCGGAATTAAATAAATTACCCTTCAGCATCCAGAAATGCAGTGTAGTTACATTTACAAGATCCAAAGATACATTTCTATTCCCTTATCACATTAATAAAAATATATTAACACGCAAAAACGAGATTCGTGACCTTGGGGTGATCTTATTTATTTATTTATATATATATACGCCTAAAAAGGCTTTTACATAGAAGTGATACATGATGCAGTACAATAAGAGAATATGTAATATACAGGAGATATTGACAGTAAATAGATGTAATGTAATGGAAAAAAAAATAACATAAAGTAAAAAAGAAATTAAAACAACATTAGATATAAAACAAATCATTAAAACTAATTTACCAAAGCTACTCCAATTTGTAGGATTCAACAAAGTGTTGATGTAGATTATGCTTAATTCTATATATGGAGTCAATAAATAAATCAATAACACCCCCATACTTGTTGCCCAGATCATGCATCCTATTGGTCAGTGCGTGTGTCTGATAGTTGGTCGAGTATGTATTACAGAAGAATGTTATATTTTGCCTTGTATTCCTAGTCGGCACATGTAGTTTAATAGTGGCAAGGATGGCAGGACTATCAAGTAAGTTGTTAATGACTCTGTGTAACACAACCAGGTCTGAAATAATTCTCCTGTCAGACAGTGTTATTAGATGCAATTGATTCATCAAACTGACATAATTAATGTAATCAATAGGAATTCCGAGCTTAAAATTTACGTACTTAAGAAATTTGTGCTGAACTCTTTCTATATTATTGGAGTGAACTTTATATAAAGGGGACCAAATAGGTGAATTATACTCCAATTGACTTCTGACTAATGAAGTATAGAGGGTTCTCATACAATCTATGGACTTAAAATCGGTCAAAGTTCTGCAAAGGAAGCCAAGCATCTTTAAAGCCTTATTAGTTATATAGTTGATGTGTTCAATGAATGACAAGTTTTCAACGAATATTACACCCAAGTCACGAATATGTGATACTGGTATTAATTTAATATTATTTAATGTATATTCATGTAATATATTATAACGAGTTTTGGAAAATCGTATTACTTGACATTTCTGAATGTTCAAAAATAAAGCATTTTGTTCACACCATTGATGAAGTTGTTCTAAATTACTCTGTAAAATTTGACAATCGGATACATTTCGTATTCTTTTATATATTTTTAAGTCGTCAGCAAATATCAGAACTTCTACATCATTAAATTGGTCAACAATGTCATTGATGAATAATAAGAAAAATATTGGGCCGAGGTGGGACCCTTGAGGAACCCCACTTGTGGCCTCGAATATATAAGATTGTACAGAATTAATCTTAACACTAAGCACCCTATGGCTAAGATAACTAACAATCCAACTCAATAATTTACCTTTGATGCCCAACGATCGAAGTTTCTAAATAAGTATGTGATGTCGAACCTTATCAAAAGCTTTACTAAAGTCAGTGTATATACTGTCCACTTGTTGTTTGAGACCCAGAGATTCAGATATGTAATTTTCATAAATCATTAAATTACTTAAGGTAGAGCGACCTGTGATGAAGCCATGTTGGTTAGGAACAATAATGTTGTTGATAGGTTTTACAATTATATCTAGGACTAATTTCTCAAAAACTTTCGGTAAAGCAGACATTATACAAATTGGTCTGAAGTTTGATATATCGCTTTTGTCTCCTTTTTTATGAATAGGGGTTAAATAACTCTTTTTCCACTGAGCTGGAAAAGAACCAGAACTTAAAGAATTGTTAAAGAGTTTATAAAGAGGATATATCAGACTATTAACACAGGTTTTGAAAAATATTGGAGGAATACCATCCGGTCCAGCAGATTTATTGCTATCTAATTCTTTTATGACTTTTTCTATAGATTCTTTTTTGATGAAACATTGGCTTAGATTTAATACCTCTTCCACTGAAATATCGGGAATCGTATTGACACGAATATCTGTGTCGTAAACACTTTTAAATGAATCAGCAAATAGATTAACTATACCTTCAATACTGTCGGCACATTTTTCTTTTAAGTACATGTTATTGGGAAATCCACAATCATTTTTTAGTTGACTTTTAGAAAAACTCCATAATTTTTTAACATTTTGGTGTACCTCTTTTTCAATTAGGCTTACATAATCACTATAGCATTTTATTGATAATTCTTTACACTGCTTACGTAATTTAGTAAAAGTTATGTAATCATTAGGATTTCTGGTATGTTTATATATTCTATGGATATGTTTTTTATAATTAATATGTTTTTTTAATTCCCTCGTAAACCATTTGGGATAGTTAGATGGTGTGAAGTTGACCTTAGGAACGAAGCGCTCTATCGAGGTATTTAAAATTGAGTAAAATTGTTCTAATTGATTATTTAAATTATTTTCGTTGTCTAAAAATGACCAATCTACCGAGGTAAGGTACTCATTAATATTATGGTATTCGGCTTTGGAGAAATTATACGATGTGGTAGTTAGGTTTGGAGATCTTCCAGACATATTTGTTATGATAATATCTAATGGTGGATGGTGTTTATCTAGAGGCAATAATAATTCGTCAGATTTCTCAACCACTATTTTTGAATCACTTGAAAACACTAAATCTAACATTCGATTATTAGAATTAGACACATTGTTTGATTGAGTTAGTCCTAGGAATATGGACATATCACGAATTTCACTGGATTTAGCGCACTGTAATTCAACTTCGTTTGTAGCAGATCCGATGTCATCTTGGCTGGTCCAGTTCGGCAGATTATAATCACCAGCAATTATGAATTTTGCTTTCGGATATTTGAATTTCAGCATTTCTATGTCCTCATTGTGGTTTTTATATATTTGCAAATCAGATGCAGGTGGGATGTAGACACAACCTATAATAATTTTACTTTAAGGTATGTTGAGCATTACAAAAGTGTGTTCAACATTTGTGTGCTTGACCGGTAGTCTACAGGATGAGATATTTTTAGACACACATAACATCACGCCTCCTCCGTTAGACTTTTTGCTCGAATTAGGACTTCGATCAAGGCGATAGATAGTATATTGATTTAGGCCTAATTCTGACGAGCCGATATCTGCATTTAACCATGTTTCAGTTAATAATAAAATGTCATATGAGAAGGTGGGTGAATTCCTTTTAAGTTGTTGCAATTTCGTACGGATTCCTCGAACATTTTGATAATATCCATTGATTCTTAAGAGTGTGTTATGTTTGTTTATCAGTTTTTTGCGTGGCTTTTGATAATTTTAGGAATTCCATTAAAATGTTTGATTTGCAAATCAATTTCACCCTTTTCTTTTCTCTCCTCCATTTCCTTCCAGAGGTCAGTCAAATGTTCTCTTTGTTGGAGGGTCCTATCCGGTTTCATTTTTATTCCATTAGGCAAAGTATTTTTATTAAAGAGAATAAGTTTTGCCAGCTTAGGGTCTTCAAATTCGACTTTAATGGGCCTGATTTTGTTGGAAATTTTACTACCAAGCCTGTAAATTTTTACTTCTTCCGGTTTGAACTCGCTATTTATTTCACTAACGATAGTTAAAACTTTTTTTTTATCTTCCAAGATATTCTCCATGCTTGAGTTGGAACTAGACTCGGGAACGTTAAGTAAAATCACGTTCTTGGTGCGGATCTTGCGTTCCTCTATCTCTGCGAGCAAGTCACAAATTGGTGTTGTTTCTTGGGGTAATACTTTCTTTTCTATGATTTTTTCAAATGTCATAACTTTCCCCTCCAGGACTCCTACATTTACTCCTAGGTCCTGCATGGTACCAGAGAGGTTAGATAGTTTGGTGAGTATTTTTGCCATTTGATCTTTAGTGATTTTTAAAGAGGGATCGTTAACGGCACTATGGATACCAGTAATCTCTTCCTTGGCTTTATTTAGAAGAGAAAGTGCTTCATTCATATTCATTTTGAAAGCGATATTCGGCGGAATTTGGCAATATAGTTATTAAGAAGAAACAAATTCACTGCACACAGAAGTTTAAATAATAGTTTTAATTGTTGGCTTGTTTGCAAACACTATTTATTTGTTAGTATATATTTTTATTTATTTGGTTTTATAGATTTTGATATATTTTAGCTAAATACTTGTTAAAAAAACATTAATTATTGAGAGCAAAACAAAAACTCGACAACTGTCATTAAGATGTTATTGTTACTTGTTATCTTCGAAGCAAATCTCTCTTTCAAATCCCACATAATATGACATTGTCTCCCGCGCCAACAAAATGCTTGGATTTGTTCTTCGTAATTCGAGATCATTTACTAATGGAATTGCAATACGGAGAACATATGAAGCACTTGTCCGCAGTATCCTGGAATACAGCTCCATTATTTGGGCCCCTTCTGAACAAAACCATATCTTAGAAATAGAAAAAGTACAAAAAAGGTTTATGCGTTACCTGTATATGAGGGAATATACATACTATCCATTCCTGTATCCATCCTTGTTCTTAACAGGAATGCTCGATTTCAATACATTAGAAGCCCGCAGAAAAATATTTTTAGGCAAACACTTTTTTAAGTTAATCACTGGTACAATACATAATCCGCCTATGTTGAAAGAGGTTAACTTTTATGTCCCTAACAATTATACTCGAGGGAGATCCCATGCACTCTTATATGCTCCGAAAGCGAGGACTTCTGCCTATCAGAACGCGCCAATACACAGAGCGACTCAACTGCTTAACGATTCTGCATTAGCCATCGACATTTTCAATGTCACCTACAGACAATTCAGTAACTATCTTATAACGCATGTGACAAAATAGTAAAACTGCCTGTGTAAACCTTTTAATGTGTAATCTTCTCCATGAAATATTGGCGTATAACCGTTTCATGGAGAACATGAAAAAATAAATAAATAAATAAACTATACATAATTGTCTGCTAAATTGTAATTGCCACCCCTTAGAAAGTGTAGATTGTATCATGTATCTAGGTGTAAAGATTGATAAATTTTTAAGATGGAATGATAATATCGATATGTTAATAAAGAATATCAGGAGACTTACATTTATTTTTAAAGAACTGCGACACATATTGGACAAAGAGAAATTAAAAACTGTCTGTTTTGCCTTAGTCCAATCTCGACTTTCTTATAACGTAGTATGCTGGGGATCATGTCTAAAGTCCAATGTTGAACCACTAAACATTACTCAAAAATTGATCCTTAAAGTAATGTATAAAAAAAAACTCTTATCCATCCAACCTACTTTATAAGGAATGTAATGTTATGTGTATAAAACAGCTATATATCACTCAAATACTTTGTCGATTTTTTATCAATATTAAATTTGCTGAAAGAACACAACAAATGCCGACAACTAGAATTAGCTCTACATTGAACTTTGTGGCTGTACAGACTAAAACTTCTTTTGGTCAAAGTAATTATTTATATCAGGCACCGCTTATGTTTAATATTCTTCCAAATAATATTAAGTCTACCAATTCCTTAGTTAAATTTAAAAAGTTAATTAAGATTTTTGTATTGACAAACGATTGTCTTAATATTTTTTCATCTTTGTCCTTTCTTAAATAATAAGATTTTATATAAGTCCCATTTACTAAAAACTGAATGTCACCCTATCTGTCTTTATTATCTACTTTGCTTCTTCTTTTGAATATGGTTCAAATATTGTTACAATATACTGTCAAATTACCCATCTGGTAACACATCTAATAGTTATTTTTTCTTTAATTTTGAAATATTTTGTGTTTGTATGTAGAATTACTTTATGTTTGTGATTACTCTTATGTTTGCTTCACTCAAATGTAAATTGTTAACCTCGATACAGGCTCAGTCCTAGTGAGGTTGATTTTTATGTGAAAAAAAAGTGTTTTATGTATAGTGAGATGCAATAAATAAATATAAATAAAATTTATTTTCCCTATGTAGCCGACTTTTTTCTGTTTATAAAGCTGTATATATATGTGACTACCGAATGAGCCTGCATTATTGGTAAAACATTTTACCTCTTTCCACAGGCTAAAGAAACAGCTTCCATAGTTAGCAGATTGAGCACAGAAGAAGTGGATGACAAAACTGAACAGACGGTAAGAATGATTTCCGTCATGATGATTGCTTTTTTGGAGTACCTAATGATTGTTGTTTTATTATCTGTATTCCTCGTCAAGCACTTGTTTCAGGAAGACTTGTGTGTTGTTATGTCCATCCACAAAAGAAATGTGATATTTTGATGTTTCTACTGAACTGATGGTAATTGTTCATAATAATATTTAAAACTATTTTTATTATTTCTGATGTTCTTGTTTGTTTCAGCTGCTTCAATTATGTGTCACCCTGTTAAACAGACCTCCGTTATTTACAGCTTGTAGCTTTTTTACTCTGAATGCCTCGCTTATCTCAGGGGTATGACAATTTCTAGAATTTTCTTAACATAATATAGCTTATGCCGAGCTAATATATTTCAAGAATATTTCTTTGAATAAAAGGCTAATCCCAAAGAAGAAGAAACCATATTTTTATACTCGTTGTTAACAAGTATAATTTTGGGAGTTTGTATTTAATAATATTATCATTAGTTAAAAATACAATATTTAAACCATCTTTATAAACTTTGTGAAGTAAAACCAATTTTCTGGGAAATCAAAAAGGGCTAAAAAATAAAAGTAATTTTTCTAAAAATGTTCAATAAGAACCTCTGTTTAGAAATAATATTAAAATATCGTTTCTAAGTTCTAAATCTATAAAACTCGTGCTCGCGTTATAACCCCTGAGTAGTAGGTAATAACATCGAGTTTTGTCCCAACGCACGTGGTAACATGTAATATCATTATTTTTAACTTTATCACTACAGTAGTACTAGTAAATTCTTATCTTAAAATTATGGGACTTTAATAAAGATTAAAAAAAAGCCTAAGAAAAGCACTTTCATTTCACTTTCAAAAGGAAGGAAATAGATTAATATTGACTATCTAAAAATATACACGTGTCATGAAATCTATAATAAATTGTTATTGTTTCAATAGGAAACGAGTGCTTATCGTAAATTGTTCTGTGTTCGGCGTTTAGTCTAGAAACGTGGTAGATTAATTCGTAAAGTCAATAGTTTAATATTTACAGTGAAAAGAAAATCATCATGAATAAGTTAACTAACACTGCAAAATGGCTTCAAAATATATCACTTGACATGGTTTACAGTTTTAAAAAAGGCGAAACGGTTTTCCATGTTTTGAAACCTTTTACAATATGTTGTCAGTTAATGTCCTTACTACATACAAATTTACCATTAAATCGAGAGAACATTTGATATCATACAACAAACCATTATCACTTCAAATAACATTAGTTACATCCCTTTTTGCACGTTGCATGTACGTCGTAATATCGACCAGAGAAACTGTGGTCGGACATTTTCACGGGACGATTCTATTTGAAATTGGAGACTTGTTCCGAATTTACTCTAATTTATTCACGGTAATAGTTATAATACAAGGTATATTTATGAACAAAGACTTATTTTTCTTTATGATGACCATTTTAAGCGACATCGATAAGAGTTCAATTCAATCCTCGAGATGATTCAAGATAAGCAGAAACCCTACACCAACAGTATTTATAATATAGAGCATTTATAAACAAACGAAATAAAGAAAAACGTTGTCTTAAAAACCAACAAACACTTGCAACTTGAAAGAATAACAACACTTCGGACTATTTATGACGCCATTTGCGATGGAGCATCAAACATAAACAGATTATTTGGATTGAGAATCTTAAATATTATTTGCGTTTCTTTCATATCTTTAGTATTTAATGGCTTCTTTGTTTGGAGTGTCTACGTGAGTATTATGCAAGGAGAAAATACAATTAAGAATTACACATTTTGATATATTGCCTTCCAGAAATTTTTGTCCGTACTGCAAACATCACCATCACTGTAACCTTGTGCAATAGTCTAAAAAAGCAGGTAAAATTTTAAATGCGTTATTATAATCATGATATTTCAATGCACAATAATCACTTCTAAATTTTAGAGTAATTAAAAAAATACAGAATTTGTCTTGTTAACAATATCCTGAAATCTTATTTTATGAAAATGTTAACAGCCATGTTGGTGCCCTACAATATTGTTACCTGTTCTGCGTAAATTTGGTTAATTTACTCTTTTCCATAATTAAAAAAATATATTTGTTAAGTTAGGTACTATTTTCAATATTTAAAAAAATATATTTGTTAAGTTACTAATTTCAATATTTCGACAAATGGAAGTTTTAGTTTTAGAGATAGGTACCTACTTATCGACATCGAAATTTGTGTTCTCAAATCAAGAGTAATTTTTGTCTACAAATGATCAAAAAACAAGGCATGTGAAATTTGATGTATTTCGACAGGCCAAGTATTCAATCTTCCAGTGGCAGATGATTTTTAATTCCTCAATTGTCTCAAATCATCTTTCCTACTCGAAGAGTCCTATAAGGTAGACAAACTAGGAGTAGAGGCCGGTTTCTAAGTAATTTTTAGTAATGTTATCAGCCAGCTTATCTAGTCAGGGGCCCAGTGGCGGCTCGTGACTTTTGGGTGTACCAGAGTGCTAATATTACAAATAATTGAGTTATATAATATATAATTACTATGCAAATATATATAACTGGCAAAATGATTGTTTTATCAAACATATAAGTACATGTCAGCATAGAGATTTGTTGGCTAATTTTACAATTAACGATGCCTTTCTAGCTTCCGATTGAGTTTCACGTTTTTTTATTGGGTTGGCAGTGCCTACACTTCCTACAAACAAATGCGTATTATGCGCGAATTTTATGTCGGTGTTCTGTCAAAATGGTGCGAAATTATTATTTACGTAAATAATATTAAATATCAATATTATTCAAAATCGTAAATGGAAAGAGTTGTTGTCTATTGTCATTAAGTTGTGGCGTTGAGAGAACACTCCAGATTAACTCATTAATAGTAAACAGCTCGACCTACTTAGGTACTTACAAATTACTACCGAGAACTAATCGTAAACAACGCTACCTACCTACGACAATACGTTGCAAGTCGGTCTGGCACATTACGCCAACTCGCTAGAAGGTTCTAGCCACAGACATAGGAATTAATAGACGAGAAGATAATGGCGAGGGGTAAAATCAACTGTTGAAGAACGAAGGGAGTAAGGCTGACTGTGATTCGTCAATAAATCAATCTGACAGTAAATAGGCATCTCGCATTATAATATCACCATTTAGTTCTTAAAAGTAAAATCTGCCTTTGAATGAATAGACATTTTTACATGGGAGCGCAAATTACTCTCCACGTTATGAACTAATTTGCGAAGTCCAAATTTGGCAAAGTAAGGCAGCTTCTATTTTCAGAGTCGTAGTTAGTTTCAGAGTATTTAGTTAAGACACTTTTACAAATATCTCATAATTTACTTACCCCAGTAAACAACGATGAGCACACTTGAGAATCGCTACATTGTGATGTGATAGTATATGTTTCTAAAACTGATCCATATAATACGGTGTGAATAAGCTTAAAATAAAGTAAAATAATGCTTACTTATGGAATGTAATACGACAATTGGGTTTATTCTCTTTTTCACATCTATCTTTACAAGTTTTCATATCACAAGTCAACATTTTGCCTTGTTATTTCGTAAAATGAACCGATGATGCCTCGACCATAGTTCGCACAAGAATGATGACGTCACGTTTTCAAATTTCACTTGAGGCCATATGCGAGCCCAGCCGGCTCAATGGAACCGGTATGGGGAGTGGGGATAATACGCTTTTAATCACTTAGGGCAGGTCTACTAATATTCATATGTCTATGGTTCTAGCCCATCGCCTATGCGTAATAGCAGCGCCGCCGTAAGTTCCAAAAAGGCCCAGACTGAGCGAGTGTCTCCTTTTTACTTGCGATTTCGCCTACCCACTGTCGCCGTCAGCTGTTCTGTATAAATAAGTCCGACGTAGCGAGCAGTCAATCAGTTATCAATCTGCCGTCAACAATTTGCAAGTCTCGCGAGTGACAACCGGCGCGCCTCGCGCCCCGTGCAGCACGATATTCCCGGCTCCGCCCGGCTCAATCATGGACTCCATCGGGACATCATCATAGCGCCTTGGCCATCGTCCCTGGCCAGCGCTACATCGGATCTCAGCGCCCTGGTTCCAGCGCATCTGACCAGCGCTTCATCCATGCACTATGACCACCACGAGGACACGCAGCATCCTCACTGGTCTACGTATCTCCCGTTCACTGCCGACAGGTCCACCGCATCTCCGGCCTACCCGCCGACAGGTCCATCGTATCGTCGACGTTCCCGCCGGAAGGTCCATCGTATTGTCAGCCTTCCCGGTCACCAGCGCCCGGCGTCGACTCACCGACCCGCGCTTGACCAGCCATACAGCCTTCATCCGGAGAATACAACATCAGTCCTACGTCATCTCTTAACACGGCTACCTTGACTCACAAATAAACACGATGACCTTCACGACCGACTTTCATTTCGTGCCTCTCACCAGATCCCCAAAAAGTTAAATCTAATGTTTATTTTTTTTAAATGCGTTGTAAAACGGTATTTGTAGGTAAAGAATTGTAAAGAAAGGTAAAGAGCCAGAGGTGCGGTCGGTCGACCAATAGGGAAACTACTCCCGCGGCCGGTAAAGCACGATTTAAGGCAATGCGGAATTTACTTAAAACATAAGATTTGAATTCGACTAATAAGAGGGCCGAAACCGTTCAGACGTTGGCGTAGCTATACGATAATCGTTGTTGCCTCAATGTCCAGAATTGAATAGTTCATTTCTGCCTTACTTCAAGTTCTATTAGCAAAACCTATAGATCTTTCATTCCCATTCTTAAATAAATTTAAAGGCGTAGCTGCGACTCCGTTCATACTTACGCCCGTTACTAGTTTTACTTGAATATTCTCTTCGAATGAGTTAAAATTAAGTAAAATCGGATGTTAGA
Source organism: Hesperophylax magnus (assembly GCA_026573805.1). NCBI lineage: Eukaryota > Metazoa > Arthropoda > Insecta > Trichoptera > Limnephilidae > Hesperophylax > Hesperophylax magnus. Next base: position 4,880,337 of record JAIUSX010000104.1, read on the forward strand.
ATTTTTAAGAATTGCGAAAATCCTTTGTTCTTTTTTATTCGAACTAAATCTAAAATCTTCTTTAACTAACTCAAATAGTGGTGATAATACAATAAAAATGTTTGGAATAAAACTGTGACAATGACTTATCACACCTAACAAACTTCTTGATTGATTTAAATCACTCGGTGGCGGTGCTTTTAAAATAGCTAATTTATTTCGATCACACGGATGAATGCCTTCTTTACTAATTTAATAACTTCAAAACTCAATAACTTCTAAATTAAAAGCACATTTCTCATTATTTACTGTTAAATTACAACTTTGTAAAATCTCTTAAACAATAACAATAATATCATCAATATAAAATGCCATGTTTATTAAACCTCCCAGACAACTTGCCATTCAACATTCCTATCCATCTTTCTTACCGGATTGGATGGATAGGACGGATACAAGGATGCGTAGAATGAATGGATAGGGTGGATTGATGGATGGATGAGATAGACTAATGAATGAGTTAATTGGAGGGCAAGATTGTTTTAAATAACTTTGAAAATATGCTTTAACAAACCTCTCATGTCACAATAACATTTTAGAAAATGTTAATATTATCATATTTGATCTAATTTTATCCAATTGTAACCAATATAAGCCCGATCGGCGAATAAAATAATGGATAGATCGGATGCATTTCGAAAGTCCAGGTGTAAAGGTTGTGCAAATTTCATTCTGTCGGAGCTTACCATCCATGATAATTGATGGGATGATTGGTTGGGTTACTTAAAAAATTATTTGTTAGAAAAATTACAAATTTTGCCTTTTAAAAATAGTATTTAATTGACAAAGATACATAGGCAGAGTAAAAATAAAAATATTTTTTGAATCATATCTTTTTTAAATTTTTTTATTGTTGATACATTATTTTACAATATTTCATATTCTAATTCAGTAATGTTGGCCTCACTGGGTTGTTTACCCGTGCTGAGGACCCCATTTTATAATATAAGAATTTGTTCAAGTAAATTTAATCTATATCTATATACCATTGCATATAGAAAAAAGGGCATTAGATTAAATTTACTTGAACAATTAGAAATCAATAAACGAACGAATGACCCAAATTTAACACTAATTAATAAAGTACGGAAAATAATTTACTCACCACTTCTCAGTATTTTCACAAAACCCAAGCAGTATAATGCACCCAAATAACTCATAGCAATAAAGTCATTAGTAAATAATTAAGAAGTCATTACCATTTACTGAGGGGAAAACATAGACTGGTTTAACCAACAATAGATCATGTCATCGGTTTAAACCAGTAATAAATCAATGTATACACCTTCAAAATTTACATTTGAAATAGTATAAATACGTCGTCTCAATGTGGAATAACCACAGTTTGAAAATGGCCTTGTAAGCCGAAACAGCTGTCACAATAATAAAAAACTAAAACACTTGCAGAACTTAATAATAATATTATCAAATTTAATCTAAATTAAATTTATTAAAAAAAAAATTAAATGGAGTTCTACGAATTAAACACAAAAACAATAAATAAATCTAGATATATCGCTATGCATTTAAACCCTTGATCTAAGTTGCTATGTATATAATCTATTGTACTTGCCAAAGCTTCTTTTGTGCTTCTTTTTTCTCTAAATCCATATTGTTTGTCCGAGATTAATTTGTTTTCTTCCAGGTATTTTATTGTTTGATTTTTTTATAGTCTTTCGAAAATCTTTGATAGTGAGTTAAACAAAGTGATTGGTCTATAGTTAGTTATTTCCATTTTATCTCCGGATTTATAAATAGTAATTACCAGTCCTTTTTTAAGAGTATTAGGAAAGCAGGCATGTGTTATGCTAAGGTTGATTAGATGTGTTATAGGTTTTAATATTTAATTTTTTATTATTTTAATGCAATCCGTTGTTATCTCATCTAATCTAGGAGCAATCCGGTTTTTTAATGTATTTATTATTTTGTTAATTTCCATTTCCGAAGTTGTTTTTAATATAAATCTGTATTGTGTTGGTTGAGTATCGATGCTTGATCTGTTTGTTTGTGTTAGTGTGTTTGTGCTGTGTTTTTTACGATTCGCTAAAACTTTCCCTATAGTTGCAAAAAAGTTATTGACGTGGTTTGCCATAATTTCTATATTTGTTTTGGCATCTATTTTTTTCGAGTTAATATTTAGATGTTCGATAGTATTTTTTTGTTTGTATTTTTGTGTGTATGTAACTTCCTTTAATATTCTCCATATTTCCTTTGGGTAATTGATTTCTTTTTTAAGTTTTTCTCTGTAGTACAACTCCTTAGCTACTCTAATAATTATCGTGCATATGTTTCAATATCTTTTATAGTAATTAAGTTGTTCCATGTCATACGGTGTTTGTTTAATTTGTTTGTGAATTTTGTCTCGTTTACAATACAGTTTAATATTCCTTGTGTTATCCATAGTTTAACTTTTTTTGCCCTGTGTGTAAGTTTTATATGTTTTATTGTCGTGTAATTATTTATTTCTTGCGTTAACGTATTTGTAAATGTATTCCAGGCTTCCTCGACATTATCTATTTGGTATATTGTATTCCAGTCTATTTTTTGGAGTTTTTCTTTTTAGTTTGAGTAGTCAATTATTTTTTTTGTAAATATTTTATGTTGGTTCGAAATAGTGTTTTCGGTGTCTATTGCTATCATATTCATGTAGTGATCAGTGATTGTGCTTTCAAGTACTACTGTTTTGGTTTTTAGTTTTGTCTTGATCATTATATGATCTATACAGCTTTTAGTGGTTTGTGTGACTCGTGTTGGGACATTTATTATTGGCTCCAGTCCATGCTGTGCTAGTATTGTTAGGTATTCTATGTTTTGTGGGTGTCTGTTTTGTAGAGTGTTTATATTAAGGTCTCCTATGATGATGATATTTTTGTATTTGTTGAGATCATTTAATGTATTGTTAAGTTCAGTTAAGAAATTTGTGATGTTGTTTTTGGATGGAGATCTGTACATAGCTAAGATACATGTTTCTTTTTCATATGTAATTTGTATGCAGTTGGAGTCTATGATGTTTATTTCTTGAATGGTTGTGTTATTTTTATAACTATACCATCATTTTGGTTTTTGTGTATTCTTGTATAGTGTGTATTATAGTTTTTGATTGTTTTTGGTATATAGTTGTCATTCAACCAGCATTCTGTCAGCACAATGATATCAAAATTATTATCTAGTTGTTGGAGGTATATAAAAAAAATCATCAAAATTTTTATTGATCGATCTAATGTTTTGGTGTAATATTTTGATTCTATGTTTTTCTTTTGTGAAGTTGGTCCAGAGTTTAATATCATTTGTACTTTCTCAGTAGTGTTGATTGTTCGAGTCTATATATTCCATGTAATCTGCCATGTCTGTGTGTATTTGTGTAAGTATATGATGTGAGGTTGTGTTAGATGTACAGTAGTGTTTATGTCAGTTTATTAGATATATCGTTTAGGTGTTTTAATAGAAGTGATGAGTCGAGAGTCGTGAGTGAAAATCGTGCAGCAGTAAAATCGTCAGAACCTGTTTTATCCTTAACCCTCTTATTGAAGGACATAAAATAATTTGGTGCATCTTTTGTAGAAGATTAGATATCAAAGATAACAACACGGAATGATTACACATTACTCACAATCGAATTATTCATACAAAAGGAACGAGAGAGTAAATTGAATGGATATGATGAAATTTGTCATAATGGTTCCAATCATCTAAAAAAAACACAAAATCGTTAATGTACAACTTAAGAAAATTAAAAATCTTTTCATATTCAATTTTCTTATCATCCATTTCATGAGAACAGATCTGTTATGTCTCAGTTTCTTATAAAAGTATAAGAGCACAATAAATATTGAGATGCAAAAATACAACCTTAAAAAAAGTACTGCATGATTGATTGCATACTTATTTGGCTTGCTGAATCATTTCTCAACAATGTTCAATTAATTTAAACAATGCTACATTTTATGCTACGAATATTTAAACCTTACATTTAGAAAAAGGGAAGAGTCCATAGTGAAAAATCCTGCGGCAGTGAATTCAGGAGGTCTGTTCAATAAAGTGACGGAAAATTGAAGTAGCTAGAAAAAAAAGGACGGTTGAAAACTATTATTCGCTTATTTTAGCCACGAGTGTGCTTAAAACATATTATTACAATTAGTAGATATGTCATAAATCTTTTATTTGAAAGATTACTGTTGTCTACTCCTTACTTGTATAAATATGATTTGAATTACAAATAATTTTGTATTTGTAACGATTAGTAATTAATATAAGAAACGATAGCAATCTATTACTACGGTTTTATCAAACATATGAAAGAAAAAACGTTAATAATTGACTCGACTCACCATTCGCTTAATTGTCTCGTCTTCCGTTTGTATGCTTAATTTGTTCACCAAAGAAATTGTTTCTTTAGCCTGTAAGTAAAAGTATTATTTTTAAGCAGGACAAGTCAAATGTTTAAAATCTAGTTTTCGTCAATGGATTCGTTTTGTAGTAATTTAAGATTGAAACTTAAAAAATATTGATAACTTGGTTTTAAAACTTTGTAATGATGTTTTCAAAGAAAGCTTATAAAATATATGAAGACAGGCACAGCTCATGCAATGGGAACAGTTATATTCGTATTTCCAAAGATGGTGACTTCGTTAGTCAATGCATTAGAGTCAGAAATTATTTTATAATAAACCAATTAAAAAGAAGTAAAAAAATTACCTGGGCATTGCACTCATTACATCCACTTATCACGTCGTAAAACATACACAAACATAATGGTGCCTGATTAAGTGCATACCACGAATGAAAGATGTTTGCTTTCATATTCGTATCTGTCCAATTAACGATGGTAGCGAATAAGAAAAACATATTTACAACCATAAGTTCAAATATCGAACAAAAAAATAATAGATTCCTCACTCCAAAAGCACTATTAATGTGTTCAATGCAATCGCAATTCTTTAAGTAGATTACTTTGATGTTATGAAGAGAGGATTTTAATGAAACTTGTTGGTGATTAATAACCGGTCTCGTCAGCAATTTAAATAAAATCTTATTTAAAGACCTTATATTTTCATACAGCAGGACCACGTAGGACCTGAATATGAATACAGTAACGGAAGAAATGATAAATGGTGCATTGAAGGCAATATCCAACTTAAAGGAATCGTATATCGGTACTCGTGCGATTATGCATGTTATGTACATGTCGACCAAAAATCGAGTTATCCATGTAAAGCAGAGCAGAGCGACACGACAGATGAAATTAATTTTTATTTTCATGAAATTGTGTTTCACATTAATCTTTTCAAATAAGATATCATTTTCTGTTAAAATTTGCACCGTCTTAGCGTCCGCATGTCTCGACGTAAATACAGATATACACATTAACATCACTCCAGTGAACCCCACGGCATTAAGGAAAACTCCACAATTGATTTCGAGAATTTCCTGCTGGCTGTGGTCTTTTGTTAACAAATATCCAAAGTATGAGTACATGTAGTTCCCACTGCAATAAACATAGAACACCCAACAAGCAATTGCCACGACAGCTGAAGGAATCTTTAGAACCGCGCTCGTATTTCCTGGCTTGACGATAAAATCAAAAGGCATGATGCCAAGACAAAGACCCAACATCCTTACAGGCAGCAAGGCTTCGACAGAATTATTTGCATCGAGTAATTTATTTACAAGTTTTGGTAAATACCGATAATTTTTATTATTAGTCCAATTGCTGTCTTTGATTTTTACCATTTTCGCTCAATTGCACGGATTTACTCTTATTTGTATCTTTTCGTGAGTTTGGAAGACGTATATATGTGTGACACGACTTGTATGTTACCCACATTGGTGATATATGTTAATAAAGCGGTGGCATTTTTCGACTTTATTTTAAAAAAACTCAGACTTCAAAACAAAGAATCCCTTTTAACCCTACGCCAGAAACGCGGGGTGTGAGGAACCACTAACAAAAGGTATGAGCATTTAAAATATACAATTACTAACCAATTAATTATTAAATAAAATAATTTTCTGACTATTGGTATGTAACTACTTCATCGCTTGTCTGAATTGTTCCCACAATCAGTTCCTATTTTGACACAAAAGCAAACATGATAAAATTTTAAAGACTTCAAATTAGTTAAAGTTCTGCAAAGGAAGCCAAGCATCTTTAGTTATATAGTTTAGCGCCCTTGAGGTGGTTTCTCAAGAAAACGGCGCTATATAAATTAGCCAAATATTGTAATTATTAATGTGTGCAATGAATGTCAAGTTTTCATCGAATATTACAACAAAGTCACGAAATTTTGACACTGGTATTCATCAAATGTTTATTCATTCTACATATTATAATGAGTTTTGGAAAAAAACGTATTACTTGACATTTGCAATTTCAAAAATAAAGCATATTGTTCACACCATTGACAAATTTCATCTAATTTAAACTGTAAAATTTGGCAATCGTATACATTTCGTATTATTTTTAAGTCGACAGCAAAGAGCAGAACTTCTACATCATAAACCTGGTCAACAATGTCATTGATGCCAAGATTGCCATGTTGGTACCCTTGAGGAACCCCACTTTTGGCCTCAAATATATAAGATTGTACAGAATTAATCTTTACGCTAAGCACCCTATGGCTAAGATAACTAACAATCCAACTAAATATTTAACCTTTGATGCCCAACAATCGGAGTTTATATATGAGCATGTGATGTCGAACCTTGTCAAAAACTTTACTAAAATCAGTGTAGATACTGTTCACTTGTTGTTTGAGACAAAGTGATTCAGATATGTAATTTTCCTAAGTCATGAAATTATTTAAGGAAGATCGACCTGTGATGAAGCCATGTTGTATAGAAACAATAATGTTGTTGACAAATTTGTCTATAGTTTGCTATATCGCTTTACTCGCCTTTTTATGTATAGGTGTTAAATAACTCTTCTTCCCCTGAGTCGGAAAAGACACAGAAAATAAATACTTCTTAAATAGTGTATACAGAGGACATACCAGACTATCTAACTCAAGGTATGAAAAATATTGGAGGAATACCATCCGGTCCAGCCATTGATATATTATACGTCAATGGGTCCAACAGATTTATTGCTATCTAAATGACATTTTAATATTATTTTCACCTAAGCTCCACATAGAAGGCACTAAATAAAATAATTCCCCTTAGGGCTTATGTAATTTTTGGAGCTGCTTTGTAGTGGTTCTTTTTAAAGAGATGGTATTCTGGGAAAAAAAGTTGTGAGAATAGAAATCAGAGGGTCAGTGTGTCTTAGAGTGACATACGTATGAATCCATTCCACCCACTGCGGAGAGTCGAGAAAGTACAGCTGGAGTGGTTAAAGGATCTCCCTCAACCGGCCTCTCCAAATTTTCAAATAAAATTGATAGGCAGACGCATCTGCAATGCCTGGATAAACCTTAATGTTCTGCCAATGCTGAAAAACAAGTTTGAATACTTAATATTTAATAATTAATGCGGTAAATACTTTTTTTTTGCAGCAAATCATATACATATATACCAAAATTGTTGTTTAAAATAAGAGTGACAAGTCTAGTCGAGACTTCGCAAGAAATCATAATCATTTAAACTTATGACAAAAAATCAAGGTCTTTACTTGAGTTGACCAGTCTTCCCTTCTGGGAAGTGGTGAATATCCATAATTTGTTCGTGAAGAGCAGTTCATTATTTTAGAGTCTACTTTATAATATGAATACTGAACAATGTTACAATAAAATAAAAAAATAAAAATTCTGGGGAACCATATAAAAATATATAAATAGTTCACTAAATTTCGTAAAAATATTTACGAAACATTAACAAAATTTATTTTAGAGTGGCAATGGATGATGGGGTTTGTTTAACCCCACCTCACTAAAAGTGTTGGATTTGTTTACCTTACTAATGCCAGGATAATAAACATGACTGTTAAATAGAGTGCAGATTTTTAATTGCCTCCTGTATGGAGGCAATTGTAATTTCAATAATTATCTATATATTTTTTCTACTGCACCGAAATAACTATTTTAGTATCTTTCTGCTATAATGTTAATTGTAGGTAATAACAATTTTCAACACATTATCACGGAAAAATATCATTCCCTGATAATTGGCACCAGAAGGTTCTGACCCTCCCTCCCCATTTTAAATAGTAAAGCAGTAACTCTAAATAAATTAAAATTCGACGCTTGTCGTAAAAACAAGTTACAAACCTGAATAAAAATATGTATTTTGTAAATTTTGCGGGCCCTAATTAACTGCTTATTTGCAGAGAATAATTTATTCACTAATAATGCGTGCAATACTATTTTCAGATGAGTCACATTGGAAGATGTCAAGCTTGCCATGTAGAAATGTATGCTAGAAATACCACTGTTTATGTCAATTGCAAAAACAAAGAAATGCAACTTATAAAGCTTGTAAACTATGTAATGATTTTGGTCTTGACCTGAGGAGATGGAGAAAATTAAACATGGACGTAAAGTATGTAAATAAATTCAGTAAATTTAAGTAAATAAAAACTGATTTTCCTTCAGATTAACCTCCTGGTCACGTGGACCAAAAGTGATGATCCAACCTTGGAGCTACCTATCTGAGCCTCTTGACCCATCTGCTACCTAACTGAGCCTACCCGTAGCTGTTAATGGAAAATAACCCTTCGTGGGTTTAAAGCTCCTAACTTTTTTTTTTGAAATGTAAGGAGGTTCTAACTTCTATTGCCTAAACTTCCACGAGTCCTTATGATTTTTCACATAGTAAACGAGACCTTCTTAGCATTTTCTCTGCCGTAGTAATGAATTTTGTGTACATAACCTATTATAAACACAAAAATAAAGAAATATTAAATTTGACATACATTTGATTATTAGTAATGGTAACAATTTTCCATCGAAGTCCTCTTTGTCTGCAACCTCCATCTAACATAAAGATTTGTATAGTTGTTAGTAAACACTAAATTGTATTGATCGGTAAACGAACTCGGAATAAACTTTTCTCTGCAAAATCTGGCTCCTCCGACATCAAAGTCACCAAAATGATTAGGGATCAGACAATGCCTTCATACACCCATGTGGCGCGGAAAACGAGACAGGTTTCGCCCTCTTCTTGCGGGACACCGTGCTTCAAGTTATCTTCCTTTGCCGTCATGTTCAATCTGTACATTGACAAACTCACCGAAAGGCTAAACAATGCAGGAGTCGGCTGCCACATCGGAGGACAGTGTCTGAATAGCGTCAGTTATGCGGAAGATATGGTCCTGATGGCACCATCTATAAGGGGACTGCGCATTATTCTGAAAATCTGTTAAGAGTATGCTGAAGAAACAAATATGTTGTATAACCCCGCTAAAACGGCTCTATTGGTCATACAATATGGGCAGGGCCCGAAAAATATTCCTCCAGCTACCTTGAACGGTGTGAACTTGAAGGTGACCGAAGGAACTAAATACCTTGGACACATAATCACCAGAAATCTGATGGACGATGATGATATCGATAGACAAAGACGAGCTCTCAGCGTTAAAGCAAACATGCTCAGTAGAAGATTTCGCTTTTCCAGTACCGTAGTAAAAAGGACGCTCTTCTTTTCCTTCTGCGCAATGTTGTACACGTGCGAACTATGGGCAAACTACAAAAAGAGTCGTATAGAAAGACTACGGGTCCAATACAACAACGCCTTCCGCACAATGTTTTGTCTCCCCAGATACTGCAGCGCTTCCGGTATGTTCACGGATGGGCGAGTTCCCTGATATGCAGCTCTTATTTAATTAGATCTAGGGTGGCAGGAATGAGGGAAAGTATAAGAAGCTCTGGGAATATCCTTACTATGGAAGCCCGCCTCACTCCATCCTCCAGCATTGACGGACACTGGAGAAAAATACTAGCGCCTAATATAGTTACGGCTCCCTAAAGGCTTCAACTTTCTATTATTATATTAATTTTATCATTTTATTTTCAATTTATTCTGTTTTTTTTTTTCATCTTTGTTTTTCTGTTCTTTTTTTTTGTATCTCTATATGGAATGTGTGGGACTGCACTAACCTCCCCACATACCGGAATAAACACTTTTATTATTATTTTATTATAATTATTATTATTGTGTTAAAAGGTTGCAGTCTTCGACGTATGTTCTGAAAATTCCTAAATTTACACGTTTTTCTTTATGAGGAAGTTTCTCATAATTCAGTTGGTTTCCAAATTTATGTTATGACACTGTTTTTTTTGTTCTCAGTCATGGCTTTCACCTGAAATATTTCTAAATTTTGCTGTGCAATTATTTTAATGTCTTTATTTTGGGAAATAAGGTCATTTAGGAATTCTCCTTTGGTATATTTCGTATCAATACCTTTAAAAATTACAAATGGTTTTTTCTTTGGTATTTCTTCAGCCTTTATGTCGTTTTTAGAAATTTTGTTGATTTCATTCTTCAGTTTGGTTGCATCTTCTTTTTTAGTTATAATCAATCGATGTTTGGTTATTTTTTTCATACTGTTTACTCCAATACCCAGAGCAGATATTTTAATTTTATTTTGTGTAGTTTCCTTGAATTGATCTTGATTTTGGTTGGTACTTTTTTTTTTGTATTAGGCAATTCACCCTAAAGGGAGTGCTTTGTGCCGATTGGGTTAAGATATATGGTTAAACTGATGGGAATTATCTATTAGGGGACTGGACATATCATATATTAAAGTCATTCAAATCTATAAACTTATAAAGAATAGAATATACGCGAGAGTTGTTGAGAGACAGCAAATATGGAATACTAAGAGGATACTGGTGGGTGATTTTAATAAGCAATCGATACATGCCTTTGAAAGAAGAATGGTTTTTACAATTGAAGAAAACATGGTCAAGAGTCTCATCTTCCACACCACACTGGCATAATGAACTTTCGAGCACCCGAATTTTAAACAAATGAGTTGCAATAGAGCAGTGGCCAATTCTCATTCTCGAGATACAGGAAATAAATCTTTTGGACTTTTTTTGCCGTGGAACCAGGGTTTACTTGGAATATGATTTTGTATTCCAGCATAGAAAGATCCAGTTTGAGTTTTCGTGACTGTCCAATTTTCTTCCCAGGAACGAGACATGTTGGATTTAAGAATAGAGAAGACGTCAGAGACAGGAATTTTAAAATCTAAAGGAATAGAACCAGATACAGTTCCAAGTTTAGCGAGAGAATCAGCTTTCTCGTTACCCTCAATTCCTAGATGGCCAGGCACCCAAACCAGTATTGTCTCAAACATAGTTTTTAATATTACAAATAATATAGTCTTCTGGACATCGAACGATATTAGAGGAAATTTTTAATACTGCACTTAGAGAGTCAGTACACACTAAGGCTCGACGAATATTGAGGAGTTGGATTTGAATTAAAGCTCGTTCAATTGCGAAGCGTTCTGCAGTAAATATGAAAATTTCTTTAGGCAATTTATAAGACAGATTAACATTGAATTCAGGAATATATACCGATGCGCCACATTCTTTGTGGTCGGATTTGGAACCATCTGTGTATATGAGGGAAAATCCAGGAAACTTTGAAAATATAATGTTTTTAAAATGTTCTTCGACATTTTGAAAGTTATTAGCTGAAGATAAAATGTTCGTCCGGAAGTCAGAAATTATTACGTTTGGGATAAAATTAATAGCATTAAACGGGGTACTGTAAATAGGAAGGATTGGATCATTTTGTAGATTTTGAAGGTAAGAAGACAGAGATCTAAATGATAGAAAACTTTTTAATAAGAGAGGGAATCGATCTCTATCTATTACCCTCCTTCTGTTATTCAAAATACTGAACAAACGATCGATCAAATATCGCGTCACTCTGTTCCAATGAGTGACGCGATAAAGATAACGCTTTGAAGATATATCTATCCGCGAGGTATTGTCTTCTCAAAAATAAGGGAGGATCTACACATTCTATCTGAAGAGCATTAATTGGAGAAGATTTCATTGCCCCAATAATCATTCTGAGCCCTTTTGATTGGATTCTTTCAAGTTTTTTATCCAGATATTTAGGAAGTGGGTCGAAAAGAAATGTGCCATAATCCAAGTGACTTCGAACGAGGGAATTATACATTAGTTTAAGAGTAGTAGGGTGGGATCCCCACCATACTCTGGAAACAGCTCGCATCATATTAAGCCCCTTTTCACACTTAGCAGAAACGTTCTGAATATGCGGGAGCCAGGAAAGCTTATGGTCCAAAAGCAGGCCAAGAAATTTTATTTGCTTAACGATTTGAAGGGGGAAATTATCAAAAGAAACTGTAAAGTGAGGCAGTTTTCTTTTGCGAGTAAAAGCCACTACCTTGGTTTTAGATGTAGCTAAATTCATTCCATTTGTCAACATCCAAACTTTAATATTATGTAAGGCCAAATTCAATTCCTTCGCAGCATGCGATAAATTTTTGTGAGATATTTATATGAGAAAATCGTCCGCAAAATAAAGTCGCTTAATAGACCAGGGATTACAATGTCTAAATCACTCATATAAATATTAAATAATAATGGACTGATTTGTGGCTTGTAATTAAGTCTCGTTCCAACTCGTTCATCTTTATTTGCATCCTCTATATTCCTCCTAGTGTAACTGTAGACAATTATTGTAATCAGATTGAAAAATTACAAGATCTGTATTTAAAGTATTCAATTTCCAATTCACAGTTTATTATTATTGGTGATTTCAATTTGCCCGAAATAAAATGGTTACCTGACAATTCATTTAAAAAACATGTACTTTCACCTTCTAATTATAAAAGCATGAAAGCACACAGTCTTGTCAACCTTTCATCAATTTGCAACTTGTATCAATTCAATAATGTACTAAATAAAAATGAAAATTTATTGGATCTTGTTTTCTCTGATAAAGTTAATATAGATATACATATAGCACCAGGCTTAACCAAATTGGATCAATATCACCCTTCATTTGAAATAATGGTGAAACAAAATAAAGATCAATTTTTAGAAATCAATAGAAGTGACTCAAAATATAACTTCAGGAAGGGAAACTTTCATGAATGTCGATAGGATCTATTATCTGTTAATTGGATATCTCTTTTTAAAAATGAAAATGTGAATAGTATGGTGATCTTGTTCTATAAAAATTATGGGAAATAATTGACAAACACTTTAAAAAATATATTACTAAAACAAAAAATCAATATCCTGTCTGGTTTAATCAGCAATTGATTGCTCTTCTTAAGAAAAAAAACAACATTAGACTTAAGGTAAAAAAACATGGTAACGAGTCAGATTATAGAGAATTTTCTTATTTAAGGAAAGTTACAAAAAAAATACAAAGCGAATGTTATAAATCATACATCAACTCTGTCGAAAGTGGTCTGCAAGATAACATAAAGGTGTTCTGGTCATACTCAAAATCATTACGAAAAACCATTTGTATTCCTAAAGTAATGCATCTTGACGATATTTCCGCAAATGACGGTGAACACATAGCAAACATATTTTCTAAATATTTTTCATCTGTTTATACCAATTCGGAATCATCCACTAATGGTTCAATGCCAAACATAACTGAACACAATCAAAGCAATTTGGGTAAAATAATATTGGTACAGATGAAATAAAATGTTTTTTGAGTAAAATAGATTCCAACAAGGGTCCAGGCCCAGATAATATTCCTCCTTTCTTTGTCAGTTGCTTTGCAGACTCTTTATGTTTACCGCTTTTTATAATTTTTAATGCATCCCTAACCACGGGAACTTTTCCTGATCTGTGGAAAAAAGGACATGTGGTACCAGTATTAAAATCGGGAGACCAATCTTTAGTAAAAAATTATAGACCAATCAGTATATTATCCTGTTTTGCTAAGGTTTTTGAATCTTTGATATATAAAAATATTTTTTCTCATTTTAAGCCCCTTCTCTGCACTAGGCAACATGGGTTTGTTCCTCAAAGATCTATTAACTCAAATCTTTTGAAATTTTGTAATTATGTATGTAATTCTTTTAATGAAAGATTACAAGTAGATGCAATTTATACTGATTTCCAAAAAGCTTTTGATAAAGTTAATCACTCCATCTTATTAAAAAAACTTGAACAAATAGGAATACATGGAGATCTACTTCGCTGGGTGAAATCATATTTGTATAACAGAACTCAATTAGTTCTTATTAATGGATACAAATCATCCCCTATAATTGTAACTTCCGGTGTAACACAGGGTTCAAATCTTGGCCCCCTGCTTTTTCTTATATTCATAAATGACCTTGGCTCGAAATTAAATTGTGATTATGCTTTTTTCGCCGATGATCTTAAAATTTTTCGTAAAATCAAGTCTGTTTCCGATCATCAACTGCTTCAAAACGACCTCGACACACTTAATAACTTGTGTACTGTCAATGATATGCACTTAAATGTTACATTTTAAACATCACTAGAAATAGAATTATAAAGGATTTTTCCTATGTTATTAATAATATTATTCTCAAAAAAGTATCTTCAATAAGAGATCTAGGAATCACTCTTGATTCTAAATTCATATTTGATGTACACATTAACGACATTAAGTGCAAATCATTAAAAATGATGGGATTTATTCATAGAATATGTAAACCTTTCCAAGATCCTCAATCAATCCTAACTCTTAACAATGCCTTAATTAGAAGTAAACTTGAATATGGAAGCTCTATTTGGAATCCACATTACTGCAAATATGAAAATATTGTAGAATCCATTAAAAAAAATGCTAAGAATGTTATCCTTCAAATGTGGATTACATGACCATCTAAGATCATATGACGTACGTCGTGATTACTTCAAGATTGATACACTTAAAACTAGAAGGCAATTGACTGATCTCATATGTTTACATAAAATTATTCACGGTCAAATTGATACTACATTATGTCTTAGCAATATTAAAATAAATGTCCCCAATTCGCATTGTTTAAGACGCCATAATATTTTTCACCTGAATACATTTATAAATAATATCACCTACTTTAGCCCTCTGACCCAGATGTGTCGACTATATAACAAGATAGAGTGTGCTGAAATAGATATTTTCGTTGATAATTTGAAAAAAAGTTCTGGCGCTATTAAAAAATATTAGCTAATTCATTGTGTCAATTTTCTCTCTATGCATACCTCTCGTATTTCTTATGCCTCTTACCACTTGTAATAATGTATAATGTAATGTGTTACTTGAGCGAGCTTGTATATGATTGTGTATTTTATTTTTATTTTTTGATGTTTTTGTTTTCTAATTGTATGTATGTATCTTTATTTAATTGTATGTATCTGAATTTAATTTTTTGTATCTTTATTTAATTGTAGATTTTTGTAATTGTACAATAACTGAGTTTTTATAAGTGGATTGTTCTCACGTAAGTGTGATCATCTGTAAAACCCAGTATAAATAAATAAATAAATTAACCAGATATGATCTGAGACGTTCGCGACCAAAATAAATAGTGATTTGTTTTGGTGTATTATGCCGTGTTGAATTATAATATTATAGCGTCCATCATCAAAAAATCATCTGAGGAAGGAGGAAGTACAACACGGCACAAAATCACTGTAAGAAATTAATCAGTACTACAAAAGACTAAGTAGAAGCAAAATTCACGAGAAATTTGTGTAGACAATTAATGCGAACTCACTACATGGAGATCAAAGTAGCTACTTACTCCTTATATTTGTACCATATATATAGAACAAGTAATAACGCATGTTTTTTAAATAGCAATGCTTAACAATGTTACTGAAAAAAAACAGGTAAAAGAAAACAAGAGCAAAATCATAAAAAAACCTTTATTTGAGAAAAAAAAACCTGCGACTAAAACGGAATAATAGGTCTGTAAAAGAATTTTATTTATTCAAATACAGATCTATTTGAGTATTTATCGACAAATATTCGGAAAGGGAATTGTTAAATATCAGTTAGCCATTATATTCAAAGTTGTGCATAAGTGAAAAACAAAAATAAAAATGTATTAAGATTGATGCATTAAAAATCCATTTAAAAACATCGTTTTCAATGCATTTACCCGCTTTTTTAGTCTGTTGCAAAGGTGCACCGGAATGACGAGATTCACAGTTCTAATAACGATTTCTTGAAGGCGATATATTAAAAACGTACAATTCTTTGCTTTATTTTCTCCTTGGATATTTCTCGCATAAACACTCCAGACAAAGAAGCTATTAAACACCAATGATACAAAAGAAACTCTGATTTTAAAGAAAATTGTTCCGTGGAAATGTCGCCACATCCGTCTCTCCCACATTATTGTGTGTTCGACAATTTACAACAGTAAAAGTGACTGTAAAACCAGTTTTATTGTTGGAGCCTGTGACATCTATTGTTATCAGTGCTGTTATCAAATATTGACTCAGGGTAGAAGGAGGTCTGTGCAGTGAATATACTCGGTTCCCTCAGTGTGTTTCGTATCCAACCTGGATGTTATGGAAGCGTGTGCGTGAAATCATACCATCATCATCTTTGAATAACATCAAATGGGTAAGTCGGATTTTTTCCCTACTCCATGTTTACCATCTCCAACCATAGTCTTGTCAACTTCAAAGTTCACAATTAATATTTTACAGACCACTCTTGATTCTGATGCCTATTGTGATCACAGGCTTGTTGTAAAATATTACATATTCTCCTGATTTGACGGAAAAGCTATAAGGAGTAAAGAGCATTAAACGACATGCTATTATGAATGGTTTCAAAACATCAAATATATTATAGCCTTTTATAAAACCGTGAAAGGTATCCAGCGCTTGACTTTGGAGTACTATTGCAAATTTGATTAATTTAAGCATCTTTATCAACTCAGTGGGCAGTTCAGTCGGTAACTAGCAGGTATTCAGTAGCGGCATGGTCATTTGATTATAAGAGCCGGCACACGGAGACGCCCCATTATTGTAATGATGACAGATGCATCTTGCTCAGCTGATAGAGTGCCGGCCGTACACAGCTCGTTGCTAATAGTTGTAATCTTTAAAATGATTGTGCCGTGATGGAGGAACAGAAGCGACAACAGATTTCAGTTGATACTCAGGAATTTATAATTATAATTAACAGATCGCGTTTTAACTGGAGGTGTTCCGTCCACTCAGGTTAATTTTTGAAATTTGACTGCAAATATTTTGTTTAAATGGCCTATTTATAATGTCTCCAACCAGCTTTTGTGTGACGTCAACTTGCAAAAAAATGTTTGAGTTTTACAAAAGGCAGGTATTTTTAGTGCCAATAATAATTTCGCCCACCGACTGGGATATAAGATCCAGTCTTTTTGCTGCCTGGTAACAAAATTTTTAGATTTTTCACTTGGTAAATATTATGATTTGGAAAAGGGGTCATCAAACTTGCAGGTGTTCAACTTTAGTCGAAATTAAAATTAAATGCAATAAAATCATGTTTTCATGTTCGATACAGTGGTTGTCTTGTAATATCCTTGAATCTTCACATAAAAATGGATTACTACTATTACTTTTACTAAACACTGTAGAATAATAATACTTTCAGCCAGTCCTGCCACAGGAAAAAAAAGAAAAAACAATTTTAAGGGGTAGAAAAAATATGTTAAATCAACAAAAATGTTTGCATAAAGAAAAAAACCATGTTCTTGGTAAGATTTTTATTGAGAATTTTAATAAGCAACCAACTCGCTGCCTTAGTTCTTGTATGTTCAATAGACCATTTAGCAAATTTTACAGGAGACGTTTTTTTTGTTTTTACAGGCAAATTCTAAAAAATTCTCGATTTTGGTCATTTAGTTTTATACATATGTGTAACAGGAAATGTTTAAAGATCATTTTTCGAAAACTGAAGGTATAATATGCCCATATTTTGACTTTAAAGGTGGACGTTGAACATGTCTTGAAAATGATAAATGATTATTTTGGATATTGAACATATCGTCTGGAGATTGAACAATTCGGCTCCCATAATTTTGAGGTATTTTTTGTTCAATTAGCCATTTAGTGGTTAATTGTATATACAGGGTGATTTTCGGATTTCAAACAATTTACTTTTTTCATAGGTAGTTTTTGACTTTAGTATTACTTTCAAAGATACAAACAGCGTCCTTTCACAAAAACTGCTAAATCAACAAATATTATGTAAGTTTGAAAACAACATACTACTATCGTTTGTCGGTGCATGCGTGATGTGAAATATTCTTAAATCGTACGTATTGCGGCCTCCGTTTTCTAGGGGTAACGCTCTTGACTAGAGATCAGAAGGTTCCGTGTTCAAACCCCGGCGTGCGTAAGTAAATTTTATTTGATCAATTTGTCTTATTTCACAAATTATTCATTTAAAATAACATAGACTTTATTTGTGGCACGTTCCAGAGTGGAAGATACTCTCAGTATCGCCCTGGTGTAAATACCACCATCAGAATTGAAATGGCTTTAGCCGTGTTTGGTGAGCAAATCTGAATAGGTACTTACTTACATTCTCTCTTCTTCTTCCTCCTCCTTCCTCTCCTTCTCTTCACCATCTGTTTCCCCTCCACACTACCTTCAGCCTCACAATATATGAATATACCCCAATTGGGAATGCAATAGTCTCACTGGCTCCAGATGGTTGAGAGCAGTTGAGACTGTGTGCGGTATTCCATTTAAAAAATCCTGGGTGATGCGTAAAATTATTCAAGTTCAATTTTCAGTTGAAAATTGGAACTGATTAGTATTAAATCGAATAAATTAATTCTTTATTTGAAATGTGTTGGTTTGTTTTTTTTTGTTTCGTTCACTACTTTTAAAAAATGTAAGATTACTAACCTTAGAATGATAATATTCTTCTTTCGATAGGTCTTATTTGCGTGAGCTTATTATTTATGTTGATTATCGTGAGTAAAATATTATTTTTTTAAATACTTTCAGCTCATAAAGTCCTAAAATAATAATATCCCGCGATATGGGTTATGGGTGTACGCTAGTATAACAATATATTTATTATTGATAGTCGTGTGTCTAGTTGGTTTTATTGTAGTTCCTACATATGAATTTATTTATTGTTTTTATGTGACTACTCACAAGAGTGCTGCTCTCCGTACGGTGCACGCCTCAAAAAGAGGAACTATATCGCCACCCGGCTGGGCAACGTTTTGAGATGGGTTAAGGAGGGGGCTGTTTTGAGATTTGTTAATGCGGGCGTTGAAGAGGCCCGACTAAAATGAAGGAGAAAAGACGGATACCTTATCTTAGCTTGTTCCACATACGAGCAGAATTGGGTTTGCAATCCAAATCATTACATTACTCAATCCCGCGGGATTTGAAGAATGTACGGAATTTACAAACCCTAGAGCCGACTTACACCATGATGCCAAAATAAATAGATTTTTTTGTATTTATAAATAAGACAATTTTGTTAAAATTATATTTTTATTTACGTGAAAAATGAAAAAAAAACCCAAAAGTAAACAAGCACATATTATTTAATAGAGAAGTAACATTTAATTTGTTACGCTGTTGTACCTATATAATTTGCGAAAACTGAGTTTTAAAGAAAAATTACTTTTTATATGTGGGTAGTCTTTTTTTCTTGTTTTTTTATTTTCTTTAGGTTTATTTATTTTTATTTTGGTTTTTTATTTTTTTGTGAAGTTCCGGCAATATTTTCAATTCCTTGTTTGGGGTCTTCAATTTCAAACCTTCTTAATAATGCTTGAAAATATGTTTTGTCAACTTCTGGCATATATTTGTATATGCTTCTAATATCGTCTATTTTATTTTTCGAAATAGAACTGCTAGGAAGCTTAAGAGGAAACCCGGGCGCTGAGAAATTTGAACAATAGGTATTTTAAACTTGCTATTTCACTCTGCTCAGCGAGCGCGCTACCGATGTGTAGGTACCCACCCAACTAAGAGTGTGTGTGTGCATGTTACGCTCGCCTATTATTATTACTCCCACCCCGCATCTCCCGTCTTCCGTCCTTTGTCATGTGTCATGTATCTTTCCGACTTATTTCTCCGTTACTGTTTTTGTCTCGGCGTATAATCTCGGCGAAATGGATTTTGATAGGATTTTCACGATCATTTAAAGATTTTCTTCCGAAAGGTTTACACACGTAATTTATAAATATGTATTATATTTATATAAAGTAGAGGAAAGTCATTGTGTAATCAAGTGATTTAAAATATCTTTTCGGGCGCTTAAATTGCTAACGCTGGCTAAACCTTGTGAGATACATCAAAATAATGTACTACTAATTAATTGTATTGCTCTTACTTACTTGACCGGTCAGTGCCTGAGTGGGCATCGCGTTTGGGTCCCACCCGGGCGTCCCATGTTCGATTCCTCGGCTGGCTAAGTTCTCCATCACAACACAAGCAATACCTCCCGCTTAGTGTGGTGGTAGTAGGAGATTTTCAAATGTTAGGTTATTCGTAACCAGGGAATGTTTGTCTTAAAAATTAAAAAAAAATCTTACTACCCATATAGGTACACCTACTAAAATATGTAGGTGCGTACATTTGAACTGCCTCCGTGGTTGAAGGGTAAGGCTCTTGGCTACGAATCCGCAGGTCGCGGCGTGCGCAAGTAAATTTTATTAAATTAATTTGTGTCGTTTTGCTAAATTAATCAATTAAAAATACTTGTTTGGACAGAAATTTATCTTTTTTGTTTATCAAAACTTAACTAAACCATTCAAGTTGTTTGAGACAGGGAAAAGTATTAAAATATTTTTTTTTATTTTAGTAAAATTCCTGAAATCAATAGGTTTTAATTCCCTTGCGATGTTTTTTTGGCCAAAATGATCAATTTTTACCACATAAACATCGCAAGTGACCAATTTTCGATATAATATTGCAATTTTTTGTTCACTATTTTGTTTTACGAATCTTATTATTGTGTTTTGTTAATAGAGCCAACGCCAATGCCATTCGTTGAAATTTTGAAAATGACATGAAAGCCATAACACCCTTGCCAATCACCACACTGCAAATCGGATGGTGTGGAGGAAACCTCCATTTTTTTCCACTCTACCTCCAGACATGTCGAGGTTCTGAAAATCGGATCATGAGTAAAAATGAACTAGTATTTAAATATCCATGTAACTCGAAAATAATAGAAAATTTCATGACTAAACGGCGCAACTTTTCCTACTGTGTTTTGTTATAACAGATCACCACGCAAATGGCATCTTTTTAAAAATATATATTTAAAAAAAAATTCTTTATTCATTGTAAGTTGAGGATTTTTTGACTTTCATGCTAGGTACACGTCCGTGTTACGACCAAATTCTGTATCGGGTTGCTACAGGGTTTTGTTATAATACTCGTCCAAATAAGTCGGGTCTCAACTTGAGCGCGCACATACAATAGTCAGGCGGCTTCTTGCTGCTAACTCATCTTCAGTCGCGTCGCAACTTGAGCGTGCATTTAGACTGGTCTCCCGATCCGGCCTGCCACGCAACTGGCGGACCGATGCATATATCGCCAAGACTCGGACAATCCTCACCCCCATGAACCCGGGCACCCCTACTCAAGTCACCAAACGTAGCGAAGCACTTGGGGTGACCTTTGACAGAGGTTATCCAATAAATGGTTCCCGGGACGGCGGTACCCATAACCACCTCCCAAATTGAAAATTATTATAGTACTTGACGTATACAAATTGAATTTGGTCCAATTTTAGTAAGATCGGCAAGTATGGTATACTCGAAATAAACCGCTCGGCTGTCATCCAACCGGAATCTGTACATACACCCCAAGCTCCTGGTACAGCATTTAACATCAACTCAGATTCATCCTTTTTCGTGGGAACACCATCATAGGTGGCATATAATGCCCGTTGGCACTGAAGCATATTTCAACTGTGATAGTTGTTCCTCGTTCAGCAGACACTATTGCACCTACTTGTTTTCGGCCTTTTCTAGCTAATATTTTTGATCTTGATTTAGGTACTACAGATACGCCCGTTTCGTCACAATAATATATTCGGTCTGGAGTCAGGCTATGCTTGTCGAAAACATTCACTAAAAAATTAAAAAGTAGTTACAACTACCCTTTTAAAACCAGCAGCTCTGGCGGCCGAAGTATTTTCCGGTTTCCTGATAGATAACTCAGGATGTCTTTTCAAAAAAAATTTCAGTCAGTCCTTACCAGCTTCAGCCTTCTCAGAATTAAATGGACTAGTTTTATTGTTTCGTACAGAAAGTTGATAAATCAATTGCTTCAAATCTTTTGTTGTTAGGCCAAAAAACCTGCTTTCCATGTCTAGCAAATAATCCACCAGCTCATCCTCTTCTTTTTGCGAAAATACTGGTAATATGGGTCCCAAAGGTACCTTTACATTTTCTATTCTATTCTCGTTTTCACGAGCCTTTTTTTACTTTTCGTTCCAATGTGGTTTGTGGGACTGAGAAGGATTTTGCAGCCAACATATATCCCATTTCTCCCTTCAAAACAACTTCTATCGCTTTTTTCATTGCTTTCTCTGACCATTTTCCTCTATCTGACTTTCTTTTATAATTATAAACCATCCTAAAACAATACATAAAAAAATATGTAAATACTCAAAATCATTTCGGGCAAGATGGGGTATATGATACCCCGTCTTGCCCGTTGATCCGTTTTAAAATAAATAACCTAACAAACAAATACAAATAATATTTGATAACAAAACAAGTTATTACCTGTTACTGCAGTGTTCTGTAGATAGGATTTACCGAGATGCCGCTTGAAATTCACCAAATATAAGTTTCATGCACTGCCAAACGTATTTATAAGAAATTTTAATGCCAACAAACGAAATCTAATTTTTGACGATAGCTAAAACAACTGACTTGCCGCCGTGTTACTACTCGTGTGACTGATAACTGTCATGGCGGGCGGTAGCGTGATGGCAGCGCGAACGTGGTTGGTCAATTCAAATCACTTGATAGGCCTGATGCCCCGTCTTGCCCGCCACCCCGTCTTGCCCGGTGTTCCCCTATTTTGCGAGCGTAGGATTTGCAGGCGGATCCGGCCAAATCCGCCTTACATAACAAACTTTGGTTGTGTTTTTTTGTTGAGTATCAACAAATACTTAACAGTCCGAAGACAAAGAGATATCCGAGATAAACCGCTTACAAATTAATGCAAACCACGCCCCGTTCGTACGTATATAATATCTTTACACGGAAATGTGTTCAATTAATCAAGTCGGTCCGTGATGATTTTTAGAATCGTAAACAATGCACCTAATAATAATTGTTGAGAGTGTGTGGTTCTTTTTATTTGTTGTTTTTCTACCGGATTCGCGGTTTTATTTAACATTGTTTGTAAACTCTAATTCGTTCCTTGTAAGCTGTCTGGTTTCGTTAGAGGTCGCGAGTTCAATTCGTGGGCAAATAAAATAATATTTAGTACATTTTTTGTACCTCGTTCCAGAGGGTAAGATAGTTACTCTCAGTAACGTACTGGCGAGGGACTCCATTCACATTCGAATCATTTTTCAAATGGTGTTATGTACCTACCCCGCGGAACGCAGACAAGATTTCACCAAGTTAGTTGTATCCGAACCATATGACAATTAGTTAAGATTTAGATGTAAGTAGACATAAGCATAATTTAGAGTTAGTATTAAAAATTGACAAATTTAATTTATTAAAATTTATTATTAAAACCCAGACTCATAATAAATAAAATGTTTTACAATTAAATTCACCTCCCTAGTCCCCACCCAAGCGACCCGATTTGGTGAGAAGACAGAACATATTTCAGTTCTTGATTCGCTACAAATGTGTTCCAACGTGCTGGTTGACCAGCATAACGCTATAGTGGAATCACTCCAATAATATGTGTCTACTTCCATCATACCTAATGCTTGTTTTACATTTTTTATTAGTTTTGGTAGTAATACAGCGCTACATAGTTCCAGCTTGGGTAATGACACACATTTTAATGGCGCTACTCTGGATTTGAACGTTATTAAATCCATTGATATGATATAAATGCAGGCTCCATACGCCTTTTCAGAGGAATCACAAAATACATCTAATTTAATATTACTAGCATGCTTGCATACAATTTTCCTTTCAATCTTCAATACATTTATGTAAATTCTCCATGGCATTAGTATTTCATTAGGTAATAATTCATCCCAGGAAGCCTTGGATTGCCATATCTTTTGAATTATTTATTTTGCTACGATAATCACTGGTCCTAGTTCCTGGTATTCTCGTAAAATTGTACAAATTGTGATTTTAATTCTGTATTTGACGAAAATTTTTTTAAATATGATTTTTTTTTTTTTTTTTAGTTATTTATTAAGTTAAAAGAAATACATATTTCGCTTTGTTAACTTAAGTGTACATTGATTAAAAACAAAAATAATATATATATTTATAATTATGGTTTACTACCTAAGTAACATATTTTTCTTAAGTAAGAGCATTTTGGTTTTGCTCATTGATCTTGAGGGCAAACAGTTTTTTTTTAAATAAATTTATTCTATTTACGGTTGTAAGGCTATCAGGAAGGAGATTATATATGTGTACAACCTCATGGCCTATGTTTCTTTTACCACACTCTGTCTTTGCTGAATTTGTGTATAATTTATTATGTTGTCTTGTGTGGTGGTCATGTACTTGTGATGTTTTCGTAAATGAAGTATTTGTGTGTATGAGGCCATTTTGGATTTTGTGAATTAATAGGCATATGTTGTATTCGTACCGTTTTCTAACTTTAAGTAAGTTAGTTTCTTGGTATACTCTTTTGGTGGGGGTATCTGGTCTATAGTTAAAAAGTTTTTTTATAACTTTATTTTGTATTATTTGAATTTCGTTTAGATATGTGATGTTTGTGTTTCCCCATATTTCTATGAGATAATTTAGATGGGATTGAATTAAACTAAAGTATAATCCCCTCTTTACTTGTTTTTAGATTTTCACGGCCAAAAGTATTTTTGTTATTTGTTTTTGGGGTGTTATGCCGTGTTGCGCTAACTCTTGTTAAATATTGTGTGTTTTAAATAACACATCTGCCCTGATGATGGACACTGCAATGCTGTCCGAAACTTTGGCTTAAGAAGGAGTTAGCGCCACACGGCATAACACCCCAAAAACAAATAACAAAAAAGACAATTTTTTTTCTAAGTTTTGGAATCTTTTCTCCGCTGTTGTCAATGAGTTTCTTAATTGATCGATACAAGAGCTGTGTGGTAAAGTTACTATGAATCTACGATCTTCTTCTTTTGAATGAGTAGCTATGAAATTAGCCTCGCAAGCTTTCGCATCATGATTTTGAATTTTTATGGGTTGACTTCTTCTAGATTCCAAAAATTTTCAATTTGATTACTTAGTTTATTTATAGATAAGCTACAGAATTGTGATACTGCCCTTTGGTTGGGATATACGTTGGTTGGTCGTGACACGATCCATCCCAGTTGTGTTCGTGTGTGGGACCGGTATCCAATTTCATTCTATCGTTGGTTAGGATATCCCAGAAACCTTCTGCCCCCAACAAGATGTCGATTGGCGCTGCGATTTTGAAATTGGGGTCTGCCATTTCTAATCCTTGAGGCAGTTTAATCTGGTTTCTCGGTACTGATGTTTGCGGCTGACTTGTTGTTATTTCCTGCAATATTAGACAAGATATGGCATTTTCATAGCTGGTTTTAGGGAATTTAAGTCTACTGATACATTTGTTCTTATGTATGTTACATCATTGTAAAGGCCCGATACTGGCTTATTTATGTGTTTAATTTTAATATTTTTTTTTTTTCAAAATCCTCTCATAAAATTAGATTGTGCTCCAGAGTCTATTAGTACTTTTGCCTTATATAAATTATATACACTACACACGACACCTACTATCGCTGTAGACAACAATACTAAATTTTCTGCCTTACCTACGGCAGAATGATTGTTAACTGACACTTCTTCTGCCTCAGTTTCTAAATTTGGGGATTCTACATCCCCCTTTATGAAGCAACGTATTGTGATCATTACTGTCACATCGTTTGCATTTAAATGTGATTATGCAATAATGTGCATCTTGCACAGGATTGAAAGATCATCTTGACCCGGCTTCAAACATTTAATGCATGCTCTGTTCTTTTTCAAGGCTTCTATCTTTCCGATATTTTTAATTTTAGAATTTTTTTGTATTAAAGGTCGGATGATCCTCACCGCAGAATGTGCATTTTCCCTTTTTTACAGATAATAACACAGTTGATTCCCTATTATTAACCCCTAAATGTGATTTAATTTAGCTGGGCGGTTTTTTGACCGTAGTTTGCATAAGTCCTAAAGTTTGGGCTTGTAAAGCTAAACATTTCAAGAATTCTTTCAATGTGGGCAACTTCCCAAAAAGGGCTTTGTTCCCAATGTTTTCTAGTAATCATGTCTAATTTGTTGGAAATTATGTTAATAATAAAAGCATCCCATTGATTTACTTGAACTCCTAAGTTGTGTAAGTTGACGTTAGTCCCATCTATCAATCGCCGCAATGTTACTGCATCTTCTTGCTTCATTTCTTTCAATTTGAATATGAATTGAATATATGCTTGTGTATAGTTGCCCTTCAATTAAAATATCTCTAATGTTACATTTCCCACACTTCTTGATACCGTGAATCTGAGATTTTTTAATTTGAAATGATTTTAATCGCTTCTCTTTTTATGCAAGATTGCAAATAATAAAATTTCTATACATTGCTTCTCAAATTAGTATTATGTACTAAAGTCTTAAAAGTTTCCACTAATTTAAAAAATTTAGTTTTTTTAAATTTTTCAAAAGTTTCCACTAATTTCCAATTTTTCTGATCTCCCTGGAATTCTTGTACCTTTAGGTTAGGTAATTTTATTTCAACCTCCGACGGTTCTACGGATTCCAATGCACCTTTGGCTGTTACCATTATCGAATAATATTGATTTTCAAATGACTCTCTCTGAGAAGCATTTTAGATTTTATTTAAATTACAAATTTTCTCAATTTCATCCTAAATAGCTTCAAATTAATCAATTAGAGATATAATTCAGTCATATATCAGTTTTATTTCATGAGCTGAAAGCGTATTTAACGCATCATTGAGTCTTGTTAACATTCCCCTTAACACTCCGCGTTTGTTTATTAAACCTTTCAATTTTTCCATTGTAATTGCGACAATAAATTCCGATAATTGAACAATAACTGCAATAATTCGCTAAAACAAGAAATATATTCGCGTATTAATTCCCCAAATTGATAGAAATTATGACAAAATTCCTACAATGCTTCTATTTTCGTTATAATCTGCTCATAAATTACGTAACTAATATTTTTATTGCAAAATGTCATAAGAAACTTAGGTTATGATTTCAAATTTTTATGATATTGAAAACAGTGTATTTTTAAACTTGTTACAAAGTATTTCTATTGTATAAAATAATAAAAATCGTATTTTGGGATTTTTGGATGTGATGGGAGTTGGATTTGGAAGGATTGGCACTTATCTGTTTCTGATGCGATGACGTGGTTTTCAGGTTTAAAAGTTTAGCATGATCTCCCCACGGATTTCTTCTATATTTTTGACCGCTTGGTTTTTGTTTAAATTCCTGTGATTTCGCTTGGATCACAATCTCCGGTTAGCAAGGACCATGTTAACAAATGAAGGGTCCTTATAAATTGAACAATGTTATTTGAGAGACAATCTGAATCACTTTATGTACGATACACTATATTACACTATTCACACAATAAACTTATCAAAAAAGCATGGATCACAACCTGGCCTACTAAAATGTATAAGAAAAAGAGACAAGATCCATCAGCAAGAAAAAAACTGTCCATAAGACCTTTCCC
The DNA here is from genome assembly GCA_026573805.1 of Hesperophylax magnus. Classification (NCBI taxonomy): domain Eukaryota; kingdom Metazoa; phylum Arthropoda; class Insecta; order Trichoptera; family Limnephilidae; genus Hesperophylax; species Hesperophylax magnus. The sequence goes on from JAIUSX010000104.1 coordinate 4,908,118, forward strand.
TAAAACTATTTTGCCGAAATTATAGAAACATCTGCTCCAATCTTACTAAATCGGTCAAATAAAATTACTACAGATCTAAAATACATCAATCCAATAATAATCCAAAACTTATCTGGCAAATAATTAAAGAAATCACCTACACAAATCAAAACAAAGCAAACCTATTGGAAGAAATCAAAACAGAGAACGGTACACTCTCGCTTAACAATAACGCACATAAACTAATTAACTACACAAACAACTTTTTTGCAAACATAGGCTCGAACTTAGCGAATAAAATAACCAAACCCCAACACTTTAATCCAAAAATAAACAAACACCCAAATCCACAAAGGTTTAAATTTGCCCAAAAACACATCACTAAACAAGAATTAACACTAATATTTTCTAAATTCAAACCAACATCTTCATCTGGTAGTGATGAAATCACAATAAAAACATTAAAATTCATACAAGATGAAATTACAAAACCGATACTTTTTTCTAATAAACAAATCTATTACGGAAAGCAGATTTCCATCCCAACTCATAATAAGGACTATTACACCAATCTTTAAATCAGGAAATTGTACAGATATCAATAACTATAGACCAATCACAATTCTGAACACATTATCTAAAATCTTAGAAATAACAGTTAAAACTTCTTACCTAGATTCAAATTCACCAAAACAATTTGGTTTCAGAAAAAATCTAGGAACATCCAACGCCATAGCCTTAGTAATTGAATATATTAAAAATTCTCTAGATTCATATAAAAAATGCATTAGAGTATTTTTCGACCTTTCTAAAGCCTTCGACACAATAAATCACTCACATCTTTTTGAAAAACTAGAGAACATAGGGATCACTGATAATGAACTGATATTCTTTAAAAGCTACACGGGAAATAGAAAGCAAACTGTGAAACTAACAACATAACCAGTGAGTGTATTGATGTCAAATTCGGGGTGCCTCAAGGAAGTATTCTGGGTCCGATTCTGTTTCTAATTTACATTAATGACCTATGCCACATAGAATGTGACGGAGAAATCATCAGTTTTGCGGATGATACTGTTCTCCTTATAAATGGAAAAAATTGGACAGAAACATTTAAGAAAGCTGAAGACACACTAAACAGGATTAAAAAATGGCTAGACTACCATTCACTTACACTAAATGCTAATAAAACCATATTCATCACTTTCAAAATAAAAAAATACAAAAAACTCTGAAGAAAACCTAAACTTGAAAATTCATAGCCCGCATCAAATGACCATTCTAATTGTCCCTCATTAGAAAACGTTGACAATATAACGTATCTAGGTCTAAAAATTGATGGAAATTTAAAATGGACCAATCACATTAGCTATTTAGATAATAAAATTAAAAAACTAAGTTATTTTTTCAAAACTATCAGGAATGTGCTCATTAAAAAAGATTTAATCAAAATTTACATGGCTCTCTGCCAATCACTGTTAGAATACGGTATTATTGGATGGGGCAGTGCAAATAAAAATATACTAAATCCACTAATTAAAACTCAAAAAGCTATAGAGAAAATTATACTGAAAGTTCCTGTAAGAACTAGCACTGACGAAATCTTCAGCAATCTTAACATCATGTCAATTAAACAAATATTTTCTAAGACTATACTCATTTACATTCATAAGTACAAAACCCAAGAAATAACAACAAACACGTACAATAGAAACACTAGATCTCATGGTCAAAAACTTATTCAACAAATAACTACTAATACAACTTTTGGGCAAAAAAGCTTCTTATATCATAGTATTAAACTCTACAATAAAATACCACTCTCACTCAAAAACCTCAACATTATAACATTTAAATCTCAAATAAAAAGCTGGATACTTAATATAGGGAGATCTGAAATGGAAAATATACTGATATCAAACACAGACTAAAACAGAATCTAGTAAACTGAACTATACAAAAAAACACTATCTTACTTATTTTAAAATTATTTAAAAAAAAAAAATTATACTACATGATATATGTTCATAATTAAAGTCATATGTAACTTTGTTGTAATATTAATTTTCTTATAATCAAATTATAATATGTAAATGAAATCCTCAGCACGGGAGATCCCAGTGAGGATATCATTATCTCTATATGTTATTAAGAAAAGAAGACAATAAATCATTATTATTATTATACTATGAATAGACACTTTTAACAGGTATGATTTAATTATGTGTGACTAGCGTAACTAGATGCCCACACTGTCGAGTTGTACTCGATGCAATAGCGCTTCTTTGCGTATTCCGTGATTGTTCACGAGTTTGCGACAGTGATTTAATAAAGTTGATCCTAGCTTTTTTTTTGTTATTTGTTTTTGGGGTGTTATGCCGTGTTGCGCTTACTCCTTCTTTAAAAAAATCTTAAATCATATTTGATCCTACCTGTCCAATAGGCTCCATCAGCTTGTACTGGTTCAGCTGTCCGACGCGTCAATTGACACTCTTCTAGACTCTCTCAAAGGGAGTCTTCTCCTCACAGTCCTCGGGGATCCTCCCGGAGACTCTGCCCCTTCCCCCATACACCCAGGATCATCACTGCCTAAGGACCTCGACTTCTGTGTCACCAACAGCCTCGCCCGCATCTCCCTGGTAAGTGCCGATGGCTCCATACTACTAGCCTTGGACATATCGCTGCACTCAGGTATTTCGTCATTGTGCCTTGAATCCAAGATTTGAGTTTTTAGTACATCTCTCAAATACGGCCTCATTGAAGTCTGGACCTATTCTTCGAAAGCTGCCGTTTCTAGAAAATCTAGCTTTTGTGGAGGTTTGTGTAAAGGCACGACAGGAGCAGACTGTCCCTCTACTTCGATTATTGGTATCTTTTGTTAAATCAGCGTTAGCTAAACTTTCTTGGTGATCTATTGTTGTTTCCATAACTTTAGCTAATCTTTCATGATTATCTCTTGTTGTTTCTATACATTTTACTACCCTTCCATTTTTATATGTTGTTGCTTCTAAAACATTTGCTACTCTTTCATGGTTATCTTTTGCAACGTCAAGTTAATCCAACTATTTGTTCCTGTAGTTCGTACTTGTGGCTAGTAAATTAATATTATAATTATTTCGCTATACGTCAGCAGCTACCTATTTAAAACATATCTCTAGTTAAACACACAAAAATACAAGTGCTTAGACTATTTATTTCTACTTTTATTTTCAAAATATTATAATAATAAATATAAAAGTGAATTCACCTCTGCATTACTATATACGTTCCCATTTCAATAATAAATAATAAGCAACAACGTGACTAACTGAAACGACTGCCAGGAACCTACATTCTCGGCCGATTCTGTGTTATTTTTTTTTATTTTTTATTTATTTATTCGAGACACAAACAGGATATTTATAAAAACATTAATTATGGATTACAAAATAATAAAAAAATACAATTATAAATATCCCTAGACTAATGTGTCTGCAGCAATCACATTTGCACATTCACATAAGCAAACATGTAAAACAATGACAGTATTTATATACAAAACTTAAAACTTAATTACAAAGATTGAAGCACATAATAAGTAGAAAAATTTAAAGAGGATATATTAAAAAAAATCTAAACCACTAAACAATTTTTTTTATTTATTTATTTTTCTTTTTATTTTATTTAATTTTTTTTTTTTATCTAAGTACAGAAATCGTGGAGATATTTCTTGAAACAAGTTATATTATTTGCAAAAATATCTATGACAGTGTGTGTTTTAGCAAGATCATTGTATGATCGAGACATTCTAGACATAGGATTAAAATAACCAGTGTTATTGGCAAAAATTTCGGTCCAAAATATGTTCATTTTTCTAGTATATTTGGGCCTGGCGTAAAAATTGATTGAGTTCGTGTGTAACACATGCAAAGTAACTTTTCATCTACACTGCGGTGGAGTGGCTGAAAGTACATACTGACGCCTTAGCAAGGAGAAGCGTGCACAAATTAAATGCAAGACATGTTTAAATGTTGTACCTACAGCTAATTCCAGCATTCTGTAACAATAACTGAGTGACAGATGTTGTTTTTATTTTTCTTCCGTATAAATTGATAATAAAATATAGTGTACAAGTTGCGAAAGCATACAAAGTGATATTTATTACGAACCATATAACCAATAATACACTATCACAAGTGTAACATAAAAAAATGTGCCGGGCATTATTCAATATAGTTGAGTATCATTGAGGCTATTTTTGACAGTTGCTACAGTGCAGTATCAGAACAACTATGGATATTACTGAATATTCCTGACACCAGTGAAACCAGCATTGGAATCTTTATGAAGCAGATGGAGAATTAATTTGAGACCGTGAAAAAAGAATTGTTTCACAAAATAGACAACGGAAACAAAGATGCACGAACTTCTAGAGATTTTATCAGCAACCAATATGACGACCTCACTACAAAAATGAATACTTTTGCAAATTTAGTATCGGAGGTAGAAAACTTCAAAAAAGAATTAAATGAAAAAACCATATTATAAAAAATTTTGAAATTTGCCTGGCCAGCCTCGAACAGACTTCACAGGAGGATGCATTAGAGGTCGCAGGAATACCACCATGTGAAGATGAACAACCCTCGGAGACCGTCAAGAAGCTGGCAGCGGCTGTAGGTATTGAGCTTCTTCTCCAAGATATTCTGGAAGTCAAAAGGATTCTCGACAGACGACCCGGAGCTCCCCCAAAAATTTGCATCGAATTCACGGATATTTGCAACAAACTTACTACTAGTACACCGAAAAAAATTCACCATGATATCTTAAAATACTTTAACTGCGGAAAGATTTTTATAAGTGCTATTCTTAATCCTTAATTCAAAGAACTTCTATCGAAAACCAAAGATATATGAAAGGAAAAAAAGTTTTTGTACGTTTGGTACAAAGACGAAAAAAAAATCAGCCACCGACAAAATAATATATACTAAACATTCTGACGACTTGTGTAAAATTATTTAGGTTGCTGAAGAGCCCTGACACATTTCGAACACTGGCCCGATCTCTCTTACCGTACATATCCTGCTCCTAACTGTTGTTAATTGTTGGTGATAAATCACTTTACAGTGATTGTCTCCAAACGGTCACAAATCATATATCTTACCTATTACTATCGGGTATAGGGCGAACTCCCAGTTATATCCGCTGTGTCGGGGCTCCCAAGACAAAATCTAAAGATATATTGTAATTTTTTTTATTTTTTTTTTATTATTTTAATATAGATCATATGGGTTACATTAATACATACATATTTTGCAAAATATAATATTAAGGTTCATAATTGGTCATGTATACCTTATCAGAAAAGAAGAGCTCTTGTGCCTGATAAGGGAACCACGATTCTTACTTAGATTCAATGTTATAATATTATGTTATGTGTAAAATATATAATAATATATATATATTTTTTTAATATAAGTTTTTTTGGAAAAAAAGTTTGATTTTATTTATTTTTTCTTGTTGGTTCGTAATACAGCGCAATTCGGAAGGGAGATTATTGTAGTTTTTTATGGCTTGGTAAATATAATGGTTTTGCATTTGAGTTGTTTTAAAGATTGGCGTAATAAATTGATTTCCATTTCTCATGAGTTTGTAAAATTCTTGATATTCTGTGTTATTTTTTTCTTTACACATTTTTATAATGGAAGTTTGCTTAAATATATCATCAATATTTGGTACTGGAAACAATTTAAAAAGCAATTTTGTTGGGAAAGTAGAGTTTTTTTTAAGTATTACCCTTATAATAATTTTTTGCGAGACTTTTACTGAGTTAAGATTGTTTTTGTAAGATCCTCCCCAACCTATGATTCCGTAAATAAGCAGGGAGTGGACAAGAGCATAATATACATTTTTTAGTATTTTCACATTTAAAATATTTCTTAACCTAACAAATATATATATACATTTCCTTATTCTCTTTACTAACTCCGTAATATGGCTTTTACATTTGTTTTTAAAAATTTGCTATACTGATTTTAGATAATGAAAAAATATCTTCTGATAAAATTAATAATTCATCACAACCAGAATGACGGCATTATTATATACGTAAATAATTTACTGAATATGATTTAAGATTTTCACTGCCAAAAGTATTTTCGTTATTTGTTTTTGGGGTGTTATGCCGTGTTGCGCTAACTCCTTCTTTAGCCAACGTTTCGGAGGGAGTCGCTATATGCACAGCGACTAGTCGACAGGGGGCGTGGTCAACATATCCGAGCATACCCGAAGTGAAGTGTTTCGGCGCTTTATTTGAAATTGGTTTTCCGCTCAGTTTTTTTTTGTGACGTCATGGCTGTAATGATCTACCCTTTCTACTTCAAACCTTTTCCTTCTCTTCTTTCTACGATAAATTTTCTTTAAGTCCCATAGGTAACTTTTCCACAAGGCTTTGGTTATGTATATATCCGGGGTAGGAAGGTTCTCCCTGCCGTCTTTCAAGCCCTTGCCTCTCTCTTTATTACACACCCCTTCAAGTGTGTGCATCCTAGTTTGTCTACGTGACGTACGACCTTGAACGTACTCATTTCACGTGACGGTTCAGTATAAAAAGGCTTCACCGAACGTTGTGTTGGTTTTTTGTTTCTCGGTTTAGAAACCTAGTTATCTATGTATGTGTGGTATCCCTTGGTTCTTTTGAGATAGAGTGAGTTGAATCCATTACCGCTGTGTTTTAAAGCCATTTTATAAACCTTATCTTCTAAGTCGCCTGCTCCCCCAACTAGCTACGCGATTCTATCTATCGTAGGGTAATGTGAATATAATAAAGTGTTAGATTTTATATATGTGATATACATACGATAAATTTATGGTGTTAGTTGTCGGCGCCATCCATGTATATATTTTGGCAGGGGAAGGAGAGGAAAGGAAATGAAATTTTTTTCAAGTTAAGATTGGCTCCTCCTCTTTACCAAACAAAACCGATGGATGATAATTTGAGCAAGGCGATCGATATCTGCGTGTCTGGATATCACAACCGGCCGGGTCTCCCCTTGTTCCGAATCGGCAACCGTCACGCCAGAATAAAGAAAACCAGGTCTCATCACCAATTTCAGAATTGCCCCAATCTCATACACCTCCAGGAAAAACTACTTTACTGAGTGTAGAAGGGGAAAACCATGATATCCCTTGTCACGAATCTAGTCGCGAAAATGTGACACGTAAGGTCCTAAGTTACGTGCCACCTCTAGAAAACGTTGTAACTCCCTCGTCGTCGGGGATTTACATCCCTTTCTAGGTCAATAACATAGATAACACACGACGATCTTGTAGACATTTAGCCTGCTTTTTAACGATAGGTTGTGTGCCTACCCATTCAGCCAATTATCATGTGAGATATATGTAAGGTCTACTCGAAATGCCAAATTTAGGATGAGGACTGTCTGTACTTTAATATTTGGTTCTAGTAATTATTTTATGAGGTTACTAGCATCCTCGTGTATTAGGTATGGGTAACTTCTATTGAATACCTATCCTCTCAGGTAGGTATAAACGGATAATTGGTTTGATTTTTGCATTTAATTTAAAGAGGCTGCCTACCTCTCGAAAGGTACCTGTTGAGAAAAGTTTTTCGGTTGGTAGTTTTATTTCGGAGATTATCATCTCCCTCTTTTGACTCTAGATTTGTTTTGTGCATCCCAATTCGCAGCTTAGAAAGTCAAACAATAAATGAAAAGTATTAAATTAGAAAGTCAAATAACAGAAGAAAAGTATTCATTTTGTTTTGTCTGGTTGCATCCGAACGCTTTCTATTCGGGCGGTCATACGCTAGCAAAACTTCCCCTTTGACTGACTGTACACCGCGCCTCTCGGCCTCATAGTGTTCGCTGTTTCAATTGTACGCCAGTGTTGTGGTAGGTACCCTGTAGATAGGTATTTTTATACTGCAAATTTATATTGGTTGGCCTAATTTGTAATGGGTATTTTATATTTCGTCGGCGATTCAATACCTACCGCGGGGACAACGTCATGATTTGATTCGTAATGTTTTAAAAGAATAACAGATCGGCAGGTAGGTTAATTCTCGATATTATGACCCTCGGTCCAAGGCGTTCCCCTAAAACAAAAGTTATCGGCCTACATATGAAAAGGTCGTTGACTCGTCTCTCGCTCACAGCTGATTGACAGTTCGCCTAGCACATCCCTTTTAATGATAACATTATTTGGGCGGCAGGTGTCGTAAACTTAGTTCCTGTACCTCGGTTGTATCCGTCTTTTAAAAGGGTCCTCTGAAATTTAATAAATAATATAAAAACTCACCCAGTTAATCATCTCTCCTTCTCAGCGTGAAGCTTACCTGGTTACACTCTACATAGCTAAATCAGTTTAGTTTTTCGGTCCCCTACCTACCGGCATTCCATTACATTAATCATTTTCTCCTTTTAGCGAAATCCTTGTAATTTGTTCAATTTTGGCCCCCTCCCTACGACTTTAAAAGGGTAATTAAATATTCCTGTAAATAAAATTGTACCTCCCTAATCTGTCAGGATTCGAACCCACAGTTAATGATATATTTGTTTCTCTGGTTTTCGGTCTCCGTGGATAAAATGCCATCTCGCCAAATCAATAACCTAGCCCGATTAAACACTTCCCGCCTTTAAATACGTTCACTCTGTTTTAAAAACGCAATCATTATTTTTATCATTTCCATGTTTTTAAGACAAGTCACTTAGTTTGAACTACATATTTACGAAATCACGTTTAGTCTAACACACTTTCACTTCACACAAACACCGGATCAATAATCTTTCACTTTAATTCAATATTCCACAATACTCTTAACACCATCTGAATTCACTAATTCACTGTAATCTCAACTTCACTTCTGATTTGTATCGATTTCACGGAGCTGTCAATGTACTCAAGTTCAAAGACCGACTGCCATGCGATCTCTTTCTTCCTTCCCGTGGAAACATATGCACTTCAAGCCCGCCTGTCAATAAATCTTATCTGTTAGCTGCCATAAAAAAAAAAATTTTTGGAGCACGTTCGTTTATTATTTATCGTTTATTTATGTGGATATTCAAAACATCACACGGCCGAGCATTTCCGAATATTGCCGAGCAGCCGATAGCTAATTTTCATCTTTAGTTTCATACAATTCTTGCACCTTGATTTCATTTGGTTAGATTACATTACTATAGGGCCAATATCATACAGTCAATTCCAAAGCCTTAATAAAGACTGTTTGGTATGGCAACCACATTCTAATTCCTGCAAATATAATTAACTTTTGGACAATAAAGACTTGTGGTATGCTCTATGTTCAAACTTTGTACAGATTCGTACTAGGCCTATATATACTCAAAGTATCTAATCTTTTTACATTACAAAACAGTACACCTATGGGAAAGTGAAACTAGCATTATTTGGAGTCTATGTGAAAATTTAGGTGCCATATAGTATGTTGGAGGATAAGTGAGCAATAAAGGAAGTTGGGCAATTCATTGATTCATATACTTACATAGAAAAACTTAGCATTATAGACCAAAAACAATATGACTTTCAAAAGAAAAAAAGCACAGAGAATTTATTACAGGATTTTTAAAATTATATTAATAATGAATTAAACCATAAAAGACATGTTTTAGTACTATTTATAGATAACTCCAAAGCGTTTGATACAATTGACCAACAGAAATTATTAAAAATCTTAGAAGCAATTTGGAATTAGAGGTAACCTACTTAATTTGTTTAAAAATTATTTATTTAATAGACATATCTGTGTAAAAATATTAGAAAAAATGAGCAGGAGGAAAAAAATCTATGCTGTAGTCCCGCAGGGGTCGATTTTGGGTCCAACCCTTTATATTATATTTGTATCAATAATGAAAAAAATATTTAAATATGTACGACACTTTGTATATGCTGACGACACTAGTCTTGTCATTTCCGATGAACAATTATCCATTGCGATTAAATATATGCAACATGACTTTACGTCCCTGATAAAATGATCACATGACGCAGGTCTAACATTAATACCAAGAAAACTAAATTGATGTACATAAGGTCTCCACATGCTTCATTTCAGATCATGCCTAAAATAATTTCACATAACTTTATATGTAGTCATCAAAACATTTAACAGCCCTGTATGTGTGAAAGTATTGAACTGGTAAATGAATACGTTTATTTGGGGGTGACTGTTGATTGTCATTTCAAATGGGATACACAAATAAACAAAACTTGCAAGCGGCTGAGAGCGATAGTGGGTAGGATATACAAACTGAAATGTTTCGTTCCGGTGAATATTTTAAAAATTATTTACCTATCACTCGCAGAATCAACTTTACGGTATGGTTTAACTACTTGGGGTCACTCTTGTAAAACTAATTTAAACCACCTGCAATCAGTACAAAATTCTATGGTTAAGTTACTAGCTCAAAAACATATTTTTTCACAGAGACGAAACATACCATTGTTGTATCGGAATTTAACAATATTACCGGTGCAGGCCTTATTATGGTACAAAATATTGATTCAACATATATCTGAGTCTGATTATAAAAAGAAAGTGGAACATGAATATAATACAAGGTTTACAAAGAATGAAGGAATGCTTGTTCCAAAATATAATAATAAATACGGACGGCGATTAGTCACCGAACCTCGGTAGTGTGCAGTCGTGTTTACCAGTGCTCTGTGTTTGACGGCTTACTTTGACGGCGGCGCGGCGGGCAGATAAGATTTATTTATTGTTACCTTTTCGTTTTCATTATTTTTGTTTGTGTTATTGGTTTGCGACGAAGTTGCGTGTATTATTTCTATCATTTATTATTTCTAAAATAATAATTATTGTTTAATTTTTTTTTGAAATTTGTTGAAATGGAGGAAGATGAAAATCGACCTCCGGACCCTGAACCCATTTCTAATATTGTAGACGACTACGATACTGATGATACCCAGACTTCTGTAACCCTTCCTTCACGAAAACGACGTCCTCCGCTTTGCCTTAATGTACCTCCTAAAATTAAATCTCTTTCACAATCAAACGAAGCCCCAATCTCTCATGGAAGTTATAATGATACCATTCCTCCAGAAGCAAAAGCCATTGAGCTTATGTATTCTATTTCATCTTCAGCTCCATTTATTGTCAATGTCCAAAGGACTGAACAGGGGAAAATAATTCATCCCCTGGATTTTGGTAAATTTATTTTTAGCTCAAAACTCAATAACCTCGGTATTATAAATGGATCAATAAAACCGGAAGGTCGATACAAACTATCCATAGAATTTAAATCAGCCACATTAGCTAATGATTTTGTTAAAAAAATAGGTTCTCTTTCAAATAATAAATTTAAATCTTTCATACCTACATTCAATTTAACCAGAATGGGCAGAGTAAGAGGTATCCCAACCGATCTATCAGAAACAGAAATAGTAGATGCTCTTAATGACTCTCAATTAACTCCAAAAGTTTTAAAAGCACGTCGTTTGAATTTTAAGGATACTTCCACCGGCACCACTATATGGAAACCTTCCCAATCCGTTGTTATTACTTTCGAAGGTCAAACATTACCATCCCGTGTATTTATTTATTATAACGCTCTTCCCGTTGAAATATACAGATTCCCGACTATCCAATGTTTCAACTGTTGCCGTTTTGGCCATTCAAAACCTATTTGTCGTTCCCCTCCTCGTTGCTTCCATTGTGGAGAGGATCATCCCTTTGAACAGTGTCAAAATTCAACGAATAACCCTATTTGTATTAATTGTAAGGGCAACCATACTGCTGTTAGTGTGGCCTGTCCAGAGTTATCTAGACAGAGAAATATCAAACAGTCAATGGCTGCAGACAATATTTCCTACTTTCAGGCCTCTAAATTATTCCCTCCTACAAAAAAATCTTTTGCAGAGATAACGTCTAACGCTTCTCTCTTTAATTTTTCTTCCCCTAAATCCCCACTATCATCTTCCCACAAAGAAACAATTTTCAAACCGATAAAATCTAATCCAAAATTTATTCCTTCTTTCGATAAAAAACTACATAATGAACTTTTACTTAACCCGAATGGGAATAATAAATCCCAGGCTCCCAATGGGACTGCCTTAAAAAACTGTTCCACTTCCGATATCTTCCCTAAAGTCACGATTGAAAATTCTTCTTTTATTCAAACTTTAATTACCCTATTAATTACGATCCTTTCAAATAACAATAAAGTACCGTCCAACGCTGCTGATTATATGAAATCTTTACTCTCTAGCCTTCCCGATGTATCCGCAAATGAGCAAAATACTTCAATGGAATAGTAGAAGTCTATTCGCCAACAAAATTGATCTTGTACAGTTACTTGATGAACATAATATTTCAGTTGCTGCCATCTCCGAAACGTGGTTAAAACCCTCATACCAATTTAAGATTCCTGGATATCATTGTCTAAGACATGATAGACTGGATGGCAAAGGTGGCACTGCTCTTATTATACATAATTCTATCCCTTTTAAAGAAATTATTTTCCACACTCTCTCCAATAATTTTCAGATAGTAGCTGCTGTTATATCTGATATTACATTACTATCAATATATATCCCTCCCTCTACAATTTTTGTTGAAAACGAATGGTCAACATTTATATCCCAGATTCGTCCCCCGTATATGATACTTGGGGACTTCAATGCTCATTCTCCTTCTTGGGGCAGTGAGTTAACAAACCGTTCTGGCCATAATCTATTAGATTTTATGGATACCTATAATTTATGTATACTAAATGATGGATCTCCAACTCGTTTCACTGCCCCTCAACATCGGAAAAGTGCAGTCGATTTATCTCTTTGCTCATCTTCGGTGATTCCCATATGTTCTTGGAACATTCTTAAAGATCCCTTTTCCAGTGACCATTTTCCTATAATAATTACCTTCCACCATCTATCTTCCACGCATTCCTTTTCGATAAACAATAGTTTTAAATTTAAAACGAAAGACGCGAATTGGAGAAATTTTTCTTCAGAATTAGACTCCATTGTTCAAGCATCTAAGTCTTCCCTTGTCAACACTAGTTTACAATGTGAATTATTTCCTAACATGATAATAAAAGCTGCAGAAAAAACACTTAAAAAACGTAATGTTAACATTAAGATAAAACATTCCACCCCATGGTGGGATGAAGAATGCACTAGTGTCGTTAAATCCAGAAGAGAAGCAATTTCCATTTTCCGTAAATGTATGTCTTTCGAAAATTACCTTTCTGTGAAACGCGCCCAGGCAGAAGCGAAACGCGTTTTGAAAAACAAAAAGCGGTCTGGATGGCGAAAATTCTGTGAACGCTTGTCTCCTGAATCTCCTCAGTCATCCGTATGGTCCAATTTAAAAAAATTCGGTTCGTCATATACTCCGCAGCGTTCTAAACATATTCCAGAAGAAATTATTATATGTTTTGCTGATAAGATAGCTCCTCCGTCAGTTGCCAGAATGTGTTGATCCCCCCTTAATTTTAAGGAGACAATTCCTAGCTGATAAATATATTTTTAAATCTTTTTCTATATCGCGTCACCCTTTAGAACAAAGCCTTGATTATTTGTTCAATTACTTAAATAACGAAAAAAGATCGACAGATAAAAATCGACTTCCTCTCCTTCTAAAAAGTTTTCTTTCATTCAAATCTCTGTCTTCTTCCCTCCAAAATCTACAAAAAGATCCTATCTTTCCTATTTTCACCATCCCATTTGATTCTATCAATTATATCCCCAACGTTATAACTTCAGACTTCCGAACTGATATTTTAACCTCATCTAATCAAAATGTTGAGGAAAAATTTAAAAACATTACATCTTCTAAGTTTCCAGAATTTTCTCTCATTTACACAGATGGTTCTAAGTCTGATAACAAAGATTGTGGAGCTGCGGTACACATTCCCGAATTCGATTTAGATTTGTCTTATAAATTGCCTAAAGAAATTTCCATATTTACTGCAGAATGCTTCGCAATTGAACAAGCTTTGAGCCAAATCCAGCTTTTCAATATAAGACGAGCCTTACTGTGCACTGACTCACTAAGCGCAGTGTTGAAAATTTCCTCAAATATCCTTAAACCAGAAGACTATATTATTTATAATATCAGAAACACCCTTAAATCTCTAAATGAATTAAATTTCGAGACAATATTGGTTTGGGTCCCTGGCCATTTAGGAATTGAGGGTAACGAGAAAGCCGATTCTCTAGCTAAACTTGGAACAATTTCTGGCTCTAATCCTTTAGATTTTAGAATTCCTATCTCTGACGTTATCCCAATTCTTAAATCCAACATGATCCGCTCCTGGGAAGAAAATTGGACTAGTACGAAAACCCGAACTGGTGCTTTTTATGCTGGAATACAAAATCATATTCCAAGTAAACCTTGGTTCCACGGCAAGAAAAAATCCAAAAGATTTATATCCTGTATCTCGAGAATGAGAATTGGTCATTGCTCCATTGCATCCCATTTGTTTAAAATCCGGGTCCTAGATAGTCCACTCTGCCAGTGCGGTATGGAAAATGAGACTCTTGATCACGTTTTCTTTAATTGTAAAAATCATTCATCCTTCAAAGGCATTTATCGTTTACTTATAAAAATCACCCACCAATCTCCCCTTAGTATTCCTTATTTACTTTCTCTCAACAATTCTCGCATTTTCTCAGTTCTATACAAGTTCATAGACTTGAATGACTTCAATATTTGAGATTTCCTATTCCCGTATAGATTTCCCATAAAATTATAACCATCTCCCTTAACTTTAACGGCACATAGCACTCTCTTTAGAGTGAATTGCCTAATACAAAAAAAAAAAAAAAAATACGGACGGCGAACCCTAGAATTTAACGTGCCAAAAATGCTTAACATGTTACCCATTAATATAAAAAATTGCGATTCTACAAATAGATTGAGATATATGCTGAAACAATGGTTACTAAATAGAGATAGTTTATATAAATTTAGGTGTGTTAATTGTATAGTTATAGTAATAATAGTATGTGTGTATGTATGTAATTGATCATTAACATCCTGTTGACAAACTGCTTTATTACAGTTTAACGGGATTGTAGCTTGAAAACCAATAAAAAAATTAAAAAAAATGTATTATTTTATTAATGGCAAATAATACATTACACCACACAAAGGAAATATAAACATTGAGGGAACAAACCCCTTTAAAAACATGACAGATAAATCCTGAATTGAGCCGATCAGGTTCTGCCCCATCCTGAAATTTATGTTTAATAAATTGCTCCAACAATAGAGACACATCTCGTGTACTGAGGAAACTCCAGCTTCAACAAGCCTGTTGATCTCCTGTATCAGGTCAGGATGAATTTGTTGGGTCATCTTGGCCGCGTCTCTGCTGTGGTTGTGGCTCGCTTCTCCGGTTGCTGAGACGTAATAACGTAGCACACATTTAGGTGGGCTGGTGGATTGAAGGGCTCTCTTCACTTGTTTCAGAATCTGAAAACAAGCCACAATGTTTTACTATAAATAAAAATAACAAAACCCTACAAAAACAGTAATTATTGGTTTGGTAGGCAGTAAAAAATATAAAATAATATTTTCAACAAAAAAATATCTGATTTCCTGAAGGGCACAGGAAAGTATGCTTCACACCTTCTATTTTGCAGTGTTGAGGCCCTGGGAATCATATTTCCGGCCATGGTACTGTGCTGACATCTACCATGGCAGCACAGTCAAATTCAATAGATAAGAATGTTGAAAATGTGTTTAAGTAAGCGATGGGAAGTTGCGTATTCCCACCACATTTCCTTCTAAACAAATGTGTGTTGTCCAAAACGGTATTTGTATAACCTTGCATCTAACTAGTGTTGTGTAGTATCTAGATACATTTTTGTGTATCTGTATCTAGCTATATTTCTATATCTGTATCTAAATACATTTTTACTAGTATTTGACACCTCAGATACTCAGATACTTTCAGATACTTTATTTTCGAAGTGAACTTCTTTACCGATTTTCTCTAGTTAATTTTAAAGTTTTCTCACAGATTCAGCTAGTGGGTACCTTTGTCCATCTAGTGTATAATATTTTAAAGCAGTTTATATACATGCATTTTAGGGGTCCTAACCCGAGTAACCGAGTAACCGAGTACCCGGGTACCCCCGTATATACAAAAATGAATTTAAAAAATAAAATAAAAATAATGAATAATTATTTTTTTTTTTAAATTTTCCATAACCCAAAGTAATCAAGTTGCACAGAGTTCACATATTTTTTATTTATCCAAGGGGCGTCGGGTACCCGGGTAGTAATATGCTACCCGGTTACTCGCGAGGACCCCTAATGCATTTATGTTATCACCGCTTGCAGGCCAATTTGCCAATATCTTTTTGGGCGACGAATAAAACAAGCAAGTGTAAATATGTAAAATAATCACAAGCGTTTACGTCTACCGTCTTTAAGAAATTAAAGTAATCGCTGTTTTCGATAATATATATATATATATATATTTTTAAGTTTTCCCCAAAAAAGAAGAAAAGTATCCGAGTATCTGTGAGTTACTTTTAAAAAGTATATGTATCTACATACAGATACAATTTTACAATGTATCTTGTATCTGTATCTAGCTAAAAATTTTGCCAAGTATCTGTATCTGTATCTAGATACTTTTAAAAAGTATCTGACATAACACTGCATCTAACTATAGTGAAAACATTAAAATAATGTAATAAAGTGATTGCCCATGTAGGGATAAGCAGAGAAAAGAAACTATCATACCTTCGTTTTTGCTCTTTCTGCAATTTGAGTTGGAACAGGAAATTCTGGAAAATATTTTATTTGTTTCACACTCATCATTGCGGGACAACCAAGCTTCTTGGAGTCCAAAACCCGGAACCTCTTCTTCTTATGGTTTGGGTGATCAGCCTGAAAGAACAATTCAAGGTATATAGTCTAATAGGCTTATACGCATAAGACGCCTATTATTTATGCGGCAAATAAATTGCCCATGGTTAACTTATTTGACGCAGATGATTAACTTTTACAAAAGTTGTTAGGGCCTATGCAATGTTGACATTAGTATAAAATTACAAGTGTGGTTATAATCCAGTGTGATATGAATTAAAATTGTGAAATGAGATATAGCTGCAGGGGCTTTAATTAATTTGGCACTTTGAGCATGGTCTTCTTTAGACTAACACGACATAAGGATGTGTTACGAGCCACGGCACACTTTTTAACACACAAAGATGAATTGTGATTGGTGTGATTGTCGTGTTAATCTTAATGAGACGGAGCTCCAACTGCCATATTAGGAAGGCCCCTGGTGTAATCTAGTCCTAGCTTACCTAGGCCCAGGCCCATCGCTTTTTTTATATTTTAAACACATCACCGACGATACGGTGATCATTTTGGGGTTATAGACATTAATCTTGGACCAGAGAGTCCTCGATGCTCTGTCAATGCTACTATTGAAAGACGAGGGGGGGTAGGCCTAGCTGATGTGGTTCAAGGGTGTATTAACATACCAATTCAACTCTCTTTTCTTCTTGTTATTTGGGCGGTGTAGTCGGGGGCCTTGGGCGCACTCTCTGTACTCTCATACCGAATGTAAATGGCATCCCAAAGAACTCCACTGTAGGCGGGCGGGTGATGATTTCTGACGTTTCGTGACGTGACGTGAGAAACAATTTACTCGGAACACACTCGGGTATGCTCGGATATGTTGGCCACGCCCCCTGTCGACTAGTCGCTGTGCATATAGCGACTCCCACGTTTTGGATGATGGACACTGCAATGCTGTCCGAAACGTTGGCTAAAGAAGGAGTTAGAGAAACACGGCATAACACCCCAAAAACAAATAATAAAAATTTACTGAATGTTCAGACTTTGGAATTCATAATCCCGGGTGTAAATTATTTACAAATATCGTACGATGACACATGCATACTAGCAATGTATAGATCTCCCTCCTACCACAATAACCCCTTTCATACAAAACATAAACGAAAAATTATCACAAATTGCGCACAAAAAACACTTAACTTTAGTCCGAGACATTAATATTGACATTTTACCAAATAATTCACACCCACAATGCCAAGATTACCTAAACCTACTTAGCTACCACGGATTGATAGTTACAATAAATCACCCAACTAGGGTTACCAAAGAATACAGCTCTTGTGTTGACCACATTATGATAAAAACAAACAATCCATATAAAACACTTGTTTTTGTATCTACCATTACTGACCACTATGCAACTATAATTTCATTAAACACCCCATCTAAAAATACAAAAATGAAACTCTATTATTGTGGTGATCTTCCGTGCCGATCATCCAGATTTTTTCTTAGTAAAAATAATGTGGGTATTCCGTTAATATTCGTTTTTATTCAGGTAGCTATAAGTATTGATACAATGGAAATATAAGAGCATGGTATTGAAAAGAGGACGAGTTAAAACAGACATGCCTTTTTATACGTCTCGGTCATGCTGTCTCACTCAGATATGCCTGTCTCTTTCATACCGACAGACATAAGTTCTCCACATCCCTCCACACTTAAATCAGCAGACAGTAACGCAACATGATTATCCTAATAATAATTATAAGACATACATACACTTATTTCATTATTGTTTTACAAAACTTTTTTTTTTCTTAATCATGTTGATTCGGGAGTTGACAGCTGCTTATATTGATTTCTGTGTTCTTGGGCGAAGGCGCTCTTTTCAGTTACCCGAAGTTGAAGCCACGGGTTCACTGGAGCTGGAAGGAAAAAGAGAGTCACCCGTTAGATTGTCATCCGAAACAAACGATACTCATTGAACGATAGCCTCTTCGTCTAAGACCCACTGATTAAAATACTAGGGTTCTTTTCCTATGATTCACACAGTTTTGACAACTGATCAGAATGTCTTTTCCAATACATGAGTTTATCATTTAATTTAACTTCAATTAAAAATAGTTATTTTCCCAATCGTTTATGTACTTTCCCTGGTAACCACTTATCATTGTTTTGGTCTCGAAAATCCCTGACCATAACTATCTGATTAATCTTGAAAATCTTAGATACTTTGTTATTTCTTTTATAATAGAATTTATGATTTTTTCTCATTCTGGTATCCTTATCAATCATATTTTCATTTACCTTCCCCCCTCTAGGTATAAAGTTATTCAAATTTAACCTTAACCTTACAACCTTTAACCTTTAACCAAACATTACAACTGCTGGCTCTAACCCTGTTGTACAGTGAGGTGCATTCCTATAATCTGTGAGAAAACATTCTAACTTCTTATTATTTGATGATTGAAATTTTTTCCTAACAATATTTTCTTTAAATTTTTTTTAAACGTTTCCACTGCATTCTCTGCCAGCCCATTAGATTGAGGATGCCATTTAACTCGCAAAACTGTTTAGAGTCTGCTGACATGAAGATACTAAAAAACGTCACAACACGTGGAAAACGTGGAAAAACATGGAAAAATGATATAAAACAAGTTAAAACATCGTAAAATAATATAAATGATGGAAAACGTAGTTAAATTTGTGGTTGAAGTTGGTGAAACAATTTGAAAGTAGATAAAGGCTTGAAAATTTTTGAAAATAAGTCGTGGTAAAAAAGGTACAACATGTGTTTTTTAAGCCTTTTGCCCTACTATTGACTAAGTTCAACCGTTTTTATTTATGTTTTACCATATTTCACAATGTTTTTCAAGAATTAACCATGTTTTACCATCTACCGCCATATATTTGACTGGTTTTCAATGATGTTTTCCAAATTTGACTATATTTTTCAAGGTTTTATCATGTTGTACGATTTTTTACGTCTTCCGTCATATATATGACCTTTTTCAAGGTTTTTAATGATCTTTTGCAATATTTTACTATGTTTTTAAAGGTATAGCACGTTTTTCGCTGTTTTACCGTATTCCGCCATAAATTTGTCTACATTAAACGGTTTTAACTGATGTTGTATCATATTTTACGACGATTACCAAGGATAAACCAATTTATCTGCATATTTTAACGGTATTCTATTATTTTTATGAGTTGATTTTCAAAGTTATATATTTGACTAGTTTTTACGGTTTTTAATAATCTTTTGCAACAGTTTACTATGTTTTGCAAGGTTTCGCACGTTTTACGTTGTTTTACCGTCTTCCGCCATACATCTGACTACATAAAAAGTTTTAACTGATGTTGTATCGTATTTTACGACGATTACCAAGGATAAACCGTTTTATCGGCATATTTTAACGGTATTCTGTAATTTTTTTAAGTTGATTTTATCAGACTTTCAAGGTCCTGCCATATTTTTCTGTCCTCCAACCACCAAGAATTTCTACGTTTTACCACAATTTACCAATCGTTTCATTGTTTTACCATCGTTTAAGGTTTTACAAAATTTAACCGTCTTCCACAATATATTTGTATGTTTTACCACATTTTACCGTCTTCCACCATACATTTGTATGTTTTACCCTATTTTATCCCATTTTAGAATTTTTACCGTGTTCAAGATTATTAAGCACATCTTATCATTCTTCACAGTGTTTTTCTACGTTGGACCTGTTTTCATTATTTTATACGCTATTTCCCATGTTAAATAATGATTTATCACATTATCAATTGATTCAATGTCATTTATGAACCTTCGCTATGTTTTTCCAAGATTTACTATTTGTTAGTATCTTACCACGTTAAACAATATTTGCATGTGTTTTACAACATTTTTTGGTAAGATATGGAGAAACATCGTAAAAAATACGGTAAAAAATGATAAAATGTAGTAAACCTTGGTAAAATATGGTTAAAGAAGACAAAAACACGGCAAAAAATGAGGAACAGGTTAACCATTAGAACTTTTTTGAAAATTAAATAAAGAAAACTAAGAAAAATGGTAGAAAAAGAGTTTATACGCTCAAACATGACAAAACACGAGAAATATTGTGAAACATTGTCAAATATGGTTAAAAATGACAAAGCATGGCAAAAAATGAGGAATTTGTTAATAAACGGTACACTGTCTAAAAGACTGCCAAACATAGTATACATGGTAAAATGTGTTAAAACCTAGAATACTCACAATACAAGTTAAAACAAGAAAAGTATGTGAAAAAATGGTAAAATCGTTGAAACCTAGATAAAACATTGTTAAATACATTTAATAATGGTAAGATTAGCAAAAAAATGACGAAATTTAGTAGGAAAAGTTGAAAAATGTTAAAATTTGTAAAACTTGGTGATATTTTCCTAAGCATAGTTAAATTAACATATTCAAAGCGATGAAAATAAGTTTTCATGCAAGAGAAACGCAATATCGGCGAAATGTTCACAATAATGAAAGTTCGAGAACAGACAGTAACAATTTGTCTATGATTTGACTCAATAGCCGTTTTTGACAGCACCGTAAATAATATCAATATAGTGTCAATAAAACAACCTAATAACATAACCCGCTTAAAAAAACAATATATAGTGATACGCTAGACAAAGTGGCAGTATTTGTGACGGTGGCAGTGAAATTAATCATTTGTAAATTGAAGTGCAAAAAGAGTATTGTCATTGTGACCCAAAATCAACTTTGGTGAAAACATACAATAACCATAGACAATACAAATCTATTTCGCCATAGACAATTTACATAAATTAATATATACTTAGGGGCATTTTTGTTCCAACATTAATAAAAATATAATTAATAAACCAAAAAAAAAAAAAAAAAAGAAATAGAAAATGGCAAATACAAGAGGAAAGGGAGTTATAACGGAAACCGAAGAAAAATTTAACATTGATAAAATTATACAGATTATTGAAAAAAAATTTGAATCCATGAAAAAAGAAATTATATCAAAAATTGAAAAACAAACCCAGGACACTCAAAAAAGCATTGATTTTATGAGTAGTCAGTACGATGATCTAATAAAAAAACTAGAAATAACAATTCTACAAAATAAAAAAATTGAAAATGATTTTGAAAACATAAAAAAGGAACACCAGGAAAAGAATATCATTATTAAACAACTTGAAATAAAAATTTCAGACCTCGAATACAAATCTCGGTCTAATTTCTTAGAAATAGCGGGCATTCCTCAAAAAAATGGAGAGCAGCAGATGGAGATAGTAAAAAGAGTTGCGGCGGCGGCAGGAATGGAAATCCAGCACAATGATATAATTGATATAAAAAGGACACATGATAGAAGGAACAATGCGCCACCGAAACTGCTAGTGGAATTTGCGGAAAAAAAGACAAGAGACAATCTTCTTTCTAAAAGGAAAAATATTAATTATGCAGCTATAAAAGATATCTCCACCGAACCAATCTATATTGCAGAGGAATTGAGCCCATATCAAAGGGAACTGCTCTGGAAAACGAAAAAATCTGCCAATGAAAAAATGTACTCCTACGTTTGGTTCAAAGATGGAAAAATAATGACGCGAAGAATGCCAACCGAAAAAATAATTTATATAAAACATGTAGATGATATAAAAAATATTGTATAACAAAAGGGCACAAAAACGATTACGAAAAAAAGATAAAAATGGCTGACATTATATTAACCTCGGAACCAAGTGATCTATCGAATTTAAATAACAACTCTTTCAATATACTACACAAAAACATAAGAAGCATAAGAAAAAATTTTGATGAATTGCAAATTTTATTGAAATATTTAAAAGTTAATTTTCAAATAATAATACTTACTGAATGTTGGATAAATCATAAATACATGAAATTGGAAATTGCTGGATATACAACCTACTCAAGTTTGAATAACAAAAAACAAAACGATGGTGTAATTATATACATTAAAAACGAAATAAAAGCCGAAGTTGAAGAAATTATTATCACAAATGCCAATTGTTTAAAAATTAAAATCAGTAAAGAAAAAGCTATATTAGCAATCTATCGATCGCCCTCAACAAAAAACATCGACCCATTCCTTAAATCCGTAGACGAGGAACTCTGCCTTCTTAAAGAAACGAAAAACATATTTATTATTGGAGATGTAAATATAAATATTTTAGAAAATGGACACCCTAAGCGAATTCAATATCTGCAGATGCTAGCATCCCATGGACTGGAAAGCTTAATAAATGTTCCTACTCGAAAAGTGGACAACAGTGAAAGTTGCATAGACCATATAATGAGTAAAACAAAAGACATTACTCAAACTGTTGTATTTAATTCAACTATAACCGATCATTATACAACTATGCTTTCAATAAAAATAAACAAGTCAAATAAAATGAAGAAAAAACCATTAACAACAGAAAAAACAGAAATCAACTGGAATATCATTAAACATAATCTACAATGTACCGATTGGAAAAAACTGCAAAGTATGAACAATACAAATGATGCATGGAATTATTTCATAGAACTTCTTCAGAATAATATACTATCTAATACCACAAAAATTACTAAGAAAATCTCACACAAAAATGTACATATTAAACCATGGATTACACAGAATGTTATAAACTGCATAAGAAAAAGAGACGAGTTACACAAGAAACTTAAAAAAATTCCATACGATATACACATGTTAAGATACTACAAAAGATACAGAAACATTTGCAAAAAAGTTATTATGTGTACAAAAGAAACCTACTATAAGAAAAAAATTGTAGATTGTAAACAAAATCCCAGGAAAATGTGGCAAATAATAAATGAAATAACCAGTTCTAAATCTGCCAACGTTACATCAATTGACGTGCTGAATATAAACAATGTTCCCAGGACATACGCTGATAATCCTGACCAAATACTTGAATACGTCAATAATTTTTTCATAAATATAGGATCAAATCTAGCAAAGCAAGTTACAAAATGTAATGAAGATGTACAAATAAACGAACCACCTGAGCAAGGAAATCAGCTCAATTTTAAACAAATTACAGCTGACGATATCAAAAACACAATTTCTTCTTTAAAATCAAATATTTCTTCGGGGGAGGACACAATCTCAACCAACGCAATAAAATATCTCTGTAAAGAACTTATCGAACCACTTACATACTTAGTCAACATGTCTATAACGAATAGCATATTCCCTACAGCCCTCAAAAAAGCGATTGTTATACCAATATTTAAACAAGGATGTAAAAATGACATAAACAATTACCGACCAATAAGCCTACTAAATGCATTTTCAAAAATATTGGAAAGAATACTAAAAAAACAACTCTTATCCTACTTAGAAGACAATAAAAAATTATCAAAAACTCAGTATGGATTTAGAGAGAACTTAAGTACTAGTGACGCCATAGAAAAAATTACCGATATGATCACTAAAAGTTTAGACAGTGGAGAAAAAACTTTGGCAATCTTCATAGACTTACAAAAGGCTTTTGACACAATAGATCACAAAATACTTTTTTCAAAACTTTCAAAAATTGGTATGTCATGTACAACACTAAACTTACTAAAAAGCTATATGACGGAGCGTACACAGAGCGTCCAAATTAACAAGAGAAAAAGCAAACCTCTTCTTATCAACCATGGAGTACCACAAGGAAGCGTACTAGGTCCGATATTATTTTTAATATACATTAATGATATCTGTAACCTAGAAACAAGAGGAAAAATCATTAGTTTTGCTGATGACACAGTAATTTTATTTAAAGAAAAAGATTGGATAAATACCTACAAAGAAGCTGAACACGGACTTGGTCTCCTGCAAAACTGGCTTAAAAGAAACTCCCTGACGCTTAATGTCAATAAAACAAAATATCTGACATTTTCTAAAACAGCCAGAGGGCAGCCGTCAGAGGACCTTAATCTCAAATTACATTCATGCCAAGGAATTTATCAAAAAAATCAAGGCTTATCATGCCTCTGTCCCACTATAGCACACTCCAAAAGCATCAAATATCTTGGAATTGAAATTGATGATAATCTCCGTTGGAACTCACATATAGATGTAATTACAAAAAAACTAACCAGGTACATATACTTCTTTAGAAACATTCGCAATATCCTCAATATAAACGATATTAAAAAAGTATACTATGCTTTGTGTCAATCACAAATAGAGTACGGAATAACTGGATGGGGGTCTGCCTTGAGCACTCACACAGAGCGGCTCAATATAGCACAAAAAGGAGTATTAAAGACTATACTGAAAGTTCCGCTTAGAACTCCGAAAGAAGAAATATTCAAAAACTTCAATGTTTACAATGTACAGAAACTATATTCAAAAAATATTTTATTTAAACTGAAAAAAAACATATCCGAATACTCCACTGCCCAACATAAATACACAACCAGGGCAAAAAGCGAAAATATCCTGATTACTCCCAGTTTGAACACATCCTTTGGACAGAGAAATAATAAATTCCATGCTATAAAATTGTTCAATGCTCTACCAAATGAAACCAAAAAAATAAACGAAATGAGTATATTTAAAACAAAAGTCAAAACATGGCTTAGAGATCAAAGTAATAATCAACTTACAAACATTATGAAGACAATGTAAAGACAATTCA
This sequence comes from Hesperophylax magnus, assembly GCA_026573805.1. NCBI lineage: Eukaryota > Metazoa > Arthropoda > Insecta > Trichoptera > Limnephilidae > Hesperophylax > Hesperophylax magnus. The sequence goes on from JAIUSX010000104.1 coordinate 4,933,553, forward strand.
AAACTAAATACAAAAATTTAAGAAAAACTACAGGCCGCCTCAGAACAGGAAACCCTAGTGAGGAGGACTGTGAAAAAAATACAAAAAATATACTTATATTATACTTTAAACCTACATAATGTACAAATTTTGCTATTGATATTAATAAAAAAAAAAAAAAAAAAAAAGACTATGATTGCTAAACATTTTCTTCCCACCACGAAGTTGACTATGCCTTGAAATGTGTTTTATAATGTTAGGAGTAGGCGGAAGGTAGCTCTACGGTTAGGTAGCGTGGGTGCAATCGGGAAATAGCTTGACGATTGATTCACGATGTTGAGAGATATACGCTACACACATTTACATATTATGTAACCATGTGTCCCCGAAAGGGAAGGAGAGAGGGTTTACGGCTGTAGGTATGACAAAAGTCGATAAACTTACATCTGCAGGCGTCTTGGGTGGAAATTCACTAGACTAATATTTTTTCAAACAAATATTCTCTTTCCCCGTAGGAATATGCAGTGAGGATGTACGGCCGAATAACAAAATACGACATATTTGTGCAGTCTGTATAGCAAAGTAGGTTATGTTTAAGCACTGCCATTGACATAATCAAGGTGAAAATTATATTTTGCTTGTCAAAATATTTCTAAGAATTAAAAACATTTCTCTTCGTGTCGAGGTTCGACAATTGCCTAACTGAAGATAATATTCCTCAGTTACGCAATTGTATTATGTTTTACCATACTTCCTACATCTTTTAATGATTTTCAACGAATTATCAAATTTTCAAGCTTTTATCAATGTTAGAATTGTTTCACCATCTACCACCATAAATTTAACTACGTTTTAAATGATATTTTATGATGTTTTACCTCGTTTTATCACATTTACTCTCGTTTTGCCACGTTTATCACGTGTTGTGACGTTTTCTAGTATCTCGCCACGTTTCATCAGATTGAACCATGTTTTTATGATTTTTACCACGTTATTTGGTGAAATTTGGTGATAAATTCAAAACATCACCCAGGTTTATCACATTTTTCCACGTTTTGAAACGTTTATATGTCTTGTATCTTGCCGCGTTTGATCATCGCATCAGTAAACCATGAAAAACATAGAAAAATATGGTAAAAAAACTCTAAATACAGTCGAACTTAGTCAAAACTTCGTCTTCGTCGAACGTCACAGCGGTGCTGCCAAGGTCTAGTATCTGTGAGAGGATATTGTGTCAGCGCTCTTTATTAGCAGGAGACACATGTCAGCGCTATATTAGCAGCAGACACATACCTGGACGGATGACGAACCTCGTGCTGGCACTGTTGGTGGACGCGGTGGACTCTCTCACTGCAGCAGCTGGACCAGAACGTCACAGCGGTGCTGCCAAGGTCTGGTATCTGCGAGAGGATATTGTGTCAGCGCTTTGTTAGCAGCAGACACATACCTGGACGGATGACGAACCTCGTGCTGGCACTGTTGGTGGACGCGGTGGACTCTTTCGCTGCAGCAGCTGGACCAGTTTCCTCACCACCTGGGATTCTTGTTGCAGAGTCTCCATCTTCTATATTCGTCGAACGTCACAGCGGTGCTGCCAAGGTCTGGTATCTGCGAGAGGATATTGTGTCAGCGCTTTGTTAGCAGCAGACACATACCTGGACGGATGACGAACCTCGTGCTGGCACTGTTGGTGGACGCGGTGGAATCTCTCACTGCAGCAGCTGGACCAGAACGTCACAGCGGTGTTGCCGAGGTCTGGTATCTGCGAGAAGATATTGTGTCAGCGCTTTGTTAGCAGCAGACACATACCTGGACGGATGACAAACCTCGTGCTGGCACTGTTGGTGGACGCGGTGGACTCTTTTGCTGCAGCAGCTGGACCAGTTTCCTCACCACCTGGGATTCTTGCTGCAGAGTCTCCATCTTCTTTCTTCGTGTCACCTGTTTCTGTACTTCATTTTACTTTACTTAAATTCCGTTTATTTTTTATTTTTTATATTTATATTTTTTGTAATACCTGCATCAACTGTAAAGCGCCCCTGAGGTGATATCTCACAAAAGCGGCGCTATTCAAAATGTCCAGTAAATAAATAAATAAAAAAGTATGGCGGAAGACATCAAAGACACATTTTGTACCTTTTTACTTTGTTTTACCATATTTACCATGTCTTATAATGATTTTCAATGAATTGTCGAAAATTCAAGTTTTTATCAACCACTGTCGTTTCCCCACCTTCCATTATAAATTACTAAACATACTAAAATCAGGTAAAAGACGGTAAAAATGGGATAAACGATGGTAAGACAGAGAAACGATTGGTAAATTGTGGTAAAACGTAAAAATTCTTGGTGGTTGGAGGACAGAAAAATATGGTAGACCTTGAAAGTCTGATAAAATCAACTTATAAAAATTATAGAATACCTTAAAATATGCCAATAAGTTGGTTTATCCTTGGTAATCGTCGTTAAATATGATAAATCAGTTAAAACTTTTTAATGTAGTCAGATGTATGGCGGAAGACGGTAAAACAGCGAAAAACATGCCGAACCTTGAAAATATAGTAAAACATTGCGAAAGATTATTCAAAACCGTAAAAACTATTCAAATATATGACGGAAGACGTAAAACATAGTACAACATGATAAAACCTTGTAAAATATCATAAAAAACCGTAAAACCAGTCAAATATATGGCGGTAGATGTTAAAACATGGTTAATCCTTGAAAAACATTATGAAATATGGGAAAACATAAATAAAAACGGTTGAACTTAGTCAATAGTAGGGCGGAAGGCTTGAAAAACACATGTTGTACCCTTTTTACCATTTTTACCAATTTTACCACTTATCGTCATATTCAACCATGTTTTTATGTGTTTATCTCCTTATTGGGTGAAACTTGGTAAAACATTGAAAAAATCAATAAGATATGTAAAGCAATGAAAAAAATCGGAAAAATTTAAATCACGTTAAAAATCAGTGAAATATACCTGCAGGCCCTTATAGACCAGGCTTACCTCGTTTAAAAATTTAATAAAAAGCTAAATGCTGTCAATAATTTAATAAATGGTAGTATATGGCAAAAAATGGAAGATTCAGAAAATCATACCTTAAAACTAGGTTAACACGTAAAAGCCGTGAAATATGTAAGCGTAAAAGTGGTACAATGCAGTTGTGTGGGCAAAGACGTAAAATGTCGGTTTAATATGCAGTAAAAATGCAATAAGTAAGTAGAGACGCGAAAACATCAATACACGTTTTTCAAGGTTTTATTTATTTATTTTAATATCAACGGTATAAAATATACCATATACAGTAAATTATAAACAGTGACATCAGAAAATATACACTTAACAAAAACTCTAGATGGATATAAAAAGTTAGAGATACAAGTACATGCAAAACTTATAGGTAAACTAGGTTAGATTAGTATTGATTGAAATATATGATAGTATAGATACATGATATCATATATTACAATAGCTAAAATGTATGCATTTATATTCAGGTTTTGGTTGAATGTAGGTAAAGGCCAATCAAGCTGTTGGTTCCCCTTATTGACTATTTTTATTGACTCAAGTTTCCTCAGTTGCCCCAGGCAGTTCATTTTATACACATATTTATTTCTATTTTTACGTAAGTACGAATAGACTTACATTTTTTTGGCCATAATTTAAAAGATATGATATTAAAGTTTTTTGTACCTAGCTTCTGTGCAGTTAAACAGATCCGCTACACCTGCGTACCTATTACTAATTTCATGTAATCTAGGTACAAGCGAGTATTTTAAATGTTCAGTCTTAGAATTGTTACAATTAAATAGGGTTTTAGAGCGAGTAGCTCTTATGGGTATACGAAATTCAATGAGGTTATTTAAATCAAGGCTGTCTACACTACCATTTACAATTTTGAACATAAATATTAAGTCGTATATAATTCTTCGATCTGAGAGTTTTAATAAATTTAATTTTTTCATTAAGTAATTATAGTTTATACTTTCAATGGGAATACCCAGTTTAAAGTTAATGTGTCTTAAGAATTTGTGTTGAATTTATTCTATTGAATCTAAATGTATTTTATTTTGTATTTTTTAATGTGGGGACTAGATCGAGGAGTTATATTCGACTTGACTTCGAACTAAAGATGTATACAAAATTTTCAAGCTTGAAATATCTCTGAAGCCTCTGGAGTTTCGAAAAATGAATCCAAGCATTTTCATTCCCTTATTGTTAATTGAGTTTATGTGAGATATAAAGTTTAATTTGGAGTCGAAAATGATGCCCAGGTTATTAATTTCTTCAAAAAAGGTAAGGGTTGAGTTATTAAGTTCATATGAATAAATAATTGGTTGACTTATTTTGTAAAATCTTATTGAATGGCACTTATTTATTTATTTATCACGTTATACGATGTTTTAGAATCTACCGCCATATATTTGATTGATTTTCAATGATGTTTTCCAAATTTGACTATAGTTGTCATGGTTTTATCATGTTGTCCGATGTTTTACGTCTTCCGTCATATATATGACCTTTTTCAAGGTTTTTAATGATCTTTTGCAATATTTTACTATGTTTTTAAAGGTATAGCACGTTTTTCGCTGTTTTACCGTATTCCGCCATAAATTTGTCTACATTAAACGGTTTTAACTGATGTTGTATCATATTTTACGACGATTACAAAGGATAAATCAATTTATCGGCATATTTTAACGGTATTCTATTATTTTTATGAGTTGATTTTCAAAGTTTCAAGGTCCTGTCATATTTTTCCGTCCTCCAACCACCAAGAATTTCTAGGTTTTACCACAATTTACCAATCATTTCTCTGTTTTACCATCGTTTATTCCATTTTTACCATCTTTTACCTCAATAAGTATGTTTATTATTTTATAATGGAAGATGGTGAAACGATGGTGGTGCATAAGAGCTTGAAATTCCGATAATTCATTGAAAATCATTATAAGACGTAGTAAATATGGTAAAACACAGTAAAAAAGGTACAACATGTGTTTTCGACCACTTCTTAAGAAGACTTCAGAAGACTTCCGCCATACTTTTGACTAAGTTGAACTGTTTTTAAAGTTATTTTACCATATTTTTCTATGTTTTTCATCGTTTTGTCATATTTTACGGTTTTAAATGATGTTTAACAATTTACTTTACTGGTTTTTAATGACTTTTCTATATATTACTATATAATTCAAGGTTTTATTATGTTTTCGATGTGAAACGTCTTCCGTCATATATTTGACTAGTTTTTACGGTTATAAATGATTTTTTTCAATATTTGACCATGTTTTTCAAGGTTCAGCATGCCGTTTGCTGTTTAAGAGTCTTCTGCCATACATTTGACTAAATTTAACGCTTTTCCATGGTATTCTACCACATTTTACTACCATTAATGAATGAATCGGAATATTTTTACAATTTTATTATTTTTGTGAGTTACTTGCGGACGAGGCCTTTTTAAAAATAATTTAATCAAATTTTCAAGGTTTTACCACAACTCACCGTCTTCCACCAAACGTTTGTATATTTTACCACAATCCACCGTCTTCCACCATTCATTTGAATGTTTTACCACATTTTACCGCCTTCCACCATACATTTGTATGTCTTACAACATTTTACTTCTTCCACCATACATTTGTATGTTTTACAACCTTTAACCGGCTACCACCATACATTTGTATGTTTTACTACATTTCACCGTCTTCCACCATACATTTGTATGTTTTACAACATTCTACCGTCTTCCACCATACATTTGTATGTTTTACTACATTTCACCGTCTTCCACCATACGTTTGTATGTTTTACTACATTTCACCGTCTTCCACCATACATTTTTATGTTTTATCACAATTAACCGTCTTCCGACATATATTCGTATGTTCTACCACATTTTACAGTCTTCCAACATACATTCGTTTGTTTTACCACATTTAACCGTCTTCCACCATTCATTTGTATGTTCTACCACATTTAAGAGTCTTCCATCATACATTTGTATAATTTACCACATTTTACCGTCTTCCACCAAATTTTTTTCTGTTTTACCCTATTTTATTCCATCTTAGATTTTTTAGCGTGTTTTACATAATTTTAGCACATGTTGTCATTTTTCACAGTGTTTTTCTTCGTTGGACCTGTTTTCTTTATTTTATACCTTATTTCCGAGGTTTAATAATGATTTATCACATTTTCAATTTTTTTAATGTCCTTTATGAAACTTAGTTATGTTTTTTCACGTTTTGTTGAGATATTTTGAAGGAATATCGTTAACAAAGTAGACTAACATTGTAAAATTTCGTAAAATAGGGTAAAAAATGATAAAATTTGGTAAAACTTGGTAAAACATGGTTTAAGATGACAAAAGCACGCCAATAAATGAAAAACACGTTAACCAATAGAACTATTGTGAAAATTAAATATAGAAAACTCAAAAAAGGGTTAAAAAAAGAGTTAATGCGCTCAAACATGACCAAACACGTGAAATATTGTGAAATATTGTCAAATATGGATAAATATGACAATGCACGGCAAAAAGTGAGGCAATTTTTTACACGGTACACTGTCTAAATGACTGCCAAACATAGAATACATAGAAAACAATTGGTAAAACCTGGAGTACTGGAGTAACAATACATGGTAAAACAAGTACGAAAATGTAAAAAAATGGTAAAATCGTTTAAACCTAGCTAAAACATGGTTAAATACAATTAAAAATGGTAAGATTAGCATAAAATAACGATATTTAGTAGAAAAAGTTGAAAAATGTTAAAAATTGTAAAACTTGGTTATACGTTTTTAAGCATAGTAAAATAATTATATTAAAAGCGACGAAAATAGGTGTTCATGCAAAAGAAAGGCAATATCGGCAAAACTGTTCACAATAATGAATGTTCGAGAATAGACTAAATCAAAGTACACAGTGAAAAGGGAATATAGAAAGTTCAATGCGTAATTTTCAGTAAAAGTGCTGAAAAACACGTTAAAATTATAAAAAAAGTTTAAATTGGTAAAAAATCGCAAAGGTAGCGAAAAGCAAATATTAAGTAGGAGAGATAAATTCCCGAAAACTGGAAAAAAACGGTTAATAGTGTCAAAAAATGGCAAAGATGATAAAAAGTGTTTCAATGCAAAAATCCTAAATAACGCTTATTATACGTTAAGCACATAAAGTTCCAATTCTGAATTTATCTCATTTAAAACACGACATTAAAAAATAATGAACGGAATGGATATAGAATAAGGAGTATAACGGAAAAACGTTCAAACTATCTACAATGAAGAATAATAAAATGATTAAGAAAACACGAACTTCACATATTGGAAAAATTCACAAGACAGTTAATCGCATAAAATTCAGTTAAATATGCGTAAAGGTCTAAAAAACATAAAATGATAAAAATATATTAAGTTGGCGAAATTTTTTTTTTCTTAATTTTTTATTTATTTTATAAAATACAATATTATTATTTAAATTTACACATTATGAACATATTTCAATTAATCATTAAACATGTCTACCTTTACGAGAGTCTAATACTCGTGTTTACAAGAAATGGGAAATGTATATGATTAAGTAAAACAGTATATGCAAGATTTTTCATATTTTTCTACGTTTTTCCACCGCATACTTTAGGCCGGCCACTCTATGCATCAATCTATATTTTAACATGTTTTAGCATACATAAACAATATTTCACGATTATTTGTCCTATAGAAAAATACTTTCTCCAGTCGGAAATTTTTTTGTCTAAAAGTCAATAATTTGTATGGTTCGATTTGTCCGATCGGACACGGTTTTGTCGAGTCAGACAATTATTTGTCCGATCGGACAAGAGTGTGTCCGATCGGACAAATAATTGTCTGACTCGACAAAACCGTGTCCGATCGGACAAATCGAACCATACAAATTATTGACTTTTAGACAAAAAAAGTCCGAATCAAATCAGACAACTTTTTGTCCGATCGGACAAAGTATTGTCCGACTCGACAAAGAATTGTCCGATTCGACAAAGAATTGTCTGATTGGACAATTATTTTTCCGATCAGACACAGTATTGTCCGATTGGACTAACTTTGTCCAATTGGAAAAACCCTTTGGATATATGCTACATCGGATATTTCTTTTAGGACATTTCTGTCCATTTGTCAATACAATAATTCGTAGAATTTCAGAAAAAATGAGAAATCACGCCAATAATGTTGAAATGCGGTAAATGACGGCCGGCATAGTCCAGTGGTAACGCATTGGACTGCCATTCCGAAGGTCGCGGGTTCGAACCCGGCGTGCGCAAATAAATTTTATTTGATTAATTTGTGTTATTTCACAATTAATTAATTTAAATAATATATAGTATATTTGCGGCACGTTCCAGAGTGGAAGATACTACCAGTATCGCCCTGGTGTAAGACCACCATTCAGAATTGAAACGTTGCTCCAAATGGCTTTAGCTGTGTTTAGTGACTAGATCTGAATAGCCAGGTACTTCCCCACCTTCCTCTTTCCCTTCCCCACTTACCTTCAGCCTCACAACATCCCCCAATTGGGGATGCCATAGTCTCACTGGCTCCAGACGGGAGCAGTTGGGACTCTTGTGAGGTATTCACTATAAAAAAAAAAAAATAAAAAAAATGACGTCAAACATAGCAACGGCGAAGAGTAACTAAATCAATACAGTAAAATGCCGTAATAATGTCCAACGTTAAATAACGCCAAACCCTTTACTGTAGTAAAAAAGTGGTAAAAGGTAAAGAATTTAATAAAACACACTTAAATTTTCAAAACATGGTGAAAAGTGTAATAGATGAGTGTAAATTGATTTGATGAAAAAAATTTTTTACTTAAAAAATCAAGAATACGGATAAAACGCTTAAACTCAGTAAAATGGCATAAAATGGTTAAAATGATAAAATACTTTAAAATTGCAGAAACAAAAATATGAAAGATAAGAGCAACAAGCATTAAAATATGCTTTAAAGCATTAAAATGATAAAAGGGATAAAATACTGTAAAAATGCACAAACAAAAATGTGAAAAAGAAACTCAACTAGAATTAAAAACGCTTAAAAGCATAAAAATGCAAAAACTCTTTAAAGAATAAAATACTGTAAAAATGCGCAATCACAAATATGATAGAGTAAAGCAACTAGCATTAAATCCGCTTAAAAGCATAAAAATTGTAAGAAATGGTTAAAAAGATGAAATTCTTTGAGAATGCAGAAAGATAAATATCTTGGAGAACAGCAACCACCGTAAAATATCATAAAACATGGTAAAAAATACAGTCTTTTAGTTAGTATTCCATGTTTTACCATATTTTCTCAATTTTGCTGTGCTTTCTCCTGTTTAAGCATATTAACCACAATTCATCCCTTGTTTTACCGTGTTTGATCAGTTTTTCAATTTTTAACAATTTAAATTCACATTGATTTCCAATGTTTTGCGGTTTGACCACATTTCTGCGAGTTTTAACCACGTTTCGCTTTGTTTTACCATATTAAATCACTATTTATTTGGTTTTAGCGTGTTTTACAAATTTTTACATTATTTTATGACTTTTTTTCATGTTTTACGGTGTTTCATACAAAACTCACAAAAAACATGGTTTAATATGATGAATATAGGTGTTTAAGTGTATGACTAGTGTTTTAGCGAGTAATACCGTGTATTGATTTTTTCACGTCTTTACGTACTTATTGCATTTTAAACACCTACTTTACGTCTTTTACGCCACACAAGTGCATTTCTAAATTTGTCACTTTTTGCCATCATTTGCCTTTCTTTAAATTATTGACTGCATTTAACTATTTATTTAATTTTTAAACGTTGTTAGCCAGGTCTTAAGGGCCTTTACTATATTTCACCGATTTTGAAAATGATTTTTCAATTTTTCCTATGTTTTTCATTGCTTTACATATCTTATTGATTTTTGTCCATGTTTCACCAAGTTTCACCCAATAAGGAGGTAAAACATATGAAAACATGGTTGAATATGACGATACGTGGTAAGATACTAACAAACGTAGCAACACGTGGTAAACGTGGCAACATGTAATAAATCGAGGTGATGTTTCGAAAGTTTAAAAATATCTTACCAAATAACATATCTTATTGTTTTTTTTTCATGTTTCACCAAGTTTCACCCAATAAGAAGGTACAACACATAAAAACATGGTTCAATATGAATAAACGTGGAAAGATACTAAAAAACGTCATAATACGTGGCAAAATGATACAGAAGAAGGTAAACATCGTAAAATATTATAAATGATGTATAACGTAGTTAAATTTGTGGTTGAAGATGGTGAAACAATTCGAACGTGGATAAAAGCTTGAAAATTTTATCATTTTTGAAAATCATTATAAGAAGTGGTGAAAATGGTAAAATATAGTAAAAAAGGCACAACATGTGTTTTTCAAGCCTTCCGCCTACTATTGTCAAGTTCAACTGTCTTTATTTATGTTTTACAATTTTTTTCAAGGTTTAATCATGTTTTACTATCTACCGCCATATATTTGACAGGTTTTCAACGATGTTTTCCAAATTTTACTATGTTTTTCATCGTTTTATCACATAGTACGATATTTTACGTCTTCCGTCATATATTTGATTGTTTCTACGGTTTTTAATGATGTTTTATCATATTTCACAATGCGTGTCAAGTTTTATCTATGTTTTACGTGTTTTCGCCTTCTACCGCCATACATTTGGCTAGTTTTAACGGTTTTTATGTTATTTTACAGTATTTAACTATGTTTTTCAAAGTTTTATGACATTCTACGATGTTTTAACATACATTTGAACATTATTAGCCATATATTTGACTGGTTTTCAATGATTTTTTCCAAATTTGACTATAGTTGTCATGGTTTTATCATGTTGTCCGATGTTTTACGTCTTCCGTCATATATATGACCTTTTTCAAGGTTTTTAATTATCTTTTGCAATATTTTACTATGTTTTTAAAGGTATAGCACGTTTTTTGCTGTTTTACCGTATTCCGCCATAAATTTGACTACATTAAACGGTTTTAACTGATGTTGTTTAATATTTTACGACGATTCCAAGAATAAACCAATTTATCGGCATATTTTAACGGTATTCTTTTATTTTTATGAGTTGATTTTCAAAATTTCAAGGTCCTGCCATATTTTTCCGTCCTCTAACCACCAAGAATTTCTAGGTTTTACCACAATTTACCAATCGTTTCTCTGTTTTTCCATCGTTTGTTCCATTTTTACCGTCTTTTACCTTATTAAGTATGTTTATTATTTTATAATGGAAGATGGTGACGGTGACGATGGTGGTGCATAAGAGCTTGAAATTTCGATAATTCATTGAAAATCATTATAAGACGTTCTTATGAAAATAATTACTTTTGTTTTATAATTTATTATTTTCCTAACTAGAGTTATTAATGTTTCATATTACCCCGGGTAAATTGCAGTCAGTTCATAGAAATTCATTATAAGACGTGGTAAATATGGTAAAACACAGTAAAAAAGGTACAACATGTGTTTTTGAAGACTTCCGCCATACTTTTGAAGACTTCCGCCATACTTTTGACTAAGTTGAACTGTTTTTAAAGTTATTTTTCCATATTTTTCTATGTTTTTCATGGTTTTGTCATATTTTACGATGTTTTACGGTTTTAAATGATGTTTTACCATTTACTTTACTGGTTTTTAATGACTTTTCTGAATATTACAATATTTTTCAAGGTTTTATTATGTTTTACGATGTGAAACGTCTTCCGTCATATATTTGACTAGTTTTTACGGTTTTAAATGATTTTTTTTCAATATTTGACCATGTTTTTCAAGGTTCAGCTTGCCGTTTGCTGTTTTAGAGTATTCTGCCATACATTTGACTAAATTTAACGCTTTTCATTGATATTCTACCACATTTTACGACCATTAATGAATAAATCGGAATATTTTTACAATTTTATCATTTTTGTGAGTTACTTGCGTACGAGGCCTTTTTAAAAATAATTTAATCAAATTTTCAAGGTTTTACCACAATTCACCGTCTTCCACCATACATTTGTATATTTTTTCACAATCCACCGTCTTCCGACATACATTCGTTCATTACATACGTCCGTGTTTTACCACACTTTACCGTCTTCCGGCATACATTCGTATGTTTTACCACACTTTATCGTCTTCCACCATACATTTGTTTGATTTAAACGATCGGACTTATTCGATGCCCGATAAGACATTTCCAGTGTCCGATTGGACATATCCGATGTCCCATAGGACATTTCCATTCTCCGATCGGACATATACGATGTACGATCGGACATATTCGATGTCCGATCTGACATGTCCAGTGTCCGATCGGACACATTCGATGTCCGATCGGACACATCCAATGTCTGATCGGACACATCTGATGTCCGGTAGGACATTTCAAGGGTCCGATCGGACTTATCCGATGTCCGATAGGACATTTCCAGTGTCCGATCGGACATATCCGAAGTCCGATAGGACATTTCCAGTGTCCGATCGGACATATCCGATTTCCGATAGGACATTTCCAGTGTCCGATCGGACATATTCGATGTCCAATCTGACATGTCCAGTGTCCGATCGGACACATCTGATGTCCGATCGGACACATCCAATGTCTGATCGGACACATCTGATGTCCGGTAGGACATTTCCAGTGTCAGATCGGACTTATCCGATGTCCGATCTGACATTTCCAGTGTCCGATCGGACTTATTCGATGTCCGATAGGATATCTCCAGTGTCTGATCGGACATTTCCTCTGTCCGATCGGACATATCCGATGTCCTATCTGACATTTCCTCTGTCCGATCGGACATATCCGATGTCCTATCTGACATTTCCAGTGTCCGATCGGACTTATTCGATGTCCGATTGGACATTTCCAGTGTCCGATCGGACATATCCGATGTCCGATAGGACATGTCCAGTGTCCGATCGGACACATCCGATGTCCGATCGGACACATCCAATGTCTGATCGGACACATTGATGTCCGGTAGGACATTTCCAGTGTCCGATCGGACCTATCCGATGTCCGATAGGACATTTCCAGTGTCCGATCGGACATATCCGATGTCCGATAGGACATTTCCTCTGTCCGATCGGACATATCCGATGTCCGATAGGACATTTCCTCTGTCTGATCGGACACATCTGATGTCCAGTAGGACATTTCCAGTGTCCGATCGGACCTATCCGATGTCCGATAGGACATTTCCAGTGTCCGATCGGACATATCAGATGTCCGATAGGACATTTCCTCTGTCTGATCGGACATATCTGATGTCCGATCTGACATTTCCAGTGTCCGATCGGACTTATTCGATGTCCGATTGGACATTTCCAGTGTCCGATCGGACATATCCGATTTCCGATAGGACATTTCCAGTGTCCGATCGGACATATTCGATGTCCAATCTGACATGTCCAGTGTCCGATCGGACACATCTGATGTCCGATCGGACACATCCAATGTCTGATCGGACACATCTGATGTCCTACTGGACATCAGATGTGTCCGATCAGACAGAGGAAATGTCCAATCGGACATCGGATAAGTCCGATCTGACATTTCCAGTGTCCGATCGGACTTATTCGATGTCCGATAGGATATCTCCAGTGTCTGATCGGACATTTCCTCTGTCCGATCGGACATATCCGATGTCCTATCTGACATTTCCTCTGTCCGATCGGACATATCCGATGTCCTATCTGACATTTCCAGTGTCCGATCGGACTTATTCGATGTCCGATTGGACATTTCCAGTGTCCGATCGGACATATCCGATGTCCGATAGGACATGTCCAGTGTCCGATCGGACACATCCGATGTCCGATCGGACACATCCAATGTCTGATCGGACACATTGATGTCCGGTAGGACATTTCCAGTGTCCGATCGGACCTATCCGATGTCCGATAGGACATTTCCAGTGTCCGATCGGACATATCCGATGTCCGATAGGACATTTCCTCTGTCCGATCGGACATATCCGATGTCCGATAGGACATTTCCTCTGTCTGATCGGACACATCTGATGTCCAGTAGGACATTTCCAGTGTCCGATCGGACCTATCCGATGTCCGATAGGACATTTCCAGTGTCCGATCGGACATATCAGATGTCCGATAGGACATTTCCTCTGTCTGATCGGACATATCTGATGTCCGATCTGACATTTCCAGTGTCCGATCGGACTTATTCGATGTCCGATTGGACATTTCCAGTGTCCGATCGGACATATCCGATTTCCGATAGGACATTTCCAGTGTCCGATCGGACATATTCGATGTCCAATCTGACATGTCCAGTGTCCGATCGGACACATCAGATGTCCGATCGGACACATCTTATGTCTGATCGGACACATCTGATGTCCGTTAGGACATTTCCAGTGTCCGATCGGACATATCCGATGTCCGATAGGACATTTCCTCTGTCCGATCGGACATATCCGATGTCCGATAGGACATTTCCAGTGTCCGATCGGACATATCCGATGTCCGATAGGACATTTCCTCTGTCCGATCGGACATATCCGATGTCCGATAGGACATTTCCTCTGTCTGATCGGACACATCTGATGTCCAGTAGGACATTTCCAGTGTCCGATCGGACCTATCCGATGTCCGATAGGACATTTCCAGTGTCCGATCGGACATGTCAGATGTCCGATAGGACATTTCCTCTGTCTGATCGGACATATCTGATGTCCGATCTGACATTTCCAGTGTCCGATCGGACTTATTCGATGTCCGATTGGACATTTCCAGATGAGAAAATGTCCGATCGGATCTTGTAAATGTCCCATCGGACAGGGGAAATGTCTAGTCGGACACTGAAAATGTCCCATCGGACTGGGGAAATGTTAAGTCGGAAAACATATGCTAAAATAATGTAAAACACTATAAAAATGATAAATTTGGATAAAAGATGGTTAAACATATAAATATATGGTGAATATTGATGGTTGAAAACCGTAAAATGTGGTAAAACATACATTTTTATAGTGGAAGACTGTAAAATGTGGTAAAACAAACATATTTATGGTAGAAGTCGGTAAAACGTGGTTAAACACACAAAATTATTGTGGAAGGCGGTAAATGTGGTAATACATATAAATTTATCGTGAAAGGCGATAAAAAATGGTAAAACATACCAATTTATGGTGTAAGGCGGTATGATCTGGTAAAGCATACATAGATATTTATGGTGAAAACGGGAAAATTTGGTAATACAAACATATTTATGGTGAAAGACGGTAAAACGTGGGAAAAAATACAAATTTATGGTGGAAGGCGGTAAAATGTGGTAAAACATACATATTTATGGTGGAAGATGGAAAAACGTGGTAAAACATACAAATTTATTGTCGTAGGCGGTAAAATGTGATAAAACATACATATTTAATGTGGAAGACTGTAAAATGTGGTAAAACAATGAAATGCATTGTGGCTGTCGGTGAAAGATGGTGAAGCCTTGAAAATCTTATAATATTACGGCAAAAAGGTCTCATTGGTAATTAACTCATAAAAATGATAGAATACCATCAAAATATGCCGATTAATTGGTTTAACTTGTGAAATCGTCGTAAAATATAGTAGAACATAAACTTATTAAACTTATTAGACTAGATTAAACTCGTTTAATCTAGTCTAATGTATGGAGGAAGACGTAAAACATCGTCCAACGTGATGTTACCTTGGAATTCATTTTATTGAATGAAAAGATATTTATCACCTATTTCCCACTTTTTACACTCATCACCATATTTTGCCATTTTTTTGTTTGTTTTAACATATTGTTCACTATTAGTTTGATTAGGTACGATGGGTAAATAAGTAGTCTTCACTTATAGTAATTGTACCCCATCGAAACACGTATTTTACGTCTTGAGCATTTTAACTACTTAGTACCACTTTTATGAATACATATTTCACAGTTTTTACGTATTGAGCTAGTTTTGAGGAATTATTTTCTGAATTTTACCTTTTTTGCAGCTTTTGCAATTCATTAAAATATTGACAGCATTTTTAAATGTTAAACGCATTTAACCTTTTATTACATTTTTTATCGTGGGAAGCCTAGTTTTTATGGCCATTATGTATATTTCACTGATTTTTAGCGTGTTTTTTTTCAATATTTCTGATGTTTTTCATTTATTTACACATTTTATTGTTTTTTTCCAAGTTTCACCAAATTTCACCAAATAACGAGGTAAAATAAATCAAAACATGGTTTAATATGATGAAACGTGGTAAGATACTAACAAACCTCACTAAAACGAGCACAAGTAGAAAAACGTTGCAAAATATGATAAAACAAGGTGTTGTTTAGAATTCTTAACCATATTTCACCGAATAACGGAGTAAAACTCATAAAAACGTGGTTTAATATGACGAAACGCGGTAAGATACTAAAAAACGTCATAACACGTGAAAAACGTGGCGAAATGTGATTAAACGAGATAAACCATCGTAAAATATGATAAATGATGTAAAACGTAGTTAAATTTGTGGAACGTGGATAAAAGCTTGAAAATTTGACAATTCATTGAAAATTATTATAAGACGTGGTTAATATGGTAATACAAAATAAAAAACTGACAATATATGTTTTTCAAGTCTTCCGCCATGCTTTTGACTACGTTTAACTGTTTTTAGAGATGTTTTAACATATTTTTCTATGGTTTTATAACATTTTACAAATTTTAACCTTTTTTATTTATGTTTTACCATATTTCACAATGTTTTACGATGATTCAACATCTACCGCCATATATTGGACTGGTTTTTAATGATGTTTTCCAAATTTTACTATGTTTTTCATGGTTTTATCAAGTTGTACGGCGTTTTACGTCTTCCGTCATATATTTGATTGTTTCTACGGTTTTTAATAATTGTTTGCAATATTTTTCAAGGTTTAGCATGTTGTTTGCTTTTTTACCATCATCCGCCATACATTTGACTAGACTAAACGGTTTTAAACCTATTTATCGGCATATTTCTACGGAATTCTATTCGATTCTAGTAGGTGGTGAAACAATTCGTAGGATAAAAGGTTGAAATTTTGATAATTCATTATAAGACGTGGTAATTATGGTAAAACATAGTAAAAAAGGGTGAAACATGTGTTTTTCAAGTCTCCCGCCATACATTCGACTGGTTTTTAATGATCTTTACCAATATTTTACTATTTTTTAAGGTTTACCAGGTTGTCCGCTGTTTTACCGTCTCTCGCCAAACATTTGATGCATTAAACAGTTTTAAATGATGTCGTACCATCTTTTACGACGATTTACTAGGATAAACCAATTAATCAGCATATTTTTACGGTAGTCCATCATTTTTAGTAGTTATTTGCGGAAGAGGCCTTTTTTTACCATAATTTAATCAGATTTTTAAGGTTTTACCATATTTTACCGTCTTCCACCATACATTTCAGCATTTTTACTGTTTTTATGAGTTTTTCTAAAGTTAAACCTGTTTTCACTATTTTTTTACCGTATTTCACCGTCTTCCACCATAAGTTCCTCTGTTTTACCATCGTTCTTCTATATTCTACCTTTTTTCACTATTTTTTACAGTATTTTACCGTCTGTTTCCGTCCATCACCACACGTTTCTCTGTTTAACCATATTTTATCCAATTTTAGAATTTTTACAGTGTTTTACATTATTTTAGCACATGTTATCATTCTTCGAAGTGTTTTTCTATACTCGACCTTATTTCACTATTTTTTTAACCATATTTCACCGTCTTCCTCCAAACGTTTCTTTGTTTTACCGTATTCTATCCAATTCTAAATTTTTTACCGTGTTTACATTATTTTAGCCCATGTTATCATTCTTCACAATGCTTTTCTATATTCGACCTTTTTTCACTATTTTTTTACCGTATTTTACCGACTCCCACCATACATTTCTCTGTTTTACCATCTTAATCCGATTTTAGAATTTTTACATTATTTTGGAACGTTTTATCATTTTTCACATTGTTTTTCTATATTCGACCATTTTCACTATTTTTTACCGTATTTCACCGTCTACCATCAGACGTTTCTACGTTTTACCATCTTTAATCCAATTTTAGCATTTTTTCCATGTTTTACATTATTTTAGCACATGTTGTCATTCTTCACAATGTTTTACTACGTTAAACCTGTTTTCACTATTTTTACCGTATTTCACCGTCGTCCACCATAACTTTCACTTTTTTACCGTATTTTATCCAATTTTAACATTTTTACCCTGTTTTACATTATTTTGGCAATTTTGTTCATTCTTCACAGTGTTTTTCTATATTTGACCTTTTTTCACTATTTTTACCGTATTTCACCGTCTACAATCAGACGTTTCTACGTTTTACCATCTTTAATCCAATTTTAGCATTTTTTCCATATTTTACATTATTTTAGCACATGTTGTCATTCTTCACAGTGTTTTACTATGTTAAACCTGTTTTCACTATTTTTACCGTATTTCACCGTCTTCCACCATAACTTTCACTGTTTTATCGTATTTTATCCAATTTTAACATTTTTACCGTTTTTTACAATATTTTGGCAAATTTTTTCCTTCTTCACAGTGTTTTTCTATATTTGACATTTTTTCACTATTTTTTACCGTATTTCACCGTCTACCACCACATGTTTCTCGATTTTACCATCTTTTATCCAATTTTAGCATTTTTTCCATGTTTTACATTATTTTAGCACATGTTGTCATTCTTCACAGTGTTTTACTACGTTAAACCTGTTTTCACAACATGGTTTAATATGATGAATATAGGTGTTTGAATGTATGACTAGTGTTTTAGCGAGTAATACCGTGTATTGATTTTTTCACGTCTTTACGTACTTATTGCATTTTAAACACCTACTTTACGTCTTTTACGCCACACAAGTGCATTTCTAAATTTGTCACTTTTTGCCATCATTTGCCTTTCTTTAAATTATTGACTGCATTTAACTATTTATTTAATTTTTAAACGTTGTTAGCCAGGTCTTAAGGGCCTTTACTATATTTCACCGATTTTGAAAATGATTTTTCAATTTTTCCTATGTTTTTCATTGCTTTACATATCTTATTGATTTTTGTCCATGTTTCACCAAGTTTCACCCAATAAGGAGGTAAAACATATGAAAACATGGTTGAATATGACGATACGTGGTAAGATACTAACAAACGTAGCAACACGTGGTAAACGTGGCAAAATGTAATAAATCGAGGTGATGTTTCGAAAGTTTAAAAATATTTTACTAAATTAAATATCTTATTATTTTTTTTTCATGTTTCACCAAGTTTCACCCAATAAGGAGGTAAAACATATGAAAACATGGTTGAATATGAAGAAACGTGGTAAGATACTAAAAAACGTCATAATACGTGGCAAAATGATATAAAAGAAGATAAATATCGTAAAATATTATAAATGATGTATAACGTAGTTAAATTTGTGGTGGTGAAATAATTCGAACATCGATAAAAGCTTGAAAATTTTTTAATTTTTGACAATCATTATAAGAAGTGGTAAAAATGGTAAAATATAGTAAAAAAGGTACAACATGTGTTTTTCAAGCCTTCCGCCCTACTATTGACAAGTTCAACTGTTTTTATTAATGTTTTACAATTTTTTTCAAGGTTTAATCATGTTTTACCATCTACCGCCATATATTTGACTGGTTTTCAACGATGTTTTCCAAATTTTACTATTTTTTTCATGGTTTTATCACATAGTACGATATTTTACGTCTTCCGTCGTATATTTGATTGTTTCTTCGGTTTTTAATGATGATTTATCATATTTCACAATGTGTTTCAAGTTTTATTTATGTTTTACGTGTTTTTGCCTTCTACCGCCATACATTTGGCTAGTTTTAACGGTTTTTCATGATATTTTACAGTATTTAACTATGTTTTTCAAGGATTTATCACGTTGTACGATGCTTTAACATCTACCGCCATATATTTGACTGGTTTTAATGATGTTTTCCAAATTTGACTATAGTTGTCATGGTTTTATCAAGTTGTCCGATGTTTTACGTCTTCCGTCATATATCTGACCTTTTTTAAGGTTTGTAATGATCTTTTGCAATATTTTACTATGTTTTTAAAGGTATAGCTCATTTTCGCTGCTTTACCGTATTCCGCCATAAATTTGACTACATTAAACGGTTTTAACTGATGTTGTATCATATTTTACGACAATTACCAAAGATAAACCAATTTATCGGCATATTTTAACGGTATTCTATTATTTTTATGAGTTGATTTTCAAAGTTTCAAGATCCTGCCATATTTTTTCTGTCCTCCAACCACCAAGAAGTTTTACCACAATTTTCCAATCATTTCTCTGTTTTACCATCGTTTATTCCATTTTTACCGTCTTCTACCTTATTTAGTATGTTTATTATTTTATAATGGAAGATGGTGACGGTGACGATGGTGGTGCATAAGAGCTTGAAATTTCGATAATTCATTGAAAATCATTATAAGACGTTCTTATGAAAATAATTACTTTTGTTTTATAAATAATTATTTTCCTAACTAAAGTTATTAATGTTTCATATTACCCCGGGTAAATTGCAGTCAGTTCATTATAATCGACTGGCTGTGTACAGTTTCATCTTTTCTCCGGGAATAGTTTAAGATTTGAACTCCAGAGGGTTATTGGCCGTTCGGGTCACTTCTTGGGAACGTGCCGACAGGCCACGGCACGTTACCGACTTGTCACCAAAATGTGGGTTATTTATTAATAAAGTGTAACGGATCGGTGTGCAATTTAGTAGTATTATGTGATCGTTAAGTTTACAGCCGGTCGAGGAGCGACCGAGCTGATTTAATTGTCTTATCGGGAAATTCAAGTTCGGAATTTCGGTTATCATGGCGGGCGGTGATACCGTCTTTGTAACATTCATGTCCGCGGGATATTTAAGTCATCCAACCATGTTCGAGCTGCACAGCGGCTGAATAGACGACACATCGCACTACCGTATCTTCGTGCCCGCTTATTTGTGGAATTTGGGGATTCCACCGACCTCATGTCGAGGGTCCACGCGCACACCAGCCAGAGGGAGGAAAGAGCCGTCAGACCAGACGCTGATGCCATGAGGAGGGAGTTGGAGGGCTCCTCAGGCCCGTGGAGTCTCCATCCCGTTTCTAGGAATCCGAATCGTCACATCGAGTGATCTTAGGTTCTAGATAGATAGCTCAAGTGTAGAATTGGTGTAAGGTAGGTATGTGTTTAAACCCAGGCATATTAATTAATAAATCTTTAATATCAATCCACATCTTTTTTATTTAGTATGATTCCAAAGCTCTAATTAATGTAAAAAACAGTGCCCATCCCTGATGATGATTCTCAAACTCTACCACACAGTTCAGCATACTTTGTCTTCACTGGCATAGTTTGGCGTCCCAGTTTCCGCCACAGGAAATGAAGCTGTTCACTGTGCAAATTGATTCCTTTTTTTTTTTTTATTTTTCGGAATAACTTTATTGAGTAAAACCTCAAATTGTAATATTTAAATATTGAAGACAATATTAGTGATTTCTAAACGAAAATCTGAAACAGAAAAATCAGAAAAGGAAACGGTCACATCTGGGACTCGAACCCAGGACCCCTGTCTTTCCGGGACAGTGCTCTACCAACTGCGCTAATGGGATCCTATTCTCCTCGGTCACTTTTAACTGTATCATACTTCGAATAAGAACTACTAACATTGTCTTCATT
The DNA here is from genome assembly GCA_026573805.1 of Hesperophylax magnus. Classification (NCBI taxonomy): domain Eukaryota; kingdom Metazoa; phylum Arthropoda; class Insecta; order Trichoptera; family Limnephilidae; genus Hesperophylax; species Hesperophylax magnus. The sequence continues at coordinate 4,955,299 of JAIUSX010000104.1, forward strand.
TTTTCACTGCACATTTTTATTGGCAACTATCTTTATGTATGATCGCAAGATTCAACCCGAACTAAATGCAATCCAGACAGCGTCTTTTAGATAAACCTATCTTATTTTTTATTTAATGTGCGACATCTGTTGACTTTTCTGCAAGTCTAGAATGAATATTTATTTTTCGGAATAACTTTATTGAGTAAAACCTCAAATTGTAATATTTAAATATTGAAGACAATATTAGTGATTTCTAAACGAAAATCTGAAACAGAAAAATCAGAAAAGGAAACGAATTCGAAGTATGATACAGTTAAAAGTGACCGAGGAGAATAGGGTCCCATTAGCGCAGTTGGTAGAGCACTGTCCCGGTAAGACAAGGGTCCTGGGTTCGAGTCCCAGATGTGACCGTTTCCTTTTCTGATTTTTCTGTTTCAGATTTTCGTTTAGAAATCACTAATATTGTCTTCAATATTTAAATATTACAATTTGAGGTTTTACTCAATAAAGTTATTCCGAAAAATAAATATTCATTCTAGACTTGCAGAAAAGTCAACAGATGTCGCACATTAAATAAAAAATAAGATAGGTTTATCTAAAAGACGCTGTCTGGATTGCATTTAGTTCGGGTTGAATCTTGCGATCATACATAAAGATAGTTGCCAATAAAAATGTGCGGTGAAAAAATGAAGACAATGTTAGTAGTTCTTATTCGAAGTATGATACAGTTAAAAGTGACCGAGGAGAATAGGGTCCCATTAGCGCAGTTGGTAGAGCACTGTCCCGGAAAGACAGGGGTCCTGGGTTCGAGTCCCAGATGTGACCGTTTCCTTTTCTGATTTTTCTGTTTCAGATTTTCGTTTAGAAATCACTAATATTGTCTTCAATATTCAAATTGATTCCATCTATGTACCATATCTTATATTACCTACAACGGATTTAGTATGATTACCAAAGCCCAATTGCACCGTAGCAATTGGCGCTCAACGGGTATAAGCTCGTATATTTTTACATTACTTTGATTTTTGGAATCTTTTAATACAATATATTACATGCCTTGTATATTTACATGTATACCATACGTCTGTTTTGTTTTGCTTTAAAAAATATATATTTATAACTGTCGTATTGTACAAGAATTACCTCCCAACTTATAACGTTTTCAATGTTTTCATATAGGAATTCAAAATTCATAACCTAAATACTTTTCTGTATATTTTTCATAACCTCAAATAAAATGTCATTGTTGTCATTCTTTTTTTCAAAAATAATTTGCTCAGATATTCAATTTATGTGGTCATAGACAATATTACAACGTTTTGATAATTAGCGCTGTGTGAAGTTCGATCGTCATAACAAATATAGTGTTTATTTTCAAAATAACATAAATTATTTATGACAATTCCTGTCTATAAATCAATCTATGGCAAATGGTTCATTAATAAACGTCAAAACGAGTGTTGTATTTTTTCACTTTCAAATGATTACAGCGATCAAAGGCGATCGTATTTTTATGAAAGGTGAATAATAATACCTAATCATATTAAAAAATTAACATGCATTTGTTAAAAACATTGTGTTTTTATATTCAATACGGAGGTATATTTTTCATATTAATACAAACAACTTTGATATTAAAATTCAGTTTAATTGTAAATGCAATGCATACAAGGTACTAACATACGTACAATACAAACTTTAAAAATATATTTGCCAAATAATATTCAAGCTTTATATGAATCCAGTACACATTCAAATTACGACTTTGTCAAAAATAAATTACCTACCTTATTATTATCACAAATACTATCAAAACAAATACCTTGTTTACATTTTAAAAATAGTATCTGTCAAAATGTGTACATTGACATTCAAATAACAAAACATGCAAATAATGTTCAATATTATTAATTTATAAAGAAATACCTTTATTAAAGAATCTTTTATATGATATTACCATCTTATATACAAAAATAGTTAGGAGACTCGAATTTTATTTTGTTAACAGCTGACATCTGCTACTAATATTTAGATGTTGATTTTTTTTTTCATATGTCAACAGGACGTTTTAAATACTTTGAAGTATAATTTGGAAATCTAATTAATATTGTTACGTACAAATTATATTACAACATCTGTCATAATATTATAAAGTGAATGGTTTTTTTGTTGTTTTTTTTTCACTCTAACAAACTTCAAGAATACGTTTTCTTTTGATATAAGCACTTTTATTTTCATGTACTTTTTTCGGCTAGTCAATTATATGAAATTTGATTAACCTATATTATAAATACATCCGATGCGTATGTCCACTTGTGTTTTGCATGTATTTGTTTTTGCGCAAGCAAGTATTTGCACAATTACTGGTAAACATATGTTTGTTTATTCTGTGATTCTTTCTTAATTTTTGATGTTTTGAAAATGGTCTTTATTTCTATTATACTAATATTAACTTAGAATTAAGTGGTTTTAAATTATATAATCGGGCGATAATAATATAATTTAAACATTTTTTTTTACAAATCAAACGTTTTCAACATTGAAATTATCTGTCAAAACAATTGTAAACAACCTAGTTTTAAACAACAATGATTACAACAATTAAAACAATTTCAACAATTACAAAAATTACAATAATGTTTTACATTTACAATTTCATACAACTGTCTTATAAACGTATAACAACACACAACAACAACAACATAAAATAAAATAACAACTTGTTATTCCTAAATCAAGGGCATCATCATCATCATCATCAATTATAATTACAATTTGGATAATTGTTTCGAATTTAAGTTCAATAACGTAAATTCAACGGTGACACAATGAATAATTCGATATTTACTATCAATTTTTGCATATAAAGGACAATTTACAAGCAACGTGTCAGACTTAGAGAATTTATAAAAAAAAATTACATTTTTTTTTATGTATGGACGATGACGCAATGTTATCATTGGAGGGAGTTGATGGAGGTATATTCGGTCTGATAAACTGGGTCCTGGTATCAACTCGCCATCCATTAGGTCCATGAGTTCCGAATGGTGAGGATGGGTTTGTACCCCAACCGCAACATATCGATCCGGAGTCGATCACGTTCACCAGACATGACAGACAGAAGGCGAGAGAAGCTTGCTGTCTGATCATTATACTTGAGCTGCTGGTTCAAGTACGGAACACTGTACTGCATCATCAGTTGGAAGGCGGGGGATTCGTTGCCTGTGGGCGGTTTTTCCTGCAGGAGGCGAAAGGCTTGTTGTCCTCTGATCTATGTACGTACGTTAGTATTTCGTAGTGAGATATATTATGTTTGAGTGGTTCGGGTTGTTCTTGGAGGTTGATGATCAACCCTAACACAACACTTAACACATTAAATTCATAAACTCTATTTGAAATCGAGTTGTAGGTATGTTCTCTTTCACACGATACTATTTGTAGTGATTTATGGGAAATCACGCTATTATTCTCAAATACAACAAGTCTCAATTATAAACATGCACGCCTTTATACTGTCGTACGTTATGCTCATGAAAAGAGCCACTCATAAACAAAGTCAAAAAAAATTCATTCATTCAAATATATGTATCAAAAAGTTCATGCCATGCACTCACATAAATTATTATATATAAAATAATTTTATCTCAATTCTCATAAATAATACAGACTATTAACAAAAAAATGTCTCGTAAATAATTTTCAATTGTAACCACAATAACTAAATTTCAATTGTAATCATAATAACTAAAATTAAATTGCAATTACAATAACCAAATTTCAACTGTAATCACAGTAACGAAAATTCAATTGTAAAAACAAAATGTAACTATAAAAAAATGCCATTATGTACAAAACAAAACAAAACAAGCAGAATAAATAACACTGATATAACTATGTATTCTTATTATTATATAATTTTTATTATTATTTTCTTTCATCTGTGTGACCAAGTTAGAGCAGGCAGTTTTTATTATCATGAAGATGTACTAAACTGACACCCGTCGCGTTAGGTCGTGTGCCACCTCTAAGTAAACAATATCCAATACGTTAAAAAAAAATAAAAAGTTAAATAAATAAAATTAATTAAAACTTTTAATATTTAAAATGGCTGCAACGAGAGGAAAAAGTACTACGGAAGTAGACGATAAATTTATGGAAAAAATCATCCTTAATATGGATAAAAAAATGGACAACATGAAAAAAGAAATAATCACAAAAATGGAAATATTCACGGCAGAAACTCAGAAAAGCATGGAATTTGTCAGCAAACAATATGATGAACTAATTAACAAAATAGACCAAACTCTTCTACAAAACAAAAACATAGAAAAGGAAATTGAAATTATCAAAACCGAACAACAAAATAAAAAAGGCTTTTGTTAAACAACTCCAAATCAAAGTAGCTGAACTTGAATCCAAATCCCGCTCTAACTATCTAGAGATAGCCGGAATTCACCAAACAAGCGGTGAACAACCAACTGAATTAATTAAAAGAGTTGCTGCTGCGGCCGGCCTGAAGATAAACGACAATGATATAACTGAAGTAAAAAGAGTACCGGACAGACGAACCGATGAAAATTCGAAAATTATGACAAGGCGAACCACAAACAAAAAAATTATCTATATTAGACATGTAGATGATTTAATAAAAATTACCTAAAAGTTTAAAATTAGGGCTCCCAAACAAAATTATTCTTTCTAGTTAAAATGATTACTGCACCTAATATCTATACAGAAACACTAAACAACACAGAGCACATTTTTGATAAAGCGACTGAAGGAAGTGAAATGCCCCTACTCCATAAAGGACCAATTCATCACTGCAGAAAACCTCCATTATTTAGAACAAATTGGTAATACGTTGAGTCTCAAGCAGAGTTCAAACTATTATTACCAGATTCAAACACAAATGTATGTAACAGGTAGAAAATATTGTGATTTTTGTATTTGGACTCGAAAAGACTTTAAAAAAATATCAGTTATCAGGAATGAAGATGTTATTGTAAAGTTGATAATACCAAAAACGAAGCTATTTTATGAAGAGTACATGGTTCCAGCTTTAGTTAAAAAATATTACGCTGTATAAATAACTAAAAGTAGACATCAGCTACTAAAAAAATATTGTTTTTATAGTTAAATTGAAGAAAGTTTTGGTTTATTATTTATCGCTGTGATAATTTAGTTAGGAAACGTTTTATTGAAAATAAAAATTTAAAAAACACAGGTATCATTGAAAATTTTATTTATTAACACATTCTATTCCTTCCATTATATTTTGGCGGAAGTTGACGAGCATAAAACAGACAAAAATTATTCTGCTAGCTATAGGCACTGAATTTGAAGTAAGAGTTCCCTTGAGGATTCGGTATGTTTTACCCAACCCAATAACTCTTTCAATATGTATCCCATTTGCTGGAGTTTTTTTGGAATGGTGAAGCTGTTCAGGTTCAAGCTGACCACATTTCTTTTGAAGAAACTCAGGCCTTTCTGTACTACCTTTACATCTTTGGGTGCAAGAAGATCTTGAATTTGGAATCCTTTGTCAGCTAGCACAATGTCATTTTTTATTAAAAAGTTACTTAAACCACACTTTTCAAATAATGCTCGGTCACTTATTGCTCCTCCATATGCATCAGATACGAATGTTACTGTTCCATTACTTGACATCTTTAACTGTATTACAGGACTTGTAAGTAGAGTAAGTTTGTTGTTGAGAAACTGGGTTTTTAGACTGGTCTATTTTTATTTTAGTACAATCTACTATCACAGTGCTGGTGCCTTTTTGACCTTTTACATTCATATTTTCTTCAGCAACTTGCTGTGGAACCCAAGTTTTTAGTTCTTTAAGCTGGAAAAATAGAAAGATTATCCATATTATAAATATTCGACTAACTGATGTTTCACTAATATTAAATCTGAAAGCCAGTTCCTTGTTGGACATATTGCACCGTAATTTCATTATTGTTAGGAAAAATTCATTGGCAGGTGACAATATGGGTGTGTGTGTTCTTTTATCAGGGTCTGAATGGAAGTAAATATGGTGGTTTACAGCTGGTCCTAGCAAACCAAACACTAGCGAAAAATGGTCATAATTCTCAAAACCTGTATAGAATTTAAGTTCTGCCCTTTTTCCAATTGATTGTAACGATAGAATGTCAAATGCATCTGTATCGCTTTCAATGGTATTAGTAGACTTATTACACATCACTTTTTCACTACTTCCACACTGTGTAAAAACATCTTTTATGAAAGACTCTATTGTTATTTCATTTACTGATAGTTTCATATCAGAAAACTCTTCAGGTTGTAAAATATCTTCAAATGAGTCAGTGTTGTTTGAAGCATTTGAATGCAATCTTCTATTGGCTCGATCTGCTGTTTTAGTAACAGATTCTGTTTGCGGTTTGGTCCATGCAAACTGACTAGGTACAGCATCTTTTTTCAACCTGGGTGTAGCTGCAAAACAAAAAAATGTGGTAGGTATAGGTAGTTTGTTAGATTGTTTCTCCTAAAGTATCCAATCATATCAAATAGGTACTTACGGTTTTCACTCACAGAGTCCAGGGGCATCACATAATCAGACTTCTTGAAGTTATTTTTACATACTCTAGAATAAATTGTCGGTTTAAATTTATCTCGGCGTAATTTTACGAGCCACACCTTTCGTCTATTTTTATCACTAGGAAAATGATGCCCAGATGTTCTTGAAGAGCATTGCGATACAACACATAGTGAAGGCATTGTTATGAATGTCAGAATTCACAAAAATAATCGCTTCGAACCTACAGAAAACAAACAAAAATTGACGAAACAAAGTTTTGATATTTCTCTTTTCGTATTTAGGTCTACATTTACACTAGCGCCAACTGGTGTCGATTTGTGAACTACTCAAAATATCCTGCCATTGCTTTGAAATGTTTTGATAAGCAAAATATTCTATTATAGCCTTGGTTATATTAACGGTAGTGCCTAATGGGGTAACATGCTTCAAAAAAACAGAGCCTGGTTATACGATTAACGGTACGTGTTATAATTTTTCTGTCCTTTTTTTATATTAACAAAAGTCTTGTCCATTTGGCCATCAAAAAATAATCCACTTAATTTATCCCAAGTCTTCGCTTTCATGAATTAAGATCTGCTACATACTTGTGTTATTTTATTCGTATTATTCTTCGTGGTTATGTTAAGCTTGTCACAGATCTTGAAGAAAACTGAAAAATACTTCTTTTTTATTTTTATTTGCTGATCGTCCAAAAGACACAGTCATAGTAGCCCTGGTCGACTAACTCAATTTTTATTTTTATTATTTTTTATTTATTTATTTATAAGCCCATTGGGCTTTTACATACATAGTTCTTAAGAAAAATATTCTGAAGATTGTAAGTTCACAATAGTAACAGTAATAATACATTTAACCATATCCATTTGACATATTATAACAGCAAGTAAATAGTAAATGCATACAACAATTATTTGTAGGTATAAACCTCTTGAACAAAAATGAGAATATGTATTGTTAAGGCGATGCCATACGTAGTAATGCAAAATCACGTGTTTTTGGTTTGAAAATTTGGTCGCCTAGAAATGTTTCAGATGCTTTAATTAAATACTGCGATTAGAATACATCTTGGTCTTTGAAATAATCGAGTATTTTTTAGATAAGTCTTTTTATAAACCCAGAAAAAAATAATGTAAAGGCATATGAAAACTGCTTTATAGTTCAAAATCTCCTACTTACGAACCCATTTTCGGTTATGATTTTATTGTATAATGTGGCAAATTAAGTTATTTATAAAATGATAGAAAAAAAATTAAATATTTATGCCTGAACATCCACAAAATAAAATAAAAGGCACTTTTTGGCCATGTTTTTTTCTTGCATAAATCAAAACAGGCAGATGGTGTTAAGCGGGAATTTAAACCTTATCGCCATCTACGTAAGTGTTGTTAGTGATAGCGGCTCCATTTAAAATATTACACGACGTAGTGCATCGCCTTAAAAACAAAGTGTTTGTTTCATTTAATAATATGTCAATCCACAAAGTTATTGCTTTCTACAAAAACATTTTTAATGGAAGTAACTTATACTTGTCTTTGAAATAATCGAGTATTTTTTAGATAAGTCTTTTTATAAACCCAGAAAAAAATAATGTAAAGGCATATACATTAGGACGATATAGGACAATAATCTGCTGACACTAAATATAGATAAAACAAAGTATATGACATTTAGCATAGATCCCAGACGACAACCAAGACTCGATGAAAACTTAACCATTCATGACTGCACATCTAAAAACAACTGCCTATGCAACCCATTAACACGAACCCAGGTAATTAAATACTTAGGCATTTACATTGACAACTATTTCAGATGGACAGAACAAATAAATAAAACAGCGGGCAAAGTTAGAAAACTGATATATTTCTTTAAGAACATACGAAACATAATGCAAACGAAGACTCTAAAAACAATATATTACGCACTAGCCCAATCAATTATCACTCACGGTATGATTGGTTGGGGTGGTGTTGCTAAAACTAATATGTCAAAGCACAAAAAGCCTTAATTAAAGTTATCACAAAAAAACCTTACAGATTCTCGACAATACAGTTATTTAAGGACTTCACCGTACTGAACATACAGCAACTATACATAAAAATTATAACTCTATATTACCAAAAAGACAAACTTAACCATCATACTATACAACACAATTACGAAACAAGAAACAGACATCAACACATGACCCCGAAGATAAATACCACCTATGGACAAAGACATTTTCATAATCTGGCCCCAAAAATTTTCAATTTAATGGAAAAAGATATTAAAGACCTGGCAACAAGTGTAAATATAAGACACAAAATCCACACATGGATAGTCAACAAAGGCATTGTATACTGTGGACAAATAACATCTACAATACCATAAATTATAGCACACTCCACGCCTGAATTTTTCTCTTCTGGTCTCACTCATTAATATGTATTTTCATTATTTCTTATGTTTTTCTTTTTCTTTTTAAAATTCTTTTCTTTCTAATTATTATATATCTTTTTTTATTTATATTTTATGTATATCTTTTTATGTACATCTTTGATTATATGTAAATTCGCATTATCTAAAATTAAATCAAACTCCCGCCACCTCAGAACAGGCTCAGCCTAGTGAGGTGGATTATACCAAAAAAAAATGTATGTTAATTTATTGGTTAATAAATAATAAAAAAAAATAAAAAAATATGAAAACTGCTTTATAGTTCAAAATCTCCTACTTACGAACCCATTTTCGGTTATGATTTTATTGTATAATGTGGCAAATTAAGTTATTTATAAAATGATCGAAAAAAAATTAAATATTTATGCCTGAACATCCACAAAATAAAATAAAAGGCACTTTTTGCCATGTTTTTTTCTTGCATAAATCAAAACAGGCAGATGGTGTTAAGCGGGAATTTAAACCTTATCGCCATCTTTGTAAGTGTTGTTAGTGATAGCGGCTCAATTTAAAATATTACACGACGTAGTGCATCGCCTTGAAAACAAAGTGTTTGTTTCATTTAATAATATGTCAATCCACAAAGTTATTGCTTTCTACAAAAACATTTTTAATGGAAGTAACTTATACCATTGGTTTAACGTACGCCTGTCTAATGGTAATAAGCTGCATCTCCTAAAAGCTAGTTTTGAGATAAATTACTAAAAAACTTTTTTGGACATTCTGTTACTTTTCTCGCAAACCAAGAGTAATAACAATTTCAAATTTGGTGAAAGGTTAGATTGATCCTTCATTTAAAATGTTGTTAAAAATATATATACAAATATGTAATGTATTTTGAAATTCATGATATATTTGGTTTTTTTTTTTTAATTCTCAATTTAACTTTATCTCAAAACTAGCTTTGTGGAGATACTGCATATTGAAATATCATGCGACGCACACGTGGCACGGATATCTGCCGATACGTGAGGCCAATACACTGTAACTCTAAACATTTTGTCTCCCGCACGGCAACGGCGTTGTAATAGCAAAATAGCATATTTGTGAGGTTGTCCTGGCAGAACGGTATATTTTAAGTTGCAATGTTCTGTCATCACAGCTTAATTGCAGTCACAGCATTATGCCATTGCCAATTTCCTGGAAAGTAACCAGAATAAACAAATAAAAGTTAGTTCCATATGATGCAACCCGACGAATGCAATTCATTGAACACTGTAAAGCCAAAATGCTGTATCTTTAAATACGGCATATTGCCATAACATGAGCGCATTTCGGTGAAAGCAAGCATTTACTTGATGGGTAGTACTACTTGGCCCACTGGTGAAACAGATAATATGCTACTCGATGGGTAGCACTAATCGAAAGTTTACTCGGAGGTGGTGAAATAACCCCTAAGAATGTTATTATTCTCTTATAAAAGCAGGTTGTACATAATAAACCTAACACGTATTATTTGATAATATAACAATATGTCTTTCGAAATTACATTTACATTATTTAACACTTTCTCTTCATTCAAAATTACAAAATATTTTATATTTACCTCTTTGTTATTATTAAGAATATCTCATTTTTATATCCCTCACATGAGCCAAATTATATTCAACAGATGTTTACAAAATATTTTATATTTAACTCGGTTATGGTGGCCTTGAAAACTATGAAATACAGATGTGATTTGAGATTTTCACGGCTGTTGCACTTCCCCCTTCTTTAGCCAATGTTTCGGACAGCATTACAGTGTTCATCCTCAGGGCAGATTTGTGGATTGTGGTGAAGTGTATGTTATGCTTGTAGAAGCGGCGATAGCGTGTTGTGCATGTCGATTCTTTTAGGGCCAGTGTTTCAGTATAAATTAGTTAAATTGGAGTTGTATGCCGAGATACCAAGTACTGTGAAGCTTAGCCTCGTCGTTTCTGTTAATACGTTATTTGTTGATATCAATTACCTTCATAATTAAGTAAACTCAATGCGTTTTGAGTCTTCCCAGGACCAAATTCAAAGTAATGGCGGGTTTCAATTTAGTGCTTAGCAATTGCCGATTTCAATTTAGTGCTCGGCAATTGCCAATATCTCAGGATGGTTGACTTTGAGTGTGCTAACTCAGCCATCTTGACAAATTGGCTTTCCATACAAATCTTGGTGGAAAATCACAATAAAATGCCCCCACTTTGAACGAAGTATAATAAAAAATCAAATTTCAAACATGGCAACACAAAAAAAAATTGGATCCTCCAGTGTTAGATGAGGTATGGTTTTTTTTAATGGGATGGCTGAGTTGAAATGCGTCTGGCTCCCTCCCAGGCATTGTGGGTTCAATTTCTCTCCTAGTTAAGTCCTCCATCATTGCACAAGCAACATCTCTGATAGGAGGAATTCAAATATTGTCAGTTGATTTCTAACCCGGGAATGTTTTTTCTTTTAAAAAAAGAATGGAAAAGGAACCACAATCGAGTTGACTAAAAAAAAAATCTGTTTTTTTTTAAATGCATGCTAAAAATAGTATTGGGTACATTTTTGCACAAAATTTTGTATAATATTGTAGGTTTATAGAAAATTTTCTATTATTTTAATCATCGATTTTTTTATTATTTAATTTTATTAATCGTATGTAACTAGGCTAATAAAATAAAATTGTATAGGTAATAATTTATTTTTGATGGTGCTTCATGCTTTAGTGGTCAGATTTTAAATTTTATTCATATGTCTTCACTGGTAGGAAAAAATCTAAAATGTACTAAAATACCCACAATCCTCCGATATTTAATGTAAAAGCAATAGAGAATTGTGTGTGAAAGTAAATATTAAGTACCTTTAATGTACCCATTTAGTTGTGAAATGGAAATTTTACAAATATTGGTTAAAAATAATTTTGAAAATTTCGGAATTCAATTTGCCATTCATTTATCGATATAAAATAAAAATTATAACAGGTTCTTTTCTGTCGGAAAAAAAAGAGATGTTATATCGAAAAAGTTCTACCTTTTCCATTTGTGTGTTCATAAAAAAATACTGTCTAGTACCTACCCTACTTTGAAAACTATTTCAAAACTGTCTTTAAATCATGTTTTTTTTACTAATATTTTTTTTTAATTTTAT